>OX371225.1:308172954-309543454 GCA_947310385.1 Nephrotoma appendiculata | reverse complement strand
AAGTACATAATACATAATATGTATTTAGGCCGTTTGATAAATATTGCGCCTAATGCAATCTATGTGTCGATAGCGGCAAAAAACAAATTGTACTAGAATATTCCATTCTTTATATAAACGCATGGAAAATTTCAAATTGATCTATTATTTCATTCTTTGTTTACAAGCCATTTGAAATTGACTTGTTTGTGTTTTTTTTTATAATGGACAATTTTAAAAATCGCACACTTGCTGAATAATTATTTATCCAATCAAGAAATTCATACCGATATGGTAAATATGTATGGTGAATGTGCTCCTTCATATGCAACAGTAAAAAAACATGAACCACGCCTTGAAGATTAACCACGCAGTGGACGCCCAATAAGAGTCGCTACACCAAAATTCTTTTGAAAAGTCCATGATATGGTATTGGATGATCGTCAAGTGAAAGTGTGTGAGATAGCGAACACCATAGGCATTTCAACTACTTCATATTTAGTACTTCATATTTTGCATGAAGCATTACAGATGAAAAAGCTTTGTGCTAGATAGGTGCCGCATTTGCTAACAAAAGACCAAAAACGAATTCGAATGAAGATTTCTGAAGGAAGCATGTTTGAACCGTTTTAAGCAAATCAAAAACTAATGAAACTTGGGTCACCCTTTATATACCAGAGCGAAAAACAGTCAAAACAATGGATTGAATCTGTGGTGGAAATGCACCAAAGAAGGCAAAGTCAGTTCCATCAGCAGGAAAGGTTAAAGCAACAGTTTTCTGGAATTACAAAGGTGTTTTATTGGTCGATTATTTTGAGAAAGGTAAAACAATCACCTCAGAAAATTATTAGAGCCTTTTGGAGCAGTTGGATGCAAAAATTAGTAAAAAAAGAGCTGGTTTACAGAAGCAAAGAATCATTTTTCATCAATACATTGTACGTGTTCGCACAAGTGTTCTAACGATGGCCCTAGTACCTAAATATAGTTAGACATTATTAATGAAAGGATAAACAATGTTAACCAGTGTTGTACCGTAATGTTTACACTGTGTAAGTAATTAATTACCTACATGGGTAGAGAATGCATGTAGACAATTAAAGAAATGACGCCGACAATGTAGAGATTGTAGACAATGTCGAAAATTATTGTTTCTGTTAGCACTCAGCAAAATTCTATGATTTCTTTATATATGCTAATATGCTTTCGTTTTCACGGGCCTTATTCTCGAAATCGACGGAAATTTTCGCATTTGGAATATACAGTGGTACAATAAAGAACTCGCACAGGTAGTAGTTTGTTTCTTAAAAAACGTGTATTAAACAACAAACTAGATTAGGTTAATTATTTATTTTAGAAGAAACTTAGAAAACAAAAATGATGAAAACAAAATGTTTAAGTCTACTTTCATTACCTTATACAGAAACAAACATAAAAATTATTCCAAAAAAGAACTCGCACAGTGAGTTTATTTACATAATACATACATTCTACTACTAAACTACTGCACATTATTGCGTATCCTTTTTTGCCTTTCGTTGCAATACTCTTTATCTCAGTATTCATTAATAAATAGTTTACTGAAAAACGAAGGTTTACTGTTCTGATTTATATTAAGAGTGTTTAAATATGCGATCTGGCAAATGTTCTATACCGGAGGAAAGAAAAATCGTTATTGCCCTCCACAACCAAAAAAAAGTTTATCAAAAATATCAAATATTGTCAATAAACCTAAATCTACAATCAAGGGAATTATTGATCGGTATGGAATTACTAAAAGTGTTAAAAATAAAACAAAAACTGGCCGCCCATCGAAATTAACGCCCAGAAATAAACGGTTTACTGTACAAAAAATTAAAATAAATCCAAGAGAGAGTGCCCAACAAGTTACGGATGATTTAAAGGAATATCAAGGACTTGTTGTTTCTGCAGAAATCGTACAAAAAGCTTTGCGAAACGAAGATTTTCACAGCTGAAGTGCGCGAAAATTTTTTTTTATAAGCAAAGTGAATAAAGCAAAACGATTAAAGTTCGCTAAAAAATATGTAAATATGCCAGTTGAGTACTGGCGTCGATGGGTATTTACAGATGAGAGTAAATTCAATATCAGTGGTTCAGATGGAAATTGTCGAGTGTGGAGGAAGCCAAATAGAGAGCTGGAGCCAAACAATATGGTTGGAAGTATAAAGCATGGTGGAGGGAACGTAATGATCTGGGGCTGTATGTCAACTAATGGTGCGGGAAGTTTACAAATTATCGATGGAATAATGGACCAGTATAAATATATTAACATCTTGAAGGGGCATCTGTAATCTAGCGTCTTCAAAATGGGACTTTCGGCAGATTATATTTTCCAGCACGGCAACGACCCAAAACATTCAGCTCTGAATACCCGGTTATGGTTGCTCTACAATACACCAAGCTACGTTAAAACTCCACCACAGTCGCTAGATTGCAATCCTATAGAGAACTTGTGGGCGGAATTGGAAAACAGGTGCGCAAACGGCGTGTAAGGAATCGCACAGAGCTGAAACTCGCTTTGTTAGAAAATGGGCAGCTATAACACCAGAATATACAAAACAAATGTGCATTCGATGCCAAAACGACTCCAAAAAGTTATACAGGCAAAGGGTTATCCAACAAAATATTAATTTCAAGCGTTGAGGCGATGATACGCCCATTAAAATATGAACAAACAGGCTGTGCGAGTTCTTTCTTGGAATGATTTTTACGTTTATTTGTGTAAATAGTAATGAAAATAAACTTAAACGTTTCATTTTCGTCATTTTTGTGTTCTAAATTTCTTCTGAAATAAATAATTAACCTAATCTAGTTTGTTGTTTAATTTTATTTCGATTATTTCCAATATTACACGGTCTTTAAGAAAGAAACTACTGCCTGTGCGAGTTCTTTATTGTACCACTATTTTGTTTAGAAGTTCTTTTTAGTATTTTGTTTAGAAATTCTTTATATTTCTCGAATTTTTCGCCTGCTACTTTAATCATTTTTTCAAATTTGTTTGCAAGTTTTTTTCCCTACTATGCTCGATTTATGCACGATTTACATGTTATAAATTTTTTTTCAAGTAAAAAATGAAAGGTTAAGTATATTACGATTTTCGTTTGCGAGAGGAGCACGAAACAAATTCCAGTAAAATAAAATTGGATTTTTTCTTTTTAATTTGAGCTAATGTTGGCATAAAACTGGGAATGTTGCCATAAAATATAGTTTCTACGAGTATTTTTATAGCAGTAAAATAAAAAAAGTGACAAATAAACATCAAGCAGCCATAAACATCATTCAAACAAAACGACCAAACATGAGCGGTAATTAAATATTTTATTTTTACTTGCAATTTGATGCTGTTCGTTATCTAATTTAAACGCAAGCTGTTCGAACTGTCAAAATTTATGGGACATAAAAAAAATTATAGCATTGCCTTATTTGTTTATATTGCTGACTCTTTTTAACTAGTAACTTTTTATATATGCGTGCAGCTCTATTTTTCAGTAAAAAATTTGTTGGGAAAAAAAATTGGAACATGTAAATCGTGCATTACATGTTCCAATTTTTCCCCCAACAAATTTTTTACTGAAAAATACAGCTGCACGCATATAAAAAAAAGTTAAAAAGAGTCAGCAATATAAACAAATAAGGCAATGCTATAATTTTTTTGTATGTCCCATAAATTTTGACAGTTTAAATTAGATAACGAACAACATCGAATTGCAAGTAAAAATAAAATATTTAAATACCGCTCATGTTTGCTCGTTTTATTTAAATGATGTTTATGGCTGCTTGATGTTTATTTGAAACTTTTTTGAATTTTTTTTATTCTACTGCTATAAAAATACTTATAGAAACTATATTTTATGGTAACATTCCCAGTTTTACGCCAAAATTTCCTCAAATTAAAAAGAAAAAAAATCCAATTTTATTTTACTGGAATTTGATTCGTGTTCCTCTCGCAAACGAAAATCGTAATATACTTAACCTTTCATTTTTTACTGGAAAAAAAATTGGAACATGTAAATCGTGCATAAGGGAGAAATTTCGACTGAGTAAATCGATGCGGAATTATTTCCTTAGTAGGGAAATAAAAATTAGAAAACTTGGAAACAAATTTGAAAAAAGAAAATGATTAAAGTAGCCGGCAGAAAATTTGAATAATATAAAGAATTTTAAAGCAAATTATAATCTGCAAACGAAAATATCCACCAATTTCAAGAATACGCGCCCAGGGCTCTTCATTTCTTTCTCCCATTTGAAAAACTTCAATCCACGTTTTTATATGGCAATGACGTAAGAAATTGATGTTTCTTGCATTTACTTCAGCTGTGTTAGTACAATTTTCATGCGTTAAATACAATAAAATTTTATGCGATAAATACAATAAAATACATGGTTACGAAAGGGTTAACAAACTCGTAGCAAAACATAATAACTCATTAAGGCATTGTGATTGTATTTTGTGTGTAAGTTTAAAGTATTTTCAATATTTTTGTAGTTTGGTCACTGCAATTTGATGAGACGACCGAATTTTTGGATTAGTTCGAAACCAAACTACCAACGCCTTGACAACCTCACCTCGATATAAAGCTGGTATCTGGCTGTCGCCCAGAATTTAACACAATTTTTTGTGTTTGTATAACACAAATATCTAACATGCAAGCAGGAATATAATCGCTTATGCAGTTGTCCCAATAGCAAAAGAATCGCAAGCGTACCAGGCAGATCTAAGCCGAACAGTCTAGCATGTTTTGTAAAAATGACAAATTGATTCGCAAAGTTTTGATTTGAATTACCGGATGTAAAGCTGGTGGTTTTTGATCTGCCAATATTTGTTGACAATTTCAAAACAAACTTTTTAACAGTTTCGTTTAGTTCGAGTATTTTTTATTTCGAGTATTAAATTATATTTTCGGGAAGAAATGATCACCATCTGAAAAGTGATAAAAAATTAAATTTCTCTGGTAAGAGAAAACAGTTACTCATTTGTCCAATAATGGCGCTAGAGTTTGCTGTTATAGTCATATACAAAAACATATGACATTTCAAATAAAAATTTTCTAATAAGCTATCATGTATATTTGATTTGTAAAAATTGAATTATAATATTCACATTGAACATTCGCGTTATGAGCTGGAGAACTTCGAGAGAGCAACCTCGTTCAATGGGTTCAACATAGTCTAAGAATAATTTACATGAAGTTGGGAAACATCTGCCTTATTGCAGAACACCATACTAAAACTATTCCAACTTATGTGCAAGTCGGTACGTACCGGGATGTGAGACAATTTACAATTTTATCAGAGGATTCTAAAACTGCATTTACAAGAAACTATATAGTTTGGTTAGAATTGAATGTAAAAAAACTATCAATTCTATTCAAATTTACAATATATCTTAACAAGTGGTTCAACAGTCTGTTAAAAATAAACAATAAAATACTTTAACCGAACATATACATAATATGAATAAAAGGTAGTAATAAATATATTGATAGATGGCAACCATAATAATCCGTTTCGCTAAAGAAATAAAAATAATCCCACATGTACAATTACGTCACTGTATAAATAATTCTTCACAACATGAAATTAAATCGTGCATCTCATCTATATATAGTTATATTCGAGATAGTCCTCATTACCAAAACCATACGCAATCTCATACACATACACAAATACACATATCACAAACACCGTACCGTACATATAAAATTGAAAATATGTGAAAACAAAACGGAACTTCCAAGATATGCTACTTGCAAGAAATCCACTTTCTTTGTTGCTTCTTTTGAGTACACGTAAAATTTTAGTTCTGTCAATAAAATATTTTTTGCAATATGCACGCAAATATAATTATTGAATAATTAAAAATTAATACAATAAATGTATATAGTTTTTGTAATTAAACTGCGCCGCTTCTTCACGTTTATATGTATATCGATTCGTTTCGCGGACGTTCATAAAGTGTTCAAAATACCCGATGTAGATTGATTCAGTGCGGTAAACAATCAATTCAAAATTATTTATTACGATTAATGTTAAAAGAGACTACTTCGAATCAAAATGGTGGTCTTAGCCATATACAAAACTAAATAAATAATTACGCGAAAGAATTTCTCAAAGCCATAAATTAAATTTATGTGTATTGTTAAAAACTATATGTATTATATGAGCAATAATTAATTTGCCTTTCTTATCCAAAATGTATGAGAACTCTTGAGTTTTGAAAGTAGTTCAAAATAAATAAAAAATTACCATTTAATAATAATCGGAAATGTGTAGTAAACCGCGAGTGCCGACAAGTAAACAAAAGAATTCAATGAATGGATAAGAGAGGAAACTTTTTTTTTTCGACTAGAAATAGTTTCAGAATATTATAAATAATTTTTTTTAACACAAATTCATTCACTAATTATATTAATTTATTTCACTATATATAATAACACACTGCACAACTATAAAATTATTTATTTATTTATTTTTTTATAAAATCACACAAATCGTCGTCATATTGAAGAATTTTCGAGGTCACCACATAAATTATTATTTATTATCATACGAATTCGAGATTAATTTGGTTAAAAACTATTATTAATAATATTTCTAGTATACATAAAATTAAAAACCAACCACTAAAATTATTTTGTATTTTTTTGCGTACGAATTTTTATCAATTAAATATTTTTTTAACAATAAGAAAAAACTATTTTTATTTAATATTTTAATATTTAAGCCAGACTAACTATTTCCATTCCAACGTTTAACTCTCATTTAGTGTGGATATGAATTAAAAATTTTACTATTACACAAAAACAATCGTAAACATTTTTTTAGTTTTGTTTAAAAGAGTAAAATGAATTAAGAGAGAATAAATAGTTTTAAACCAACTAAACCAATACATAAAGCATATGGTGGTAAACAGTTGAACAGGTGTGGAATTAGTACTTGCGTCATATAAATATTATTTGGCCTAAACGATTTTCCAAGCAGGTTAAAATTGAGACTGATGCCCCCTTTGCATGCTCTCTGCGGGTAATTCTATAAATAAATCAGGCAGTGGAGGCGATGGAAAACTATGCCTATATCGTCATTGACACTATACGTCACAAACTGGTTGAGCAGCAAGCTAATAACCTCTCATCAAAATAATTAAGTTATGAACCCTACACATAGATCTCAGAGTTCAGGTTCATGATAAACCCGACTTTGGAAATTGTATACATGGCCATCAAAATGGAGGAGAATTCATAGTTGGGTTTCTCAACCATCGGTGCGTGAAGTAACATATCATATGACTTAACATCTCCGACCAAAGAGATGCGAACATAAAAGAAAATATCAGCTTCTAAGCAGATTGAGGAAACTCAAGATACTGTTTTGCTAACGCCATAGGAATCTCACTTAATGCTTCCACCCAAGAAGTACAGCCATTAAAGACGAGGATGGGAGCTGAGAGAAAAATGTGGCTTATGCTCTCTCCATGTGACAAATCTTCTTTCAAAATTGCTAAATCGGAATGACGAAATGTCTTTCATTAGAGCAATTGCTCCACCAGGTGAAGAGGTCTTTGTTAAATATCCCACAGTAGAGAAAGTAGGCTCCACCCGGGACCCCAAAAAGAGCTGTCGCAGAATTGACCGCAACTTTGCGATTTCTCGAGAAATGACAAGTAAAGGAGTTTTGTTTTAAGATTTCTCAAGAATTCTCAAGAAAATAAAAAAAAATCATATCCATTTATTTGGCAAAATTAAATATTTATACAAATAAAAAAGTAAAATAACAGAATTCTATATTCGTTTAGTATAAACTCCATTCTACTTCTTTTTTAGTTGCGAAACCATTTGCAACATAAAAGTTACGCTCATTTTGCGTAGAAGTACGTTGCATTGTCATCAAAGAATCCAAGAGGAGTTTTAGATTTTCGTATCTCTTGCCAAGTTTTTGGAAGATATTCAATTTTTTATTTGTTTCAATTTTATTTATTTTTTTCGGGGTTAATTGTACATTATTTTGAGTTCCTCCAGATGTAGGAAGCAGCGTTGATTCTGACTGTGCATCATTATCAGATCCGGAGTCCAATTCAATATTTTGATTTGTTTTAAACAGCCTTGATAATATATTTTTTGCATATCTATATAATATCTCCGTTTTGTTTGATGAGTTGAAAAAATGGTAATATATTAGTGCTGCAATCCGAAGGATTATGTAGAAAGTTGATAAGAGAAACAATGGTTTTGTTTCTTCTTTTACCAATCTCTATTTGAAATGCATTAAGAAGCTCACAGCTTAAATCAGAGTTGTTATTTTGCAAATTATTAAAAAAAATTAGTGCTCCTTCTGCTGTCAATACAATGTAGCGTTTTCCGGGCTAAAGCTTTCCTCTGTAATTTTAAGGGGTTTTAAGTTGGCCTTTTAAACGAGGCCTTTTATTCGAATCAATCACGGTTTCCATTGTATTCCATATATTGGATGTTATATACGTTTGATTAACATATAACACTTTGACCACAGCTAAATGCAATGCATGATTGTAGCTCAACTGTTGGTATGCTGGCGACAGCTGCTCAAATCTTTGCATGATAGCAGCACCGTCACTGATTATTGCAACAGCATCTTTTCCTAATGAAATATGGGATTTGTTTAATTTTTCATCAATAAGGGCCAATGCTTTGTCGGCTGGACAACTGCTGCCAATTGCTATTAATCCCAAGATGCCCGACGCATTGGAGTGCACTATCAAATTCATAATATTTGACTATTAAGACCATTAAGCGCTGCCATTTTTGCAATTACTTCAATCATATTGGGTTGTTTTGGGATAACAAATTGTTCCATTGTCATTTTTCAGAGTTTGACTTGACTTCCACTACTTCTTGCCTCAAAACTTATCGTTAATCTTTTACATCCGTCTATTCCTTTCAGATGCCGATATAGAGACCAGTAGTGGCTGATCCGTTACGTGTCGATGACTCTCTATTTTTATTTTTTGCGAAATACTCCCAACAATCTTCATATATTTTACCAGTCATCTGGAAGGGTTTATTTACGAAACTTAAACCTAACTTAATTAAATCTTATTTAATGACCGAAAGTATTTAGGTACCTTATAAATAATATTGAAATATAAATGAAACAAAAAAATATTTATCTGTCTTAAAAACTCAAAATAATATTTTTATTATGCCAAATATAAGCATTCACCAATGTTTATAGCAACATTCAAGAGGTTTGTTTTCGTTCCACTGCACAAAGCACAACTCCAACGACTAAAATTTTCCTTTTTGTTTTTTTTTGTTAATACATATAGAACAAAAAAATACAAATACAAACACAATACGAAAAAAAATTACGGATTTTTTGGTTGTAGACAAAAAAACACAAAATCATCGTTTGTTAGAGTGTGACAGTTATACAATAAAATATCTTGCCAACAAAATGTATGCTAATGTTCTATAGACAACTATAAGTGAATCTGACGGCAAAAAAAATAAGCTTGCTCCGGATATTTTTGTATGAATTTTTATTTTCATAAAGTATGCCGTGCTAAAATTTCACAGAAAAAAAACAGCAAAGAGCTTATTTTTAATGCGCTGCAAAATTCATCCATCTCGCCGAAAACTTCATAGGCGACAATCAGTGCGGTTTTCGTCCCAACCGATCAACATACGGATCAGTTCACCATGAGGATGATTTTGGAAAAATGTTGGGAGTACATACATGTGACAGTAACAAACTAACAACGTCTTGCACTGTATGTAGAATTGTAATTGAAGGAACTCTCGAGTCCGTATAGTAAGGAAAAGCAACATTGAAAATTCGCGCTGTATATTCAATAAATCAGGTCAAATTCTTTGATATGCAGATGATATCGTGCTGTTCGGCCGAAGACCTAGCGACATCAAGGACAGTTTCATACAGTTCGATGGCTACGCAAGAAGGCTTGGTTTGGAACTTAACAGTAGCAAAACCAAATTTTTATCAAGATCGAGGAGCACTCCATGACAAATCTCGGAATTGGTGGTAAACCATAATTTTGATAGAGTAGCAAAACTTTAAATATGTCGGGTCAGTATTAACATCGCTAAATGATATGCAGGCAGAAATGGCTAGAATAGCTGGACTCTGACTTCTAATGACTGTAGAGTGCTACATCTACTTTTGAAATTTTGGAGAAATTTTATTATAACTCTAGAACTCTCCCAGAAAATCAGACGCCTATCAGTTAAGTGCAATTCTTAGCCCCCGCCGATAGAAGGCCATCATATACCACACGCAACTCGAGCTGAGTCTATTTTTTCTTAATATGTCTTCGGTTAAGCAGCTTTTTCTAGTAGACCAAGGCAACCTTCGAGACTAAATATATTGCATAGTCGTATCAATACTGTCACAATATAAGAAGGAATGAAAGGACTGACCTGACAAATCAAACTAACTTTCAGTGATGCAAAATAAAATTTTAATAAATATTTAAATCAGTTGTTGGATTGAAGATCTCGTTATTACACTATCGGGATATTTAGAAAACATCAATTTGTTCGACACATTAAAACCGGTGAAGAACGATATCTCATAGATGATGATAGAAGGGAATTTCTTTCTCTCGATGATAAATACCTTTCATATACTATCTAATTACTAAAGGAGTGATTAAAAAATCATGCCCTTCAAACGGATCATCGAAATTTGAGTTTTTTGGAGTTTAAAGAAGTATACAATGCCCAACCGATATTATTCTTCATTCATATTCATAATGCGATCTACCAATCCGAGCCTGTAGTATTCCAAACAAATCTAGAACCTTGAGACTTAATTTACTTATTGTTGACGAAAAGATTGACCTGAAAGGTATACCTTTAAATATTAGGCTGGTATGGCATCTTCCAAAAACTAGAAACTTTTTAGTTTAAACGATTTTCTCTCTTCTTAATGCTTGACTGAGGTAATGGCAACAATAGTTCTTATTTAGTAGTAATTAATTCAATAAATCGTTATGAAAAAAGCCACTATAACGAGTCGATCCCAATCTTTAATTTTGGATCTTCCCAATCTCTAATTTACTTCCCAATACCAATATATCGATAATAATAAATGTCAAAAAGTGTAAGCAGCAAGAGTAACGAGCAACAAATATAAGTATAGGCTTATTAGCTTGTTTTTTGATTTAAAATCAGAGTTTTTGAAAATATAGGCATTTAATTTTAATAGAACAATTTAAATTCAAAACAAATATATTGAAAGAAGTTGCATGCGGTGCACTAGAAATAGCTTCCACACACCAAGAGCAGCGCAACTTATTCCAAACAATCCACGCTAACACTGCGTATGGGCGTGCACATCAAGCAGCGCAGCAGATTGTTTTGTTTTAGTAGTAAAATTGAATTGAGCCAATTTTATCGAGGTTATGAGTAGCAGCAAGGAGCAGCAAATTGAAGCTGCTGAGTGTGGAACTTATGCAACTTCATTCAATATAATTTCTTTAAAATTAAATTTTTCAATTTTAATTACAAAATACTTAATTTCTTTTAGTGGAAATACCTATATTTATACTCAAACTATGATTTTGTATCATTACATAAGCGAATAAGCCAAAATTTAAGTTTGCTGCTCATTGCTGCTGCTTGGTGTGTTTCATCCTTTAAAGCTTGAAACACACAAAGAGCAGCACAACATATTCCAAACAATTCACAATAACAGATTGTTTTGTTTTAGATGTAAAATAGAATTGTTATGCTTGTTGTGGAACCTATTGATGCCGCGATAAACGGAACTTCATTGAATTAATTTGGTTAAACTAATAATACCGGGTTTCCATCGTCATAGTATGCAAGTATAATAGTATTATAATATTAAAGTATTACGATGGAAAACCAAAGTTGATAGTATAATAGTTTATTGAAATATTTCAGTATACTAGCTATCAAAATATAATACGTAGCAAATATTATTTTTAACGTTATAAATTTAACAGTGTAAAACTAAATTTAATTTTCGTAGCTTATCCATTACCATTTTTAATATTTTCTCGCCGCAATGAGAAATAATTTGTTGGCTGATTATCGTTATATATTATTATATAGTATATGTGTCAAATAAATTAATAATATCCTTTTTATCAAATGATCAATTCGAGCAGGCTTAATTCAAACCGTACGATGGAAAACCAGCAAGGCTTGATAGTATAATAGTATTATACTATTATTCTATTATGCTATCGACGATGGAAACCTGGTATAACATTTTTCTATCAAAATTACAAAATATTGAATTTGTTTTATGGGAAATACCTATATACATGATGTACTGATATCTATTAATACAAAAGCTCATTAGAAAAGTCAGTGCTGCTATCTTTCGGATAATATCATCTATATTGAACTGAAATTATACTTAGGTCGTGTTTCAATTGGTTTAAATGCCGCATAAAATGTTGAAAAGTTAAAAATTTATTCGTGGTAAATATTTTTTAACTTTTTAACTGTTTATGTGTTTCAATTGGGTAAAATTTTGACAACAACATGGTTGCTTATTTCACGTTTAATTGTGAACATATGTATATAGACAATTTAAATATGAAAACATGTAAAATAAATACTTTTTAAATATATATTAGTCAATTATGGTCAGTTTAAATATATATCATTGCAATTTTTTACAAAATTTTTACATGGAAAATTTTTATTTACAAACAAATATTTTTGCCAGCCAAATGTTTTCTATATAAAAATTATATCAGCTCTTGAAGCGGATAAAAAGTTTGACATTTTTATTCACCACAATTTTTAACTTTTTAACTTTTTATGCGGTATATAAACCAATTGAAACACGCTCTTAATAAAATTAAAATGAAAAACTATTATCTTACTTTAAGTACAATATTTCCGATAAAAAAAGTAATTTTACAAGTGTTTTAAACTATGCACTATTTGTTTGGCAATTTTTAAATTAAATTTAAATGTTAAACCTATTTTTTGAAACTGATGACCACAACACACACAAATTTAATGAAATTTTTATAGTAAATATCAAAATCCGTTTACGTTTAGATTAAATTAAAAGCTTTTCCCGCTAGAGCACACATTTAGTTCATTATTTGTGCTGTTGTATATTTGTAGCGGCCGCTTTAACAGGAACAAATGATATTTTACAGTTCGTACGTAAATATTTAAAAGTTTAATCGACGCCATATATCATGTTCGCTCAAATGAATTCTAATTAAAAAAAATTTTTATACAACAATTTTCTCCTAAATTTACACAAAACAAATTTTTTTTATAAACATACCTATCTCATAGTAAAATCATAGAAAAATAAGTTTACCATAGATTTCTCATTTTGATAAATCGAACGATAAAAATGAATTGAGTAAAAAAGTTCTAACAATTCCAATGTCATCATTGTATTTGTGACATTACATTGCAAGTCACAAATACAATCATGACATTGGAATTATCAGAACTTTTTTACTCAACTCATTTTTGTTTCTTGATTTATAAAAATGAGAAATCTATGGTAAACTGATTTTTCTATGGTAAAATGTTTCAATTTAAAAGAGCAAGCCATGATTTTAAGTCGCCTAATTTTATGCAATCCCGTCTCGAAATTGATTTTTCACGTTTGAGTAATTGATTTTTCACATTTATATAGTTTTAATAATTTTATTAATTATTTTGCAATTTTAAAGCTATAACTTTATCATTAGAGTGTATATTGTCACCAGAAATACATCTATTCTGACGGATCCGCTCGAAACGCGATATTTCAAAACGCGATATTTCGAAATGAGATACGACAAAACGAGATATGGTACAAAACGTGATATGGTCCAATCGCGATATTTGAAAACGCGATATTTCAAAACGCGATATGGTACAAAACGCGATATTTCAAAATGCGTTATTTTACAGAATGTGCATTGCGAAGCTACGGGGGCGCAGTGACCCGATTGATACCGATCACTCTCGCTCCTATCGATTTTAAAATTCCTATAAACTGAAATTAAATTTCCCAATCACCCGCCTGATATAACCCGATCCTAAACTCTCGTTTTGTACCATATCGCGTTTTGTACCATATCGTGTTTTGAAATATCGCATTTTGAAATATCGCGTTTTGTACCATATCGCGTTTTGTATTCTATCGCGTTTTGAAATATCGCATTTTAAAATATCGCGTTTTGTACCATATCGCGTTTTGTACCGTATCGCGTTTTGAATTATTGCGTTTTGAAATATCGCGTTTTGGTAATTCGCGTTTTAAAATATGTATCGCGTTTCAAATGGGACCCCTATTCTGAATAGGAGTTAGATAAAAGAGTTAAAAATTTTGAGAGTTTAAGATTTCCCATTTTTTCGAACATAATTGTAAGTAAACCGATTTCGACAAAAACTATAGGGATCTCACAATTTTTCTAAAATGGTTAATATAGAATTATTTTGTATCCCGGTCAACTTATTCGTTCAGCCTGTTTAGGTAGGCGACATATGGAAAATGTCGCATATATACAGTAAAAATACAAATAAATATCAACTTTTTTAAATTTCTCTTTATACTGTAAATTTTCATTGAAACAAAAGAAAATTGGTTTAATTATTTATAATTCTTGATTTGATGGAGCGCCTGCCACAACGCGAGCTGCAGAGCATATGAAAGAAATCCTTTTAAAGTGCAAAGGAAGCCTAAATTTAATATTAAGTCAAAAGTGGAACCCTTCGGACTGCGTCATAAACTTTTGGTAGTTCTTTTATAAATATTGATATCTATCAATAAAATTATAAAATGACATACCTTACCATATTAGTTCTGTTGATACGCGTATTATTTACTACACATTAATTAAAGTTAGGTTCGTCGCTTGCTTTATTTAGCACACAAAATCGACATCTTTTGATTTATATGTATAAATTTTACTTTTATTGCGATGATAATAATACAGAAGTAATAAATGAATACAATCGATAAATTTACAAGGCACATCTCTTCAATTACACCGAAGAAAGTGTAATCAGTCATTATTAATGTTAAGTAATTAAGTAAATTTAATTATATATATACGATCGCCAACCAATTTGTGAAATTATTAATGCACATAAACATAAATGATGCTCGATTTTAATTTAAAAAGCGTGAAATGTACTAAACACAGTATTCGCATGTTCACACGAGTACCTGGGCCATCGCAAAGGCGATTATACGCTCCACCACAGTGTACGTATACGTTATTTACCTGTCTCATATTAATACGTAACATATTTATTTTACAGATGTGTGGTGAACTTTTAAAATATGTTTACCTGTTTTGTACTGAGATAAATTTGGAATCGATATGGTGGCTAATTTGTGGCAATGTGTTTGTAAGATTCTCAATTTTTTTATACAAATAATAATTAATATTACAAAAAGCAAACACTGTTGTCGGTTTTATATTATATCATGCTAGCAAGCAAGCTGATAATGATGGGGTTGCACATGAAATTGAAGAAAGAGAGAAAGCAACTTGTTTTCCTATGTATGGAAGAGGAAAGTTTATTATGGTCATCATCTTATTGTAATGGTTGGTGACGAATGATGAAAATACTATCCATTACTCTTAAAACGCAAAATAAAACAATTATAAAACTAGAGGAACTAGTTTATGGAGAAATTGAAAGCTATTTTTACTATTATTATTGTTTTAATCGTGTAGTGTCATTATATTGTACATGGTATGTACGAATAATTCAAGCTGATCGTCTATGTGTGCGTAACAATGTTTTGGAATTTATTTTGTAAGAAAATTGTTGAATGAAATTTTAGTGGCGTTGAATCTCTTTATGGACAATTTCAGAAGTTTTGAATTAAGACGTACACATTACCAAGTACGCTCTTACATTTATTTAAAGGCTATTAAATTATATAAAATTGTAAAAATAAGCAAAGATTATTACGAAATTTCAGATTCGTCATAACCGACTTTTAGAACGTTAATTTGCTCGATTTACGATATGAATGAAATTGTATATAACTATATCCTACACGTATCGTGATGCAAATGCCTTTATTTGGTTACCATAGGTCATCCATATATTACATATGATTAGTTCGCGTTAACGACTGATTCATTTTACATGCAAAAACAATTATATTAATAACTAAAGACACTTCAGTAAAATAATATTGCAATTTGCGACACTTTTTATCGACGATAAGAGTTTATTGGCGGTGTAAGGCAAATAAGGCCAGTGCCTTAAGGATGAATACCCGGCTTCGTCGGTAGCGTTATTTAAAATGGATCTTATTCACAAAATGAATGAGGTTTCAAGACAAAATGATTTGGTTTAAATTAATATGCAAATGTATAAGGACAAACCGTACAGGTGATATTTTATCAAAATTTGTTTAACTCGACCTAAATAAGTTTAGTGTCTAAGGTACTCAAATTCCTTTCTAAACCATTACTTAAAACATCAATTAATTTAAAGAAGCAACTATGATAGAAACTGTATACCTACCTAACTTTACTTCACTGTAAAAAAGATTGTTGACAACAATGATGCGGTTGATTTGAATCATCAACAACATAGTTCTTAACATGCCCAAGAACAATAAATCAGTAGTAGAATAAGATACCACGTTGTGAATACGATAATAGCAACGGCGAATTCAAATTAAAACGTTTACCAGCCAATTAATATAATTATGGAATTTTAAATTTAAATTTATACAATATTTTGACACTATAACTGTGATGATAGTATTTTTCTGTCTATAACCAGAGAAGCTTTAATACTTACTATAGTTTAAACTGACGGCAAACTATTATTATTTTAATTAGTGAATTAGTGACCAGTGTCGTTTAGGTCGTTATACCTAAGATGACGTACTGTTCATATTTATGCATTTCGAATAATGTATTTTTTAATTCGTGTGAATGATTGAGTTACTATTATTTAGTATTAATCACTTATTTATTGTAAACAATCATCTACCAGTCAAGTTATTGATTTCATTTAAATATTTAGGCGAATTAAATTAAACTACTACCGCAAATAGTATACATCAAGAGGTATTCAAATAGATTTGATCTATACAACATTTAGGCGCATAACATACAAATAATAAATTTTATTGCTGACAAACACCAAATGTAAACAAAACATTGTTAATTTTAATTTTAAATAAAACATTTTATTAATTATTTATGTTAGTTTTATATTTTTTTTTCCAATTACTATATGTGATGTATTTATGTACTTTTGTTTATGGAATGTTAACATAAGTAATGATTTGAATACATAATTAAATAATCAATAAATTAAATTATTTTGATTATAAACTGTCAAAAAAGTAAAGGGAATTGATTATTTAAAAGTACAATTTCGTTAAGTTGGCACAACTGGCCTCTATCTTGATGTGAAGTTTGAGCACGATCTGTCAGTTAGTTTGTTTGTCATCTCATGTGTCTTTTGCGATTTTTATAATGAATAACATTATTGAACGAAGAATTTTTCCGAAACTTTGTAATGCAAATGAATTTTCGTGTGCCGAATCGCTGAAAATGTTACAGAAGCCTTACGGTGAATCGAATTTATCAAAAATACATGCATATGAGTGGTACAGTGTATTCACAAGTGGTCGAAATGATGTGGAAGATTTGCCTCGCTCGGGTCGGCCTCAACTGAAATTAACATCAATAAAAAGAAGGAAATGGTGACGAAAAATCGTCATTCATGTTTGAGAGAGATATCCGCTGAACTTTCTGTGTCTCACGAATCAATTCGTACCATTATACACGATTGTTTGGCATGAAACAAGTTGCCGCGCCACTAGTTCCGAAAGAACTGAATTTTCTTCAAAAACTCAATAGCACTTGAGACATGCTAGAATGAGTCTATACCGACTACACATGCATAAAACGCATTATAACTGGTGATGAGACATGGGTTTACGAGTTTGACATGCAAACCAGTCAATAAGCTTTGGAATGGCGCCTTCCAACTGAGACGAAACACTGGCCGTTATGCGGCTTTTGAGAGAGCAAATACGTCGAAAAAGACAAATATCTTGTTCACGTGGTCCGTAGTGTAGTATAGCGTAGTTATGACTACAGCACTTATATGACCGTTCACCTGGAGATGTAGTGTAGTAATTTTACCATTACGCACTTGTTGTTGAAATATTGTTCTAGGAATATTTAACATTTCTCGATGTTTTTTTTAATTTGTATATTGAATAGAGGTAAATACTGTAGAGGGAATGTTAAGTTTTTTCCCATATAAAATTTGCTATTTCATTTGAGACATGTCAGAGCAGGATGGTTATATAAAAAGGCAACAGTTGTTTATTTATATGCGCAGTGACAACCTATCTATGGTGACGGCTTAATTTTGTGCTTTTAAAATTATTAATTAAAATACATTAAAATAATAAAAACATTATAAAATAGTTATTGGTTTATGTAGTAGTGCATCATTTGATAATAAAAATTATAAACTTTTAAGTAAAATGAAGTGTATTGTGAAAAGTTCAAAAATACGCCTAAAAAAAATTCAAAAAGGCATATCTTACCATCAGTAAGTTTACTTAATACTTAGTGTTTATATAAAATAAAATGTAAATTATGTTAAGAAGAAAGTGATTTGTGGTAAATTTATTCTCAATTTAAGTTATAAATCAGAAAAAATTAAGTAAACAATTTTGATTGCTGGCGTGGAGTTTCTAATTTTCTGTTTGTAAACAGATGTTATATTACAGTGTCCCATTTTTCTTATTACTACGCACATATTCTACATGCTTTTCTTTTCATAATTACTTCTTATTTTGGAATACTATAAGTACAATATTTTACCGAAAAGAAAAACAATTAATGCGTACTATATTGGAATACAAATAATTGTGAATTTGTGTAGTTTTTAATTTCGATCGAGCAAATTCTAATTACGACCAGTTGATCTAGATGCTTTCTCTTTTACCCTCCGAATGTGACTCACTTGACAGCTGCTATCATTCGTTCTATTTAAATTAATCTAATTCTATGGTATATTGGCGATTGTGTTTGGCGATGGATGGCGTGTTCTTGTTTCGTTGTGAAAAAGTATATTATTAAGTACACAAAGAACTCGAAAAACCGAATGATTTGAAATTCAAAATCATAACAAACAAAACTGTCAAAACTAAGTACACTACACTACGCTCAGTGTTCACGTGGTGCATATTTGAAAATACACTACACTACACTACAGCATTTTGACCGAAGTTCATAATACACTTTGGTACTGTTTTTTCTCTGTTCACGTGGTGAGATAATACACTACAATACACTACGCTAGGGGCCACGTGAACAAGATATAAGTTTGTGGAAAAAGAACTGATGGATTTTGCACCACGATACCGCATCATCTCACAAGGTTATCATTGTGAACGAATTCCTGGTCAAAAACTCAACAAATAGCATCGAACAACACGACTGACTTTTTTCTTTTTCGAGACACCCGTTTTCAGTCGATAGAAGACACAAAAGATAATTCGCGACGAGAACGGAAGTCGATTCCGGAAAATATGTTTTGAATAATATGTATTTTGACGATTGGAATGTTTTGAAAATCTCTTATCTTTTAATTAATGTATTTTACATAATTAATTTAATTTCTCTGTATGATCTATGAAATAGAACAGTTCATTAAGAGTAAGGAAAAAGGAGTTTGGAGGTTGTTCTGTATATTATATACAATTTGTTATAAGATTTAATTAAAATCTGTGCCACAGCTAGTCCATAGACACGTCTATTTGTTGTTGTGGGTCCTCCTAGTTCATATCTATCGGAAAGTTTTTTTCGTGCTGTGCTGAAAATAAATCGGACACGGGTTTTGCCTGAAAGACCAAAAAAATTTATTAGTTTGAACGAAAATTTCCTGTATTATTCAACTTACGGTTAGAATGGCAACGGTTGCACCTAGTACTGCTCCCGAAAGAACATCAGTCGGGTGATGTTTATAATCCGAGATACGTGACAAACTCGTAAAGAACCCCAACATGAGGAGCACAAATTGCACTACGTATTTTGGTAATTTTGACCATGACCATGTCATACGCACTTGTAAATAAATTACACAATACACCATCGCGTATATCGCTAAACTGGAATGCCCACTGGGGAACGATAATCGCATATTTTTTAGCATGAACGCCGTCGATTCACCAAGGGCTCCGCATGTGAAATCTTCAATGTATCGACCTTGGTTTATCGCATCTTCGCATGTTGTATTGCCGGGCATTATTGGTCGACAAACGGAAAAGAAATGTGGCCGAAAACGTCCAATTGTATACTTTCCAACGTCAGTTGCCGTTAGACTGCAAGCAAGACCAAATGCAAATACACCAACTTGTCGGTATGAAAATGTAATCCAATTGGGAATCTCCTTGTTAAAGAAGACCAATCGTTCATCGTTACGGCCTGTGGTGCATGAGTGTATCGTTTCTGTTAACAGAATCTATGAAGCAATCACAATAAATAGAAGTTATTAAATTATTTGAAAAATTTAGTTACTTTAACCTTCAATAATTCGTAATGTGCTTGAAATCTACCTACAAAACAAATAATTTCATCTCTGGTACCACCTACTACTTATGTTATGACAAATAAATTAAATTAAAAATAATATTAAATCGAAACAAGCCTCGGGTTAATCATGAAACTATAATACATAAACCATAAAAAAATCAATTTTCTGAAACGAGTTTGGTAGGGTTAGGAAATGCTTTTTGCTACTTCATTAGAAATGTTTTAGTTATGTATTGTAGAGTTAATTGTACCCGATGATACCCCAATATACTTATAAGCGATGCACATTCATTGACTCTTAAAATTTGATTGAATTTTTTGCTTATAACTCGCATGCAAATACGTTACTTTGTGCAGTTACGATAAAATGAAGGAATTTTTCTCGCGGAGAAATAAAGTATATTGTTATGATCTAACCTATTGACTTGGGTGACATTAGCCATGTTTTTTTATTAGCGTCCGATAGATGTATCCGGGGCACCCAATTTTCTACATCAAAACCTATATTTAGCGCGCTATTTTTGCATATAATTAATTTATTTAACTCCAAACTTTTTAGTTAAAAATCGACATAAAAATATTTTGCTCTACCTATATTTATCGGGAGCGCATGTCAATGGGAAATTTGAAAACGCCTTTATTTTGTAAACCCCTGAAACCATTCGAGACTTAATCTTGAAGAAAAAGAGTTTCTCAACGAATCAAGTTTTCGGTGTACCTCGTGAGTTAAAGTTTGAAATCAGATCCAATTATCGCTGTCACGGCAAGAGCAAACTCTGAGTCTCAACAAGACGAGCCTTTATTTAAAAAAAAAATTTACTGTTTTTTTTACGGAAATTCAGGTCGATTATTATATTAATACCACATTTATTTAAAGTTAATGAAGCATTAAGATGGATCAGTTTATTAGTAAGTGCTTTTAAGAAACATAAGTAACATCTCAAGGCTCGACAATCACGTTCAAATCAAACTTTAAAAATTTAAAAATTAACTTAATCCTTTCGTCCAATGGCCCGGGATAAATCAAGAGAATTGAAAGTTACTTAGAGATAAGGAAATACTTTTCAGAAAAATGCTGCTCATGGGAAAAATAAATATTGCATTGTCATCGAGAACTAAGCTGTTCTGCAAGTTTGAGCGCTTAAGTCAAGAAAATGGTGAAAATTTGAATGCAAGATACCGTGGACAGAAAAATAAAACACGAAAGCGATCTAAGTGAAAAGTATAGTAAAATATTGCTCTACGGCGTATAAATAATAATTAATTACGAAAATTATTAATAAACCTCTCTATCAATAAAAATAAATGTTTAAGAAAAATTGTATAAATATTTAAAATAAAAAACGAGATAATTGGATGACAAAAATAACCGATTAGCGTTTTCTGTTGTATAACGAAAAAAATAATTTTACAAAAACACAAGTTTTTCCGATTTGATCTTTATTACGCTACGTACTAGACTGCTCAAAATTAACAGCATTGTTGACAACATAAAACAATACACACGTAGCAGGAGTAAAAGACATTAATTTTAGCAAATTTCAAATGTAAGAAAACAGTTTCTCCTATCAAACTTTTAGATTCATAAATCTCAACTAAATATGTACAAATTTCTACTTACCAATATTACAGGCAATCCCAATCCGAAAATATTTAAATTGGCATCGTTCACCGTTGACTCATGAAACGGATGCTTAAGTGATTCGTCGTCGCAAAAGAATCCTCGATAATACGGTTTACCCCACAGGATATTATAAAGAATTGGAATTACAACTGGAATTACATAAATATAAAAACATTTGTTAGTAAAACATAAAAATTGGGGGTACAAATAAGTTTTGAGGAATTCACAAAAGACGGCGTAACTAGTATTAAATCGCATCTTGGACCATCTTGCAACTATTCATGTTAAAGCATCATCATTTCCCTCTAAAAATCAGTATGTGTCATTTTGCTGAAAAGTAAACAACATATCTTTTGTGCTCTAACCATGTCAACTTTTGTGCCAACAAAACACAATTTGCCGGAAGCACTACTTTTTTGTTTTAATTTGAATAAAATTACTGCTGATGGACATTGACTGCTGTGTGAAGCATATGGGGAACATGAGTTTGTACGTGAGTACTGGTGGGTACTGGTTCCACCACTTTAAAAAAGGCGATTTGGACCTCAGTGTTAAAGAACGCGAAGGTGGACCAGTAAAGTTTGAAGACCCTGAGTTGGAGGCGTTATTGGACCATGATTCATGCCAAACTAAAAAGAAGCGCTTGCTGAAACTTTGAGAGACCCAACAAGCAATTAAAAACCATCTCAAGACCATGGGTATCGTGACGAGGGACTAAAAGTGGATTCAACTTCAACCGAATCAGTCCGACTATTGATGGCAAGAAGCTAATGTTGTGCATGTGTTTTATTTTGTGTTCTAAAGATTAAGTTTTCCTCTTTCTATTGCTACCGTATTTGTAAAATAAATCGAATATGAACAAATATGGCGTCTATTTTCGCTTCTTTCTGTTATAATATAGTTATTTCGGCTAAATTTTCGTTTAACAGTGAAATTACTAATAAATGTTATATGTTCTATATTAAAAAGTTCTTATTGGATTTGTCTTGTACATGGGATTTTTGGAGGGACAAATTTCAAATCCGTAATATTTGTTAATTTTTTATTTTCTTATTCTGGTATGGTCGAATACATATTACTCCTATTCTTTCGCTCTATTATGTTATTTCCTTTGTTCATTTTATTCCAAGTATGGTTCCCACTTGACGCGGAAAGCTGCTTGCTTTGCGTCTTTATAATTATTTGGAATTAGCTTAACAAATCGGTTCTTTTATGTACGCATAAATTAACCGAAAGTCCATTAAAATCATAAACTACAAAATCAATATGTACCAGATTCTACTGTAATTATTTACGCCCAACTAACTGCAATCGCCCGAAACATCGGATTTTATATATAAATTTCAGATAGGTCTTGATAGAACCACAGGCAAATCACACATTGTGATTTGTCTGTGATAGAACTAAGAAAATGAAAAAAATGCTAAATAATAAAAAAATCCCTGTGAGACTTACCAACTACGAGTAAAAGGAAATCAGTTAAAACTTTACACAAAATTTTAATTGATTCATTCATTATTTCACCTTGCTTGCCGTACTATGATGACGTTATTAGCTCAGGAACTACCTGAGAATTTCCACTATGTGACTATGGGAATTTCAAGAAACTCATTTAATTAATAATATTCAAATTTTTTAGGTTTTAATGATATCATTACAACTTTAAACAAATAAGCGTTATTTTTTTTTGCATTGTTTGCAAAACAATGTAATGTAGCAAAGCATTTATTATGTTTTGCCGGGTTATATCAGCCACAAGCACAATTTCAGGAATTTCTCACTCAAATACAAAAAAAAAAACTTAGGTAATTTATTTTAATATATCTACGGTTAATCAATGTATAATGTTATTATTAATGTTATATTCTGAGACAATATTCTGTGGCACACAAACTGCAGCCAACAAAAACATTTAATTTGCTTAATTAAAAAAAATCCGCGAATGAGGCTGAACGTCTATTTTAGAAATATCGTTTCACAAAACCAAAAATTATGAAAAATATTATATTTTACACTTTTTCTATTATAAAATAATTCGATTTACTTACAAATTAAACAAAACTTTGAATATTCAAAAATCAAGTTTGATAAAACGATGATCACTCGATTTAAACAATTTAACGTTTGCAACCGACTGAAAAAATCAGTACCTCAATTTTGTTGCCTTTTCGAGACTACGAGACTACGGGACTATGAAATATTTTGTATACGTACACTGTGTATAGTATTAATTTGTGTTACTGTGTGGTTTCATTTTTTTTATGTGTATTAATGTAGAGAGTATGACGATAAGCATGAAAAATTGTCGAATCGGTTTAAATCGGTAAAATTTTTGGTGCTTACATCCATTTGTCTCGTTGTAATTTGATGGAGAATTGAAATTCAAATTTAAACACATAGCACAAATGATATTAAAATTATTTGAAATTAGAAAAATTATAATAATTTTGAAGCATAATTGTATGATTTTATTTATTTTATTAATTTGGATTTTATATATAAAAGAAATAACCAATAAAATAGTTTCGTATTGGCAATATGTCAAATTATCAACACAAAATAAAAAAAAACATAAACAAAACGAACAGCGCATGCGCACTACTACACTCGCATTCACTAATATTATTATTTTCCGGTAATTTTTGTTCTCGTAGTCTCGTAGTCTCGAAAAGGCAACAAAATTGAGGTACAGCTGTCTTTTATGCGCTGCTATTGACGACTGTTGGGAAAGTTGGGAATGTGACATTTAGCGCATTAAAAATAAGCTGAGTCTTGTTTTACATGAAATGTTAGCACGGCATACTTTATGAAAATAAAAATTAACATACAAAGACCCAATAAGTTTAATTTTTTTGCCGTCAGTATAGGAACCAAGCGCAAATTTTAGTGGAAAAAAATATTCGATATAATTTTTTCCGTTTAATACCAGGTTTCCATCGTCGATAGCATAATAGAATAATAGTATAATACTATTTTACTATCAAGCCCGGCTGGTTTTCCACCGCACGGTTTGAAAAAGCCTGTTCGAAATGAGCGTTTGATAAAAAGGATATTATTAATTTATTTGACCCATATTATATAATAATAAAATATAACGATAATCAGCCAACAAATTGTTTCTCATTGCGGCGAGAAAATATTAAAAATGGTAATGGATAAGCAAGGAAAATTAAATTTATTTTTACACTGTCAAATTTATAACGTTAAAAATAATATTTGTTACGTATTATATTTTAATAGCTAGTATACTGAAATATTTTAATAAACTATTATACTATCAACTTTGGTTTTCCATCGCAATACTTTAATATTATAATAATATTATACTTGTATACTATGACGATGGAAACCCGGTATAAATCAAAATGAATGTATGCAACCAAACTGCTATACAAATTTTGTGCATGCAACCCGCATAAAAAACTGACTAAATTTAGACAAAATTTTATCAGTACATATGGAGGCACAGATATAAAATTTGTTGTTATTTTGAAAGCAATTTTTTTTTTATTTAGAAAGATACAATGAAATTCTTTTATACATATTTATATTTGTATTGTAAAAATGAATGGATGCTTTGACCTATATAATTTGACTACATATTTATTTTATAATATACATATGTATACATGTTCCAATTATTTAAGTATTTTTATTTGGAATTAAATAAGTCAGTATTCGGAACCAGCTATAATTATGAACATACATATATGTAGATTTTCCATCATCTTTAAAATAAAAATGTTAGTTGTTGAACTCAAAATTAATATTTCATTCAAATTTAAAACATAAACGGTGACAAATTAACACAAATCGAAACTTCAAATACCAATGCGAAATGTTCATTTGTTTGTAAACATAACAAAATAAATCAAAGTTGCACATACGTCTGCTATGATTAAAAAAATATTAAAAGTTGAACGTACGTTTTTCTAGCATTTACAAGAAATAATATCGAATATTTTTTTCCACTAAAATGTGCGCTTGGTTCCTATACTGTATAGGAACCAAGCGCACATTTTAGTGGAAAAAAATATTCGATATTATTTCTTGTAAATGCTAGAAAAACGTACGTTTTCCATTTTTAAATTTATAATTTTAATATTAATTGTAGATACATTTATAGTAAATACAAATAATATTAAACTTTCCAACATCACTTTTCATAAATAATTCATAGAAAAAGCCGCGTAAACTCTTTTCCGTAGTAATAAATTTTTCCGCGAGAGCACAGGGGAAAAATTTATTACTACGAAAAATAGTTTAGTCAAGCTTTTCTATGAATTATAGAGCTCTCACAATAGAAAAACTTTTACTTGTTTGAAAATAAAACTTGCAAAAAAAAAAAAATTTCGTTTTTACCTTAAGGAAAAAGTTAGCAAACTCTAAACTTTTGCCTTAAGAAAAGACTAATGAAGTTAGCTAAATTTCAGAATCAGGGTTTTTGTTGTCATTTTCCAACCAAAACATGGTTAAAATGCAAATAAGTTCTAATTTATCGGTTTGATATATCTTAACATTATAATTAATAATATAAAATACAATTTTAAAAATATTATTAGTATGAAGATAAATAAAACGAAGTTGGTTTCAATTAAATTTTTTTTTTCTCATTGTGAGAGATACTCTTAAGGTAAAAGTTTAAGGCAAAAGGTAAAGGCAAATTTTTTTTCTATTGTGAGAGCTCTGTTATCTATGAAAAGTGATCTTGGAAAGTTTAATATTATTTGTATATTGCATTAAAATATAAAAACTATAAATTTATTTACAATTAAAATTAAAATTATCAATTTAAAAATGGAAAATGTGTCTCGGGTGTATCTGAAGCAAGCTTCATTTTTTCCACTGGTAGCGTTTTCTCTACTTTCCCTAGTCTCAATAGAGTACAACAGAATTCATCAAAATCTTAATAATTCCTGGGCGTAGATTCTGATCAAGTGACAAATGACAATTTTTTGTGACATTGTACTAAAAAATCTGCAACAATTTGGTGACAATTCCTTGTAAGTACTAATCGTGATTCGTATGAAGTGACATTTCCGAAATGTCACAAAAAGTAAGCTGACAATTTTAATAAAATTGTCATCGTTTTTTATTATCGTGACATAAGTTTTTATACAAAATATGAAAGACTTTATACTATTTTTTTCATATAAAGTTGTAAATTGTATGTGGTCAGTTAAAACGGGATATGTATACATAATACATATATATAAATATCTATTTATGTATATCTCGTCCTTGATTTCCGTGTTACACACAAGAAAAACCTTTTGATTTTATTTTGATTTTAGCGCGGTTCAACAATACCAACAACCTTAAATTATTTAATAAAACAGATTTATACTTAATTTCTGTATTATCTGAAATTTTATTTACCAAGTTTTGTAAAGAATTATTTTAGCGTTTAATTGAAATTTATTAAAATAAAATTCATTGAAAACAATTTTTTATTGTTTTTTTTCGCCGATCCATACTGATCCATATTTTATTAGTTATATGAGAACAAAATGGCGGTTTTTATAATTTTTCTATATTAAAAATTGATATTTTGGGGTTAAATAATTATAATTAATGCTAATAATCAATTGAATTTATAAATTTTCATACGATGAATAATTATATTTTTCTAAATGCAAATTAACTAAGACTTCACAGTTCACAACAAATAACAAACGTCAAAACTACAAAATAATCTTTTAAATACTAGTGCCTGTATGTGCTTACGGCCGTCTTTCAATTATGGACTTTGTATAGATGTGGGTTCAGAAAACGTAAACACGGAAAAATACTTTCATAAAAATGCTATGTGAATTTTTATTTTATTTTATTTATATAAATATATCTCGTAAATGCGGCAGAAAAATAAATTTGTATTCTTCTGAGAATGAACTTTATTTATTTATTTAATTATAACGAGATATAAATGAATAAAAAAAAAAACTTAAACAAAAATTTATATCCTTTTTGTATTTTACTAACACAATTGTGCGGGTAGGGCAAAAGTACCATGTCAAAAATTTATTTTTGTACGTGTTTTCAACCAACTTACACATATGTAAATTTCTGTTTAACTTATTTTCGTCCGAAAAAAACACTATATCTTTACACACAATTGTGTTGGTTTTACTTCAAATCAAGCTAAAAAAATTTATCAACAACGCCATTACATACTATGGTTTTTTCGCACACATTTGTGTGGGTTGGACTAAAATTGAACCAATTTTTTCGTTTTCTTGGTTGAAAAAGGAATATAGCATTTGTATGAAAATGTTTTTTCGTGTTTACGTTACTTGGGCCTGCATAGAACAAACCATATTTTTTATATTTTGCTTCAGCTGGGCCGTATACATTCACGCAGTGATATCTGCTATAACTTAAAAATGTAGCTGCTGTAAACTGCTGTAAATGTCATTTGATCCGAATCGCAAATTTTCAGTGACTTTAATTTGTACCAATAAGCAAATGTCACAAAAAATTGTCATTTGATCAGAATCTACGCCCTGAACTGACGAAACAGGGAAATTTTTTTAGTACACAATTTTTTGATTATCCCTTACTTCATTTTAGAGACGGAACTGTCATTTTATTTTCATATTTTCTATTTCTGTTGTATTTGCGGATATGCCTGGTCGAATAAAATATAAATAAGAAATGGACAATAATAAAGTATTTTGCTTTATACGTATTCAAAAACATGTTAATGTATAAATTGGAACATTTGTTTACATTATAGCTGCAACAACTGTGACTAATTCAATATCGATGGTAAAAACAAGGCTTTGTTTTTATATTCAGATGGGACGGTTAAAAATTTACCCGATTGAAAAATTAACACGGCATGTTTGATGCTTTCGTGAAAATTTATCGAATTGAAGATATGTCCGGTTCATATCGTAATTTCATTCCTGAAATGTTTGGCGTTTCTCATGGAAATGAGAAAGATAAATGTTTGCGTTCCACAAATTGTTTAGTAGTACTTCCAATTTGTGCTTTACCTTTATGTTGTAGTTCTACAATAGCAGTGAGAGCTTTCGAAGGAACCGAGAGGGAATCAATTTTTTCAACTAGCTGTTGATACGATCGAATTTCTTCAGTGTAGTCGCCATTGGAAAGTTTTAAAATTAGGCTTAAATTATTTTTGTTTTTTTCTTCTAGAAATTGGGTTTTATTTCTATCGTCTTTTAGGTGAAATTTAAAATTTTATTTTCCCGTTTTTTCGGTTCTTGGACTACTTAGCACTAATTTTTTTCCGTGAGCACTAATAAGCACAAATTAGGCTTAAGGATGAAACACACCAAGAGCAGCGCAACATATTCCAAACAATCCACAATAACGGCTGCGTATAAGCGTGCACATCAAGCAGCGCAGCAAATTGTTTTGTTTTTGTAGTGAAATTAAATTGTGTAAATTTTATTGAGGTTATGAGTAGCAGCAAAGAGCAGCAAATTAATGCTGCTGGGTGTGGAACCTATTGCTGCCGCGACAGATGCAACTTCATTCAATATAATTTGTTTAAATTTAAAATTTTCAATTATAAATACAAAATACTTAATTTCTTTTAATGGAAATACCTATATTTATACTCAAACTATGATTTTGTATCATTACATAAGCGAATAGGTCAAATTTTAAGTTTGCTGCTCGCTGCTGCTGCTTGGTGTGTTTCATCCTTTAAGGATGAAACACACCAAGAGCAGCGCAACATATTCCAAACAATCCACACTAACGGCTGCGTATGGGCGTGCACATCAAGCAGCGCAGCAGATTGTTTTGTTTTAGTAGTAAAATTGAATTGTGTAAATTTTATTGAGGTTATGAGTAGCAGCAAAGAGCAGCAAATTAATGCTGCTGGGTGTGGAACCTATTGATGCCGCGACAGATGCAACTTCACTCAATATAATTTGTTTAAATTTCAATTTTTCAATTATAAATACAAAATACTTAATTTCTTTTAATGGAAATACCTATATTTATACTCAAACTATGATTTTGTCAAATAACTTACAATTCTATAAGGGACATGAATTGAAAAAATTCTCCCAACATAGTAAAAGTTTCCAGGCGGCAGCACTAAACATTTTTAATAATACTGTTTTCTGTGGCACACAAATTTTGATCTATTTTTGATCTTTTTTTGATTAAAATTGGATTTGTTAACATTTTTTGTCTTTTTCCTTTTGAAAATGGATCAAAAAAAAAAATCCAACAAAGTTTTTTGATTTTTTTTTGATCTATTTTCAAAAAAAAAAGACAAAAAATGTATAATGACATGAATTGAAAAAATTCTCCCAACATAGTAAAAGTTTCCAGGCGGCAGCACTAAACATTTTTAATAATACTGTTTTCTGTGGCACACAAATTTTGATCTATTTTTGATCTTTTTTTGATTAAAATTGGATTTGTTAACATTTTTTGTCTTTTTCCTTTTGAAAATGGATCAAAAAAAAAAATCCAACAAATTTTTTTGATTTTTTTTTGATCTATTTTCAAAAAAAAAAGACAAAAAATGTAAACAAATCCATTTTGAATCAGAAAAAGATCAAAAATAGATCAAAATTTGTGTGCCACAGAAAACAGTTATTAAAAATGTTTAGTGCTGCCGCCTGGAAACTTTTGCGGTACTTGTTTTTAACGAAATCATGTTTGTCTGCAGGTTTACTATGGAATGTCCCTTATAGAATATTATAAGTTATTTGGATTTTGTATCATTACATAAGCGAATAGGACAAAATTTAAGTTTGCTGCTCGCTGCTGCTGCTTGGTGTGTTTCATCCTTTAATCGGTATGCAAAGTTTCATTTTGAAATTCGAAAGTTTCGCTGCTGCAGTTACACACACCCGAATTTAATATGCATAAACTCTGTTTTCGCAATCAAGTAAAAACTCAATGCAAACTTGATTAAATATATTTTAATTCACGTAAATATTTAGCTTGCGTTGCGTATAAATATTTAAATGGCCAATTTTGATTGGATGACTTTTTAAATAATCGTTAAATATTTCCATGGAATAAAATATTATTAACCTTACATTGATTTTTTTCTGTTTGCAAAAACAGATTTCATATAAAAAATTTAAATTGCGCAACAACTAACCGGCCCCGGTCAGTCGTTTTTCTGTTCAATCGGGCATAAGTACTTTAGATATTATAGTAAAATTGTTTAGATATAAAAATAATATACTATATAATATATTAACATAACCTAAAATATCTTTTAATTATTGTATTTTACATAATTAATTTAATTTCTCTGTATGATCTATCTCTGAAATAGAACAGTTCATTAAGAGTAAGGCAAAAGGAGTGTGGAGGTTGTTCTATATATACGATATACAATTTGTTATAAGATTTAATTAAAATCTGTGCAGCAGGTAAGAACGTGACTAGTCACGTTCATTTGTTGTTGTGGGTCCTCCAGTTCATATCTTTCGGGAAGTTTATTTCATGCTGTGCTGAAAATAAATCGGACACGGCTGTTGCCTGAAGGACGAAAAAATTTTTTAGTTTGAACGAACATTTCTTGTATTATTCATCTTACGATTAAAATGGCAACGGTTGCACCTAGTACTGCTCCCGAAAAAACATCAGACCAGTGATGTTTATAATCCGAGATACGTGACAAACACGTATAGAACGCCAACATGAGGAGCACAAATTGCACTACGTGTTTTGGTAATTTTGACCATGACCATGTCATACGTACTTGTAAATAAATTACACAATACACCATCGCGTATATCGATAAACTGGAATGCCCACTCGGAAACGATAATCGCATTTCTTTTAGCATACGCGTCGTCGATTCACCAAGGGCTCCGCATGTGAAATCTTCAATGTATCGACCTTGGTTTATCGCATCAGCGCATGTCGTGTTGCCGGCCATTATTGGTTGACAAACGGTAAAGAAATGTGGCCGAAAACGTCCAATTGTATACTTTCCAATGGCGGTTGCCAATTGACTGCAAGCAGCACCAAATGCAAATACACCAATTTGTCGGTATGAAAATGTAATCCAATCGGGAATTTCATAGTTAAAGATGACCAATCGTTCTTCGTTACAGCTGGTGGTGCGTGAGCGTATCGTTTCAGTGAACAAAATCTGTGAAGCAATCACAATAAATATAGATTATTAAATTGCTTGAAATCTACTAAACAAATAATTTCATGTCTGGTACCACCTACTACTTATGACAAATAAATTAAATTAAAAATAATATTAAATCGAGTTCCTAATTTCAACTCATTCTAAAATTTTAGTAAACAAGCCTCGGCGGGTTAATCTTGAAACTATATATATGTACATAAATCATAAAAAATTCAATTTTCTGAAACGAGTTCTTGGTAGGGTTAGGAAATGCTTTTACCTACTTCATTAGAAATGTTTTAGTTATTATAGGGTTAATTGTACCCGATGATACCACAATATACTTATAAGCGGAGCACATTCATTGACTCTTAAAATTTGATTGAATTTTTTGCTTATAACTCGCATGCAAATTCGTTACTTTGTGCAGTTACGATAAAATGAAGGAATTTTTTCGCGGACAAATAAAGTATATTGTTACGATCTCACCTATTGACTTATGGGTGACATTAGCAATGTTTTTTTATTAGCGCCCGATAGATATATCCGGAGCACCCAATTTTCTAAGTCAAAACCTATATTTAGCGCGCTATTTTTGCATGTAATTAATTTATTTATCTCCAAACTTTTTAGTTAAAAATCGACATAAAAATATTTTGCTCTACCTATTTATCGGGAGCCGTTATCGGGAGCGCATGTCAATGGGAAATTTGAAAACGCCTTTATTTTGTAAACCCCTGAAACCATTAGAGACTTAATCTTGAAGAAAAAAGAGTTTCTCAACCAATCAAGTTTTCGGTGCACCTCGTGAGTTAAAGTTTGAAATCAGATCCAATTATCGCTGTCACGGCAAGAGCAAACTCTGAGTCTCAACAAGACGAGCCTCTATTTAAAAAAAAATGTTACTGTTTTTTTTGATGGAAATTCAGGTCGATTACTATATTAATGTCACATTTATTTAAAGTTAATGAAGCATTGAGATGGACCAGTTTATTAGTAAGTGCTTTTAAAAACATAAGTAACATCTCAAGGCTCGACAATCGCGCTTAAATAAAACTTTAAAAATTTAAAAATTAAACTTAATCATTTCGTCGAATGGGACGGGATAAATCAAGAGAATTGAAAGTTAAACTATGATATTTTAAAAAATAAATTTTTTTTTTGTATGTTTATGTTTTTTGCAATCTGTTTCGGGGCCGAAGCACTTCCAAATTTGTCGCGGTTCGCTCTGGTCGTTCTACCTTACGCAGCAGCCAAATCGAGGAATTACGGTTATCGTCTGATTTACGTAGAATAATCTGCATATTGCATAGCTAAATGCGCAGCCTGGCCGGGTACTGATATCAATGATAGGTCGATCCCATGAGTTAAGCACTGCGGCAGAGAGTCATGGCTCGTGATGTAAATGAACACAACTAAACGAACTGCGCGCCTTATGCCTTATCGAGGTTGGAACTCGGTACCTTCCGAGCCAAGAGAAGATTTTTTGTCGATAAGAAAATACTTTTCAGAAAAATATAATATTATATTGAATATAAAGCATTATGATTTGGTAATATTGGAATGGCCTCTCTTTGCGTTAAGTGCTACACATCAAATCCTTATTTGATGGATGAAACAGAACAATGGCGCCACCTGCAGTTAATATTTTGATATTTTGGCCACAAGAAGAACTAACAGGCTTCTCGGTTATGAAATTTAAATAAAACATATTTGATTTTTAGAGATCAGAAATTCTTGAAATCTGTATCACACTACAAATGATTAATTAATTGTAGAATGCCTAGATAAATGTTATATGAAATAAATAAGTTTGCTTCAGATTAAATAGATTTATAGAATATAGAATATTTCACAATTTTCTACCTCGAGACAAATTTACAATATGAAAAGCGTTCAATAAATTTATTAAAAATTAAATAAATAAATACAAGGCAATCCGTTGCGCATGCTTGTAGCAGGTCACATATGGCGTTAAATGCTGCTCACTGCATGCTATAAATGATTAAATATTGCATTGTCATCGAGAACCAACTGCAAGTTTGAGCGCTGAAGCAAGTCAAGAAGTTTGAGAAAATTCGAATGCAAAATACCGTGGACAGACAAATAAAACTCGAAAGCGATCTAAAAACTAATTACGAAAATTATTAATAAACCTCTAATCAATAAAAAGAAATGTTTAAGAAAACTTGTATAAATATTTAAAATAAAAAACCAGATGATTGACTAATAAAGATAACCGATTAGCGCCTTCTGATATATAACGAAAAAAAATGTTTACAAAAAAAGAAGATTTTCCGATTTGATCTTTTTTACGCTATGTAGAGGGCCCAAAATTAACAGCATTGTTGACAACATAAAACAATACTCACGCAGCAGGTGTAAAAGACATTAATTTTAACAAATTTCAAATGTAAGAAAATAGTTTCTCCTATCAAACTTTTACATTCATAAATCTCAACTAAATATGTACAAATTTCTACTTACCAATATAACAGGCAATCCCAATCCGAAAATATGTAAATCGTTAGTGTTCACCGTTGACTCAAGAAACGGATGCTTAAGTGATTCGTCGTCGCAAAAGAATCCACGATGATACGGTTTACCCCACAGGATAAAAAACAGAATTGGAATTACAACTGAAATTACACAAATATAAAAACATTTGTTAGTAAAACATAAAGATTGGGGGTACAAATAAGTTTTGAGGGATTTACAAAAGATGACGTAACTAGTATTAAATCGCATCTCGGGCCATCTTACAACTATTCATGTTAAAGCGACATCATTTCCCTCTAAAAATCAGTATGTGTCATTTTGCTGAAGTGTAAACAACATATTTTTTGTCCTCTAGCCATGTCAACTTTTGTGCCAATAAAACACAATTTGCGGGAAGCGCTACTTTTTTTGTTTTAATTTGAAGAAAATTGCTGCTGATAGACATTGATTGCTGTGTGAAGCACAAGGGGAACATATGTACGTACATGAGTACTGGTGGGTACTGGTTCCACCATTTTAAAAATGGCAATTTTGACCTCAGTGTTAAGGAATGCGAAGGGAGACAGGTAAAGTTTGAAGACCCTGAGTTGGAGGCGTTATTGGACCATGATTCATGCCAAACTAAATAAGAGCTTGCTGAAACTTTGAGAGACGCAATTCAAAACCGTCTCAAGACCATGGGTATGGTACAAAACAAGGAAATTGAGTTTTACATGACCTAAAGCAAGAGACGTCGAACGCCGTTTTTTCATATGCGAACAACTGCCTCAAAGAACCAAACACGGAAGGGTTTTTTGCATCGAATCGTGACGAGGGACTAAAATTGGATTGACTACGACAACATAAAGCGCACAAAATCGTGGGGTAAGACCGGCCCGGCCATGCATCAATCTCAACCGAATCATTCCGAGTTATCATAGCAAGAAGCTAATGTTGTGCATGTGTTTTATTTTGTGTTCTAAAGATTAAGTTTTCCTCTTTCTATTGCTACCGTATTTGTAAAATAAATCGAATATGAACAAATATGGCGTCTATTTTCGCTTCTTTCTGTTATAATATAGTTATTTCGGCTAAATTTTCGTTTAACAGTGAAATTACTAATAAATGTTATATGTTCTATATTAAAAAGTTCTTATTGGATTTGTCTTGTACATGGGATTTTTGGAGGGACAAATTTCAAATCCGTAATATTTGTTAATTTTTTATTTTCTTATTCTGGTATGGTCGAATACATATTACTCCTATTCTTTCGCTCTACTATGTTATTTCCTTTGTTCATTTTATTCCAAGTATGGTTCCCACTTGACGCGGAAAGCTGCTTGCTTTGCGTCTTTATAATTATTTGGCATTAGCAAATCGGTTCTTTTATGTACGCATAAATTAACCGAAAGTCCATTAAAATCACAAACTACAAAATCAATATGTACCAGATTCTACTGTAATTATTTACGCCCAACTAACTGCAATCGCCCGAAACATCGGATTTTATCTATAAATTTCAGATAGGTCTTGATAGAACCACAGGCAAATCACACATTGTGATTTGTCTGTGATAGAACTAAGAAAATGAAAAAAATGCTAAATAATAAAAAAATCCCTGTGAGACTTACCGACTACGAGTAAAAGGAAATCAGTTAAAACTTTACACAAAATTTTAATTGATTCATTCATTATTTCACCTTGCTTGCCGTACTATGATGACGTTATTAGCTCAGGAACTACCTGAGAATTTCCACTATGTGACTATGGAAATTTCAAGAAACTCATTTAATTAATAATATTCAAATTTTTTAGGTTTTAATGATATCATTACAACTTTAAACAAATAAGCGTTAATTTTTTTTTGCATTGTTTGCAAAACAATGTAATGTAGCAAAGCATTTATTATGTTTTGCCGGGTTATATCAGCCACAAGCACAATTTCAGGAATTTCTCACTCAAATACAAAAAAAAAACTTAGGTAATTTATTTTAATATATCTACGGTTAATCAATGTATAATGTTATTATTAATGTTATATTCTGAGACAATATTCTGTGGCAAACAAACTGCAGACAACAAAAACATTTAATTTGCTTAATTAAAAAAATTCGCGAATGAGGCTGGACCCTTTATTTTAGAAATATCATTTCACAAAACCAAAAATTATGAAAAATATTATATTTTACACTTTTTCTATTATAAAATAATTCGATTTACTTACAAAATACACAAAATTTTGAATATTCAAAAATCAATTTTGATAAATAATAAATAAATAAAACGATGATCACTCGATTTAGTCAATTTAACATTTGCAACCGACTGAAAAAATCGGCTGTCTTTTATGCGCTGCTGGTTGCTGCGGTGTATCTCGTGTGAAATTTTACACACGTGTACATATCCGAATTGTATTAGAATACGTAAAGTCCAATTGGATTATAATGGATAGCACGTTTTTTGAAATATGGTGTTCGAGACCACAATAAAATATTGGGAAAAGGAGGAATTTTAGAAAAAACATTTAATAACAACCATTATAACATTTAATTTTTGGTTTGTAAACAAAAAAATTTTTGAATTTTGATTTATAGATGGAAAATGTGTAAGAATCTCAACAATCAGTTTCGAACGGATGAGATTACTGATTTGAAAAAATCAGCCTTCTCATCAGGTCGCGACGTCTGACGTTGTATTATTTACATTGGAATATTGTCTATATATATATATATATATATAGAGCAATACCATGTAGTTGTACTACTAGCGAATTACTGCGTAGCGTACGAAATTCGATTCTTATTTACATTTATCATCTATATTATATTTTTGCAACTAACTTTTCGTGGAGGGCCTACTATTGCTTTCGAACGTTTTTGATCATTTTCATCTATCGTTCAACTATTTGCTATCTTATTTCGATAGTTTCGGTACTACTGCTTGCGATTATCAAAATAATTTTAGTACCAAAGTTATTTAATACCAGGTTTCCATCGTCGATAGCATAATAGAATAATAGTATAATACTATTATACTATCAAGCCTAGCTGGTTTTCCATCGTACGGTTTGGATTAAGCCTGCTCGAATTGATCATTTGATAAAAAGGATATTATTAATTTATTTGACACATACTATATAAGAATAATATATAAGGATAATCAGCCAACAAATTATTTCTCATTGCGGCGAGAAAATATTAAAAATGGTAATGGATAAGCTACGGAAATTAAATTTAGTTTTCCACTGTTAAATTTATAACGTTAAAAATAATATTTGCTACGTATTATATTTTGATAGCTAGTATACTGAAATATTTTAATAAACTATTATACTATCAACTTTGGTTTTCCATCGTAATACTTTAATATTATAATACTATTATACTTGTATACTATGACGATGGAAACCCGGTATAAGTGTTTTCAGAGTAATATTTTCACATAGTATTAAATATATTTTATTCCATCTAAATATTTAGCTTGCGTTGCGAATAAATATTCAAATAGCCAATTTTGATTGGATGACTTTTTAAAAGTTAAATCGTTAAATATTTCCATGGAATAAAATATATTTAATCAAGTTTGCATTGAGTTTTTTCCGTTTGCAAAAACAGATTTCACATAAAACATTTAAATGGCGCACAACTAACCGGCCGTTAGTCGTTTTTCTGTTCAATCGGGCATCAGTACTTAAGATATTATAGTAAAATTGTTTAGATATAAAAAATAATATATATAATACATTAACATAATTTATATTAACTTAATTTCTTTGTATGATCTCTGAGATAGAACAGTTTAATTAAGGGTAAGGCAAAAGGAGTTTGAAGGTTGTTCTGTATACGATATACAATTTGTTATAAGATTTAATTAGAATCTGTGAAAGCTAGCCCGATTTTAAACACGTCCATTTGTTGTTGTGGATCCTCCTAGTTCATACCTTTCGGGAAATTTATTTCGACGACGCGCTGAAAATAAATCGGACATGCATGTTGCCTGAAAGACGAAAAAATTTATTAGTTTGAACGAAAATTTCCTGTATTATTCAACTTACGATTAGAATGGCGACGGTTACTCCTAGTACTGCTCCCGAAAGAACATCAGTCGAGTGATGTTTATAGTCCGAGATACGTGAAAAACTCGTATAGAACGCCAACATGAGGAGCATAAATTGAACTGCGTGTTTTGGTAATTTTGAAAATGACCATGTCATACGCGCTTGTAAATAAATTGCACAATAGACCATCGCGTATATTGATAAACTGGAATGCCCACTCGGAAACGATAATCGCATTTCTTTTAGCATGAACGCCGTCGATTCACCAAGGGCTCTGCATGTAAAATCTTCAATGTATCGACCTTGGTTTATCGCATCATCGCATGTCGTGTTGGCGGGCATTATTGGATTACAAACAGTAAGGAAATGTGGCCGAAGACGTCCAATTGTATACTTTCCCATGTAGGTTGGAAAATGCATGCAAGAAGCACCAAATCCAAATACACCGATTTGTCGGTATGAAAATGTAATCCAATTGGGAATTTTATAGTTAAACATGACTACCCGTTTTTCGTTACGGCTTGTCGTGCGTGAGTGCACCGTTTCTGTGAAAAGAATCTGGAAGTAATCACAATAAATACAAATATAAATTATTTCAAAAATTTAGTAACTTTAATCAAGCTTTTAGTCAACAAGCGGGTTGATCATGAAACTATACTACATAAATCTTCGCATAATTTTCACGATTCTTAATCAAAAAAGGAAAAAAATCAACTTTCTGGCACGAGTTCTTGGTATAGCATCAGGAAATGATTTTGCCTACTTAATTAGATGTGGTTTAGTTATTGCAGAGTAGAACCAACGATTTATTGCAGTTTATTTTTCCCGCTGTTACGATCTCGCCTAATGATTTGGGTGACATTAATTCCGTGTGGATTGGTCACATGGGCGAGTCAGTAATTTAGCATAAACTTGTTAATTAAAACTTAATTAAAATTAAATTTAGTGACATTTATGTTTAAATAATGGCATTAGAAGTAGGTAGTTTTATAACATTTTCGTGGTATTGCAGTTTATAACAGATTTGTTGCGATTGCTCGGGCAATTTGGAATGTTCAACGTGGTATATAAATACGGGCCGGGCCCAATGAACTCAAAGAGTAAGCCTGAAGTTAGTTTTTAGCGAGTCAGTTAAGATACGGTTAACGAAAGATCCGTGGTGTAAAAGTGAAATTAGTGTTGTGATTGAAAATAATTGCAAATGTTAAATGGCGATTTAAAAAATAATTGGAAACTATTTATTGTGGTGTTTTAGTGATTAGTGAATTTTTAGAAAATACATGTGGGAATATTTCTGATATATTCGGCAATATTCCAGCTGTGGTAAGTTTTAGTAAATATAAGGAAAGTATTCAGATATTATTTCCGGTATTTTAGAAATATGCCCGAAATAGTGTAAATTACGAGAAAGAAGGCTGTGATGTGAATCTTTGGAAACAAACATCTTCGGCACATTGGTTTATAATATACTGGCATACTTCTTTCGATTTATGAATTGTGAAATTATCTTCAAAAATATGCTCTGGTAGATTATGTTCTTCATAACAATATATAACGATATATATAAGCGATATATAACGCATTTTTGTTGTTTTTTGGCTACTATTACGTGAGTGACTTTGTTAGCTGGCGCATATCACTGATGCAAGTGTTTTTTTTTTCGTTTTTTCTCTGGATAGCGCTCCAAGCGATTAAAAGCGTAGTTGAAGAAAGTTCAAGAATTCTTTTACGGTTTGAATATACTTTGGATTTTCGAGTGAGGTTTCTTACAAGTGATGTGCTTCCCTATCCAATTTTCGTGTTAGAATATTTATTAGTATGACACCTTACGAATCTGTATTTATTCCTTGATTATTTAGGGCATGTAGACCAAAATTCGTTGATAAAATGAAGTAAAACAGTGCTCTACATCGTATAAATATTAAATAATTACGAAACTCGTAGAAATATTTATAATAAAGCACGAGATGATTGGATGATAAAGATAACCGAATAGTTCTTTCTAAAACACAAGATTTTACGATTTGATCTATGCTATGTAGATGATTCAACTATTTTGATATGCAAGAAAATAGTTTCTTCTAACAAACTTTAAGATTCATAAATCTCAACTAAAACCCTACAAACTTCTTCTTACCAATATTATAGGCAATCCCAATCCAAGAATATATAAAACGTAAATTGTCACCGTTGACTTAAGAAATGGATGCTTAAGTGATTCATCGTCGCAAAAGAATCCTCGATGATACGGTTCACCCCACAGGAACAAAAATAGAGTAGGAATTCCAAATGAAATTACACAAATATAAAAAGATTTGTTAGTAAAACATATTTATTTCTATCTTTAACATACAAAAAATCAAAAAATTAAATTGAAAACTATCAACGATAATCTCCCGTAATTTTCTTATTAGATTCGTAATTTTCCAATGCAAAATTCAAATTCCAGCTTGGACAAATATTTGTATATTTACATGTAAAGAAGTGAAGCAGGCGCGCCCACCATTGACTCATTTCAGAACTTGGCTGAAAATACATATTAGAATTAAAATATAGACGTGCGATGCAAATATCATAATAATTGAATTAGCCGAGTTTTTTCCAGCTCAAAATTAATTTTAGTCGTGTAGAATGGACAGATACTAGAACTTCATCTAAAATAAATGTTTCAATCCAAAATCAATTTGCAAACCAAATTTCATTAGAATTGGTTACGAAATGGCCAAGTTTAGTCCGGTATGAACATATTCCTAATATTTTGTCTGGGTTGGGATCGAAAGACCGACATTCAAAAGACCGTTTTCAAAATCTCGCTTTCAAAAGACCGCTTTTCAAAAGACCGCTTTTCAAAAGATCGCTTTTCAAAAGACCGCTTTCCAATAGACCGCTTTTCAAAAGACCGCTTTTTTATGCAAGCACTTATGTATAATGTTTTCATTAATTCGCGCGCGCGAATTAATGAAAACATTATACATAAGTGCTTGCATAAAAAAGCGGCCTCTTGGAACACACACACAGTAGGTGTGTGTGCGTGTGTGTGTGCGTGTGTGTGTGTGCGTGTGCGTGTGCGTGTGCGTGCGCGTGCGCGTGTGTGTGTGTGTGTGTGTGTGTGTGTGTGTGTGTGTGTGTGTGTGTACTTGCATACAATCGAATTTTACAGAATGGTCTGTGGATATGTAATATGATACAAATTACACACATCGTATGAACTACAGTATCGAATTAAAGGTGTGCAAGTGCATACGATATATGTATGCACTTGCACGCCTTTAATTCAATATTCCAAAGAAATTCAGGCACTTGACGCTAGAAACTAAATTTTGCCACTTCACGTACTCAAAACTTTATGAAAAAAATCATGTTATCATATAATTTAGATAGCTAGGTGATTTTGTTTTCATGGTGTTATTTTTACTTCAAGAATTCATTTAATATTGAATAGATTTAAATTTTTACCTAATACTAAATTTATCGAAAACTATGAACATTTCTATTACAAAATCGAACAAGGGAAAAGATAAAATAGTCGTGGACGGATATGTTTACCACCTAGAGAAAATATTCAAAGAAAATTTTAGATGGATTTGTGAAAAGAAAAAACATTTCTTATGTAAGGGTAGACTATCTACACAATTAAATGTAAAATGCGAGCATTTTATTATTAAAGGGCCATCCGAACATAACCACGACCCACTTTCACATAAAAAAGAGGTTTATAATACCAATTATTATATTAAACAATCTGCGGAGTTTTCAGAATCACGGCCATCCCAAATAATAAGAGATGGTATTATAAGTTGCAATGAAAAGTGCCGCGTTTATTTACCGAATAAATCTGCACAAAAAGTGAAAATTAAACGGATTCGCGATATAAATATTTTAAAAGAGCCGAAATTGCTTAACGAAATTAATATTCCGGAAATTCTCAAGTTAGTCGAAGGAGAAAATTTTATCCTTTCCGATAAAAGTTTTAATAATCAAAGAATTATTATTTTGAGCACAATTTCAAATTTAAAATTATTATCTGAAGCAGAATGCTGGCTGATGGATGGCACTTTTAAAGTAGTCCCCACTCTATTTCACCAACTTTTCACAATCCACGGCAAAATTAATGAAGAAATTGTGCCACTTATATATTGCCTTATGACAGGTAAAACAACTGAAATATACAGTGAGCTTTTTTATGAAGTACTTCGGGTCGCTTGTGATAACGGCATACATTTAAATCCATTGCGCATTATATCAGATTTTGAAAAAGCAAGCGTTAAGGCCGCTAAAATGTTTTTCCCTGACGCAGACTATAAGGGATGTCTATTCCATTTGGGGCAGATCTTATGGAGGCGGATCAAAAAAGAAAAATTAGCCACTAAATATGGCAACAGCGATGAGTTTAACATTAATATGCGAATGATTTTAAGTCTAGCGTTTGTTCCACCAGAAGACATACAACCGTATTGCAGCAGTTTGTACAGTGTTTTAGACATAGATGGAAAAAAAGTGTTAAAATGGTTTCGAGAGAATTATATTACCATCCGAACCATGAGAGGTAAAATTACATCACCAAAATACCCTACAACATTTTGGTCAATTGCAGATGCTGTAGAGGGAAGTTTACCAAGAACTCAAAACAGCTTAGAGGCTTGGCATAGACGCCTTCAAATTGTAGTTGGAAGGTCACATGTTGGAGTATATAAAATAATCCAAGAACTAACTAAGGAACATATAATAGTAAAATCACGTATAACAAAGATGAAAGCAGGTGAACGGCCAATTCGTAAGAAAATATACGTTGAAAAAGAAAAAAAATTAAAAGCTGTTGTGAAGGATCGTAAAAAATATGATAATATAGAATTCTTGAGAAATATCGCCTTCAACGTTGCATTAGCTAATTAATCAGTTTTTTAGTTTATATTATATTTTTAGTTTTATATAATTATTACATTTGAATTTAATAAAAAACGTTTTATAGAATATAATATGTGCGTACAATTTTATTATACAATTGAAACAAAAAAAAAATAATAATTATGTATTTTTGAGAAAAAAGACCGCTTTTTTTTACAGAAAAGCGAGATTTTTAGTGAAACAAGATTTAGGAAAGCGGTCATTTAAAAAGCGGTCATTTAAAAAGCGGTCATTCAAAAAGCGGTCTTTTTGGCAAAAGCGGTCTTATGTTTAGCGGGATTTAGTTACGATCCCATTTTGTCTAAAACTCACTTTTGAATCCTTAAGCAATACTACTAAACAAATTTAATCATACTTCGTTAAGAAATGGCGGAGAACGATGCAAACTTGTAAAATTTCAAAATTTCATATACCGAGTTTCTTTACTGAGAATGTTGTCAATTTAAGGAATACTTTTAAGAATTTATTCCGCTGGAGTGTTTTATTTTGTGAAAAAATAGATACAAGATGAAAAAAAAAATCCGCTGGTTATAAAATAACCGCAGAAACTCTCTTTCGTGATAGTGCTGCCACTTGTGACGAGTAGTGCAATCTCTTATTTTCCGTTAGCAAATTTCCGCTTTCTTATACATCATCTGTTGATCACTACTTTTAAAATGTTTTGGGTTTGTTCGAGGGTTGAGTTGACGATGGGTGAGACCGATTGGGGGTTGATGAGGTCGAAGTGATGGGCGGTCCCCTTTTTAGCCGTTGACTTGATTAGATGGCTTCAGTGGCGGGATTGCTACTCGAATTTTATCGTCTTTTATTACTTTAAATTAGTTATCCGATTTTTCAAATAGTTTTGCGTACTTCACCGTCTTTGTTGTAATTACTTTGTAAAAAGTTGTTTTGTCGGCATTTTCTTGCTGATTACGTATAGTGTTCCTTCATACTTTCTGTGTTCTAACGTCTGAAAGCGTTGTTGGTTTACGTGTATGCCCAGTGCATCCCGCTCGGAGAGCAAATGAAGAATCAGTTCTCTGCTCTGATTTTGTTGTATTATTATTTGGATTACCTCAAGTGAGGTCAAATTAATAAGAGAACTGTACTGTTGATGATCGTATATTAAGATTATTTAAATTATCACTGATGGGGTGTAAATAATCAAAGTGAGAACTCTATGGTTGTTAATTATTTCTAATTTTATATACAAATTTGTTTACTAATAATTTGCTTATGCTGTTTAAAATTTATTCAAGTACTCGTATGTGAAAATTTAATAATCTGTTCATAATAATGTTACGATCACATTGGTTTGATGGATAATTAATTCAGCATGGGTGGGATATTTAATCAACGAAAATAGCTCATTTAAAGTTTATTTATGCTGTGTGCCTGACACCGATTTTTCTGCCTAAATTTCCGACTAACTAAATTTGTCGTTAGTTCACACCGTTAGTATTGTTAGACTTTTCTCTAATATTTATAAACCAAAATCTACCCATATATTTAATTCGAATCTGCAAACTTAGTTCCGATTTATCAATTACCGATTAAAAATGTTTCATAGAATGTTAAATTTAAATTTATTTAGCAGATTTTAATTAAACATCAGATGCGGTTTGTTTTGTGCTATCTTTAAACGATTGGTATGAACTAACCATCAATTTAGTTACAGCGCATCCCCAATGCAAAAAACTTTTTCCTTTAACTTTTTCCTTATGAAGAGCATACCCAATGAATAGGGAAAAGTCAAAGTAAAGCTAACTTCATTTTACAAAATTATTTTTTGTTTACCTGTTATTTTATATTATTATATTATATATTATTTATTACTTTTTCACAGGACACAAAATAAAACACTAATTGTTAAAATACAAATATGCATTCAATATTTTTTAATTTGTGACAAGCAGAAAAACAACAACAACAACCAATTTTTCAAATGCGGTTTACTTCATTGTATGTCTCATAAGGAAAAAGTTAAAAGTTTGATAACATTTTTCATAAGGAAATCACCAACCTAACAAAAAAAAAAATTTTTTTTCCTCAAAATTTTTTTCATACTTTTCTGTAAGGAAAAAGTTAAAGGAATTTCATTGGGGATGCAGTGTTAGTTGGAAATTTAGACAAAAAAATCGACATGAGGCACACAGCATTAGTAATTAAAACATATTACAAATGTGTGAGACTAGTGACATCTAGGTTGAAGTAGTAGCGTTAGGGTAGTTATATAACAGTTTTGTGGTCTTGCAGATTATGGTAGTCAAGAACAGAACTATCAAGAATATTGCTTCTATATAAATTCAGGCGAGTCCAGAGTTTTACATCGATAAATAAATACAGGCTCAACGGACACAATGACTTAGTCATTTGGGAGATTCGGTGCGCGAAAGTGAGTAGATGGAAAATAATAAGTGGTTTTCAGTAGAACTGGTGGTGTGATTTAAAAATCATTGTAAATGGCAAATAATGAGTGAATAAATAATGGTGGAATAGTGATTTAGTGTTAGTGGATTTTGGAAAAACTATTGTTGCGATACTTCGGGAATATTCCATTGGTGTATACGATGGTACAGTTTCGTTGACTAGAGGATTATAGTAGTCTAGAACAAAATGAGTGAGGTTGGTGTCATTTTCGAGATTCGGTATGCGAAAGATTAAAACCGATTCTTATTCGCTGGTATGGTTACCACTTAACTCGGAAAGGAGGAAAGGTGTTGCATCTTAATTAACCAAAAATCCATTAAAATCATGAACCAAAAAAAACGATACTTAATCTAATAAGCACAAAACACAATAGAAACATCCGATTTTATCGATAAATTTCAGATTACCTAACATACATGATAAGAAAATGTAAAAATGCTTTAAGTAATAAAACAACTACTGTCAGACTTACCGACTACGAGTATAAGAAAATCAGTTGCAACTTTACACAAAATTTTCCTTGAATCATCCGTTATTTCCCTTTGCTTGCTATACTGTGATGACATTATTTGCTCAGGAACTACCTGAGAATTTCCACTATGGGCTCCACTTCGCAGAGGTGTCGCTTCTTTTATATTTTCATGAAAACTCATTTAACTAATAATATTCAAATTTTAAGATTTTAGTGATATCATTACGACTATAAACAATTAAACGTTAATTTATTTTTTTGTATTAGTTTGCAAAACCAATGCAACTCAGCAAAGTATTTTATCCCATTTATTATTTTTTATGGGATGATATCAGAAACAACAAGCATAATTTCAGGCATTTCTTACTTAATTTATTATTTAATATTCTACGGTTAAGGGCCAACCAGTCAAGAAAAAAAAACTTTAAAAAAAGGAATTTTAACGAAACCATTTATTTTTCTATTTTTTTTTTTGGCATTCCAGCCATGCAAAAATATAATTCTTAAGTAGCAGCTGTTCGTTTACAAACAGGTGTTTTTATTGTGAAACGTCTTTTAGAGGAATCTCATATTTGTTCAATTGTTTTATATTTTTATAAACATATATGTTTCATAATTGAAAATGTATGCATAGACGAAATGCTTTTACATGACACCGGAAAAACGAAATAAACTAAACAAAATTAAAGTATTATAGTAGTAAAATAGAGTTCACACCACGACTATAATATCATACCATTAACTAATTATTTTTAACAAAATTCACTAAAACACTATTATTATTTTTTCTTAAGTGACAGCTAAAATTTAACAAAGGTTTCGTTGGGTTTCTTACATAAAAATTAAGATTGGCTGGGTAAAAATAACATAAACAAATAATAACACTAACAACAATTAATCGCAATCTTATTTTTTTATTAAGTTTTTATTCCGGACTGGCTCCCTCTTTAATCAATTTATTGTGTTATCTTTAATGTTACATTTTGAGACTAAGCACCTTTTTAATTTAATTCATTGTTTTTTTTGCAAGCTATGTACAGACTAGTTAGTGGCAAACAAACTGCAGAAAGCAAAAAAGTTTAATTTTATTAATTAAGAAAAATTTGCTGACCTTTATTTTAGAAATATCGTTTCACAAAACCAAAAATAATAAAAAATATTATATTTTACACTTTTTATAAAATAATTCGATTTACTAACAAAATAAACAAAACAATGAACAATAAAAAATTTAGTTTTTGGCAAATAAAAAATAAATAAGACGATGATCACAGACCGAACTCGATTTAAACAATTTAGTGTTTGTTACCGACTGAACAAAATCGGGTACCTTTTATGCGCTGCTCTGCTGGTTGCTGCGGTGTATCCAGTGCTGTCGAAGTGAGTACGATCGGAGTATTTGTACTACTTTCGATTATTCTGTACTCCTGTACTCCGCTATTTCGTTTTGTACTCCTCTGCTTTATTTAAATACTTTTACGTGCAAGTATTTTGACTAATCATTACATTTTCCACCGAATAAAAGTTTTTTTAACTTATCCTATATTAAATCGTAAAACGTACTTAAAGCCCGCATTCAGCAACTTGCTTAATTGAACATGGCAGCACTTTTTTACTTTAAATAAAAATGTGTAGTGGTAGTGGTACTGTACTATTCGTTTTGAGAGAAAGTAAAACAAATTTGTCGGTGTCGTGTTGTTTGTGCTTTTTAAGTTTGTTGCAAAAAATGGATAGGTTTGTATAACTAATATATAGTGTTAAACGATTGCGTATTTTTTTATGTTTTATTATAGATTTTTGATCAAATACCAGAACAACGACATTACTAATATTCCTAGTACATCGACGGGAATAACCTCAAAGAATTCGACCACCACCGCATCACCTCCTAATTTGCCATTCGTTCTAGTAAATCCCTTAATTGCATTAATCCAATCGATCGCTGTAGATTCGAACATCACCAAGGAATTGAAATGTGGCAAAACTAAGGCGACCGAGACAACCAACACGTTAATTTTTGAAGAGGGATTGGAAAAAATCGCTGTGATACTTAGGAACCAAAAATTTTCGATCATCATTGATGAAACCACGGACATCAGCACAAAAAAATGTTTGGTCCTAGTCGTACGATTTTTCGACTACATATCTGGCACTGTAACTGACAAATTTTTGGACTTATTGAGCTAGAAAATGCAGATGCCAAAAGCATATTTGACAAAATTATTAATTTGTTCGAGATGGTTAAAGTTCCATTATCGAACATAATTGGGTTTGCTTCCGATAACGCATCAGTGATGATGGGCAATAAGGGTGGCGTTAAAGCTCTTCTACAAAATATAAATGAAAATTTGTATGTAATGGGTTGCACGTGTCACTCAATTCATTTATGTTCCTTGGCTGCATCTAAAATGTTACCTCAAAAAATCGAGCACCTTGCCAGAAATGTATTTTCATTTTTTGCGCACAGCTCAAAACGACAACACGATTACGCACAGTTTCAAGAATATTTTAATGTAAAACATCATAAAATATTAAAGACTGCGTCAACAAGATGGTTATCTTTAGAGAATGTAGTAACACGAATTCTGGAACAGTGGGTTCCACTAAAACATTATTTTATTTCGAGCGAATTCGAAACAGATTCTGATGTGGCACGCAACATTTCCCGTGAAATGACACGAAAATAAAATATATTTTTATTTTCTTTCTTATATTCTTAATCTAACTAACAAAATAAATATTGAATACCAAGCAGAAGCACCCCGCATTCACCTATTGCTGCCAACTATAAAATCTTATTATAAAAATATTTTAACAAATTTTATTAACGCATATTATATAAATCAAAATTGTTTGAATCAGCTTGATGTTTATAACGAGTCGAATTGCTTTTGAAGATGAGGTTTTGATTGCCGTACAAGCTATTGACCCAAAATTAAGAGCCCCCACTCTAACTCCATTAATTATACGATTTCCAAACCTAATTATGGAAAGTTATATTCAAGATTTAGATGATGAATGGAGGCAGCTATTAAATCAGGAGTGCATCGATATTAATTTGGGTATTAAGGAATTCTGGGCGGGAATTTTTAATTTGAAAAATGCTACAGGTGGTAAAATGTTTCCACGTCTAACAGATTTTATAGGAGCAATATTAAGTTTTCCTCATAGCAGTGCAACTGCTGAACGTGTTTTTTCACAGGTCGTTTTAATTAAAAATAAACAACGGAATTCATTAGCTACCTGTACGGTGAATTCAATTCTTATGGCAAAAGAAATGCTTAAACAAAGCCACTGGGTGCCAACCAAAGGTGTTTTGGCGAAATATAAAAAATAATTTATTCATAATTTATGTTAGAATATAGTATGTAATTTTAGTAGACATTTTTTATAATTTTGTTTTTAGTTTATTTTTTGTGATAATGGCAACGAATGTGATGTATTTTATTTCAATTTGAAAATTGAATGAATTTTATTTTATTTTAATAGTAATTATCTATAAAATAATTTGCTTTAAATGGATTTTGTGATCTTTATTTTTTTAAATATAAAACACCAAAAATTAATGTGTTGTTGTATTTTGTATGTATTCCCCTCTAAGCAAAAATAGTCCCCTGTGAAGTTAAAATGTACTCCGTTTAAAAATTTCAAAACGACAGCACTGGGTGTATCTCGTGTGCAACTTTACACACATATGTACGTATACGAATCGTATTAAAATACGTAAAGTCCAATTAGATTATAATGGATAGCGCGTTTTTTGAAATATGGTGTTCGAGGCCACAATAAAATTGTGAAAATACAATAAAAGGATAAATTGGAACGATATCTGACTCGGCATATACAACATAAGTGTTTTGTTTAAACAAATTTCCAGTAGTAAATGAAGTAAGGAGCAATCAAAAAATTGTGTACTAAAAAATATCCCAGTTTCGTCAGTTCAGGAATTCTTAAGTTGTTTAATGAACTCTACATAAAACGAAGAATTGGTGAGAACAAGCATAAATAAACTTTGTTCAATAATGCAAGATATGGACTTAGTATAAGCTCTTTAGGATTTGATTCAGTGAATACGAAAAAGCAACATAAAGAACCAATACCTAAAGAGCACTACAGACGCCGCATCGGATGCAAAATTAGATGGTGTGTAGACAAGTTGGTCAACAAAATTAAGTTGGACGTGTTGGATAGATATACCATCCACCCGGCCAACCAACCAACCAACCAAATTGGATGGCGTTCAAATTGCATTGAAAATAAAAACCAATTAGGGAGAAACAAAAAAAGAAACGAAAACTTCTGGACCGACAACATCGTTGTTAACTTACTAAAAACAGCAACTACACACCAACACTACGAGAAGAATAAGACACTACGTTATAATAACGTTATAATAAATGGCTACCAAGAGATCAGAATTATGGTATTTAAAATTAAATTTATACAATATTTTTATAAAATAAACTGTGCTGCTAATATTTTCTGTCTATAAGCAGAAGTTTTGCTCTACAAATTCAGCCACTATATTTTTCTGATGGCAATGAACATGCCTGTCAGGAATATGCTATCTGAATTGCTTATTCTTGCATTTTATAATATTTTATTACTATTTTTTAATTTGTTGTTCAACAAAAATATTATTGAACGGTAAACCTCTGTATTTTGTTTGTTTAATATAGTATCTTTTAGGTGCTTATTTTGGTTTTTTCTCAATTTATGAATGAAAATTTATGAAAATCATATTTCTATGATAAGCTCAATTTTTTCAGTGTAGCCGCCATTGGAAAGTTTTAAAATTAGGCTTAAATTATTTCTGTTTTTTTTATTCTAGAAATTGGATTTATTTGTTTCGTCTTTCAGGCGAAATTTGAAATTTTATTGTCCCGTTTTCTCAGCTCCTGGACTAGCACTAATTTTTTCCCCATGAGCACTAATAAGCAAAAATTGGGCTTAATCGGTATGCATTTTGAAATTCGAAAGTTTCCCTACTGCAGTTACCCACACCCGAATTTAATATGCATAAACTCGGTCTGATGTTACATAAACACAAATTGTTAATTCTAAATTTAAATAAAACGTTTTATTATTTATTTTTGTTAGGTTTATAATTTTCTTTTAAAATAACTATGTGATGTATTTGTGTAATTTTTTTTTATGGTATATTGACATCACATAAGTATGAATATTGATTTGAATACATAATCAATTAATCATTAAATTAAATTATTTTGCTAATACAATACAACTTTTCTTAATCTATAAATTCAATAAGAGGAGTTCGGAGAAAGGGTGCATATTCACATTCTTGATTTAATTGAATTAATAATTAGAAAAATTTAACTTTTTTGAAACGGGGTCGGCTCAAAATCTCAACTTTTAAAATCCCAACTTGCAAAATCCCGACTTTCAAAATTACCAATTTTAAAATCCCGACTTTCAAAATCCCCGATTTTCAAAATCCCAATTTTCAAAATCCCGATTTTGCTGAAACCTTAAAAATCCCGACAAAAGTCGGAATTTTTTTAAAAATATTAAATATTAAAATTTGTTTTTTTTGTTTATCTTCATTTTTATTCGTTTTTTGCCGATCTTGGTTAAATTTCGGTTATTGGATACAATTTGCATTTTAATGTGAATTATTCTAGAATTTTTGGAATTGGGCCTCCTCAATTGAACTTGGCCATTCCTCAACCGATAATTGTAAAATTTAATTTACCAAATTGGATATAAATATGACGTACTTTTAACAAAATATAGTTTGGCCATCCTGAAAAGAACGTTTGGGTTTTTGATGTTATTAATAGTTATAAATAATCCTCTCCTACGTGCGGCACGCAGTGCGACATGTTTGCTGATCTCGGCCCCTACGTCCTCCGAAGTTTAAATCTAGCTCCTCGGCTCCTTTATTAATTCATAAAAAAAAATTAAAAAATCGGGTTTTTGAAAATCGGGATCTTGAAAGTCGGAACTTTAAAAGTCGGGATTTTGATTTCGGGATTTTAATTTCGGGATTTTGAGAGTCGGGCAAACGAGCCCAACCCATATTATTTATTATCAAATACTAATACCCGGTTGCACAGAAAAATGGCTAACGGTCGGTTAGTTGTGCGCCATTTAAATGTTTTATTTGAAATCTGTTTTTACAAACAGAATAAAATCAGTGCAAACTTGAAACATTTAATTGACGCACAACCAACCAGCCGTTAGTCGTTTTTCTGTTCAATCGGGCATAAGTACTTTAGATATTATAGTAAAATTGTTTAGATATAAAAAATAATATGTAATATATTAACATAACCTAAAATATCTTTTAATTATTGTAGTTTATATAATTAATTTAATTTCTCTGTATGATTTCTGAGATAGAACAGTTTAATTAAGAGTAAGGCAAAAGGAGTTTGGAGGTTGTTCTGTACAATTTGTTATAAGATTTAATTAGAATCTGTGCCAGCTAGCCCGATCCAATTGTTGTTGTGGGTCCTCCTGGTTCGTATCTTTCGGGAAGTTTATTTCGTGAAAATAAATCGGATACGGTTGTTGCCTAAAAGATATAAAAATATGTTTTATTAGTGAATTTGAACGAAAATTTCCTTATCGGTTCATCTTACGATTACAATGGCAATGGTTACACCTAGTACTGCTCCTGAAAGAACATCAGTCGAGTGATGTTTATAGTCCGAGATACGTGACAAACTCGTATAGAACGCCAACATGAGGAGCATAAATTGAATTGCGTGTTTTGATAATTTTGACCATGACCATGTCATACGCGCTTGTAAATAAATTGCACAATAGACCATCGCGTATATCGATAAACTGGAATGCCCACTCGGGAACGATAATCGCATTTCTTTTAGCATATGCGCCGTCGATTCACCAAGTGCTCCGCATGTAAAATCTTCAATGTATCGACCTTGGTTTATCGCATCATCGCATGTCGTGTTGCCGGGCATTATTGGGTTACAAACGGTAAAGAAATGTGGCCGAAGACGTCCAGTTGTGTACTTTCCACTGTCTGTTGCAAAATGAATGCAAGCAGCACCAAATCCAAATACACCGATTTGTCGGTATGAAAATGTAATCCAATTGGGAATTTTATAGTTAAACATGATTAACCGTTTTTCGTTACGGCTTGTCGTGCGTGAGTGCACCGTTTCTGTGAAAAGAATCTGGAAGTAATCACAATAAATATAAATATAAATTATTTCAAAAATTTAGTAACTTTAATCAAGATTTTAGTAAACAAGCGGGTTGATCATGAAGCTACATAAATCATCGCAAAATTTTCACGATTCTTAATCAATAAAGGAAAAAAATCAAATTTCTGGCACGAGTTCTTGGTATAGCATCAGGAAATGCTTTTGCCTACTTTATTATATGTGTTTTAGTTATTGCAGAGTTAATCTTAGCCGATACTACCCAAATTACTTAGGCCCAAATCGACAAACGTTACTACAACTTTTAGATGTAGTCTCTGATTTTTCGAAATCGATTTTCGAAAACCATATTTTTAGACGTTACTAAAACAGCTTTTTTGATATTTTTAAATAACAATACAAGTAACGTTTAGTTCGAAAATTTTAATTGAAAATTAAAAACATATGGCAAATTCGTTTCAACATAAAAATGATTTTCGATCAAAAAAATTTGCTGACAAATCAAAAATGTTGCTCTAAATTGGCACTGCATGTTCTTTTCTGAAGGAAACTTGATTTATTTTTTGATCGAAATCATTTGTAAAACGTCTTTATTTTCTCGTAGATTTTTTTCGATACATAAATATAAAATTTTATCAGGTGCGCAACTAAGTTTCCGGGTTTCACACATAGATAGTGCATTCCGCTTTCTAAATATTTCTCCTGATGCTTCTCCTGGTGATTTTATGGGAATGTGGCACCCATCTATACACCCTATGTACCTTGGAATTTTGTTTTTATATAATTCCTGATGGAACTTTAAACGTTCTTCTGGAGTTGCTGGCATTTTTATAAACTGCCTTGACAATCCCACGAACACTCTTGATGGTGATACAAGAGGTAGACTGCGTAACACCCATCAAATCTCCCGACAATGTTTGATAAGAGCCTGTAGCATAATACTGCAAAGCAATCATAATTTTTTTGTTTTGCGGTTAACGAAAATGCTCTGTTATCAACGTTAGTCAACTGCATTGTTACCAATTTTTCCACGTAAATCAAATTATTTTTGGAAAAACGAAATGCCTTTTGAACTCTACATTCGTTTAGTATTGGAAACTGCGTTTTGCATTATGTTTACCGATTCCCAAAAAATAATCAGAATCGTTAGATGACGAGGACGAAGAAATTAATAAATGGTTCATACCGAGTGATACAGATATAGAACCAAAACTGTTTTATTTACCTTAAATAAAATGTATTATTACAGAAAAGCCACACTAATAACACACAAACAAAATATTATTTGACAAAAACACGATCTTAAATAAAAACACAACAATAACAAACCATTTTCGAAATTCGAAATATAAATTCGTTATAAAACGTCAAATGTAACAACGACTTTAGCCACCAATATCGACGTCTACAGTCATGATTACAACTTTAAACAACGCTTCATTTTGTTATTTTAGCTTCGTTTAAAAATATCAAAAGAGTGACTTTATTCGCAGATGCGTCTTTAGCATCGTCTGTCGATTTGGCCCTTAGTTACGATAAAATGAAGGAAACCAACGATTTATTGCAGTTTATTTTTCCCGCGAACAAATAAAGATATTAGCTGTGTTGCTTTTGCAAAATTACAACAACAATTGCATTGTATAAAGTCGGATTGGCTTTAATGTAAGTCAAACACGTTTAGGTTTAGGTGAAATTAAACCATTTTATGGTTATGGTGTTTACTACAAGGCGGTTATTTTTACTATTTTTTGTCGTCATCTTGTTGTAAAAAAAAAGACATTTTGCGTTTGTTTTGATAGAAAAATACCGAATTTAATTTATTCTATTCCATAAAATAAAGAAAAATAAAATTAATATTATTAAAATGAACCAAACCGAAGAATCTAAATACATACACTAAAAAACTGAAAACCAATAGTTGTTGCTTTCAGATTCAAAAGCTAAGCTAAGCGGGATTTGCGAAAGCAACACAGCTCATGTTACGATCTTGTAACTCTCCTTTATATGTTTGTAGGGATCGTGGAGAAAATTAAATTTTTCATTAGGGAAATTAATTATACCAATAGATGGTACGATCATTTATCCAATAGATGGTGTGACAATCCAAAGATGTTAATCCGCCATTCCATACTTTGATTCTGTCGTTGTGATTGTTTCCTCGTTTCCTTCCCCTTTCACCAATCAGCATATTGCTGATGCAGGTCTCTTTTTTCGTTTTTTCTCTGGATAGCGCTCCAAGCGATTAAAAGCGTAGTTGAAGAAAGTTCAAGAATTCTTTTACGGTTTGAATATCCTTTGGATTTTCGAGTGAGGTTTCATACAAGTGACGTGTTTCCCTATCCTTTTTTCGTGTTAGAATATTTATTAGTATGACACCTTACGAATCTGTGTTTATTCCTTGATTCTTTAGATAGAGCATGAAGACCAAAATTAAAACGAATTATTAACGAAGTAAAACAGTGCTCTACATCGTATAAATATTAAATAATTACGAAACTCGTAGAAATATTTATAATAAAACACGAGATGATAAAGATAACCGAATAGTTCTTTCTAAAACACAAGATTTTTCGATTTGATCTATGCTATGTAGATGATTCAACTAATTTGATATGCAAGAAAATAGTTTCTTCTAACAAACTTTAAGATTCATAAATCTCAACTAAAACCCTACAAACTTCTTCTTACCAATATTATAGGCAATCCCAATCCAAGAATATATAAAACGTAAATTGTCACCGTTGACTTAAGAAACGGATGCTTAAGTGATTCATCGTCGCAAAAGAATCCTCGATGATACGGTTCACCCCACAGGAAAAAAAACAGACTTGGAATTGCAACTGAAATTACACAAATATAAAAAGATTTGTTAGTAAAACATAATTATTTCTGTCTTTAACATACAAAAAATCAAAAAATTAAAGTGAAAACTATCAACGATAATCTCCTGTAATTTTCTTATTAGATACGTAATATTCCAATCCAAAATTCTTATTCATCCCTGGACAAACATTTGTATATTTACATGTAAAGAAGTGAATTAGGAGGAGCGCCCATCATTGACTCATTTCAAAACTTGGTTGAAAACGTGCGATGCAAATATCATAATTATTGAATTAGCCGAGTTTCTCTAGCTCAAAATTTATTTTAATCTTGTAGAACGGACAGATACCAGATCTTCATCTAAAATTTATGTTTCAATCCAAAATCAATTTACAAACCAAACTTCATAATATTTTGTCTAAAACTCATTTTAAAATCCTTAACCAATACTACTAACCAAATTTAAAAAACTTCGTAGACACAAAACACAATAGAAACATCCGATTTTATCAATAAAGTTCAAATTACCTACATATATGATAGAACTAAGAAAGTGAAAAAAAGCTTTAAGTAATAAAAAAAACACTATGAGACTTACCGACTACGAGTATAAGAAAATCAGTTCCAACTTTACACAAAATTGATAATGAATCATCCATTGTTGCATCTTGGGTGCCGTACAGTGATGACGTTATTTGCTCAGGAACTATCTGAGAGTTTCCACTATGGGTTCCACTTCGCAGAGGTGTCACTTCGTTTATATCTTCATGAAAACTCATTTAACTAATAATATTCAAATTTTAAGCTTTTAGTGATATCATTACGACTACAAACAATTAAACGTTAATTTATTTTTTTGTATTAGTTTGCAAAATCAAAGCAACGCATCAAAGTATTTTATCCCATTTATTATTTTTTATGGGATGATATTAGTAACAAACAAGCATAATTTCAGGCATTTCTAACTCAATTACAAGAAAACTTTATTATTATTTAATATTCTAGAAAGGGTCAACCAGTCAAGAAAAAAAAACTTTAAAAAAAGGAATTTTAACGAAACCAATTATTTTTATTTTTTTTTGACATTCCAGCCATGCAAAAATTAAATGAGAAATTTCATATTTGTTCATATTGTCATATATTTTTATATATGCTTCACATTTGAAAATGTACACATACACGAAATGCTTTTACATGACACTGGAAAAACGAAATAAACTAAATAAAATTAAAGTATTATAGTAGTAAAATAGCGTTTACGACTATACGAGCATCATACCATTAACTAATTATTTTTAACAAAATTCATTAAAACACTATTATTATTTTTTCTTAAGTGACAGCTAAAACTTAACAAAGGTTTCGTTGGGTTTCTTACATATATAAATGCTCCATATTCTTAAATGGCAGAATGTCAACTAAATAAATGACAGCGTACTTGACGTTTATCTTTGACAGATGTCGGTATACAGATTTCTACTTTATCAACCTCGAATTGGATAACCCTTTAAAATTAAGTTTGGCTGTCTAATAACACTGACATGCAATTAATCGCATTCTTATTTTTTTATTAAGTTAAGTTTTTATTCCTGACTGGTTTCCTCTTTAACCTTTTATTGTGTTATCATTAATGTTATATTTTTAGACTAAGCACCTTTTCAATTTATTTCATTTTTTGCAAGCTATGTACAGACTAGTTAGTGGCAAACAAACTGCAGAAAGCAAAAAAGGTTAATTATACTAATTAAAAAAAAATTTGCGAATGAGGCTAACCTCTATTTTAGAAATATCGTTTCACCAAACCAAAAATAATAAAAAATATTATATTTTACACTTTTTATAAAATAATTCGATTTGCTAACAAAATAAACAAAACAATGAACATAAAAAAAATAGTTTTTGGTAAATAATAAATAAATAAGACGATGATCACAGACCGCACTCGATTTAAACAATTTAACGTTTGTTACCGACTGAACAAAATCAGTTGTCTTTTATGCGCTGCTCTGCTGGTTACTGTGGTGTATCTCGTGTGAAAATTTACACACGTGTACGTATACGAATCGTATTAGAATATGTAAAGTCCAATTGGATTATAAGAGATTATTATTATGACGTTTTAATTAATTTCTGTAATTTGTCTATTTTGATTATCTTTTGTTGAAAACTAGCTTTTTCTAGACAAATTTATATACTTTTTTTTTATTAATTTTTTTTTGTATTACATCCAATCATTTCGACCTGTTGGTCATCATTGGTGGCAATGTGATATGTGTAACAAAAATGTCCAGAACAATTACAACAATTTTGATTTTAAAAAAATTAAAAAAATATAAAAACCGTTTTTCTATGCACGAGTACATATTTTTTTATAACACTGTTCCAAAGTGTATGTCAAATTCGTGATAGTAAACTGTTTGTTGTTAGAGGCCGCTCAATTTAATTACACTATAAATTAAAACTAATGTTTATAAAATTACATAAAATTCAATAAAATGTTAATTGTTGAAATTAACATTTTCGTGGACACAAACTTTTCTCAAAATGCTCATACGAGCAAAAGACACGTGTAATAAATTAAGTTTTGAGTAAATTATTTGAAATTGGTTTGAAATTTTGGGATCCTGCTAATATGACTATCCACTTGGCACTAAACCTCATTTTGGAAAATTTGTCTGCAAATACAGATGTGTTCTTTTTTACCTTATATTTTAAAACACTTTTGTCAGTTTTCACTTTGAGCGTCATAGATAAAGGGTAATCATTAAAAATGAAGGTCAAATTTCATATTATAGAAGTTGGCAGCATTTAAGCATCGCAATTAATGTGAAGGAATCACAGCAATTATGTTACGGCCAAAGGCATCCATTCTACTTTCAAAGAAAACAATATAATAAAAAATATAAAGACAAAAGGACAATACATTGACGACGAAGTTCCCAAAACTAGAGTTTCCACTTTTTGAGCTCACATTCAACAAAAGAGACAAAATTGAAAATATGGTTAATATCAAAACACCAAACATGAGGGTTAAAATAGAGTCTCTAAAATAAACACGAGGTTAAGACCTCAATACAAGAACAGTGAATTTCTTGTTTAAACCAAACGAATAAATACAGCAGGTAGGAGATTCGAAGCAAAAGATATGTCGGTAACCACAATGCTTGGAAAGAGACTTAATAAAAATAATTATACAATTATTCAAAACATACATACATTTATTTAAAATATAATAAGCTTTCATTATTGGTCATGTATTATTAAAAACAAACATCTGAGTGTCGATTTTGTACCAAAAATGAAAGCGCGAGGTGAGCAAACTGGAAAAACATAGTAGTGGTTATTTTATTAATATTGGTTTGGTTGAGCGCATGCGCGTCATTTTGTTTATATATTTTTTTAATTGATGTGTCAAATGCGATTTCGTATTGTTTAAATATTTTCAAAAGAAAAATCAAATCACATAGCAAACAATCGGTTCCACTGCTCAAAAGCAAGCGAATAGAAGAGGTGAGGTATGCGTCATCATCATAAATATTCAACCGGTTCAACCGGAATTTTTTATTTTGCTACTTGCCTTAGTTAAATTGACGAACAAAATGCACAGACACATTAGAGAAAAAATACAATACAAATATAAATTTGTATATTATGCAGCTCGGGCTTTAATTTTTGGTACAAAATCGACACTCTGATATGGCTGCAATTGGCGAATCATCAATGTACACCATTGTAACGATATTATAGCAATATTATGGCCAGTTTAATATTGCTGCAGAGTTTTGCTAGATCAGTAGTATAACAATTGATATAAACCCGATTTTATTGCGGCACAAAAAACCAGGGGCCATGAGGAAGCGCTTTCAACATGTCCTTAGGGGTAAGTAATTTCCATTAAATTTTTTTGTTGTGATAACGAATTGCTCCCACTTCGGATGTGCACAATAATCCACAATAATAACATTATTATTATTTTTGTGTATATACGACGGTTATTCCGGTTATCTGCCCTGGTGGCAAAGTAGTCAGCATGCTTGCTCCAGTGACCAGAGGTCCCGGGTTTGACTGCCGGTGGCGACAAGGATAAAATTTCACGGCTGGTTTTAGGATCAATGAATTAATCACTCATTATCCGAATCGAAAATATGATTATGAAACATCATTTGAGGCGGCCAAATCCCTTGATGGGATATAGTGCCAGAGAAAGAGAGACAGTTATACATGATCCAACGTGAAAAGAACCACGCCAACCCTGAGCCTTAGTCGAGCCAACTTATACCGTCTCACTGTCCCTGAATGGATAATTTTTCTATGAAACGCCATCTTCAAAAACCTCCCTTGCCAATCCCTGGAGGGTTTGAATGACTGATTTGATTTATTTCTCGCACTTTTGACGTTTAACAATCCAGCATCGGTTGATAACTCTTCAGATTGAAATGATGACAGAATAATTTACTTCCTTGTGAATTTTAGCAGATTTAGAGTTCCATATCTCTTCATCTCTATACTTCCATATTTGTCTATATCTTTGTATTTGTCTAAAAAGGAATTCGAATTTTCGAATTTTACATTAGACAGAAATAATGTTCCCAATGAATGATCTGAGTATACTAATATGTGACAAACTAACATTAATAGTCGATTAATACGTAAATTATAATATTTTGCCGAACAAATGCAGAACTTGATTTCTCGGAATACAAGTAATGGGTTGGAATGTAGTTTTCAACAAGATCGTTCGGTGTCATTTAAACTGAAATACGAATCTAAACCAATTCCTAACCTATCTGCTGAGGTTTGCGCATCGAATTCTCAAATATTCGCCAAACGAATAGTGCTGACCCAAATGTGTGCACGAATTATTTTATAAACTATTAATTCAAACATCAAAGCAAATATTGAAATCGAAAAAACAACCTAAAGAAACCTACCTAACATTCCTTCGCTGCACTACCCTGAAGAAAGATTTGTTGACAACAACGATTCTGAATCAACAACAAAACCGTTATTTCAACACCAAAGAACAAGAAATCAATTGTTGAATAAGAAACCACGTTGTCAATTTATAATTTAAATGTATACAATATTTTTACAATGTAACTGAGCTGATAATATTTTCTGTCTATAACCAGAAGTTTTACTCCACACTATATAGACACTGAAGGCGAACTACTATTTCATTTAGTGGATTAGTGAACATTATCGATTAGGCGTAAGTTCTAATGTGATTCTTTATGATAGATATACTGGTAAAATGTCCACATTTCGAATATTGTGATCAACTCATTACATCCATATCGTCATTCAATAATTTGCTAAAACATTTGTACGTGTCTAATTAACCGCATTTTTTCTTCGTTGATGTTTCAACACGATGTTACTATTACTTAACATTGTACAATTATATATTGTGAATAACCATCTACCACTTCATTGACAAATATTCCAAAAAACTATTTAGGCGATTTAAAATAAAGTAAACCAGAAATAGTAAACATCAACGGGTATTAAAATAATAAAAAAATATATTGCAAGTAAATAACATTTAGGCGCATAACATATTATACATATGGAATAAATTTATATTGCAGAATTTATTTAATATGCATAAACTCGGGCTGATGTTAATGCAAATTATTTAAAATACAAAACAAACAACATTGTTAATTCAAATTTTAAATAAAACATTTTATTATTTATTTTTGTTAGGTTTATAATTTTCTTTTCAAATAACTATGTGATGTATTTATGTAATTTTTTTTATGGAATGTTGACATAAGTAATGATTTGAATACATAATTAAATTAATCATTAAATTAAATTATTTTACTTATACAATACAACTTTTCTTAATCTATAAATTCAATAAAAAGAGTACGGAGAAAGGGGTGCATATTCACCCTTAAAAATTTCTTGATTTATTTTAAATAAATTAATTTAATTAGATTAAAAGTTTAACTGTTTTTAAACATTATGATATATTTTATTTTTTATCAAATACTAAGTATTTTAGATATTGTAGTAAAATTGTTTAGATATAAAAAATAATATATAATAAATTAACATAATCTCTAATATCTTTTAATTATTGTATTTTATATAATTAATTTAATTTCTCTGTATGATCTCTGAGATAGAACAGTTTAATTAAGAGTAAGGCAAACGGAGTTTGTAGGTTGTTCTGTATACTATATACAATATATTAGATTTACTTAGAATCTGTGCCAGCTAGCCCGATATTAAACACGTCCATTTGTTGTTGTGGGTCCTCCTAGTTCATACCTTTCGGGAAGTTTATTTCGGCGACGCGCTGAAAATAAATCGGACACGCCTGTTGCCTGAAAGACGAAAAAATTTATTAGTTAGAACGAAAATTTCCTGTATTATTCAACTTACGATTACAATGGCAACGGTTGCACCTAGTACTGCTCCCGAAAGAACATCAGACCAGTGATGTTTATAATCCGAGATACGTGACAAACACGTATAGAACGCCAACATGAGGAGCACAAATTGCACTACGTGTTTTGGTAATTTTGACCATGACCACGTCATACGCGCTTGTAAATAAATTGCACAATACACCATTGTATATATCGAGAAACTGGAATGCCCACTTGGGAACGATAATCGCATTTCTTTTAGCATACGCGTCGTCGATTCACCAAGTGCTCCGCATGTGAAATCTTCAATGTATCGACCTTGATTTATCGCATCATCGCATGTCGTATTGCCGGGCATTATTGGTCGACAAACGGTAAAGAAATGTGGCCGGAAACGTCCAATTGTATACTTTCCAATGTCGGTTGCCAATTGACTGCAAGCAGCACCAAATCCAAATACACCAATTTGTCGGTATGAAAATGTAATCCAATTGGGAATTTCATAGTTAAAGATGACCAGTCGTTTTTCGTTACGGCTTGTGGTGCGTGAGTGTATCGTTTCTGTCAACAGAATCTGTGAAGCAATCACAATATATAGAAGTTATTAAACTATTTGAAAAATTTAGTTACTTTAATCTTCATTAATTCGTAATGTGTTATTAAAATTGCTTGAAATCTGCCTACTAAATAAATTATTTCATGTCTGGGGTACCACCTACTTATGACAAATAAATTAAATTAAAAATAATATTAAATCGAGTTCCTTCTTTCAACTTGTCCTAAGATTTCATTATGCAAAAGTGATATAAAGTGCTTCCCTCTGGTTATTCATGAAACTATAATTTTAAAATAATCAATAAAGTTAAAAAAAAAATCCAATTCTTCTGAGACGAGATCTCGGTAGGATTAGGAAATGCCTTTTACCTACTTCATAAATCGTTTTAGTTACTACAGAGTTATTCAAGACCGATGATAACCCAAATTAGGTATAAACGGATCCCGTTCATTCACCCTTGAAATTTGATTGAATTTTTTGTTTATATGTTGCATGCAAATTACATTACTTTGTGTTACAATAAAATGAAGAAAACTTACAATTTATTGCAGTTTATTTTGCCCGCGAATAATAAATAAAGCTGTAGATACACATACGGTCTTACACACACACATACATGCAGTATGCAAAGAAGATGAAAACATAAGTGTTTATTACACACGATTAATGTTAAGAGATCGAAATATGGATAGAATAAATATATGTAATTTCAGATATGTTCTTAAGATTACAAAGTGAGTGCGGTAGTACGGAATGGGTTGAATATAAGAAACTGGAAAACACTTTTGTTAAACTCGTCATATTTCTGAGACTAATAGAATTATAAAATATAATAAATAAATAATAAACAAATTGAAATAATAAAGACAAGAAAATTCATCGTCGTCATTCTCAAACAATTTTCTCTATGCGACTTTTAAATCTTTTACAACCAGCAGATGACAATATTCTCAAACAAGATAAATAAACGTTCAGCAATTATTTCAAAGAAACCTTTATTATGATGTTGTAAACCGACGAGCGCGAAATGTATACATTATCTTAACATACGTCTTAAGTGTTTATTGTATAACTATTAATACTGTACGCACCGTGCCGCACACTTGATCTCGTTTGCCCGTTCTCATTTTTGTTTACTTTGTGTGAAAGAATTTTTCTGTATAACGTCGTTTCTTCTATTTATCTAATTAAAAAGTAACTGTTTAGAAGTTGTAAATCTAATTTAAATATTTGAGCTAGAACTAGACAATATAGTTTTAAAATTCAAATTAAACATTTTATATTTGTTATAGTTTTAATGAGACGTCCACGCGGCATTTTATTTGGTTTTTAATGTACTATATATTGCCTTATCATGCGCAGCGGTAAACTGAATGAAGATTTATTTGAGTGCACGGTGCATCTTTGTAGTTATGGCGCAAACGCCGGGCCGCTTTTCATACATCACTAAATGTTTACCAACATTTTGATAATATATAGAGATAAACGATACTTTCGTAAACTGCTTCTGAATATATACATAATGGGGGATTAGTATCGCATGAAAGTGATTCTAATTTCGAACTATGTACTAAGCTGTTTCAGAATCTGCAAACCGCTCTGAAGAGGGAGATAGAGTACGTCACTACTCAACTCAAACGAAGGGTAAAATACCAAAGAGAACAGCTTAAGTCGGTATTATAAAGTCCAGGATTGACTACCAAATTAAAAAAAAATTCCAAAAAAAAATGTTTGATGGTTTACGAGATATTTTAAAGCTCTACCTAGCGATTTGTGACTAACACTGCCAATGTTGCACGAACACTACCTCGAATTGTCGAGGAAAACCTCCTGATAAGCTGGACTAGCAAATATTTCCGAGGGACTTTCTTCAGAGATGATGCGGACTTATGTAGTTAACTTCAGATAAAGTTCATAATAAAGTAATTCACTGACAGTAATGAACGTATAGTTCACAAAAGGTGTCTTGCCTTTATTAAAGCTGAAAGGAGAAAGCAGTTTCCGGTCCGACAAATTTCCCATTGTGGATTCAGCAAGGCAAAAAGCACCAATCTCACGAAGTATAAGTGGCTCAACTCGGCTTGGAGCATCGCGCAAGTTTAAGCCAGTCTGCTACTGTTTCATCGAAGCTAATGTGAAAAACCTCAGGGTCCTTCGTATCCCTCATCTAATTCCGAGTGGGCCGTTGGCTAAACCACTGAGAATTTGTTTTTTATTGGCGCCGCAATGTAGTAAAGGAATAGTCTCCTCAACGAGATTTCGGTAATTATTTTTAATTCGGATTAATGATAGATTAGTTTCTTGAATCGTAGTGAACTTCCAGAATTGTTGAGGGGGCATACTACTACAGCGGGGAAAAGAGGAGGGCATGCATCTCTTTTGAGATCCCGTTTGGTCACATAAATGAGTTTGAGAACTGAGAATGGTTTATTGTAGTCAAAATCTTTCTTAAATTTGTAAATTTCTAGACAGCAGCAAATTATTTTATATGCAAGCGAAATAAACATCGAATTTTGGAAAAAGTTAAAGTTGCTCTTCTATTTTGCAATATCTGTTCCGATGGACAAGAAGCTTCAAAGTTTCATTGTTTACTAAAAACCAGTAAGCTGGTTTTAGGCACGACATTTTCATATCTTAAATGAAGATATGACCAAGCTAAATTAAGTCGGATATTGGATACCTTTATTATAAGGTTCACAGCCAAATTATTTCCCCTGTTTACTTAATTAATAACTATTTTTTTGTTTTATGATTGTGCCAAATACTGTAAAGCTTTCTGTTCACCGTTACAAGACATTGCCTTTGAGATCATGGAAATATCCTAGATTGTAAAGTGGATCATAAGATCTAACGTGTCGTGTATGTGCCACTATAAGCATTTCAAGTTTCTATATGCGAATTAAACTAATTATAGCTAGCAGTATATATTAACATCTTATTTCAATTTTCCGGTTACATATGTCACTTTTTGCTTGACCTCTGTCCAAACATTTTCAATTACATTTAAATCTGAACTTTGTGGAGGCCAGTCTAAAATAATGAAACCAGAACCTTTCAAAAATATTTGACCTAATTTTTGCGGTGTGAATTGGTACGTTGTCCTTGTCTTGTTGCAGCAACCAGTCTCCCCCAATCTTATCAAGCAAAAGGATCAAATCTACAACACCATTGTAAGAAATACAAACCCAAAACATAAGCTTCACACCGAAAAGCGTATTTGCATTATTTGATCAAAAGTCGTCATTTCCGGTAAAACTAAAAAAACTGAACAAATTTTATTTGAAACTTATTCTAAAATTTTTTTTGTTTTAATTGTTTTTCTCGTAAATGATATACTTTTCAAAATATTTGCAGTGAAAAACAAAAAAGCTGTCAATTCCGGTGGACGCATTTCAGCCAAAAATCCCTTGAATCTCCCAATTAATGGAAACGTTCTGTCTGAAGTTTCATCCAAATCAGTCAATCCGTTAAGTCGTTTTGCGATTTTTCTCTGGAAATTTGTGATGTTTCCAAATTTTCAATGATTTTTCCGTTTTAGTACCGAAATTCTGATTACCTCGTGGGGTTTCAGCCACTAGCACGTTAAGGTTTGTTTTTTCGTAAAAATGGAATATTAGAAAATTGTAGGGTTCAAAAGTCGTATATGGCGATATATGACTAAGCCTTGTCATGACCTTGAAACTACCTGCAAAGGTCTCTTTGATTTTTAAGATTGTGCCGTATTTTAAAATTATAACGTCTATATTTATTACTCCGGAAACGTATAGTTAAAGTTCAGAACTTAACGATTTATGAGTTTTGATATTTCGGCAAATTATACGTAAGTGATCTGTGGGTTTCCAAATATTACTATGTTGTTCAAACACACACTCAGTCTAAAAAGTTCATAACCTATAAATTTTTGAACGTAATTAAAAAATGTTGTATGTAAAGTCGACTTCGGTCCAGAAATTTTTATTGATGCTCTTGTTTGTCGCGCAGCACCGCTTTAAAAGTTTGAAATCAGTAAATATCCAAAATTTTAACTTATACGATTAAAAACCAGTTGTCAGAGGTTCTACATGATTGGCACAGTTAGATCCGTGAGTTTGTCGCTACTATTCCAAATTCCAATTTACACTAATATATACTATATAAAAATAGACCATGGGGTGAAGGATGAACCATTTCGAGAATATATGACTCTCATTTCATAGATGTCGAAGTAATAAAACAGTTTTTTTTAACCAACTTTTATTCGGACATTTACCGATTTTGGGCTTTAACCATAACATATATAACGTAAACTGTAACTGTTTTCCATCAAGTAATCTTTTTGTGTGACAAACATTTTTGTTATCCAAAAATCATATTTTTAGTGTTTTTAATATGAACAGGGCTAATTTTTAAAATTTTTGATCTTATTTAAGCTATTAAAAATAAAGATAAATTTACAGCAATGCGATCTATGAACTTTTAGCGAATTTATTGTTTTACAAAAATTTCGATAAAGAATTACGCGGCTTTTACATCAAGTAAACTTTTTGTTTGAAAAACATTTTTGTTATCCAAAAATCATATTTGTATGTGTTTTTAATATGAACAGAGATCATTTTTAAAAACTTTAATCTTGTTTAAGCTATTAAAAACAAAGAGAAATTTAAAGCAATGCGATTTATGAATTTTATAGGTAATTTAATCTTTTACAAGAACTTCGATAAAGAATTAACCTATCGAACTCAAAAGTTTATTAAAGAAACGCCAAATCGACAAAAAGGTTGCGGTTATCGATAAAACTAATTACTTCTACCAGGCTATTTCACTTTTAATATGAGTATATCGAGTAACCCGTGCTTCGCAAGTATCGCTACTTCCAACTTATTTCGATTTTTATGGAACAATTGATGGAACTAAGTTCCACGGTCAAGTTACATTTGATTACAAGTTTTATTATGAACTGTGGAACAAAAACCCGCAACACAAAAAACTGGATATTATGCGAGTTCCATGTCTTCCATGAAATTTCTCAAAAATATAACACAAGTTGGAACTGTCAAAATGAGTTCCATTTTGTTATACTTGGGTTATTAGATTGTATAGATAATATGTCAAAATATTGAAATAGGATGGCGGAGAAATTATATTTATTTAATTTTATTATTTTTCACAGATTTTTAGCAATGTATTGTAAATGTAATTTAATCTAACAATTTACGCAATTGTTATTTTAATCTAACAGTGTTAATTGGTTGGTTTTTATATGTTATTTTTCTACTAAAAAAAAATATTCAAATTTAAGTGAATCCTCTTAGTCCAGCCATTAATGTGGCATATACAGTTTTCGTGTCTTATAAAAATTTAAAATCGAGTCAAACGAATCTCTTTGAATTTTCCGTTTATCCAAAGTGTATATGGAATGATCATTTTTGTTTTATTTATTAAGTTTCAATAGACATAATTGTATTGCATTGTTTTACAATTCAAAATTCTGACAGCTTCACAGTATTCACACTGTCTAATAGATGTCGCAAGAATCATAAAAAATCTATCAAATATACATATTTGATGCATGTTCGTTTGATGTAAAAGCCGCGTTAACTTATCGAACAGAAAAATTTATTAAACAAACGCCAAATAGTAAAAAGAAAGTGACCGTTGAAAAAACTAAAGTTATACTTTCAGCAGGCTATTTCACTTTTAATGTGAGTATATCGGGTAACCCGCGCTTTGTTTGATTATGTCAAAATATTGAAATAGGATATTCGTTTGTTAAATTTTATATTATTTTTTACAGATTTTTGGGTATAAAATGGTATTTGATGGCGTTTAATCTAATGATTTACGTAATTAATGAATGTTTTAATCTAACAACATTGTTAATTTACGGTTTTCTTGTCTATTAAATTTAAAATCGAGTGAAATAAATACAGTCTATGTACATACAGACTTATTTGTGACGTAATATCAAAAAAAAAACTAAATGCAATTTCTGTTATATGGAAGAAAAAATTTCCTTGACATGTTGGTCGTGCCACTAGATTTGAAAAAAACTGCATGATTACATTTTGTCAAGGCACATTTTTGGAGACATTTCTGTGTAGACATACTTATTCAAATAAGTCTGCTCGCGAGGTGAATAAGTTGGTGTCCACAAATAAGTCGGTGTTTGGGACACAGCCTAACTGTACTACATTCAGTTTCTGAGTTTTCAATTCAGAATTCATCCAGATTTACAGTATTGACAATGCTTAATAGATGTCGCAAGAATCGCAAACAAATTTTATCAAATATATTTAATGCATAGACATACTCGTTTAATGTAAAAGCCAATTAATTATTTGAAAAAAATGGCGAGAAAACGAAAAACCCCATCAGAATGGTTGTCAGAATATCCGGATTTTAAAATCTATAAACCTGACGGTAATGACAATGAGTAGGCAGTTGTGTGCAAATATTGCTGTTTAAAAATAAGTGTGGATCCAGTAGAAAAAACGGTACGACAGATTACGAGAACATGTGTCAAGTACAAGACATAAAACTTTACGTGAACGATCGTTATTAACTCCAGTGTGTTCTACAACCCTTCAGCAACCGACAATAAACGATATTTTAGTAGGACAAAAAATAAACACAAGGGGGCCCATAAGGAGAGGCCATTTGTGATTTTGTTCGTGCAGTTTGTCATTCTGGATTAAGCCTTAGGACATGTGATGGTGCTTTAAGTCATTTTTTCAAACGATATTCCCCGTCAACAAAAACTATACCACATTACGAAACCCTACTTAAAAATTATTTACCTAAAGTGTATACTACCGAGTTGGATGAAATTTAAAATTTAATTAGAAATGCAAAAATTAACTTTATTATTGATGAAAGTAGCCGGTCGACCTACAGTAAACACTTCAATTACATTTTCTAATGAAATTCAAATGATATTATATGTATGCCAACAGGGAGCTGTGATGTCGAGAGGAGTTTTAGTCGTTTGCGTCATTTTCAATCAACTGAAAAAGCTAGAGCATCTGATGAAACAATGATAATGCAAATGATGTTATATTTTAATAATAAAGTATCGAATTAAATTGATTTTGTATTTTAATGCATTTCTACCGAAAACTTTCATTTTTTAAATTTTTTGTACATATTTTATATTTTTGGCCCGATTTTATCCCGAATTGTAGTAAAATATATATAACCCGATAATTATCCACCGAATGCAAATTTTTTAATTTACCGAAATAAAAATCATACCCTAAACGGCATTACATACTGTAAGACCTTTAATTATGTTATATTTTGCACACTTCGTACATTAACTTCATTTCAGAGTAAAGTTTTGAAGATCCTTTTAAGCATGAAACACACCAAGCAGCAGCAGCGAGCAGTAAATTTAAATATTGGCTTATTCGCTTATGTAATGATACAAAATCATAGTTTTGTAATTTTAATAGATCCTTAGATGCAACTTCAATCAATATAATTTTTTTAAATTTAAATTTTTCTATTTAAATTACAAAATATTTGATTTCGTTTATTGGAAATACGTATATTTACACCCAAACTATGATTTTGTATCATTACATAAGCGAATAAGCCAATATTTAAATTTGCTGCTCGCTGCTGCTGCTTGGTGTATTTCATTCTTAAAGTGCCACCAGAAGCGCTGCATATACCGTGAGGCAACGTTGGTCAATATTTATTTATATTTGAAATCGCCTTGCGTTACGCGGTTAATACCCAATGTGCAAAGTAAAATGAGATTTGAAAAAAAACACAGAGCATAATTTTTGGCGATGCCTACGTTGAATTACAAAATAGACTCTCGCTGTTTACACAAATAGTGTTAGAGCTTTTTCGATGTTTCGGGCAATGTTGTTCATTTGTTTCAAAAACAAGACAAAGCAAAATTGTACTGCATTTGCATATAAAAATGTGTATGAAAAAACGGAGTTTGATGAATCGAAGCAAATCTTATGTGCCCGAGTTTAAATGTTCATAAGTTGACCTAGCTTACGATTAGTATCTTTACGGTCAAATACTCGCAGTTTTTCTGCAAGCAAAATAGTTTGGTTATATTAAGGTACGATTCAGAGCTCTTATGATGACGTAATTACCGATTACACAACTGAAAGTGTACGATGATATGAGGTTTACGATTCGATTAAGTCTTACTATGGAAACGATGTGCTTAAGGAAATTGTGGATTATGCTGGACCGTAATCAAACCACAGATAGCTTACCCTATTTTTATTGAATACATTTTGACAGAAATTGTTCAGTCATTGTTATATAGCACATCAGAATTCAAAAAATTTAATTAAAGGGTACTCCATTATTTATCGTGGATTGTAGCGCGGGGGATTCTTGATCCGGTTCTGAAATCTTCCACCTAACTCGTGCAAACCGACCCTTCTAGTTAATTACATTGACTACCATAAATAAAAATATTGCATTGTTATGCTAAAATGCTGCTAAAAATAATCGCTGTATTATGAAATGTCGTATATACAAAAGATAGTTGTAGTAAGCATTATGCATTCTTATATAGAATTACGCTTGGTTATTTATTAATTTGCATAATATTAAAGTTATTACTATTTGACATAAGAACAATAAACACAATAAATCAAACAAACCGCCAACACAATAATGAATGATCTGAATTGGTTCTCTGTATTTCTTCAATTATTAGCGACGTTCATAAAAAGATACCAATATTAGAATTCGATTAAAAAGAAAGCAAAAATAATCAAACAAACTGTCATTTGATAAATAAATCAAACTTTATACTCCAATTTTCATCATACATATTATGCCTCTAGGGTAGTCTTATGTTAGGTTGGTAGGACGCAAAACGAAATTTTATTACAAATAAAAAATAAAATTTGCTTGTCTGCCTGCGCCTTACCATAAAATTTAACCATTTTCAATTTACGACGAGTACCATGAACAAGTTTTTAATCAGTGAAAGACACAATATTTAATTTATAATAAAATTGATGTAGGTTTGTGCCACATTTCAGTATAAATATTGTTAATCACGAATAAATTGAGAATCTCTCGTGCTGTTAGATGCTTCATTCATTCCTTCTTCATTATTATTATTATTGTTATTAATGATTTGCTGTTGGTATTTTAATTATGTTGACGAAGAATAATGATATCTTAGAATATTATGTGCATTTATTATAATATAATCATATAATACATAGTTATATGTAATATATAGTTTGAATATGAAAAATAACGAGCTTCATAATTACTATCATCATCTTCTCTATACTCGTATAGTCGTAAACATAATATGAATATATAGAATTAGATGATATACCACATAATATACTGGGACTTGGATGGTAAGATTCTTTATTTTTTGGAAAATGCATATACATTTCAATTCATTCGTTATCAATTTTATTGTGCGATACAAATTTATTTATTATTTTAATTGATCTCACATCTCATAAAGGCGGATTGTGTAATGCCATTTGCATACGTTTTAGTTTATCTTTAGGTGCCGTTTTTACAGTAGGCGGTTCAACTTTATAAAATAAAGCGGTTTCTGAGTATTTACGTATACATAACTTATTTATGTAATTGAATTTTCCCGTAAGCAACCGCATATCTTACATGTCATAAAGTAGACCAAAATCAATAACTGTAACGCATTCATTTGACTGTATGAAACATTAAAAAACCAAACCTACCACAAAAACGATTCGTTTTTTTGTCATAAATCATCATCCTAATAAAAATGCATGTCATGTAATTGATATATTTATTGTGTGCATCAGCAGAGCGTAGCCAATTAAAAAAATCACTAATATGATTTTCTCCAATCCATAATAATGTATGAGCATGTTACACATAAAACAATTAAATAATTTATGATTTTTTATGTACTCGTACATTACGACGTACATACATAAAATAGTTGATATTATTTATTGTATTATACATTTATCAATTGGATTCATTGAACCGTGAACAAAATCTACATAACAAAAATTTCATTACCATTTCTGATTTTGTCATCGTAATGTGGTAGGGCAACTCTAGCTATACGTAGAGAAATTACATCGAGGCGCGTTATTCTACACTAATATTGTACCGACCGTTTTATTAAATTACTTCTGATATACAACAAGGGAAATGTAATTCATTTTAATTTGAAATAATTTGTTGGAAAATTTATTTGATTTGTTATGATTTTAGTAGGGCAAATGCAGAAATAGATTTTTATTGACGTAATGTGAACAGACAACATATTACATGCAGCTACTAAATTATGTTTGATTTGTGCGTTTCAAACTGCCCTGCCTTGTTTCATTGATTTGCGCAAGGGTTGAATTGCACAAAATGTGAAATCGAGACTATAAAATTATATCATGGTTTCCTCATTCGCTGACTAATCCAGTAAGTGCCATAACAAAAGTATACGATGGTCGTAAATATTTTTATACTCTACAGTCATTATCGGTTGGAATTTTATTGCAGCAAAATGGGTACGAAAAAAATACTAAGCTAATGTTCATTGTATCATGCAGCAAGCATAATTTTATTGGACCTCCGACTTTGTTTTTTAAACTTTGGGTTTTCCCATCCTGTGAATTAACCAGGAAATTTTTAGTTGAGGTATTGTCAAATGAATAGGGCCCATTTTATTTTATCAGATTTTAAAAAATCGGTTAAAAAATAGTGGTATCAGCAACTATTATCAAAATGGAGCTAGGAAAGTACTGAACAAACCAAGAAACTCGAACGGCAGAGGCGCAGATAGCGTGGCACCTACAAATTGTCTTCTATGTAACGCAAATACCCAGCGGTACGGAAAGGGAATCCAATAGTCCTAGTAATTGAAAAGTTTAGACCCTACATTGAAGAAGTACCATTCAGGGTCACCAAAAGTTGCACCTCCCTTATTTAGATTCAATTGAGTTCTTTTATTATTAAATGATCTACATAGTCTCGAACCTCGGCTAACTAGATGGACAATGAAACTCCAAAGTTCACTTTCGAATTGACTCATGGAAAAGGTGAGTTGAATTTATACAATTGTGATAGAGGAGTACCCTAAAAATACCATGATTCCCAGTTGAAAGACAATAATACGTGGTGGCCTATGTTAGGCATATCAGATGAACAAATATCGAAATCATACACGGCCCTGGCAAATGGTCGCAATGTATTTAATGGGCTACCTCCTAAGATCTAAACGGGCTAATCAATATTTACTTTATAATCGTTGACATTTCTTTCCAAATTTGTGGTGTTGCGTCCGAATATGTCGAGCAGAGAGCAGTTCTCGTTTCTGAGTTGTCGTTTCTGACATTTTAGAGAAAATGAAATAAAACATTGGTCTTATCCTTTTATAATCCCCAGAATTGTCCCCCTGAGCGAGTTAACCGGAGTATTATTTCCGTTGTACGTGGTTACTGTGTGTGTTTTACGATCATCCGTCCCTAATTCTTTTAAATTTACTCCATACATATAAAAGAGATTTTAAACAGTTATAGAAAATTATAACTCTAAGCTAGAGGCTTGGAAAAATCGAATATTGATGACGATGACTTAAGGTAGTTTAGCAATGAATATATTAAGGTAATCTTAGCAATTGAACCATGCTGGTTTCCAGTAAATCCGGCCTGGTATCACCGAGCAAATCCAGCCTCGTACTGTTGTTGTGCGCTATGAAATCTAGTGAATCGTAATCATTCACGTGGGAAAACACATATAGTCAGTCAATACGGTAAACTAAAATCCCGCACTTCAAAGTACAGTAACATAATTAAACGGTGAACGGAATTTCAGCGCTTGTGAAACATAGTGAAATGTATTTAGGTGTTTATGTAATACAGCAAATCAAACATATGCTATGCTCTGTGGCAATTTGGTTGGTAATTATTGGTTCACACCGAGGCACATGAATAAAAAGGTTATATGACCACACTATGTAGCCATTGGGTTTGGTAGTTTCGGCACTTGCTGTTACATTCGACAGTCCGCCGTGTGCAATATTCGTATACAGACAGGACAACATTGGTAGGGCGATGTTCAGCACTTATAAAGGACCGAAGACACTGAAGGATTTCATATTTCATTTCAATTATAAACATGACATCAAGTCGGTAATTAAAATCAAGGTGAAAACTGGAGGGCACCAAGCAGTACCAAGAAATGAAGATTTATTTGAATGTGCATGACGAGCTTCTTTATCATGGTTTAAGAAGGTTCGAAGTATTTCGGGTTATATTTTTGAGGAGCTTTTACTTACTACAGTTTCATACATTTAAATAAATACGAACATCATCTTCCTATAGCACCATATTTTAGAGAGCTTTTACACAACACAAAGCACCAATTCATAAAGCGGGAGTTGTAAAGGCAGATTCAGTGTTGCGTTGTTTCGTTCCTTCCTTCCTCCTGAATATTTTTGAAATCAATACAAGTTGCTGAAAATAATCACAAAAAAACGTCATTTTTAATGCCCAAGTCTTGTAGGACTACTCGTATGTTATGAGGGAATTATAAATTCCTAAATGCCCGTAGTTGTTTTACTTTATTTTAATTTGCTTAATAGTCCAGTCAAAGTGTGACTATCACATAGATAGTTTGTGTAGTCAGAACTCAGTATCGATATAGTTTCTAATTATGGAAAGCATTTTTGCATTTCGCATGAATAAAATGGTGATTTAATCGTTTGAATTTAAAAACAACCAAGCTAGAGTATAGCTACCTTATGTATAGGATTAATCAGCAATATGGCTAACTATTATGCCAATGATCCAAACCGCTCAAAACAACAGCTAACTAGTTACTATATTGTACTCTTTTATTCAAAGCAGCCCCTTTAAACTATTTGCACTTCTCTGAGGTCTTTCAAAAAAAGCCAATTAGTAAGACCGTCCGAGCGACTATTACAAAGATTATTTTCTGAATCCGAAATCCGATTTTGTTTTGTGATAAACTCTTGCTTCGTAATACGAGTATATTCAACTGGACTAAGTTTAAAAAAACTGCAGCAGTTTTTTGTCTAAGATGTCTCGAAGTTATGCTTCATCTATCTAGAAAATCGCTAAAATATAAACAATCCTAAAAAAAGACGTAACTCGGAACAAACCATTGTCCAATTAGTACGTCTTCCGCCTAAGCTCATTGACAGGTAATTTGGATAATTATGCCGCAGAGTTTTGAAGGTTGTATGATAGTAGCATTTTATATTTCACAGGATTTGATCGAGTGCACTGCATAATTCTTTGTATAAGTTGTAAGCAGTCGACATTCACATATCGCATTCATTTTAATGAATTTTATAATTTGCTTTAAAGTCACAGTATCCTGGTGACGGTGAATGGTGACTTCCTCTATTCGCACAATGAAAACTGGCATGCTGTATAAGGATCCATGTTTCGAACTCTTTTTCTCCTATATGTCTAACGAAAAGGTTTTGGTAAATCACCCTGACACCAATCAATTAATTCGTATAAAGATGTCATTAATTTCACTTTGACCATTACGCAAATATTTCGCAAAAAATTTCTTTTCAAATCCAATATACCGGTTGAACCAGTATAAAAACTTTTTGACGGTCTTAATTCAAATTTAATCGATATAATCAATAATAGTAAATTACGTGTCCTTCACCCCAGCCGGAATCATATTAGAAGGAACATTCAGAATAAGATTTTTCAAAAGAAATCATACCTGTCGGAGCTATACCAGCCGAAGCCAAACCAACCATGGCCTAAATAACATACTAAGAATAGCATCATTGTGCACTAATTTAATAAGCACGATCCATTCTAAGTTATTAGTCCCGGGTACATTACAATGCCGGTCGGAAACATACAGAAACAGCTGTAGACCAGCAAATATAAGCCTGATCCATATCAAGTGAGCGCAGGAACCATCCAAACCGTTACACAATAAGCACGATCCTTTGTAGATAGTAAACCATCAAACCAACTATAGCACACAATAAATAGTGAATAATTGTGCACTACCAGACATTTTTGCTCAGTGAGCATACTATCTATCCCAGGCTGACATTTTATTAATTCCATCCAACCCATTCAAAATACATAGTGCTCTCTCTGCAAGCGTAAAATGGTTTCGACTGGCATGGTATTGGCCCAAGTCTACAATGACCTATGATATATAGTGCTCATTGCGCAAGCTTTAAAAACTTTCCCGCTGGTAAAACCTAGGTTTCGGCTGATATTATATCAGTTTCGGCTTTTAAATTTTGTCCAATAACTTATGTGTAGAACCGGACAAGTGATGCAGTGGTTAAAGCTTCGGCACTTGGACCGGGAGGTACTGGGTTCGAATCCCATCAGAGGCTAGATGCAAAATCGAATTTTCATCATCGATTACGATCGGTGATGTTAATAAACACAACTAAGACCCTCTGATGGAGTGCAGAATTCAGCGCCGACCCACCGTCCATGTCAATGTACAGGTTGACATGGAGCTTGCAATGTGCAGGTGGGATTACTGTAGTTGTGTGAGTAGGTGAATAGGTGAATAGGTGAATGGGTTAATGATGTAGCGTGAATGCGTGGTATCACAATGGGCCAAAAAATGGCCTAAGTGTCAAACCACTGAAACCTGAAACCACTGAAACCTATGTGTAGAACCACTGTAGTGGTTCCTGCTTATATTTTTATCGTTAAGGCTGAAAGCTTTTACGTTGCACAATCTGGCTGGCATGGTATCAATTTCGGCCGTTCTTAGTTTAGACTGTTCCAATAAACTTCATATGGATCTAGCTGGTGTTTGTTGGTTGGAGCTCTGGCTGGCGTTATTACGGTTGGAACGGCTGAAAGGTTATTTATTTCACAACCATCCACAAAACATTGTACTCATTGTGAAAGCCCTGATTGGTTCCGGCTTATAAAAAGCTGGCTATATAGGTTGCATTACATTGCCATTATTGTATTGGTCCTGGCTAACATTTAAGATAGTGCACAATGACTTAGAACGTTCCGGCTAAAAAATCAAATAACAATGCACAATTGTGCTCAATGCATGCAATACAACAAAGTTAGTTTGGTTCCGGCTCGTGTGATGGACTCAGTGTCCAATCAGTCCATAAAACCAGTTCTTCCAAACATATTGCGGATTTGGTGCTTGGACTCTGTATCTGAAAATTGTAATCTTGTTTGTAACAACAAATTAGATGACAAGTTAATGTTGTTAAACTTAAATCTGAGTTCCGATCGATCAAACTTTATGTTATTAATAATTCTTCGTTAGAAAGTCCAATTCAGTTATTTGACAAACATAAAAATTAACAACAGTGATTTTCTAACAGAAATAATGGACACTCAAGAATATAAACTACTAAACTAAAATTTCTAGCAATTTCTACCTTCCTTATGCAATGAACGCATGTTCCATCAAGGAAAACTTATTCGTGACAAATGTTCAACTCTTGTTTATGGGAAATCAACCATATCTAAACAGGCAGCGTGTTGTTCTCATCCAATAACAAGAAAATCACGAGTCCGTAACATAATTCAGTACTGTCTACTATATCCTCCAATTTTACACTATATTTTGTGAAAATTGTGGTAGTGCTTCATAGCGTTAATATTTTAAAATTATAAGACGAGAATTCTACCCAGCCATCTTGCCCTGACTTTGCCATGAACAAACAACTTCAAATATAACAATAATTGTGCTCAGACGTATATCTCTGTCGTTCATTTACATCAGTCAAGATAATATGACTAATAAAGTTATCAATTACTGAATTAGCTCAGCCTCTTTGTAAATATTGGGTATGACACATTATTCTTTCTCTGAAAACCGTTGTTTAGTCCCTATCATCGCGGATCAAACTTTGGCACAAAGTTTATTTTATTTAAACTGAGAGCTCTCTTACCTACAACTTTATTCCTTCCAGATCATCAACTTCTTCTCCATTCACGATGGCGTTCCGTCAAGATATATACTGAATCATATCAGTGGAATTCATCAAAACTGATAAAACATACATAAGACCGAAACTCCAAAATAATTCTCTCTCAAACTTTTATTGGAGCAAATGATTTATGTGACTCAGGGTCAAAATCCTTACTTGCTAACTTAAATCTGGCGCTACAATCCATATAGATATTTTGCTGCCTCAATGATAGTTTTGCAAATTTTTCGGTTTACAACAAGGAGGCACGATACATGATGATCGATTGAATCTTTTTATCACCCATCGTGTCTCCCGCGAGGTCTTACTTTCATTTACGGTGTCTCCTGGGCACACGTGCAATCTGTAATCAACATTTTATTCCTGTATTGGTCCGATAATCCTACGAATTATTTTATGTTCAAATAAAGCAAACTTTTGCAAGTCTCTTGTTTATAGCGTCCATGTCCCGAAACCGAAAATGTATTTACGTTTGGTAAACACAACAAGATGAATCAGATAAAAAGGGTTAGAATAGTTCAGTTAGTTTAAATGACCCCGTCAATAGCTAAACAACCAAGAATGAAAGTGAATATAAATCCAAAAAGGCAAAATTGGAGCATTATATTTTAGATTGTATTAATTCAGCTACATTCTCTTCAACCATACGTCCTCATTTGTAATATAACTTCTGAAAGTGCTGATACTGCCTTATTGACGTTGAAGATCAATTCCCCAAAATTATCTCAATGCACAGTTTTTAAGCAGTTTTATACGGCCTATAGTGGCGAATAAAATGATAAAATTTACTAATACATGTGTGGTCCAGCACAATCATTAAAACTAAGGTCAGACTCTTTTCTTATCATTATTAAACCACACATCCATCTAATATAATATTATTAGAAATTAGACCGATTTTTGTTGTTATGTATTGTACATAATATCCGCTATTGACAACATGTCTGCCCACTGTCAGATTAAATATAAAATTTCATTTAATAACACTAAAAAACCTTTTTCTATCATTTTTTTGATAAATCTTCTAAGATGAGCTATAAACTTTCTAAGAGTAATCAGGAAAATATTTAATGGACATGAAAACGCAATAAAGTTAATTTATTGTGAAGTAAAGCAAATATTTTAATATCTCCATCAAATAACTAACCTTATGGCCGCCCCTCTCACATAAAAAAAACATTTTTCCTACAGTGTAAATTTAAAGAATTCAAACTCCACCGTCTTCTGTATATCGTACACAGCTTGATAAAATTCTCCTCTTTATTTTATCTTAAGAATTATGGACAATAAAAATTGTAATTAGATATAAAATATAAATTGCGATTTGTTATTACAGATCAAAGCCACACATCTCGCCTTTTTAAATTCCAGTAGTCGAATTGTGATTATTTAATACATTCTTAAGTGTTTACGGTGGTTTAAGTTTTCTTTATCTCACGTACTCGTATACAGCATTCGCTTTACATTGTTGCTTGGACTGAGTCGCTCGTCTTGCAAAAAATGTACGTTCCGCTTACCCGCCATCTGGCAAAATGGTGTCAAAACAACGATAAAAACAATAAAATCTAAATTATTATCACTATCAAAACTTAATAATAATCGTTCATTAATTAAAAAACATAAGTTTAATTACGTGATTAGAATATGTTATACCGTGTGTGTCGTCTCTTCTCTACAAATACGCATACATAAAAATCTAACATGGAAAACAGAATGTAACGAATAATTAAAAAGTACATTTCAAATGCTTTTCTTTCAAGAATACTTATTGTTTCCTTTCGTGTGTTCTATGTTGTGCTTCAACTTAATGCAATCAAGGTGTAAAGTGTTAAATTTATTACTATTTAATTTCGTTATCGCGCTTATACCAACTCTATTTTTCACCATTCTTATGTAAATATATACGTACCGAGCGAGGTAAGAAAGATATTGCAGCGCTGTCATAATATTTTGTTCTTACCGTCAAACTTGTTTGTAATCTGTAATGTAATCAATGTTGAGTGTAGATGTTGATTATCAATTATTATTTAATTAATATGTATGTATGTACATTGATAGATTATGTGGCTGTTGAACAAACATGATTAAAAAAAGTAAATTCCATTACCTGTGTCTGCAGAAGACTTCCATATCCCTGTCAATCTCAATTTTTCTCGAGAAATTTATTTTACCTCTGCATACAAATTTATTCCATACGTATGTACGGATTTAAATTCTAGTCAATTTGCATATAACCACAACAAGCAATATTTATTATTATTCGGTATATTATGCAAATTTCAATAAATCTATTTTTATATTTTTGCGTGTTATACGTAATATTTGAATTTCCCTATATGCAAAAATATCAATAAAATTTCACTCAACAATTGCATTCAGAATAATTGATTGGGATAATTTGTTTTATTATACAAAAGTAATCGATATTCACGAAATGTACTCATTTGCGTCAGATTACAGATATTTTTACATCCCAGATTAGAAAGTCTTTATTATAAAATGATTTGTTGCGGACGAGATACATACCAATTAGCCGATCGGATTTTGTTGAAATTTTATCATGCATTATTCACAATTTGTCGACCGACAGGAATTCTTAGAATATGTGAAACGACTTTTTATTAATACGTAAGATAAATTTTTGTTATTTATACTTGCATGCTTGATATAGCGATCATTATCGTATAGTGGCGTTTGAAATCGATACTGTGGCATTTCAATAAAAAACATATTCAACAGTTAACTCAGCTGTTCTACGATTATTATGTTCAGATAAGAAAATATTCTTTCGTATTTATATTGCTTGTCTAGAGCAAAGTGAAAGCTGTATGCACAGTCATAAATGTTGATTTTCTATTATAATGTACATATTATGACTTGTGTGATAAGTAATTATAAGGTTCGTGACAAGGCGGCCAATTTAAAAGAAAACGGAAAAGTTGTGTTCTAGTACTCACCCAATAAATATAAATTGATTTGTCATTTATTTGTACCAAATCCGTTTAGGACTAGAAAATTTTTGAGAATAAAATATAACCTTCCTGTTTTCGACACCCGTCAGAAAATAAAAACTTAAAATTTAAAGCTAACATACCGCAGCACTGGTTTAAAGTCTATAGTACATGAATAATATTTTCCTACCGATCAGCCAAATATAAAATTACTTTCGGTTCCAAAATGTATTTAAGCAGCAAAATGTTAAAAGGTTTAACAAAAATACACATTTTATAGATTGACCTTTATTTTTACGTAATAATACGGATTAGCTTAGATATAGGCATAGAATACTGTATTTTCGCGCTATCCGGGCCTTCATCGCCCCCTATCATATAGTAGGCGCATGGATGTAAGACAGAGAGTGACAGCTAACTAAGATGTTATCATAAAAATGTTAATAGAATTTCCCATCCAACCAACTAAGGTACACCAAAGACTTTTACTTGGTACACGAAACCCTCGCTCGGTCAATGTTGTTTAAATGGGAATTATGTTGTACAATGTACATATAAATAACTTATACGTTATACCTTTACAATTGGAATCAAGACTAATATCTGTAATACGAATACACGAAATTTTATTAACGTCAAAACGAATATCAGTTGATATGTCCTTTGCAAAATTCTCTTATTTCTGATCCCATTTTATCAGCAAACCTTGAATTATTTCAATCGGTTGAACAAACGGTTATTTTTAGAGAGATTTTGACTCTCACATTGGAATCCCAGTTTTGTTTGTTCGAAAGAATTTTATTCATTTGTCTATCAAGCCAACTGCACGAGTGCGAGCGAAAATTTATTATTTTTGATCCGCACGCTAAACCAATAAAAACGCTTGAAAATATTTCTCCTTCATTTTTTTCATACAAAAATTCCCCTGCGAGTTAAAATATTTTTATCTTTTCGCTACTTGGTCCGAAGACGACCCAACCTACAGATATAAAAAATTTTGCTTAAAAAAGATAATGAGCAAGCGGTTTGCTATTTTAAGTATTAGTCATTAAATTTTTTGTTTGGCTTGTATTCGCAAATTTTTATAAATGAATAGAATCAAAATAATTTGCTTTCAAAATCTTCTTTATTGAAAGCGTGAAAATGGAGTAAATGTAATAAAAATATCGTATCGTCTAGCTAGACCAACCACGCGGTACTGTACAAATGTTTAACGCTCAGTCGAAATTTTTCCAGAATATTCCGTTCGGACGGCGTCTGCGTTTCTAATATTTACGATTTATACTCATAGACACCTTCAAAAAGGTTTCCTTCACACATTTCAAACATGTTTACCAACACAACAACGAAAAAATACTATTTCAACACACCCCGTAAACTTAGTCCATCCTAAACGATTAAGAAATGGCTTAGGTTCATTCAAGCCGAATTTATTTGACTCTGTAGCAAAATTTTCTGCAGAAAAATTTGCTGCAGTTTGAAGTGAAGTTAGGAATTTATTTTTGTTAAGGTGTCTGCTTTCAGCAAATTTAACTACAGAATAAATAATTTTTATTCCGAAGGGGCAATAAATAAATTTGTTTACAAAAATATAACCAATTTAGCTAATTTGATTGGTTGTTTTTGCTCTCACTCTCTCTTCGATTTTTATTCTTCAGCATATTTTTCTGCAGAAAATTTTGCTACAGAGTCAAATAAATTCGGCTTCAAGTTGGCAATGTTCGAACCCCAAGTTTATAAATTATATTGGATTGCGGTTTTCATCATAGAAACCAATTTAATCATAAACGGTTAAAAAATGGCTTATTTACTTTCAAATTATAAATGTTTCACAACCACACCAGAGACCACATATAGCTCCAAATAAGAACGTCACTTTTACCACGCCAGACAATGCAAATCATAAGAATTGCGATTAAAAGAGAATCAACGGCCACACAAATTGTTTCGGAACTTCCCATTGATACCAGCCGCATACAACAAATTTTGCCTCCGAACAACCGTGTTAAATGTCACATAAAATCAATAGATTAAACTTTGCCAAAAAAATACATGATCATGGAACCAATTTGAAAAATGTTATCGCCTCGGACGAGAAGAAGTTTAATTTAGACGGACCTGATCGAATTATTGGCATGATTTAAGATCGAATAAGAAAGTATCAATGAGTCGAAACTTTGAAGGCGGCTCCTTAATGATTTTTGGCCGCATTTCTCTATTTTGGGAAAACCCCCTATGAGTAAAATTTCGACTCGAATGAAGTCCTAAGATTACTATTAGAGGTCTATTAGACGAATTTTTTTATAAATTTTGGTGAACATTAACCAACCTTGAACTGAATTGTCCAGCAGAATAATGCTCATTCACAAATCCGAGGAAACGGTTGATTGGTTTAGAGAGCAACAGATCGAAGTTTTGGGTTGGTCAGCACGTTTCCTGATTTCAATCATATAGAGAATTTATGGGGCAATGTAACACGAAAGGTCTATGACAATGGGAAGCAGTACAATAATTTAGTTGAGTTGTACAAGCCGGACAGGCGTGAGAGCAAATTGCCGAAATGGTTAATTCCATGTCGAGCTTTAATCTTTGAAGTACATAATTAATAAAAATGGGGGTTAAACTTATTATTATAAGATCTTTCGAATGATATGCCACATGATTTTGAGAGAGTTACATAAATTGTAACTGTACTTCCAGCGCCACAGCGGTGGCGAATACTGGCGATTTTGAATACCAAGTAAGATTTTGTGCGATCGCAACGATATTCGACGCCTTACGAGGTGTAAATTTTCGAAAACATCGAAAGAAAACGCTGTCGAAAATTTTTATAATAGAGCATTTTCGATAGTGTCGAATAAAAAACGAATAAATACGGGGAAAAATATTATCACAATTAGGATAAAAAAGCTACAAAAATTTTATTTTTTAATATTTAAAGTTTATTTAATATTAATATGCAACCTTTTCAAGGAATAAAAATTAATTTAATGAAGTTCGCCAAGACTCACACTTTTAACTGGCACACAACTAACTATGCCCGTTAGTCCTTTTCATGTGCAACCGGCTATGAGTGTGATATTAACATGGTGTAGTAGTTTTTCACGTTATTAAGTCATATCTGTCTGATTGTCTTTAAAAGTACGAATATCTTTTGTAAATATAATATATATTATACGTCAACCTGTCTATACGGTCTCTCTTATTGCAGTTAATTAGTTCGTTGGGATTACGGAAAGAGAGGTTTAAGTTCAATGTATTACAAAACATCTCCTCCAACCTTATCATGCATCTCTGAACCTTATGGGAAAAAGTTAACTCCTTCAGAGTTAAGAATAGGTTCTCTCACCTCGTCGTCTAAAGTGGGAATATCAATTCTAGATCTCTTCTCATAGGATATTGATTAAACAGCGTAGTTGAAGTTTTTTAGGAGAAGTTTATACTTCAATAAAAAAATAACTCATTTTTATGTAGATTGACGCTCAGACCACAGCGATTGGGCCAATTGAACAGTAAGATATGTGCGCTACGTAAGGTGCTAAGATTTACCGAAGTCACCAATATAATTGTATCTTCAACCACATTCTAATTAGAAAAGCCGCATTAAGGACGTATCCGATTTCTGTGTGATAAATTAAGGTTAACTGTATGCAACCAAATTATCACAGCAGCGTATATTATAAATTTTGACTGAAACAATGTTTGTGTGAGCGTAGTATTGTTCTTGTAATGCAGCAATTTTGTCTTATATGTTTAACTGAAATTATTTTCGCTAGATCTTGTATTTTCTGTGTTATTTTCCGTTTAATAATTTCACAATTAAAGGCGTTTTCACGGTTGCATTCGTGCCGACAATATGTCGTAACATATATATTTTAAACCAATCCATAATCGTCAAAATGTTGGAATTACTTTATCTTTTTGTCTGAATGAACAATGTGCGAAAGAGATGGCACAACATCAGTTAAAAAGAGCTAGTAGTAATCTTTCAAGAAAAAATTTTATTTCATTTTGTTTCATTGAAATTTGAAAAATTAAACAAATTTTGAAATGAAATGAAACAAAATTTTCACATTTCATTGTGTATACGAGCCGGAAATTTGTCAAATAATTGGTCACGAACGAGATGGTATAGCAAAATCGTTCCGACAATTTTGTCGGCAATTAAGAAATCATAAAAACAAAATTGATTAAACGCTGAATGGACAACTGAAATAATGAATGCAACCGTCAGTGAAAGCGCCTTAAATCAGTAATCGGACAGCAAATGAACTTATTAGCAATGTGGATGAGAAACTTAGCCTGCTAATGTCAAAAGTATTACAGCAAAATTATTTATTACAGAAATAGGATACGTGGAGAATTAACAATTTAAAAATCGAAATTTGATTTCCCAAAAAAACAAATTTATCCTTTAACTTATTATTTCGGTCTGAATTACTTAGATATCACATTTATAATCGAATCGTTTCCATCAAAAATTTTCTTCCGGGATATTTTTAGTTGATAGTTTTTTCAACTTTCGGAAAAATATTAAATTACTGAATACAAAGCATTATAATTTGTTGTTGTTGCTGGAATGGCCTCCCATAGTGTTAAGTGCTAGAAATTAAACCCTAATTTTATAGATGAAAGCGGGCAATGACGCCACCTGCAGCTAATAATGTGGCCACTTATTGAATTAATATGCTTCTCGGTTATGTAATTTAAATAAAAAATATTTGATTTTTAAAGATCATAAATTCTTGAAATCTACATCACACTGCAAATGATTAATTAATAGCAGATTGCCTAGATACATTTTATATGGAAATAAACATGTTTCATTCAGATTAAATAGATTTATAGAACATATAATAGTTGATCACAATTTTCTCCCTCGAGACAAATTTACAATATGAAAAGCGTTCAATAAATTAATTAAAAATAAAATAAATAATTCCAAGGCAATCCGTTGCGCATTTTATGCTCCTATTTTTAGTAAATCCAACAATTTTCCATATAAACATTTTATAAACTACATATGCATGTAGCGCAGGTATACATAGCAACATACATAGAAACTATAATAATTATACTCATATACATAATTTATACGGCAAACACATCCATAAACAATTTGAGTAAAACCTGCTTTACTATCTCATTAATTAGTGATGGAATTCACATCGAACATAAGAATATTCTAAAAAATATTTTTCAATATATCGTATAAATAATAATTAATTACGAAAATTATTAATAAATCCTCTAATCAATAAAAATAAATGTTTAAGAAAAAATGTATAAATATTTAAAATAAAAAACGAGATGATTGGCTGATAAAGATAACCGATTAGTTCTTTTTGTTGTAAAACGAAAAAAAAATATGTATTTTACAAAAAACAAGATTTTCCGATTTGATCTTTTTTACGCTATGTAGAGGGCTCAAAATTAACAGCATTGTTGACAACATAAAACAATACACACGCAGCAGGTGTAAAAGACATTAATTTTAACTAATTTGATATCTATAAGAAAATAGTTTCTCCTATGAAACTTTTAGATTCATAAATCTCAACTCAACTAAATATGTACAAATTTCTACTTACCAATATTACAGGCAATCCCAATCCAAAAATATATAAAAAGAAATTTTTCACTGTTGACTCATGGAATGGATGCTTCAGTGATTCATCGTCGCAAAAAAATCCTCGTTGATATGGTTCTCCCCATAGGAAAAAACCCAGAATTGGAAATCCAACTGAAATTACACAAATAAAAAAACATTTGTCAGTAAAACTAATAAATATTATTGTCTTTAACATATAACATATGTGCAGCGTACCCACTACGCGCAATAATTACTGAAACATCCGATACTTTTGTAATACTTACACTATCGATGTCGCTGATTACAATTTATGTGCGTACATAAAACATTTTTACAACTTCAACGAACGATATACATTTGATTGTATCTTTGATTTTTAAATCAGAAGTTATGGGTCAACTATAGGTAGAATAAAAAAAATAACAGAAATAACGTAAGAAACGAAGACAAAAAATTATTTTTCTAATTTGACTTTTCGGCTATAGATTACTTAAAATATTAAGTTCATTCATAGTTTTCATGTAATATTTTTTTGATGTATTTCCTAAAATCTTGAGTGAAACTACAATAGTTTTGAGTATAAACGTATTACATATCAACAAATATATGTGTTTGAAATTAAAAAAATATTTATATGCGGTTTAAATTACCGCAATTCGATAAATTATTTTTTTAGGTTAGGTTTAGAAAAATACAATTTTACGGTGTAGTGAAAATTATTTGTGATTTTATATTCATATTTGTATATGTGTACATGAATATTTTATAAATAGAAAAGATAATATACACGGACAATTCAAAATTCCCATACATAAAATAATAAACATGCATATTACATTCAACGCACAAAAATTTGTTCGAGTTTTGTTGTTGTATTTATTAAGTTTTTTATTCTTGGACGAAAATTTTCGCTCAGTTATTCTTTTTAAATGACAGCAAAATAAAACGCAATTTTTCTTATAGTTTTTATTTTCCTTATTCTGAGTATGGTCGAATACATATAAATCCTATCTCTCGCTCTCTTACGTTATTTTTTTTATTTTTTTTATTTTATCTATAGTTCCCGCATTAAGAGCTCCTTCTAGTAGAATAGAATATAGCAGGTTGTACAATTTATAACAAAATAACTTATTCACCAAAGAAGACAATTTATACAGATTTCCCTATGCAGGTCTATCAATTAGAACCGAATATGTTTAACACATGTACTCGTATGCTGCACTGCAATTTTGCAAACAATAAATTGTAAAAAAAAAACAGAAAAAACGTTGTTTGTTTTTATAGTAAAACACGTACATTAAACCATAAATTATCTTCTTATATCGTATAAATCGTATACACCATTATTATTACACACCTAATGAAGATAAGCTAGCAGATGATAAAGTGCGATAAAATAATGTTTAATGGAACGCGAAATATTGTGTAGTTTATAGCAGGTGGGAATGTACTTGCAGTCAGATAGATAACATGATGCGAATTACTCAATTAAATTTAAATGATAACCCTTGAAAATACACAATGAACACTTGAGAATTTCGGTAAGTTGGTAATTTTTTGCCAATTATGTTTACCTGTTGCTGTTATTATCAGACATTTAGTATTCGTATGTTTGGTATGCACGCACTTAAGAAATAAGAATCGTTTTAAATTTATCAAAAACGGAAGTTGATGTCAATTTGTTATCACAAAACCACAAAGTAGAGCTTGTTCATAGAATTTTTAAGTATTAATAAGTCCACGTAATTTGACAGCTTGTTTAAATGGTCTAACGGAACTGTTATTTACTTCAAAATGTTCATTTTAACTTAGTTGATGTATGGATTTTTAGATCATCCTATTGCTCTTAACGGCTTAAATCATAAAGGATTTTAGTCTCCAAGCTAGAGCTGAACGAGCTTGAAAATCATTGAAAGCTATTTCTAGTAGAAACTAAACGACTGATTAACCTAAAATGGAATAGTGACTTGACCGATACGATGCAACTGAATATTATGGATGAAGGAACTAATGACGATTAGTAGACCCATAGACAATCAAAAGAGATTTTTCATTTGAACTAAACAATTAAAACAAAATTTATTTCTGATAATTCCAATGTCATCGTTATATCTGTGATTTTTTGGTTAAACTGCGTATACGTATACGCAAAAAAACAAAATATTTTTGATTGTATGTGGCTATTTACAGAAAATGAACACGCAGTTTAAATTTTTACGCTTACATAGGATAAAATATATCTTTTAGGTTGTCTCTGGTAGATCTTTGGAAATAAGAATCTAATAGTCTAGCTTCTCGTCAAGAGTAATACCCAAGTTAAAAGTAGTATCGCTTCTACAAAGTTGCTTACCATTAAGTGTGTAAGATAGGAATAATATTTCCTTTTTCTCGAAAAAACAATATTGCCTGACTCTTGGTAGCATTCAGCTCAAGGCTCTTGTTGTTGTACCACAAAGCTAATTTGCAAACCAAAATAGCAGAAATACCCGCATAATTTTGTAGTAGTCTGGAAAGCAGTCTAAATAAGAACTTCTCATAACTAATTTTACATTAATAGTAGAAACGATGAAACTATGAACACCCAAATGAAAGCCCCATCACATCGAATGTTGCTATATAGCTTGTGAACAGAAAACCATTATCTTTGTAAACTTTCTTTGATTTTCTTTACAAATGATCACATAATATTCTCTGCTCTCTCACGGTTGTATTTATAGCCGTGTCTTTTTATTAGCACCCGATATTTTTGTATATAATTAATTTCTGATAATTTAACAACTACTATGATAACGACAATTTAACAACTAGACCTGCAATATTGATGTATGTTGCTTTGATAATGCAATATAGCCATTAGAGACATCTACTTTCATTGTGTTTCAGGTCGCGTATTCATGTTTCTAATCACCGACCAAACGGCACTGTGGTTAAAGCTTTTGCTTTTGAATCGGGAGGTAGCGGCAAGATGCAAAGGGATTTTTCATCATCATTTTTCCTTGATGAAAATGAATACAACTATGACCCCCTGTCGGAGTGCAGAACTCATGGGCCAACCCATCTACCATGGAGATATGGCAATGTGCAGATGGTTTTATAAATATCGGACCTATAACCGCATGTCCTCAAATTGGCTGGCAACGGCGTAAGGTAGGATGTGAAAAGCGAACCGCGAATGAGTAGAGAGTGCTTCAGCCCCAGAACAGAATTCAAAGATAATAAAATGAAAAATAAAATAAAAAATTGTAATCGAATTATTCTTAAAAACTCTTGTTATGAGAATAAACGCTTTTTTTTTGGTGGGCCAATAGGAGTTTTACTATGTGAATAGTAAACAAAAAATTATTGCGTTAGAATGATTTTGATTTCTTTATGAATCATGCTTAGTCGTCGATAACAATTCCACCAATATACTTTTTATCTCGTTCTTTAGCTCTTCATTCAATTGTGGCATGCTTATTGACATAGGCTTCACTTTTATGGTAAACTTCTCGTGCTATAAAGCTATTGTTGCATTGACTGTCTGTCGTGTGGCACCGTTTTGTTAACACCACATATCATCCAATTCGGTCCATAAAAAGTTGGTTTTCATGGTACGGTAGCGTTCATCATAACAGACATTGTTGGCATCATTTTCGAAAAAAACGGTCCAATAATTTTTCCAGCGCAAAGACTGTGACTCTTTGAGGATGCATCGATTTCTCGGCAATCTTTCTGGGAATTCCCGCAAATTGGGGAATGACCCGGGAATTGACCCGCAAATTTGCTGATTAACGCATCATCCGAGATGAAATTAGGCCAAATTTTGTAAGTGTGCTTCCTCAAATCTTTTGTTAAAATTCAACGCAATGGTGGATTTAGAAAGGTTGTGCATGATGATGATTTAATGTGCTCGAACACATCCGCTACAGACCCAGCTATTTGGAATTTGTGCACTATAGCCAAAATTGTACGCTCAGTTGGTCGATTATTCATACAAAAAAAAATATCTAACGTGCTATGGTTTTCTTGTTCATTTACCACCTTGTATCTATACACAACTAAAACGATTAATGACTGTCGATGACAGATGTCAATACTAAACCATTTTATGACATTTAGATTTTATTTACCAATCTTTTAGTGAAACTCATATTGGCCCACGCTTTACAAAGATTTTTCGGCTTGTTTAGTTTTACCAATGCCTTCTAAACTACAGGCCTCTTACTACTCTCATTTTTCGCAAATGACGTCAATTTATGTCTAAACCGAGACTGCGCAATAATAATGTTAAGATATTTACACTAACAAAACAACTAGAGAAAGCAACAAAAACGTCGACTTAGCGTGTCGTCATCATTTGGTGTAAGCGGCCTGTAGTTTAGAAGGCATTGGTTTTACACAGAAGAATCTTTCTTGCAACAATTAAAGCTACGCAAGAATATTTAATGATTAAACCTGTGTTCAATTTTAGCGCGATTTGCAAACGCGAGTAACTCTATTCTATTCTAAAGTCGTCTAAAGGGTTTGGATTAAATATTACATCAACGTGTTTTAAATTTTGCGACGTTTTAGAATTTAATTTTTAAAATATTGGAAAGATGAGCAATCCAAGATTGAAACATAAAAATTTTAGGAAAAGCAGTTTTGTACCTCAAAACCAATTTCGAAGAAAAACCTTTACCACGTCGGCAGGATTGAACTAAATTAGTTTACGTATGCATTTGTAGAAGCGGATGGGGGTACCCCAAAGGTTTAAAAGTATCAAAATTATAAAGAATTTTCCTAATTTTATTCAAATATTCAAATATTGAGTTCGTCGTTTGTAGCTACCTAACAATGTTATAAAAGAGAGCAGGTTTAGGCGAAGAAAATGGTATGTGGCGAGTGTTTAAATCGCTGTAGTAAAAAAGAAAAGTTTCCCGACCTATACGTATACGAGTACCATGTCCATCAACACCACATTTGACTCAAATTTGAGTCAAATCTGCGAGAAAAAAATGGAAGAGACCGAACCTTGGACCTAATTTTTACTAATGAACCGGTTTTATTCAAAACAGAAGAATCATCAACACCTTTCGTTATTAATGATATTCACCACAAAGCAATCGAAATAATATTGGAACCCAATATGAATGGCAGGTTGCAAAATTTCCAAAACCGGAAAACATATTACAACTTCAAAAAAGCCAATTCGATAGTTATTCGACATCAAATTTACAATAATAAATTGGAATGCCGAATTTAACAGCAATGACATAGATGTAAACTTGGAAAAATTTTGCACACATCTATTTGAAGGCATTGATTTATTCATTCCCGTGTCTATGAGCAAACCGAAGAAATATCATCCATGGTATTACAACCAACTTATCAGGCGTTTAGTAGGCGTTTCGAGTTCAAGAAGTTCTTCACAGTAGACGCTCCGGTTGGCCTTGTGAATAACTCAAAAGTGTATGCGTACACAAAAACAGTAAAAGATAACAGCACATAGATAACAATCAGACACAAATTCACAGACAGGACATGGCACAACATTTAACGCGTTACTATAGTAAATATATAACAACAATAACAGTAATAAAAAAATAAAATGTTTATTGCCGCCATATACGCGGCATTGGACCCAGTAAGTGAAAAAGTCATGCCGCTTATATGGCGGCATTGGTCCGTTAAGGGTTAATTCTTCAGTTCTTCTAACTTCATTTAGATTTATCAACCACCGTTTGAAATTATTTTGGTTGCTGATATTTATTTGCACATTTTAATTAAATATCAGGCGTTGTTTGGTTAGTATCATCAACAATTGACTGGAATGAACTAATCATCAATTTAGTTAGTCGAAAACTTTAACAAACAAATCGGCGTAATGCATGGAAGATAACAAAATAATAAGGGAAAAAAATGATTTTCAAAAAAAAAAAAGTATAAAATAATTTTGCAAGTAGTTTTTTAATAAAATACAAATTCACTAATGAGTTGTTTTACTGTCACTTATTTGAGCAGCCAAAAGTAAACCTGAGAGGCACTTCACATAACAATATTTATATTTCAATATCGAAATAATAAGCCTCAACCAGAGGAAACTTAAGAGCTTAAGTTGTGCTTCATTTGGACCACTTATAGGAGAGCGGTACGATCATCAAAATTTAGAGGTCAGTTGTTTATTTGTGTCGAGAAGGCTATACAATTTTGATGACTGTAGCGCTAACTTAAATGGTACAAACAGCCTGCAACTTAAGCTCTTAAGTGTTCGCTGGTTGAGGCATAATTTAAATTTAAAATCCTGTCTCTCATTAGTCTATAAATTAATTTTCTATGTACAAAACTATATTAGTTGTAAGCAAAAAGCTTTAATAGCTTCGAAATCTACGCAACGAAATTTTATTTTATTTTTCTCATAGTAAAGCTTTCCAAATTAAAACAGCAAGCCATGATTTTTTATACGAATGCGATTACATGTACGCCACGAATAACTACACAAGTTTTTTTAGTTGTAATGATTTTTTACTAATTAGTAATTAGTATTTTGATTAACAATAAAGAGTGTATTGTCATTGGGAAAACGTACATTGTGAAAGCTTCAACTCGCTATTAAAGGCAGAAGTGTCTTAAAATTGGGTTAACAAATTCCTTACACTGCCAGGCGAACTGCCTACTGTAGATAAGTTTTTTATTCAAATAACAATGAAAACGGTAACCACATTAGTGGTAACCTCGCACTTCTGTTTTGTTTAATAGTTTAAAACCCTTTTGTAACTTAAATGGAAGCCTTCTCTTAAATTTGTCCGCACCTAGATATTAGAATTAAGTCTCAAAAATACCAAGCAATTCTAATTTTAAACAAGAATCTTAGAATATTTATCTACAATTAAACAACAAAAATGTCATTGATTTACCAACAATGAACTGCCGGCCTTTGTACACATTTACATCAAATGGAACAAATCTGTTAACACTATAATTCTTATGAACAAGTAACGCAATTTTCACTTATAAAATTCGTAGTAAAAAAAGATTCTGCGAATGTCGCGAGAACTCTTTAGGCGCTCACATATGGTAACAAAAAAATGATTTATGCTATTATGATCAACAGTTTATAAAACCATATGTGCTACCAGAAGTTATATTTCCATGTAAGTATCAAAGAAGCCACCCACATGTTCTAGTGTCTTTAGGGTACATGATCGATTGCGTGAGATATGTGTTATGTGTGATGTCATAAAATTATCTAAACAACAAAACTTTTGTGTGTACGTTTATTTACATACAAAAAATATAAATTATACATATTTTTTGCTACAAAAAAATAAAAATGGAACAATTTTTATTTATTACGATAACTTTCACAAAATCTATAAAGAATAAATTATTTTTTTCAATTTCGTGTACAAAACCATTAGATTAGTCATATTCACAATATATGCATTTCCTAGTTTCTGGTTATTGGCATATAACTAGTTTGGATTTGCATCTGCCAAATTAAGATACTCGTATATATCTTAAGCGGTGGTCTGCTTTTAGTGAATATTATTTAGTACAAAAATTTCCTTTTAAATGTGCTGTACAGTGTTTGAATGTTGATTGAAATCTCGTGCGCGCGCTGAATTTAATAAAATTATATGTATATTTCAAAATCCGCGAACTACTCACATCATTCAATAAAACTAACAGACAGATTTTGTAAATGAAAAATTCAATTAAATTGTAAATATAAATTTATAAACTAAATAAAATTAATTTTTTGACACGAATTTAATTTAATTTTCTTTTATTCTGCGTTTTTATTATTTTGATTCAATTATATTTTCGGTTCTCGTTATGAGAGTCGTCGCACTGAAAAATAAGACACACCACCGAACAGACATAAAACGCGTTAAGAAAATTTTATTTTTTCTTATTATTATTTTTATTATATTCTCTACATTTATTAGTTTGGGTTTATTATACATAATACAGCTCCACATATTTATAAATAAGAAAACCTATAAAAAATATAAAAATGATAAATGTGTTTTAGCAACAACAAAAAACTATTAAAACAAAAAATCTGAAACTTTTTAATAATATTCAGTGTTTGGTACCAGCGTGAACTATACAATTAATTATGTTCCGGTTCATGATAAAAATATTGTTGAGTGTGCCGCCCTGAACAGCATTGTATAGTATAAAACTTACGAATGTGTACACTCATTATGGGTTATAAAAAAAATAAAAATAAAAATTAGGGATCATACAGTTCAATCGCATATTTTGCAATGTTTAGTTCCATTTGGAAAAAAAAATTGTTTAAGTGTGATCCAGCATTCCATTATCATTAGACTCGAGTCGAGGTACGCAGAAAATATTAAAGCGGCGCTAATTTTCATGTTTTTATGGCGATTACATTTTATTATAAACGAGTATCTAGAGCGGATTTGCAATGAGTGCACACAGCTTGAGATTACATACACAATTTTGTAATTTTACGATAATTTAACATACAATTTTTTATGCTAGGATTCAACATGTGATCTCTTGATCTCAAATCTATCATCATTGTTGATAATGTGTGAATATTTGTATTTTAGCGCATGTACTCATATTACAAATTCATTAATCATTATTAATCTATAAGAAATGATGTTGTTCACTGGAAACGAATGAATATTAAAGTTTATTAATAGAAAATTAGATTAAAGGGAACAACTGCCTCCCTATAGAGCAAATGTACCATTCAGTTTCTTTTATATATGGTTAAAGTTTTCTCGGCGTGTCAATCACTTTAAGATTGAAAAATTTCTTTGAAGTCAAAAATAATTTTTGTTGATATATAATTAAATCATCATTTTACGATTTTAATTTATAAACGTATACATGGATACAATTAAGGCTGGAACTTATCTGAATTACAAAATGTTTCCGGAATTATGTCATAACAAATTAACGGATATTTGTTTATAGTGGTATAGAAGGTTATAGTTCCCGACGTATGTAGAATTACTCTCTACTTTTTGAAGTGTGAACCACAGAATGCACAAAATTTTGAAAATTTGCCAAAATAAAATAAAAAATTCATAAAATTTATTTGTTTGTTTATAATTTTGGTTCCAGCATCTGGTTTATTTTGCCAGTCTACAAAATCTACAGTGTGTTTAATATTAAACTACCTGTAATGCATAACAAATATCACGTTCAAGTGAGTCTAATTTAATGACAAACTCCTGATTTTTGTATTCATTTTAATGATGTGAAGTAAATTACTGAAATAGATTAAAAAGAATAAGATTGGAATAAACTTAATCGTCGCTCTACATATGCGCGAATGGTAAAGTAATTGATTTCGATTTTCTTTAAATAAATTTTAAAAATAACATTAGGCATTGTTGATTATGACATAATTTTATTGAGTGTTAAATAAATACGCAGATGTCAAAGTTTAATAAGTCGTAAAAAGGTTGGGTAAACATGTCATACACGTGGTTGAAATATTTCTTTGATCTTGTGTTACTGCTGTTTTCACAGCTTCATAAGTATATTTGGAGGTGGGAATATACCAAGCCCTATACCAAGGTATATTGATAAATAAATTTACGAACAAAATGTTTTGGCCACATACGTTTATTGGCACAAAATTGGGATAACTGTAAAGGAAATGATTTTTTTTAATGGCTGCTTATCAAATTTATATATAATTAGTTTTATTTTGATGGCCAGCTTGGACCATAATGCTTAGTTAAAATTAAATTTCGAACGTTAGAGGTCCAAAGGGAGTCTAAACATTTTAGAATGTCCGAGTGTGAGAAAACAATTCAAAATAAACTTGCAGAAACTTATTTTAGTTGGGCTTGATGTCATTTAAATTTGCAGAAACTCGATAAATGGATGATTGTAAAAACCGAAAAAACGCCTCTCGTTGTAAAAATTTTATCTGGAGTGGATATAACAACAAATGGTTGAAATTGTTTGACAAAACTTCAAAATTTTAATTATTTATTATTAGTAAATGACTTTTATAATACATTAAAACTATAAACAATTTAATAACAAAAACTGTAATGCAAGATATTTTGTAGTGTAGTTATCATAGAATAAAAAAAATGGCGCTACATGGGATGCGTGATGCTCACTTCGTAGTTTGGTTTCGCCCGATTTTTTAATTTCGCCCTGTGATAGTCTGTACAACGATTTTAGCCGAAAACAGGTTTGTGGGTGGTGAGTTTTTTCTTCTTTCTATGTATGTGAAGTTAGACCTAACTAAGGAAGAACTAAATTTAGGACTAGTTTAGCACACATTTCACACGCCTAAATGCGTTTGAAGTTAGAACTTAATTAATCCTAAAGTGACGAAAATAAAAAATAGGATGAATGTATTGGTAAATACAGAAAAACAATGGCATTTAGGCGAAATTACAATGGACATTTTAGGTAATATCCGAAAAATTTAAATCAAATTATATAGTGTTTAAATTTTCTATGAAGGAAAGCACAAAATGTCAACTTACTAAAATAAAAAATAAGAATTTAATAACTTAAAATTAAAGAATTTTCCTTCGTTCACGCAACACCGAAGAACAACACAAAAATGCAATACCGTTATTTTTGTAGATATATAAATGGATTTTTTTTTAGTTTCTGTTTGTGTTCATACAATAAAGGCGATTCGTAAAGTGTGTAACTTTTTAATTAAAAAATAATTAATTCAAGGATAAGGAATTATTGGTAAGTAATTAGTAAATGATATTATATCAAATTTTTTGGATAAAAAACACAAACATTAAAAACAGTTATATATCCACTGTTACGTAAACGCAACACTAGTCATTTATTGATATTTTTTTTTTGTATAGGAAAACTTCTTTAAATAAAATTGCCGATATTTTAGAAACATTTGAAAGATTGACTGATGACGTCCAAGTGCCAACTGATATTTATTTGGAACCCAAAAATTTTTCGATCGACACCGACGAAGATATTAGCGACGAGGAGGACTGCTTGATCTCAAGTTATTTAATAAAAAACAGTTACTGTCTGGTGTGGAAGTCAGATTTAATGATGAAATATTAAACCTCGTGGAACCCGAGCTTGATTATATAGAAGACGCACCTATGCCGCAAAATCAAGGTCAAGATGCAGAAAAACTCAATGAAGCAGACAACGAGCAATCTACACCACTGATTCGAGTGAACCAAAAATGGAAACGCGGAAAAGAAAGTTTGAGGTTGTCTGCCAATATGTACCAAACAAAATCATGACCTAATACACTCATAGGTCCGTTGAACTTATCAGCCGAACCTGATGCATTTGACTTCTTTAAATTATTGTTTACACCATCATTTGTAGTTTGATAATAAATCATACTACAAACTATTCAGCAGTGAAAAAAATAGGTCAATTAAAATTGATACGGATGATATGAGGTTACGATCTTTTACCTCAGAGGCGATTATATTGGGCCACTAACCCAGATACTCTAAATGAATTAATATTAAAATATATGAGACGGCGAATATTTGAAGCAATTTTTACGAATATCTATTTTTGCGATGTTGATTCTATCGGATTCAGAGCTGATTTGAATTAAGTTTTCTTGAGATACGAGGGCAAATCAAAAAGTCTTGCAATATCATATGAAAAAAAAGAGTGAGTGAGACAGCAATATTTTTATTTTTCGACATAATCTCCTTTAAGGTTTATACATTTGTCACATCGATCAATTAACTTGCCTAAACCCTCTAAAAACAAAGATTTCTTTTGCTCCATAAAATATCCATTTACAACAGACTGTACTTCATAGTCACTGGAAAATTTCCGGCCCCTAATTTTTTTTTTCAAATTGGGTAACAGAAATTAGTCACTGGGTGCCAAGTCTGAACTGTACGGTGGATGCGGAATTTCCACGAAGCCGCAGTCCTTTAATGCAGCTTGAGCAACATTAGCCTTGTGCACTGGTGCATTGTCGTGAAGAAGCAAGATTTTTTTTCTAACTTTCCTTGGCCGTTTTTCTCGGATCGCTTTTTTCAATTTTCGCAAAACCGCTGCGTAATATATGCCTGTGATTGTGGTTTTCGGTGGCATATAATCGATTATCAAAATTTCTTCAGCATCCCAAAAAATTGTTGCCAAAACCTTACCAGCAGACAGTTGAGTTTTGAATTTCTTTGGTGGTGGTTCGCTACGTTTAATCCATTGCATCGATTCTTGTTTGGATTCCGGACCCCAGTGATGAAGCCATGTTTCATCGCCTGTTATTATGTTATCCAAGAAATTTTCTGGATCTTATTTGTACATATCTAAAATCGCCTTTGAAGTTTGAACACGCATTTTTTTTGTTCTGCATTCAACAAACGGGGAACCCATCGTGCACTTACTTTCGACATGTGAAGGTGGTCATGTAATATAGTATATGTGGTACCGTATGAAAGAGAAAGTCTCCACGCTAACCGCGGAATAGAAATACGCCGGTCTTCCAATACAATAGATTCGGCCAAAATTACGTTTTCATGGCTAATAGCATCAGCTGGCCGACCCGAGCAGTTGTCGTCTTCTAATGATGCCCGACCACTTTTGAATAATTTTACCCACCTTGTTACTGTGGCATATGATGGTGCAGATTCGCAGTAAACTTTTGATATATAGTTGAATATATAAATTGCATTTCGGTCATCTTTACAGAAATTTTAATAACGGCGCGATATTCAATTTCATTCATTTTAAGAAAAATTCAAAACACGTGTTACTAAATTGACAAAAACAAACGAACTGTAAAATTTACATCGAAATGTTCTTCTAGAAGTTTCATCGCGACAAAAAATGGTTTTGAAAAATATATTGTTGTCTCACTCACTCTTTTTTTTCATATGATATTGCAAGACTTTTTGATATACCCTCGTATGCTCTTGTAGAAATGAATGTAGCCATCGACGAATTGATGATACCATACTACGGTAGACATACGTGCAAACAGTTAATGCGGAATAAGCCGATACGCTTTAGCTATAAAGCATGGGTAGCAGCGTCTAGATTAGGGTATTGTTACAAGTTTAGTATCTACCAAGGGCGAAATGAGAGGTTAGATAAAATAATAGATCTCGGGGAATCCGTAGTACTAAACTTCGCTCAAACAATGAAAGCGAGCTTCCCAAGTATTCAATTTTCATTTTATTTCGATAATTACCGGCCCAAATCTTCTTTGTGGACTAAACGCACTAAAATTTGGAGGAACTGGAACTGTGCGGGAAAGCAGATTGAAAAATATTAAAATGGAAGACAAGAAAATAATAAATAAGAAGCCCAGAGGATATTTGAACTGTTATTTTTGAAAGTGGTATAAGTCCATTTTTTCATGTTTCGAGATATTTAAGGGTTTGCGTTTGAATTAATTTAAAAATATTGGCAAACGTTAATCAATCAAGTGATGTTTTTAATACTTTTACTTCTTTTAAATTTTATTATGAAATAATAATTATTGAAAATATTTAAAAAATAAACGTTTTTTTTAGCTCCATATGGACTTATACCACTTTCAAAAATAACATATTATAAAAAACAAAAACAAGAAGAAATTTAAGTCCATATTTTTATAGACATTAACTTCACTGAAATGAATTTTTTAATGTAAAAAATTATATTAAATAATTAAATTGAAAAGTAATATTAAACGTAACTAGTATTGATGATCTTTTCTTTGTTTGAGCGGACGGTATTTACTACAGAAAAACCTCGACGGTATTTACTACAGAAAAACCTCGTCATAATTGGGGAGTTCATTAACCCTCATGTGAGTTAAGAAAAATATCTTAATTTGAGTGACTAAGGTACCCGGGTACCCCACATGCAATTTTTCTTAAAACTAATTTTTTTTTTTAATTTTTTTTTTGCAATTTCGAAATCTATAACGGATTTTGCTAAAATTACATAATTTGAAAACAATTTTGCATTAGCTGCATCATGTCAGTTTTCGAAGAACATTCTGTAAAAAAACGTAAATAATCCAACATATCACATCAGTGAAAAAATGATCGATAATAATAAAAAAATGTTGGTTAGTTTTTTTGAAATAAATAAAAATATAAACATAAATTAAATGAAATAAATAAACAGAAATACAAACAATGAAATACAACGACATATAACATAAAAATATAAAATATTTGCATACTATTTCTTTCAAATATAATGTAAAATATATAAAGGTACCCGGGTACCTTTGTTACTCTAATTCGTACAACTAAACTACTTTTTGCTCTGACGTGCGTCCAAGTTGTAATATTTCTTATTTTTAAGTGTGATCGTAATCTATCAATTGAACTAGAAGTTCTCATAAAATTAAAATTTTGTATTATGACTGGAACATACAAAGCTGGACGTTTAAAAGTGCAAAAGGTACCCGGGTACCTTGTCACTCACATAAGGGTTAAATCCGCATGTCAGTAAAATCACTTGTTGCAATTGTTCTGGAATATGGCAACCTACGGCAGAACCCGCTTATCTCAACCGATTATGAAGGGATTTTGTTTGTTGGATGGAAATGAGATGCATAAACAGTTTTTGGGTGAAGTTCCGAAATATGACCATCTGGGACGGAACTCATACATTTCTTAGCCGATTATGTTGGGATTGAATAAGCTGGATGGAAATGAGGTTCTTAAATGATTTTTGGAAGAAGTTCTGGAATATGGTCACCTGGGGCGGAACTCGTTAAATTCTTAACCGATTATAATGGGATTGGGTGGAATTGGCTGGATGGAAATGGGATTTTTGGAAGAAGTTCTGGAATGTGACCTCCTAGGAGAGAAATTGGGTATTGTGGATGAAATGAGTTTATCAAATAATTTTTGGAAAAAGTTCTGGAATATGGCCATATGGATTAAGCGCTGTTGTATTACAAGTACCTCAAAACTGTAAATTTTCACTTGGTTGTAAAGGTTCAGAATATCTCATTATCTTAAAAGACATTATATTCCATGTTCCCGTGAACAGTTTTCGAGGTCGTTGTTGATAAAAATAATATAAATTTATCCAAGCCCTTTGTGTAGGGTTCATAACGTGATTTTTGGTGAAAGTAAGTAGCTGATCTGCCACTCAACTCACTAATTCCATGAGTGGGTTACGTACTGACGATAGATATTAAGGCATCAAGCCTTACCATAAACATGCTAACATCACTAGCCGCTTGCTTCAAGAAAAACCCCTGCTTATTATCGAGTTCCGCCCAAGTTTAAATTACCGAGTTTCATGGCGATATTCCAGAATTTCTTAAACAAATCATTTAAGAGTTCCTTTTCCATTCGACATACTCAATCCCATAATAATCGTTTAAGAATTGATCGAGTTTCGTCCCAGGAGGCTATATTCCAGAACTAATTCCAAAAATCATTTAATAATCCCATTTACATCCAACATACCCAATTCCATCATAATCGATAACCAAAAAATGAAAAATAAAAGAATTGTCCGTTAAATCGGGGTCCGTGAAATCGAGGGTTTACTGTACTCTTTTGTTTTAACAATCAATAAAGCGAACATTCATTGTAGTATTGAATAGATAAAATATTTATATTATTTTCTGCATTGACCGATCGAATAGTGAATACTATATAACTTCTTTCTACATTATTCTTCATAAATGAATAGTAAAACAAAATATTTTTTGTTGTTTTTCATTATTGTTTCTGATCAGTATTACAAATAACACTGTTCGATCACTAAACAGTGAATAATTCATTTTAATGAACGAATTTTTGAACCCTATTATAATTATATATATTAGGAATGGACTTATTCCACTTTCAAAAAAAAAGGTTTTTCCGATAACATTTTATAGCCAAAATTCTTTTGTTTATTTTATAAGAAAACCGTACTCCAATGAATGAATGATTATAAATATGGAGAGAAGGTGTCTATCTTGCTAAAATTACCGTTAACTCAATTTTGTTGAAAAGTGGACTTATACCACTTCCAAATAAAACAGTTCATTTAGAAAATTATGTGGATAAGCGAAACGATTTAGTACGAACACGCTGGAAGAACAATCGGTCTATTTTTTATCAAATCTGTTTGGTAAACATCACATTGGAACCGCTCGGAGATATATACATACAGAGAGAAAAAAAAAAATTACCGCAACCAGACGTTGTAAAGATGTAACATAAAAACATGGGTTACGTTGATATATTGGATCACGACATATCCAACTACAGAACGAACTTCCGCGGTAGAAAGTTTTACATGCCTATAGTGCTGTGGATGGTGGATCTTGTAGTGACAAATTCCTACGGATCAAAACTAAACCAACTGAGTTTTCATTAACAGCTTTTCCAGCTATTTCTCTGCTTACGCGATATGAAAAATTATCTTCAAAAGGCAAAACACCTAACAAAACGGATTTAATTTCAAAGGGGCCGCACACGATTTTAAAGGGCACGAATAGATTGCGTTGTAAACATTGTAAACCGCAAACAATTTATACATATGTGTTCTTCTGGTAAAGATGACTTCCATAAGAAGCTCCGATGAATTGGCCAACTAAACTTGAATGTATGTACAGGGTTATCCAATTCGAGATTGATAAAGTAGAAATCTGTATACCGACATCTGTCAAAGATAAACGTCAAGTACGCTGTCATTTATTTAGTTGACATTCTGCCATTTAAGAATATGGAGCATTTAACAATCGACCAACGAGTTACAATTAAACGCGGAAAAACAGGCCGTCGATGCTGGATACGCTTGGTGGATACGTTAATAAGCAAAACTGTAGAATTTGGGGCTCAGAAAATCCACAATTGATTGAAGAGAAGCCATTACACCCAGAAAAAGTCACTGTTTGGTGCGCATTGTGGTCTGGTGGTGTGATTGGGCCGTATTTTTTTGAGAACAACCATGGACGAACCGTTACCGTCAATTCTGAGCGCTATGGCCCCATGTTAACCGATTATTTTTTTACGAAAATCGAAGATTATGAGCTTGACGATATGTGGTTCCAGCAGGATGGAGCAACCAGTCACGTAACACGAGCAAATCGAAATCTTTTGCAAGAGAAATTTCCTGGACGTTTGATTTCGCAATTGGCTGATGTCAATTGGCCTCCAAGATCCTGTGATTTAACGCCTTTGGATTTCTTTTTGTGGGGCTACGCGAAAGATCGTGTTTACGCAAACAATCCTCAAACTCTTGACGAATTGAAAACTAATATTCGTAAGGTAATGGCCGAGATACCGCCCGAAATGTGCCGAAAAGTCATTGAAAATTACCTCAAAAGAATCAAGGCTTGTAAGAAGTCCCGTGGAAGACATTTGAATGATATCTTGTTTAACTAAAAATGGCAAGGATCAATCTGTAAAATGAAATTATAATTACAATACATTCCGAATATTTTATGTGTTTTTTTAAGTTTACTTTATCAACCTCGAATTGGATAACCCTGTATTATGAAATGAGATTATTATTTTTTTTTTTATTAAATTTTATTAACGTTCATGTTTTATTAATATATTAGTTTGATTTTTGAAAATAAATAAGTTTCGTAAGTTATTTTGTTTTTCTTCGTGTCATTAAAATATATAATTAAGAAACTCACGAAATATAGCTCTTGAGTGACCAATGTTGCGTTTACGCAACGTGTAATACTTCCATTACTAGTAACTTTTTATTACGGATTAAAATATTTTATGATTGAAAAAAAATCAAAATAAAAACTTTAGTCATTAATGGGTTATTAAGAAATATAATATCTCGATTTTCTGAAAGGTTAAGATGAGTACTATCTGTTATCTGTAATTCAAACCATTTGAAAAGCTAATTATGTGTATTTGGTCACAACGCAAATTCTTAGGTTAGCAAAGCTTAACAGAAAATTAATTGAACCACGCAAAAATAATTCCGATGAACCAGTGTTTTTATAGCTTTTGTACAGGAATTCCATGGAAAAAATTTACTGACAGTAATTATTTTACTGATAGAACGCAAAAAATAAATTTTTAAAATTCCATAAGAGTGACAAAGAACAGAAATATTTTTTATTTCATTTTTATAGTAAAATTTTATGGTAACTTGATTTTTTTATATATTTTAATTTTTATACATGCACCACAAAAAACCACTATCGTTAACAAATTTCAACTCGAAAAAAACAAATCGACATTTGATTATATAAATGGCAAACGTCATATTTTTTATGAGTGTGAGAAAAATTTCTTATCTTTACCACATTTTTTGTAGATGTGTGAAAAATACTGCCATACAAAATACTGCAGTTTACATTTTTTATAGCAGTATTATGGCAGTAAACTAACACCATCAATGCGTGAATTCCAGAGTGAAACAATTTTTTCAGTAAAATTAATACGAGATAAAAATATAAATCCTTTACTTGTTAGAAAGAAACAAAAAAAAAATGTCAGTAAAATTTATTGGGGAAAATGTTGCCATAAAAGTATGAAACTCAATACTTTTAATGGCAACATTTGTTTGTCTTTGTCGCTCTGGGTAATTTTAATATGCATACTCTCCTTTTTTCGGTTTCTCAGTATATTTTACTGAAAAAATTTGTTTCACTGTGGAATACACGCATAATCGCTTCAGGTTAATTGTCATTTTTAAAGTTTTCGTATAATTTTAGTCAGGGCATACTATTATTGAAACTTGTTGAATGCAGAACACAGAAACAAATTAATATTTCATGTAGTCGAATGCTGAACTCGATTGCAAAAACTGCAGAACTCCAAAAGATTGTAAAACAAGATTCCGCATTTTCCTTATTCCATTTCAATTTCGTTATGCGGGATGAAGTATTTAGAAAATTTTTATTTTCCTGCACTCAATTTTCGCAATAGATTGTACAGATTACAATAAAAAATGTGGTGGATTAGAAGCAAAGTCATCTCTTTACTAATGGCCTATTAGCTAAAACGATGACGAAACGCTTTGTCGACGGTTGCCAGTCTCTCTTAATCGACCGAAGTAGGGAATGTTCATTTTCATCATAATTTGCTTTAGGCGTGGATTTTATTTTTCTCTTCTATTTTAATGTGCTCAATTTTCAACGAATAAAATCGAGTAGTTATTTGTGTTATTTTATTATGTATTAAACACAATAGTAAAAGGGGTCGTCGACATAAAATTACGTCATTAGCAAAAAAATGAATGTTGTCACTGGCCAGTATTAAATAAGATAGCTTTGGAAGAGGCATACTTAATTTCTGAAATATGATACTTTTATAGATAAACAGTTTGAAATTAATAATTGAGTAGTAGTTTTAATTACATTTTACTACCAACCGCGATAATCCCCAATATAACAACCGTAGATAATGTAAAAAACAGCACGGAAGATTTATTTTATTTCTAGAAATAAATTATTTTTACAAATAATAAAGGTCCTGATAAAAAAATATACACCGAAATTCAAGAAATAATTAAAAATGATACCTAGCTTTAATGAAACTAAACAAAAGCCTTGCAACATTAATAAAAATTGATTGATTAGGAACGTATGAGAAATACGCTAACAGAACAACAACAAGAAAATACATTTTTCATTTGAACTTGCCACAAATATGGCAGACGATAACATCGCATAAAGCTCTGTGAAATCTGTGATTGACAAATTAATATAATTGTCACTATTAAACACAATATTATTTTCATTGAGAACCACAAAGGCGACCGATTTAGTTTATGGTACGATATGTGTAACGTTTTAGAAAAGTAGCTGATAAACCATCCACGAAATGATATAGCTGATGTAGTGTGTGAATAAATATCTAACTAAAATACGTAAACTCACGAGAAGTTAAATAAATCTTTATTCAAAACGACTTCTAAATAATTAAGATTTGTCTGAGAAAATTACGACGTACGTTATCTCGGAAAATTACGTAACATGAAGGCTTGCAAATTCAGATGTATATACGAATGAATGTGACACAATTAAAATGACGAATAAACCATCATTATTAAATTACCTCATAAAAATCTCAATGTTATGTCACCTCCTGAATTAAAAATTCATAGACTCGAGGTAATATAGAAAAAATACCGGTAAATTTAAATCAATTTCAAATATATCAATGTCAGATGAATACGTTACCTTTTTATATACCAAAACCAGAAAATGAAATTCTGATTTAATCTTATTTTGTCATCAAACGAATAAATATTTACTTACATTTGTATATTCCTTAGAGAGTGAAATCTGTTGTGTGGTTACGCCGCCGTATGAGAACAATGACTTTACATTAAAAATATTTAAAACAATTTCAATTGATTCACTTTCATCAACTCAATGTTCATAAAACACATTTTATCATATTTTCTTCAAAAACAAAAAAAAAATTAAGTACAAACACTTGAAAATGTACACACGAATACAAATTTATTATGCTGTTAACAAATTTAATTACTTTCATGGTAGAACGGCATTTAACGATTGTATGTTGACATTTTATACGTAAAACCTGGGTGAGCACGACGAATGCTTCTCTTGCACACCCTCGCGCTTAACATAAAACATAACTTGTACTTTGCAAGATGATACCACTTGAGGGATCACTTTCCATCTTAACCCGCTCATTTCTTCTCATTTTCTTTCCAAACTAATTAAAATTGTTCACACCAAACAAACCAAACCAAATATAATTAAAAATTAAGACGAAGTTATATAAAAACAGAAGTTCGTTTGCATGCTCATTCGTTTCTGTTTAGAAATTATTTTTGGATATTTATTCGAGAGTAGCTATTTACTACATAAGCTGTATACTAAATTTTCGGTTCCTATTTCCAGAACGCACATTACACAACAAATGTTCGTTATATTTTATAGTATTTAATTTGTACAATTTTTTTAAATGTTTGAGCTGTCAGAAATTTAAGATGAATACAAAATACTAAGATAATATCGCAAAGTGGTTTTTAAAGTTCAATGTTTGCACTTAGCTGTTTCGTTTATTTGTAGGGTAAATATGTTTAAACTGTTTTTTTGTAAATAAAATATCTATTACTAATAGCGAACTAGTTCTAATTGTTTATATTGATATATATTGTACATATATACACAACTATTACGCGGCGAGAAAATTGTCGAGTAAAACATTTCCTGTTTAAATTGAATTTTAGAACAAATTTTTCGGATTTGTGGAATTTATGAAAGATTGTTAAATTAACCTAAATTAAAGTATATGTTGACGTTTACCTATGGCTATTAGCTGGCTATTATTGCTTTACGCCAAAACGTTTTTTCGCAAAAAAAAATATTTTCGTGGACTTGAATAAATTTCATTTTGTTTTCCGAAATTTTAGATAAATTCTTGATATTTGTTCTTGTGCAAGTTCTATAATCTACTGGAAAATAGAGAAAACACTGTTTCGTCCATATAACTATTTTGAAGGATTTGTTTTGTGCAGTTCAAACAAAGTGCTAACTAGGCCACCCTGATATTGAACTACTTTCTCTGCGCTTGGCATTTATATTTTCATGACCATAGAAAACTTGTCACACTTGTTTAAAGTTTATTTAATGTGTTTGCGATAGTAATCGCAAAATAATAAAATAACATCTTTAAAGACACAGCTTGCTATATACAATTAATTCAAATTAAACAAAATCATACTAATGAGTTTTACCCCATGCAGCTATTTACTATCATTTAATTTATATTGGATGGCCGATAAACTTGTAGACATCGGTGTGAGGTTTTTAACAAGTTTTACTAAATTTACGCAAATGAGTATTCAATTTTCAACATTGCAATAAAACTTGCGTATATAAAAATTGGTATGCATTATTCCAATAAAAATTTAAAGCCACTTGTGTAAATTGTAAATTAACGTAATTTATTGAAATATTGAAATAAATCTTTAATCCAAGCTCATTTATCCAGCGTTCGTCAAATTGTTGTAATATCGTTATTTGCAGTAGTAAAAACTTAATTCGCGGTCTTAGCATCCGCCGGTGTTACAGATAACAGAAGGAGGGACAGGTTCATTAGTATATAAAGCGATCGTCCCGGTTTCAGACACCTGAATCATCGATTAATTTTTACAGTTGTTAGTGAACTCTGAACGATCATCATGGGTGAATCATAAAATCAGCCATATAAAACATCTTTCATCAAAAATAATCATCTAAGAGAAGCTGTAAAAGACGTTGAACATATTGCACTTTTCGTTCACTTTAAATGATTCATAGTGAATGAACAACTTTATCTACAACATTCTTCCCATACTGTCAAAGAGTAAATTTGTTCTCATTAAACAAAAAAATCCACAATGGGTTTAAAATACGCCGAACTACTACGAATCACTTATCGACATTCTTAAACAATCTAACCATTTTATTCTTGATGCAGCAAAATACAGAATATCTGTAAATATTTCAATTGTACGTAATGTATTTTGATTTATGCCGCGCTGCCCAAACCAGTAACGAAGGAACCGAATTTTTACGGGAAATACTTAATATGCACTCCTTTTTATATTAATTGAATTTAATTTATTTCAAAAGGGGCCTAAAATAATTTATTAAAAATAATTTTTTATAATATTTAAAGTTATATATTTAAAGTTATATAATATATTATTTACTGCACTTGGAAAACAAAAAGTTTGTTAGGATGGTTCGCATTTGATGATGTTGCAGATGGTGAAATTGTCTGTCTTGCATTTATATATTCGATGGAAAGCTGTTCTGCATGTACTGAAAACAAGAACTCTTCGTTGTATTTTTATTCCTGTCGTTTCTTTGTAAAGGATCCAAGCATTTATAGCAGCCGAATCTAAAAAATTTAAAAATATTTATAGAGGCCATCTACGGGAACAACCTTTTACTGTATATTTTCTAGCCATTTGATCGGCCATCTCAACTCTAAATTTTGTGCTATTATAAAAATGAATAGCTTCCGGTAAACGTTTTTTTTTTAATTTTATCAATTTTCATAAATTTATGCTTAGAACTTAGAACAACTACTCTTTTATTTGGTTTGCTTTTATACTCGTATATTGTAAGAACACAATTCTTTGACTAATATAGCAGAGTTGAAAAACGAGGCATCTTATCCTTCTTTTGTTTGGCTGCTTTTGATAATTCCTTTTGGTTTAATATCTTGTTCTAATAGTTTCAACTAGAGTTATTTTTTAGCATATAATTTTATCGCTAGCGACATTCTAGTGAAAAAATTATCAGTCGTAATATTTCTTCTACATCCTGTATATGGCTCGACAAGTTTCAGAATAACGTATTCACTTAGAAGCATTGACGATGGTCGTTGTTCATTTTTCCCCAAATAAGGAAAACTATATTCAAAATATATTTGCTGCTGACATCTGCTGCAAGCCAGAATTCGCCAATTTATTGGGTTTAATAGGCATATACTGCGTAAACTGGCACTTAGCTTTTGAAGGAAATAAATGCCAACTGTTATATTTTGTCATGATTTATAACTGCAAGCTTGACTGTTTTCACGGAACTTATTCCATATTTCTGAAACCAGGGCAAATTTATCTGTTTGCGCCTAACGCTTACTTCTTTCGGTTCTTCTGTCAAAACGAATAAATGGTAGGATTTGCTTAAACTTTTCTCTGGCCATAGTTTTTCTAAAAAATTCGAGACCCCACTTTGCACACCATAAATAACTCAATTTTAAATTTTTTGCCTCGTAAGCTCCACGAGCTTACAAAATCCCAATAAATACACGTATTTCCGGTAGTGATATTATCCAATCATTTTTAAAAATTCGGTCATCTATTATCAACGAAAATGCACTGAAAACATTATCTGCTATAATATTCCTTTTTGCGTAGCTTATTGGCCCTTCCACCTTCGCCAAATTTTAACCTTACAGTACCATCAGCAGCTGTTTCGATCTCCTGAGAGGTGTTTTGTTTTTTCATCAGAGGCATATTGATGACATTTTCATTTTCATCATCACTGGTCGATTCTTCATCGCATTCTTCAGTTTCAGATACTTCACTTTGAATGTGAACCGTTTCATCTTTAGATGATACTTCAGAACTTATTGGATCTGATTCTTTATCAGACTTATTAATAGAAATCACTTCTATTCGACATTATTTTCTTTCATGAATTGAGGGCGCAAATGATATAAAACAAATAATTGTATCTTTTTACTACATAGAGATAAGAATAACAAATACTAGTGTTATTTATATAAAAAGAACTATTTTTTATTTTGGTTGTTAGTATTTTTATTCCTTAAAGAGACAACATATTATTTTTTTAGTTTATAATAAAATCGATTTCGGATTTATTTATCCTGCCTCAGTTATTTTTTTACTATATTACCTAATAGTAAAGTAACATTAAAAAAAATAACTGAAGAAGGATAAAACAATCCGAAATCGATTTTATTATAAACTAAGAAAATAAAATATTGTCACTATAATAATAAAAATACTTAATAAACACAACTAAGACCCTCTGATGGAGTGCAGAATTCAGCGCCGACCCACCGTCCATGTCAATGTACAGGTTGACATGGAGCTTGCAATGTGCAGGTGGTATTACTGTAGTTGTGTGAGTAGGTGAATAGGTGAATGGGTTAATGATGTAGCGTGAATGCGTGGTATCACAATGGGCCAAAAAATGGCCTAAGTGTCAAACCACTGAAACCTGAACCTGAATAAAAATACTAAAAATCTAAATAGTTCTTTTTATATAAATAATATTAAAGTGGCAAAAGTTCACAAAAAATGAAGAAAATGAGTTTTCAAGAAACAAGTACATACTAGTGTTAGCTTACTGAGCAGCTGCAACTCATCTAGTGCATGTTCAAATGGAAAATTAATCATGTAACGGAATCGAAAAAATAAGAAATGTTATTTCAATACAGGCCTGTATTGGTCATATAACAAATTTACTGAATACAATAATAAAAGTTATTTAATTGTTTTAAATTTCCCAAGCAGCCAAAATGACTGCTTTTGGGCAATATATAGGTTAACACATACTTACATATATCAGAAATAAAGAGGGAGTGGGGTGTAAATACCACCAAATAAATGCATTTATATCATGTATAAAAAGTCACAAAATTCTAAGAAATTGTATCATTATAAATATAATGTTTTTACTAATGGACAGCCTCTGTTATCTCGAAAGCTGTAATGTGCGAGATCTTTTACGCTATATTAATAGTACTAAATGGGTTTAAGGGAGTTTATGATGTCGGATCCTGTGGTATCACAATGGGTCATAATTGGCCTAAGTGTGCGATAGCAACCACCGAAACGGTACTTAACTTAACCTACTAATTGAAATTATAAAGCAGTCAAAATAACTTCTTTGGGCAAACTAGTGTTAATGAACCTAAATACAACAACTTACAAAGTTCTTGCTTTAGTATGGGTTAACCTAAAAAGTAAATGTAAACTATACCTAGGCACATACAAGGTTCAACTATAAACATATCATATCTTCGCGTTCCACCATACATTGCGGCTCATCAGCGATCTTAATTTCCCGTCAACCATGGATTTAATGATGTTAAGAAAAGAAAAATACATATTCAATAAACTAAAGAAACAACAAACTATTTTTTGAACAGTTCTTTTCTCTTCGTAATTCAAAGGACTATAAATTACAAACAGGTCTTAGCGTACAAGATTCAGTTTAACCTTTAAAATTAATTTCTCTCGCAATAACCAGAGACGTTTTGCAAAATAAATCTGCTCGTAGATGGGCGATATTAAAGTACATTTTCTACAATTTTTAATAAAAATTATTCAAAACATAAATGACAACAAGTTCGATACAGTTATCCATAATCTCTGGCCGTATCTAAGGAAAATAAAACCAAATCCGTTTTAAAATTAAATGTTATACATATTTAGAATTCGGGCTTAGTGATCGGGATACTAAAAATAAAAAGAATCTTAACTAAAAATCCTTGAAAGGGTGTTAAAAATGCACAGATAAATTTTGATACCTCCCATTCAAAACCGTCGCAATACAGGATTTTTAGATCAGAGTCATTTGACCAGATTAAGGAGGGTGATAACAGGCGACAACAACTTCGACAGTAATGTCAAACAAAAATTTTTTTTTATTAACAGCACTATTGTTTGTCGGTGGTAAATGAAGTTTTAAAAAGGATATGACAAGTCGGCACTAAAAATATTTAATTTTTGCGGAAATCTAGATCAACTATACCCACTTTAAATAAATAATTAGATGAAAGGATTTGTTAATTGAGACATTTGGATCTGGACCGGAAGAAATGATACCATGAATTTAAATAATTCGTTAATCATTTATTGTTAATAAATAAAGCTTAAAGCTTAAATTACATAATTGTGAAGGAATTAATAGCAAATTGGTGCAAATTTTTGAATTCTTACTTACCGGTACAATAAATATTTTTAAACCGATAAAAAAAGAAAAAACAAACATCTTTTTTTGGAGAAATAGGGTATTGGCAACCCTAACTAAAACCAACATTGTAAAGCCAATAGCATACCACCACTGGCAGTAATTAGTCATTATTTTTGTTCATTTAATGCGGATCTCTTTTAGGAATGTCAAATACTAGGTATATTAGAAATTCTATTTAACATTCATTGTGAACAAACTACAATCTTATATATTAGGCGATTTCTCGATTTATTCTGAACACTGCCTTACTACAATAACTATTCATTATAATTGATATGTTGGAGGACGTTGGCTATTGCGAATGACGAATAACAATAAATAATTTCATGCCGCATTAATATTTAAATGCTCTTGAACAACAACACAAAAGCTCGTATAACAGAGAATTACGTTACAAACAACATTTTATTTAGCTTTTTCACCAATTCAAAGCATATTACATATTTAAAATATTCAACCGAAAATATTCTCTAAAACAGTTAAATAAAAGTCAACTTTTGCAACCCTCATTAGAAATTTCGCAGAAAAAATTTTACAACCTACAATGTCGGTTATTTAGGAAACAATTCATTATTTCTTGCAAATTCCTCTAATTATATGCTAATCCTTTAATATTATAACGTATAACACAACAGATGGATTATAGTAAAAAAACGGATTATGTCGTATTATTAACCACAACAAGAAATTTATGAATGAAGAATATATTAAACCTATTATTTCTTGTTATATCCGATAACTTATCTGTCTTGTTTATGATTTTCATAAACGTTCTTATTATGTGACTATCGATTTTATTAACAAACTAAAAATAACTTATGAATTGTTATAAGATCGTTAATCGCGTATCTGCATAATTAAAGTGACAAATACTAAATAACGAACTTTATAAAAACATGCATTTACACAGATTTACATTTTAAACCACTAAACAATATAAGTATTTGTTTTTCTAGAATATCTTATGTAAAAATTATAAATCAACCGTAGATATGATGCAGAGAACTGATATACGACAACATCTGTAATTACGAGCAATAAATCAATTTATATAGTGTTCGGTATACAAAATGAAAAGTGTCAACAACTTCAGGAGCCCCTCGAATCAATCAAAATGTTATATTGTACTAATACCATTTCCTGATGGTAAAGCACATATCCATAGATAAAAAAAATAACGATAATAGAAATGTCAAAACTGATCTACATATTTATTTTCTTATATATTTAAGAACAACATGACAGTTAAACACAAACGTTAATAAAAAACTGCACTAAAAATAGACATTAGAATATGATAAAAAGTCTTATTATAATCCAATACTTGGTATGTAATTAACATCAATAGTTTCTAAAAAATTTAATACACATCTGTGATAATTTCATCATAGTGACGACGATAATAAAACGTTGTTTGGTCTAAGATGGTATGCAACTAATGTACTTATCTCTCTATTTTAAAGAAAATATGTTGACGCTAAAAAAAAAATTATTTTTTCTATATATAGAGACGGTTAATTTTTCATTAAAATATTTTTCCAATAAGGAAGTTTCATCTGACATATTTAATAGTCTTAAGAAATTTATGACCGCGCATTTAAAAAAAGGTACTTGAATAATTTCTACATATTTATGAATGGCCACCACACGATTTATCAATCATTCAACTTATTTACGTAGTACAAAACTGAAATCCAAATGAAAGTTAGAAATTTTAATTAATTACTACTTCTGTGTTATGAAATGTTCGTTACCCTGTTGCAATTTCCATCTTGCAAAGCTGATTTTATGACCGATTATTTATTATGTTTGGAAATTTTAATACCGACAACATTTTATAGAATTTAATGGAAATTGTAATGGAGATAATCCATTAAAATGTCACACCTTTTTAAAACGAATTTTAATTTAGACAAAATATTAAGTCGTTTATTGTTTAAAAAATTAATTTAAGACAATTTTTATTTTTACTCTCAAGTGATGACAATATCTTGCATACATTAACTGGGGTAACATGAAGATGCATACAGTTTATTTTTGAGTCATTTAATTATATGTGTGAATGAAGAAAAAATTTTTTTTTTGCTTATTGCTCAGATTTTAATTTAATTACGACGATGATGATAAATTTAATTTTGTGAAAAGCAATTAGATAAATTGTTGCAATAAATTAAATTTACGATAAATGTTACGACATATTCACATATATGCATGTACTGTTTTCAAGTTAAATGACATCGGAAGGTGAGATCTGTCCCATAACACCTTTACTTGTATAGTATTCATTCAAAGATTTCTATTGTTCATTTTTTCCAGGTACTTAATAAATAAGAATATTATAAACAATTTTAAGCATCTTTCAAAAGAAGTATATAATTTTTGTTATATAGTTTTGATTTATTACACAAGAAATGCAAAAATAAAATTATCCAAAGATAATTCCAAATAATAAATTTGTAACAAAAAATTCATCATTGTCGAAATGTCGACTGATTTTCCTCGGACAACGTTTTGCAAAAAGTTATTCTTAGCAATTTTCTACTTGCAATTATATAAATTCAATTTAAATTTTACTAAATATTCTCAGTATATGCCATCTAGAGATTCAAAGGAGATTAGATAGATAGCCAATAGATCAGAATAATTAGTAAGCCCCTGGATTTATCCGCCATTTATTCTGTTTACAGCTTTAACAAAGAAGTTTTATTGAGGTACGGAACGCGTAGTCTTATATTTATTGTGATGATGAAATTTATTCGGTACAGTTTGATGTCTAAATTCATTTCAAATTTATTATAGCCTAAGTGACTGTGAACATTTATTTTTGGATCATTTTTGTGGCGTATCGTCGACATCTAGAAAATCTCTTTAATCAATGGAATAGAAATTTTTGTAAATTGTATATTTTAATTTCGCCCTTTGCCGCAAAGTGTTTGACATCTAAAGCGTCTTACTTTGGTAAATTTACAACAACCCCAAATATATTATTCCAAATTGGAATAGTTTTCAACCAACTTTTTTGCTGGCACATAATAAATTCATTCTACCTGTAGTTTTAACACACTATAAGCGGGGCGGGTAAAAATACCTGTCTCGAGAACTGTTGTCTATTAGCGGGCTGGGTATTTTTACCTTTTTGAATGCACTTACTTTAAAAGCGGGGCAATGTATTTTACTCATCGGTTTACATAGGTAACTGAAAAATTTAGCTCGTATTTTTTGTTTAGATTCAACAACTTTACTTTTTCAACGATTGTTTACATAATTAAGATAAGGAGCCATAAATGTATTTCGCCTTGAAGTTGTTTTTATGCAGACCACTCATCATTTAAATTCATATAAATACAAAGCAAACTCGAATCTCGCTTAGTGATAGTGAAGTTTACGTAGATAATTTATCGCAAATTCCATGTGATGTCAATATTGCTGATTTTGATAGCGAGTGTGAAAGTGATGAAGACTTCTTTCACCCTAGAAGACGTAGAGTTTTACCAATACTGTCTAGTGATTCTGAACAAAGTGACAATGAAGAAGTTGAGTGGTCAGAATATGATAATCCTCCAAATATTGAACAATTTTTAGGACAAAGTGGCGTTGTTGTGATGCCAAATAATCCGGAAAGTGTGGTTGCATTGGCTCAACTTTTCATAGGGAACGATTTATTTGACTACATGGCACAAGAAACTAATCGTTATCATTCACAAAATGTTGATAGGTTTAAAGACATGCAAAATCTGTGAAATGGAAAGACGTGTCTGCGGTAGAATTGAAAAAAATGTTAGGATTACTCCTACTTATGGACAAAGTTCGTAAAGATAGTAGGGATGAATATTGGTCTACAGACAGTACAACTGAAACCCCAATTTTTGGGCAAGTGATGAATAGAGATCGTTCCCACGAAATATGGTATTCGTGGCATTTTTCTAATAGTGAAAATGACAATGGCCCTAAAAAATTCGCTCAATCGTATCTTATTTTATAACGAAATTTGAACACGTATATATAAGCCACAACGAGACATGTCATTAGATGAAAGTATCGTGCCATGGAGAGGTCGCTTATCATTCAAGCTCAAGGTGTATAATGCTTCAAAAATTACCAAATATGGGGTTCTTTTTCGAATGGTTTGTGAAGCAAAAACAGGATATATATGCAATTTCCGAATATATCATGGTGAAGGAAGTCGACTTCAGGAGACAATTCTACACCTCCTACAGCCGTATCGAAACTTGTGGCAAATGAAGGTCTATATGGACAATCATTATAATAGTGTCGGTACGAGTCAAGTTTTGTTACAAAATGGATTCCGAAATTGTGGTACTATACGTAGAAATAGAGGCCTTCCTGCATGTTTACAAAATGCAAATTTAAAAAAGGTGAATCTATATGTTTCGTCGCCGAAAAGGGCAGTGATGTTCTTGCAAAATAGAGCTCTATTCAACGCTTTTAAAGTTTTTAAAACTTTAAATTCCAATTCAAAAAGTTATAAAAGCTTTTGCACGATGTGGCCAAAGAATGAATAAGTGGTAATGTGATGAATAATCCTGATGATCCAGGAACCAGTACTTAAAACAGATTATTTGATGCCAAAAAACATAAAATTGTAAAAATACTTACGGGTGGCAAAAAAAAGAACCCCCAGAAGCAATCCTACTCACAAGAAAAAAAGGTTAAACTAATTTAAGTGCCAGTTTTGCAATGTGCCACTTCATAAGGGAGAATGTTTTTTAAATACCACACATTTAAAAAATATTAGTATTAGTAAATATTTTTAAAAAACAATAAGATAATTTATACATTACAATAAATTTAAATAGTTTGTGTAAATAGTTTCAAAGATATTAAATATACTATATTATTATAATACATTATAAAATATGAATTATCTTAGATTTTATCAAATTTTATTGAAATATGTCGATTTCCAACGTGTAATTTTTCGCGATTTTCGCCCGCTACGCATATCAGTTTGGCCTATTTGGCTACCCGCCCAAAGTGTGTTAATGTTCACCACCAGAACAGTTTTATGGAATACTTTAATTTTAAATGTTGGCAATAAATATATAAAAGTGATTTTTGTTATTTAGACTTCGAATTTTTCTAAACAAGACGAAAAATTAGTTACGATTTGTAATTATATTCAATAATGTTCTATCATTACTATTTAATTGATTATATTTAATTGTATTTTCACACGTTGTTCTCAAATTGTAAAGCACAATATTTATTTCTATTCAGGCTGTCGTGTTCCGTGAAACAATGAATATGAAAAGTTTTTTTCATTGGCAATCTAGTAGTTTGAATTGTTCGCACGTAATTTTAAATTTTACTGTGCGATATCAAAATTTCCTATGGGGAATGCAAAACTACTTGATTGCTATTGAAAAAAAACTTTGCATTTTCATTATTTCACGGAACGCGACTTGACTTCCAAACCCGCCCGACTTGACTTGCAAATGTCACTCATCTGGGATACTCGGCAGAAGGTCTTCGTAATTTTTTCTTCAATAACTTTAAATAGAATAGTTGTATCCAAAAATTCTTCAATCCTGGCGTTTTAGGCGAACATTACTGAGTTAAGGTTATTTATATACCAACCAAAAAACACAATGGTAAAAGCCTTGATGTTTGGATCGAGTGGCACCGGAAATGAAACTGAACACAACTATGACCTACTGTTGTAAAATATGTTGGTAAATGAACAATTTACCAAAAGATTCTTGTCAGATGTATTTCACGATAATTACGAAATAATTCAAATGATAATTATAAATGTGAAGTAGGAAGTACTTATAATCATGACACAATAATACAACATGCTATTTGTGATTGATATGTAAAACAGTTCAGCAATACGCGTAATTTTACTATTTATGATAAATAGCTACGTTAAATATATCAAGAAATTTCCCTATGGTATGTGCGGTAACATTAAATGCATCATATGCGATAACGATCATCGCATGCAATAAAAATTCCCATGTGTATAATAATCTTACGCGTACACATAATTTAATAACATTGACGTGTTATCAGATGAAACAAGACGTATAATTTGCGTAAGATACATAAAGATTATGTTCTTAAGTAACCTGCTGTAAAAATTTATATTAAAACACTTAAGAAACAATTTTTGCGTTGCAAAAGTTTAACTAGTTAAAAAAATCATAAATATGCATTATTTGTATAGCTGGAGGATTATAAGAAGGTAAAACTGTGGTAAAACGATAAAAAAAGAAAGTAAAATGTTTAAGATTACATTAATTACTCAAAGGCATTATTAAAACTATACACAAGATATTTTATTAGTCGTCTGAAACGTTTTTGTAACTTGTTTTAAATCATAGTCAAGATAAGATCGAAATGATAACGCAATAAAATGTTTAATAATTGAATTACATTAGAGTAATAAAATGTATATTAATTTTTTCTGTAAATATTTTGTTGTTGTAATAAATTATAATGGCAATAAAACGAATTTTTAATAGATTTATGCCTGTATCTCTATAAATCAGGTGCAGGGGGATCTCTATAAACTGGGAAATAAATGAAGGAGGATTTTGATTTATCGCACAACGTGATTTGACTTTGTATTTATAAATTTTATTAATTTTAATACATTCCTAAATTTAAAACTATAAAATATTTTGATTGAACTAAAAAACGGTGTGGATTGTTTGGGGTTTAGAAATTTAATATTTATATATGGAGATGTTTATTTTAATATTTTCAGAATAATAAATTTAATATGTTTTAAAGGTGAAACACGTTCGCCTCCTTGTAGAGGTCGTGTAAATCATGCGGTTTTAAATTATAATTAACGTTTATATAAATAATTTCACAAAACGGCGACATGAAATGGTGACATAAACAAAACATGACAAATTTTAAAATGTTTACTCCGCAACCAATCCTGAGTAATTAATTAATTAAAGGTTTAACAGATCATCTCGTATACAATTACGCCGAGTGTATTATATATGCATTTAAGCATCACACAATAATTCAACCTTATTTTATTTTCTTATTCAGCTTCTTATTCTCTTCTTTTATAAATAAATAAATTTTCAATGAGTTTGAAATGTAAGTAAATACAAATGAAAATTATATTTGTAATAACTGTTGACAGCCATGCCATAAGATATTATTATGCGTATACACAGCAGCAGTAGAAAGGTAATCTGATAATGGCTTATAAAATTCATTACAATCTTAATAGATTTGTTTGCGGTCGTATATAAGATGACCGTTTAAAAATCGCGCGCAAAATAAACTTGCTGATTGATCGGTCATTCGATCAGTCTAGCCAAAATTGTTTATTTATTCTCTGCATGACATTCGATATTATTCGATTTTTAATCGTCAATTGTTTCCGGTTACAAAACATCTTAATAAACGCGTATATAACCAATATTATGTTTACATGATATTAAAACATATACCTAAAAATACCGCAAAAATTTATATATACATATACACATATTGAATATGTATCTATAATTAAGAATCGCGAATCACTTTCTTGTGTTGTTTATCAAAAAATTTATTTATGTTTTACATAAAGCACGAGTATTTTTATCTATATAACACGTAATATAACGTAACATATTAATCACTTGCAATTAAAATTATTAGTCATACGGTAATTTCAAAGGAACTACCAAGGTGATATTTATTACAAGTTATCTACGTCATATTTTGAGCAATTTTTAAGGTAAGATATGATTATTTAAACTAACGAAGTAGATTAGTTAGTTTGAATAAGTAGTGCGATAAAAACAATTCATCGCAGTACTAGGGTTATAGCCTGTACAGACTGAGGATTAGTTAAACTGGTTTAGCAAAACTAAATGAAGTATCCTATGAAAAAACTAAAGTAGATTTTTTTAATTTTTCGTAGTAGGTATGTCGAAATGAATTGAATTTTACTTCTTAGAGTACTTAACCGAATTTTGCTAAACCAGTTTAAATAAACTTCAGTCAGTACAGGCTAAGAAATCATCCACTAAAACTACGTTGAACATGATGTCGCAGCTAAGAAACCTTGCAATGAAATCTGACCTCTTGATTTGATAACATTAAATGTGCTAACTTTGGAGTGTATCGGAATCGTGCTGGTTTTAAAATGTTGATTCATCAACATATCGTTTTGTTTAATAACTATGGGGGCCTATTATAATTTTTCGATAGAGTTTTTTTTCAATAATATCGAGTCATATTATTTATTATGTAGTTTTGTTTAGCTGTCGAAGAAAAACCGTCATATGTTTTTGTTTGAAGTTATTAAATGAAATTTATTTATAATTTTCTTATAATAATGGAATCGAATATCGGAATTTTTATAAATAAAAATACGCAACAACCACAAATGTTTTAACATAACCTCACTTTTTTCCAACCATCCACGGTTTTCTTTGGACCACCTGCAGAATCATAATTTAAGCATACTGATAACTCACACCATTTCATTCAACAGACTAAAATTTCGATTTGATCAACATTTGTTGTCCCATTAGGAAAATTAATAACACGTATTTAACAACAATATTGTTTAAATTAAGTTTTAATTGTAACTCACATTTGCTAAACTTATATATTTATCCACTTTTTATTTGATTCTAAAATATGAAACATGATCTTCGTCACGTTGAATACAGTTGCATGCTAACGATGTTGAGAAAAAAACACTATCGAAAAAATCATAATAGGCCCCCTGTGACACTATTCTGACTTTCCCTGGGAATAGGGAATTGTGAAAAATATTTTCATAGCATTTTCGTTCAAATTATATTTTCCTGGCCTACTGAAGGAATAAGCTTACTGCAAACATTTTAAAAACAAAGTTAATTGGGAAACTTTTGTTCCACAAAATTTTTATAGGGAAAAATATTTTTCCATTTACATTTGTTTCGAAAATATTTACACCACACATTTTCCTCAGTAGGCCAGAAAATTTTGAACAAAAATGCTATGAAAATATTTTTCCCTATTCCCAGGGAAAGCTAGAATAGTGCCACTCGTACACGATATCTCGGTTTTAGCTACATGTTAATAAAGTTTTAGTCTAGTTTTCAAAATCTCGGTTTGAAGTATGTTTTGCTCATAGACATAATACTATATAAAAAAAAATTATTTGTTGTGGATGATATAAATTATGCACAATAAATTCCGCCAGTCCCGTACCGAAAAAGTGTTCAGTTATGTATGTGGAAACAAAATGGCGCATTTTATTTTTTTCAGTATTTTAAATATTTTAATAATAAAATATGTATGTATAATTATAGTTATATGTGCATTCTAGGGTTGATTAATTATTTTGATAATTGTAAAATTAATTTACATACATATTTTGTGTAAACAGTGAATAGTTCGGTTTTACGAATTATATGGAATAGTTGAATAGCTTTTTCGAAATAATTTTACTGTATTACTATTTTGTGTACTACTCATGGACCAGTTATGGCTTAAAAAATTTTCACAAAATTCCTGAATGCTGGTAATTAGTATAGACAAAATTCTAATTCTACAAGTAACTAACTTCATTCACATTCGTTAATAAAAAATTTTAATACAGTACTGATTATTTTTTACCTATCTCTTTTTTTCATTGAAATTTACTCACTTGATATTTATTCGCGATTTCCAACAAAGTAGCTGACATCTGGAGAAGAAAATCTGAATCATATCTGAATCGTTTGCTATGAAGCAAGGGGGATTAAAACTGTCATAACAATGGATTTGACAATTCTCGTCCCCCTTGTAGACGTAGAAACCAACGCCATCTACAGTCGATGAAAATCGCCAATATATAGTTATTACCAGTCTATTATTAAAGTCTTTGGTTTTACTTTATATTTCAATTATTTATATGTTTTTTACACGAATCAAAACTCCCCATCCTCTCCTAACTGGCTGGCTGTTATAGCCGAAGGTTGTGGCGAAAATTTGTCGGGAAAGCTAGAGCGAGGCAGAAATCTTAACGAATCATATAGGCACTTACGCATAATGTAGTGAGATGTAATTTCAATTATTAAATCCAGGATCGTCTGACCCATAATGCACCGCTCTCTAGTTAGAGACTTTACTCCAAGAACGCGGTAAATAAATACTTGGTAATAGTATAACTTGCTAAGGGGGTCGGTACTTCGATAAGATACCAGCGCCGGCGAGTGAACAAGCAAGCTGTTCGGAAGGTCGTTAGCCACTGCAATGATATAATTGTAGCAAAAAGGTTTCTCTTGGAGGTAAAATAGAAGAAAGTGACGAAATTACTCTGACCAGCATAATAAATTGCCTTATATAAAATAAAATAAAAAAGATGGCAAACAGCATTTGCACTCTCTATGATTCGGCTAAGGACAAGTATCTGAAAGAGTACCAAACGTCACCAATTAAAAATAAGTCGATGGAAAATGAAAAGTTCGTTAATATTTTTTGCAATCAACAGGAAGCGGAAAAAGCTGGTAAGTAAACTGCAGCATTATAACAGAACTCAACAAAAGGAAATCGTCCTCACAAGAGTGTTCGAGAAACTAATAGCAATACATAGGTTGCCTAGGTGCTTATCAGAAACACATTTCGTTTCTTTCTCATTTTCACTATTAATTTTACGCTGTTGCAACGCAGTCACCCAAATTTGTACTAACGCAAGCAACGGTTGCTTGACGTGGATTATAGTTTAGTTGTTATTGCACTTAATAAACACATTTTTTATTAACCACTTGTTTTTTATTTCGCAAGATTCTCTTGGTTAATAAAAAATGTGTTTATTAAGTGTAAGTGTTTCGCCAAGTGCCTACGGCAAATATTGTAAAAAGTATATAGTTGTTATTGCATTATCTCTCTGTCACGCGCCTCCCCTGAATCTGTTGGTTTAACGATATATACGAGCAATCGAGCACACAGTATCTTTTGAACAGTTTACACCACATAACGTAAAAAACGCAAACTGAAATCACATCACATCATCACCAAATTAATTGATCAGGTGCCCAAAATGATGAGAATTTGACCTCGAAGCTTCTAGTTTAGGTCGAAAATGTATGTGTGATTGAATAACTTGAAACAATTTAGGTTCAGAATTGTTTGATTGCAGTTATATTCAATTGGAATGAATACACATTTTAATTTTACAGAGTTGGGCAAAAGAATTATGTTTGGTTTAGAACGAAAAACAAGTTATGACTCAAATTTCGAGCAGCATCCAAAGGATCGCAGTGACATCGATGGAAAAAATCTCCACGGACGAATCCTTAGAATTGGAGATTAGAATTGGGCCACGTCCACATGCAAAAATTCGTTATCGCGGCATTGGAACGACTTGTTATGTAAATGCTAACAGATGTTTAAAATTTATTTATTATCATATGTTGTACAGTTTGATCCTCAAAAAAAAATTTTAAAAAATTGACCGCATTTTTTAAGGATGGGCCAAATTCGTAGCAAAATATTTTTACCACTTCTAATTATAAATGGTGTCTAACACGATTAATGGTACTAGTAATAACAATACCTTGTTAGCACAAACATTAAGTTGCAATAGATGAAACCCACATCATCGTTACATCATCGTTCTTGCACAAATGATGTTTTTGCACAAACTGGAGACAAACATAATCCGGATCCGGCGTTGAAACTCTATGCTAGATCGGAGTACACCATTAAAGAAATTAATTTTGTGTGTCATATGTTTATTTAACTTTAACATGCATGCCTTCTTGGAAAATATTGCAACGGGACGACTTCAAAAATGAGGATTAAACTGAAATCTTTGTTTACTAGTTTAAACTGGTAAACTGGTCACTAGTAAAGTACAAGTTTGAAAAGTAGCAGGAATGCTTAGGGCATAATTATGCCAATGACATAACTGCATCAAAAACATGATCCTGTTGATATTGATATTGTTATCTGACAACTGTTTTTGATGCTATTCAAGTCTTCTTATTTTATTTAACAAAACGTCGACAAAACATTTCTTTCTGCTTTAGTTCCTCCAATGCTGTCTTCTCTTTATACCATTGTTATTGTAAAGCACGTCCCATGTATAAATACAAAAACATGTATTAAAATGTTTAAAACTGCATTTTCACGGTTCATTTGTCTAATAAAAAACAATTTTATAAATCGATTAATACAAAATGCATAGGTAGAAAAATAACAAGATATATTCCAAGAAATACTGCCAACCCTGCCTGGTTGGATAATCAGTTTATTCTAAACATGCTTATAATATGTAAGGTAATTGCAGGTATACAGTTAAGCGACATCTATTATAAATCACATGATCACGATCACAAATTATGTTTATTGATCGCACAGTTTACCGCAACTTAGCAAGACGCATAACACATAAATTTACCATCGTGCAATAATTAATAGTAATTACCACCTTTTATTACTGGAACACTTAACCGACATGATTTATTGTGTAAACAAAATACAAACCCAAATAAACATAGGCGGACGTATACGATACTAAATTGATATATTGTTTAGAACTTTGGAGATACAACATATTATAAACAAAAAAATATTTTGGGTTTCCCAGTATGTGCTTATGTAGTGCATCGTCTGCACGAGACTCCAACTGTTCACATTTGGTTCATAATATGTGTTATGTATTATCAAATTTTGCCACAACAAAACTTCTGTTTTGACGTGTGATTCATTATGTAAAACTACATCATAAAAATTATAAGCAAGCAAAAAATATTGTTTGACTTGTGTGTGGTCTTCTCTACTGTTTGACACTACCGTAGCTTAATACATGGTGATTTTTCATTTATGCAGTTTAATATAAGAAGTGGAGATTTTCTTTAATAAAATAAAATATAAAAATTCTTGTATTCATTTAAATTAAGTGGCCTCTCCTCATTGCATATTCATGATTTGTATGTTTTAAATCGAATCGTGAGGTTTTATTATTCAAAACCATGTTGCTTATGTTTTAATTAAAACCACCGATTTAGATGTTTATGCTTTTAATATGGACTCAAATGATCAAATTATACAGAACGCATCGTTAGACAGTCAGTCGTTAATTACTTCTGTACACATTTGAATTTTTTTGAAATGTAAATTGAGATGCAATTAATTATTTTATTAAGTCGAGGCTATTTTGATTTCCCTTTTTCTGTGGGGAGATCTATTTGATATATTTAATATGTGCTACATAAAAAAGGATTATGATTTTTTGTTTTCTATAACGAGGGTTCGAGTCAAAGTCAGATTTACCATTATAATGGGAAAAAGGGTTGCAACAATTGTAACCGACGAAATATGTTATTTATATGTGACATTTCAACAGTGGTATTATGAGAATATTAATAGAAGGGCAGTGAACCGGAAAGTAAACTTTAAATATTTGGTTATTTTCATGGTCACAATTTTTATTTTGTTATGTGTTATTTTATGGGATGTTCGACATTAAGACTCAGAATTTACGTGGTTGGATAAATCGCAATAATAAATATATATTCAGCACTGTTGAATGGTTTTACCCGTAATTTACCAGTGTTGCACTAGATTTAAAATAATTGCCAAATAATACAAAAGGTCTTTCCTGTAAGAGAAGACTCTCTAACAATGTTCTACTAAAATCTGTGCTGAGCTTTAAGAAAAGAAATCATCGGCGTCTAAGACCGAAACCACCATTTAGGAGGTAGCTCCTTGCTGTAATACATATTCTGTTGTATTCTGAAATTAAGCATTGGTGTCAAAAGGCGAGATTAGGAAAGAATACCATTTCTTACCAACTAACACGAGACGCTAGACGGACGTTGCAACAACAGACATTTATAAAGAACAGATACCCTTTCATGACTTATATACTAGAACAAATGTATAAGGCATGAAAATAATAATTTATTGCACGCGGTCACCCTTGAAAGCCTCAGTAAATTCATTAAAATTTGCTGGTTCATAAAATAAAATACCTTTATTAAAACATTGAAGGCTGCAATGGCCACTGAGATATCTATGATGCCAAAGCCATTACATAGCCATCTACATTTGGGCCATTTTTTCACTTCTTCTTTCTTTACACACGCACCAATAACGCAATCTCATTTTCGCTGTTGATGGTTTTTCCTTTCTCAAGATATTCGACGAATAAAATACCTTGCGCCTCCCAAAATACGGAGGCCGAAACCTTACCAGCCCACATTGGTATTTTTGAACTTCTTTCACCGGCTGCTGTCCACCCAGCTAAATGATGGTCGGATACCGGAGTGTAGTGGTGGATCCAAGATTCATCCATTGCCATATATTTTTGGATGCCAGGTCCAAACTGCGCTCTGAATCATAAACCCTTTGTTGTTTTTGTTCCAATATGAACAAACACAGCAGCCACCAGCAAAAAATATAGCATACACTGTCTTTTGATATCTTTAAGGTGTCAGCTATCTCACGCAACTTCACTTTATGGTCTTTTAAAATCGTTTTGTGCATTTCAACTTTTCTGGAATAACTACCGAATTTAGGCGAACAGAGCGTTTCGCATCACCCGGTGTCTGTACGACTACGTTTAAACTCAGCAAATCAATTGCCGACGTTTGCTTTCGATGGATCAGAGTCCTAATAATACTTACAAAGCCATTGCTTTGATTGAACGGTATTTTTCTCATCAAAAAACCGTGTTCATTCATTCATTCATTTCAATTCATTCATTTTTAAATGGCTTTGAAAATAACAAAATTAGAGTTCAATACAAGGTTATGTTTACTTCTCCACTATCCTTCCTAATATAAAGTTACTGAAAATGTGATGCGTCACTACCCAGACGCTCGCACAAACACATAAACAAGCAGCATAAAATCTAGTAGTTATCAGATTTTTTAGGAACATGTGTCTTGGTTGCATGGTAGAGGAGATAGGCGGAACAGAAGAAGACATTAGTCGACGCATTAATAAATCTGGAAATACATTCAATCTCCTTCATAAGATCTAAAATTCATCCATCCTTTTATGACACACAAAGCTATGAAGTTTACTGCCTGAGTAAAGTCATAGATGTGAAACATGGAAACACGCGAAGAAGGTAATAAGACAAGATCCTCAACAAAGAACTTCTGCAGCAAACAAGAGAGACCGAAATTGAGCGTGACATCAAGAACACACACTGGAGATGAGAGGGAAATAGCAATACCGGCAATGACCTGGAGAAGAATGGTCAGAAGCGAAACAACTTGGCAAAATATGCGGGGAACTGAAAGCAATAGCGCTTAATGAAGGGAAATTCATTCACGTGAAAATTTTATTCGGAGAATTGTTTTACGAAGAAATAATTTAGAGAATTACCTAGAAGAATAATAATAATATTAATGGTGACTCTGCGCGTGTTGTAAAGGAGTTTTCCAAACCTATTTTGGGTCCTACAAAAAAAACAATTGGTAATTTTTATTAACAATAAGCATGAATGAAATTCTTATTTAAAGAAAAAACTCTAGCCAGTCAACATATTTTCAAAATTACTTGCGATTTAAGTTTGATTATGCCGCCTTGGTAACCTAAGAACAGCACACATTATAAAGAATCTTTAAAACTACTTGTGTGTTCTTAAACCGGCAATTGTTGTGAAATAGCAAGTAAATTGCGTGTATGAAAACCATAATCCGACTACTATCAACAAATACTTTCCCAATTAAATTCTAAATAGGTAGTAAAACAAAAATCTTTCACCTTCTGTGCGATCATCTATCTACGCGATTGCATGCAATCTACTCATATGTAATAATGAAAATTAGATGATACGATTTATTTTATAAATTATTGTTTATCGTTCATTAAAGGAAATGTTACAAGTTTTCGCTGCAGTATCTTGCTATACATTATGTACCCGTCTACTTGTTATGCTCAATGTACACACATATTCTGCTTTGATTAGTTTTTTATTGAATTAGAAGTCAATTAACTTATAATAAAAATGTGAAAATGTTATAAATCACAATATTTTATTACATTAAGTGCAAATGATTATTAATACATGAATAATTTATTGGTGACAGCATGAAACTATCGAACTATCTGTATGTACCTATTATAGAAGTAGATATGTACGCTTGCAAGTAATAAAAACTCACACCTTTTTCAATTCAACTGTGCAATTTTCTCTCGTACTAACTGTTAAATGTAAATCGAAAAGCATTAAGAAATTGCAGCTAACAAACAATAAAGGTTATAGGAAACGTATAGTTAATTATAGTAATTTTATGTAAATATCAGTCGATACCACACAATACATAATAAAATATTCTCAAACCTATAATTTATTTAATTTATTTTTCCAGATTAAGATACTCACGAATATTAAAATTTATAAAACGTGATTTATCATCTGACAACAAACTGTTTGGATTTTAGTTTACTATTATTAGTTCGTCGCTAGCCCATAATTTATGGTTTTAAACATACAGAAGACACACAGTAACCATTTCAATTTACGTATATCAAACATTTAATTATTTTTATCCGGTCTTAATTATTTTTGCATATACGACATGAATGTCTAATCACGTTTAGGTGCGATTTCAAATTTATGAATTTTTCGTGGAACTGCTAGTTCTTGATTGGCGTAAAATTTATTTGATTAAAACATGCCCAGAAAATTAAAAATACTTGAATTTTATGCATGCAAATTGGGATAATTAGTTTGTTTTTTTATAAAATACACGTTCGTCATAAAAATCTTTTGAAATTCCCAAGAGAAACATTTTTAATCTTAATGAGATTATTGTTATTCCCTTTTATTCTGGTTGGCAATTTAGCATACAAAATGTTTTGTGTGCGAGATCAAAAAATCGATTTGGGTTGCACAAAATACCAGCCAGCGATTTATATAAAACCAAAATTAAAATTAAAACAAAATATGTATCCCAAATATTCGACCGGTTTATCGTTTTGGGTGCGTGCTCACAACGTCATTTTATCTCTACAATAACATTTACATTTTGCTATCAATTTATTTAATAAAAATGTCTGGAAGTTAAATATCTTCATGGTTAATAAAGGATACCTAAACGGTATTCGCTCACTTGAATCAAACCATGGTAGTGTATTCCTGTACTCGATTTTACAATAAATTTGCAGCTATATTGTTTACAAACAATAAAGTTGGAATGAATTTTCTGTATTTTCTGAATTCTTTTTTTGAAATACACTACGCAAACATGTTTGAAAAATTGAAACACAAAAAAATCGATTTCCATGTCAATCGGTCACGTAAAAGGTTAAACATTCCACAAAATTTCGTAAAAGTAAAAAATTAAAAATTTACAACAACAAAATTAATTGGCTAACTATACAAACCAATAATGTAGAGATCTTACTATCAAAAATCTTCTAACCACTAGAGTAGAAGAGCATCTTAGTAATCAGATACATGTGTAACTGGAACTTACCTGAAAATTGAAAAATTAGAAAATAAATTAATATAACATTAAAAATTCGATTTTTAAAGTTAAAATTTGTATATCTTAAATAAATCTAGTGCGCAGCAGAACTTACATTTTACGCACCCGGTACATAAAATAATTGTAATTTTAATATGCGAATTGTGAAATTGGTAATTCGAAAATTGTGCAAACTTTGAACAGTATCAAAATCTGATCATTCGAAACATTTAAAATTTAGTGTGTTTCATGACATTGTTGCCAAAATTAAGATTTGGAGTTTAATTATAAATTTGGTTGATTCGTTGTGATCGGATCCATATTTCACAACAAATTAAACCAATTAAAAATATGTCACGGATCAAAAATTTTACTGAAATACATTAGAATTTTCACAATATTTAAATGCCGACCTATAATAGGGGATAAAGAACAGAGCTACCGAATTAACGCAGGTTATTGCCATAAAAAAGTATTGACTTTGGAAGAATTCGCGGCATTTAAGAAACTCACAATGAATTGAATTACCATTTATTTGCCAAATTCACAAAATTCCGTTTTATGCACATATAAACAGTATATATCGTCGTGGTAACCGCAAAAAGTCTTTTTTGGGGGGGGGGGGGGGGGGGGGGGAGGGTGATACTTTTAAGAAAAATGGCCTATAGTTTTTTTCGGTTGTTAACTACCACTTGTTTTAACATATTTTTATAATATGTATTTTTAATCCTTTTTTCAGTCTTCGTTTAATATTACTTTTACTTATTGAAAATTACACTACATGCAAGCTTATACCAAGAACAAAATAAGCGACAATGATCCAAGTAAGGGAATCGTTGAAGAGGCAAGCGGCTCGCCTTGTAAATATAATATAAGTATGACTGACGGCCTAAATATTAATCACCAGTTTAAAACCCTAACCGTATTTTCTCGGTTTGTCTGCCATTAAGAAAACAAACTTTCGAAATTTGTTGCCACTTGCCAACAGGTTTCGAAACTTTTCTAATCAAGCTTTGCAGCTGCTCTGTTCAGTCTGGTGCTAATTTTATCAAGTAAATAAGAGATATCTGCATAATCTCTTATTTAATTTTAGGGAATTACTATTTAATACTGTATTCTTCAACTTCAAATTCACAACTTGTTAAAACTTGTGTTTTGCCCTTGAAAATCGAGTGCAAATTGTAATTCGAATCTGTTCAATTTTTCAAGCCGACCACTACCTGTAAAAGATTATTTCAATTACCTGTTTAATGCTTAAATGGATTCATACAACCAACCTTACTATTTATATAATCTTACACAAACATAGCTAATAACCACATTAGATCTTTCACGTTTGATTAATCATGTATCGAAATTTCAAAATCTCTAAAACCTTTTTATCAACACATCAAAACGGATTTAAACCTGAAATTCTCGTGTCTATTATACTGCTTTATGCTTTATAAACATCGTAAACAAGACTAAATCCTTACATAATTCCTGCTGCAGTATAAAGTAATTATACCTTGAAACGAAAAATACCTGATATATTTATTTCTTGCTACGAGCAACAAATTTTCTTACATTATTGTTGCTCACATCAGAAAACTGAAAACAATTTGATTGATGTTTAAATTGTATGTTATTACAACTCTTAGATTTTTTTAATTTTCTAAATAACACAACAGATTCAGATTTCAGATAAAAAGATTTTAAACCGACGAAGGGTCGAGCAAAAGGTATAATATATAGGTACTCGTTTTATAGAACTGTAAAATTGAATTTTCCCATTCCAAACAAAGTATTTATGTCGTACTTTACACCCATCCATAGCTGATATTCCTTTGCAATCCGAAAAAATATTATTAAATAATAGACATTATGAGACAAAAAAAAATATGTATGCGATTATAAGAAACTTCACACAACGTAAACTGACTGAGGAATATATATTGCTTACACAACAACACAAAAATAAACTAAGATACAATGCAATTTAGTCATAAGTTGAAAATAAATAAATTAAATAGTTACAGTAAAACACCTTCGGGTTTATCACAGTGTGCAATAAACCGATAAGTATTATGAATATCGAATCAGCCGGTTGACTGCTATCCACCGTAAATTTGGTAGATTATAGTTGATTACCTCGTGTGTAGTCTAAAAAAAACACACGTTAACATGAAATTACACAGAATACCAAATTTTTTTTTGAATATCGGATTTGTCACATGCATGCATCCCACACCAACCCAATGTCATTAGAATGAATATACATAACTATATACATATAGTATATATCGAGAGATGTCGACTTATTCAAACTCTTCAGCGACATTCAGCGATATAACCCATTAGCCTACTTATTTCAAGTGCAATTTACAATATTGGTTAAACCGGCACAACTATACAACAACCGAATTATTAATAGATCTTAAGTTTATTTTGGCACTTGTTCATTATTTTAAATTATTTACGATATGCCTGAATTTAATGTATATTATTTGTATACATACGTCATACACTACATCTAGACTTCTACACATACACGTAGTACAATACATAACTTAATTGTGGTATTCCCTCGCAGCACGCTTAGGGTAATTCATATAAATCTCGTCTCAAACGAGATTTGTCACGCGCCAATTTTTTTTCAATGCCAAACACATAATAACTATAGAGAATTTATGGCGCCATAACTTCTCTATAAAAATTTTATAGTTTATTTGTTTTTGGTGCAACATAAACAAAAATCAATTTTCAATAATTTCGTGAAATCGTGATTTATCTCTGTTTGCCAATCACTTACGTTGTAATGAGATTTTTATGGTTAAAAAAACGTTGTTTGTTTAATGATATTGATGTTTTTTTAAATGTGCTCTCGTATATAGGGCACGGGGAAATGATTAGCAAGAAATGCAAAATTTTTATAAACATGATAAATCAGCGGATACAAAATGATGAAATTATAAATCGACACGTGCGGTGTTTTGATAAATTTTTAGCTCAATTTTTATATTTTATGGGCTTCTGTACGCGAGTGCGTATAAAATCCTATCTCCATAATTACGGGCAGAGTAGTAATTTATCATAGGAACAAACCTGGAGTTTTTGGATAATAACTTCGATTAGTTCATCTGTTTGTTGTGTTTTCAAATAGTCAAAACGTTTATGAAAAATACACAATTGATGGTTAAAACCCCGTGATTAGGTACATCTCATGAAAATTTATTATTAATGTTTAGGTTGGTCGCTGAATTAGGGATAATTTGTGCCCAACATTATCAAACGATTTTCATTGCCCATTGATTGAACAATCATTTAAGCGGATTTTTTTTAAATTTACACGAATCTTGCGATGATTTTTTTATTTTTGGCCCAATTTATCGTAGCGATAATTTATTTATGTATCTTCGACCTAACGAAGCAACATATTTAAATCTTAGAACCAATCTTAGGTTTTTTTTTCCAGCAGGAAATGGATTTGATTTCAACTTACTTTGTTTTTTCTAGACGGTTTACAATCAGTACACTTTTGGAGGTTGAGAAACCCTGAAGAACGCATGGTATATAGAGCACCAGATCGTTACTGAACGCAGACGGCTACCAAGCCTCATCGAAGCAGCAACTTATACCATAGTACCGAAGAAATCGAGCATAAATGATGAGTAATAATTGAAAAGATGCTTTTTAAGAATGAGGCGATACAGAACTAATTTTAATTAGTGGCAATTTCGACCTGGAGTTGGTGAGTCCCAAATATTAGAAACAATAATCTCATTTTCAGCCCGGACGCGTTGATTGATCGGGATGGAACTTCATACTTCAACTTTTTCTATAAATTAGGATATCTTTACGAAATTTGATGGAAATATGTGTACCGGAAGTAGCGCTTTCATATTAGCATTTTTAATTTTTGGAATAATGTTGAAAAGTATATCATTTAAAAAAACAGCAACAAATAATAGCAAATTCTTTTGAAACAAAATTTTGATCTTAGATAAAAAAAAAGATTGACAATGCAATAAATTTCCACGAAATGTCATTGAAATGCATTGCATTGGCAGTCATATTTTTGATCTACGATCAAAATTTTGTTTCGAGAGAATTTATAGCAAATTCTTTCGAAACAAAATTTTGATCGTAGATCAAAAATATGATTCAAATAAAATTAAAGACTAAATTTACAACAAGCATTGATCTAATTGTTTTTTTGAAATGTATTCAGAAATAATGATTTTGGTCTTACGAGACAATTTTTACCAAAAGTCCGGTAAGTTTAATTGTTCCCTATAGCCCTTTGCACTCCTATATGTCACACTAGAAGTGACAATATAAGTTTACTCTACAACTCGTATGTCACGCTGGAGGTGACAATACAAATTTACCCTAAAACTCGTATAACAGTCTGTAGACCAAAAAAAGTACTACACTGTAAAAGATTACAAAAATTAAAACTATTTATTTCATTTATTACTATTATAAAATAATAGTAATAAATGAAATAAATATAATACGTTCAATTCTACAACTATAAATTATTTTAATTCATTTAGCTAAAAATAATTTAATTGACACCCCCCCCCCCCCCCTAACAACCTTGAAAATAAATCGAGTGCAAAGGGTAAGAAATCACGTGTGGTGTATTCGAGATCTATGCATACATTCGTGGTAAAAGAAGGTCAGATGTTGACCACAACATGCCAAGCATTTTGTTTGGACTCAAAGTGCATAAAAGGTCTCAAGTATTATGATACATGGACTCTCTCTCTCTCTCTCTCTCTTTCCCCCTCTCTCTCTCTCTCTCTCACTATATCCCATCAAGGGATTTGGCCGCCTCAAATGAGGTTTCATAATCATATTTTCATTTCGGATAATGAGTGATTAATTCATTGATCCTAAACCAGCCGTGAAATTTGTTCCTTGTCACCACCGGGAATCGAACCCGGGACCTCCAGTCGCTGGAGCAAGCATGCTGACCACTTTGCCACCGGGGCGGATACAGGGACCTAAACTGGTAATTATTTAGAGTTCCTAAGAATTCGAATTGCGGGCAGTATGGTGAAGTGGAGAAAGAAATGGTTGGATACTCCTTAAGTTTTTCGTGCCTGCTTTTTGAAGATCAGTTAACCACACTAAGGATAATCAAAATTTTCGAAAACAAAAATTTCTTAAGCAAGCCTATTCGAGATTAAATGGTCTCATGGGCGTTTGTTACAATAGTCTTTCTTAGCGACTGAGTCGTTGAACAATCACTTTTCTTCATGCTTTAAAATAACGATAGTCTATTAATTTTGCCGTCTCAATTTTAAGAAAAAATTGATTCCAACAATTAAAATGTTGTTAATGAGATAAGCTCGGAAAATGATATACCAACAATATAATATTGAGAACTTTATGGAAAGTATATACAAAAATCACACCAATTATGATTGTCGACGGTCACGCTTAAGCTCAAATAAATATAAATTTCACTAAATATTGTAAAATCGAATATGACTCAATATATTCCTATTGTGAACTAAATTGTATGATTGCGATAATTTGATAAATAACACAATAGATATCAACACGACAATCATAAAAGGTGTGATGATTAATAGTTGCAACATTCGAACTCATTAATAATAAAAAAAAAAAACATTAATTTGCAATGTAGAATTGAAATTATAAATCTGCTAAATTAAAAAAAAATTAAAAAAAATTATAAATCGTTGACAATTGGTTTCTATAACTAGAGATCAGCTCATCCAAAAATATAAATATATATTTCATGACCAATTTGTAAGCGCAACAACAGTAAAATCTAGATGTCGATGAACGAATATTGCTAACCAGCTACCTTCCTAGTTTCGTGCGCATTGTGATAACCAGTGCAATCTCACCAGATATGTTGTGTTTAAGATACGTCAATAAGACCGTTTAAGATTGTATTTAGTTCTTACTTTTAAAAAAATTAAACTAAATTTCTAATCAAATATTTAAATCATAATCATCGTTCATTTTAATCTAAATCAAGTTTGTTCATTCAATAAACTCTTTCAATTATTCGCGTTAACGCCACGACCGCCATTCAAAATTAAAGCCGGTTTTTAAGTGACGAAAAATAAATTCGGTTCGTCACTTTTCATGTATACATTTCTAGTTTTAGTATAACCCGAATTTTGATTACACTTAATTTATAGAAAAATTAAATATGGTTTAACAAAGAAATTGATAAGACATAATTGTATATGAGCCATCGTCTTTTGAATCATATATTGATTAAACATCTAATAAAAAAATAAATCGTGACACCAACTAATTATAATGCGAATATTTTTGCATAACGCTCATCAAATAACGACCTCACAAGGTGTTACGCCACGGATTTACTATTCAAATGCCGTTCTAAAATCCTTGAGTCAGGTGACTCATTTTTTAAGACGTATATGCATGGAATATACCTATATATGAATATGTGCTTCCGTTTTCTTTACTATAGTTAAATAGAAAATAAATTAATGAAGCGAGCACAATTTCGTGATAAATCAAAACTGGACAAACGCGTCAAACCCCTAATCAATATTCCAGTAGCAAACACACAAATTACTATAGAAACGTTATAATTTATTAAATTTAATAAGTGAAAATCTATGTAAGTGCCACACCTAATTTTCTAATCAAATCTATTTTATATAGAACTTTATTTATTGTATTTATATACATATTTCCGTTTAATACAATTTCGTCTTAACAAGATAAGACGCACGGACGCGCATTACAATATTTCTTTTTAAAAGTCATTCGATCAAAGAACCTTTACTAATAGCTATCTATATGCGGTCATTCCTCGTTTACAAAGAAATTTGTATAATTGCTGATTTCCGCTGCTATTTAGAAATGTAATTGGATTAGATTTTGTGTGTAATTCTAATTATTTATAATAATAAATTCTATATATTTACTCTCTTTTATTTACTTGAAACAATTAAGTTTAATTTATTATGGTTTAGTTTTTAAAAACAATTCAACCTAATTAATAATTACATATTCTGTATGCAAGTAAAGCAAGTAAATTTACAATCGTAAACTAAACATACTCATGGTTTAGGTGAACCGGTCAATAAATTCTAAGAAATATCTCGTTTTTTGTGTAGCATTAATTTACAACTAACTATTTGTTTACAAGACACAAATTACATGTACATAATTAAAATTGTAAATTGAAACTATTTTGAGTTTTTGACTATACTTAAATACACTTCGAGAGTTAACATGCAGGTGTGGTAATATATACCTTTGCCGGAGGTCTTTTATTTGGTATAATGATGAGGGTAAGATCTTCTCAACTAAACATAATTGTGTTTATTTAATTATCTGCTCCAGTTCCACGAATTTGTAAAATATTATGAATATCGTTTGTACTATTTAAATTCGAAGAATTCAAATGAAATTTAGTTGAATTTTTATAGAAAATAGATGTATCGTAATTGAAAATAACTATTCTTGAAAATATCGTTAAAATTAATTTAATCATTAAATTTGAATTTATCGTATGTTAAGCTGAAAGTGTTACAAAGTTGGTGGAAAGTGTTTATCATAATCACTTGTTATTCAGCTCATATACACATTAAATTTGGGAATCCTTTTCAAAGTGAAATTCTTAATTAGATTATAAATTGCCCTACATTGCTTTTACTATACAAATAAATAAAACACATTTTCTGATTATTTGTGTGCAGTGATAAGACTCCTCACTGTACCAACGCTGCAAAGAACGCTTTGCCACTGGTGAAATTCGAACCCAGTATTTACCGACCAGTGTTTTAATCACTATCATATAAATTTAAAGCTTTCTCACATTATTTCTTCCGGCTAAAAAATTATGGGTTATCATGAAAATAAGGAGCTTGTTTTAATATTTTTAAAGTGATGATTTGGTATGGTAGGAATTTTTTATTACTGCCCGAGACACGAATTTAAATTTGTGGATTTAAAAGCCCCGCACAGATACGATAAAAATAATAAAATATGAGCTATACAAATTAACGAAAAGTGTAACTATATTAAAAAGTGTAACAATAAGAAAGGGTAAACACAAATTTTCGCTAAAAAGGTTCATTAAAAATATATATTAGGTTTCAGCATTGGCTTTAATTATTATTAAAACAATTCTTCTCGATTATTTTTAGTGTGAGCTTATTCAAAGAAAACTTTATGACATATTCCACACTAAGGCCGCACAGTGTACTCTACAGTGGACGAAATGAGCTGTTCAAAACAGTTAACCACATTAAATTAAAGATTTGTTTTTAACAGATCAGTTCGTTTACGAATATTTGATTTGTCAAACATTTGACGCCTTAAAACTTGTGTGGAGCAGAATATTTTTTTTTAAGTTTTTTGTGGTTAACTGATATAAATAAACGATTCGTCCACTATTAGACGACATACGTCCACACTTGGCTTGATCCCCGAGATTTTATTAATATAACTTAGTGTAGGAATGTCATTTCACACATTTAAAGATTAAATTTCTTTTGAATAAGCCCAAGTTAATATAGAGTACATTTTTTGGTAATATTTAAAGCCAACCAGCTACACCTAATATAAGGTTTTGATGAACTTTTTTAGCGAAGTTTATTATTTACCCTTTTTATTGCTACATTTAAATAGTTACTAAACATTTTATTAAAAACTTCACTTCGGCCTAAAATACTTGAAAAAGTGATAAAAGCTTCCTCAACTCCGCACAGTTTGGTTTTAGCCCTAAAGACTAAAAACGGAACCTGATCTGATTGGCTTCACAAAACACATCCACTCTAGTTTAAATAGCAACATAAAGTAGCGGGACTGTTTGTGAACATCACAAAAATATTTGGTATTGCCAAGTACGAGCTCTTGTTGGATTAGTTTTGGGATCTACGCACTCAAACTGTTAATATTAAGCCTACCTATCAATTCTTGATACGGAACGTTGGTGATATGCACGTGGTGATCCTGGAACACTCTAACCAATGTGAAATGAGAAATTATGATCACGTGTCTACAAATTAAAAATGTTCCTGTTTTCAAATACCTTAGAACGGCCTTACACAAGATTTCTAGCCCTACCCTCGCGATAAACGGCCAGGTTCTAAGAAAACTCATATGAGGAAATTTTAGATAAATTTTTACTCTATACTTAAGGGTATTAATACTGTGTGCCTGACACCGATTTTTCTGACTAATTAGTAATTTTTCGTTTCAAAACTTTATTACGCTAATAATCACCAGTGTTTATGATTGTTTTGTTAGTGTACATAATAAACGGTGGTCTCCAAGAAAAGGCATATTTTTGTTGCCTATTAATTTTTATTTTAATAAAATATTTGGAATAAAATATTTGGTCTGTTTCAATTTATTTCATTGTCTTGTACTATGTTAGATCCGTTTGGATCATCAACGTGTACCTTGGCTTAAATTTTGTTGTTGTGTCCAGCTTCGTAAACACAGCTTGTACTATTGTTACTACTGCCATCTATTAATGATTGGTGTCCACTAACAGATACTTTAATAAAGTTGGCCATTTAAATTAAATGAATTGAATCGTTTCATAAATCAATTAAGCTCGATTTATATTATCCGTTCCTTTCAGTTCCTTCATTTTCCATATCAGACAAAGAAACATTGTTACCTGTTTTTTTTTCAGTAAAGTATTTATATTATCCGTTCCATACTTGCAGGAACTGAACGGAACGGATAATATAAATACTCCTATGAAAATACATGTAACAATGTTTTTTTTTTGTCTGATACGAAAAATGAAGGAACTGAAAGGAACGGATAATATAAATCGAGTTTTATCCCTTTCCTGACCCGCATACACAATTGTGTATGTACACGACAACCGTATATGTCAAACATAGAATTAGGTGACAATTGAAGACCAGCATACACAATTGTGTATACCATTTAATTTTATTTTCGTCCGAAAAATAACAGTAACTATAATAATGATAAAATAATTAATATGTTATCAAAAACTAAGTATTAATATGTTATATAATTAATTTGTTATCAAATTATTATGCTTTTTTCAAAAAGAATTCCGATTTAATTAAGATCCGTTAAAATACGGAAGACATTACAACCTGTCATTATTTACATACACATTTGTGTATGGCGAACTTAACTTGAAGCAACGTGTTAATTTCAAAAGTACTCATTTTTAAATTCTAATCTCATTCGTAGCGTTAATCTTATATTTTACTTTTTATTCTAATCCGATGTCAATCTTAATTTTAATTTTCTAATCTTATAAAATAATTTAATATCAATTGTTTATTATAAAATTTAATCTACTTTTATATTGTTAACTTAGTTTTTTAGCTTCTGAGTGTGCGTAGGTTTCTTAGGGCGCCTGTCTTCACAAATGCTGTGCATTTCTGACTGGTGTAAGTAAATAAATACCTAATAGTAGATTATGTTTCAAGGGAGTAACATAAGAAATTATTTGCTGAGCGAAGAAATTAGCCGAGGGCAATTAACGAGTGGTCGACGTTTACTCCCGATTTACAAAAGATATTTTTTCTGCACCATTGGCTTGGTATTTCACCATTTGTTTCGTATTTTGGCATTTCAGTTGTCTCTAAACCTTTATAAGTATTAGGAAATACAAACGAGAAGAAACTAGGTGAAAACAGGTGCCGAGTAAGAGGACCTTAAAATGATTTATTTAAATAAGATTAAAAAATATTAAGAAATATTCTTAAAAATATTGTCTTGTTGAAAGAAGTAGGGTCATGAATTAAATTTAGTTCTTTTAGTTTCTAAGTAAGAGAATTTAAATATTTCTTATTTATTTATTTTTTCACACGGCATGATAAGGATTGTTTACATTAACTTTTACCTAAATGTTAGCTTACGCATTAACCGTTTGAGTCCCAGGAGGTAATGCAAATGCATTACAAACAACGTAAAACCATTTGTGGTGCAAACGCAAACAACAAAAATAAACTCCAACGCAAATAACAATCGCTTCTTGAATTTGTTAGGTAACGCGATTCTCATTTTTTTCTCATCGCTCCGTCACATTTATTTATTTTATTTTCCCGACATAAAATCTCAACAGAGCGATCGCGCTGCTTGGCACTCAAACGGTTAATCGGAACATTTTTACTGCTCATCGTGATTCTAGGACAAGTCACTGTATCCGTTTGTCCAACCCAAGAAACTGTATCTATTAAATGTTTAACATATGGTCAAGTCGTCTCGCATCTCCTTCAGATTCATTGACCTTAAGAATTAGTTGTACAATTTCACGATTGATCGAACCATTTGGGAAATATTAAACCGTTGCCACAAACGGCTATAGCCGTCGGATTTTTCATGATATGTAGGCAAATCACGGCTATATAGCCGTCCTGCATATTATTTTAATTAATAAAAAATGAACATCATTCGTACTCGTACGAAGTATACTAATTAATGCATTTATTTGTTAATTATTCAGTAATACGAAATTTTGGGTTATTCTGGATTGATAGCCAGATAATATTTTACATCAAGGTGAGGTTACCCGGCCTCTCCACCTGACATAATTGTCTGCCATAACATTAATATAACTGATATACAAAAAAATAAAAATGGCGTCAAGTGTGGTAAACATACTATAGATTTGACGTTTAAGAGTTATTTGTGTTTTGGTATTCAAAAGCGTCGCTTCTTTTATTTTATTAAAAATCTATTGTAAAAATATACAGTTCCATAAGTTTTAATACTTCTTGTTTTGAATTCATTGTCACAATTAAATTAAGTTTATTATATATAAATATAATAATCAAGTCATCATAGTCAATATCTGGCATACAAAACAATTTAAACATCTCGGTAGAAAATGATTGTACTACATCTACATATGTCAACTAGCTGCAAATTTGCGTCTCCACGTGCAACTGTTCGAATTTTAATGATATACCTAACTTGATTTTAATGGCAGGTGGAGAGCGTATGTTATCAAGACGATGGAAGTTTCGTTTCGAAATTCGAACTAATGAAACATTGAATTCTTTGTATTAAAAAAACTCGGTCATCTCATCAGACTGTAGTGACCAAACTACAAAAATATTGAAAATACTTTGAACTAGTCAAAGTATAATCATAATGCCTTAGCGAATTTTAATGATTCGCTACACAATTGCCAACCCCTTGGTAAATTTCATGTAGAAATCGCATGTATGCGTTAAATACAATAAAATTTGAGGTTACCAAGGGGTTGGTAATTGCGTAGCGAATCATTGGGCGCTTTCAGGTCCCCTATCATTATCAGTAAAATCATCGCTAATTTGATTAAACAATTTCATAGTGCTAAACATTTTCATAGCGATGGCCGTGATTTTACTCAACATGTTCCCAACTGTTGGGTGCCCTGAAAGCGCCCATTAAATTCGCTAAGGCATTGTGATTATACTTTGATTAGTTCAAAGTATTTTCAATATTTATGTAGTTTGGTCACTGCAGTCTATTGAGACGACCGAAATTTTTAATACAAAGAATTTAATGTTTCATTACGCCTGAGATATACTCGACGCGACCGACGTGACTCAAAAGTAAAAATAAATGATTTCAAACTACAGCAACTATATTCGACGCGATTAACGAGTCTTCAGAAAACTATGAAGAACGACGTTTTTGACATTTAGCAACGTTGCAGTCACGCCGAGTATATCTCAGGGGTTAGTTCGAAACCAAACTTCAATCGTCTTGATAAACGAAGGTGGATTTACATAACCGACGATTTTTCGGCGCGGCTGCTTGCCGCAGGAAATTTGGCGAACGCGTATTATCGATGATTTACATATTCGACGATTTCTCGGCACAGTTTTTTCACACATCCATACATAAACAATAGTTTGACACATAATTTAAAAAAAAAACAGATGAAGTTAAAAAAAATTATTCTATGTATGCTGTCAGCTGTGTCGTTGCGGCGAAAAGATAAATTTTGTTCATGTCTTAACCGTGGCAAAAATTCGATGAAGAAGTCCTTTCTGATTGGTTGAATATGCCACGTGATGTGCGGCGCAGAAAAATCGTCGGATATGTAAATCCACCTTTAAGGTGATGGCTATAGCCGTCATTTGCTCTGGGAAGAGAAAAAATGTTGTGATGAGCAATGACGGCTAGGACTGTCGAGAGTTTTCATGGAAAAACTGTGAGAAAATGTGAACATTTTCGCTTCCAAACATATAAATGACGCTCAGTTTCATATGGCAGTCGTAAACAATTCAAAAATAAAGTGTGTTTCTGAGCACGGTTGTCAATTTAAAAGTGTGCGGCAAGGCAACGGATTAAAGAGAATGGAAAATATTCAAAGTTTAGCGTTCGATATTGAATTGAATCATTTATCAATACTTTAAATCTTTGATATTGATAAATTTAATATTTAATTTTTTCGGATAAACCAAAACATATAATTTTGCACTATTCTAACTCAAATTTTGAATAAAGCAAAAACATATTTTAACAAAATTTTAGGATAATTTACTGTTTGCAAACTCCCAAACGATTCTAAGTATTAGTTTAATAAATCGGTTCCTTTTATGTAGGCATAAATTAACCGAAAATCCATCAAAACCACGAACCAAAAAATCAATACCGCTCGAATTGTACTGTAATTATTTACGCACAACTAATCGCAATCGCAAACCGCACACAAAACACAATTGAATCACCGGATTTTATCTATAAATTTCAGATTACATACATGATAGAACACTGCGAGACTTACCGACTACGAGTAGAAGAAAATCAGTTCCAATTTTATACAAAATTTTCATTGAATCATCCATTATTTCACCGTGCTTGCTGTACTGTGATGACGATATTAGCTCAGAATCGGAAACTGCTTGGGAATTTCCACTATGATTGTTATTCGTACTGCTACGGCTGCCGTTGTCCGAGTTGCGATTACTACTTGTGTTGTGTTGGGGAGAGCTTCGCAGAGGTGTTACTTCGTTTATATCTTCATGAAAACTCATTTAACTAATAATATTCAAATTTAAAGGTTTTAATGATATGATTACACAACTATAAATAATTAAACGATATTTTTTTTTAGTTTGCAAAACCAATTCAACACAGCAAAGTATTTTATCGCATTTATTAGTTTTGGTGGGGTGTTATCAGCAACAAGCACAAGTTCAGGTATTTCTCACTCAAATAGAAAACAAAACTTAATTATTTTTATATCTCTACGCTTTATAAATTTATTGTGTTATGATTAATGTTATATTCTGAGACTATACACCTTTTAATTATTATAATTCATTGTTTTTTTAGCAAACTATACACAGACAGACAAGTGGCAAACAAACTGTAGAAAGCAAAAAGTTTTTTCTTAAAAAAAAATTGCGAATAAGGCTGACCTTTATTTTAGAAATATCGTTTCACACAACAAAATATAATCAAAAATATAATATTTTAAACTTTTTATATCATAAAATAAGTCGATTTACAAACTAAACTTTGAATATTAAACAAAATATTCTTTTGGTTAATAATAAATAAATAAAACGATAATCTCGAACGCACCACACTCGATTTAAACTGTTTGACGTCTACAACCCGACTGAAAAATCGTTTTTTTTGCGCTGCTCCGGAGTTCGGTGCTTTCGGTTTAGTATGAAAGCAAAAGCAAGATAAAAACTAGAAAACAAACGACAAAAAATCATGACGTAATTTTACTACATTCCATCACAATATTGTAAAAGTTTTATGTGGACTGTGGAGGTCGACGTCGTACATGAATAATTTTCAAAAGTTCTGCTTGCAGTTCTTACTCGGTTCATTGAATGGATACCATAAAGGTAACACACGAATAAAAGGTTGTCAATTCAAACAAAGTTAATTCTAAAAGCAAAATATTATTCAAACTCATTTGTATTTTCACCACAAAACGTAAAATGCACTAAAAATAAAATCTTTATTTTCATATTTATCTACTTGTACACAGAATACAGTTTTAACATGCAAACACAACAATTACGCAACTATACTAGCTTCCACTATTCCCTAACAGATAGCACCTCACTCAAGTTTTCATTTTTCCGAACTTTCATTACAGTCACGGTCGAATCATCATCATTAAACTTTGAGATGATCAAATGTTGACCAATTTGAAACGTGTAAAACTGTGACTGATAATTCGTTCTCAAATATATTGATCTCGGGTCGCTGCCTAGCACTTCAATTATAGTCTGAGGATCAATATTTAGTGTGTGAATTTGTTCTGATGCATGTTCGGCAAATAAAACTTTAAGTCGGTGATTGGTTAGAATCCATGGTGGAATTTTAACAGGTGTAGAAACTGTGGTTGGCTCGTTGGTTGCAGACGACGATGATGATGACGATGATGGTACTATTGGTGGGGATGAATTAGTTTCTTGTCCATCTGGAGCTTCTCGGGTATTAAAAAATTCGTTCACGTTACAGAACACCGAATTTGGATCATCATACTGTGGAATATAGGGTTTAATATCGAACACCGGTGTTCCATCTACCATATCGGTCCCATAGAAATATATGTTTGGACCTTCGATCTCATCAATTTGTACTAAGGACAGTCCAATTGGGCATGGACGATGTGGTGTACGGCAGCTAAATACCCCAATTCGTTTTCCATTTAATCGGGGTGGTGCGACTTTCGCCTTTGTATGTGCGGTATTCTTATGGAAATAATACAATATCCATAGATGAGAAAATTCGGATAACCCGTCAATCGAGTGTTCAGGATTTGTGAATACGTTAGGAAATATTTGTAAACAGCCACGAATACTTCCACCGGCGGCAGGTTGGCGGGGTACACCTCTCTTCTTCTTAAACTCTGTACGAATACATCCAATCGGAGTCATACTGATGGAATTACTTTCTGCGACATCCTTTTTATTATTTTGTACATTATCAGTCGCACAATTTTCACATTTAAAAACGCTTAAAATTTCCTTAATCGAATTCACATCTTTGTTATGAACCGCACTGATTTTCTTCAACTCCTGTCTACAAATTAAATACTAATAACATCGAATACCAACCGGAAATATATATTTTAAATTACCGTAAATTTCCAATTTCCTTTCGGGCAACGGATAACTGTTGTTTTAATTGAAGAATTTCAGAATTTGTTTCACATTCACTCATTTCGATAAATTTTTTAGCCCAACAAAAATTTGACAGCACAAAATCATAAATATAAGAAATGTCAAATTGCTATTATTAGTGGTACCAACGTAACAAATATTTTATTTTAATGAATCGGTTTATTTTAAATCGGTAAACGGTTAAATTAGAAAAAAATTTAATTACGGAACTTTTATTTTGTAAATTTATATATGTGCTTATTTTATAATATGTTTAATGAACTACATATATGATTTCTTTTTATATTTTATTCTTAATGATGAGATGCGATGTCTCCAAATGTATGTTTTGGCCACATACATTCACATCCCGCGAAAACTGTTCGTGTTTCAGATTCCCAACATTCAGCGCCTCGTAAACGGCGTGTTAGAAATATTGTCCTATTTAGTTGTACACACGAAAATCCTGCTTCACCGCATACCTTATTGCGGCTATGGTGCTTGGGGCCATTGCGTTCAGTAACGGCGTAAAATGGGGACATGCATGACACTTCTTCGTAGTGATCAGGAAGATATTCGAATATATCATTTTGATTGAGATTAACTAGTTTGCGTTGAGATTGGCACAGAGATTGAAATGTCAGCTGAAAATAAACATAAACTTAGTTGAAAATCTGATTAAATCGATCATGAATTTACTGACTTTAGAGCGATGGTTATTTTTGGTATGTCGAACTTCTTTTGTGTCTCGTACATTTTGAATACCATATGGTACACTCGAATCTAATTCCTTTTCATCCATTTCATCATCATATGTATCATCAACTCCATAAGAATAAATATGATCGAACTCCTGGGACGGTTGATCATCACTCGGATTAGACATAAAATACGGGTCTTGCCCCTGTGCAGAATTTTGTATTTGTTTTAACCATGGCAATGAACTTTGCCATCCGGGTCGCTGTTTAATAGGAAATACCGGTAAATCCATCTCATCGAATAAATCTAACTTAGCGACGTTCGCCGTGCACATGCCAAACATAAATAAAAGTAACTGAAATTGCAAATAAATGGCTGATTAAACCAACTGACACTTATTAAAACGAAGACAAAAAAAATGGTTAATAATCCGAACGTGCTTATCAATTTTGTAAATCAAATTAGCCGATCGACGTTAATTATCGATCATTTTTATCATCGACAACATAATTAGATCAATTAGATTGAATAGCATATGTAATAAGCAAATACGCGCCGCGCGTATCATTGAGTAAATAAATCACCATAAGTGGATTGATTGAGTATTTTGACGATAATTTATGTGGTATCTAATTAAAATTTTCGAGTGTGGATTTATGTGACTTGATGTGGGCGATTTATAGAATTAGAGGGTCCCGTAATTTTATCCAGTAACTAAGCCACTGCACATTTTATGAAATAAATCATTTGTTCAACAAAACTAAAAACTTACTAGGTTCATAGATCTATCAAAACACGTCATTTTTAGGAAATAGTAAAAGTTACACACTCAAATTAGTATAATAAACTTGTAAATTAATATCAAAAAATTAAGTCTTAATTTAAATAATACTGCACACCATTAAACACTGTTCACTATATACTTTTGATTTATTTATTTATCTAGCCGATGGAAAATATGAAAATATACTGAATTATGTTGGCTTAAACTTTCCTTTTTATAGAAGAAAATTTATCTTTATCGCATGAACCAATACCTAACAGGTGTGATATTTTATTTTAATTAAAATTACAACAATTAAATATTCCGTTTGAAGTACCTTTTCACGTTTGTGGAAAATTGGAAATGCTATTCGTGTTTATTATACGAAATGATGCGTCTGTACAATGGAAAAGTGCTAACGATATTCGGATTAACATTTATAATTTGTATACCTAGATAAGAAAATTCTTTGAATAATTCCGTGTTGAACGACTGAATTCTTGGAACATTTCAAAAAAGAAGAACTTTATTTTTAATTATATAAGTTTCTTAATTAAGTCATTTAAAAAATTTTGATATTACAATGTAATGGTTATTATTTCAATCATCGAGACACCCAGTAACCATTGCTATAAATTAATACAAATTTGGGTGATCGCATGAGAAGGCAAAAAACAATGTACAAAACGAGGAATGTAATGAAAACTCCTCTCCCAACGGTCAAGTATATTTTTTGAATTAACAACGCTTTTTGTTATTCGGACGTCCTCAGCGAGTGTGGATATCGTAACCTATAGCATTTTAATTGAATATTCAAGCGAAAATCGATTAAAATCTGCCGTTATAGCACATTATCACATTTAATGATTGTTAGATCAACAACTTTGTTTCAACCCCTGAGAAATTTGTATGTCAATGTTTTATTTTCGATTAGATTGATTGCTTTTAGAGTGGTGAAACAATTTTATTTCATTTTTTTGATTTTATTTAAATCTTGCACAAACCACGTATGATTTAATTAATTCATTCCCAACTAGTAATAGAGCATTCAATTTTCCACTTTCCCCTTGTGTTTGTGAAATTTTCCAACAGTTTTCTACATAGCATGGATTGTCAGTGTATATTGTTCGTGCCTTTTCATGATTTCGCGAGGATAGTTGTAAATTGTCTTCGAAGAACAGCCTACATTTTGCTGGTGATAAACTGATGATACGACGCAGCTTATCGTGACATTGTTTAACAATAATGTTGCAAATGGTGTTTGGTCGTTTTCAACTGCAAATCCACTACATACTTGGAGGAAGTGATGAAGTCGTACAATAATCTTTTCTCTTTTATTGTACACTTTCGAAGTAGCGTATGCGTAAATATGGCCATTACGATGAAAGATTAGAAGAAAACAAGCGACATATTTTAAAAGTCCAGAAAAAAATCATTTCAAGAAATTCTTCACAGTATTTAAGACTGATTATAGCATTCTGATTAAAGCATTTAGCATGATGCTAAATTTAAAAAAAATCTAATGATTAATCATTACTCGATGATTTTAATTTTTTCATGATCGACGCAAAATAAAAATCGATCCTCTCTTTTATTGCAGTTTCATAGCAGTTTTTGCAAATGACTAACTAGCAATACAAATAAAAAAACGTTACGTTGTATTTTTTATTTTTTGTTATGATATACAAAAAACAAAATAAAAGAGAATAACGAAAATCATCGTTGTTTGACAGAGCTCTCACAATAGAAAAACTTTTCCTTTTGCCTTACAAGTTTGTTTGAAAATAAAACTTTAGAAAAAAAAAATTCGTTTTTACCTTAAAGAAAAAGTTAGCAAACTCGAAACTACATATTGCCTCAAGAAAAGATTAATGAAGTTAGCTACATTTCAAAATTAGGGTTTTTGTTGTCATTTTCCACACAAAACATGTTAAAAAGCAAATAAGAACTAATTTATCGGTTTAATATATCTTAAAATTATAATTAATAATATAAAATACAATTTTTAAAATATCATTAGTATCAAGATAAATAAAACGAAGTTGATTTCAATTTAATTTTTTTCTTGTTCATTGTGAGAGCTACTATCTTAAGGTAAAAGTTTAAGGCAAAAGGGAAAGGCAATTTTTTTTTCTATTGTGAGAGCTCTGTGAAACCGTGTAATTTGAAAAAAAAGAGTATCCTTGTTATTCGAAACCGTGTTCTTCAAATACAGTGTTCTTAGAGGGTTACCTGTAGTTTAACTCTCTGACTTCAAAAATAGATGATATAAACAGACGCTAAAATATAAATCAACGATTAATTTTCGTGATTATTGGCGTTCATACAATACAAACTATGATTAATAAAGCAATTCATAATTAATCATCATCCTGGCCCAATGCAATAGATCTCATGTTTATCAGGGTTGAATTTGATACTATTTTGACGAGCACACTAAATTCTCAGCGTTATTATTTCATCATGTTCTCTGGAACCGAGATTTTCTCTTTCTTTGGAAAGTTTTCGTCAAATAAATCAAACGGAATGACATGACGTTTTGAGCAGAATTTACTCAAAAGTTACGATAGTCTTTCTGGAAACCGCCTTTGCTCGGATATAGCAATTTTACTACCTGATTTACTTTATATTTTACACTGCAAATCCAGTAAACATTTCCTTTTGGATAACGTTTTATCTATGGCCGGAATTACCCTATAAAAGATCTTTGACAGATTTGTTTTATAAAACATTTTTATCAATTTTCTTTGATAGTGTAATATATATGTTTTATAAAACTATCACTTTTATAAAATGTTTTAATCAAATTTAGCCTCATGCAAGTAAATTTGATAAATTATTTTTGACATTTGCTTACTCAAAAAGGCGATCAAACACAATTGGACGGCAAAAAACACAAAAATATTAATTAAAGAATACGAGGCAAATCAATTTTGCTAGAAAGCGTAGTGTGGCCATTAGGCTGTCCTCCATACTTATCGAATTTCGTAAGTGTGCTTCCTGTCGTTTAATTAACAGCGAAATTTTGTGAACAATAAAATTAAATGAATTATCATCCATCCTTAAATATTTTTATGTTTTTAATTTTGATGGACACCTTCTAAGTCCCGATCCTCGATACCCAGGGTTTCATTCAGATTTTTTTTTTATTTCTGTTTTTAACGATTGAATAATAAAAGCGCTTAATGTTGCTGCACATACGCTGCTCGTTGTTGTTCCATTGTTTCTGAAGTTTGAGGAAAATTTTGATAAAATCATTTATATAGTGTAATTTTCAAAAATTATTTGATCAAAATTGTTTTTAAAAAATATTGATACAAATATTTTATAAAACAGCTTTGTCAAAGATCTTTTATAGTGTAATTTCGGCCTATCACAAGAATGTATATGTAATTTCTGTTCTAATATTTTTTTCCGGCACACTGAGGTAAAAATCTAGTGTTAAATTTTATGAAACAAAATTAAATTGGGAATAATTTTCCCTGCCAATTTAGATATGGAAAAAATATTCCCAATTTATAAATTTTTACAATAAACTTTTCTCCTAGGCTGGAAAAAAAATATTTAAACAGAAATTAGTTACATATGTATATATAAATTCTTTCCCCATTTCCCTATTCCCCGCGAATTACCAGAATAGTGCGATAGGTGGTAGATTATGTTAGTAGCATTACGACTTCGACTTATGACAAATGATGCTAAATTTTTATTTAAAGCATTTTTAACTGTCGTAAATTTCTGCTGTTGCTTTAGTCGTACATATATTAGTTTCAATCGAAGGTCGTAAGTCGTGATGATTACATAATCCAGCAGTACCAATAAAATTTCACACAAAATATTATAAGCAAGAAGAAAAATAAGTGATTTGAACCATTGAAGAACCAAACCAGTATGGATACCATATTTAAGCATTTAAATGTCGATACCAAAAAGAAATTGGTTGTTTGATTGTTTTAAGATACCGAACAGAAGTTCGGAGACTATTACATAGATACCGTGTTATCGATCGAACAAATTATGCTTGGTTTTATCTATTAAAAGCTTTATAGAGCTTACTCACTATTGAATTTTTCGAATAATATAATAATTTCGAATAATAAAAATAATATTAGACAATTTTACCAATTTCAAAACTTGACATGTTTAATGACTAAAATATAACCTTGGTTGAGCAATTTTGCTTAACTCTTGCAACTTGATACTTGAATTAAATTTTGCCTACAATCTTACTAGTCGGTACCATATGCAACTTTAGTTATTGGGTTCTCATGACAAAATATATAACAACCCACAAACCATACATATTTTTATAAAATGCAATATAATCATTTGTTCCAATGTTGTTTGCTATTGGGTTATCATACAAATCCAAGTAGTACCGGGAAATCCAATTTTCGTGCGAGCAAAAAACTACTTAATACAGAAATGCTCATATCTCTTAAAAGTAAATAGTAATTGTTAATTGCATACTATTTGCTCAACAATTGAATTTCCATGAAAATAAATCCGTTAAATATTTTCTGTCTGGTTTTTACCTATACAGCCGCACTCACCGTTTTAATAGCAAATATTGTGGGGTCGATTAGCGCGAGTGAATGGAGCATAAATTTAAATTAATTTCGCGTTAAAATATCACACGAATATATTTTATCAATATCCAATAAATCTAATTTTGATTTGATCGATTGACTTATTTAATGTACATATTACATATTTATATACTCTTTCAAAGTGTGTGATAATCGAATTTATGATAATTTGGAATACTATTAAAATATTGCTTTGCATATGTGTAAGTTAAATGCTTCAAACAACAATTACAATTTCATTTTATAGGAAAGGGCAAAATTAAAGATTATCAATTTGCATTACATACAAACACAAGAAAAGAAATCCTAAACAAATAAAAATAGAAAAAAAATCATTTTCTACTATGCTTGATTAATTTTCCGCGAACTGTTAACATTTATATATCAACGTTCAATTCGGTTCGGTTATCTTGCTTAATATAAATATAAACAACTTGTAGCGGATAATATTCGTGTCGTATATGGGAGTACATAGAGCAGTACATATGTTAATTTGCTTGTTAAAAAATGTTAATTTGGTTTAACAAAAATATTAATTTATTTTATCTAATTAACATTTATAGAGATTGTGATATGTAACCACCTACACATGCAATTTTGTTGCAAATGCCAATGGGACATTTATATTGAGTATTTTCGATTTGCATATCCGCTTACGGAATCGGAACAGTGAATTTTACCATACACACTTTTAAGAACGTTTTACCATACACACTTTTATATGACCCGAAGTACATTTTACAACCCGATTCTAAAGCACAGTCACTGACTGAAAAATGGTCTTAGGTAAGACTCTTTGTATTTTTTTCAGTTTAGTCTTAATTTTGAAACTTTTCATACTATGCGCGTACTTGTGTAGTCTTACACCTCGACTCTGACGCAGTCACAGATCTTAATAAGTAAAACTTTTTGACTTTGTTTTGAGTTTAGTCATAATTATGACCCTTCTCGTATTCTGCGAATAGTGTTAGTTGCCAACTTGGCATTGGTCTTAAAAAAGTCTTAGTAAGGCATACAAATTTGGCAATCTTATTGGTCACAAACTATGCACAGAATACGAATAGTCGCATAATTAAGACTAAACTCAAAACAAAGACAAAAAGTCTTACCTTAAACCATTTTTCAGTCAGTGACCATGCTTCAGAATCGGGGTGTTAGTTGTTTATAAAATGCTTTTGAATCGAGTACGATTGACTGCTAGCGGCTTTTCATCAAACATATTATTCTACAATAACTAACAGTCAATCGTACTCGATTCAATATTAAAGAGTATAAATTGATTGATTGATTGATTAGAATGTACGGCCAAGACTAAGCAAGGATCCCGGATACGCCGGGCCAACCGTACACCCCTTTTACATATAACAAGATGGAGGGATAGGAAAGGTTGTTAGGTATGATAGACTTGACCCGGTTACAGACACCTAAGTAGTCAATAGTTAGTAAAGCACAAGACGGCACAATTATTTTTGTTTTTCGGGATATAAATAATCAGCAATCAAAATCCTAAAAAGTAATTGATTAATTAGTAAATGTCCTGAAATAAAATTTCATTATTATGCGTTAGAGAATCATTATTTTGTACGATATAATTAAATTATTCTTGAATAGAATAAATGTAATGTAATGATTATTATAACTAAATTAATTATAATTTGATTGTCGTAAAACAAATAAAATAAAATAAAGCGAATCCAAATATTGTAGTATCAAACGGATGGATTCCCTCTTCAACGGATAACCTTACCATCCCTAATAAACCAATATGTTTATTAATAACAATAAAAATGAAACAAAGACATCTGGTTTCAAAAATAGCTAATCTGGAATCTATAAGGTAATATATCAATAATGAATGTGTCACAGGTTAAAACCCCCAATACCTAAACAAATTAACAGATTACAATTTATTATCAACTAGAATTAAATAAAACTATTAAGCTAATCAGGAATCTGTAAGATGACAGAATTAGTAATAAGTAGCTATTAGAAAATAATCTAATTAAAGAAGTGCCATGATCCCAAAAATACAAAAAAACATCTATGTATCAATATTTCTCTGATTATAAACCCTATTGTGTAGCCTCCAAGCCAAAAAATAAGTCAACCCATAAAGTTTCCCTCTACCGACACTCCAATGTTACATATAACCATAGTCATTTAATCTATTAAAATAATATTTAGTAAACCAATTGTCGTGAGACAAATAAAATCTTAAATATACAATTAAATTAAATTAAAATAAGAAAAATTACAATTAAATTGTAATTACAATTCGACCTATAATTAAAAATTTATTATCTGGTTAATAGTGGAAATCTATTATATTCCCAGCGACGGCAATTGTCACTTCAATGCAGTTCTTGAAGCAAACTAACTTTGATCTGAAACCATAAATGGCGGTTAACAAACACGATCAATGGATCGGACGCTTTATACCCACTAAAACCTATTGAAAGAGCTTATAAGGAAGGAAATTCTTAATTACAAAATATATATCTAAACCAACTTAACCCTGGATTAAAACGTTTATGTACATATTATAATTTATTAATTTCTAATAATAAAACTCAGTATTGATAGTTGTCCAATCAGGAAACTATAAATAAAATATAGTATTAATGTTCTTTATCTCAGACGGCTTAAGAATCTTAAAATATTTCGAAATTTTAACACTTTAAAATGTATTATTATTAGTAAGTCAAAATACGACCAAGTAGAAGCATGACAAAATACACGGCTTGCACGTACGCAGGCCCTAATTGCACGAATGCAGATTCCATCCATCCACATCTCGCACATGTGACGGAGAAACAAACCCCCCAGTCATCCGAGCACAAACTCCGTCCATCCATCCCCAATTCTGATAAAGTACCCCTTACCCTCAAGCAAATCTTCACTTAGAACTTCACCATTCTCCGATACGACGTCCCTAATCCGATGACTACCGTACAATAGAGAAGAAAAACGAACGAAATTACCACGATACGAAATTACACGAAATTACCACATACGATACACTCCAACCAGACTAAATAATACACCACCACAGAAAATGGCAAATCTCCAAACGAAAACCACCCCAAAAACAAAAACCAATTCACCAAATATATGATATACAAACAAAGTCAATGCCCAGTAAAATGAAAATTCATTTATCCGCCGCACCTGCTACAAGATACAAACCAATAAAGCCAAAAAACTTTCCAAAAAAATCCACTGCATTTGCACGAATGCTTCTCTCCGTGTTTACGTTCTACATAAATGTACAAATAAAAACTACTGGCCGCTTACACCAAATGATGACGACATGCTAAGTCGACGTTGTTGTTGCTTTCTCTAGTTGCTTTGTTAGTGTAAATATCGTAAAATTATTATTGCGCAGTCTCGGTTTCGACTTAAATTGACGTCATGTGCGAAAAATGAGAGTAGTAAAAGGCCAGTAGTTTAGAAGGCATTGGTTATACTCTTCATTCATGCACGTTCATTACACACACACATACACATTGAAACACATTTTTACATTAAATTTGCAAGTAAATATGTAAATAAAACACAACGTACGACTTACGAGTAGGTTACAAAATTATATGATAACCTGAAAAAACGAAAATCGTCGGTCATCAAACCTGTTTATTCGCAAAAACAACAACAAGAATTTTTAACGAATGTAACAAAACAGAATTGAAATAACTCTTTCTCGCCCAAAAAGTACTCACAATAACCCACTACATGAAAATATTAGTAAATTCAATATTAAAGAGTATAAATGTAATAAATTTCTTTAATTTTACTTCATTTAAATGGCACAACTGATATTACAAAATGTCTGTGCAGAAGTCCTTTTTGAAGTCGACTTACAGTTTTATTCCTAAAAAGGGGTAAATTCAATGGCTGACAATACGAAGGAAAAAAAATAAAACTGTCCCAAAGAAAAGAAAGTGTCCCAAATTCTAATCCACAAAAATGCTATGGTGGCAATAACAAGAAAAAATACGAATGTTGACTATGTAAGGAAGTATCATAGGAAGTAAGGAAAAGCCGCCATGTTTTACTGTCAGCGCAAAAATAAAGCTATCGTGATACTATAAAACTATCAATCAAAATGTAATTTTAACGACAAGGAATTGAAATCAATTACCATTCCGGCCAAGTATAACATAACCGTACAATTTACGAAGACTGCTAGACTGTGGTGTTCGTAAACGTTACACTAACATCACAGATGTGATGCGTAGTGGATAATTTTGACACAAGAGGAGTGAAACAAATTTGCAAAGACTTATCTATGTATTAGTGTAAATATAAATGTTCATTATATCAGTGCCTACGATGTGTATACGGCCGTCTCGTAATATATGAACTTCATATGTATGCAGACCCAAAAAACGTAAACACGAAAAAATAAAATCTTAGAACAAACTGGGCACAATAGAAGCAATGCAAAGCCTGCACAAGAAATCTCCGAAACCAGATCCGTTAGGTCTTTAATTAGAGTTCTGCGAATGATCATGCCACAAATAAGCACAGACTATCTCGACCGAGACCTAAACAACTTCTGTTATGTGGCCACTAAATGACTCCTCGGAGCAGACTCATCAGGTTGAGGTGTGTTCAAATTAACCTTGACCAAAAAATGGAAGGATTCTTGAAATTTGAATCAAGATAGGTAAGTTAATCAACAACAGAGGTAAACTGGAATTATTTGCAGTTTTTCTCTTAATAACTTCTCCGCATAAAGCAATTTATTTATATTTTTAGAATTAACCTCGATCTGTTTAGAAACGGATCTACCAAAACGTTGAAGGAACGCATATTTTGCCGCAGCCTACTTTCCTACCGCCTGTAACCGTGCAGAGCTTCATCAATTATTATATAGTTCATTATCATAAATTTATCATCAGGGGCGATGTCGATTCATACCACATATAGTCCTGGAAACCATCGACACCAACTTAAAAGGTGGAGGTGGCCAACTTTTTGAATACTCTTTATCAAATAACACACAGAACGAGGCCATTTTATAAAATCAGTACGGCAGTACTGTACGGATACTTAATCTTACACTGTCAGACATTAACATTTCGAATATTTTCCTCCTCTGGCATTTGGCGAAGGCAGCGTCGTTCTCCGACCACCTATCAATATTAAATTTAATATCAAATCGCCTCAAGGATTAGAAACCTGTTTAAGTCTCTACACTCAGACTTCCATATATTTCAAACCGACATTAGCGCAGATCTTGACTACATTCAAATGACCTGACTGAGTCGCAAATGACTTCACAGCAAAAATAGATGCGTACAAGTTCCCTTCCGATTCGAGTCAGGGGCGCTTGAGATGATCATAGTGGAACCATGACCTTGAGGTCAAAAGGAGAGAAATTATAAATTATTTAATAGTGTCAAGCTAGCAAATAACTGAAGGACCTACCGGATTTCTCTCACTAGAAATAACATAGCGCTAAGCTGCAGTAAAAGAAATAGTTGGAAATATTTTTGACAAAACAGACAAATTTGGTTTAAAAGGTCCTCGAGAGTCTAGGCTCATTAGTGAAAGGTCACTTCTCCTATTGCATAATTCTGGGTATTTAGAAACTCAACGATGACTTTAACGCATCAATGCGCTGCTATTGCTTTTTAAAGGAAAACAAAATTACCCTAATGTGTCCCCTGACCACTCTGGACTTCTAGGAAGCAAAACGGCCGTCCCTGTGTGAGGGAGGACGTATATTCTTCACTGACCTCAAACCCAGCGTAGCTTATTCCAATAGACACTTAAATAGAATTATTAGGGACTTAGGAAAAATACACCATAGAAGCAGGTTGAGAAACATCGACTGTGATGAGTCAAATTAAAAAGCTCATTAATCACAACATCTGACATCTAGATGAAGTACAAAACTTGGATCGCCAATCACTGAGATCTCTAGTATGGTAAAAAAAGTGGGCATCTTCCGTTTGACGGTCACTTCGGAAATATATAGAAATGACAATTTCTGCAACACATCTCCGAGGAAAACCGGAGAATATAGTGTTTACGGCTGTCACGCCTTCGTTCTTAAAAGATTTAGGTTTCTCATAGGTCACAATATACAATGATTCTATATCAAACCCATAATTTTACCAGAAATAATGCGGTAAATATCAAGGAACTCAACATTCCACATGCCACGATGATTTTTAAATCTTCCGCTAGCATACCCAACTCTAAATGCAATATTTGTTTTGAAAATAATTAACTTGTTGGTGGAATCAATTTCGGAACAGCATGTATAGTTGCTATTTGGTTTACTATAGCAACGAAATAATTATTTACAATTTATGTCAAGTCACACAGTTTTATACATTTATATAATGGCCGATGACCCTCCACCACCACCGCCAACTCTCGAATCAATGTTTGTAGCATTTGCAAAATTTGGTGCAGCAGACCGCGCTTTCGATGGTTCATCTATATTGCTATCTCAAAGCGACGTATGGATGCAACAAGCGAAGATATTCAATAAATATTTGACGCTGACAGACACCGGGGTTGTGTATAACACATTCAAGTAAGTAAATAGATGATAAGTTTAATAAAAGAGGGTTATAACAAAAATGTCTGTGACATTGCAGTAATTTAGCAGAAATTCGCAAAATTACGTAATAACTTATCAGTTTTACAACTTTATTTACTACATATATTAGTACACATAATATGGTATACCTACGTATATCTGTGTTACTATTCGATATCTCGACAAGCTTTGCTTTATCCAGATTTTCATATTTACGTCATTGAGGTGTATGTTGTATTAATTTTTTTGAGATTACACACCAAATAGGAGAAGATAAGTTGAAACATCGGTCGCTTCAAAAAGAATTGTTTAATCAAGTCTTAACGATTTAGTTGTGGTGCGACAGTTTTACCGGATGTATATGAGCAACATTTTGTCTACTAGAGGAAAGATGTTTATCGTGGGAATTCGCTGACATTTTATTGGTCCGCCAATTTATTCAGTTTCATTTAGAAATTAGAATGGATTTTTGATTTAGAAAAGGCTTTGGTAGGTTCATCTAAACGATTAATTTCAAAATTATAGGTAGTGGCCAGAAAATAAACTAATTAGCGACGAAAAATAGAACTTAATCTTAGAATAATTATCTATTTATTACTTTGGCTATTGGTCATAATTAGAGGGAGTATGAGATTGAGTATCAAGGCTCTCTTGCATCACTCCTACTATTGTTAAAAGCGTTAGTGAAGTGTATCCATAGTGAAATCTTGTAATAAGCCAAAAACTGAGATAGATAGCTTTTACAGAATAAACTAGCACATTACATTCTTAAATTCCAGCACAATGACATATCCAGAACATTCTTGAGGAATATTAGTCCTGCCCATCAATTAAATATTCTCTATATTCCTTATTGATCTGGTGGGAAGGGTAGTGGAGGAGTGTACAATAACTAGTTCATGTACTTAATTTTCGCCTTGGATATAAATAATTAGCTTGTCTAAAGCATTTAAATAAATTAGTGCAACAGTGCCGGTGCGGGATGAGCTAAGCTTTCCGAGATTGGGTCTAATTATTTCGGCTTTGCAAAGTAAAACGAGAACCTGGTGGTCTACTATTGCTTTCGAACGTTTTCGATAATTTTCGTCTATCGTTCAACTATTTGCTATCGTATTTCGTTAGTTTCGGTGCTACTGCTTTCGATTATCAAAATAATTTTAGTACCAAAATTATTTAAGTGTTATCAGAGTAATCTTTTGTATTTCGAGTTTAAACGTCATATTTTCGTTAACGTTCACACGTATGCGAAAGTCATAGTACAAACAAATTGGTAGCGATCGAAAGCAATATGCCCTCTGTTATCTCAAAATATACTTAACTTCGTCCAAAGCAATATACTCGACGTGACGCAAAAATACAAAAGAAAAAAAGCGAAACCGAAACAAACGATTTCTTAATTGATGATTGTCTAATAGAGAAACCACTGATCTATATAGATCAGTGAGAGAAACAATACCTATCGGAGAAAATATAAATTTTCGGTTCACTTTCAATGTTGGGTCTTCTTGGGTAACATAATTGAGTTTTTCCATTCTAGACCAAACCGGTGTTATCGGCAATAAAGTTATTATTTTATCGAAGCAAATATCATTTTATAACACATTTCTGCTTTTATTTTGTAGGCGGTTAAAACTCGACTATAATGCGTACTGTCATTTCCTTGAAAAATTAGCCGTTGAAAAAGGAATGAATCTCGAGGAATTAAAATTAAAGATGATCAATTGCGGAATGCCGGGCGCTGCTGGTAAATCAGTATAATACAATAATATCTAACTAATAAAACAATATAATTTATAGTTATTTTTAATTTATTTACATAAGTTTATTTTATAATTAATATTAGTAAACATAATATTTCATTTTTGTTGTTGTTTGTTGCTTTCTATATAATAATACATAGGTAATTATAAATTTTAATTTATTTCATTTTATGTAATAATTATAAACATACTAATGACATTACAGAATATTGTTAAATTCAAGATTTAATTTTTTTTTTAAATAATTAATTTATGTACACTAGAACGGATATTTAAAAATAATTTTGTATGGTCAAAATAATTGAATTCAATAAAAATTGTTATATTAATTTTCAATAAATAAAAATAATAATTAAATATCTTTTTTATTGAACAGGCACTAAAATGTTGTTTATTCAATTTATTTATAGTAATACATAATAATATTGTGTAATAAACAAAACAGAAGCAAAAAAATTATTTATATTTAAATTCCCTAAAATATATTAACTAAATGTATATAAGCAAATATTTCATAATATAAAAAACCTAAATAAAAATCACATCTTATTATCATACAAAAAATCAATTTTTTAAGGGTCGCAGCATCAATAAAAAAAATCCTCAGAGTTGGGATGTCTTTGTAAATTTATAATAACTCGGGGCCAAAATTAGTCAAAATTATATAATTTGGCATTGGGGTGGGATTTACATGCGGCGTCTAATGATTGTAACTTCCTAGCCATATATATAAAATATTGCGGAAAGCATATTTTTTGTTCCAAACACATAAGTGTAAAAATTTGCTAAAATTCGAAAGTTGTCATGTGATTATTGATCGTGGATTTATTTTTAGGTGGGATATTTACAGAAATTTTCAAAATCTACTTAAATATAAATCTAGAAAATCTACTTAAATATCTCTCAATAACAGATATCTATATGAAAAAAATACCAAATATTGTGTTGGTTACACTAACATAACAATGCAACGTAAATTTGAATTTTTTATTCTGTACCAACACATTTATGCTTATTTATCTAACCAAAATCGTCTTAATAATTTTAGTTTATCACCCCAATTCCCATAGTCGTATCATGTCACTTTAAATGACTACAGTCCATCGTCTACATTTTCTTATTCTAATAGTCGCAACTTACGACTATTGTCACTTCATGTGACGTTCTGTCACCTAATTTTTTCAAGTGACAAGAATATTTTTTGTCGAATTCATTAAAAGTAAATAGCATTTTTATTATTGAATTACATCGTGTCTAAATATAGTTTTATTTTGTGTTTTAAAACGATTTAACCCGCGTCATTTGAATCAATTGACACGACTATTGTCAATTTAGATGAAGTGACACGACTATGGGAATTGGACAGTATGTAACATAGTATGGTATCTGCAGGACTTATATTTAAGTGGATTTTGAAATTCTTCATGAACGATTTTGCAATTTCCTGAGATCCGTAGTTTTAGGAACAATCGACTAAATGTACACGATATATGGAAAATTGTATATATTCCTTTGATTTCTCTGGCCAATACGAATACCCGTCGAATAGTATGACAAGCCATTATTAGGCCACACAACTATTCTGTTGGTGAATGAAATGAGATGAGAATCGCTGCAATTTTCATAAGGCTCAAAAGAGTTGGCCGAAACATGCCGCAATTTTGAACTAGTGGAAATCAGAGCAGTACAAATCGTTCAAAACTTTAAAACAGGCACAGTTTGAGAAGACATGTTTGTAAATCGTAAAATAAATGTTTTATTGTATTTTAGAACTGATTTTGTAGATATGCAACTACAAATCGCTTGAGACGCATTTTCAAAATTTTCTTCTGGAGATTTAAATTTTTGATTTAATCTTGCTAAATGTTTAGGTGACCGACTAACTCTAGTAGTGAACACACTATACAAGGTGATTGAACAACATGGAATACATAATCATTCACACGTAACATTGAGCTATTCTTTCAGATGGAAATAATATTTTATGCCGTAAAATCTCTTTTGGGGCCTTAGACAATTAGTTGCTCGTATCAGCGATAAATACAATCTAATTTTCTTTCTAAGTATTTCAATTTTCTATAGTGCCTAGAAAGTGACAAATTTGGAAGGAAAATTATCTTTCTAGAAGTTTTTACTCGACAACTGAATAATTTCATCAGGACATTCAGAACCTTTTGAATTTTGATTAATTATATTTTATTAACGGAAACAACTGACAAAAATTTATTTAAGTATTAATACTGGACTAATCGGTATGTGGTAAATTTTATTATTATTGGGGTAATGTCTTCTCAAGCTTGGCTGCCAAAAGTCAAAATTAGGAAACACATTTATTCAGTCAATAATCCCAGAAAATCTACGTACATAAAAAAACCCAACGATAACCACCTAATGATAAAATAAGATGGTCAAAAACAACAAAAGTAAATTGTTTTGTAATATTTTAATTCGTTTCTTTTTAAATATGATCACAATAATATTTTTAAATGGGATGAACTAATTTAAATATAATGATAATAATAATTAATAATATGAAATTAAAATTAAACTTGCTAGCCCAAAAGTATGTAGTTTTTATGTAGATAAATATCCAATTTTTCATACACTTGTCTGTTTAAGGGAAGAAAACCAAAATAATCTACAGTCTATATTTATATAATATAATATATATTTTGTTATTTAATAAAATATAATAACATATATAAAATTATTATCTGTATTTTTTTGTATTCATTTTTTGTTTTAGATTAATTAATTTATTTTATTAAAGTATATAAGATATTATAAATGTACCATGAACATCACTATAAATATAGTTTTGATTTATATGCGGAACAGCTGTAATTAATTTAATTATGGTTATTCCGCGAGCTATTCAACCGATCGCGATATTTATAATAAAGTTTGTATATTAAATTAACGATAATGATTTATTTTTTCGTTTTATTTAAAACATTTTTTATGTTATATTTTTATCATAATTATTATTATAATATCAAAAAAGGAATGCATTTTTTGTATATATATATATAGATATATGTATATATATGTATGTGTGTGTATAAATAACAAATTTTTTTTCTATTAAAATATTATTTATATTTAGATTATTATTTGCCAAATATTTATTTTCTCTTATTTAATATTATAAATTTTAATTAATTAATTTATTGTAAATATTTCTTTTTTTTTTTTTTTTTTTTTGTAAAAATTTAGATCTTAGTCCACAATATGTAATGGTTTATACTTTGCCGAAGATCAAATGGAGACTTCATCTTTTATACAAACATGGCTTACATCGGTCCATCAATGGTACTTACCTTTAACGTGCAATAATATACGGTTCGAGCAAACAGAAATAGAGGGACTATAAATACGCCAATATATGCAACGTAGATTCCAGCATGATCCTGAGAATAAACAAAATATTTAAAAAAAAAATGATTTTATTGAGGAGATTTAACGAAGCTCATCAATTTTGCAGATAAATCGAAATCTTTGAATGGATTCTAAAATTTAAACTCAAAAGATTTTGAAATAAGTTTCGTTCTTAAAAATCGAGTTCTAACGATTCTAGTTTGACCAATACTATGCTTAAGGTTTTACTTATCTGCGTTTTTAACATAATTAGTTTTTCCTAGATGATGCAACGGATACTAAGCACGACTACCTGTGACAGACAAACCGTACTAATTTATATTCCTTTTCACAAAATTCTAAATAAACTGTTATTACGCTGGTAAATTTGCGGCACACTAAAATCTATTACGCTACTGGCTCTGAAACTAATATCATGACATATAATTTTCGATTCCAACAGATTGTCAAGCAAATCAATTCAACCATACCATAAGTGTTTTCTTTTATTCGTACACCATTTCGAGGACGAGACACACATGTTCAGATGAATATAAAACGTCCAAAATCAAAACTCAACTTTGAATTTTGTTACACTTACATAGTAATAATGCGAAAAATGTAATTGAAATACAACTAAAAATAGTGTAGGACCGTTAATTACCGCTAAGTAGTCAATAATGAAGGATCTAAACACGAATTTGATTTGAAGAATTGCGTAAACCCTCGGTTTCTTTTACCGTAGACAGACACAAACTAGATAACCCGTTATTTAGATTATTAAGTTATTTCTACCTATCTGTTTGTACACGATTTTTTCAAAATAGAATTATTAAGTTTTCATAACTAGATTGATGCAATCTATCCCGATAAATTAAGCACACTCGCAAAAATCGGGTTTCTTTATGTCACCACAATTTGTTTATCACGATTATTAAAATTTAATTTTCAATCTAGATAACTGAAAATCGCTATAAATTTTGTGTCTGTCAACGGTATTAGGTAGGTTTTTACTAGCTACCATTGGGTTCGTTGGTCGGCTGTAATTTCAATCCGACATATCTGACAAGCAGACTTACAATTACCATAGTAACACCACAGAATAACTACAGAAACATCATAACGCTGTCTGTGTGTGGAAACAACTCATTTTTTTGACCTTGGCTCATTTAAGGTAGGAAAAAATTAGTTATTTTTGAATATTTTTCTTTCAGATAAACAATTACGGACTCAAAAAGAAGTTTTGACAGTATATTTCAACAAAAAAGTAAGTTAAGATAAAATCATTACAGTAATTATAAAGATTTAAATTTAAAAGTTATGTTTCTTATAAAAAATGTAATGTGTGTTCCGGTTATATTTGTAATCTGTAGCAAACTTCATATTTCTGTGAAGAGGAGGTATATAAAACTCTTCTCGAGTACAAAGCTATGTCATACTATGGTTAGTAATCTAAATTTGTGAACCAATCTAAAATTCGACTAATCTTTCTTATAGTCTGAACAAGTCAGATTTTACAATTAGAAGCTTAGCCATTCTTCATAAATGTTGGTAAATTTAGTTTGAAAAATTTTGGTAGATTTTGGTTTCTAGATTAATAGCCTTATTCCGCTAGTCCAGTGTTTGTCGTTTCAAGTGACTATAGAAATCTAGTGTTTGTATGAAAAATTAGCCAGTCATACTTGAATTTTTTTTATCTCTTCTGAATATTAATTTCTGGGTGTGAATTAATTTTTCTTACAATGGGAATTAATTCGGTAAAAAGTGGTTGTGTTTTGTTATTTGCGAAGTTTGATCACATTTTACACACGTGTTAAATTTAAATTAAGTGCGAATTAATTTGGTAACTTTTTATAATTTTTAAAGAAAATGTAATAAAGAATTTATTAGTGATCGCTGTAAATTTAAATTTTAAAGGATTAAAGTTTGTTTAATACTAATTATTACAGTTATTATGGTCACCTTAGAGTTTTACTAGTTTGTCAAATATTTAAATTAATTTTTATTTTGATTTTCAGAATTATTCGAGAAATTAAATTACATAATATAACAACAAATGTTATTTCCAGGTGCATCCTGGACTAATTTACTAATTGTACTAATTTATTAAAATGCTTTTACATTTACCAGTGGTGGCTAGTGGTTTCAGTAGTAAAACTTTCAGGACATTAAGCATTTTTTTATTTGATTGACGGCAGTAGTTCGGGAAAAATTAAATAAATAAATTTTTATATTGTTTAGGAAGCTAACTAAAAAAGAATTAATTTTGAGTTAAATTTCAGGAAAACTCTTGATGTACGTGAAATATTTTTTAGGTTACTAATAACCTTTATCCTGTCTCCTAGTAGATTAGAATTGTGTTGGCTTGTGCCGTACAATCTCAAGCTGTTGTCTACAACTGGCGTTATCTGGTACACTTGTCAGGTAGTTGGTCATACAGTCCAATCAATCAATCAATAATTTCCACTGTATGTTTCTCAATTTATTTGATTCATAATTTTTCAGACGTTGAAAATGTCGCTGAATCTTTAGAGCCCGCAAAGCTCAACAAGACCTCTACTGAGCTATATTACCTAGCTCGTTTGCATGACCGATCTCGCTAAAGTTGTAATCGATAATAGACAAGGGCAACAAAGTCGTATCAAAATTATTTAATGAAAACTTTCAAGATTTGAAATAAAATTGAATCCTTCGTCAAAAAATAAATACAAGTTTACTACTCTTAACTAAATAAACCCAATAACCTACCTTGGCATATTTATATGTTCCTACTGTTATACCAATTCCAATTGCAAGGAATATTATCCCTAAAATTAAAAATAAAAATCCTCTGCTCCGTGCAAATACTGGACCAACCGACGATACTTTTCGACAATGTGGACATCTAGCTAAAGCATTATTTAACGTATTAAACTGCAATTGTAAAAATACAAATAGTATCGAAAAAACAAAAAAAAACTAATTTTGTAAAATTACCAAAAATGTATCGCTGCAATGGCCACATGAAACTCTACACATTCCTGGTACAGATGGTACGGGCGGTGTTACAGGACTAGGGGCCAGATTTATAATTCTCTTACAATTTGGCCGAGGGCATGCAATCCGTTGCGACGAACTTTTACATATTAATAGACAATTACATGGACATCTTACATATTTTTTACCCGGAGGGGCATTACGAATTGGCTGCAAAGTAAAAATAAAAGCAATTAAAAAGTTATATATAATACAAACATAGCAACAATTTTAATATTGATGGGCAAGTTTGCTAGTCGCTTAAAGAGCTAAAGTTCATTTTATTATACCAGACAAGTTCAACCAGAAAATGAGAAACCACTTTAACGTGGACTGTAAATTGTTACAGATTTTTCATTCTAGGATAGAATAGTTATTGGAATTTTATATTGATTGTTATTTATGATAACAAATACGTGATTCACTTTAATTTAAGAGTTAATTTTAGCAAATATTTTTGTGTGTACAACTTACAATACGATAAGCGTATTTAGTCGCAGCATTGCAGTGGCGTAGATAACTACTTTTAAAAACAAAGCATATTATCTAACTTTATTATAGTGAGGCATCATTAACTTCAAATTCTTTTAATTGTATTTGGCTTTAGCAGAACTTCTGGCAGGTATTATGTAATCTCGTTAAAATTTGAATTCTCTAGAAAACCTTTTCAACTATATTTGTTGAGTAAATTATTTAGCTCGGTAACATAAGTTCAAGTCAATCGAATTCCACACCTGATAACCATGATCAGGAACTGCTTAACTGCAAGCTTAACTGTTGACTGCGAAAAAAACCATAACAGAGTATTGCAAAAGTTCTATTACCAGTTAATGCTATGCGTTATCTCTCATTTGAGCGACAGTGATTCGAAATTGAAACTAAAGTCACGCATGAATATAAACAAAATATTAATCCGAAAAATATAAAAACAGAAACTTATCAATATTATGTATGTAGATGTACATGAAAATAGATACGAGGAGAGTATATAATGCAAAATTTTGAATTCAACAAATAACATTCTCGTTGCTCATCATAAATTCAGTACTCGATCGTCGAAATCTAAACTAATTAAGTATGTACATACAAAGAAAAATCACTTACAGTTGCTTCATTGCATTGATTGCATTTTACAACGTGCTGTTCTCTTTTCCATGTTATGTCGATCATTGCTTGGCATACCCGGCATGTTACCATTGGCACGCCATTTGCGCCCGATCCCTGATATGGTGGTGGTAATTCATCGGGTCCAATTGATGATACTATAGTAGCACCGGCAACAGCTGATTGTGCTGAAATATATAAAAACTGATAAATATGGTGCATTTGAATGTAATGAACAATTAGGGATGAGTCATCATTTGGTACGAGTCGGAGTGACTAAATAGTAAATTGTAAATCCCTCTATCATATTGCAATAGCACAAAATGAAAACTCACCCACAGCTGCATCACTACTTTCTTGCGCCTCGGAATAATTTTTTGGATCTTCGTTCGCCAATAATGGTTGCTTTTCACTCATTTTGATAAAGAAATAGAACAAAACAAAATTAAATTGAAGTTTTCGCTGTAGCACAACAAAAATTACACCACAAAAAAATGTTTTCCTCTTTATTTTCGTTGCGCCTTTGCCTTTCTTCTTTTCCTACTTTGTATGTACGTAGATTTTTATTTATTTTTACCCCGATTTGATTTTTTATTAATTACCAATTTATCTCGTCTACGGCGATGTCATTTAAACATAATACTTAACTTATATTTAATGTGTACATTTAAAAACGCGAATTAATACTTTTTAGTTAATTGGATTTAGGTGACAAGAAAAAAAAGTGATTTTTTTTTTTACAAAATGTCAGAAATTTTTTGTTTTTCACCACCATCAATGCCGTATACACAACTACAATGAAAAAAGAACTTTTTTATGCCAAACTGGAATAAAGTGAACAATAACAAAATTAAAACTGGTATAACTGTATATGCAGTGACATCTTGTATCTATTTATGGTATCGTTTACACATAAATTATAATTTCGTATATGGCAGTTAATAATATTTTCCTTTTGGGGTTTTGTTCAGACACAAATTATAAAATTACGGTTTATATTAACTACTATTGCACATAGGGAATGCGAGCGTCTGTTAAAACTGAACTGTACGGTATAAGATATTAAAATACTTTACGATAGTATTTTAAATTATCATTAGATCATCTTGCCGTAATGAGACGTTTACTAATTCAGAGAAACATATAAGGTCTTATAAGGCAGTATTTGTAGTTTTTTGGTATAATCGGTTTTGTTAATTAAGAAAACCTGTTTTGCCAAAATATTTACCCAAGAATACACACGATTCAATTAAAATTTAAAAATTGTTTGACCAGATTTTTAATGATACAGTGGCGTAACTAGCATACATGTTTAGAACATTTTCATGTCTCAACTATAACATCTAAAGAAACATCTTTGGCATGGTATATTTGGTTCATTATTGAGTCTACCTTAGCCTATTGATTGATAGTTTAAAATGAGTACGTAGCACAGGTTTGGGAAGTTCACGCAAACTAGGTAAACTTAACGGTAACTATTCGCATTATTCGATTTATGGTTGTACGAAATAATATAATATGCACCAAAAGGCACTAACGGATCAAGTTTTTGCTCAGTAAAAGTAACCACAGGATTAAAACAAATAACAAAAATGAAAGAATAAAATTACCGAAAAGAGTATATTGATATCTTCATCTGTATTTAAATAAAAGTCAACAATCAATCTAAGCGGTCGGTACTCTAATATCGAGTATTTTCTCCAGGAGCTCTGATCACACAGAATCTACTTAAATATAAGTCCTGCTAACTCCACACATATGAAATAAACAATAACTAAGTAAAGATGTATTGGAATTGTTTTTTCCATAGTAATTTATTTTTGAATAACTAAGTATAAGTGTATTAGTGCAGAAGCAAACAGAAATGAAGAAAAAAAATTCAAATTTACGTTGCATTGTTAGTGTAACCAACACACTCTTTGTTAGTTTTTTTGGAATAAGTATATGTCAATGAGAAGAGTAAGCAGGACTTATATTTAAGTAGATTCTGGATCACATCTAGCATTCTTTTTGGCATACTGTGCACCAGGTTTACAATGTACTCTTGAGGTTTCATTTCCCATTCTTCCGGCAGAGCTGATTGAAGTTGATCTAAGATTTCTGGAACGACTTCCCTTTGCCTTAAACGATGCCTTAGCATTTCCAACACGTACTCAATGGGATGTGGCGATCTGGCGTTGTCATACATTAATAACTCAAGTATCCCGAATTTTTGATGAACTGTGTAGTTTGTGTCTATCCAGGATATAAATTATTCTGTTATTTATGTCATTTGTTAGAGAGAACACTGCAAGAAGTGAATACTTACATACTACATACAAAAATAATACAAATGAAAAAAATTATTACAAAAATAGTACTACATGTATTATCATTCAAGTGCGCCACGCTAAATAATCCGCTTTAAAAGATTTAGGCAACGCTGACCTCTTAATTTCTAGTGGAATAGAATTCCAAAGAGAAATACCCCTAACAGAAAAGGATGTATTATTTAAAGACCTACACAGATTTATAGGGGGAAGTAAACGTAAATTTGAAAAATGGGACCTACTGAACAATAACTTGTTAAATAAATAGGTAGGTTGCTTCGATCTGAGAAGCTTAAAAATAAAAAGACACACACGAAGTTCATAGAAGTTAACCAAACTACAGCCAAGAGTCAAATTTAAGAAGGGAGAAATGTGATCATATTTCCTAATACTAAGAATGAAACGAGTACAAGCATTGAAACATCTTTGGAGAACATTCATATTATCCTGAAGCATTCCAAACAAAACAACGTCACCATAAAGAAAATGTGGAAGAAAATGCGAGAGGAACATACGCTTTTTAAAACTACTATCGGCGAGCCCTGCAACCTTATACAAACAACTAAGCATTGCAAAAACCGTTTTACTAACCTTAACTAAATGATCACCCCAAGTAAGAGTTTTATTAAAAATTAACCCTAAATTTCTAACTGTATTAGAGAATGGAATTAAACAATCACCGAGAAAAATTCCAGGAAAAGAGGAAGTATTTAAAGATTTTTATAGATTATAATAGACTGGGATTTACTAGCATTAAGAACGAGTCGGTTAGATAATGACCAACTATAAATTCTTTCCAAATCATCGTTAATTAAAGAAATATTAGAGTGAATGGAATCATTATCTAAGCGACTACTCCTATATATTTGGACATCATCAGCAAATATATGAAAAGAAGAATGACGAATGGAACATGCAATGTCATTAATATACATTGAGAATAGTAAAGGGCCAAGAACCGACCCCTGAGGAACGCCAGAAGAGACAGGTAAAAAGTCAGAAAAAGAATTGTCATAAAAGACTGCCTGAAAGCGACCCAAAATATAGTCTAAAATCAATTTAGCAGCAGAAGAGAAAAATTAAAATTTGAAATAAGCTTATTAAACAAAATTTGATGATTAATCGAATCAAACGCTTTAAAAGAATCTAACAGAGTAAGGCAAGTCATTTCTCTTTTACTCATACTACGACGAATATCATCACAAACATTCAGTAAAGCAGTGGTAGTACCGTGAAACCTTCTAAAACCTGATTGAAAAAGGCTAAGCAAATTAAAGCTATCAATATGATATTGAATTTGGTTTTTTACTACCAATTCAAACGCCTTGGACAGAGAACTTAAAATGCTAATAGGTCGGAAATGGGAAAGCTCAGAAGGATTGCTAATTTTAGGAATAGGAATAATTTTACTCATCTTCCACTGAGCGTTAAAATAAAATTAAAAATATGTAACAAATACCTTGATACAATAGGAAAAATGCGCTTAACTAATTTCAAACTAACCATATCTAAGCCAGTGGATTGCGATTTAACTTCCCAAATAGCAGAATGCAAATCAACAGAAGATATATTTGTAAACGAAAAAGAATTAAGGGGTTCGACGGACACTAAATCAATAATGGAAATATCATGAGTGTGACTAGAGTTAATTAGATAAAGGTTAAAATCTGTCGTCACATTTTGGCAATTGTCGGGTTTTACAAAGGTCAACGGGATCGTTTTATATAGCGAGCTTCAAGTTTTAGTCAAAGCAACATTAAAAATGCAGGAGTGAATATGTTGTGATCAACACCCGACTTTATTTTACCACGAACGTAGATACATAGATATCGCATACATCACAACGAAGTTTTATGAAGTTCTATGAAGTTTTATTTCGTATCGTCAATCTGCCTGGACTCAAGAGATGCAAAGAAAGGAAAAGAAACGTTTTTTTATCAAAACTCGTCATTTCCGGTAAAATTTTAAAAATGATTTGAACTAATTTTGTTTGAAATTTAATTTACAATCTTTTTGTATTAATCGTTTTTTCATAAATGCTATATTCTTTTCAAAATATTTGTAAAAAACAAAAGATCTTCTAAGGTGTCACTTCCGTGGGCCGAAGGTATTATTTCGGTATTATTGCAAATATAATTGAGAATCTATTAGTTCACAGTCGTTTTCGTCATAAATGATATACTTTTCAAAATATTGCGAAAAAAACGAAAAAGATCATGTGGAAACTGCCACTTTCAGTGGAACGATTTTAGATAAAAATCACTGGGATCTCTCAATTTTTGAAAAAAGCTTAAGTTTGACGTTTCATCTTGATCAGTCAATCCGTCTGGGATGTAGAGTACCAACAAACATATTAAGTCTACGCGAAATCATACACAAGCATACACAAAAAGATTTTCTTAAAATAACTTTGACGTCGGCAATATAGCGAATGATAAATCTGCAAAAATCTCGAGAGAGCAAATAAAGTTTTGAAAAATATATCATTTACAAGAAATACGATTATGAACTTAAAGATTCTCAACTAATTTTGCAACAATATCGGTCTAGCTCAGCTTTCCAACATTTAAAATAAATGACGTTTTTCGATAAAAAAAAAACTGTGTTTCAACCAAAATTTGACCCTGTACATCTTAGACTTGTGGCCAACATCCGACTTTCTTCCCGAATACACCACACTTGATTTCTAAAGTGAAAAATTAAACTTACCAATCCTGATTAAATTTGGGAAAACCAATAAGGTTAACACTAATTAAATGTTTAATCTTTAAATTTATTTGAATCCTTAAATTCTTTGTCCTTTTTTATTAAAGCTGAATGTTTAGAAAATCTTTGCAGAAATTGAAAAAGTTCCCATTCAAGAAGGTTCCATATGGGAAAGTTCAAGTATGAAGTTCCATTCTAAACTGCCCACCTGGACTGTAGAAATGCCGAATTTTAGTCAAATAAAGTTTCTTCATCAAAACTCGTCATTTGCGGTAAAATTTAAGAATGAACTAATTTAATTTTGTTTCAAATTTATTTTACAATCTTTTTGTTTTAATCGTTATTTTCGTAAATGATATTCTTCAAACATCACTGTAACCTCCCAATTCAATGCAAGAAGCTTAAGTAAGAAATTTCTATGAGTCAATCTGTATAGACTGTACGTAACTGGAGTTTCTGTTGAAAACCATGGTTTTTAAATACATATATCGTTTGTTTCATAAATGATATATGTTTGACAATATTTGCAAAAAACGAAAGAAACTTTTATGGCAGCTGCCATTTCCGATTGAGCGATTTCACAGCCAAACATCACTTCGATCTCCCAATTTATTGAAAAAGCTTAAGTATTAAGTTTTATCCTGATCAGAAAATCACATATTCTCCCCACCTTTTTTATGATAGGAGATGATTTTTCTGCTTTCACATATTGCTTGAAGGTTCGCAAAATTCAACTTAATGATCATTATACTAAAATTGGTAATTTTGCGAACCTATAAAAGGAACCTTTAATAAAACCTATAAATTCAATTTAAGCCCACCATACACAAATATGTATCTAAATAATCATAGTTTGTAATAGTGTTTTGTTTTTTCATGATTCTCTTTCGTACACGATTTTTACGTACACAATTGTGCGTGCCTGAAAAGGGATATGTAAAACTACGTAATAACGAATACACCATTTTCTTTGTTTAATTGATTTTGTTGTGTTTAACTGTATAATATTGTATAGCGACAGTTTTAGCTGCTAGTCCCATCTATGAACTAGTGTTGTAACTATTCTCATGTATGATAAATTTTAGATTTACCTATATAGGATAGAGAGAGAGCGGAAAGTTTGACACTACACTAGTAATAAACAAGCAAGCATTGATGTGTGAGATGATGATCATCAACAAACCGTGTTAGAAGCGAATCGTAAAAATAAATATTGTGTTGTTGTGGCTCATTTATATAAGCGATGGGTTGTTTTGAAAGTAAGTCCGACAAGCGGCATGAGCCTACCGCAGTTCGTGGCTGTACTGATGTTTGTTGGCTGGTGATTTATACGCTCTTCTGGATACTTTTGGTATGTACATATTTTAATGAATCTATTTTCTGTCGGATGATTTCAGCCAACGCCTCGCCCTAATTTTTCAATTTATAATGATGGATTAGAGCTCTTTAACTAGTTAATTAGCAATGCTAAATAAATACGTTTGTGTTAATTGCGTTCGTTATATTTTTACAGTTAGTCATTGCGATATTTTCATTTGTGTTTGGTAGTCCGTTAAGGATTATAAACGGATATGATTCGTATGGTAATACGTGCGGAGTTAAAAGTAATGATAAATATGACGATTTTCCGCTATCTGGGATGAATACACTGGATAAACCATACCTTTTATTCTTGGATGTCAGAGAGCTACGGCAAACACTAAAAATTTGTGTTAAGAAATGTCCCGACCGTCGGATAGAAAATGCAAAACAATTGCACGCATACTACAAAGAAACTGGTAATAAATTATGTGGGTATGATTTCAACATGGATCAGTTATTAGAACCCGAACCAGGAGTCACAAAATATTTCAATTCGCTTGGACCATGCCCACCATTTCCGATTTACCAAGGGTGAGTAAATGAATAATCACGCGATATTTTTCGCGTGTCAGTCATTCGATTCGAAGGACAATTTATGGTGACACAATTAGAACCAATATTTTTACTTTATTTTAGCACACCAGTCCTTCATCGATGTATTCCCTCGGGGGAAAACGCGCCTGGTAAAGAAGTTCGAGAAATGTACGCCTTACTAAATTCCTGGGGAGTTGCCGAACAATTCATGAGCGATTTGTACAAAACCTGGCCAATTATTATTATAATATGTTTTGGTGCTTTGCTTTTATCGCTCGTTATTATTACGATGCTGCATTGGCTGACAAAAATCATTTCCTGGTTAATTTGTATTTTTGTTGGAGTTGCTAGTGTCGCAATCACTATTGTACTTTGGATGACATACTACCGGATAAAACATAATATAGATGTGAACGTAAAGTATTCGTTACTCGAAGAAGTAGCTCGAAATGAAACCGCGATATATGTGCTGGCCATAATTGCTACAGTCATTATGATATTTCTGATTCTAATCATATTCTTGTTGCGCACAAAAATTGGAGGACTAGCTGCATTGTTTGAGGAGGCCGGAAAATGTATGCTTGCTCTACCTGGATTGGCCGGGCCACCAATACTCGCATTCATCGCCCTTGCGATATTCTTAGCGTTTTGGGTAATCGTTGTGGTTTGCCTTGCAACTGCAAATTATCCTGGTGTTAAACCCCTAATACCATTAGGACAACTAATTGCTCACAATGAAACAATGGGCACCGGTAAACCGCCGAATGCTACTAATTACAAATCATTCACATTGGTCGAATATTTAGAAGCACATTGGTTGAAACGTATGTTATGGATCTATTTTATTGGTTTGATTTGGACTTCGGAATTCATTTTTGCTTGTCAACAGTTAACAATAGCGGGTGCCGTAGCATTTTGGTATTTTCGGAAACCAACCGACGCTCCTGTATTACATTCAATCGCAAAATTGGTGAAATACCATTTAGGCTCCGTCGCAAAGGGTGCATTCTTGATAACGCTATTTAAAATTCCACGACTTATTTTAACGTATCTTTACGCAAAATTGAAACGAAGCCAGGAAGGTGGTAGTGGCTTCGCGTCCTGCATGTTGAAATGTTGCATTTGCTGTTTCTATTCGTTGGAGAAGTTTATCCGATACCTAAATCACAATACATACACAGTTATTGCAATTGAGAGTATAAATTTCTGCCCGGCGGCAGGAATTGCTTGGAATGCGCTTTGGTCCAATGCTTTACAAGTAGCAACGATTAATGGTATTGGTGATTTTATACTCTTCTTGGCCAAATTAGCGGTAGCTGCGGTTTGCGGTTTAATTAGTATTTTGTTATTGCGAGATAATCCGGATGTGAATTTTTATGTCGCACCAGTGGTTATCATTACAATATTTTCATTTTTCATCGCTCATGTGATTCTGTCACTTTATGAGGTAAAAAATATGAAATTAATTTGCTCAACATCTCCGTATCTATTATATGCTCGTTTATTTTCAGATTGTTGTCGACACGTTATTCTTGTGTGTTTGCGAAGATCGAACCATAAACGGTCCAAATGGCCGATGGAAAGAGAGCAATCTTGCAATGCTGTTGGGTGAAGTACCAGCAACCGAAGTTCCAATGCAGCAGATTGAAATGGCGCCTATAACAAAACAACCATTCAGTTCTAATCCATCCGCTTAGGGCGGGCAACTATCACAATATTTTGCATTAGAATTAAGTTAAAAGTTTTCACTTTAATATAACGCTTCCATATTTTATGTATTCTACTTAAAGATGCACAAAAAAATATTTTTCCCTCATTAAGTATGTATGTACATTACTCATTTTTTGTTTAATCGACTTACATTATTGGTTGTGCTTTTTGTATTGAATGTTATATTTTTGTATGTTTAATTTGTAACTCGAATTTTGCAAATTTTTTAGTATTTTAAGAAATACAAATCGAGATTTGCTTTTGTAATTTTTATAACTTATGCATAGTATTAAACGTAATCTAAACTACCAATGTTGCTCATATGTGTATGCTCAAACTACCTACGCAAAAATATTATCTACAAACTACTATGGGATCATTTGCTCAACGAAGCAGGGTAACCTTTTACAGAGGCTTGGAACAAATTTTGGTGTGAGCTTTTTTTATTAAATAATCAACTTGAAAATCATTCCATTTATAAAAGATACCATAAAAACGACATTATACAAATTTATTTTTTGATAGAATTTTTTATAACGAATGTACAAATTCTGTATGGAAATAAGCAATAGACAGATTTACTTATAATTACAGAAACAATAGATTCTATTATAATATGGTACATACATTGTTAATTTACTGTTATATATTATATGTATAAATATTTATAAATGTTTTCAACAATCACTTTTTAATAAATGTACAATCAGAATAACTCCATTCAACTTGGCAGATTAATTGTAAAAATAACATTATTTTTGGGAGCAGCTCCATCTTTCTTTGTAAAGTTAAAAGATTTGTATTAAGTTTAATAAAACGAATAAATTGGATTATGGACTTTTTATTTTCCCACTGATGGTTAACGTTAGAGGTTGTTGAGTACCCATTAAAAGATGGTGATAAAAGTAGAAACTGAAACATAAAGAAGGATCAGGAACATATCGCCGACCCAACTTATTTCTGTAATATCTGAACAGTAATTGCCGATATTAAAAAGAAATCGTTCGTAAACCTCACGGTATAAACAAATCCCGCTATCAGACATTTTCTCACGGTGTCATAGGATCCTATGCCATTAAAAAGTCCTGGCTCCATTGTGTTTAGAGTATACAAACAAACAAGTTTTTAGCGGGAAGGTAGGATCATTTTGTTTATAGCAAAGAATTGACCCAGTTGCAGATAGTTGACTGAGTAATTAATTGTCTAATTAAATAACTTTGTTAGTAAAAATATAAAAAATTAGTAAGTAGAAGACAACGCAAAACTTAATTCCATTTTTTATGAAACAACATGCTTGCAATTGTTCCGATACCTAAATAAAATACATATATGTTACCTAATCTTTCTTCTTTTTATGAAGTGGACAAGCATAAGGCGTCTTCCGCTCTTCTGGGACTTACAGAATACTATATTGTGCTGTCACACGGACCGAAAAATTACAAAATTTATACCAATTGGCGATTGCTATATATCAAGTGTGGGGGGGGGGGGGGGCGAAGTCCGAGATTCATACCTCCTCGCCGGTGCTCCCTGGGTAACGCTAAATGAATCAGGCGGTGTAGTGGAGACGAGCAGACTAAATCCTGTTTATAGTCATGGACACTACATGTCAGGGCGGGTTATTGGCGCCCTAAAACCAATACCAAACCAGCGTCTGTTCTCCATGTTAGGAGCGGCTGAAGCGGGCGTCTGTCTTGTATCAAGCGGCTCGCTATATAAATGTGTTCAAGGTAGGACTGGATGCCTTAAGATTTTCACCAGTACGTGACCCACACACGTAACAAGCGGGTTGAGCGGCAGGCCAACAACCTTCCCTCATAAAAACCATTTAAGTTATGAACCCTGAGCAAAGGCCTCGGATTGCCATATCGGATTCATTACAAACTCGACCTCGGAAATTGTACACGGACAACGCTTTAAAAATGGGAACATGGAACGTGCTTAGCCTCTTAAGACCTGGAGATCTCCAGAACCTTTCGAACCAAGCAAAGAGTTACACATTAGACGTACTTGCACTACAAGAGCTTAGATGGTCCGGGAGTGGGATCCATGACACCACCAATGGTTACACTCTTCACTACAGCGGCCATCAGAACGGAGGAGAATTTGGAGTTGGCTTCCTCATCCATCGGCGCGTGAAGCACCACATCATCGATTTCCGCCCGATCAACATGCGGATATGCACGGTCAGACTTCGCACTAATAAGTTTAACATCACGATCGTTAATGTACATGCACCCACCGAAGATAAATCTGATGACATCAAAGATCTCTTCTTTGTGGAGCTGGAGGAAGTCATCAATAACATACCGCACCACGACATTAAAATCATCATGGGCGACTTTAATGCAAAAATCGGTAGGAGTGCAGAAAATACATCGCACATTGGTCCCAACAGTCTGCATCTAACTAGTAACAACAACGGCCAACGCGTCACCGACTTGGCATTAATGTACAACTTAGTTGTATCAAGTACGTTTTTCCCACATAAGAGAATCCACAAAGTAACGTGGAGATCGAATGATGGAAGAACGGAAAACCAAATTGATCACGTCATGGTGTCTAAGAGACACTCGACCAGTATATCTGACGTTAGATCCTACAGGGGTGCAGATATGGACAGCGATCATATGCTTGTCGTATTTAAATATAAGTGCAAACTGTCATCTACGTTCAACAGACAAGCACAAAAAACCGTTCGATGGAATGTGGATGCTCTAAAAGACCAAACGTCACTGCAGAGTTACCAATCAGCTGTCACTAACTATCTAGAGCGGCCTAGCAACAACGAAGAAGCTCCGTCTACCATCCAGGAGCAGTGGCACACAATACAGTCAGCCATTACCACCGCGGCGCAAAACACTATCGGAAGAAGACCTCCGAGACCCCGCAATGATTGGTTCGATGATCAATGTCGCCTGATCGTCGCAAATAAACAAAAGCTTCGTGAAAAATGGTTGGCTCGCAACACTAGAAGCACACATGCATAATATCTCCGCGCCAGGAAAGCTACGACTAAATACCTTCGTCAAAAGAAACGCTATCATATGAGATTATGCATCGAAAACATCAGCTTCCAAGCGGAAGTAGGAAATTCAAGGGACTGTTTTGCCAATGCCAGGAATCTCACTAAAGACTTCCACCCAAGAAGTACAGCCATCAAAGACGGGAATGGAGAATTGAGAACAAACGTGGCTGATGTTCTCTCAGTATGGCAAACCTACTTTCAAAATCTACTAAATCGGAATGACGAAGTGACCCCCATTAGAACAATAGCTCCTCCAGGTGATGAGGTCTTCGTCGAATATCCCACAGTTGAGGAAGTAGACGCAGCTATTAGTCGATTGAAAAACGGCAAGGCACCCGGTCTCGATGGAATCCCCGCAGAATTAATAAAACTCGGAGGCGCTACTCTTGCAACAAGTCTATACGATCTCATCGTATGTATTTGGGACCAAGAAGAGTTGCCGGAGAATTGGAAGACCGCGCTCATATGTCCGTTGCATAAAAAAGGCGACCGTCTTAAATGTGAAAACTATCGTGGTATAGCTCTATTGAACACTGCTTACAAAGTGTTGGCTAATGTTGTACTTGCCAGACTCATCCCTCTCGCCGAAAACATCATTGGCGACTATCAGTGTGGTTTTCGTCCCAACCGATCGACCACTGACCAGTGTTTCACCATGAGGATGATCTTGGAAAAATGTTGGGAGTACAACATAACCATACATCAATTATATATAGACTTCCGTCAGGCATATGACAGTATAAACCGCGATAACCTTTGGGCCGCGCTCATATGCCTAGGAATTCCAGAGAAACTCGTTTCTCTGTGCAAATTAACAACGTCTGGGTCTGTATGTAGAATTGTAATCGAAGGAACTGTGTCAGACTCCTTTGAAATAACATCTGGTGTTCGACAGGGAGATGCACTCGCGCCTGTGCTGTTCAATTTGGCGCTTGAGTACGTAGTGAGGAAAAGCAACATCGAAACTTCGCGCTGTATATTTCATAAATCAGGCCAAATTCTTGGATATGCAGATGATATCGTGCTTCTTGGCTGAAGACCTAGCGATATCAAAGACAGTTTCGTGCCGCTCGATCGCTGCGCAAGAAGACTTAGTTTGGAGGTGAACAGTAACAAAACCAAATTTGTATCAACACCCAGGAACATCTCCATGGCAAATCTCGGAATTGGCGACCATAACTTTGATCGCGTTGAAAACTTCAAATACCTCGGGTCAGTTATAACATCATCAAATGACATGCAGGCAGATATAAAAGCCCGAATCGCTGCCGCACATCGAGTTTTCTACGCCCAATCAAAATTATTGCGATCTAGACATCTATCGCAGTCGTGCAAGCTCGCACTTTATAAAGCACTCATAAGACCTGTGCTGGCTTTCGGAAGCGAGAGCTGGACCATGACCACTAATGATTGTAGATTATTATCTACCTTCGAAAGGAAGGTCATTCGCTCCATCTTTGGTGCTATTAAAGTCGCGAACAATGAATATCGGATTCGCGATAAAGCAAATTCTTGGAGGTTGCGATATTATCGGATTCATCAAATCCAATCGAGTAAGATGGCTCGGCCACGTTGCAAGGTCCCCACAACAACGGATGACCAATAAAGTGTTCCATCAACAACCAGCCGGTGTGCGTCGTAGAGGAAGACCCCGACTGCGCTGGCGTGACGACGTCGAACAAGATCTACAGGCACTAGGATGTCGAAACTGGAGGTCGAGAGCGATGGACCGAGACGGCTGGAGGACCATAGTGTGGGCGGCAAAATCCCTTCATGGGATGTGAATCTAGAGAGAGAGGATATATCAAGTATCTGCAAGATTTATACGCGCAACGTCGTGTGGCCCGTTTAAAAATGGAGACATATATTCGTGTGGAGAGAACATTACATGAGTATCGACGTCGACTCGCGCCACCCACGTACCATACGTTCATCGCATGGGGCTCCACAAATTTAGCCGCTAATTCAATCATTCGCGGTTAAGTGAGAACGCCAAAAAAAATTAATAATACAATTATTATATTGTAGAATATAATAGAATATTTATTCATGTGTACAAAAGCATTAGCTTAAAAACATTTAATAAATATTATTATTATTAAAAATTATTAAGTTTGTTGCAACAATCAAAAAAGTGTACCGTTCGGCTACAAAATGAATTCCGAACAACAAAATTATGCTCCTGTTGTCACGCGAACCAGCCATTTCAAAATCGCCCAATCGATTTGCACTTTGCCAAAAGTGTCAAATTGTTTGGCATCGAGATGTGAACGCGAGAAACAATATATTGCAACTAGCTCTACATGGGGAGACGATACCAGATGCATTTAAAAGATAATAGATATACATATATTAAATGTTATTATCGGTAAACGCAGTCGTCGTATGCGTACTACTAGACTAACTTCTTTATTTTTATTAATAAAGTTGTATATTGGAAATCATTCCATATAACATGAATTTAACAATTGTGAATTTATAAATAACAAACATGTTGTCGAAATATTCTAACCATGCTAATTATCCAGATTCAAATTTATTAAAAAATTCTAAGAATAAAACAAAAACTATAATAACTATAAAGGCCAGAAAATAGAAAAATAAATTAATAATAACTTGATAATTACAAAATACAGCTCTTCGCTATGAAATTAATAAGTAGCGCAAAACAGTTGTTTCTGTAAAATTACCAGTGATCGTTATTGTGCAACTGTCTTATAAATTATCCTTACCCTGTAGTACGGTTCTGGCTAGCCAAAAACCAGTACGGTGCTCAGCAGAGCTAGGGATTTCCTATAAGAAGTAAACGTTCTCCTGGTAGAAGTTAGAATCCTGAGCCCTCTTTTTAGTACTGAGGAAGAAAGAACTAACAAAGGAGGTCTTTGGTACTTTTATTTGATTGATTGATTGATTGATTGGAATGTGCGACCAAACCTAAGTAAGATTCCCGGTTGACGCCGGGCCCATCCGCACACTCTTTTACACATAACAAGATGGAGGGATAGGAATGGTATATTAATTATTATGAAAATTGACCCGGTTTCAGACACCTAAGTAGTCAATAGTTAGTAAATTGTTAGTTGAAATGTAATGTAAGACGGTTAACACAAGACAGCACAATTATTTAAAATATGGTATAAATCTCAGCAAACAGAATCCTAAAAATTATATTAAATTATCTGCAATAAAACTTATAATATTTCCAGTGGTGGTTTTTACTATTAGGAATACTAAAAGAATGGTAAATAATGAAGTATTAACTAATTATATTAAAACAGCTTAATGTAATAATTATCATTAATTAATTCAATTCAATTCTCCTGAAAAATATTAAATAAAATTAATCAAATTCAAACCACCAAATAATTAGTATATAATAATAGTACTAACCAGAATCAAAAGTATCATTACAGGACTTCGAGATACTAAACAGTGTAAAACATTAAAGCTTATAATTATTAATAAAGTAGCAGCGACATTTCTCGTTCACCAATAAAACCTGTTAAAGTATAGTATTCAACAATAATTAATACTAACAATCGAAGCACCATGGTCATCATTAAAACAGTAACTGCCATCTCTTAATTAAACGAGAAATAACCCATGAGCATCCTGAAATTTAAATTAATTAACATCTTTAACTTAAAATTATGAATTAAAAAAAGCGATTTAGAAAAAGGAGAAAACTCAGAAATGAATTACCAAAGGCTTATACTATTTCATTTTTAAAACACATACCCTAACTCACCTTCAAAATGAATTAAAAAAGGCACATTCTATTTAAAAAATAAATTTAAATTCCAAAAAATTTTCATTAATGAAAATAATAGTTGCATGGATTTACATTGATTAGTTATAAAATATAAATATAAATAAAAAGGCTTATATTATTTCATTCTATAAACATTTATATTAATTCATTTTAAAAATGAATCAAGAAATGCCCTGCCTAAATTCACCTTATCGAATTCTTTCATTTCTTCTTCAACTCCGATTTTAATTCATCCCCAAAGCGAATCAAAAACACTTATTTTAATTCAGAAAAAAACCATTCAATTCAGACCCCTTTAATTCATGCAGCCCCTGATAAACCTTGATAACTCTAAATTGCTCATCATATAAAACATAATAAATATAACAATTTAATACTCAAACGATGAATAATTGGAGGTAGGAATTAGTAAAATCAGTTAATTTCTGCAATCAAAATGTGGAAAGAATCATTTTCATAAATAATCTTAGTAAAATGTACCAAGAAAATATGTAATGTAGATCCAGGAGTGCTCGCTACCCGCTTCTCTAGAATAAAAAAACCAACACACTGCAACCCATAAAGTTAGTTCCCAATCCCAATAGATGAAAACTCAGCGATCGCCCGTTAACATCAATATAAAAGAAAATTTATCGCAATACACATCCACCGTATCCTCGCCGCCCCTGTGTAAATTGATCACACAAAATGAAATGAAAAAGCAAAAAATCAATGATTAAATCGTTTTATTTCATATAGAAAAACATTTACACTACCAAGCACAAAAAGTAAAAATATAATAATTATGGAATGACATAAATAAAACAAAATGAAAACAAAAGTCCCCTGATCTTGTATATTTTTCGTTCGTAATCAATACATACACATCCATACAAAGCACAGCCGAAAGCATATAACAAGCTTTGTATATACATTGCAAAACCACATTTTTGGTGGTATTGAAATGTACATTATATCCCGCTATACACCTCCAATACTAATTTCCATACAAAATATAATGTACGTCGTACGAGTAAATAGATATAAAAAACAAAAGTTACAATTCAAAAGTACCAACGAAAAACAATCGTCGCAAAAAGAACAACAAAAATTGTTATCGAGTGTAACAAAACAGAATAACAGAATTGAAAAACACTTTCTGGCACAAACAATACTCAAACAATTCTACCACCTTGAGAATACTAGTACTCTACACCTTTATGAGTTATAGAATACAGTAATCATTTTATTATATTCTTAAAATTTATTTGAAAAAATATATGTTAATAATTAATATGATTAAAACGTGTTAAAACAATGGAAAAAATGAGAAAACACTTATCTTATTCATCCTCTGGAATCATAAAAGTTGTACACATATCGAAAAATTACATACATACAATGCGTATGATGCATTCAAACAACGGTATCAAAATACATATAAACGAAATTGTAATATACATATTCTACGCCATTGCAAGCGCATCACACACAAATTAATATAATATAACTATTCAATATGTATCTTATTACGGCTTCAAAATTCTTTAAATCACAATATATTATTTATGTCTATGAACACTTAGATATATATTATTTAATTAATTAGTTAATTAAAATACATTCAAACTATTTATTTTTAATTATTTAGAGGAGAGACAAAAAACACGTCTTTCCTCTACGACGTTCAATCGCCGACCTCCAAAGGAGGTCTTTGGTACTTTTATGTGATAAAATAGAAGGGGTCTTCGTGACCGCTCTTAAAAAGATTCTCTTTACTCATTCAACTATTCCCAGTCACTTGCCTAGACTCGATGGTTTATGAACATGTTCAAGTGAGAAATCCTTGGAGCTTCTTATCGAAACTAATATCCCACAATATTCACATTCGACAAAAAACAGATCCTGTTTATTGACTCAGTCGATTCCAACGGGATCATTCCAGTGGAAATGCGAAAAATTCAGAATGTCGAAATGAATTTCGAATGAATTTAGTTCTAAGATGCATAACTCTAAAAATTCTAGAAATATTTATGCTAGTCCTATAAGTAGCGTAGGTGCAGCCCCGTCACAACATATGTACTGTAAAGGGCAGTCTGTATAGATACAGATTAACACTCCATTCTGCATACTGCATATGATAGAGAAATTAGTTGATATGTAAGAAACACCTTAATTAAAAGCATTTCAGGAAATTGAAAGTGCATTTAGCAATGTGAAAACTGGGACAGTCATGGAAAGATTCTCATGGGGACGAATAGACCACTCGAGCTTGCAGATTATGATCAATTATGTTGCTAAGCAGGATTGTTAGCGTTGAGTTGCGGAGATCCACCATTAGAAGACAGGTACTAGGGGTACACCGCAGAGCGTCGATCTTTGTAAACGATGTATCAATAGTTTTCGCTTGTAGAAATACTTATATACCACGAAAAAGGTGATGCAAAAAGTCTTTTTAATCGTCCCAAAATGGGCCAGCAGATGTCAGTCCAAGACTGAGCTGGTTTTATTTACTACGAAATACTAAATTTCAAATGTTTCCCCTTCTACTTTAAACTCACGTAGACTCACGTTTGCTGAAAAGTGAGATTTCTGATTGAAATTAGTGAAGTATGCTCTGGTATAATTTACTTAAAGTTGTAACAGGTTTACTCAATTGTAAGAGTTTTGTTGTACGTTTTGACAGTGAACAAGAACCTTACTGAATTAGAGTTTTTTTTGTTAGAAATAAAAATTTTATTTCTCACACGTCAGCATTTATTTTAATCGTTCCACTGCTTATTGGACTGAAGGTTGGAAAATTAACAGGATTAAGGTTAATTCAACAAATTATGGGTCCAGTCCATGACAACGAGCAAATCGAATTAAAATTAAAATTTTGGTACTTCGTGAGAGTACCTAACACTCACACGTGTTTAAAAAAATTTGTATTTATTAAAATTTACATGGACATTTCTACTAACATGGAAATTTTAGATGTGCGAAATTCTAGAGGCCAGTGAATTGTACGACGTAGTGGATGGCGGCGATCAAACACTAACGATTACGGATGCAAACTATATGCGATGAATATTAAGACATGGAAGCAGAATGTTTCCAAGGCAACACGTGCAATTTCAAAAACTTTGCAAACAGCAGTCATTGCTGCAAATAATAAATTGTGATTTGGCAGCTTCAATGTGGTACCGCTCAAAAGTTTGTATAAGCAAACAGCAAAGGCACGTATGTACTTGCTACAGCGGTATTACAGTTTAACAAAGGAGTCGGGCGATAACGTGACTGTCAAAACTCATGGAAGTCGTGCAATATAGGATCAAGGTGAAGAGGTTTCCGATTCGATAGTTATGACGAAAATTGTAATGTCTTTACCAGCTGAATAGAACCGTTTTCATAGTGCGTAGGAATCAATGAGTGCGGAAAACCAAACTGTGATACATTTACGTGTAAGATTAATGCCAGCTAGAGGAGGTTTGATTGAAGTCGCAAGGTAGTATTGAAAGAACGGAAGCGTTAATGGTCAAACTGAATTTTTCGAAGAAGTATTCCAATTCAAAAAAACAATAAAATAGACGAAGTAGCAAGCCAAAGGGCAATTGTTTTCATTGTGGGAGAATCATTGGTCATTGGAAACGCGACTGTACGCAGAAGAATAAAAAGAACCAATCAGATAACAAGAAACAGAAATATGAACGAGATTTTGGGTTATTATGGGTAATAGTCAGATATTATTTTTACATCGAGGTTACCAAGACGAATCATCTTTATCCCCTCGAAACCTCGAATTTTATTGTATTTGAGGCATACATGCGATTACTATATGAAATTTTGGGTTATTCTGGGTGGCAGTCAGATATGCGTTAGCCGAAGGAGTTTCGAGACTCTCATTTTTCAAAAATACTATACATTACTTATATTAGCCCCGCACACTTGATTATCCAAGATATGGTCTCCTTACCACGCCCCTGAATTTTGAGTTCGCTTTCGAGAAAACAGACGTTTGAAAACCAGAAGGAATTTACTTGAGCATCAATCATTTACTTTAAGTAAAAATAGGTGGGTGATGTCCCTATATTTTATGGGGTAATGCGCAAAAACAAATTATTAGAGTTTCATTACAGCAAAAAGTCTTTACTAAGCAAAAATTCTATAATAACCTTGGAAAAGCGTTCTCTGATACAACGTCTAGATAGATTTTAAGATTCTGGCGATTTAATTGTTAATAATCCAATAATTAAAATACAAATACGTTTATATCATAAAATACAAGTACGTTTATAGCATACCAATAAAAGAACGTACATTGATGTAGGTTGTTAAACTCAATTGGTCTTAATATTTGACTGGGGTCAATAAAATGAATATATTTATTCGCAAATACGACTAAAACAAGCGACCTTAATTTAGAGCGCGTAAAAATTGTACAAGTACACAAGATATAATATTTCAGAGTATAAGCCGTTACACCTTTCATTTCCGTACCCTAAATGTAAAATAAAATGATAGAAAAATCATTTTAAAAATTTCACCTTCCACATTAATAATAGAATAACGAACCAATGATCTTGCTAACCAACCAATTTAATCCTTCATGGAGCAATAAGTTGGCGAATAATACTATCGAAATTAACAAGCAATATTTGAAGACCTTTACGAATTTCATTTGTCACCTGCTTCATAGGCTACGTGTTGGTTCTTTAGCAAATCGCAAAATATTCTAATTTTAGTAAACATTGTTCATATAAGTAGCTATGGCGGAAATGTTCTTTTAGTTTAATGCAAATAGATTAGAATACACATACATATATTTTTATATGATTAGATAACTTCAGCGAGAGTCCCGCGCAAATTGAACAATAATTGTAAAACGTTTAAGAATATGTTAATTCTGGAAATTTTGTTAAATATTGCTGATAACATAAATATTCGCAAAGTAAACACACTTTTTGACCAAATAGAAAATAAACATAAAGTTTTTTGTTGGTAGAAGAAGGGTTAGAGCAAACTTGGATTAGCAACTCACCAAATCACAATTATACATATTTCGTTCCTCATTTTTAGATTATGTTACTGTTTAGTTCAGTCGAAAATTGAATAACATGTAAAACGATACTTAACTAGCGTGTTGAACACATTTTAAAATTCTGCAACATAAAACCAATAAGAATAATGCATTACTGCTTAGCATGCGGATTAAGACAATACGTAACGTATTACAAATTGATCTACGAAAACCTTATTAAGCCAATTTTTAGAAGTTAAATAGGTTCTAACGTTTGGTACACTTAATTTAAAATATAAGACCAAGCTAGTTGTTTTTGCTTCAGATTAGAAAGTTCATGTACGCAAAGAAACTCGTCGGTACATATAGATCCGTAGCGTTTGCTAAGATTCAGCGCTATGATTACGATTTTCATTAATGGTTTGCTTTTGTCATGCTATAAGTTACCAAGAAATTTTTTTAAAAATTTCTTCTTATTCTGTCTCTAAGACAATTTCATTTCGTCTTTATTCCTTAAAGTGAAAGTACACTGCTAGTTGCGAAAATTAAGGGAACACTTTTGTATGGAGCGTTACCGGGCCATGATAAACGAGTATATTGTTACCCAGAATTCAAGAAGAGGACACCCATGGTTTCAAGGCTTTACTTTACAAAGCATTAAATTGAAAATTGATGTCGGTATATATTTAAAGGAACACCTATAGAATGTATTCATATAACTTGAATTAAATCTGCAGTGCTGTTATTCTTATGGCTATCGAAATAGTACGTATTCTAGCATTTTAAGAAGAATGTTTTCAAATTTATATTTGACTGATAATAAAATATGATCTAAATCGATATCTATATTTGTGTGACCATAAACTGATTTCAAAGATACCCGTTTTTCGATCAATTTTAGGTACAGTGCAGAAAAAACAAAGTGTTTGGAATAATATTTACTGGATAGTCGATATAATGTGTTTCAGCAAGATTAACTTAACAAGGAAGTTGGTAGGTAAATTTCATTTATATATTTGTATTTTATCTTTTTAAATAGGTAAAACATTGTGAAAGATCGATGGTGAAGCAGTCGGATACATTTTTAAAGCAAGATCATAAAACAGGCAATCAATAAGCAACTCCGTATAGCGACTAATTAATGTTGTTGGGAAATATGCAGTTTATCAAAAGTGTAAGTACTAAAACACTATTAAGCCATCCATACTTTTCTTTGCACCTATATGTTAGCAATCTGAGGGGCAGTTGGTCAAAGAAAAAGCTTTATCACCAAATAATTTCAGCCGGCTCTCACTTTATTACAAATAAATTCCTTTTATGGCTCCCTTTTTGAACCGATTCTATTGGCTCGCAGCTGCGACGCAACCAATCCAATTAACGTTATCTTTGAAATTGCAAATTTTGTTCATATTCCCAAGTTCCTAAATTCCACCAATTATTAATATAACCGGTTACCAAGTAAATTCCCGCCTTCTAACTACAGTACAATTTGTAATTTAATTATGTGAGCGATTATATCAAACATGGGAATTTTAACGAATAATCTACATTTTACTTAGAAAATCCCTCAAAATATAAAGTTTGTTATAGTAAATATAAATTAATATTATCAGTATTGTGTAAAAACAAAAATAACTCATCAATCTATCAAACATTAAGGTCACGAGTTCATATTGCACTCATTCCAAATTGCACAAATCTAACGAATCGATTTTAAAAACGTTTAAAAAATATAACAGTTTAGTTATCTATTGATTCTTATTAGAACTATGTATAACACTTTTATATAGTTTTCTCTGTCTATAATGTGCTTTTTATCTTGTCAAAATAAAATAGAGTACATTTTCAACAAAATTGGCAGTGTAATTCGAACTTCAGAATCGTATGGTCGGTTTATTGATAAATGTGAAATTATTATATTTTTGGGTTGTATAGTTTTCGTTTCTTCCTGTTTTAATTATATTAATTAAATATGTGGCAATTAGTGAAAAAAGTGGTTTTTAGTTTATTATTTGGATTAATTTTATTAAATAGTCAAACGAACTGTTTAGATTGGAGTAAGTGAATTTTTTTTCGTTCATTTATAATTTTTTTCGTATATTTTACTACATATAAAGTAGCACGAGGTACTAAAGTATAGGTATTTTATTATGAGAATATACAATTTACGGGTATTACATAAATAAAAATTGAGGATAGATTATTTAATCTTTACTTTAACGATAATCAAATTAGTTCTAGTGTATATTTGCAAAATTGTTTTAATTAATCTCATGTTCTATTTTTTGATATTTTGTGCTAGAAAATCTATTTGAAAATTTATTGTTATGGTTCTGAGTTTGAAACATACTCTATTTCGCCATTCATAAGAATTCAAAAGTCACGTAAGCATATGAAATTTGGTGTCTACACTAAAATGCACAGTGTCAGCAGTAATTAAACTTATAAAAAATAAAATTTTTTTATTGATTTCTTAATTAACTTAAATTACAGTTTAGACAATGTGATCACAACACAATTTGTATCTTAATACAAATTTCTATAAACTTATTTACTTTTCAAGTCGCGCTGGCCACCACTGTTATTATGCACAGAAATTATGTAATGTTCGTACATAAGTACGGTGATCGGTGTAGTACGGAAGGGATATTATGGTATGCAAAACCACAATAAATATAAAATAACTTATTTATTTATAGATATAAAAATACTATTTACATAATTATTTATTCAAATTGTTGATGCATACGTAAATTTCGAAAAATTAATTAAACCGGGAAAATTATATAGAACGAGAAATATACTTTTAAAATTATGGAAAATTTGTAACGTACGTACTACGTCGATCGGAATTATTTTCAATGTCAGGGTCTTAAGGGGGTGTGTTGCTATATTTTGGGTTTGTTTGTGTATGGTCAGTGAACGAACTAATCCAAGGGAAAGTCTTTTAGTTGTATAAATTTTCGAAAGTTATCTTATTGCTTACATCACAGTTTGGTTTGGAATTTCAGAATTACTGACGGTGGTTGTTACCTGACACATTCGCTTGACGTAGGTATGGCTTGTTAGTGTCATTATAATACAGCTAAATTAGTTTTTCTACGTTTGTTTAAATCAAAAGCTCAAAGTTCTCATTATCAAACTAAAGTCGATAAATACTGTGTGCTATAATTTTGGCTCAACAACTGATTCGAGAACCATGTAATTCTAATCTATATACGTGAATCTGGAATTCTATTCATTTAGATTAGAACATTTCTATTTATTTTCGTAGTTACTCGATGACTGTGAGAAAGCACGTATACCATATTACCCAATTAAGATAAACATTTGATCGTATGACGACTATCTAGGTGTGCGTTTTATGATTTGTTTGTGCCAAATGCAAATAATTCGGGGCCTGATCCATGTAATGTAGTTCAAATTTTTTGTATTTCTACATTTTCGTATGTACTTTTATCTATCTGATTGCACACAGCGATAATGTTACCGATTAAAATTACGCTAGTCAATTTTTTGCATACTTTTGCAAAATATTTTTCTTCGTATTGTATAGCTAGTTATGTTTAATTTCTTATCGACTGTGATATAATAATTTTTAGGAATTTTTTTAAGATACCATACTTCGATAAGTATAAGGTTAGTCCAATTAAATAAGAGATTACGTGGTATGTATAAAGAAAATCGTTGATTCTCCCGCTCGAATTAACTGTCATTGTTACATTCATTTGCAAGATTGTAACGCATGGCCAACTGTTTCAAAAGATTTTCAAAAATCAGTGTTATTATCTACTTGATATTGCAATCTAGCTTTAACCCTGACAAATATAAAGTACACGATACGTTTCGAGTACACATATGCAAAGAAATTTATCAGACCGCTATCGCTAACATTTATTGAAAAAAATTAATTATTAAAGAGCTACGAAATTTTAGATTATCAATTCATGCAGGAGCAAACCGCTCCTTTGCTCTGGCCCTACTAAGGTACCAATCGGCGTATGGATTGATCAGAGTCAGACCAGCCCTTGTGTCTACCAGACCCGGTGTGTCTAATTTATTGTACATCAACTAATGATAAAGAGTAAAACAGTTTGTTTTTAGCTTGAAAAAATTGTACTTCACAGTTCTTACATGATCGATTCATTTACGAGTGCCTTAACAACACCAATAAACCAACTAGAAAAATTTCATGTTCCCTTTTGTTTTTATTTTTCAAGTGTGTCTCAAATTTTCAGGACAGTCAATCTCATTTTACATTAGTATGTGGTTTGGAAGCATACCCTTTTAGTGCGATTTTCACAAGTGAAACAAAATGAAATGTCTCGCAACTTGTACTTTCAACTTTCTCGTCTTTTTTGCTCTCGCAAGAGTTTAAGATCACATCTGAAGTCGTCAACAAATTAAAAAGTTAAACAAATTATTTTTTAGGCTTTTTTGGTGTGGACATATTTCATCGTACGATAGCTTTTACTGTTCGATTTGTGCTTATATTAAATCGAAATGTTGGCTCTAATTACTTCAGTTAAATTATAAGCGGGAATAAATATAAATTAAAATGAGCAAAAAGCAAACAGGTGTTGATTTTCGTGAAGTCATAATAAAGCTGCACTTAGAAAACCGTTTTTGCAGCACATAGTAAAAACGTACAAGAAAACAGGTAGCATAAGTTATATAGGACAAGACGTCGAAAACGTATTTTGGACGAGAGGGATTAACGTGCTGTTGTACAGATGATTCGCCAAAATAATATCCAGTTCGGCTGTCCAGAAAATGTTAGCCACTAGTTGTAAAAAGAATGTGAGCCCTCGGACTGTGCAGCGGTTGCTGAACAGACGCGTCTATTTCTCCAGAACTGCAAGAAAAAAGCTGTTGATTAGTAATGCTAATAAAAAAAAATGAATTCGCTAAATTGATAAAAATGGAACAGGCCGTCGAAAGTGTGGCGAAGAAAAGGGCAAGCGCTTCAAATCAATAATCTTAGAAGTACGAAACATGCCGAAGAAAGTGTAATGATTTGGGGCTGTATGTCTGGCGCACGTGTGGGAAATTTAGTATTCATTGACGGTATTATGGACAAGCATAAATACCTCGATCTTTTAAGGTGCAATTTGAATATATCAGCAGAAAATTTAGGTTTAATAAGCAATTGCAAATTCCAACACGACAACGACTCCTAGCATACTGCTCATATTATTCGGGAATGGCTACTCTAAAATACTCCCAAACAATTGAATTCACCTCCGCAAAGTCCAGACTTAAACCCGATAGAGCATCTGTTGGATTATGTTGAGAAAAAGCTATGTAACTACGTAATAAACTAAAAAACCTTGGAGCAAGCTATCAGAACGGAATGGGATAAGGTTCCAGTACAGTTTACCCAGAAATTGGTGTTATCGATCACAAACAGACTGCAGTGCGTCCTAGGTGCAAAAGGTGGCCCAACCAGATATTGATGGTTTGCATAAGTATAATTTTTTTTAACTGACCGATGAATTATGTCTGATGTAAAGGAGATCTTGTTTTTAATTATATTAATTCTCTCTCTCACTGGCACTGTATCCCATCAAGGAGTTTGGCCGCCTCAAATGAGGTTTCATAATCATATTTTCATTTCGGAATCGAACTCGGGACCTCCGATTGCTGGAGCAAGTATGCTGACCACTTTGCCACCCCGGAGACATTTATATTAATTACATTATTGGCGGTCAATTATATTAATTACATATAATAATTACATATATTAAATAAAACACAAAACATTGAATTCTACACAGTTTTTATTTCCGACCGCCTTTCAAACTTCCTATAGACTGTGATAATATTGGTTGCAAGGTTTTTAAGTTTTCGTAGTTTTGAAGGCTGTACGATGAATTATGCCGCAGAGTTTAATTAACTAAACGCTATAACTTAGATATTAATATGCATTTATACATATATTATAATTTGCAAATTTTGTTGAATTTGTTTGTAGTTTTCATAATAATTTTAGAAAATTGGTTTAACTTTAAAATTTAATTCAAAACTAATCTGTAATATAAAAAAATGTACAAAAATTAAATTTTGTGTAAAATTGTAAATTGCAGATTATATTTAAAATACTTATCTGATGGGAAATTTTAATTTATTAAGGAATTTTAAAAATATTGAGCGATTATTTTAATTAATTTTACTAAAATTTTCATTTTTGTACTAAATGAAGATAAATTTATAGCGTTTAGCCAATTATGTTTTTCCCCCGATAGATATCTGAGACTCAACTTTGGCATACGCGGATTCAGACTACGTACATGTCATCGGGAGTTAGTTCGAAAAAATACCACGATTTCACACAAAATGTATTAAAACAACAACAAAGTTAAAAATATTTCAACTCGAGTTTGGAACTAGTAGGGGCATAAAGCATTTCACGAAATTTGATTGGTTTTGAGTTCGGGAATAAGTATGATACTTTTTATTTCCAATGTCATGAACGCAGCATAAATGCAAACTTTTTCGTTGATCCAGCCTCTGTTATTAAAAATTTAGATTTTTATGGTTTAAACGAATCCCGGATTTACTTTATATTTTTAATATGTAAATTTTGACTAAATAATATTTTGACTTCGACTCCACCCGAACATTAATCCAAATAAGTGTTTTGTGTTAACATCGCACATTCAAATTTTTTATTTGTATTTCTGATTAGAACGATCATAATTAAAACACATTCCAGAAATTGCAAGATTTTTTGGCATATCGTGCAGTATGATAAGAAAACGTTGTTGTGAACAGCCAAGAAAGTCACTTTTATGATATCAACAAAATTAAAAAGAATTAAACCTGAATATTTCCGATGTACTTTTGGATGAACGTTAAAAAAAACAATTTAAGGGGTTGAGCTGGACTGCACGGCTCATCTTAGCAAAAACAGAACGTGCAATCCAGGATTAAATCAAAGAATTTGAATTAAAGGTAGAATGAATGATAGCAGCTGTCAAACGAGACAAATTCGGAGGGTAAAAGAGAAAGCATATAAATCAACATTTAGAATTTTGTTCAATCGAAATTAAAAACCAAAAATTCACAATTATTTTTATTCCAATTTAGTACGGATTTATTATTTTTATTTTCGGTAAAAAATTGTATTTACAGTATTCCAAAATAAAAAGTAATTATGAAAAGAAAAGCACGTATAATATGTACGTAGTAATAAGAAAAAAGCGACACTGTAATATAACATATGTTTACAAAAAGAAAAAGTCCAACAACAACCAAAATTTTTTAATTATTTTTTTCTGTTTTCTAAATAAAAATACATATAGATAATTTTATCACAAATCACTTTGCTTTTAACACAATTTTCATTTTATTTTATATAAACACTTATAAGTAAGGAATTTTTTTCCAATTTTTCGATGCACATTTTGACAACATTTCACAAAACAATTCATTTCAATGTTCAAAGTTAATTAATAATATCACAATTTTTTAAAAACACAAAATTTAGCGCATCACTTTTTACAACAACAAAAACTTGTCCGGTTAGCTTTTTCTTTGACATCTGAGACCACCATATGCATTTTTTATATAACCATCCTGTTCCCACATTACTCAAAAGAGATAGCAAATATTATATTGATTTTATATGGCAAATATAGTTGCAGATCTAGTTAATGTAACTCTATTGATCAAATTTGCACAAAACACATGGCAAATAAAGATACGAAAAAGTGGGAAATGGTATTATGCTCTGATGAAATGAAATTACATCTCGTTGGTTTTGATGGCCGATTATCGCAAGTTTGTTACCAAAATACAAGAAAATCACCATGCATGGCGGCGGTCCAATTATGGCAGTATGGGTTATTATGAGTTTTTAGTGGTATTCCTACATTTTTATTTTTATTCCAATCTGGGCCCCAATATATTGAATAAATCAGAAGATGAATGCGGTTGTTTACGTTGACATATAGGTACTAAATAATATTATGGTAGGGTATGCTAAAAATTCAATGCATCCAAGGTGGTGTTTCCAGAAAGATAATAAACTTAGACACACATCTCGAAAAAAAAGATTATGGTGTGGCCAGCCAGTCCTGTCACCTGATGTAAAGCCGATCGAAAACAGACTTATAAGGTATAGTCCAGAAAGTGATTTATTATAAAAAAAGAAGAATGAATTTTGGAATGGAGTTATGTAGATCCGCATGAAAACAAAAACCGGTTTGGATATGTCAAAAGTTCAAGTAGTTTAAGAACCGCCGATGCAAGAAAGTGTTGAACACAACTATAAGATAGAAGGAGAGTGTAGTAACATAATTTTTCAGTCATACGACTAAATTGAGATTAATTTTACATATTGGAATGAACTTACTTTTCGAACAGATTTTTTTTAAAATGAAAATTCGATGAATTTTATTTTATTTTTAAAAAAACTTAAAAACTTAGAAATAGATTTATTTATTGGTAGTTTAAGGTGAGTTTGCAATGTTAATTAACTTGGATATATCTATTGCCTATCAAAAAATAAGTATGTACACTACCGCTCAAAAGTGTTTAGGCACTGTCAAGAACAGCATAAAACATATAAATTCTCATTTGAATCATTCCAATGAAATCTTTTCAAAAAATCAATTTAAACATTATTACCTAGAATAAACCAGACTGATAAATTTTTCTGGAAATTCCTACAGACTATTATTGTAATTGTACCGTAATAAACAGTTTACGACAATCCAACCAAGCGCAGGTAGAGGATAGTAAAATTAACCTATATAACCCTATATTTATATAATGATTATATAATGAAACTGCGTTTCAGATAAGTATTTCATTTTATTCAAATGTTGTTTCGTAAACATAATACTGTATCAATAATACATGAAAAACGAGGTGCCTAAACACTTGAGCGGTAGTATACATCATCGTTTTTATTTTCCAGTACTCTAAACGATGAATTGTTGAAAAGCGGTTAAAGCAAGTTTTTGAAAGCGACAACGCTACATCTTTATAGGTTTTGTTATACCTACCCGTCTTATCGTCGGTAAGAAATTTTCTAGATAGCACCACAAACTAAGGAATTTAGCAACAATTTTTATACAAACAATGTACATATAAGTATGATTTGTAGATAAAAATTAAAAATTTAATTTTGAGTAAAAACCACCATACAAAAAAAAACCAAACTAAAGTGGGAACTATAGATAGAATAAAAAAAATAACGTAAGAGAGCGAGAGATAGGATTTATATGTATTCGACCATACTCAGAATAAGAAAAATAAAAACTATAAGAAAAATTGCGTTTTATTTTGCTGTCATTTAAAAAAAATAACCGAGCGAAAATTTTCGTCCAAGAATAAAAACTTAACAAATACAACAACAAAACTCGAACAAATTTTTGTGCGTTGAATGTAATATGCATGTTTATTATTTTATGTATGGGAATTTTGAATTGTCCGTGATTATTATTTTTTCTATTTATAAAATATTCATGTACACATATACAAATATGAATATGAAATCACAAATAATTTTCACTACACCGTAGAATTGTATTTTTCTAAACCTAACCTAAAAAAATAATTTATCGAATTGCGGTAATTCAAACCGCATATAAATATTTTTTATAATTTTAAACTCATATATTTGTTGATATGTAATACGTTTATACTCAAAACTATTGTAGTTTCACTCAAGATTTTAGGAAATACATCAAAAAAATATTACATGAAAAATATGAATGAACTTAATATTTTAAGTAATCTATAGCCGAAAAGTCAAATTGGAAAAATAATATTTTGTCTTCGTTTCTTACGTTATTTCTGTTATTTTTTTTATTCTACCTATAGTTGGCCCCAAGGCCAATCTCTTGTTTAACTTTAATATTTTATTATCATCTAAAACGCACATAAAACAACACTAAAAATGTGTAATTAAATTACACAATCCCGAAATAACAAATTTTCCCAACTTCACGACATTGGATATTTCAAATGCCAAATTTATGAATTCGCGAATTTTTTTTATTTTACATGATTGCGCTAAAAATAGACAGGCAAACGTTGCTAAACAGCACATAGAATTTTATGTAATCATTTTTTTACGCGAGCTAAATTTAGAGCATAAATCATATTATAAAATCGAATATTTAAAAATACTTAATTGTTGCCTTAAACTATAAAATTAGTGATATTGCATTGCATTCAATTTTAAAGTTTGATCATGTACACAAGCAAAATACATTTATATAGGTAATTGAACAAATATTTAATTTTTTCATTACTAACATGAATTGTGGTTTTCCTTTAGTTTACAAACGATAAGTGTAATCATCGTAGCATTTGATAATGAAATAAAATCTGCACGTCATATACATACGTTTTTGATTTAGATTTATGAAGTTCGTTTATGGTTGTGTATTTATATCAGCTTACGTACGATAAGATTAGACATTTTTCTAATCGCCTGTAGGTGCGTAACTTACTGCATGGATATAAAAAAATTAAGTTTATATTTAATGCACTCATACACATTCACAAATCAAATATAAATTTTATTTAAATGCTTTTATTTTTAAGGTCGTTTATTTTCAAATCTACTTAAATCTTTTGTATTTTTGTTTGTTTTCTATAAAACTAGAGTGGTGTGCTCTCAAATTACCAGTTGGTAACTATCATTAGAAACTATTTCATTAGTGTTTACGTTACTGGCAACAATCATTTTTTTGGGTACAATATTAAATATAAGCCATAATAGGGATATCCGTGATTTGACTAATTTGGTAACCTTGTTATAATACCTGTTATATTGCAATTTACGTGAAAAACCTATATCGACTATTTATGGAATAAATATTGCGTGCAGCAAAAACGCTCAAGCAAAGAAAACTATGAAGATTTCAGAAATTGATATTGCAAAGTTTTTACTGGTTAAATTTTTGAAATCGAATTAGATAAAAGGAATTCTCTGTCTATAATCATCTGACTCTGAAAACAAACATTTTTTTCGAGTTGTGAACCGTGGTTTGGGCCAATTTATTGACCCCACGTTTTTAAAATTATAAAAATTTAAATAGAATGTAGAAAAGGGTTTGCTTTTTTTATTTAATTTTGATTCATATCAGATTTTGTTGTTGTATATCAAGATCGTTTTGGTTTCAAGATGAGTGGGAGAATCTAGAAATCTTTCTTTCTTTACTTTCGTCAGAGACAACCTAAAGAGATTTTCCATCCTATGTAAACGTAAAAATTTAAACTGTGATTTCATTTTCTGTAAATAGCCGTATACAAACAAAAATATTTCGTTTTTTTTGCGTATACGTATACGCAGTTTAACGAAAAATCACAGATACAACGATGACATTGGAATTATCAGAAGTTTGTTTTGTTTTCATTTTTTAGTTCAAATGAAAAATCAAATTTGATTGTCTGTGCTTTCGTCATAACCATCGACCGACCATCCAAATAAAATTTTTTTTCGGAGAACTCGACCTTTTCAACTCATTATTTGAAGTTTACTTTATGTAAGATAACTTAGGATGATATATTTACGCTTTTCTTATTGCGGATAGTCGTCAAAAAACTCCTACTTCAAACAAAAATAATGACTTCTTCCATTTTTTCTATCACTCCTAATAAAACCAAAAACGAAAGATTTTTTGTAGCGCATAAAAAATGTCTGGTCGTTATCGGATGACCTGTAATATACGAAAAACAAGAAATATGTATATTTTTACTTCAGATTCAATTTCATAATATTTTCCAATTAGCTATTCCACACGGGTTGTCAAAGAAGCAGATTCATCTTTGTTTCTTTCCCCGTTTATCTATGATAACGGTTTTAATTGCGACTCGTTTTCCAATAAAAAATTTTTCTGTGAAGCCACTTCAACAAAAATAGAAATGAAATAAAAAAAATTTAAGGCCATTTTTGAAAGGAATTTGAGGCCATTTAGGTAATTAAGCTAGGAAGCTTTTATTTCCAAATTAACCCAAAACATTAAAATACATACAAAATTAAGAATATAATACAAATATTTACAATACATATATACAGTGAAAATAATATAAAAATAATAATTTAAATTTAAAAATTAAATAATCATAATATCATAATATTAAACATAAGGCTATTGTACAAAATTTTACACATGAAAGGTTTTTTTTTTTTTTTTTGAGGAAAATACAACAAAAACTATTAGATTATGATGGAAAACAATAAATGCAATGCAAAAACTTCATAAGTGGATTTCAAATCCTTAAAATGACCGAACGAACGCAACCATAAATCTGTCCTAACAGTTCAAACAACAATTTTAACAAATATGTACTATGTAATCACCTTTTTATCACCTAATAAATCGTTCGTTACTCCGGTTTTTAATATATTTCACTAACCCTACACGGCGGATTCAGGCATCGGCTGTTTTCTAGAATAACTGCTAGGGTACCCTCATAATTGGTTCAATAGACGTGATATTGACAGCTTCATTTTCCAACGCGAGGTTAATTGGAAACGATATTTGTATGTTGGGTTGTGGCAAATTTGATTAACTGTTTTCCTGAAATTATATGTATTAAACCTAGTTCGTTGGTGCGGGTCCCGTTGTTGTTTTAATCAAAGTGTTAGGAGTCCGGTCGGATAGTGCCATGGTGTATTTTGCCAGCAATGAAATCATCTAAACTGCTTTATGGTCGTAGAATCTTTATTATTTATTGGAGAGTATCCAAAGTGGGAGCATGAAAGTTTTTTGTAATAAATTCGCTACTGAAACTATTTTATGGGACACATTACATTTCTAGTTAAGCATCCCTGAGTTTAATATCCTCCTAATTGCAAATAAATCAAAACTAAAAATTATATATTTAAACCGGCTCAGTCTCATTGAAAACTAAATAAAATCGCGTGCGATATCTACTACGTTTATGCAACCAGCAAGCATCACGTTTCGTAATAGATAAAAAAAACTCCAATTAGATAATCGCAATTACTATAATTTGTTATGTAACGAGTGATATTTATTTTAGTGTTCATATTCTAAAAATATTTTATTGACTGTGGATTTCCACGAATTTTTATAATATTTTATTAGTTTACTATGCAGTTTACTACTATTACAGAATAAATTGTGAACAAGTATTTGTGCAATTTATCTGTGGCAATGTTCTAAAATCCGCTTTATTGACTACGATTAATATACCGGATACAAAAATAAATTTGTACATAAATTACATAAAAATGATTTGCGTGACTCGATCAATTAAACGTTGTTATAATTATCGGTAATCGATTAATTGAATTTTGATATTTATTTAGTGGCTCACAAGGTTGTACTAAGAAGAGATCAATCATTAATGGAACCATTTTTTTATTTTATTTTTCCAGAATTTGCCGTAACAACATCCACCGATATTCGATTTTTCTACTCTAATTGGACCTATACAAACCATCGGGTTCGTAACGATAATCTTTTACAAGGCGTCGGAGTGTTTGCTTACGATGGAATCGATGATACTCTGTACTATGCCAATAATAACGTAACGAAGAAGCAAGGTCAAATTTATGAATTAAAAAATTTTGATCATGAAGGACATCCCGCACCTAAATTAGTGGTTGCCGTAGATACCATTATTACGGGTATCGTGTATGATTCGCTGGAGGAAAATTTGTATTGGAGTGATGGAGAGAAAATTATGCAGCATAATATGGATACGGGTGAAAGTCAAGTGTTTTTGCAAAATAAATTTCCAACGGATATCGCGCTAGATATATGTGGAAGGTATAAAATAAACAAACCTGTTTAGTGGCCCATTTTTACGTTACTTACATACCAAATTTATTTCTTTATTTGCAGGCAGCTATACTACATAAATAAGCACGATGAGTCATCAACCTCGATTGAGCAAATTAATTTAGATAGTCGTAATGTTACTGTTATTGTTAAAGGTTTGGGTGTGACACGTAGTATTACGGTTGATTATTATTCCAATAAATTGTATTGGCTTGACAATATGGGAACGACAAGTGTTCGTATCGAGGAAGCAGATTTTAATGGAGATAATCGTCGCGAAGTATTTAAGCAATCGTCAACAAATCCATTACATTTGATAACCGATAGGGATAACATCTATTATTCATCTGTGACATATCAATCAATTTTCAGAATTGGTAAACACGATGGTTTCAACAGCATAATCGATTACAAATTTGAAAGTTCTATACCTGTTGATATACTTATGAAGCATACCGCTTTTGAATTCGAACATTATAAATGTAAGAAGGTACTCCAGCAACTAGCCAAGAAGTTGAATAGCACAGATGTGATCGATCAACCGCTCCCGAAATGTAAAAATAATGGAATTCCAAACGCCGAAACTGGTAAATGTATATGCCAGAGTATTTATATACAAGGCGATTTTTGTGAAACCAATTTATGTTCCAACATCTGTTTGAATGATGGAACATGCTCAATGAATATCGATCATAGTATGAAGTGCGATTGCCCCGCGCAATTTGAAGGTAATCGCTGCGAAATAGATAAGTGTCATAAATTTTGTATGAATGGCGGAGAATGCAGCATCAATAGTAATGGTCATCCGGTTTGTACATGTGAGACAAATAAATATAGCGGCAGTCGATGTGAAGAAAATGTCACTGATAAATTGTGCAAATCTCATTGTCTGAATGACGGAATCTGTACTATAATTAACGGGACTGCAACTTGTGAATGTACTGCAACATACACTGGTGATCGGTGCGAATATGATAAGTGTCATTCCTATTGCCTGAATAATGCGAAATGTAAAATTGAATCTGGTAAACCAAAATGTATCTGTACTCCACGATATATAGGCTTACGGTGCGAAATTTTTGAGAGTACAAACGATCAAAATTATGATTATTATTGTTTGAACGGTGGAAGTTTGGTATTCAAAGATGGAACGCCAACGTGTATTTGTCCAAGTTTGATGTCGGGAACGCAATGTGAAAAAACTTTGTGTGATAATTACTGTTTAAATAATGGCATGTGTGACTTGGAGCATGGATCGCCAAAATGCAAATGTGTTGACGGTGTACGAGGCGATCGGTGTGAAATTGAATTTAGTTTTAATGAAATTTATCAAAAATCGTGTAATGGTGACAGTATGATGGCTAGTCTATACAGAGTTAACGTAAGCTCAGGCGTTTGCTCAAATTTCACGTCCAATGTAAAGCATTTAATTGTTAATTTTGATGGGCAAAATAATGTAAATTCTGACCCGGATTACAATCAAATGAGTTGCAGCTGTATGTCATCTTCTATATTTATCGTGACATTTGGTGTGGTCATATCACTTGTATTACTTTTACTCATCGTTGTAATACTTCGGAAGGTGTATAAACCGTTGAGACCGAAAGTTAAGAAAACGTATGTAGTTCGTAAAAATTTTACCCCACTTACTAGCAGGCCTGGAGGGGGCACCACTGAACAATGTGAAATTACGATCGAGGATTGTTGTAATATGAACATATGTGAAACACCGTGCTTTGATCCTAAAATATTGCAAGGTTGTGATGGTAACGAGAGCCCGATAGGTAAAAAGAATGAGAAAAAGAGAAAAGACGACAAGAGAAAATTACTGGATGTAGACTTCACCAATAGTGGAGAGCTGTACTGAGATTGATTGCTAACCGTCATTATATAATTTGCCATGAATCTTATTTGTTCTTAATTTATTTATTCGAAAATAAAAGAAAATACTGTGATTAGGATATTAATATTCATTAACTTGTCTCGCCATCTCTACATTCTATTTGGATTCATCATTTCTTCACTGCTGATGCCTATTTTTCGCACCACCCACTGAACAATCAATGCTGGACAAGCCTATGAATTGCAACGTTACTAAGCGCTTGATGAATTATGTAAATATTAAAGGACCCAACCACATGAAATAATTTAACTTTTATAAAGTACTTACAGATAAAGAGAGTACAAAAAAACCACCTCAATGTAATAAAAAAAAACTTGAACCATTTGGTTTACATAATAAAACAGTTCCTCTTAAATAATTTGCGCAACTAATTTTGTGCTGCACACCTAAAACTTAATACCTACCAATTACTTATTATTACTTATGATTAGTTTTATTAGTTAGTTTACTATAGGATTTATAATTATTTTTTATTTAAAAGAAAAATTATGAATCAAATATAAATTAAAATTGAAACAAAACCCAATTTAATTTATATAGAAATGAGACTGTGGAATATCCACATAAGAAATGTGATATTTATATGGTAATATTTCTATTTTTAATGTAGAATTTATTTTTATTTGTAAAATAAAACAATGATTATAAAAAATATTATAATATATTTTAAGGTAACGAAAAATGAAAACAAAAAATAAAGACAACTTTTTTATAAATTAAATGTAATTTGTTTAATTTCGATATAATTGTTAATGATTGTGTAGTTGTAGACCATCTGGAACGATTTACGGTGCTAGAAGGCAAAGCTTTTTGGAGGATGAGAAAACAAAATTTTGATTGTGATCTCATCCATCACTATATCAACACACTGCTACCCAGGTTCTATTCTCTTCGGCGTTACTTCTATAAGTACCTCCCGAGGAGAATGTTCAGTAAAGTTCATAATTTGCGTTTATTATTGTATAATAACTTTGGTGTGGGATTACCTAAAGAATGACACCAACCGCAAGCACCTTTTCTGTGTGCCTACTTCAAGACAAGACAGAAAAAAATTTTAACAATAAGATTGAATGAATCTATTTCGACTGTGAAAAATTCAATACCACTTAACCGAAATATAAAATTATAAAAATGTATATGATATCCCTTTGACTCTGTGGTTCGCTCATTTCCAAATTTTAATTAAAAGTGTTGTCATCGGATATAAACGGGTGTATAGACAATGATGATCCCTGGTTCCATTCTCTTCAGCGTCGTAGTAACGGTTTAAATAGCGTTTATTATAATAATTTTGATAGGCGTTGATATCTATAGAAAACTATTTTTCATATAATAGGCAGATGCTAACAACTGCAAGGCAAATCATATAAAATTTCGATTGTGGGAGATTTGAAAACACTTAACTGAAATACTAGCTCAAATACCTTTGCTAATAGAGCATAAATGCTATATTGAAATATAAAAAATTCATCATTCCATTAAACGTGGCAGTCATTTTTAACTGAACGAAAGTTAATTTTAACAAAACTTATCCGGGATTGAAGAACTAGAAAACCTCAGCTTAAGTATTTATTGATAAAGCAAGTGTCTATAAAATTATGTAAGATCTATCTAGAAAGATTAAGACAAAGGATATACTGTCGAAAATTAGCGTCGAATTAACCAAGATAGATTTTCTTAGAAACTAGAAAAACAGTCTTATTGCGAAGGAGTAGCAGCACATTAGGCTGGGGTGAAATCATGAAATGCAACCGGAAAATTTAAACGGATTCAAAAATATTTTCAAGCATACTTGATTAAAATTATTACAATTTGACATAGCGGAAGTGTGGTGAGCCATAGCGGAAGTATGTGGAACCTCTTTGTAAAGTTTCAACCGGTAGAACATTTTCGTTCAAAATTGCTCGATAAAGAAATAGATGTCGAACAAAATTGTACCGTTAAACTTTCATTCATTTGTATTTTCTTACAAAATGTAGGCCAACTTTGCTCATTTTTGAATTTTTTGGTGTTTATTCATTAAAATATATTGAAACAATTGATTTTTACGGCCAGATTTCATGATGTAGCCCCTGTTTTTCTTTATAACATTCCAATTGTCACTTGCAACATTTCAGAGAAGATTACAGATTTGTTGGAGAATCAGCCGATAATATGAGATTCAGATGGTCCTAAATATAAATAGTGCGATCCCACTACCTAGGGACCGCGGGTCATAGTTTGGAAATCGCTGTTACCGAGGATGAGCAGGAGTAGGGAATTGGTACTGGTTTATCTTTTGTGAAGTCTTTTTTTGATCCGTCCGGTTCAAATGTGTCATATTAAACAGCTTAGTTTTTAACATTATGCTGTAAAATTTAAAGCCTTGCATATAAAACCACACCGTTAATAATGAAGTAAGTCAAAAAGAATAAATAAGACTATTGATTTATAATATTTAAATCAAAGAACAGACTTAGAGGTCAGGATAAACACACTCAATTAGAGGAAAAAGAAAAAATGAACAATTAGTGTCGACATGTCGTAATGGACTACCTACGATAATTATTTTTGAATTGGCTCTTGTTTTGGTGTTTGATACGTATTGGCAAATATAGGCCGTCGCCCGTCGGGTTGATTAGATCAGATCAGATATAAAATCAGGTCGTGTGTAGGTATGTCGCATGACAATTTTTCTGTCGGGTGATATCAGGTGGAAAATCCATCCATCCGTCATCCAACCATTAAACCGCCTGACCAAATCAGGTTGTGTGTAGCGTGTATGACGTATTATTTTGTTTTTAAACTTTAACTTCACGCTGTCATATTTATGCAGTTGGTGTTTGATCGTCGACGAGAACAGTCGACTATGAAATTAAATTAAATAATTTTTTTTTTATTATTTATTATTTTTAAAATTAATTCAATTTATTTGAATTTTGTATTTGTGTAATTAATTATTGATAAAAATACATAAGTGAAGTGAAAGTTTTAGTTGTGATTGTAAGTTATTATTTACAAGGATGCATTTACCTACTTGGTAAGTCTTTTTGTTTTAAAGTTATTTTATTATATACCTACATTTTTCTATTATATTGTGAATTTTTGTATAAGGAATGTGAATATTTGAATATGGTCGAACGAGACAATATTTTTTAATATTCGTACTAAAGTACACATGGCGTCATTTTTCATTTTCTGAATTGTAATCTTTTTTATAAATATGAAATTGGAAAATATTTTTTATACTATCGTTTCTGTATAATACATAAATAAATTAATGCATATTTAAATTCGCGGCTCGCCGTCGACGCTTGGTGTGTCTATAGGCTTTAAGTGGATCTGACAGCAAAAAAAAATTAAACTTGTAGGGTATATTTTTGTTTGAATTTTTATTTTCATAAAGAATGCCGTGCTAAAATTTCATGAAAAAAACCCTTCGCCGTTCCACACTTTGATTCTTTCGTCGTGACTCTTTCCTCGTTTCCTTCCCCTTCACGTAAAACCTGTTGTTCGGTAATTTCTTAACCGATTATGATGGGATTGGATATGTTGGTTGGAAATGAGATTCATAAATGATTTTTGGAAGAAGTTCTGGAATAAGGGCACCTAGGACGGAACTCGGTAATTTCTTAACCTATTATGATGGGATTGGGTATGTTGGATGGAAATGTGATTTTTAAATGGTTTTTGGAAGAAGTTCTGGAGTAAGGCCATCTATAGCGAAACTTGGGCATTTCCTAATCGATTATGATGGGATTAGAATGTTGGATGGAAATGGGATTACTTAAATTATTTTTGGAAGAAGTTCTGGAATATGGCCAACTGGGGCGGAACTCGCCAATTTCTTGACCGATTATGATGGAATTATGAACTTCTTAACCGATTATGACGGGATAGGATATGTGGGATGGAAATGGGATTTTTAAATTATTTTTGGAACAAGTTCTGGAATATGTTCATCTGGGGCGGAACTCGTCAATTTCTTGACCGATTATGATGGGATTGGGTATGTTGGATGGAAATGGGATTCTTAAATAATTTTTGGAAGAAGTTCTGGAATATGGCTATCTGGGGGCGGAACTCGGTAATTTCTTAACCGATTATGATGGGAATTTGCATGTTGGATGGAAATGAGATTCTTAAATGTATTTAGAAGAAGCTCTGGGATATGGCCATTTGAGGCGGGCTCGGTAACTTCTTTACCGATTATGATGGGATTTTGCATGTTAGATTGAAATTGGATTCTTAAATGGTTTTTGGAACAAGATCTGGAATATGGCCATCTGGGACGGAACTCGGCAATTTCTTAACTGATTTCTTTTAAATGATTTTTGGAAGAAGTTCTGAAGTAAGGCCATCTATTACGGAACTGGGTCAATACTCGTATGTACATAGGTATATATTATACCTTAATAATCGAATAGTCAACGTGATTGAACTAACATTTTGTTTAAACAAATTATATTTGTTTTATTTATCTTAATTGCATATTATATGAACTATAAAAATAGCCAGCAGCTGTATATTTTTATCTTGTATTAACATTCAAGAAGTGCCTATCAAAACGTAATGTGTATTTATAATGCAAAAATGAATGTAGAGGAAATATTGGCGTCACACTCTTTTTAAACTAGATTTCTAGTTTCTATAATAAAATTTTGTTTAGTACGATATTTTTGTTTTGTCTAATTTTAATTTTAATTCCAATTAATATTTTTTAAGAAGCTTGCGAAGGATTTTCATGATTTTGCGGGACCAGACGTGGTAGGAATAATGGTGCTATCGGTTTTTTTTTTAGTAAATTTGATATTTCAGCGGATAATTGAACTATTTGGAATTACAGTAAATGCAGTAACATAGGGAAATCCAACTAAATTCAAATTTATCAACTATAAACACGAGTTTCTTCTAGTTCCTATCGAACATCGCTTTAATAAAAATAATTTTCTGAAATTATTTGTTTAACGAAATAATATTTTACAATATAATAGGCCTCCTATAATTTAATATTTTTCTTGCTTCCTAAATAGGTACCTTAAATACCTGACTAGTTCTAAATTGGGGCCCTTTTATGAAATCCTAACACTAATATGAAATATTCAACTAGCTTTACATTAATATTCGGATTTATGGATTACCAGGGGCCCTATCATGATTTCTGCCGCGAAATAATTTTCCAAAGAAGTTAAATGTACAGAATGAGTCTAAGCAACTGTCAAGTGTCACAAATTCGGAGGGTAAAAGAGAAAGCATCTAAATCAACGGGATTACAACAACAAGAAACCAATATATGCACCCCACGCCAACAACCAAAATTGTTTTCTTAATTTTTTCTGATTTTTAACATAAAGTAAAGATAAATTTATCACAAATCACTTGTTTCTTAGCACAATTTACATTTTATTTTATATAAACACTTGGTAAATTTGCTGGTGGTAAGATATTCCTTCTTGAAATTTTTTAGGCGTATTTTCGCATTTTTTCACGATACACTTCATTTTGTACAAAAGTCTGTATTTTTTGTTATCACATAATACACCACTATATAAACAAATGACTATTTCATAAAGTTTGTATTATTTTGATGAATTATAATTGATAATTTTAAAAATTTATAATTTATAATTTTACTGTGCAAAATTAACACGTCACTTCATACAACAACACAAATCGGTTTGACGGGTGCATATAGCGAAATATGAGTAAACCATATGGATTTTTTATATAACCATCCTATTCTGGCTTGTGACAGATGAGATAGCAAATTTTATATGGGTAAAATATTGTCACCTATCTATATTGTCACCCCTCAGTATTTTAACTTCCTTGTAATTTTCACACGATATCGTGAATTTGGTATCACCAGAAACGATACCTTTTCGCCATCTATCTGATAGCGAGAAAAGTTCCGCTATCAAAAAGGTGGTGGTTACTTTTTCGCTTGAGAATTCTTTGTTGTGTTTTTTATTGAAGAAATATTAAAAATAACCCAAAAATATTTAATTCAAAACTAAAACCTCAAATCACAAATCTAAAAGTCAAAATTATTTTCATAGTAATGTTGTTTACACTGGTAAATGTCAAGTCAGCTGACATAAAATGAGTGCGTTTACAGTCTTCTTGATAGCGGAATTCATGATATGAAACTTTAAGCGGGTCGAAAAGAACATGTCGAGATATTTTACGATTCGTCGCGAAATTAAATGTAAAAATCATGATAATTCCCCAGATTAAAAGCTGACCAATAATACAATTTTACAAAGCTTTCCGAGGAAAAAAGTGGAAGCCAAAGCAACGTTTGATATTAGGTAGCAGGCGCATAGTGGTGTTTTATTAATAAAGTTTTCGATGGTCCGGCGTTTTTTATATGTTTCTTTTCAAACTGATTAGCAGGTAAATGCGTAAAATTTGCACATCAGTCGAATTACTTAAACATGCGGCATTTGAAAATACATCAGAATAATTTGAATGGGAGAAGAAATAAAAATACTTTTTTTAATTATTCCGGATAACTTATTAAAACATAAAAGCCCAAATTATTTAAATCTCGCTATTTTTTAGTCACTTCATATTTGTTTTTTCTTTATTTTTGTTTTAATACAGAATCTTCATCTCTAATAAATAATAATAATAAAATTCTTTTATTTTTAAATATTCTATATACATAATTTTATTTATATAATTTATGGTTGGTTAATTTAATGATTTATTCTTTTCAAACTGACATCACATTTAACTAAATTAATTAATTTAAATTATTTTGTATGTTATCATCGTCATTTGATTTACTAAATATAGAGCTTTATTTCAAAACACAACCCATTTAAAAATTTTATCAGCTCGAATACTTTAAAATTATGGTTTTTTGTGTCTATACATATAAGCATTTTGAGCTACTTAGCTGATCATCTGATGATCCAATTTTTGGTGGTATATACAAATTATCTTTTCTAATTTATGTATTTTATATAATTATGTTTGATCACCTTTTTTGAATAATGTTGTATTATTTTATTATATATTAGAGCAGTTGGCGAAATTTTTAATGGAAGAACCGTTACAGCTCTATGTAAATGATATTTTAGCTTAATCGAAGAATGATAATAAATTGACTGGTGGCATTCAAAAAAAGTGATTCATTATAATTAAATTTATATGTATGTAATGTAACAAACATCAATTTATTTTAACTATTTATTTATATATGTATATAACTATAATTTGTAATTTAATTAATTTAAAATATTGTCCAAAAATAATTTAGCTTCAGCTCATAGCTTATTATAAATGCCATGTTGCTTGCTATGCGACATACAAATATTGTTGCAGGTGTGAGTAATATTTTTCTTTGTTTTTCAACAAAAATTATAGTAAAAACGTGAAGTTCGGAAAGGAATGGAAATTAAACGTTTTTAGTATGTAATTTATGTAGATGACTAGATATTAATTTAAAAATTACAACAATATTCTTTTAAATGTATATAGAGTATATAAAACTTCTAGTTGTACTAGAATATCAATAAAACAACCTATAAAACATAAAGTTTACAATCTTTTAATAGTTGCAACGTTTCACTTAAAATATATCCAAATCGGTCAGACTATCGTAATTTCGATCCCAATAACCGCCACTGTACAACCAGTCATCTTGTTTTGTGTAAGGATTTGTACCCTGTGTAAACCATTTTGGCGCCCATTCATCGACCTTCTTGGTTTTCCGAGATTTTTTGGCATCTCGTTGTTTCTCCTCTAATCGCGTTTTTTCCGCAGCCGCCCCATCAATATCACCTGTTTCTAATTTTCGTATATCGGGACGTAACCGTGAATCTGTTGGACATAAAGTTTTCGGAGTTTTCATACCCGGTTCCATTTCATTCAATGACATGGCAAACAGTGTAAATTGATAGTATTCCGCTGTATTTGGTGGACGTGAATCAGCCTCCCATAAAATGAGTGAATTTGGAATGTCAATGGAATAGGTTGAATCACATTTTGGAATATCGCCGTCGGGCGGTTCAGGCAGTGATTCATCCGGCTCCGATATTGATAAGCTTTTGAACGAGCTCATCTTTAAGCTATTCAATTTGGAAAACACTTTGCGTGGAGTGTGAGCCGGTGATTCATTGGGGCTTTTACTGCGATCGTCACCTTTTCGGAATTTATGTGCATTTTCTTTCATATAATCGTCGTATGACGAAACATCCGTACAGCGTAAAAATTCGGTCCATTTTCCATACAAAAAAAATAATTTCTTTTTACTGAAATGAAAAATGAATATTAATTAGGTAATTAATGTGATTACATTTTCAAATCTAATTTTGTAAAACCATACTTTTTATCTGTAATGAAACCCTCAACACGATGTAAATCTTTGGAAGCCCATCCCGCTGGCTTAAATGTTAGTACCGCACGTAATCCGTTTTTATGATTAACCACCTCCATTGTACCGTATTGTTCCATCCATAGCTTACCAACAATAATATTGTGGACACAACAATTAACATTAGTCCAAGTATACGCTTCACCCCATTTTGGTAGTTCAACCGTAACAAAACCTTTGGGTTGAATTTCAACACTTTTACCCCAGAATTTCAATTTCGGATGAATTGATCCATGAAAATTAAAATGAGCGGAATCCGCATGAAACGCGGATACAGGTGGATGGTGAGATACTTGTTCACAAACAATACGGAATTCTGATCGTTGCAATTCGTAAGTTTCACCCAATAGCGGGTTGAAAGGTTTTCCAAGTCGTTCCCAATTTGACGCCAGCGCCGATACAGCAAAGCCTGTAATAATAAATAAGAACATAAATCACATATTAAAAGTTTATTGATACAAAGTACGGCAAGCGTGGTGTGCACAAATTTTTTTGAGGGATCTACACTTCTCCAAAAAAATATTTTTTCGTGATCTAATTTTTTGATTTCCAATTTTATGAAGGTGCACTCAAGTATGCCGATCATTTTATTCTGGATTTTGATTAGTATTCTCAGTAAATTAAATTACTCGAAATTTAAAAAATCGACCTCGATCGCGATGGACACCTGTGATACATATATAATACGGTATATCTTACCTGCTACATATTTCATACGATCAATCGGATCCTCCTGTTCCGAAGCAATTCTCAATAATTTCGCGTATTCCATGTACTCGGACATGCGCTGTAGAAAGCTTAGTGGTTCATTGAAAATAACTGGCATGGTGATTTTACTTAGTTCTTTGCCAATACAATTTTTTAATACCGACCATATGCTGAAATCATTTCTTGAGAACATGGGAACTGGAAGTGATGTCCTGAAATTAAAAAATTAAAACAAATGCTTGTTAAATTACGTGTAACTGAAACAAAAAAAATTAAAAATGTATTTATTTTTTAGAAATATGCTAATACACTGTATAAATTAATGGGAAGTTATGCGGCATCATTATCAAAAAATATAACCCGATCGAAAAGATGCCATTTTCCAAAAAATTATTTTAACCTTAACTTTAATGTTCTTCATACACGACAAGACGACCCTCATGTAGTAGAAAATAACCACTACAATTTTTCAGTAATTTCTTTTAATTAATCAATTTAACGGAAAAATTTAAAAAAATTTGTTGAAAAATATATCGTTCTCGCAGAAAAAATTATTTTGATTGTTGGTGCTTTCAAATAAAATTAACAAAAACATCGCAAAAGAAAGAATCAGGAAACTCAAATTAGTGGATTGATCCTTATATGTATTATTAATTGTTATAAAAATGGTGAACCATTTTTATTTGTTTTGTAATCTTTTACCACTTTTTATTATTATGTGTATAAAAACCAAAATTGAATTTTATTGCACTTTTATTTTTGTTTTGTGTTAAAATTAATTTTAAATAGATTAAAGATATTAAACAACTTAAAACAAATTCATAAGACCAAATTATAAAATAAAATTTGTATCCTTTATCTTCATGTGATAATTATTATTTATATTATTTATTCACAATCCTTAGTCGTACATTTTATAAATTACTTAAATTAATTTTAAAAGGTTCAAAGAAACCAATTTCACTTTTTAAAGCAAATTTCAATTATTAATTCAGTTCACCACAAGCTTTATTAAAAATGCACGCAGCTTTATTAAAAATGTTTTCCATTTCACTGATATTATTATAGCAAAGCTCATTATGGATTTTAGACAAGCTTTCATGTAATTTTTCAATGTTACCTCCGAATTTCATTAAAATATATTGATGAGAATACAAGACACGGAAAATAGAAGGTTTATTTAGTATAGAATTAAGCCCATTATTTATACATCTTGAACGTGCTCATAATATTATGTGTATCCAAACACAATAAATTATTCAAGGAGCATAAAATAATTAAATCAACTATTTAATCTAATTTATAATTTCGAAACAAAATTCAAACAAGATATTGATCTATTTGAACGCCTGTTGTAGCTAAGAATAAAATAACAACGAGAAATCCATTTTCAACTTCTATGTCATTTTTATTATAGAAAGTCGAAAAAATATTGATATAGTGAGTACATAACATTTGTCGTTACAACTCAAAGGTCAAAAAGAAATGTTATTTTTAAATTAATCACAAAAATTCCTTCACGCCTGTTTCCATTTACTCGAATTTATAAAGTAAGCAAAGATGGTGATCACACGTAAAAATTACATTGACAATTAATTAAAACTACACAAGAAATTGTATTTTACATAATTTGATTGTTCCATACCCCACTTCTTTCCAAAAAATTTATAGCGCCCATATAAACTAAACGTGGCGATGACAAACAGGGTTTCCTGTACGAATTTATATGCGTATATCGTTTTATGATTCGATCCCAACAATTAAATCACATTCTGAAGTGTCGTCGACTTTTTATGAACCTTTCCCCACAAATACGATATCAAATAATATAATTACAGAATGTTCTAAAATATTCATGTGCTCGCCTGTAAGGAGTTATACAATAAAGGCAAATACCTTCCAAGAAAATATCAATATATGGCTTACTGCTCTGCAATAATGGGAAGGTGGTAATTCCGTTACTGAATTCAACACCTTATGATTTCTATTGGCAAATATGATTGCAACTACAGCGACGTCAAGATTTCCTGCAAAATATCCGGCGTTCAAAATAAATATAATTTCTCTCGTGCCACACCGGAGTAATTCCGCAACCCCTTTAGAGTACCATGATAAAAGAGCTCTTGCCTTATTGCTTGATGTTTAATTATTTTCTTAAACATAACCTCAGAAAAGCAACTTTCTAGAAACCGCGAATTTAGCAAGGGAAAACATTTGATGCAAATCATTGCACTCCGTATCAAGAAAATTATAATCCTTAGTTTATAGAAATACATCCGGACTGGAAAAGCAGAAGCAGACAATTTGTTTCACATCTCACGCTCCTTATTAAAGAAAAATAACCCTCCCCTAAGTCATTAGCTACATTTAGGGACGTCGCTCTACATACACTTTATCAAAAATTTGCACGTACACCAGTAATTATTTTACTGATTATTGGAAACATTTCTAATTTTAAGTAAAATTTAAAAATCTTGTGCACCTTTCGCAAATACATGGAAACATTTTTTTTCACGTTGTTTTTTATTGTAAGGGTTTTATTGTGATTGTTTCGAACATTGGCCTATTTTCAGTACTCTCGAATTAAATACACAATCGTAGGAAATTGTTCCATTTAACGTGAATCTGCGTGCCAACTATTTAAGTCAAAATCAAATTTATCCGCGATCCAGTGCTAATGGATAGAAAAAGTATGTGGTGGTTGGGAAGTTGATTGTGTATACGTAAGTGTCGAAGAACACGAAGAGTTAGTTGTGAGAATTATATATGTAAATGAAAAATGTGAAAGAAACGAATTTCGTATGCTAAACAGTAATTCGCTACTACTACAACTACATGGTATTGTTCTATGACAATATTCCATTGTAAATAATACAACACAGTTGTCCCGACCTGACTGATTTTTTCAAATCAATAATCTCATCCGTTCGAAACTGATTGTTGGGATTCTTACAAATTTTCCATCTATAAGTTAAAAATTCAAACATTTTTTTATTATTATTTTATTTTGCTAGCGCTACTGAGGGATTTGGTCGCCTTATTCTATGGTTACTCAAATTAATTTCAGATTAATGTAGACTGATTGGACTATTGAATCCTTCCCTCGATTTTTCCTTCTATTTTTAGAATTACTTTTATGCTGTTCTCATGCAGTCGCCCAACTTTTTATTAACCCAAACAACGGTTGCTTGACGTTTTTGGTGAAGTTGTTGTCGCATTGTCTCTCTATTACGCGGTAATGGAAAATTATACAAAATCATTACACCTTGACTATAACTCGAACCTCGACCATATCGTAACTTGATCTGTTTAATGTGTTATTATTGTTGTTATTATGTGAATTGTAAATGTACGAGCAGACTCAGACTTTAAAATTCTATTTGGCTTAAGAAAGTGAAATATAAACTACACGATACTTAATAATAATGAACTTGTTCAAAAGTTCTTTGAAAATCAGATAGTCTATCATTGCAAAGATTTAATATGTGAGAAAATTGAGTGACGATGGAACAATAATGGGGAAAAGTTTCATATTGTTGAGCGAATGACTAGTTACGACCCAGTTTTAGAGAGAGCAATTAATCGAAATAAAGAAGATAAAAAGAGTTAACTAGGATTTAATTTTTTATCAAATTATATATATATTAATATTGTAAATTAAAAGTAAATAAACTTTTGCTTTGAAATAATATTGTGCCCTAAAAATTATAGTTAATTCTTAAAGTTAATTTTTTGTATCGACTGTAACTCAATTAACTACATTGGCTATATTACTACATTGTGCCTCCCTTTCTATACATCAACTCTATTGTTAATCAGCTTTTCGCTAGACATATGATTTTGAAATATCTGTCGATAACATTTTAAGTGGACCACGTCTTTTTCAATCCAGAGAAGTCAAACCCGTAATTCGTTTCCGGAGTTGAAAGACATTTAAATTCAAGAACGGGTAGGAAAATATAACTATTCAGAGAGTTTCAGAGTTTGGTAGAAGTAATGTTCTTCAAAGTTTGCATTCAACATTGGTAAAATCGCTTATAAGCGATTTTTTATTTTCCATCCTGTCTAAATAATGAGGCATAGGATTTATTACCATATCTAATTCCTTGTATAGTGAAACAAAACTGTCAACGAAAAACCAGATTTTATAATTTAATTATTTATGTATTACATTTTTATTAGTTCAAAAACAGCAGTTATGTAAAACTCGCGTGTTATAAGACCACAACACATTTTTTTAATATGGCTAAAGAAACCTTAATGGTAATCTAAATTTACCAATATTTAGACATGTTTAATGTATGTAAGTAATAATTTGTTCAGGTGGTTATCATTTTAGAATCTAAGATAAAGCACACCTGCAGCATAATTATATGTACTTTATACTTTAAAGTTTATAGAAATTATCAAGTGAAATTTTCTACTGATATTAGAGTGTTAATATCTCAAAGAGGCTACATACAGAATTAAATCAATATTACGGTGCAAAATTATGTCTCTCAATCATTATTTTAAAATTAAAAAGCAACTAAAAAGGCTTAAAAAACGGTTCAAATGTTTTCCTTTCCTAAATAAACTATAAGAAAATTTAATAACTTATAGTTACTTTTTAACAAAATTACTTGTCCTTTGTAACTCCCTTAAACCTTATATATTCAAAATTTCAACGATTGTAGAAGCTTGGTGAAGAAATTAAACACTTGAAATAATTTTACATATTTTGTGGCGAAGGATATGGCACACAAAACTAAGAGAACACATTTATTAATCAATATGTTGGCCAAAGCATTACACATGTTTGTCTTTGTCCCGTCAAAGTTCGATCTGTCACTTAACCAAGTGACCAATCTTCGTGTTTTCTCATTGTCACGTGACCAACATTATCCCGAGTAGAATAAACAAATCGGGGATAAGCGTTTATTACCATCAATAAATAAATAAATAAATATTTTAGAATTTTAGGACGCAGTAATCTAGTATTTTTTGTTTAAAAAGCAAATGTTCGGCGGCAACCGGTAACCTCCCCGCAATAAACGATATACATAAGCTTTGGATAAATTTGAAATCTTCGCAATATTTTTAGACATAAATTAAGCAGCAAATTAATGTAGCATCTCAACTTCTATAAATGGCTAAACCTTTAAAAATGTACTCTCACAAAAATAATAATAGTACATAAGAAAATTTAAAATGTAGTAAGAAATTGTAGCAGCGGTACAGATTACAGAATTCACAGGCGAAACTTCTGTATTTTAGTATATCTGAACACGTGCAGCTGATGCTCCCGAAGATATTTCAATTATTCGTACCGTAACACGTATGGTGGTGAGCACTGCATAGTTGTTCCTGTACTGGTTTGTTCAAGTTTAGCAGGCTTTACCACCAAGAATGTGTGAAATTGTAAAACAAGTCTAGTATTGCATATCAACACTGTTTGACTGACATTCAAATTAAATGTATATATTTAGAGACAGATTTGTAGTTCATAAAGGCATAACAATTTAAATGGAATGAAAATAGGAATTTTTAGGTAATGATGTTCTAGATAATGAATTTTTACTGACCGTGTAAAGCCTGTTTAAATTATAGAAATAGGCGCACAAGAGTGCATATAGCTACTGAATCAAACTACCTACGTAAAGGAACCGATTAAAATAATATACATCATATTAGCAAAATTACAAGGCGACGCGGGGCGGCGAAATTAATTTTTGTAAAACCACCGAATGAAAATGTTTAACAAATTTTAAATATAACTGGAACACACACAATAAAATTTTAAATTGATGGATGTTACGCTGTGATATTTAATAATTAAAACGATCTCTGGGAAAGCCTAAGAAACAATGTTGTTTAACGTGTCGACATTTCGATACGTCGACACGTTAAATAAAATTGTAACTTATAGGCTTTAACCACAGATCGTTTTAATTATTAATTATTCAAATAAGTATTTAGGACCTTTTGAATGCTTAATCGCGGTTCCAGTTAAAAAAATATTCACACTTCATTAAAATATACGAACCTGAATTGTGACTCATTGTAATCCTGTTCATCTTGCAAAACACTTTCTGCCATTGTACAACGCTATTATTCAAACTTAATAAATTTAATTCCCCATCCATCAGCATGCGGTTTTAATAGTTTGTGTTAAACTTTATTTTTATAAAAGAGTTACAATTATTTTTTTTTAAATCAAATAAATTCAGCTAATTTAATTTAATAATCGTTGATTCGCACAACATTATTTTACGTGATTATATTTTTTGCTCAAACTACAGTAAACAACTCAGAACATCAACTAAAACTAAAAAGCTTAGGCTATAATTATTGCAAAACATCATCTGTCATTTTCAGACCGAAAACGTTTTACAAATCAATAAATTTTATTTTAAAATATGTATAAGCAAAAAAAATGAAACGAGTACAAATAAATTATACGGTTTTAAATGATGCTTGGCTTTGATTTTTGTGAATTGTAAACTAATGTTTAGTGATAATAAATGATAATCGTATATGATATGGTAGATGGTTGTTATCAAGTTCTAGCAACAAATTTTATTCAATGTACAATTTAATTTTTTTAATTGCAATGTGTTCCGGGGCCGAAGCATTTCCAACTCGTTCGTGGTTCGCTTTTTATGTTCTACCTTACGCATATGCCAAATCGAGGATGCTCCAATTCATAGTCGATATACAATTTCCTTAAAAAAACACTCATTAAATGAGAAATACGAAAAGTAAACTATTTATAGTGTTCGAACGATTGAAGTGAAGTGTTGCGTGAAATTTAAATTTCGGGGATAATTTAAATAAAAAATTTAAAATGAGTTTATTTAGTTCGTGTTACTTCTAATATACTACAGGAACGCTAAAATTGTGCATTTATACGGTTTTCATTATTAGCTAACGATGTTAAAATTCCGCTACTCGCGGATAATTTAAATCTTTAATAAGATAATAACAATCGGGCCCAATAGAAGACGAATTAATCGTATAATTCAAATAGTATAAAAGCATGTACAAATATTAAGAATTTTAAATTTTACCTAAATTCTAAGACTCCGCGTGTTGTTCAAATCGGCAACTGGGAAAGTATGCTTATTTTACTATTCTACTGAAAATGGAAATGATCCATGAACAAAAAATTATATGTAGATAAAACAAAATCAAGTCAAACAATACGAAACATATGTCCCAGATAATTTTTGGCAGCTTTTCAAAAATTTTACAACTTGTTGATTATAGGACTAACTATTATAGTTATGATTACCGTGAAGAAACTTTTGTTGTGTATCGAATTGATTACTTAAGAAATATTTAATTTATTAATAATAACATTGTGCATGGTATATTCTAATTTCCTAAGCTTGTAATGGGTATAAGGATAGTCATGTGCTGAAGGAATGATGAAATTGGTTCATTGGTAAACAAGGAACGGCAGGGCCGCATTTACTTATAATAATAAATCCAAACCTGAGCAGTGTACTGCCGTCGTAAAGAAGAAAATCACAAACGCCAAAAATCGTAAAATTAGTTAGACATATTTAAATTCAGCGAACAAATACCTGTTTATCTGCTTAACTGAAAAGTTCCATATCCTTCTTTAAATGCCATAAAATTACGTTTATAAAATAAGAGTTTAGTATTAAGCCGTGGTAAACCATAACATTAAAATTGAAATTACTCAAAATAACAAAAATGCAAATACGATTTTTTTTCTTAGCACGGCAGTATAGGTCTCTAAGAGAGCGCCGCCCATCGTTTTATGCACGATCCTAAGAGAAATTTTAGGTCATCCTCCGACCAATCAATCAAGCACAAACAACACGCGATTCTATCAAAAATTCAAAATTGCGGGCATTATAACATTTCGATAACCTTTTTTGATTTTTTTTATGAAAATAATGTGAATCTAGATAAGTAAGTCAAAGGTAACAAAATCTTGCCCAATTCAGATTTTATTCAAATCAATCAGAAAATCAAAAAGTAAACTAGATTTTCAATTAAAACTTTTAATAACCGCACTTTTTCGATACTTTTATTTCACTGGATACATGATATATAATGTTAAAAATCAATGGGTACAAAGGGCCGAATGTCGAAGGGCCGAATATCGAAGAGTCGAATGTGTCGAAGGGCCAAATGTGTCGAAGGGCCGAATGTCGAAGAGCCGAATGGGTCGAAGGGCCGATTTTTTTTTTTTTTTTTGTAGAAACATAATTTTTTAAATTTGTTGTTTTATGGAATATTTTGTAAATTTTTTTTATTAAACATAAATGAATTTCTTATAAATTTTATTTTATATTCATGAAATTCCACGTATCCATCAGTCAGCGATACATTTTGGTGAAGGAAAATTTTGTCATGCAAAAAATAATTAACCCTCATACGACTCTCAAAAAAAATTTCACATGCATTGCTCGGGTGAAATTTCACCCGAATATATATTATATAAAATCTATATACATATCCATCCATATATCACATATTTCAATATTTTATTTGTAATACAAACGAATTCAAAAATTTTAACCATCCTGAGTTTCATAATAAAAAAGTAAAATAACTTTAAAATCTTTAATGGGTGAAATTTCACCCGAAGAGCGTATAAAGGTTAAATTAAATAAAAAAAATATATTTCTAAAAACAAAAAAAATAAAACTAAAATTCGGCCCTTCGACCCATTCGGCCGGCCCTTCGACACATTCGGCTGTTCGACATTCGGCCCTTTGATATCATGCCAAAAATAAATACCACTCCTACATTTTAAAAATTGTATGCAGTATTTTAACCATGGAACACGCAAAAAACTTGTTGTTCGTGAATATCATAAGATGTGGCCACAGTGTTAGAATATTCTGGCAGATGTCGGTAAAAGGCTTTTGTTTTTGTAATATTATGTATTGTATTAGTATTTTACCGACCAAATGGCACAGTGGTTAAAGCTTTGGCGTTTGGATCGGGAGGTACCGGGTTCGAATCCCGATAGGGGCAGGGATGCAAAGAATAATTTCATTAACAGATTTCGATCTGTGGTGAAATGTAACACATCTATGGCCCCCTGTCGGTGTGCAAAAACCCATGGGCCGACCCATCTTCCATGCCGGTATAGGCTGGCATGGAGCTTGCGATGTGCAGATGGTCTTAAATCGGTCGTACGTATAGCCGTACGTCCTCGAGTTGGCCGGTACCAATAAAAAAAAAATAATAAAAAAAAATAAAAAAAAAAAAATTAGTATTTTAATTCCAAATTTGTTTGTGAAAGTAAGAAAGGATATCTAACTATGCACATATTGAAAGTATGTATATAACTCATACTGCCAGAAATCGATATGTGTCAAAATTTCATTTCTCTACAGTAAACCGTCGATAAACAACCGAGTTTAATAATTATTGCGTCTAGTTGTATGTACTCCCCCCACCTTCACTATTTATTAAAAAATTTAGTTACAAATTAGAAAGCGAAAACCTCTGAAATTAATTTCGTCAGGAACGCGAGGAGAACGAGGAAGAAATAGAAGAACTGAAGTGCCTTAGAATAGAAGGCCAAGTGTAACAAATGCATGTAGTTTTGAGACCGCAAGGACTTCGGCCTTAGCCGTGAGACATTTTTAATTTTTTCAGACATTTTTGTGTTTTTTGAACTTAAAGGTTCTTTAGAAAATGCATACATATTTTATTCCCTAAGTTTTGTCACAAAATGAAAACTTACAACACTTTTAAAAGCATATACATATTTTGAAAATTGATCGTAAGGTTTAAAAATTAAACATACAAGCTTTTTCGGCCATATACCGGTTCTTGAATTTGAATACAAAATACAAAAACCTACAAACTTAAAATTACCTGTGGACTATATTTTAATCAATTGCTCTTGTTTCTTTTTCCAAAGAAAACATGAAACTGCCAACGCCTATTTACAAAGTGTTCAATCAATCTAGAAGCCAAGAAAATTGTTTGTCGATATTGTAGAGGTAACTTTGAAAGCTCTATATACCTTTATCATGTTACACGAACTCTCGGATTAAGTAAAAAATATAGAATATTAAATAAGAGATGGTGAACGTAAAAACGAGATTTTCGCAAATGGAAAACAATAGTTCAGCTTTATGGGAAGTAAAATCTATAATTTAATAGAAATAAAGTTCAAACTTTCAAAAGACAATGTCTGAGAAAATAAACCGACCATGTATTTTTGCTAACTAACACGCGGTCACTAATGTGGGGTTGAAAATTCATTCTATTTTTACTAAACACTTTTCAATGTGAACGTTATGGAATATCAATTTCCTTTTAAACTACAGAAAATGTATACATTCATAAATTAAAATGTATTCTATTCGGAATGTATATATACATTCCGAATAAAAATCTTCCCACACGTATATTTTTCGTGTTATTTTTGAATCGACATAAGCTTCAAGTTAAAAATTATTTATTAAATATATTTATATATTTCATAAAAATATAAATCATCTATTGTAATCTAGATATTTACCAATTGGCAAAATATAATGTCAATTCTTCGAATATTAATTTCCTGTTTAATTATTTCCTGTTAATTTTGAGGAAAATAGTATTTTACTATTCACTTCATTTATCGATTGTTTTCTTCAATTTGAGTGGAATTCTCCGAATAAACAACTTGAGAATTTGCCAACCACAATACAAGTGTAGAGACTAGCGGCGTCACAAATCTAGATAGAATAAGGTAAATTTTATTCATATTATAGCAAATACATTTTGGGAAAATCAATAAAAAATATGTTTGGAGTAGTTACGTACTCATGATATATGTATGTCTATACATTTAACCGTAATTGTAATAAATTTATACTGAAACTACCTTTATCATAATTTGTAATTGTCAAATTGTATTTCAAAATTATCAAGCCCATATAACTGGCCTGATTGTATTTAAGGATAGGAGAAAGATTATCATTAACTATACTCTCATTTCATATTCAACAATTCTTTCAATCGTACCAAATGTAATAGGTAAACCGTAAAATAAAAAATAATAATCCGTAGAACTAAATTATAAAAAATTAATCAAAAAAATCAATAGAAACGAAATTATTTCAATAATTTTTCTTATTTTTAACACAAACAAATTTCTGCACGGTTTTTCTTTACTAAATTACACCGACATAAAAGCAGCAAAATTGCAACCAAACAAAAATAATCAATAAATAATGTTAAATAAAATATTCATTTTATTTTTGTTAAAACATTTTCTTTTGAACTTGTAAATTTATTTCACGCACACAAACAATTTTCAAGAGTTAAAATAGTCACTAAGCTTTGTTCAATTATTCAAGCTTGCTTTTTTCGAATACAAACTTAACTCAATAAATATGCATTATACACAAATCTGAAGTGTATTTTTTTTCATTATAACAAAAACTAGCCACCACTAAATAAACCATTACAGGATCAATTTTTTCATAATATTTCACTAAGGACAAAAATCCACTGAAGACATTAACGAAATCAAATGATAGAAAAATAATCGGTTTTATATTTCCACCAATCAGAGCATGCGCGCCCTTTATGTCTTGTATACAAGGAAAAACAGAAGGTGCACCTAAAGCTAACTGAATCAAATAAAATGAAACAAAGCTGCTTCCAACCAGAGTTTCTGAACAAAATCTTTTGTGAGTTGTAAAGAAAACATATTAGATAATTGAAAATTAATAAAATTTGTAGTTATGTCAAATAGTTCCCCACTCCGCTCAGAAACCCCAGAGATTGGTTTATTTTTTTTACCAATAGCTTGTACCACTATGCCAGTTATTCGATTTAAGTTAGGAACAAGTGGCCGATAAAAATGCTAACACTTGATGCATTAATTCTAATAAATATAAACCGTTTTAGTTCCCAGTGGTAACATCCGATCAATAGAGGGAGAAACTGCTCACAAGGGCCGGCAGATTAAATAACAATGATTAAACATGATAAGAAAGTTTTACAGATTTATGTTGATAAGCTTATGACTACGGCGAATCATACTCAACTTGAATGGAAACGCGAGACGTTAGTTTCTTTGACTTTATGCATCATTTTTAAACTATCTACAAAAGAATGTAGAATATTTTACAACTCTTTGTTAACGTGTAATAAAATCCATTCACTTTTCCTATAAAATATATAATAATATACACAAAAAACGAGGTCTCCCTATAACGATACGATTCAAATACTGGAAATTAAAATTAATTATTTTATTATTATCCCATAATACTGACGTCATGAACTGAAGAAAATTAAAAAGTACAACGCCGAAACATCTTTAAATATTTCTTCTAAATCTTTTACCAACTAATCTTCTACTTGTTTTACCAACATGTACGAAAGACATCTGTATAATCTTTCAAAATTCATTGAAGGCGCGCGCATTAATATGATTTAGCAAATTTAATTTTTGTTGTTTTGATTTAAATTCAATTTTATTTGAATACGTATTTATTGGCATTCTGTATTAATTCTTCTAACCCTCTCTGACCAGGAAAACTCAATTCCAATTTTCAAAAATCATTTCTATTTCAAAGTCATTTCCATTTTCCAAAAATCAATATTCCAAAAGTGCCCTAAATATATTATATGAAATATAATTAAAAAAAAGTTTATCGCTAAATTGTATTCGACAATTATTTCACTATCGAGCAAATACGGAAATGTACCACCGGCAAAAACTGAATTACGAAAATCTTCTAACCGATTAGTATCTGCTCTCCTAATTAGGTAAATACGCAGTTGTTTATCACCACATTCACTAACACTAATTTTAAGTCTTATGGAGTACCTTTGAAAATATTTTTCAATCTGTTTAAATTTTCCGATCTTTGTGTTTCCGTCCCTGTAGTCAGTAAACTCGAACGTCAAAAGACAGTTAGTCGATGTCGATTTCGGGGTAGATAGTCAACCACTTTTGCAATCAATTTGCTACCCGAAAACCATGGTAGTCAATAAATTGTAACAAGCAAATTTGAATTTGAAATAAATTTATTTACAAAATTTTTGGTTTTGCGTCTTAGAAGAATAGCCAGTAAATTGCTGGGTTGTTTTATACAACAATGAGTGCAAATTGCTTGCTTGCTACACGAACAATCGTCTTCGTATATATTCTGCATTACAAAATTAATATTTAAAATAATTATGTATAAATAATTCGTTAAGAATGCTCAGATCTTAATACTTAATTGAAAGAATTAGTAACCTTAACTTTCACACACGAAGTAGATGTAAAGGTTAAAAATGTTTTCGCAATAAAACAATAATTCTGTATTTATAATACATAACAAATTTTACATATTAGGTAATGATGTTAGAAAGTAGTTCTTGAATTGGCCAACTGAGAGAGGGCATTGTCAATCGATTATGATAAAATTCGATATATCCCTTTGCCTGCCAGATAATTTTTTTTTTGCATCCATTTAAGCACAACCCACACAAATGTGTAATAATTGACAGGTTGTAATATCTTCCGGATATTAACGGATCTTAGGTAAATCGGAATTATTTTTGAAAAAAACATTATAATTTCATAAAATATAAATTATATAACATATTTATAATTATTTGTTTTTGATAACATATTAATTATTTTACTATTATTATAGTTATAGCAAAGAGGATCTAATGTCATAAAGAGTAACGAAAAAAGGATAATTTTTAACAAAAAATGCATTGGGTTATGCAAATTAAATGCGTTAAAAGCACACTGACACATCTTTATTTAAGGTAATTTTTATCGATTTCTATCCATAATCACGAGTATGGGCGTAACCCATTCATTTTTTGATGTAATTTTTTCCTTTGTTTCGTTACTCTTTATAAAATTTCATACTCTTTGGTTATTAGTGTTATTTTTCGGACGAAAACTATTTAAATGGAATGCACAAATGTGTATTTTGGCCCAAAATATATACAAAAATAGGTACAGTTTTTGACATGATTATTTAACGTTATCCACACGATTGTGATGGCAGGCAGGAAAACGGATATACGAATGAAATAGAAAATATTTTAAAGAAACGGTTATTTAGCTCTTTTTATATTTTCTTTATTAACACTTAAGCTTTCGGAACTATTTCGGTTCCATTTTCAAAAGTATATACTTTTGAAAATGGAACCGAAATGGTCCCGAAAGCTTAAGTGTTAATAAAGAAAATATAAAAAGAGCTAAATAACCGTTATTTTAACTTTTAAACTTAAAAGCTCATTAAACAATTTAATATATTTTAAAGAAGTTCTAGAATTATCTGGGAGGGAATTACTAACCCACTTTTTAATGGATACGTACGTTGAAAATAAGATTCTAAAATAATTTTTGAAGTAGTTTCAAAAATAATGGAATCCATTATTTTTGGTAGTTCTATAAAATCTTATAATTTTAAATATTTTTATTTCAACTCAACAAATGTTTTATTAAGTTTACTCGCGAAATCCTCTCAAACAAGTTTAACGAGGACTTTTTTACGAGATCACGTAATCGAGTGTCCCCTGGTAAAACAGCAAGTTTGCACGTTTTATGTTAATAAGAATGAACCTCGTTTACTGGACAGGAAATTCTTTGCATAGGGCACTTATGTCGCCGTTCTGAAAATATGCTCTGGCTAGTTAGTTCTAATATCTATATTCTCAGTTGAACTAACATTTATACGCAAAACGAAAAAATAATTTCAAATAAAACCACCAACATAAAGTTTTTGTTGTAATATATTGCTACATCTAAAATGCATTGTTCTTGTATTTCAGATTTCACAAATGACCTACTTGGAAAATAATAAAATAGATGTACTATATACAGTTTTTCCTCTTGTTTTTTTCATGTTAAACATTTTCGCTATTTAGTACGGAATATTTATTTATTAAATATTAAAAGTACCTCTTATAATTCGTTTGGTCTAAGCAACAAGACATAAATTAGGTGTAATATCAATTGAGCGATTATTTATTTCAAAAGTCTAACAAAATTCAAATTATGTTAATCTAAAGTTCCACAATGCAACGCTGGAGAGAGTATATACTTACTTATTAAGAAGTTATAATGTCACGTAGTTTCATGCAATGGTCACTGAAAATGTTAGTCAAAAATATCTTTCTTTGAATATAATTAAAAAATAAATACACATTGAATTGCAAAGAATAGACTTTTATCAGGTGACAACATTCAATTAGTTAGTCTTAGTTACCAAAGCTATTGAATTTTCGGGTTTAATTATAGTTTAACATTTTCAGTAAAGACTGATACTGATAGATTAGTTACAAATCCCCTTGTAACTCCAATAATATAATCATAATATCAAAAATAGAATTAATACGATAATTTTACACTGAAATCCGTAGAATGAAAATACAACATGAATCACAATAGGTTTACGTGCGTGCCTTCTATGATATACATTCAGGAGGAATTCACGTGAGAGAATTTAGATAGGTATATTGATTTTATATTATTTGTATGTACATAACTGTATAAAAAAGACGTTTGATATTTTACTTACCGACTTTGAAATACTATTGAGAGACTACTATTTTCATAGACTCGATTATTGTTACAGCTGAAACTATTACTACGGGCACATTTATAAGCACTCCCACCTTGTGAGATATATGTTGCACATGATGTAGCCATTGATGATATAGAACTGCCACCCCCATCTACTAAAGTATCACTACTACCCGACGATGAATTTGAATCCGATGATTTTCTACGTGTTATAACTTTTTTACAGATGTACGTGCTACCCGTGGTGGAATAGTATGAGAGAAATGGTGATGTTTCTTGTATATAATTTAAATCGAGCAGCGAACCCGCTGGTGAATTAAATAACGAATCGGCAGTTACTAAAGTATCTGCATCTGAATCTAAATCGTGAATATTTAATGAATAATGTATTAGTGGGATAAATAATAACAAATGAATAAAATTATAAATATAATGCATATTTATTCAGTAAGTACAATAATTGTACTAAAAATTGTTTTGAATTTGGTACTTGGTCTAAATTTTAAATGTTCTAGTTCTACTGTTAAAACTATTACCTTGTTCGAATGCATCGTAGAATTCATCATCGTCAGTATCATAAATTCGAGGCGGTTTATGTGATAACGAACGAGGCACCGTACCCGTTTCTGATATATGAGAAGCGACAGTTTGTTCAAGTTCGTGGTGTTCTTTAGCTAGAACGTTTAAGGCTTCTTCGAGGACACGGCACTTTTCCTGCAAAGTATTTATTAAATTTAAAAGTGTACAGAACTAAAAATACATTTCTAATCTTGTTTCCGCCCGGGTTCGAACCGGGGACCTTGTGCGTGTGAAGCACACGTGATAACCACTACACTACGGAAACCACAAAAGTGGTGCAGCTAAAATTACGTTAGTTACCTGCTCTTGCTTTAATTGGAGAACACGAATATCTTCTTGTTGATGAAACAAAGTGAGGCAGTGTTGCAAACTGGATAACATATTAGCTGCGGTCTCAGATACAAGTTGAAATCGCTGAAAACGTATATTGTAATTACTATAAAATTATTAATTCTTCCGTCTTAATTAAAATAATAGAAAAACTAGTAAACAATAAAATAATTTTTTTTTTACCAAATATGTGATTGCACTACCGCTTACCATAAGCGCGGACATTGGTAAGCTGGATGAAGAATCTGCGGTATCTAAACTTTTTTGAAGTGCCTCTACTAATGTCGCACACTCTCCTAATTGGCGTTGCAATACTTCATAACTGGCGGTCGCTGAACCGAGTGCATCGGACATACAACCAAGCGGTTTCACAATAGCACCCAAATCATCATCACTGTCTGACCGCCGTTTATCGATACCCCATAAATAATGGGAACTATACGCTGAATGTTCTTGGAAGGCATTAATCCACTTCTGGCGATCAATTTGAGCATTTTCGCCGTTACTTAGTACACTCAGCCGATGTACGGCGCCATCATTAAAATGTACCACAAAAGAAGATAAATCAGTCGTTAGTGGAGTAACGCGAGCATTATCTAAATATTTATAGTCACGTCGTTTATTACTGCTCACTGTGGAATCGGCACGACTAGCAAAATAGTTTAATACGCCCCTTTCAAGCAACGCCTGACGTAAATGGAAAGATTATCATTTGAAGATACTATTTTTACTATAACAAAATTTATTTACCCATACTGGTTTCCACCCTAAAAATCGTGATCGTTTTAGTAGTGGTCCTTCGAACCGCACAGCAGTTTTTTGTACTTTTCTAACAGCTTTCACATTCAGAACTTGTAGAGTTTGTTCATCGCGGGCTAAATCCGATGCTAATTGGCCGCGATTATTCCTAATATTTGTATCTATTCCATTTTGTAATAATAATACTGCGGTTTCTTTGTGGCCCCGATACGCGGCACAATGAAGACATGAGTTTCCTTGAGCATCAACACAGTTGATATTGGGCGGATATGAGCCTTTAAGCTGAAAATAATAAAATTAGATAAAATTATCTACTTTATGAAGATGACTAGTATACCCACCAACTCGTTTAGCACATCGATATTGCCTTCTCGAGAAGCGGTTAACAATTTACTTTCTTTTCGGAGCTTTTCTGTCGCCTCTGCCGCACGAAGAAGCTTATTGATCTCTTGACCTACTTCATTCGAGGGTACCATATCGCGTGGCAGTCGGCCCTCACCATTGATTATATTTACATCACCATTGTGCTGCAGCAGCACCATCACAAGATCTTCTCGGCCAATAAACGATGCTTTATGTAGCGGTGTATCTCCATTATCATTGACTGCATCTATATCTGCACTGCGCGATAATAGAATTTCCATAACTTCACGATGTCCAAAATACGTAGCTAAATGCAACGGCGTCCATCCCAAGTTACTTTTTGATTTACCCTTGCAGCTGATATCAAACACAAAACGACCAGCCTCCCGTTTTGCCAGTAAATCTCTAACTAAATTGACATCGCCATTGCGGCAGGCTCTTAAAAAGTGTTCCTCCACATCAGAATCGACACTGCTGCTGCTCGAAGAACTATCCGATTCGCTCATGTTGTAAACAAGTTATCTATATTCACAACTAATCCTTTTCTATATTCAGAATAACATCACTTTGATTATAAAAAAATAATTCGAGATAATTTGCCCGATTACATATAAATTATTGGTTGGTTACAAAACAACACACACCCAAATTAATTGAACTAAAAAGAGCTTTTGCTGTTGGTCTTTTAAATTAAAATATATAAAACTATTTTATTAATTTAATATCACAGATAAACGTGAAAACAACTATTTTTAATTCTTTGCAAAAATTATTTTGACTTTTTTTTCTATATTTTGGTGTTTTGTTTACAAAAACGTTATATGTATGTACAAAAATATTTTTCCTACGTTTTTTTGTAGTCCGCGATGCATATTTTTTCGTTACATGAAATGTCAAAACCTATGATTTTTGTAGCATGCCAAAATGTTATGTGACGCAGGGCTGAATGAAACGAATTACAATTTTCGTGGTTTAATTGAATTTGTTTAATGTGATCGTTCGTCGTTCCAAGAACGTTCGGCGTTTCTTGTTCATATTTTGTGCGTACTTACTACAATCACGATTTTCGGCTATTATTATTTACTAAAATTTTTAATTTATATTTACTCCTCAAATTCTTCAACACGAAATTTACAGCCGTATTGACGTTAAAATGAATAATTTGAAGTTATTGTTTCTTTTTGAAAAAAACTTTAAAGTTGGAACGAACTGGACGTATACGACAACAGAGAGGAAAGCTATCTATTAATTTTAAAAGAAACATGTCGGAAAGGAAAATTGTTGTTTCAACGTTTATATGTGACGTTTTACGACCTTGGTATAGTGGAATTCGTGTAAGACGGAACTCAATGGGGCCAGAAATTGTTTCCGGGTTCAAAAATTTTTCTAATTCGAACGAATTTTTCAACTTCAAGTAATTTCCTATTTTTGAGGATTCTGTTTAGATGTGATTTTTTTTTACCAAATAAAAAGCCACAGGCAGATTGGCAATCATGCTGATCAATAAAGAATCCCTGGCTTCCCTTGCAAAATTAAAGGGAGTGATCAACTTCGGGTTCGGGTCGATCACTCTCAAAGTATATAAAAAGGACGAGACCGACGCAACTGCGAAAGACCAGCCTGGGGGTGACGGCGAACGGACCCAGCAGGAGACGGTCAAGCGGGCTGAGGACGGCCAGGAGAGTGATGCTTCGGCTCTGGGGAGCATAGTTAGGGGAGATAGCCTCCTCTCTCTGGAGCCTGATTGGGACATCCTGTCAGGCTCTCGACGAGAGGAAGACAGCATCTGGAACAATGCGGTAGATGGCACTATCCTGATGCAGGGAATGCAGGAAGAGGTGAGTAAGGTTGACTACAATGGTTAGCATTGTACAAATAAACCTACATCACACGAAGGCTGCCTCGGCAGCTCTCGTGCTCAGACTGACTAAGTCACATGAGGATTTAGTGTTAATCCAAGAACCTTGGATTAACAATAACAGGATCTGTGGCCTCAGAATGAAAGGGCATAAATTACTATACTCAAGCAACTCTGGAAGATCAGATTGTGTATTTTTGCGAAAAATAATTTGAATATTTTTCTTCTTCCACAAGTTAGTAGCGGAGACGTTACAGCGGTGAGCGCTGAGGTTGGATGTGAAAAGCTATGGCTAGCCTCAGCCCTCAGCCTATATGGATTGCGGGAAGGAGGTTCCACCCGATAACCTGGAGGAACTGATCCGGGAGGCAGATCAAAGAAGGGTAGGTGTTGTACTCGGATGTGATGTAAATGCGCATCACACAATCTGAGGAAGCACAGACGAGAGGGGTGAGTTATTTTTTGATTATTTATTAAATACCAACCTTTTAGTTTGCAATATTGGACCAGAACCGACATTTATTGTTAAAAATCGACAGGAGGTTTTAGATGTCACCTTTTTGTGTCAGAAACGATCTTTCATATGATCAGAGGGTGGAGAGTAGCGAAAGAGCACTCATTCTCTGATCATCGATATGTAATTTATAACCTCGACATTAAACCTGTTACCCGGAAATCCTTCAGGAATCCCAGAAGGACAAACTGGAACAAATGTGGAGAGGTGTTGAAGGAACTACTGCCGCTGGAGGTTCCTGGACTTCCGGCGACAGTAGAGGAATTAGATGACATATGGTTGATATTGTCACAAAGGCATGCAATCTTTCATTTAATGCTGCGTGCCCCCTAATAAAGCCTAGGGGCAGGCAGAAACCGATATGGTGGACCAAGGAGTTGGGAACATATCGGAGTGTGTGTAGGAGAGCTTTTAATAAAGCTAAGAACACAAGGGAGGTTCGGGATTGGGACTCCTATAAGGAGGACCTCAGAAAGTTGTGCTTCGATAAAGTTTTCCGGACCATCTGTCCTTCGAGAGAATCCTGGAGGAACGCATCAATACTGGAAAACGAGGCACTGCAATTTTTCACGGACGGTTCTAAGCTAGACGGCAAAGTAGGAGCCGGAGTCTTCTGTGAGAAGCTTAATGTTAATATTTCCGTCCGTCTTCCTGACTACTGCAGCGTGTACCAAGCTGAAGTGGTGGCGATAGGCGAAGTCGGGACATGGTTGAAGCATAACGTGGTATCCGTTAGGGATATCGCGATGTATGTGGACAGTCAGGCGGCGGTCATATCGCTAGAGGCGGGTTGTCTGAAGTCACGGGTGGCATTGGATTGCCGATCATCTTTTATTGAGATGAGCGAGTATTTCAGAATCCAGATAATCTGGGTCCCTGGTCACTCGGACATCACGGGAAACTGCAGGGCGGACGAACTAGCTAGGTACTGTACGACTCTCCAGATGCAGCCGGAAAGGGCCGGTCTGGGGAGGCCTATAGCAGCGCTTAAATCGGCGCTCAGTAAAAAGGCAATCTCCTTGACAAACGAGAGGTGGACCAACACCCTGACGTGCAGGGTAGCAAAACAGGTTTGGCCAAAACTGGACCTGGGGCGCTCCAAAGCACTAGTATTCCTGGGAAAACGAGAGGTAGGATTGGTCGTAGGGATACTGACAGGGCACTGCCTTTTTGGGGAACATGCAAGAAGGCTGGGTCTACAGACGAATGACTTTTGTAGAAGTTGTTTAGACGAAGAGGAGGAAGAGACGTTAGATCACTTCCTATGCTCGTGTCCGGCACTATCATACAGAAGGCATAAGTATTTAGGTGTGTACAGTATGAACAGCCTTTCGCAACTCGCGGGCTGTGGAATGCGAGATATTTTACGCTACATAAGTAGCTCTGGATGGTTTCAGCAGGAGTAAAGGGGAGATAGGATCCTGTGGTATCACAATGGGCCACTACTGGCCTAAGTGTGCAATAGCAGCCACTCTAACCTAACCTAACCTAACAATTACCTAGATATCTTGAGTTTGCTTATTTGTCGAGTTTATAGTTTATTGCTGATATCGTCCGCACTCAAATATTTCTATAATGTCACTCTGAAATATTTCTAAATGTGCCCACGTTTGATCTTGGAGTTTACGACGAACTTGGCCCTTCAAATACAACATGCAAAGCGTGGTTTCATCGATTCACAGTTGATCAATTCAATGTAATAGGATACATAGGAATGCAGTACAAACAAATTTGAAGATACAGAATTGAAAGCATTACTGGACGAAGAAGATTCATGTCAGGCTGAAAAGAATTGGCAAAGATTATATAAGTGTTTTATAACAGATTTCAGCAATGACGATCCAAAATAAATCTGTGGGAATTCAGAAAAACCATTTATCTTACTACCTAAGAAAACCCCTAAATTCAGGAAAACCACTTATCTTACTATTAGTTTTTCTGAATTCCCACAGAAATAAGGACTGTTTTCTTTTAGGAAATGATTCAAATTATTTCTGGTATTTTCTGAAATATTCCGAAGGTGGTGTAAATTGGGAAAATTGTTGTTTTAACCGTCAAATTTTATAACGGTATTCACAACCCAGTGATACGAAACGGTTTTAACAGGGAAAATTCATAACTTAAAACCCTGATACGCATTGTGTTTTCGACTAAATTTGAGCAACTCGTCACGTTTGCGTTTCATATCCGATCTAAGGCGCAAATCGTGATGGGATCTTACAGAACTTTTCCTCGTTATCCTTTGGTTTTCGTCTTTGAGGATTCTTACTAAACATTTTACACATTTTTAATTTTGGTAGGCTCGCTCAAAAGAAATTTTTTTTGGTGCACATTTCCTGAAGATTCTTCCATTGCTTAGTACATACAGCAACGTTTATGTTTAAATATCCAGTAATTTCCTGAGAAACTGTGTAATAATTGACAAAAATTATTGTGTTTGGTTAAGATGCATAAGTAATTAAATTGGTAACAGATTAACAATATTAAATTGACGCACACTTTCTAAATGTGTGTGCTACTCAGGAACACATATTTGATAACTCTTGTAATTCCACGTCGCGAAAAGGAATGTGTTGCTGAGAAATGAAAAATATGTCATTCCTTAAAAAATGAAAAAATTGTATGACCGCTACAGCAGTCATTTGCGCAAACGTGTTAAAAAACGAAAAAGTTGTATTGACTGCTATAGCAGTCATTTGCGCGAACGTGTTAAATAATATAATTTTTATTCATTGCGAGTTACACAAGCTAATTTGATTGTTTAAAATTAGATGGCACTGCCATCACATTAAATCTTGCAATTCGTGTTTTTATATTCTGGGAATCTTTTTTTATATAGTTATTTATTAAACGTAGCTCTGATGTACAAAAAGGTTCTACAGGATACTGGTACATTATTCCGTTTGTCGAAGACGAGCCAAACGCTGAGTCAATTCGTCTTGCTCTTGAGATACCTGTGTTGATGTTCCAATTGCGGCCGATTGGGGCCCAGCTGGTAGTTCCATATTCAGTTCCAATCTTTAAAGATATTATGTTGTATAGAGCGACTGCTTAACATAAAAATTGATCAAATCACTTACCCAGCTTCGTCAGCAACGCGTTGCAATAAGTTATCGACATCACCTTGTGGAATCGCGGTTGTGGTAGTTTGTGACATAGTATTCTCCATGTAAGAACTTTGTACATCTAAATCTTCGAACTGTGATTCAAATCGATCCATTAGAGTTGAAATTTTCTCAAGATTCATTCCTTTCATAGCTGCATCCATAGCTTTGACCACTCCGGCCATCGAGTTCGTAACTTTTCGTGTGGTTAAGGCACTTTGAACACGACTAGCTACACCATCAACACGGGCACTCATTCTTAAGTAATTAATCGATTGATTTTTTTGCCGAATTGCATTCTCTGCATGAATTCTTGCTACTTCCATATTACCTTTCTGTATCGCCTTTTTTACTTTGACCTGTTCCAGTTTCTCCTCCTTCTCACATTTTTTTGCACTCCGTTCCAGATCTTTAACTGCAAACTTTAAATTAAATAAATGCTCTGAAAATTAACATTAGTTAAAAAATATATTAATGATGGAATCAATTTTTGCGACCAAACTGGCGACAGCTTCGATGTCATTCGATTTTGTAAAACATACTTTCCATTGCCGAGACAGACATTTCGTTCCCCGTTTTGAATAAATTAATGTATTACAAAAAATATTAAAGCAATTTAATCGGCGTTGGTCTTCTTAATAATTTATAGATATTAGATTTTATTAATCACGAAATTGTTTTGCGTTTATTGTGTTGTATGAGTCACTTTTGTCAAATTTTTATTTGTATTTTCTGTGACAGATAAATTTCAATGTCCCAACAGTGGCATCTATAATTTAAACCAATAAACAGCATGCGGTAATATTTGCTATAAAAACTTAACCGCTAAAACTAAAATCACGCCGAAACATGAGAAAAATGTGTTTTTGGGAGAACACATATGTACTTTATAGTTTATTTGTGAATTTGTCTTTCTCTGTGTAAATCATGGCGGCCCTAAACGAAGCTACAATTTGTTCTGCTTTAACATTTGAATATATAAAAAAGAAAGATAGAAATTTAGCGGAAGTGTATAAAAAGAAAACAAATTCGGTAAGCCTATTAATCAACTGGTGAAATAAAGTTTTGATAGATTAGTGTATTATCAGTGATACTGATTTTTTTTTAAATGGTGGTGCCCCTCTATACACGTGTTTTGACGCAGTTAACAAATGTAGTTTTGAAGTCTACGACATGTTAATATGTTTTAAAACTATACGATTACACTACATAGAACCTATTTTAAAATTTTCTTTGTTTGAATAAGTATCAAATTAATAAAATACTAACCACGTGTTCCTTTTCGTATAATTTTAGCCTGCACTACCCAAAGGATCCCCAAGTTTGGAAGAGGTAGTGAAATTTTATCAAAAATCGGCGCCGAAAAAAATTCCGCAAATTAAGCCGGCGGTTGGTTCATCGAGTTCAGAGGACAGTTCAGAAGAAGAAGAAACGCCCAAGAAAGCGTCAAATGTTGCCTCTAGTAATGGTAGAGTAGCTACGCCGGCGGTCAAACAAAATGGAAATGTTAAACCAGCAGAAAGTTCCGATTCAGATGACAGTTCAGAAGATGAAAAACCTGCTGCGAAAAAGCCTGGTCCAATAGCAAAAACACCTATAGTAAAATCTGCGGTAAAAAAAGCTGATTCTAGTAGTGAAGATTCAGATTCGTCAGAAGACGAAAAAGCTCAACAGAAAGCTGTACCTACAAAAGTCGCAGCTACTAAAACTCCAATTAAAGTTAATGTAAAGAAGGCCGACACGTCCAGTGATGACAGTAGTTCTGAAGAAGAAAAAGCAAAATCAAAAGTAGCTGCCAAAGCAAAGACAGCGATTGTTTCCCAAGTTAAGAAAGCTGAATCTTCAAGTGAAGATGATAGTTCGGAGGAAGAACAAAAACCACCACCGAAATTGCAACAAAAAAATATTGCAAAACCAACACCAGCTAAAGTACCCGCAGCTAAAACACCGATCAAAAAAACCGATTCATCGAGTGAAGATTCGAGTTCAGAAGAGGACACTCCTACAATTAAAAATCCAGTTCCAAAGCAAAAGGCATCCGCTAAATCAACACCAGTTGTAAAACCAGCCGCAGCATCGCCTAGCGATAGTGATGACAGTTCTGACGAAGATACCGCTCCGACAAAGAAAGCAGCTGTTGTGCCAAATAAAAAAGCCATGACGCCTGCGAAAAAAGCGGCAACTAGCAGTGATGATTCTTCGTCTGAGGAGGAACCAGCTAAACCGGTCGCTAAGACTCCAGTGAAGCCGATACCGTTAAAAAAGAAATCAAGCGACGATTCTGATGACAGTTCCGATGAGGATGAGGCGCCCGCCGTTACTCCTATAGTTAAAAAAGGAATATTAGCAAAACCAACATCAGCGAAAAAGGCGGACACTAGCAGCGAAGACAGTTCAGATGATGAAGAGAAGACTCCAACAGTTAAGAAATCAATTTTAAAACCGCCCATGAAACAATCAGATGACGATGATGAGGAAGAGGAGGATGGAGATGATTCAATGGCCACACCAGGTCAGAAACGTAAAGCAAATGATGATTCTGAAACGCCATCTTCCAAAAAACCCGCATACAGTAATTTCGTTAAGGCTGGAGATAAGGTAAGTTCAACAATTTTATTTAAAATATTTCTGGATTAAATATAATAACGGCATAAATTTAGTCGTCTACACCAAATAATGCAAAGATCCGTGGAAAATTTAATAAAAAACCAGCTCAAGGCGCTGCAGGTAATACACCATTTAGACGGGTTCGTGATGAAGAGGTTGAAATTGATCCGCGAGTTGTAGATAATTCATTTGAGGCAAAGGTTAGTGTTATTTCTTAAAAATTATGGAAAAGAAGAAGAAAACACTACTGCAGCATCTTCGGCTTGAGATCAATTTGCATTATAATACCCCTCGTCGAACTTTAGAAATTAAATTTTTAAAACAAATTTATCGTAAAAGATGCTAATTTAGTGTTTTTCTTTTTTCTTTTCATATTTTCAACAATTGTGCGTGATGTACTAAAAACACACAAATTTAAAATCGCAATGGACTTTCACATACATAGTTTGAAAATAAACGTGGGGGACGAGGTGGGTTTGGTAATCGTAACTCGTTCGGAGGGCATGAAAATAGCGAGAAAGGAGAAGAAAACGACGAAAATGGTGGAGGGGACTTCAAACGAAAATCATTTGGAGGCCGAGGTGGATTTGAAGGTCGGGGTGGTGGTCGTGGGCGTGGAGGCGATCGCGGAGGCCGTGGTGGTTTTGGTGATCGTGGAGGTCGCGGTGGTTTTGGTGGCGGAGATCGAGGAGGTCGCGGTGGTTTTGGTGGCGGAGATCGAGGAGGTCGCGGTGGTTTTGGTGGCGGAGATAGAGGGGGCCGTGGTGGATTTGGCGGCGGTCGAGGAGGGCGCGGAGGTTTTGGTGGCGGAGATCGAGGCGGCCGCGGTGGACGGGGTGGTGGTGGTGACCGGGGTGGTCGAGGCCGAGGCGGATTTGGTGGTCGACCATCGTTTGGCGGCAATAAATCATTTGAAAATAATACAGAAAACAAAAAAATCACATTTGACGATTAAAAATTGCGTGTGTTTTTATTAGTTTAACAAATTGTATTTAGTTAATTATTTTAATTGGTACTTAAATTCTAACGAAAATTACCTACTTTAAAAAATCGTAATTATATGAACAATTTTTTTTTTATATACAGAGAGGAGCACGGGGATCGTGGGGTGAAAAAGCAAACATCGATCTAAAACATACTCGAGGCAAATCATTCAAACACGAGAAAACAAAAAAGAAACGTGGTGCTTATCGTGGTGGTTTCATTGACACCTCCGTTAATTCTATAAAGTTTGAATAAAGTACCCTGATCTAATTTTGATTAAAATAAGTTGTATAAAGTGATTTATAAAATTTAGTTTATATAAATATGATATACATATTAAAATATTAAATAATATTAATATTTAAGTAAATAAGGAATTACTTACCTAAAATTTATATTATTGTTAGCATTTTGATTTATTTTGCTCTTGTTTACAATTCAAGTATGCGTGAAGATTTCCACTATACTTAATTAATTTTTTTTTCTTTAGAATTAATTTATATAATTATAAAATGTAATATTAAATTAAGAAACAGCATTTATTTGATTTTACTTGTAATGACAAATAAAATGTTATATTCGAGAAATACAAACTATTTCGTATTTTATAAAAATAATCATTTGCAATCATATTTATTTAAAATTGGCCGAGTATACGGTTACAATAAGTTTTTGTTCGAGAAATATTTATGTCTGGGATTTCTGTGATCATTATCCATTATTTTGGTTGTGCGTATGATCAATCGAATTTGACACCTCATTTTCTTATGGTTTTGTTTATCTTTTTGTCCATATATCTTCAGCTCTTCGCGCTGAAAGGGCTTCCGTAAAATTCTAGGCAAGTAGTCCCGAATAGGGTCGGGCTCCGCCATACATCCTTTTACACAACAAAAAATGAAAGGATAGCTTAAGAGTGACATAATCGACTCTGTTGCAGACACTTAAGTAGATGGTAGAAAGGAAGTTTATTATTAGACTATTTAAAAGGAAATTATTGAATGTCCAGCACAAACATATATCAGAACGCTTCATTTAACAAGGCCTTTTTGATTTTAGTTAATTGTTCAAAAGATTGAAAACGTGATTCAAGATTGAGATATCCCTTTTATGTTTTACTATATTTGGTTTTACTAACACAATTGTGCGAGTAGGGCAAAAGTACCATGTCAAAAATTTATTTTTGTACGTGTTTTCAACCAACTTACACATTTGTGAATTCCTTTTTAACTTATTTTCGTCCAAAAAAAAATCACTTTATCTATACACACAATTGTGTTGGTTTTACTTCAAATCAAGCGAAATTTTTTTATCAACAACGCCATTACATACTATGGTTTTTTACTCACACATTTGTGTGGGTTGGACTAAAATTGAGCCAATTTTTTTGTTTTCTTGGTTTAAAAAGGGATATACCAAAATATAAATCTATAGCGTAAGTCAACTATAAAAGCTTGCCCAACATTTGCAAACTTTGTTGACTCAGGTCAGAAAGAAAAAGCTGACGAACGATGGCCAAAAACGGGCGACATAAAATTTCAAAATAACCATATGTTTTTTCAGACGATTAGATAGGGGATTTTTCGTTATAGGTTAGGTTAGTGGACGAAAGTGTTCTAATTTTCAATTTCTAACAACCGCCAAACCCCCAGCTCAAGTCACATTTACTGAACCGAGGCAATATGATCTATGAAGGAAGTAAGAAGAACATGAACGGGGGTATTGTCGCCTTCTACAACCATAATGCTCGTATTTTGCATTGCCACAAACCTGTATGTCTAGGTCTTAAGGTGTGTTTCTCATACTTTAGAATTAGTACCTGAATTTATCTATCGACCTTAAAATCCAAGAAAAATCTTAAATAAACGACAGGTGGGAGAGTTGTCATATTAAAGAATTCATCTACATAATACGTCAAAACAATTACAATATAAATTATTCGAAAGTAAACAAATCTGTTGTCTCGAGTCATAATTGGGATGTAAACGTAAAAGTTTGTAAAACGATTTAATTTGGACATCCTTAAAGTTAACAATCCCGTCCCATACAGCAGAATATTATTTATTATTGTATTGTAGAGCGCCCCGTAAAACAAATGATCAGGGCCCAAAATTAGCCGTTAAATCATAGTATCTTGGTAGTATCATAGTATCTAGATACTGGATTCTGCTAGGATTAGAGACGTTAATTTCGATGTTTTGCTGGATTGTTAATCTGACCTTATGTTAAATTTTAGGCTTTTCCTCCGCCTCTCAATTGATTAAAATCATTATCTTTGTTGTTTTTTTGTTATTTTGTTGTTTTTTGTTTAAAAACTTTTTATATATGTGGATGCCATCAGAAATTGGTTTCTGTTTGTTGAAATCTTCGTCGTATGATTTATCAATATCTTGTGTGTCCTTAGAGTAGTATGCTTTAGTATCAAAAGAATGGTTCGAATAAAAAACCTATTGTTATTCATTTTAACAAAAACGATTTCTAAATAATCCATAACATTTATACCGATTTAATACTGCTAATTCTCATATAATATATAACGAGTTTACGAGGGTTACAAGAAGAACGAGAACCTTCTTTGTGTATTGAATTCTGATATTAAAAGCGCATGACAATTGTACCACTCGGCACTCAATCTGTAATAAAAGACAAGCTAATGAGATTTGTAGGGCCTTAGTTATCGCCATTAAGCTTATAATAATCCTGTTACCAGGACATTTTACTAATACAGCCGACAAAGTAAACTCGTTGAACAATTCACCCAGCCACTGGAGTTTATCTGGAAAACCCTGGTCAAGTAAAAACAATTGCAATGGAGTCGCAATTACCAGTTATACACAAGAACAACGAATGCCTAATTCGTTGGAATAATAAGAAAATTTTGCGCGAAAGTGGAGGCACTGGTACATCCTTCTATGAGATATATTTGGAATTCGCGAACCTGACAAGTATGTCGTAAAACAATTTCTCAAAAAGAATGTGTTTCCGTTTGGGTACGAGCAACATTTACAACAACTATAGAAGTTATGCTAACATTTTCTAATATCAAGAGTAGAAACTTTGCTGGATCTAGTGCATAATGTGCAGCAAAACGTGTTACATCCTATTCTTCTAACGCTGTCACAACGTGATTACAAAGTATTTTACTGGCTTGGCCAGTAAGGATTCGAACAATTGGACATAGGACAATTGTCATCATTTTGGAAATTTTTATGAAGTTCAAAAATTTCGTTATACATGAGCTTGTGCGCTCAAAATGGGGTTGGGCTTCAAACAAAATTGGGTAACAATAAATAAATATTTTTATCTACCACAATCAATAATTTGAATCACACGGCTCATTTATATTTTTGAATTGCTGTAAAGAAGGTTCGCCTCGACTAAGCGTTTAAGCATTTTCTATGCAATCTGTCACAAAGTTACATTGCAGTATCAGAATAACATTAAACTAACTAACATCAACTATTAAATTAAAAAAAGTAATTAATGCGATCAACCACTGGATACATGTTTCAAGATTCGAGCCTATATCAAATTTCCACTGATAAAGTCAATAGGGAGATAAAAGCACAAATCAACACCTCAGTGTTCGTAAAACATAACTTGAGCAACGTAATCTTAACCCCGAATCAGTATATAACATATAATAAGTAGCAACTTCAGCCGTAGAAAAAAGGACAATTGTATTAACTTATTATTACAACCAAGCTACAGTACAATATTAAACTTCCTGAAGGAAATCCAAAATATTACGAAATGAATAATACCATCATGTTCACGTATTAAATCATTTTCCTTTTGGATCTGCACCATCTTTCCAATGACAACTGTCATTAGATATTTCAAGAATAAGAATAACAAGAGGCATCCGACACATCGGGATTCATTTCTTGTTCCAGCTCCAAGATCTTGTGGGCTGCCCCAAAAACAATTTAACTGGTATGCACAAATGTGAATATTGGCCCAAAGACAAAAATCCATACAAAAATAAATTTTTGACGTGAACCTCTTTCGTACATGATTTTTTTACGCACACAATTGTGATCGCGGGCCGGAAAAGGGATATAATACACACACACTAAACATTTCAAATATTTATCACAACTTAGTCAATAAAAAACATGTCCCATTGCATAACTTCCCATTGAAAAACTTAGGTAAAGTTTTTCTTGATGATAATACGTGTACATATACTCAAAAAGAGCTTACAGAACAGTTAACTCACATAACTCACTCCAAGCTTCTAGAACCTGATCAAACTGTTACAGGCTGAAGGTTACCAGGCCCAATTGATCAAATTATGTGAGTGTCTGGAGGAAAAAAGACCATTTACGGGTCAAGGAAGGTGTTATTTTTGCATGACAATCGACCCAGAAACTCATCTTATCCTTAGACAGGGAATTTTACAGCATGCGGCGCATCCTCCAGACTTGGCTCCTTCTGATTCCCACTTATTCAGATCGATGTCATTATATTTGAAAGAGCGGCGGTTCATGAAAGTTGAACATGTGCACAAAAATGGCTCGATGACTATTTTGCTTCGACACCACAAAACCTGGAAGTTTCTATCGCAAAGGCATTCATCATCGACCTGAAAATGGCAAAACAACATATAGCAGTGGCGTACCAAATTCAAATAAAATGGGCGCTTACAGGTACCCTATCATGATTAGTGAAATCATCGCCAATTTGATTTTAAAATTTCAAAGTGCTAAACATTTTTATAACGTTGGCTGAGATTTTACTCACATGTTCCCAACTGTTGGGTGTCTTGAAAGCGCCAATGTGTGTGAACGTAAACGGTGTAAAAAACAAGTCACAGGGGATTCAAATGCACATACAGATGAACATTTCTTTAAGTAGTCTTTTAATAGAAGTCATGTTTGTTGTTACCAAATTGGCTTAAAAGTCTCATAATTAAGACTTAACTCAAAATAAAGACAAACAGCCTTACCTAAGACAATTTTTCAGTCACTGACTGTGCTTCAGAATCGGGGGGTTTCTTAACAATTATAAAATAACAAAAAATCAAACACAATATTTTTAATATTTTAAAAAATAAATAATTTATTTTACATTATAGTAAGTTTTATCATTAATATTAATAATTAAAATACAGACCTATTTTACTAAACAAAAAATAAATAAAATTTTCAAAAACAAATTTTGTCCTGCTAAACATATTTAGAAATTTTTGCTAACTGTTTGCTGCTGAAACTTCCTTCCTTAACAAATAGTTAGCAAGAATTTCATATTCAAGTTTTCCTAAGTGTTGACTTTTTTGTAGGTAGTGAGTGCATAAGGTTTTTTTATATATATAGGATTAATGTTTTCGAACAAGATTCGACTCAACTCAAAAATCATTTGAAAACAAAAAATTTCATTTCGAATAGGCAATTAATTAATTTATAGTTAAAACGAGTATTAATTTAATTATTATTATTTGTTGTATAGATAGGCATATTTTACAATTTTTTTGTTTGTTTGTGTGGACTCTCCTAATATAATTTCTAATTAAAATACATTGGTTTATGGTATTATATTTGGATTCTGTGATGGACCCTTTGAATATTTTGGTTTACATACGCAACCACTTTCAACGAGTACATAATCTTGGCCGGTTAATGTGACAGGTCCTAATGGTATTACTAAAAATAGATATGGAACGTAGGTTTGAGTGCATTCACCGCGCACAACGTCACATTCTGATGATCTGGAATGAGAAAGAAATGTAAATTAATATTTTTTTATTTTTAATATTGATTAGTTATTAAATTCGTGTTTCTGAAATCGAGTGAAATTCCATTTTATTTACGATGATCTATTGAACGATTTCTAAATTGGAGGGGTGACAGCATGTTATCTACATATGAGGAATGATAATGAGTTGGTAAAATTAAAGGTGAAATCAGAATGAAATCTTGTAGACTAAGAAATCGGCATTAAATGCAAATTAATTATCACTGCCGCAAAAATTTTAATAATGTGAAGTGGGTTAAAATTAAGTCATGACTATATGAGTTTACCTTTAACTTAAAAATTATCTTACTTAGATAAAAGTAACTCAGAATAAGATGGAATGATTTTTGTTTTTCAAAAATTCACTAAACTCGAAATTTAAATTAGGGGTACATTTTCGAGAGTCTATTGAGAAATACATTTCTATGTACTATAATATTTAAACCTGAAATATCAAATGAAATTTTCACTTTCTACTGAGGTTTTCTTTTTGCAATGAAAAGTATAATCGTGTTACTATTATTTTCCCAAGAACTTAACGAAAAAATAATGTTAATAGAAAATGTAATCGAACACCAAATCAAAATTTCTTTATTGTTTGTAAAAATAAAAAAATGTGATTTCTTCTTTCGTCTGTTTCTCATATATGTGGCGTATGTACTGTGTAGGTAAGGTACCGGTATCAAGGAATATTGTGCTAAAGTAGGTTTTTGTGTTAAATTTACATTTTGTATTTGCTTTAAAATATTTTGTCTTTCATCAATGCTTAAACTCGCATTTCTGTAAGTAAATAAAATACGTGCAAGAATGTATGTTTATTTACGGGGTTCGATTTTTTGTATGTTTCTTGTGGTAGGAAAACTAGCATTAACACAGCACACACATTTTGTTGTCGGTTATCGCAAAATTGTTGTTAGTGAACATCCTCAAAGAACATAAATACGAGTTTATGCTAGTTATCATCATACGTGGTTCTTACTTTAAATTGCTTATTTAAAGTATATTATCTTTCGTTCTGCTTGTATATTTTAGTTTTCTTTGTAAAATGTTATTTTCACAAGTTTACTTGTTTGTAACCGGTTTAATAAATCTATATTAAAAATACTTTTCTGTAACTCTTTAGGGAGGTAGATGTGATGCTATCATTCCACATTCGTTCGTACCCGCATAGAAAACAGTTGATTTAAAAATAATGATAAAAATTATTAGTATGTATCTTATAAAACATAATGAAACTTACTCGCAAACTTCAAAAACTACCTGCTGCAATAGATCAGGAAATTTTTGTACTATTGTTACGGGTTGCCCCGACGTTAAACTCACACCATACATAGGTGCTGTTGTATTGTATCGTGTTTTGCAGAGGCGTGCTGGTGTTCCACTGCATTGTCCAGATTGTTGTGGTATGGATCGACCTATAAAGAAAGTAAAAATACAATTAAATCAGATTCGATTTTATAGAGGATAATTGTTTGATTATTTGGATGAGGTCAGCAAGCGTTTTTTATGACTTTGTACAACAATGGCAACTGCAATATGTAAAGTGACAATTTAATTGTGTGTTTTTTTAAGAAGCAATGGACATGACATTTTCAAAATGTTACGAAAATTTTTGTGATAAATACTACAAAATTATCAGCTATTTAATTTTCCGTGACTTTAAATGTTCTTATAACAAAACTCAAAACTAAATTATTAAATAAAAATTAATAATAAAAAAATTCATAAAATTTATATAATGGATTATTGTGAATTTACAGTTTTTTGGCAATTTTCACATAATAGTTGTGTGTTTGGCGAAATATGTTTAGCGATTTAGCAATGAAATTGCAAGTACTACAAACTGCTGTCAAAGTCATAAGTCATTTCATTAGACTCGGAAATTTTCTCTTGCAATTAAGATTTTGTACTAACAAAAAAAGTCATAAAAAATTATCACTTTATCACAACCTACCCCCTGGTTTCTCTTTATCCTGTTTCGATAAAGTGCCACTCATAAAACAAATAGTAGATATTAATATTTTTGGAGTAGGCTGAGATCGCAATAGAAATAACGTAACGGAAAAATGAGAAAACGTTCTAATTTATTCGTTATGAAAGGGACGTAAATTTCGACAATATCAAAAAAAAAAGTGATGTTAAAAATCCCACCTCTGGGTAATTTTTACTAAATGAATCGCTGTACAGATCGACAAAAAAAACAGCAAACTTCACTCTGCTCCAACTATGCTATCCAACTGCTAACTCCCGATCACTTTTCCTTTCATCCATCTAGAACAAGGCTACTAAACCTTTTTTATTTATCTCAACGGCGCTCTCACAAAATTCCTGCAGTTTTAACTTATGCGTTATTTTATATTTAGTAATGTATCACGAGCGTATGTAGATCCCAACATGTTGAGGTTTTTTTTTTCGAGAGGTTTTGAGAGTTAAGTTATTTCAAGTATAAACAACTGATGATGGTGATAGTAATTGCATATACGAGGGTATATCAAAAAGTCTTGCAATATCATATGAATAAAAAGAGTAAGTGAGACAACAATATATTTATCAAAACCATTTTTTGTCGCGATGAAATTTCTAGAAGAACATTTCGATGTAAATTTTACAGTTCGTTTGTTTTTGTCAATTTAGTAACACGTGTTTTGAATTTTTCTTAAAATGAATGAAATTGAATATCGCGCCGTTATTAAATTTTTCTGTAAAGATGGACGAAATGCAATTTATATATTCAACTATATATCAAAAGTTTACGGCAAATCTGCTCCATCATATGCCACAGTAACAAGGTGGGTAAAATTATTCAAAAGTGGTCGGGAGTCATTAGAAGACGACAACCGCTCGGGTCGGCCAGCAGATGCTATTAGCCATGAAAACGTAATTTTGGCCGAATCTATTGTATTGGAGGACCGGCGTATTTCTGTTCCGCGTTTAGCGTGGTGACTTTCTCTTTCATACGGTACCACATATACTATATTACATGACCACCTTCACATGTCGAAAGTAAGTGCGCGATGGGTTCCCCGTTTGTTGAATGCAGAACAAAAAAAAAATGCGTGTTCAAACTTCAAAGGCGATTTTAGATATGTACAAAGAAGATCCAGAAAATTTCTTGGATAACATAATAACAGGCGATGAAACATGGCTTCATCACTGGGATCCGGAATCCAAACAAGAATCGATGCAATGGATTAAACGTAGTGAACCACCACCAAAGAAATTCAAAACTCAACCGTCTGCTGGTAAGGTTTTGGCAAAATTTTTTTGGGATGCTGAAGGAATTTTGATAATCGATTATATGCCACCAAAAACCACAATCACAGGCATATATTACGCAGAAGTTTTGTGAAAATTCAAAAAGCGATCCGGGAAAAACGGCCAAGGAAAGTTAGGAAAAAAATCTTGCTTCTTCACGATAATGCACCAGTGCACAAGGATAATATTGCTCAAGCTGTATTAAAGGACTGCGGCTTCGTGGAAATTCCGCATCCACCGTACAGTCCAGACTTGGCACCCAGTGACTACTTTCTGTTTCAGAATTTGAAAAAAACACTAAGGGGCCTGAAATATTCCAGTGACTATGAAGTACAGTCTGTTGTAAATGAATATTTTATGGAGCAAAAGAAATATTTTTTTTAGAGGGTTTAGGCAAGTTAATTGATCGATGTGACAAATGTATAAACCTTAAAGGAGATTATGTCCAAAAATAAAAATATTGCTGTCTCACTCACTCTTTTTTTTTCATTTGATATTGCAAGACTTTTTGATTTGCCCTCGTATTATACACGCGCCATGGGTGAACACAAAAAAATTGGCAATTCCCAAAATTTTCTAAATTGTTGTTGCTACTGTCAATGTAAATTTTTTTGGTTTACTTTTTACCATTGCATTTTAGGCCACTATATATTCTATCCCAATTTTGAGGTGTATAGGCATCAAAATTGTTCGGAAAAATTTGTACCGTACAGTTTTGGGACAATTAATAAATTGAGATTGAGTGATATAGTTAATATGTTGAGTCACAGATAAGAATACACAGATCGTTCATTGAAAACAAACGTTTGTTTGTCAGACGAACATAGAAGAACTCCATTCTAACACTTTTACCAAACAATCCTAATATTCAACAACAGTTTATGTTGTGGGCCCCGATTTTCGGTTAGCTCAATTTAATTAATTCATTTATAAGATTACATGTTTGGCAGCTACAAGATTACGAGTTGGCTGAGTAGGCGTAAAGTAAGGACGCAAAAAGCACAACCATGAAAGAGCAGGGTGAGCCTTGAGCCCCAAAACAGATTGCATTGGAAATAAACAAAAAAAAAAAATAATAAAAGTAAATTACCCTAAAGTTACTCTACATATTCGAAAATAGATTTGGTAATTTTTTATCAGCAAATTACCCAAAAGCATAAGATATTTCCGAAAACGTTTATGATAAGTTAGTAAACATTTATTAACTCTTTCGTATTTGTTAACAGCATATTGATATTCAAAAATCCCATTAGTTCGAAACCAAATATGCTTTATTAAATTTGTAAACAAAGTGGTGGCGCTAGTAATGCAGTTAAATGAATTTTCAAGATAAATTTAGGACCTGTTTCTCCATTATTTTGCCTCGTCGAAACTAAAAGTAATTGAATTTCGTTCTTGTATGTATTATGGGAATTTCATTTCATCAGTAGAAAAATCGTAAAAACTGAGGAAAAGGAATCCCGTTGAGAATAACTGGAAGTCACTATTTCTACAAATTTTTTTATGGGCGTAAACATTTTTCGTGTTTACTGATATGTTAGGGCAAATCTATTTTGGTAGTAGATAAATACAAATAATGATACATAGAAAATTAACTTAAATATAAACATAATCATATAAAGTAAATAAAGGACTTTCATTTGATAGGATTAACAAGAAAAAGGAACAAAATCAAATAAGCATAAATCAATTACAAAGCAGTTTATTCCATTTCGGAAGAGTGTGGGAGATTCCAAACCCTTGAATATATCAAAATAGTCAAAATCTGCTCAATTCTGTGATATTCTGACGATATTTGTATGTCTATCTTTTGGTAATCGGGTTGATAAGAGAATTAATCTTATTCGTTTAATATAAAGTTTGAGTTTCCATTTCAACCACAGACTGAGTTTCACATTAAGATATTAGAAGACAAATTGCCAACGACACACTACATTGTGTAGTGTACTGGTGCATTGTGCCCTCTTAGATTGAATATTATTAGACGATACATTTGGAAATAGTTGAGTGAACTTTTTTCTTGACCGGGAAAATTATCTGATTTAACTCTGTAAACGAGACTATAGGAATACTTAAGATAACATAATAAGATTTCTTGAGGACTGCGGTACGCCCATCTGTCCATTTCAGACAAATACATAAAACTAATACTAAATTCATGAATAACTTTATACCAAAATGTACAGTTTTAATTGGATATCACAACATAGTGCGCCTAAAAATGATTCGTTATCAAATTAACTTACAAGTCTCCTATAAAAATTCTACTGTCGCATTCAATTCTTGGAAAAAATTAAGTTATTACTATTAATAATAGCACGAAATCATTTTTGAGTAAATTAACAACTTAATTAAGAAAACCATAATTATTTATTAATCGATTACTATTACCACGATCAACGTAATGTAATTTAAACATAAAAAACATGACGTAATCAATAATATGGGTCGACTCGATAATTTTGTGAACACGTACAAGATAAATATTTTGGGAAGTGTTTTGTGTGGTATAAATATATAAACCGTTAAAATACTATTCTGACTTCACTATTAACTTGAACACTACATTCTGCAGCCATTATGCTTGGTGTAGGGCTGATCGGAGGCTAATGTATTTTGTAGTGGTGTTCAAAGTAAACCAATTAAAACGTGCTTAACGTGAATCATACATTAAAGAGAATCTGTTAATCTGTTATTAATTGAGATTCGCTTCATTATTATGTATAGAGTTGCAGCCTGTTGCCCTACCTAATCCAACATCTTCACGGGTTTTGGATTCTTTAAAATTTAAAGCGATCAACATTTGAAGAAGAAGAAGAAGAAGAACTAGGTAGCAACGGTAGAATATTAACATAATCTCACATTTCAAATTTACAGTCATAATATAAGTAAGATGATGATGAGTATATAGTAATAAACGAATAATATTTACTTATCGTTGATGAATGGTGTTGGCATGCGGTGCCTTAATATTATATTGACCTAACACTAAACATGTACTATGAATGATGTATCTGTGTTTAGAATAGAAAGTCTAATCAAGATTGGAATAAAATTAGTGGTGTTTATAAAATAAATAAACAGCTGGGATACCGGTTACCTACACGAATGTGTAAGTTAATATGTTTTGTAATATTGATTGCAAATGATCCGGATCAGTTCAAATTGTACAAAGCTGTATTTAACTTTTGTTAAAGTATAGTAAGCGTATTTTGCACTTAATCAGAGACGCCTGGTTGATGAATGACAAATTATCCTCTCATTTTTTAAGGAAGAGAAGGGTATTTGAGCACTTACTTTGGTAAGCACCGGAGAGAAGTGATTAAAACGAATATTATCTTACTCCACGGTCGTTACTTAAAGTAGTTACATTAATAAATTTCGAGTCACAATAATCTACTGTAAATAAATCGACTGGCGATTTGAGCTTTTATAATAATCTTGGTTTCATCATTTACCTTAAACCGATATACTGTAAATCTTATTGAATTTGGAATTTCTAGTAGAAAACCTTCGTTTTCACAGGGTTTCCTAAGCTTTCTCGCCAAGTTTAAGATTAACCGAACGACAACTAGATACATTTCTATATGTTGTTAAGAGCAGGCTGCGACAACCGACTTTGTAAGCACTGTGGTAATTGTGGTTAAGATATGAGTTCCGCTTTGTAAACTTTACAATTGTTTTTCCCGTGGTAAATATACCACGGGAAAAACAATCCTATAGATTTTGTTGGAGTAGGAAACAATATGACGAAAATACGAAGATCAGTTAGTAATAGAATTAATTTAAACTGAAGAGAAAACGTTTTTATCTGATACCACGCTTGTCAAAAGTCTTAACATTAACCAAACTGAAAACATTGTCAGAGTTTATATAAAAACAGGGTTTATTTCCATTTCTTATACCGTTATACGAACGTCTTTCTCACTCCTACTCAAAATTACTTTTGAATTAAATATATTAAATAAGCGGCTAATCAAGCTGCTTGTTTGATAGTAATATTTTGTTATAAGTTTGGGAAAATTATATTTTTATGTATAAATTATAATTTCACTTTATGTTTAATAAATAAATATTGTATTTTACTGAAACCAGTGAGATTTAATAAATTGGTTACGAAAACCTATTTTACATTTGATTTCAAGAGTTATTATAATCCGTTTTATGGAGTTTGTAACGGACAACAAGAAGCAACGTACGTCGCCTATATTGACAGATGGTTGTGCTCGTAATTATTACCACTATTACCGACTAAGCACCTTGCATTTTTTATTATCAAACTAGCATACTACTAAATAAATGTAAATATGTGGTGTAAAACTTGTCGCGCTGTCACATTTTTATTCTCCCACATTACGGGTCAAAAATTGAAATTTTTGTAAAAACAAGAGGTTTAAAGTTACTACATGTTCCTGAAATATATAGTCTTAGGCCTTTTTCGAAACAGATACTTATTTCAGACTTATTTTTTACTTATTTTCCGCCATCTTAATAAGTAAGCAAACTCAGTATACAACCAAAACCAACCAACCTATTTACATTTCTTTAGTGACATATTTTGTACCTTAACATGTGTGAGCAGTGAGGCCTATCCTATTTTTTAGTGAGGCTGGATACACCAAATATTTAAATGTATTTTTTTTAATTTTTAGATGGAACTCTTTATTGTTGAATCGCTGGATTACTATATTCTGAAATTTTTATTTAGCAATGAAAGAAGTCCGTGTGCTTGGACACCAAAATAATAAAAATGGTTATTTTATGTGTAATCAGTACTAATAATAGTGTTTGCCCTAACAGATATATCTTTATATTAAAATACAGGGTAATGTTTGCTTTCATTTTCCATATAGCAATATACGCGGGTGATTTGTGAAAGAAAGTCACTCTCGCCACTCTGAGTACAATATTAATCATTTCATGTAGTTTTATTCCATAAACTCCCATTTAATATAGAAATATTAAAGGAATGCTAAAACAAAGTGACAACTAAATATCAACCATCAACAACCAATTTAGGGTTTTCTGCAAAAAGAGACAGAAAATAAGTTACCAGCATACTTATTTGAACAAGTTAGTTTCCACAAATAAGTATTCGTTTCGAAAAGGGGCTTGTACTGAAAAAATATGTTAATTTATAGTTTATTAGATTTAAATTCAGTATTAATACGTTAGGTGGTTGTGACAACATAGGGTCAAATTTTAGAGATACACTACTCTACTCAATTAATGTTGTGAACGCACTTTATTCACTAAACCTAATCAGAGAATTCGCAGACTAATTTCATTCCTTTATTTTAAGTAAGTCAAATAAGATAACATATATTTGAAATAAGTTTCGATTTGGATAAAATGACGAAATGATAACAAACTGATATTTTCTGTTGTAATGTTTTAAAAAAATTTCGAGCTCTGACAGCGAGTTCATACGAAGGATAAAAATCTCGGATTTTTCTATCCCATCGTTTAAACCAATTACATCGCGTAAATTATACAACAGACACGCCTCTTTTCATACAAAAAAGTTGAACATAATTAAACAAAAATCTGGGATAGAAAAATCCGAGATTTTTATCCGTCGTATGAACCGGCAGTGAAGGCGGCCGCATGGAATTTGCTTGACTCTGGAGCCGAGCCAACAAAGTTAAAAATAAGTTAAAGTTCAAAATGTGTGATCTCAAAACGACGGTACATTAACAATTGCATTACAACAACAATAATTTACAAATTTGCATTATATATCACACATTTTCAACTTTGTTTGCTCGGCTCGAGAGTCGAGTTAATTTCTTGCTGCCGACTTGAGTTTCACATAAAACATGTTCGTTCCTTCGTACTAGTAGCGCTACTATAAACAAATCTAAAGGATCAGACACACCAAGCGTCGACGGCGAATTTTAGATTTTTAAAAGAAGAATTGCAATTTTAAGAAATTGTATTGAATGAAGTTGCATCCGCCGCCGCGATATGCACTATATTTCTCACTTAGCTCTATAATAATATTTCGATGACATTTTAAAAATTCATTCACTACTGTATTTTCGAGAACACATTATGATCGATTTATTAATATTTTTAGTACATTTATTAATTTTCGTATCCCTCATAGGTAATGTGTTCAAAACTCAACTTATCAAAAGTATTTTTTATAACGATAGATTTAGCATCGTATAGTTTAATAATATTTTTTTGTTTTATATGTATGTATTTGATATTAGGTATCGGAATTTTGGCTTATTTTTTTAAGATGTATTTCATTAGATTTTCTGTACACTAAACCAAATTATATTCGTAAAATGACTCACTATAAGAAATAGTTAACACTACATTATTACACCGCAGTCGTTTACTAAACGATAACGTTTTTTACTGGCATAGTGGCACTGTATAAAACGCGATAAATCGCGTTTAGTTCAATGACCTTTAAATAAAGAAAAATATATTTTTTTTTCAAGAAATTTGCCTACGAAAGTTTTAGGTGTTTATTTAATTCACTAAACAATAGTTAAAAATATTATACAATGGGCCTTAACATTCATAATCAAAATATTCCACTTTTTAATTTAAGATTTTTGTTTTTTGCTAGGTATATGATTTCAAGGTCACAAAACGACAAAAGAAACAGTGGTGTCTTAAGATTAATATAAGAAAGATCGAGATTAAACAAGAATAAACGGTTTTTATATATATTCACGTGTCATTAGAGATAATCCATTTGGTGAGACGGCAATCGGCACGGAAGTAAGAAATTCTCTTAAGAGCAAATGTCCAGATTCAGTACTTGATCGCTATTTATTTTACAGTACCCAATCTGGGAATTTGAGTTATGAGAAAATAATAAATATTATAAAATTTCACTTAATGTTCACTAAACACACGATCTAGAATTTTGATATATTATAATAAAAATACAAATGAATCATTTCACGCGGTTTTAAATTGTTAGCCTTATCGATTTAACGATTCAAACACGACTGAGCACATGTTCTATTAAATTTGTAAGCGAGCGCAAATATTTTTGTAAAAAAATATACAAATTTACTAAATCGCCGACTCACGAATGTTCTACATGTGTGTATTTATAGGATAGTCATAAGTGTATACGTTGTGTGTATGAATTGATTCAAATTTGTTCAAAATCTAATAAAATATTAAAAATACCGATCATGTCAGCTGGGGTGTTTGTATACATAATAGTGTATGGTGTAACGATTCAAGTATATGTTCACTAAATTTTTAGTGACTCATCATTTTATTGGTGTACGGATAATGTAGTACGACATAAAAGAAATTATTTGGTTATCTGCTTGCTACTTGGCAATGACCTGATTACGAAATTCGCTTACCAGTTTTGAATTATTAAATTTTGTGTAAATTTTATAAGAAACAAATAAGCGTATAATACGCTAAAGCACTATCAGTTTTCAGTCTTTAAATGATCTGATGATGATAGAATTATATCATCTGTGATGGCACAGCTTATTAAATATTGAATTGTGGTTTCTCCCCAAACAGAATGCTCTTTACCTTTATAGTAGAATAAACGTCTTGTTGGTAAAATTATGCGACTTACAAACTTTAAACTAAATTGCTAAAATTAGAAATATCTTGGTGTTTTTCATATAAATGTATGTTGTTGAAATATGTTCCTTTTTTAAAACTATGTTGCATGAAGCAGAGTCGAATTTTAACTTCAAATACAATTGTTCTTATGAAAGAGTGAGACCAGCATCGAGAAAAAGGAAATGGTCTTTAAGATCATAACCTAAGATTACTATTTAGTTACTAGTTAGGGGCATGTTCCTTCATTAATCTAAGGCCAACAATTTAAATGGTCGATTTAGAAAATGTGATACATACATATGTCGAAACGAACATTTTTACAAACCTATGACTATATTTACAACGTCAATATGTTTAATGCGGGTTAAAAGGCTATCACTTATATCATCTTATGACACGTTAGGACGGTAATTTAATTTACAATATGTTATTAACCTCAGTTCGTAGGATCAAATAATTGAAATCCTGAGAAAAAATTAACAGAAATTGAAGAATTTCACAAACTAAACTGTAGCATTGAATTACTAAGAAGTACCGCCCTGGCGCTAAATGCAGAGATATTTTTTTTGTGCCAATATGTGGCGTATCGCAAAAAAGATCTTGAAAAAATTGTGGCCAACGAAATGTTTATTAGAGATTATATTACATTCGTTTGATAAGTGTAACCTAAACTGGCCAGGTCACACGTGGAAGATAACGCTAGTTACCCAAATGAGGTTGGACAACTTTTTGAATAAACGACACTGGCCTAAAGCGTTTTTGCATTATGAAATGTTGATAGTGGCATTGTTGACTAAAAACATAAAAAATTAAAATAATTGAACTTAATTAGCTACCAATATGTTTTTGGAATAAATTATGTATAATGAAGATGGAAACTGTGGTGAGGTGATATTGTTATTATTTATAAACTTAATTCCTGAGTTTTGTCAATCTTTATTTTTTTGTTTCAGTGAGTCATTCTCATCACATACTGGAAATTTATAAGTCTACCTTGAATTGTTTTTAATTTGGCTTATGTAGCGTACAGTTATATCGGTCAACGAACTTAATATTAAAATACACAACGATACTAAAATCATCTGATTACCTAATTATAAAATAATGAGGAAATGTACATACGTACAAGCACAAAAATCATTGAAAATATTTTACTGTGCAGAGTATTAATTACATTTTTAGTATTCTTTGTTTTGCTTTGTACACAAATATCGATAGTGAAGAATGGTTGGGGATAAAAGTGAAATCTTTCAATTCTGGTTTAAGCTTGTTAATAGTTATGACAATTAAGAACAGTTCTCGGAAGAACAAAAATTAGTGAACCCTACGGTTTATCTTAGACAATTTAAGCCTGGTACGCTACCGTATTTTAAATCTAAATGTGAATGTGTAATATTTTTTTCTCTCCCATGATCTATAGCGGCCTCATCGATGATACATATCGTTACGAATTCTATTCTTCACAAGCATATCACGCGGTGGACGAGTGGTAAAGTTAAACACCACCAACTGTTATCAACCCAAAAATCGTGAGTTCGAACTCAGTTCACATCAACCAACGAGGTTGTCGGATAAAATAATCCTCCAATACTGACTGATTGGGAATTGGATTTTAGAATGGCATTCTAGGTGGAAGAGAATATGCATAATAATGAAAGTAATTGTAAACGGCGGAGGTAATCATCAAAACAGGGGAATTGATGACGTGGAATACCACTACGTGAAAGTAATTTGCAATTGCAAAATGGCATGCGTTGCAAAGGAAATAATCTCGAACAGCGGTAGACAAGTATATAAGCGCGAGCAATTTTGCACGCAGGAACAAATGTAATTTATCAAAGTGAACAGTACAAGTAAAAAGTGCGAAAAGAAGTGAACAGTTAAAGTAAACATTAAAAGCGATACCACATACCTACATATATCTACGGACGACTTCTAAAAACAGATTTGTCATTTATGAATTAATTACAGCATATTTTTGATTTAAATTAATGAGATAAGATGTAAAAAATCTCAAATTAGTAGCCAAAATAATAAATTTGCAATTATTTAATAATTTTAATTGAAAATAATAATTTTTCTATTTAGCAGTTTTTGGAAATGATTTTTGCTCTGAATGGTATAATTTTACACGTAAACGAATGCAAAATCTAAAAACGAATCCCGAACTCATCCAAAAATTTTAAACGATTTTTTTCTTTGTTGTGTTTTTAATCTTTGTTTTCTCTTTCTCGCAACGCAAGAATCAACGGTTGCAAAATTGAGACTCTTAAATCGAAGACGTGATTAACTTAGTGATCAATCAATTTTAGTGAGAATTCATTACCTATATAGTTAGCCAGTTTTTACAAATTTTAATATTACATTTTAAATGTAGCCGCAACAGGTAAAATGTAACAATTTACTAACCATTAAGTTAAGTAATCCCTACCAGGTGGGTGTATTATCATTAAAATAGATATCCAGTTGAAAAATTTCAAGTAAAAAGAAAGTTACATTCGTTGCTAACTAAACTGAACTAGTAGTCTTCATAGACGCCGGAAATTTACACATTGGACACTTGCACTACACAAGAGCTTAAAATGTCTGGGAGTGGGATCCATAATAACACCAACGGCTGCACCCTCCACTACAGCGGCCATCAGAACGGAGGAGTATTCGGAATCGGCTTTCTCATCCACCGACGGGTACAGCAGTATATCATCGATTCCCGTCCGATCAACATGCGGATATGCACTGTGAGACTCACTACAAAGATAAACGTATAGACAAACCAAATGATGTCAAGGGTTTATTCTTTGTTGGAATCAAACTTATCGTGAGCGCATCAACGCAAAAATAGTAAGAACGTTACATATTAGTCCGCACAGCTTGCATCAGCTGAATAACACTATGGCTAACGCGATCGAATGATGGAAGAACGGAAAACCAATTGATCACGTCATGAACTCGAAGAGACATTCCACCAGCAAAACTGGCATTAGATGTTATAGATTTGTGGACCTGGAAAGTGATCATATTCTTATTTTGTTCAAATATAAGTACAAATTACCATCCACATTTAACGGACAAGCAAAGAACAAAAAATACTATTGGAAGAAGTTCACCAAGAGCATGGAAAGATTAGTTCGATAATCAATAGCGTCAAATAGTCGAAAGTAATACTCGGACCCCTCACACAGAGTATCTTCGCTCAAGGAAAGATGCGGTCAAATACCTTACGAGAAACATTCGAAAATATATGAGAACCTGTATCGAAAACATCGCAACTTCCATGCAAAAAAAACGAGAACTCAGACTGCTTTGCTAAAGGTAGAAGTTTTATTAAGGACTTCTATCCAAGATCAACTGCCATGAAAGGCACGAATGGATTGGGCCTAAGGCACGAATGACCGGTATGAGGCCTGAATAAGCTTCAAAAGAAATGGAAGACCACACTCATATGTCCGCTGCATAAGAAGACGACTGTCTCAAATGTGAAAATTACTAATGTTGTACAACATCAAATAACATCAGCGATTATCATTGTAGTTTTCGCCCCAAGCGATCAACCCTTGATCAGTGCTTAACTTTGAGGATGATCCTGGAAAAATGTTGGCAGTGCAACCTGACCCCATTCACCAGCTCTAGTATATAGACTTTAAACAGGCATATGACAGCATCAGCCGTGAAATCATTTGAGCCGCGCTTATATGTCTCATAATTCTCAAGAACCTCGTTACTGTTTGTTTGTAAGGTGCTGGCTGTGTAGAATTGTAATGGAAGGGACTCTCTGATCCCTTTGATATAACATCTAGTGTGGAATTCGATTATAACATCTAGTGAGGAATTCGAATGAATTTCGAAGTCAAATGTCTTCTTGCAGAATGTGACATTATCGAATTCATTAAATCCAAGTATCCAACTGACTTAGACGGCTGGCCACCTTAAACCAAGTACATTATTATATATTTTTATTTTATTTATTTTTTATTTATTTGTTTACAGTTTACATTTTTTTAAACATAGATCCACTACACACTTTCACAGTCCATTTTGAACAAGAGCTGCTCATTTATAACCGACTATGAAGCATGGAGTGTACCCTACAATTTGCAAAAGTAAAATAAAATGTAGGTACTACATAGTGTGTGCAGATTTTTTTGCTTGAGCTGATTTTAGCATGTTTATACGGATTGTGAATTATCACGCCTGGATTATAGAGTTGAGGATTAATGTCTTCTTATGTTCGTATGAAATGTAAAATTTTAATTTATTAACAATTTCACGATCCCAATTCACAACTCCTATGCAAGATTCGCTGGAAGTTTCGTTGATCTTAGCGAAACGTGCGAAGATTGGTTTTGCGTCGCTCTAATGTGTTAAAATCTTAGTTTTTATATATATCAACAAATATTCTTGATAGTTTGGAACTTTTTTTCAAAATATTAGAAATAAATTTAAATTTAAAGGCAAAAAATAAAGGTCAAGCGTGTCTGACTTGAATATCAAGTTCAACTCCAAACGATCCTAATCTCCATGACCGATAGGAAAAATATCCCATCAACAACTTTAGCTTAGGAAAGAGAGAGAAAGAATAAGGTTTGAAGGCGGTTACAGAATATTTCGTGGCCTTCAAATCTTATAATTTGGAAGAAATCCAATCTAGCTCCCATCTACTGACAATATCAGAGAATGAATTAGTTCTTTAGGACGATTGCTTATGTTAGAATTTCGTTTTGTGCTTTTTTATTCGATATTTATTACTAATTAATTAATTAATTAATTAATTTTTTGAGCAAGTTCCGGTTTTGATAAACTAACATTGTTCTATAATTAATTTGAACTTTCTCTATGGTTTTGATTTAAATGAATTTAAAGTTCTTTGTTTTATTGTAAAGCTTGGATTTTTTAAACGCAAAAGCAATTGAACATGCGTCTATACGAACTTAACACTAAAAAGTACCAATTCATTAAAAGATGCTTAATTTTTTGTTTATTCAAAGTAACGGTAGATCATGATTTCGTTTTCAACCTTAAAAGTTGTACTGGAAAACCCGTGAATTCAAAAATAAATAAATTATGATGAGCTCTCTGTTGGGTGTATCTTGTAGGCGTAATGCTTAGATAATCGATCGAATTTACTGAAAATGAGCCTAATCATCACTGATCTTAATGAAAGGACCGATTTTTTATTGGAAGTCAAACTATCCGGATTTTATTGCAATATAACTGATTATATCTACCGACGCCACTGGGTTATTGATGGAAATTTGATATTCATATTTGCAAAAATCAACAATCAACTAAATTTTTGTTTACGCATTCAAAGTACATATTAAAAATGAAAATAAAAATTAATTCGTCTATATCTAAATTGTACGTGAAAAAACTATTTTCACTTCTTTTAAAACATATCGTGTGACATCGATATATCAAGCGCATTTCTTTTTAGTGTCATGTGTGTTATACAAAGTAGGCTTCATTGTCCAAAAATTGTATGTATAGTATATGATAATGAAATTTGTTTTTAACTTTTATTAATCTAATATAATAACATATGGCAACACATTATATATTATATACTCGTTATAAAGTGTCCGCACACGACCAGTTTGGTTATTAGACAATTAAAAATGAAATTTATTATTAAATTAAAAAAAAAAAACATTTTTTGGTAAAAGAAAGTCAATAAAAAATTATTTTAAACTTACTTGTTCTGATTCCATGTAGATTTTCATCATTATTATTTACATCACCATACGCTTTTAGCAATGCACTTTGTGTAACATGTGGGTCAAGTGTGGGTAACGCACTCATTCGACCCTTCCTCGAGCTACCACCATTCCAATTTGAAAACGTACGCGCCACCGTCGAACTTGGATAAGGTAAATTATTTGGCCCGATGCAATTCGTTGAATCCACTAGTGCATCGCCGGCTAAATATTTTAATCCTGTGCCACCGGAACATTTTTCTTCATTAAAATTTATCCATAGCGATTTAGAGGCTCGTACATAATTTGTATTAATTAATAATACTGTTGTTAATAAAACGAAAAATGTCTGCAAGAAAAATTTATCAAATTATTATGGTGATGATGCAAATCCGAAGTAAAGCAGAAGAACGGTTAACTCATTTATAAAAATGTGCAAAGATATTATGTATGTATATGAATTTAACAAAGACGTGTGTATTACTTAATTCGCGTTAATATTTTAAATGAAAAATTTTACACTCAAGCAAGCGTCACAATTAACATCTCGTTACCTCTACCCTGTCGCGAATGCCTCGGATAATTTCCTGGAGTGCAACCAAATTGGTTTTCGATTTAGAATAGCCACAGAGAAAGTAAAATCATAATAAATAACGCATGTAGCTACTAAGCGGCCAAATAATAATTTTTATTTCTGTAATTAAAAAAACTAGAACTGATTCACAACAATGGCATGTCTAAGGCGGTTAGATATTATAATTATTTTCTATTTAACTTTACACAATTAATTAGATAAAGATGATATACAACTTTCACAAAAAAATTTGCTCTCATTTCGGTTTCTATTTGAAAACATATTGTTACTTTACCAGTGCATAGGTGATCGAAATTTAATATATTAAAGTGTCTAAAGAGTCCAAGTTCAATGCTAATAAAAAAAGAGAAATTGAATGCCAACTGATGAATGACTATACATAGTTTTTGTAATTCATTCTGTTTTTATAAGGAAAACATAATTATAAACTCCAACGCATTTGAGCCCATAGTGTCATCTGAATATCAATCCAACTTTTTATACGGCATATCTCTAATATATATAGGAAATTCATTAATAATGACTCTTTTCAAAGTTGGCGACGTTGAGTCCTTATTATATTCTCGTCACGGATGTTTTCTATGCGGTTATCAGTTATTTTCTTATTGTCAAATGAATATAATATATATTTTGAATAAAATGTTATTTTATACTTCACGAATATGTTATCCCAATTCTGATCTGTATTTAATGCTGCACGTGATCACATAAACGCTAATAATTTTCGTCCCATGAACTGTAATCATTAGCTGTAATCTCTTAGAAGCTTTCAATAGTGGCTTTCCGAAAGTATTGATTAAGGGCTTGTTGTCCCACTACTTCCATTTGATCAAATCGAGTACATCCATATACAGCAGCGAGCAGTTCTTTTTCAATTTGAGTCTAATTTCGCTCTGTGGAACAACCAAAGTTCTGGGTACATAAGCAGTGACATTATTTTCTTCAATTATTACTGCTCGCAAACCTTTACGCAAACCTTTAGAACCATATTCTCCTTTAATTGGTTTTGTATTGCTAACATATTTTAAACCACCGGTGTCACTTATACTATTTTTTAATTTTACATATTCGTCTTCTACGGCTTTTGACCAAATTCCCAGTGCACTTTCAACAGCTAGTTTTCACAGAGGCTTACAATGAGTGTTTACAATTTTTATGTATCGCGATAAATATGTCACTATATCAATGAAACGCCGTAGCTCTTTTTGTTTGACGGAGATTTCATGTTTAAAACAGCAGGCTTAGCTTACTTTAATTTAGCTTTAAGCTCCAGACGCTTAATGTTTATAACAAAAATACGAGATTTGATGGCTTCTTCATCTGTATTGTCGATCCATATATTCGTAAATTATCGGCCAAACTGTCTACACCTTTAACATCTTTGATTACTTCTGACATTTTAATTTTTAAAATTTCGGGTGTGGAACAGATTCCGAATGGTAAACGTCACCATTCGTATCTTCTAAACGGAATCCAGAAAAATGTTAATAAACTACTGGCTTTAGTCAATTTAACTTGCCAGAATGTTTTTGCTGCATCATCATGCGTAAAAACTTTCGCTTGCTCTAACTCGGGCATTATTTCATCGATACTAGCTAACTGTTAATTTGGCCGTTTTTGTGCCTTACCCAATGGTATAGGATCGAGGCATACCCTGAAAGAATTTTGAAGAATGGGAATCAAGATGTTAGAGTCCTGCTTAAATCGTTCTCTATAAGCTAGTGGTATGTGGCGAGAACATTGAATCACCGGTTTTATACATTCATCGACATCTAATTCGACCTCCTTTTTGAAACTTGATGGTTGGAATTTTACTATTCGAATTGCGTGTGGTTTATTTACATTGATAGGAGTTTTGATGACATGCTCACTAAAACATTCATATTATTATAGTTATAATTGTTTTACACCAGCTGACACCATGTTTTATAGTTGTAATCAATAAGAGATATTAACAGTTCATAGAATACAGTTGTGTGACGCATACAAAAATACAGTAGTGCACGTCATGTTTTATGGATTCTGGTGTCATTTGCCAAGCATTTTACTTACAAGGTGGTGTATAATTCCTCTAGGGTCCAAATACGACACAATCATGCATAAGCAATCGGTAATTTTTTAAAAGTGTAATTACAGTTGGAAAAATATTTTGCTTAATTACATTAAAGTTTCGAGTTCTTTGGTCGAAAGATTCTCCCATACACCAATATGTATATTTCTTCTATAACTTTAATTATCTTATAAGTATGTTTTGGTCAAAACTACATAACAATCTAAACACCTTCACCATTTAGAAATTGACATTTTTCGGCGGTTACTAAGTTTCTTTTCTATAACCGGGAATTTAGATTCGAGATTCGGGTAACGAAATTTTGTAAAATATATCACAAAATTAAGGCTGAATGGCAGTCAACTTGTCAGAAACGATGTGTATAAAAAATCAATTTTCGACCTCAAAAAATTATCAATTGATTCTAATTCTTTCTTTAGGATGAAGTTAAATGTATAATTGAGGTATTAAAATATAGTTGTCAAAATAGATTATTTAGTCTGTCTTTGGACGGTATTATACTATAAAAGATCTTTGACAAAGGTGTTTTATAAAATAATTGTATCATTTTTTTTTTTAAACAATTTTGATCAAATAATTTGTGAAAATTGCACTACTTAAAAGATTTTATCAACATTTTCATCATTTTCATATTTTCATTTTCATATTTCAGTAAAAATGGAACAAGACCGAACTTTTATTATTATATCGTTAATAAAAATATAAAAGAAACCGAAAAAAGAATTTGGGTGAAACCCAAATCAAAATTTATTAAAGGAACTGCGGACTCGACGACATGACGATGTGTAAAATATTTAAAGACGGATGACAATTCATTTAATTTTATTGTCCACAAAATTTTGCCGGTTATTAAACGACAGGAAACACACTGTCGGAATTCAGTAAGTGTGGAGGTCACACTTCGCTTTCTAACAAAATTAATTCGCCTCGTATTCTTGAATTAATATTTTTGTGGTTTTTGCCGCAGAATATTTGCCATTTTGAATAAGCAATATGTCAAAAATAATTTATCAAATTTACCTGCATGAGGCTAAATTTGATAAAAACAATTTATAAAAGTGATGGTTTTATAAAATATGCATATTACACTATCAAAGAAAATTGATAAAAATGTTTTATAAAACACCTTTGTCAAAGATCATTCATAGTGTAGTTCCGGCCTTATGGTTAGGTTTCAAAGTTTATCGTTTTTTGAAACATGTACAAATCAATTTTCTCAATAGTTTACCTCTAAACAGCGAAAAATGTTTGCATCAAGGTGTTAAGAAACATAAAATCGAGGTATTAATTTAGATTACTCTTGAAATGATGTAGAAAATGTAAAATTTAGTTTAAAAATATTTCTATAATTTTTATTTTTATCGATCGAATAATTACGATTTAATTTGTTATTTTACTGTCCCTAGAAAACAAATCATTTAATGTGTCCAAGGTCATTAATTTATTATAATATGCAATATCAGAAATAATGAAAATTAAAACATTTATTAAATAATTTTATATATACAAACATAAGTAAAGTTTAGTAAGTAAATTATAAAAAAATTGAGTAATTTAAGTTTGCATACATTATAGGGGCATAAATATTAATACTAAAAAGAAATTTGTTTTCTCAGTATCATACAGCCTTAAGATATGTTTATTACATTACGTAAGACTATTCTACGATTTTGCGTGTATTAGGAGGTAAGAGTTCCTCGTAAAAACCTTATAGCTTAATCATATCAAATAGATGGTTTTAAGCATAGAAATCGCAAAAAGAATAATGGCCCAGTTACCTAAGTAATTCAAGTCTTTTGATGCCTTTAATTTTATGAGTTAGAACTTTGATGGGGAGAAGATGTATCGAATTAAAGAAGTAATGTCTAAAGTGGGGAGAGTTGAACCGCGTAGGATAGAGACCATATTAAAATAATATTTTTGATACCTTTTGCAGCTTCTATTTTTTATTCGTTTCTGATAGTTTTTTTTTGTGCCAACTTGATATGTTTTCAATTAAATTACTGCCAATTTTGTTCAATGGGAACCCAATAAGAAAACTGTAATTAGTATATATGTATATATATATATATATATATATATATATATATATATATATATATATATATATATATATATAAAACGAGAGATCTGACTTATAACATATGCCAAACCAGGCGTTAGTGCTGTAAGTATATATGAGTAAGTTGTTAACCATGAAATCAGATGTTAGATATTTACAGAACCATAGCATTCTAATTTCTAACAACTAATTGAACTTAAACAGTTAAACCAAACTTGAAAATCTTTAATATCTCTACACAGTAACGAATAAATAACATGTCTAAACTATCGCAAATTGTAGATTAAAATTAATTAACCGAACCGATCTTGAAAATGTCAGAAAATCAAAATTCTTGAAGACAAGAATTTTAAAAATTATGTCAACTTACATTTTATTCTGCTAAAATACAGTTTCAACCAAATATTTAACAGTTAATAATAATTTGTGAGGTGTTGAGTTATAAAAAATATTCTTAAATCTCTATATATTTGTAAGAAATTGAGTAACAGTAAAGATTATCAACTATAGTGGTTATCTAAACGTTTGACAATTTGTTAATCGAAATAGTGTATTTATCATCGATTTGTGTGTGATTGAGTGTTACTACTGTAAAAATATTATAACTGTGTGGGATAACTATAATATGCGATTTTTTACTAAAATCTGCTTAAGTTTGTATATGATTGGTTCTTAAGATTAATAATACAACATTTTTGTTTTGAAAGTGATGACAAATCTTTATGTGATTTGTAGAGATTTTTTCTTAAAATGCCGGTAACTTAATTTAAAAATTAATATTTGTGGTTTTTTTTCTCTTTTTGTAAAAGGATGTATCTAATTATTTGCATGATACATACCAAGAGTGACCCTAATAGGTTGATTACTGTGTTAAGCGGAACTCGCTTAGTTTTGTTGCTTTGCCACAGATATAAGAATCAAAACACAAGGGCATTCAGCCCAGATTTTAAAAATACTATTCACAGCATTCTTTAAATACGTAACTATAAATTATGTCAAAACTTCCACTTGTTCCGATTAACCTAATTTCTTATGTGAAATTACCGCATGCATCAAAAAAAAGTATAACCTGAAATTAATCTATTTCTGATAGAATTTCTTTACAAATGTTTTTGTGTATTTTGTGTGTATTCAAGAATATGGGTATAGTAAAAGTAAAATAACAAATTCATTCTCGCATATAACGGAATTCTTCTCAAAGATTTGTATAAACAATTTTTTCAGGTCAAAATAAATATGTATATAGATGTTTGTTCTTTCTTAAAGAATGTTTTTAATGCCTATATAGAGGTAAATTATTTACATACATCGAAATGTTTAAAATTGCCTATGTGTAGGAAATTAAATGTGTAATATGGATTTTGAATGCACCAGCACAACCATAAAAATCAAACATCACGATTATATCAAAACACAGCACCTTGTACTTTAATACAAGATGTGAGTACACAAATTTTCTTGTAAAACTTATGGATATCTTACATTTTTTATGGTCTGTTATCGTTCTTGTATATTGATGTTTATTTATACAGTTATTATATTTTATTCTTAAAATACACACATTAAAAATCAAAAATAAGAAGTCATGGGATAATCCAATAATTGCGACCATCGTTACAATTAATATATAATATATGTGTTATTATTTTACTTTATATATATATTCGTCTGAAAATTCACGTCAGGTGCATCAAAAGTTTAGTGTTATGGAGAATTTCGAAAGTATACAAAACATGGCATCACGCTGGGATAAGTTTTTGATGAAAAAGGCACTTACTGTTTCCAAATTTGTGTTAAGCAAATTTGTTGAATCATCACGTCAACGAACATGAAATTTAAACGGTGCTCCTTTAGGTATATTTACCTTTAGGTGTAACGTGAAACAGATGCGCTCCTCTTAAAACTTTACAATGGTAATTAAATAACCTTGTGTCTAGACACCTCCTATTTCTAAATTAAACGAAATACGTATATAGAATGAATTATATATGAGAGTGGTAATAACAATAATTACAAATAGACAAGTTTAATGTCATGTTCATTTATCACTTTCGATATAAATTCACCAAAGTGTGAATATATTTTAAATTACATATACTATGTATATACATTTTTTATGATTCTAATAGTGAAAATAAATTATTTGTTAGAAACACACATTACGATACGATCTACTAAATATAAGTTGGGTAACGATAAGTACACATACTCTAACCTTGCAAATAAAAATTATGCAAGGAAAATGAAAAGAAGCATTAAATGGAAACATACATACCTATTTATATACGTGAAAATCTTCAGAAGGCATAGGTATTTACTCAAATAACTGCTAATTTGTGATGATTAATTGATTAACATTGCTATTTTATTTACTATAACGAATCTTATAGAACATTGACCATTAGAAAGATTAGTTCAAATAATATTAGCATATATTAACATATTAGTCCAATGTAAATTCAAATACGTATATGTTTAACTGTGCAAAGTGGAGAATATAAACTGACATAACTGATAAATAAGAGAAAACGAAACTACACTCTTAATATATTATAACAATATAAGGATAGAGTTTCAGATAATGAGGCCGGAGTAGACAAGAAACCTGATTTTATAAGAATATCTATTTTATTTGATTCGAATATGTGCGTAATACGGTATCGATACATTTAAATTTTACTGATACCGGGCAACAATTTTATTTATAAGAACAGGAAATAAGATCGTCACCCATAATTAATATACTTATTGCAAAGTACTGTAAAATTTTATTAAAAATATAATCACTATAATAAACAAAAATCGACTAAAAACGGGTTTAAAAATTCGCAGAAACCCAAATATTATAAAAGACGAACATCACAAATAACGGTAACTAAAATATGAGTGTACCGCGTTAACAATTCTACAAGAATACATTCTTTTACTTGCTTACAGTTTTTTTTTTATTGTTTTCTTATTTATTGAGCTAATTAATAGTGTTAGTTCATATATAGAATTATTTTTTTTAAATTTTTTGTATGAATCTTAGAAAGAACAATATAATATTTACAATACTATACACAGGAAAAAGGGTTAATGGCCTCATTTCAATGTTTTATATTCTAAATATAAAAAAATCTTAGGCTTTGTTTTTATATACATATTCTTTATACAATTCGCGCATATCATAAGAAATTAAAATTATAAATAACTTAACGTCTTTGTATACGAGTTAACAAGTATACCTTTGCATTGCTTACCTTAAATAAATTGCTATAAATATACTGGTATTCCATTTTGTATTATAAATAGACGTCTTAAAATAATCACTTAAAAATTCACTAAAAATATTGTATATATTTTATATAAACACTATAATAAATTTAATTATAATTCCTATAAAGGATTTCGCACATATTTTCATTCAATATAATAATTTTAAGTTAAAATTAAATTTATTTTACTTAAACAATATCGTCTTTTATTTTATAAACCACTTCTTGCAACGGTTCGAAGAATACTAAATAACTTGAATCAATCGTTTTCTTGTGTTTTGTTATGAAATCATTTTGGTTTGTGTGGTTTGTTATTTCTTTGCGTACCTCGTCTTTAAGAAACTCAAGACCATTTTCTTTGAATAATTATATATTGTAGATGCATGAATATTTTACATTTTGTATTGTTTTGTATCCATGAACTTGACTTTGAGTATTGTGAATTAAATATCTTGATTAAAGCATTTTTTAATAGTAACAGACTAAATGATTTTTGCATTTTAATTATTTGTTATATTTTAAATGGGTCATTACCCGTTAATCAAAACAATTTTTTTTTCAGCTTACAATTTTGTAAATGTAAAGGGTGTGAACATATTTTTATGAGGAAATATCTAAGATTCTTATTTTATAAAAATCTTTGATTGTATCGCAACACTATCACGTTTGTATCGAAGCGGACATCTCTTTTCCAGAGTTTGCCAAACGATATTTATTTTGTTACTTAGCTTATATAGCAAATTATTTATTTATCTATAGATCAAGTTACTAGATCAAACCATTCAGTTTAACGGAGGTTTCCGGTTATAAAGAATCTAGCACGAAGCTCGCAGTAAGCATATAAGAGTTAAAGCATTTTGAATTGTTTGATCCGCGCACGATTTACTATTAACGATTTACCAAAGGCCCATTTTATCAGTCGTCAGTTGAGTATTTGCTGCTGCAGCTTCCGTCAATTAATTTTTAATTTTAATTAAAGTAGACAAGAATAATTACGTGCTAGATTATATTTCAAAAAGATGGCACGTGCGTATGATAAAACTATATGTAGCAGATATCTTGTAGAAATAAGCGTTGCAGAAGATACATCGTCAACTTGGAAAATTTTAGTGATAACAACTAATTATAAGGGGAGAAGTCCTAGATTCATACCTCCCGCGGTATCTCCTGGGTAACGCTTAATTAATCTGGTGGTGTAGTGGAGACGAGCAGAGGAAATTATGTCATGAACACTACAAAAACATCAAGTTATAAGCCCTAAACACGGATCTCGAATTAATTTATTGGATTCATTACAACAATGGCCTCGGAAAATGTACACGGACAATGTTATTAAAATGGTAATATGAAACGCGTTAAGCCTTAAGAGTTGAATATTTTCAAACCTTTGGAATCAGGAGGAAATTTACAGTGGGATCTATGCTTCAACCATTGATTACACTTTCTACAACAGCGGCTATCAGAATAGATGAGAATTTGGAGTCGGCATCCTCGTTCATCGGCGAGTGCAGTGGCATTTTATCGACCTCCGCACTGCCAACATGAGGATATGCACAGTTAGATTACGCACTAGCAAATATAATACCACGGTTGTCAATACAAATGCGCCAACTGACCAGATGATGTAAAAGAATTATTCTTTGTTGAGGTGGAAGTATTAATCAGTAACATCGGTTGGAGTGCAGAAGCCAATGGGCGATCGGCGAGGTATTCCACCAGTATAACTGACGTTAGATAATATAAAGGCGCTGATATTGACAGCGATCATACGTTCGTTATTTTCAAATACAAGTGCAATTTATCATCCACATTTAATAAACAAGTAAAGAAGAATATCGAAGCATTAAAAATGATGCTGTTTAATCATTTTTAATGCTACCAGTTAGCTGTCATTAAAAATTTAGACGGGCACAGTCAGCTAGAATTGCAGCAGCCGAAAATACAATTGAAAAATACCACCAAAATCATGTAATGATTGATTCGACTATATACATTCAACTCGCCGAAAATAAACGAAAGCTGCGCGATCTTACTAAATACTTCCATTCAAGATCCTCAGCCATAAAAAACGCGGATGGTAACAAACGTGGCTCTTGTTCTCGTGGCTAAATTAAAAAATGAAAAAGCGCATCTGGCCTCTACGGAATCTCTGCAGAATTACTAAAACACGGAGCTTGGTAATGTACTTGCAAGAGTCCCTTCAGTGTTTGGGCAGTACCTTTTTCGAAATAACATCTAAATTCTTCGACATGCAGATGATATCGCACTTCTTCGCTATGGACCGTAATGCGAAATGACTTGGTTTGAAAATCAAGAACAGCAAAACAAAATTGTTATCAACACCATGGAGCATCTCTATGACAAATCTCAGAACAAATGACTACGTCTTTGACAACGTGGTAGATTTTAAATATTTCGGGTCCATTATAACATCAACGAACGATATTCAGGCAGATATAAAAGCTCGCAATGCAGCCGGATATCGAGTCACCACCAATGATTGTAGACTTTGAAAGAAAGGTTATTCAATCTTTTTATGGTACTGTTATAAGGTTGCCAACAACGAGTACCGAATTCGAATGAATTGAATGAGAATTTCTTTTAAATAAAAAAATTAAAATATTCGGTGTGCAAGTATAAAAACTGTGCTTTCTTTGGCCAAATTCAACTGTATTGAAAATATAATTGTTACAAAGATTAATTATCGAAATATTCGCCATTACTATCTATGGTCTTTTGCCATTTATCAGATAGTTAGAGAAAATAGACATGGAGTCATTGTTGTACATCTTCAACTTTCGTGAACTAGGAACAGATGCTTGAGGAAAGGAAAATCATACTTATTTTTGTTCAGTACATAAAAAATCTTGTCCATTAAAATGTTAAAAATTCCGTAGCATATAGTATTGGCAGTATTTAATTGCCTACAAGACACTGAAGAAATCATCGATGACCATTTTTTCGAAACAAAATTTGGCACAATCGAAAATTAGCATAGTGCGATATAGTTCAGGCTTGATTTGAGCGTCATTTGTAACGGAAGCTTTGATTTGTTTTGTTACGAAAGCAAACAAGCAAAAACAAGCAAAACCAACCTCTCAAAAATACAAAATGGAAGCTCATTTTAACGTACTAATTACAAATTCTACTACAATTTTGTACTGATTTTAAATAACGCATTTATAGAAGAAGAATCCTCAAAGATCAAAATAAAATTATTTATTGAAAATTTATCATGTGATTATTTATAAATTTGACATCATTTGCGATTTATAAATTTTAAAATTAAATAAATATCATCACAAACACTATAAACCTAGCTAATAATTCGTATTTTTGACAATTTTTCAATCAAAACAGAAAAAATACTCATTACGACTTGGGCGGGGCCTCGAATTTATAAATGTGTACGAGTTAAACAACAACAAAAGTCACAAGTTTCCCAAGTTTCTTTAAATAAAAAAGCATTTGACGTGAAATGCTTTTTCAGCTATCGTAATGCTTACAGAATCCACCCCATTAACGTGATTTTCTTTGACACACGTATAGACCTTATTTCGAGTTTTTATTTTCTCGCTAACAACACACTTATTTCGCTTCTATATAATTTATATTCATGTGTGCAGACTTTATTAGTCGGTAATTTAGTTAGTTGGCGATTTTTATATTTTTATGTAAACAAACTAACAAACAAATAACAAACTTGTAGCAAACTAAAATCAACTGTCTAAATTCATCTTAAACATCTTAAAATAGAAAATATGTTCTTCCGGAATAACCCAGTTTATATTTTCTAAATGTAACCCGTATTACTTTAATATGTCAATGTAATTAATTTAGTATATCACGCGTAGGCTAAACAATACGTGAACAGTAAAATCCCGAAAAATCCTATAAATCATTTGAAATCATGAGCAATATTACCGTATCAATCAGTTGATACAATTACTCGTTTAATTAAATACCATAAATGACGGAGGAATCCCATTATATCCTATATCCATTTTATCCATAAAAAAATCAAAATTTTTTGCTGAGCATGTGACAAAGAGAAGAATTAAAATTAGAGCTGCTGAGACATTATTTTTCTTTTATAGTATAAAATGTTGGGGGCATTTTGACAATAACATAAATATAACCTATAAATTATTTAAAAAAATGAAAAATTTAAATTTTTAATGTTTGACTGCTTAAAAAATTATTTAAAAATTTAATATTATTTTTGGGATAAACAGGACCATGTTGTTTTATTTATTTCTTTAATTCTCAAAAATATATAAAATGTGTTGTGATATACAATATGTAAGGGGGAATTTTTCGAACATGACCTAAAACATAACATGTGCAATAGAAGAATAATTGATTATCTGGGTTTTAGCAGAAATTTGATTTGCTCGTCGCACTCCTTCGCTTGTGTGTGTGTTTAACCGATTTGAAAAAACACGGGTTCTAAATAAATAATATCTCTGAGAAAAACACCGAAAGTTTTAAAATTTGTTTGGGGCCTTGTTGCTTGAGTCAGATTTTAGTGATAATTTCAAAATGTATTCGGCAAATGTTGTTTAAATTTGACCAAACATGGTTTCCGATATGAAATCTCGTAAATAAATGTAATAATCATGAAATTTTATATAAAAAAAAATGAATTTTTGACTTATAGATGGAAAATGTGTAAGAATCACAACAATCAGTTTCGAACGGATGAGATTACAGATTTGGAAAAATCAGGTTTCTCATCAGGTTGCGACGAAATTAATTCAATAGTCGTTTTCGGAAATATCCCATGGTAACTTTTGAGTAATTTTAATTTTTTTAATGATGGTAACAAAAGTTACTTAAGTTACCCTGGCTGTACAAAAAGTAAGATTACATTTCGCGTGGTAATATTTATATTCTGCAAAATGCAATGACGTATTTTAACAGATATGTACATTTTTGTTGTATTTTTTTTAATAGTTTATGCTTGGAAAGTTTGTGCTTTAATTTTTCTGACACTACTAATTTAATACAAATTGTCAGAAAGACAGAAATTAAGAAAACGACTAAAAATAAATTACCCTAAAGTTACTCTACATGTTCAGAAATAGATTTGGTAATTTTTTGCCAACAAGTTACCCAAAAGTTACCATGGAATATTTCCGAAAACGCCTAATGCCCGGTTTACATGAGAAAATTGTTTTCTTCTGCAAATTTTTGCAGGTAAATAAGAAAGAATCCGCTATATAAAAATAATCAATGTGCCAGAAAGAAATAAACATATATAGTAATGGCGTATTTTTTTTTTATAGGATCATTATTAATTTACTTTCAATGAATTCAAATGCGAAATTTACATTTTTATCTATGGCGTCTGTTTTTATTGTGAATCCTCAACATTTATAAATGCGAAATAATTTTTTTTCTTGTTAATTTTAAAAATGTTGCCATAAAAATGCTCGGATCGAATATACTTTATGGCAACATTTTCATTTTTGCTCAAAAATTCTTCTGCAAAATTTTGTTGGGATATATTGCTTTTTTTGTCTCTCATGTGCAAAAAGTCAATGTTATATCTTATTCATTTTGCAGAAGAAAAATGGTGGTCTTATGTAAACCGGGCATAATAAGGAATTAATTTAATTCGAGAGTGTTGAAAATAGACCAATACATAAATGGAACAATCACAAACACCATTACAATCGAAAAACCAAAGTAAAAAAAAATCTTTTTAAAACTCATGTTTTTTAAAAGAAATATCAATTATAAGCAAACTTAAATTTGTAAAATAATAATTTAAAAAGCATTAAAATTTTGTAAATTACATCTTTAGCCTTTACACACACAAATTGAATTATATTTACGCTTGGGTATCCGGCGAACATTGTGGTGCGTAATTTAAAACCGAACGCGCCCGCCTCCCGGTGCATGTCAAAAACCAAAAAATGAAAAAAAAACAACAAAAATATAATAAACTCGTGTACCAAACTTCATGACGCTCCGCCATTTTATATCCATCGGTGATAGCTGCATGAAAAATAAATCAATTTTTAGACTGTAGTTCGCAAATTTCACTAAACAATAATAAGAAAAATGCACCTTTAAACTCTCGACAAAATGTGAGTTTAATGTGAACATTGAATTGATTACAAAAATATTTATTAATCCATAACTTCAAGTTTTAAAATATTTTTTTTATGGTGGTGTGTTAACATAAAAAATTGATTTTAATTCTTCGGTGTGAGTGTGTGTGGCTGGTTTTAGTTCTTTAGTTTAACGGGGGAGCTTTTAACGGGCTCCCCAAACACACATAGTTCGCTATCTCGTAGAAGAAAACATTTTTAGGTTATTTAAAACAAAAACAATTACGTGTACATAGTTTTTAACAAATCCAATTTTATCCATCTACACAATAATTCCAAAAATAGCTTCAAGATGATGTTTACGGTAAGTTGATTGAGCCGCTTGTTTGACGTGACTACGTGAGAATGTTAATCTTATTTTTTGTTGTTTAGGGGACTAGCCAACAACAAGACACTAGATTTAGTGATAAGGAAAAAAAATTGTTGAAACAGATGCGATTTGGGGACAGGCTGAATAAACGGGTAAGGAACTGCATAAGAGAATTTATATTGACTTTATTTTACAACATTAAATTACTCACGTATGCAGGTAGACATGTCCAAAGTGAAGCTAGATGTTTTACGACCTTGGATCAGCAAAAAAATTACGGATATTTTACATATAGAGGATGATGTGGTGGTTGAATTCGTGTACAATCAATTGGAGGAAGAGAAGTATCCATGCCCAAAAAAAATGCAAATCAATATGACCGGATTTTTAAACGGGAAAAATGCTCGTCAATTCATGGATGAACTGTGGGAATTGCTTCTCTCGGCGCAAGAATCTGAATCCGGCATACCGGCAGAATTTATTGAGCAAAAGAAAGAAGAAATTTTAAAGCGTGAGGAAGAGAAGAAATTGCAAGAAGCAAAAGAAGAATTCGACAAAGATAGAAATAAGGAAATTGATAAGATCATTCAAGAAGAACGTGAAAAATTAAATCATAAAGTCCTGCTACATCGTGAGGAGTTGTCTAGAGAGCTTGAAAATCGCGAGAAACGATCTCCTTCATCCGAAAAAGAGAGTTTCAAAATGGATTTGGCCGAGGAAATGCTTGAAAAATCTTTTGCCGAAAAAGAACAAGAACAGGCGTTGGAACGAGAAAAACAACTGCAGAATGAAATTAAATCAAGTCGACAAAGTTCGGTTGATCGAGGACGTGAGCGAGAAAGAACAAGAGAAAAAGAAAAATCTCGTGAACGTGATCGAGATCGAGATAAGTCAAAAGATCGTGCAAAATCGAGAGATAAATCACGAGATCGAGAACGTCGTCGATCTCGTGATCGATCACGAGATCGTAGATCAAGAGATCGTTCTCGTTCGCGAGATCGTCGTCGATCTAGATCAAGACATCGCAATACAAGGTCACGACGCAGTCGTTCTCGTGATAATCGGCGTGATCGAAGACGATCGCGATCACGATCAAAGTCACGTCATCGTGAAAGTTCTACTTCACGTTCCAGAAATCGTGGACGAAATCGTGAAGCATCCCGATCTCGTTCGCGTGCGAATCCGAAATACAGTGATAAAAAGCAATCTAAGGATCGAGCTGTTGTTAAAAAGACTGAAGTAAACGGTGATCATTCTGCACCCATACCGTCGTTATCAAAGTTACAAGCAAAATTAATGAATATGGCCGAGGGGAAACCTTTGCATCCGAGTCGAAGCCGGTCTCGATCCGTTCCACCGGCATCTCGTGCGAAAAGCTCTAGTCGATCCGTATCAAAATCGCCTAAACGCCAAAATCGCTCGGTCAGCCGGTCGTCTTCCAGTGATGAAAGTGTTAAGAAAACGAGCAAATCGAGTAAGTCACGTATTTCGCCGGAGAAAAAGCGACGCAACTCATCATCAAGTTCGTCTAGCTCGAATCGCTCTGATTCGCCTAGGAAAAGTGCAGAATTTGAAATCCACAAGAAGGAAAATAGCGTGCAGCAGAAACGACATTATCGATCAAATAAAGATTCTTCTGATAGTGAAGCGTCTGATAAAGAGAAAGGTGGTGGATATCGTCAGGACTATGGGCGTCGCAATAATTATCGAAGGGGTGGTAGTGGTGATCGACGGCGAAGAGATAGACGGTCGGTCTCACGATCGAGAAATAATTCGCGAGCACGTAATTATAATAGATCTCGGTCTCGAAGTCGATCGCCAGTGAATCGACGTGATAATTGGGACAATAGATATATAAAAGGCCGTTCTCCACTTCGGAAAAATTATCGTGAGCAACGAGATGCAAGGCGGCCGCCCCATCTAAGGCCGGGTAATCAAATGCGTCGTCGTAGCTTAAGTAGAGATCGAAACATTAGAGATGATCGCAGGATATTTAATCAATATTCAAATAATCAACCCAATCAGAACAATAAGAACCAATTCAATGAACCAAATCGACGATCACTCGAAAGACGAGAACGTGAAATTGTTCCTAATAAGTACGATCGAGAAGCTGAACGAATTAAAGAGCGTAATCGTGAGCGGGAGCGTGAAGAAGAGATACGTCGAGAGCGAGAACGTCGTTTACCATCTGAAGACGTCATTCATGTCGAGGAGGTGGTTAAAGAAAAACCGAAGAAAAAGGTTGAGCCACCAGTCAGAAAATTAGAACGAAAACCTGAACGCCTTGAAAAGGAAAAACAAGTCCGTGAAATCACTCAAATATCGATTGATCGTGAACGCGAGCGGGATCGTGATAAAGAAAAAATTCAAACACGCCCAGCTCGATACTCAACTAGTTTGTCTCGGACACCGTCGCCGTTCTTAAAAGCCCATGAGCGCGCTGCATTACAACAGCAAGAACAACTTAAAACGTTCAATCAGCAAGCAACTCGAAATGAAACAAATGAAAAGAAAGTGGTCGTTCCAAAGCCTATTAAAATAATAGAAGCGAAAACGAAGAGTGCTACCAACAGTGAAGAATCTAGCACAAATTCTGAAAGTGACGAATCCGAAGCAGAAGAAATTCAGAAAAAGAAACGAAAAAAATTGAAGCATTCTTCAAGTGATGACACAAGCGATGAGGATGATTTAAAAGAAAAGGCCAAACAAGCGCTTAAGAATAAACGTGAGTCATACTCAAAAGATAAAACGTCGATTAGTGTTGAAATTACTAAACAATTAGTTCAACCACCTATTCATCACTCACAACAACCACCACCGCCGCCACCACCACCAGCAGTTCAGGTTTATCATCACCAAATCGATAAAGAGGAAAAACATGTCGAACAGAACACTAAAAAGCGGCTGGAAAATGTAAAACAGCAACCTGCCCCACTGGCCGCTAAACTGGAAGTCGTTGCACCCCAACCACCCTACAAACAGAAACGAAAAACGAGCTCTGGTTCGAATGATTCGGATGATGATGTTGTGGTTGCTAAAAAACCAAAAACAATTTCAATTTCAGAAAAGTCTGGAAAATCAACACGGGACGATAGCAGCGACACTGAAGGATCTGTTAAAAATGATAAATGTAAGAAAATTGCTAAAAAGGAAACGGTCGTACCTGCTCCGCCTCAATCATCATCGGACTCCGAACAAGATAAACCAAGCAAGAAACGTAAAAAGGCTAAGGAATCGAAACGTTCGCGCCGCGATTCTGATTCTTCTGATTCAGATGCCGAGTCTAAAAAAACGAAGAAACACAAAAAACATAAGAAAAACAAAAAACATAAGAAACACAAAAAACATAAAAAATCAAAGGATAAGAATCGCAAAGATTCAGATGATTCTGACGAAGAGGAAGAGGTTCAGGTTAATGATGATTTAGAAAAACAGCTGAGGGAGCGTGCTTTGAAATCGATGAAGAAACAGACGAGCAGTTCAGATTAGATTTTTTTTCAAATGCATAATTACTAATTTAATTATTGTTATTGAATAATAATTAATATTAATTGAAAAAAAAAAAAAAAAAAATATATAATAATTTTAAAGAAAAATTTTCGGATTACACACGAGCTATCGTTCCCACCGCATCACGTATTTTAATGGTACGTGTATTTAGGGGACGGGCTATGTGTATTTAGCACTATTATATAAGTTTTGTTTTTAATTGTATAATTTTCTTTTTGTAATCAAACTATTTGATTATTACAATTTTGATGTAATTAAAATAAAGAAAAACCCAATTATGTATCTATTCATTTGCTGAGTTTTTAGTTAGTGTTGATTTGGTGGGAAGAAAGAGACAGCCCTCAAAATCTTATAAAAATTTCATTATGCCTATTTTGTTTGTTTGACGATTGACGAAAATACTAAGCAACTCGATGACGTACTGATAAAAAGTTTGTTTCTTTGAACAATTTTCAGCTGATTATTAAGAACACTTTCCAATTGAATTTTAAATGTTTCATGTTAGTACAAATGTTATAATATAGATGTCATACTAATGTTTATACACTGTACTCTAATCAATAATAAATATTTTCTTTTCTCGTTTCCGGTTTGACAATTCTCCTTTTCGTTTTGAGTTTCAAAGATGGTAAGTGTATTGAAAAATGTCGAAAATTAATTTAAAATTATAAACACCATCGTACATAATATTGTAACAGAAAGTAACTACAAATGTTTATAAATAAATTCTGGATCAACATGAAATACAATTTTAACTGATTATGTTCGGTAATAGTGATAATTTTAGAAATATAAATATGTTGACGTTTGGTGTATAAAACAAGTAAATTTTTAGAGAAAAGTAAAGTGTAAAAAGTCTTGTTAGTTGTAACAAAATATCTAATCATTTGAAAAATGTTATGGTGTTTAATATTTTAATTTGATATGTTTCAAATCGATATTAAAATGTGTCAATGATGAACATAACCTCAAATATATGGTTTGTGTGTTTACTTTTAGGCTCGAGGACCTAAGAAACATTTGAAGCGTTTGAATGCGCCCAAAGCATGGATGTTGGACAAATTGGGTGGTGTATTCGCACCACGGCCATCAACCGGTCCACATAAATTACGAGAATCATTGCCATTGGTGATCTTCTTGAGAAATCGGCTAAAGTATGCCTTAACAAATACCGAAGTGACAAAAATTGTCATGCAACGTTTAATTAAAGTTGATGGAAAAGTACGTACCGATCCAAATTATCCTGCTGGTTTCATGGGTAAGAATTCATTTTATATTCGAAATCGTCCGAATATTTATAAATTATTATTTTCAGATGTTATCACCATTGAAAAAACCGGTGAATACTTCCGTTTGATCTATGATGTTAAGGGACGTTTTGCTATTCATCGTATTACCGCTGAAGAAGCTGGTGTGAGTACAAATTCATATGGTTACGAATAATATATTGTGGCCGGTTCGAAGCTCGTTTACTAGTTTATTTTTAATCTGTCTACGAGTCAAAAAGCGGCACATAGTAAAATTCACTTGACGGTCATTCTCTTTCTAGAAATTAATGAAAGAATCAATAACATAAACTTGTGAAAACATTACCACTTTAATATATAGTTTATTTTGTTTCTTATAATTAAAACATTCTATTAATTGTTTATTATATCATTTTAGTATAAACTTTGTAAAGTAAAGAAAGTATCAGTGGGTCCAAAAAATATTCCATTCTTGGTAACACACGATGGTCGTACACTTAGATATCCAGATCCAATCATTAAAGTTAATGATACCATTCAATTGGATATTGCAACAACAAAAATTACAGATCATATTAAATTCGATTCTGGTAATTTGTGTATGATTACTGGAGGTAGAAATTTGGGTCGTGTTGGTACTGTCGTAAATCGTGAAAGACATCCTGGATCATTCGATATTGTTCATATTAAGGATTCTCAGGGTCATGTGTTTGCTACTAGGTAAGATATTTATTCATTTTTTATTTAAGGAGTTTTCCCTAATTTTGATTTTAATTACAGATTATCCAACGTTTTCATTATTGGCAAAGGAACAAAGGCATATATTTCCTTACCAAAAGGAAAAGGTGTTAAATTAAGTATTGCTGAAGAACGTGACAAGAGGTTAGCTGCTAAAGCAGCTCATTAATCGTGTAATCAATATGATCGGTTAAATAAAAGCTAAAATTATAAAACTTTTTTAAATTTGTTACCATGCCTTGAAGTTCAATATGTTGCCTAATTTTTTCCCATTGTATTTCTTTTGTTTGTAGCGCAATTGGTTTTATCATTTGGTTTAATTCACAATGCAAATACCGAATATTTGGCATTTATGATAAGCTAGTTAGTCTCAATACTATTTGTCTCAAATACATTCTCGGTAGAAAAATCATTCTAATTTGGTAAAAGAGGGCGAATCCACTCCATTTCAAATTCGTCTTGTTACACTATGGCCATTCCATGAATCTCAGTGATAGTCGAAGTGCGCTCATATTTCGTAAAATACTTTAATGAACATTTTCTACATATAAATTAATTTGTTTGTCGTCTTTCTCAAGACATGGCATATCCCTTTTTCAACCAAGAAAACAAAAAATCGGCTCAATTTTAGTCCAACCCACACAAATGTGTGAGTATGTTACCAATATGTAATGGCTTTGTTGATAAAAACTTTCGCTTTATTTGAACTAAAACCAACACAATTGTGTATATAGTTAGTGTTTTTTTTCGGACGAAAATAAGTTAAAAAGGAATTCACAAATGTGTAAGTTGGCTCAAAAAATATACAAAACATGGTACTTTTACCCTACCCGTACAATTGTGTTAGTAAATCACAAAAGGGATATACCTTTTATTCCTAGCCAAAAGGTGGCGGTTGCATGGTATTGGCGTGGCGATTTTCATCGAATGTAGATAGCGTTGGTTTCTACGCCTACAAGAGGAACGAGAATTGTCAAATTCATTGTTATGAGTTTATGACAGTTTTAATCCCGCTTGCTTGGGGGATTAAAAAAAACTATGATTTACATTTTGTTCACCAGATGTCAGCTACTTTGTTGAAAATCGCGAATCGGATGTTCCGAAATAATCGTGTGGTCTCTATAGGAGTGTATTATGGGAAGGGCTCGTCCATGCTGCGAAAATTGCTGACTTGGTCAGCTGTGTGTCGCTGATTAACGGGGACCTGTGGTAGCTATTTCTACTTGGGTTGCTGCTAATCAAATCGAAATTAACCATAAGTTCGGGCTATTTTTTCACCAGGTCACGCGGTAATCTATCCATTTACTTTATTATGAATAATTGCCCATTCACTCCCTATTCCTCTAAGATTATATGAGCCTCGACCTTATGTTGTACGTTCCTCTCTTGTGATGCACAAATTATTAGTACCATCAGTCGCGTTTGGTTTTATCGGCATCTTTTGAAAAATTTTATGGCTTTGTTCATTTTGTCTAATGCTTCCTTAATATTAGGGCGGTTAATTATTGTTACGGAATTGATTTCACAAAACAAGTCTCCGTCGCGATTTTGTAACCTGATCTTCACAGCTGAAGCTCGATATTTCGATTTCGATATTCGAATTTTTATATTAACTTTAATCATGGCCCAATGCAAGGCATTGTTGTAGTAAAAGTGGCTTTCTGCATTAATGATAAAGGAATACTCAATATGCGGGTTAAAATAGAACCACTCAAAAAGATGACGAGGTTAAAACCTCATTGGGAGAAATGCCAACGCCAATATGTGTGCAACTGCAAATATTGAGTAATAAAACGCAATAATCGACGCAAAAGCTATTGGAGAACGCATAAAAGCGATATAAAGCGACAAAAACTTCAAAAAGAGGATTCCAACTACAGAGCCGAGACACAGAAAAAAACAAATAAACAGAAGTAAAGCTGCATACAAAATTTTTACGCATTTTTTCATAGTAAAATATGGGGTCACCATCCGGTTTTATGTTGACCAAATTTAAAATTACCGTTATAATCTAAAAGAAAAAATGAAACAAAAACCTTGTGAAAGTTAAAGAAACACTTAATATATATTCGAAGAGTTGGACATTCTAAGTTTATTATTTAAGGCGTAAAACGAGTTTGTATTTTGGGGTTACAATCTAAAAAAGTTGGTTCAAAATTTTGTATGCAGCTTTACCTCTGTTTATATTACTTTTCTCTATGGCCGAGATGCTGTTATTAAATGACCACACGTTGCATAATCAAAAAGCTTCGTGCTAAATCTTATGTTTTTTTTAACAAATAAAATAAATTTTATGTTTGGTAAAACATTTACGGGACTAGTTTTGGGTTCATGTAACACGCTGCGTTAAATACTGTTATGTTAAATGTTGCGTTAAGCTGTTGCGTTGCTTACATGACATTTTAACGTAAAATGTTTTACAGAAAAAATTTAACGGACTAATTGGGAAGTCTGTAAATGTTATTAACGAATTTAATCTGGAACGGAACTCAGGCATTTCTAAGCCGATTATGTTAGGATTGGGTATGTTGGATGGAAATGGGATTCTTAAATTATTATTGAAAGAATTTCTGGAATATGGTCACCTAGCTGGGCCGGAATTCGATCAATTTTAAACCGATTATGATGCGATTGTGGGGTATGTTGGATGGAAGTGGGATTCTTAAATGATTTTGGGAAGAAATTCTAGAATATGACCAAATGGGACGGAAGTCGATCAGTTATTTCTTAGCCGATTAAGATGGGATTGGGTATATGCTGGATGGAAATTGGATTCTTAAATGATTTTGGGAAGGAATTCTGGAATATGGCCACCTGGAACGAAACTCGATGAAATGGGATTTTTAAATGATTTTTGGAAAAGTTCTGCAATATGGCCACCTGGAATGGAACTCGATAATTTCTTAACGGATTATGCTGAAATTGAGTATGCTGGATGGAAATAAGATTCTTCAATAACTTCAGGAAGAAGTTGCGGAATATGGCCACCTGGGACGGAACTCGGTAATTTAAACTAGGACGTAACTCGGTAATAAGCAGGCGTCCTTCTTGTAGCAAACTGCTCGTGATGTTAACATATATATTACCAGTATGTCACCCTTTTATGTAATTAGTGGGTTGAGCCGTAGTCCAACTACCTATACTCTCACAAAAAATCACATTATGAACCTTACACAAAGGGCTTGGATAACTTTATAGTAATCTTATCCACAACGACCTCGAAAACTGTTCACGTGAATATGATGGAATATGATGTCTTCTAAGACCTTGAGGTTTCCAGAGCGCACATATAGACTTTTGAGGTACTTCCAATACAAGAGCATAAATGGTATGGGAATTAATTCAATAAAACAACCAATAATTACACTCTCCACTACACCAACAATCAAAAAAGAAAAAATTTATGATATAGTTTCTCATCCTCTGGTGAGTACAACAGTTTATTATTTTATAATCCCATATTTATCCAACGTGCCGAATTCCATCTTTGTCGGTTAAGTAATAGCCGTGCCCCGTTCCAAGTGGACATATTAAGAAACTTATTAATCTACAAATCCAATCCCATCGTAATCGGTTAAAAACTGCCTGGGTTCCGTCCAAGGTGGCCACATTCTAAAACTTCTTTCATAAATCATTTAAGAATCCCTTTTCCATCCAAGAAACCCAATTATATTATAATCGGTAAAAGAAGGGTCGAGTTCGAGGTGTCGTTTCCCAAAACTACTTCCAATAAAATTTTACAATCCCATTTCAACCCAACATATCCAATCCCAACATAATCGGTTAAAAAGAAGCCGGGTTTCGCCCCCAGTGGCTCTATTCTGGTAATTCCCCGGGAATGGGGAATAATTTCTTTTTATAGCAGCTATTCCCCAGACATTTTTCCCAATTCCTCGTTTACCAAAAGTTAATTCTGGCGACTGGGAAATAAATTCACGGGAAAATAATTTAATTATTTGCGGACGACACGCGATCGCAATAAAACAAGAAAACAAAAGTCTAAAAATACTTTACTGTGTTTAATTGGTTTTTGTTGATATTTTAATCGAATTTTACTTCAAAAATAATTTTGTTTATTAAAGTAAAATTTGGATATTGATATTTCTAATTAATATTACCTGTTTTCAGTAAATATTTACAAAGCTATAAGTATAAAACACAATAAATTTCCGTTAAATTCTATTCCCAGTTAATTCTTTCCTAAAATAGATATGGAATAATAAACGTCAAAACTGCTATAATGGGGAATAATTTTTTCCCAAAAAAATTTTTCCCCAAAAGCCAGAATATACTTTTGGGGAAAAGGGAATAAAACTGCTATAAAATTTAAAATTTCCATTCCCCGGGAATTACCAGAATAGGGCCACAGGTGGCCATATTCCAGAACTTTTCCAAAAGTCGTTTAATTATCCCATTTCCATCCAGGTGGCTATATTCCACAAATTCTTTCAAAAATCGTTATGGAATCCCATTTCCAAGCGACATACCCAATCCCATCAAATTCGATTAATAATTAATCGAGTTCTGTCCCAGGTGGCCATATTCCAGAATTCCTTCCAAAAATCATTAAGGGATCCCATTTCCACCCAACATACATAATCGCATCATAATCAGTAACCGAAAATTGGAAAATAAAAAATTGTCCGTTAAATCAAGGGTCCGTTAAATAGAGCGTCCGTTAAATCGTGGTCCGTTAAATCGAGGGTTTACTGTATATCGCTAAAAACATTTTCCAATTTTTCCATCGCCTCAAAAATCACACTCCCAAAATGCACGAATTCCGTAAGGAACTGCAGTGTTTGGATAACCATCGACTTCTTGTAATTAGCGATGACATACGTGACTTTAAATTATTGACCTAATGTTTTACCAAACATTTGCGGTTCAGGTGGAGCTTGAACCCCGTTCATTTTTTCTAAACTAAAATTTGTTTGGTCAAAAATTATCGAGTAGGCCATTTTCGAATATCAAATTGTTTGTTTGCTAGACATTCGAGCATTTGCCTGACTCATATGGTTAAAATTGGGCTGAAGATTCAACGTTCAGCACGGAACGCTCTTGTCGGTTTTGTTATTCAAATTATCGACAATAAATTCTCTTTAAACGATAGCGATATGTAATTTCATTTTCTAGAAACAAGCAACGTAAAGTGTTACATAAAATTTGTATTTTATAACCTGAAATTATAAATATTTGATTTGATTTGAAATGCAATTTATGTGTACAGCACTACTCAGTACACGGTACTACATATTCAAATCTAGATCAGTATTTCGTTCATAAAAATCAAATGTAAAATTATTATGTTATGTACCTAGTTACATCATTAAAAACGTTTCATTGAAATAAAATGCGAGTACGACTTAAAAAAAAACCTCAACATATCTCAATGCGCGACAACACTCGCCTTAAGACAAGTAATATGATAATATAAAGAAAATGTAAGTATAAATTGTGTGTGCGCGGCGTGCTGTTACATAAAAGTCCATAACCTGGGATTGTAATTATTATTTTACTCGATTCTTATGTGATATGTGCAGATAAATAGGGTGAAGTAAATGTATCATATTTTATGTGTAGTACATGTGTGATGCAATTGTATATGATCGCAATTTTATTCATTTTTTATTTTTATCGTAATGACAACGTCCAAAAACCTTGATTAAGGTATAAGGCACACAATCAAATATGGGTATGACGTTTGCGCGCGACCATTAAATTGAATTAAAATAAAAGCAAATATGGATCGTGAGACCTTCGCGCGATCATAGCGTGCAATGTAGTTCGCGAAATCACCACCTTAATTAATTTTTTGTTTAAATTCAAAACGCGTGATTTATAATTTTTATAAATTTTATTTTATTCATTTCTAAAATTATAGATATTTTTACAAAAATAGAAAATATTTTTTAAATATTATGACACTTTTATCACAAAATTTTTTGTTTTTTTACATTTTTTTTTGTTTAAATAAATTATTATTTTTTAATTACATTTTAATTTTAAAGTTTATAATTTTATTCGTTCGATCGATATAATAAAATATAATAAAGTATTTGGGGTGGGGGTTGTGCAGGAGCAGGGTGGCTTTGAAATATATTTACATTGTATGTGTGATTTATAAAATGATGGCAAACATGTAGGCATTTGTTTTTTTTTCGCTTAACTTAAGGGTTGATAATTACAGTGGGGTGTAATGCATTTCGTGATATATAATTTATAATTAATTTAATTTAAATTTATAAATAATAATAAAAACAGGATAGCAATATAATGGATGGAAATAGAACAGAAGAAGAAGAAGAAAAGGAAGAAGAGCTTTGAGAAGATTAAACAAATGAATGAGAGAGTAGTAAAAAAGTAAATGAAATTTCTTAAATTACATAAATTGAAAATGTTATAAAGATGTGTAAATGATGATTTATGTATATGTATATGTGTACTTAGTGCGTTTTTTGAATATTTATGCCTTACGCTTGACGATTACTTTTTTGACTTGATCGCGACTATTTGTCACTGTTGCATGGAATCCTGTTTCCCAATCTGCATAATAATTAACTGTGCGCACGTTACCATCGGGCTCGACTAGAGAATATTCACCTTTGACTACATCGCCATCTCGTTCCTCTTTTTGGTGTTTAACGTCACCGGTGTAAGGGTCGTTTACACCATATTCAAATGCGTACCGTGGATGATCATCCTGTATGATACAACGGATTCCAATATAATATCATTTAAATTATGTTTAAAAAATACTTACGTAATATTCGAGATGTTTTGAAATGACTGGTTTAATTACGGCAGCTTGAACTGGAGTTTTTCTAATGTAAGCGGCAGGTGATGCAGCGTATGTAGCAATAGCTGGTCCTGCAGCGTATTGAGCGCCCGAATAGCCTCCTGCATATCCATATCCGCCGCCATTATATCCACCCGATGAATATCCACCAGTTGAGTAACCTCCAGCTGAGTAACCTCCAGCAGAGTAGCCTCCAGAAGAGTATCCGCCAGCATTATAACCGGTAACTAATTTTGCTCCACCAAATCCAGCGGATCCACTACCGTGATAAGACGAAGACCCCAATCCTGAACCAATTCCAGAATAACCAGCAAATAATTTCGATCCGCCGCTTGAATAACCGCCAGCATTATAACCACCAGCCGTGTTATAACCTAGTCCGGTGCTAACGAGTTTAGCACTACCAATTGATGATGCTCCACTACCATGATAAGTTGAAGATGCTCCCCCACCAATTGCTGAATAACCAGAAAGGCCAATTTTGGTAACAGCTGGTGAAGCAGAGTATGCAGTATACGCCGGCGAGGAAGTGTACGTTGCAATACCTGGTGTAACTGCTACTTTCGAAACCACGGGGCTTGTAACCACTTTAGTTAAACCACCTGTTGAATATCCACCCGATGAATAACCGCCGGATGAATATCCACCCGACGAATAACCACCTGATGAATATCCACCTGATTCATAACCACCTGATGAATATCCACCGTTAGCGATTACTGGCCCTGCCGAATAAGTAGCCACGGCTGGACCTGCAGAATATGTAGCAACAGCTGGAGCAGCTGTAATTTTAGCAACGGCTGGCGATGAGACATATGTGGCTACAGCTGGCCCTGTTGAGATTTTGGTTACTGAACCGCCCGATGAATAACCACCTTCTGATGAATAACTACTAGACGAATATCCGCCTGATGAATAACCACCACCAGCAGAATACCCAATTGTTTTCGCTACTACTGGACCTGATGAATAAGAGCTTACGACAGCTGGGCCACTTGAATATGAAGATAAAGATCCACCACCAATTGTTTTAGTGAAAGCGCCATCTGAAACATATGATTGAGTAGCAACTGATGGTCCTGCAGAGTATGCAACCTTTGTAATGGCTGGACCTGATGTATAGGCTACACTTGGTGCCGAGACATATGATGATGACACGGATGGAGCTGAAGAATAAGTGGCAACGCTTGGTGATACAGCTAATTTGGCAATGCCTGCGCCTGATGAGTATCCGGCAACAATTGGACCATTTGATAGTGTAGCAACAGCTGGACCGGCTGAATAAGCTACCTTAGGTGATGAAACATAAGCAGATGATACCAATGGGGCTGATGGATATGTGGCAACTTTGGCTACTGCAGGAGAAGTGTATGAGTAACTGGATGAACCTGAACCTGAATTATATGATGAGCTGCCCGATGAGTATGAGTAACCTGATGATGCTGGAGATGAAACATATTTTGTGATAGCTGGACCTGAGCTATAAGTGGCTACAGCTGGTCCTGAGCTGTAAGTGGCTACAGCTGGTCCTGCACTATATCCTGATGTGTAGGTTGCAACTGATGGCGAAGAAATAATTTTAGCGGCTGGTGCAGCATATGTGGCAAGTGTTGGGTTCACAGCAAATTTGCCTACGGAAGCTCCTGAGTAGTAAGATGAGGATACCGATGGAGCTGATGAGTATGTCGCAACTGATGGTGACACAGCGATTTTAGACACAGGTGCGGATACATACGAAGCTGAATACGATGGACCAGATGTGTATGCGAGTTTTGTTGGTGCCGATACGTATGTCGATGTTACCGCTGGTGCGGCAGAATATGCTGCAACTGTTGGTGCGACTCCAAATTTACCGAAAGTGGCACCTGATGAATATGAAGAAAGAACTGGTCCTGAATTATATGATGAAACGACAGCTGGACCGGCAGAATATGTGGCGACTGATGGTGAGACAGCTAGTTTTGCAACGGCTGGTGCTGCATATGCTAGATTTGGCGATGAGACATATGACGAGGATACACTTGGTGCTGAGGAGTAGGTGGCTACAGCAGGTCCTGCTGAGTACGAAGCAATAGCAGGTCCAGAGCTGTAAGTAGCTACGGATGGTGAAACGCCGAATTTTGAGTATGAAGCACCGGATTGATAAGATGAGGATGAACCGTATGATCCAGCTGAGTATGAGGCGTATGTTGGTGTGGCTAAAACTTTAGCAGCTGGTGCATAAGTTGCTACGGCGGGTGTACCGTAGGTGGCAAGTTTACCAAATGATTGTGAATTTGAGTAGCCAAATCCGGGTGATGATACAATTTTTGATACGGCTGGGGTTGAATAGTATGCCGAAACGGCTGGGGATGATTGATAGGTTGAAATTGCTGGGGATGTTATGAATTTTTGTGCTGGTGGCAAATATGTGTTTGAAACAGCTACAGGCGGAAGGTAAGCATTAGAAACAGTAGCTACTTTCGCGACAGCTGGAGCTTGATACGTGATGGTGGGCGAAGAGACATACTTTTGGATTGATGGGGCAACGTAGGCTGGTGCAGCTGCGGCATATGTTGCGACCGATGGTGCTATATATTTGCCTGATGAATAATAATTACCAAGTCCCGCAGTAGTGGCATATCCAATTCCGGATGGCACGACTGTGGCATATTTGGCGGCTGGCGATTGATTGGCTGTGACATAACCACCAGCTTTTGCGTATGTAATGGCTGGAGTGTAAGCAGTGGAAAATTTTCCAGGGACATAATTTGTTACTTTTAATGCTGGTCCTGCTGACACAGCGGAATAGCTCGGGGTTTCTGAGTATGAATTATATGATTCACCGACAGATTGGTATTTTACATCGCCTCCAACGGAGTACGATGAAAATCCGGGTGTTACACTGACTTGTTTAATACCTTCTCCAACCGAAAATTGAACTTGAGGAGCTGGATAGTTATATCCACTAACTTTATTTTCGCCACAGTCGGGTGCCGGACTCGCCAATGTCGTCAACAACAGATGGCTTACGATCAGAAGTCCGTAAAACTTCTGCAAATACAAAAATTAAAAAAATTCTGAATTGCTATTTGGAATTTCACACGATTTAGTCAAAAAATATTTAAATATGTTTATGGTAATCCAAAAATTTGTGGGCTTGTTATCCGTAATATATGTATGGTCCATTTGTGTTGTAAATCCATTTTCATTTTTGTATTCACAATTTTCACTTTGAATATATTCACATAAACCACCATTTGATAAATTTTCTTTCTCACCTTCATTTTTATATATTTAATTTAAACTTTTTTCTTAATTTCTTATAAAAGTTCTTTATAATTCACTAGAACTGAAAACCAAAATATTTTTTTCACTTAACAAAAAAATTATCCGTTTAAGCAGAAAAACTAAAAAAAAAAAAAATTATATTCTATATATAAAACTATATATGAGAATTATAAATCGGCTCTACACATCAAATGTAGAGTAGTACCACGAGACTGATGGACGGCCTAACCCTAAAGTTTCTTTTATACTGGTCACACAAAATTTTTATTTAATTTTTTTTTTTTTTGCAAACAGAAATTGAAATTGAAATGCAAGCGAAAAAAATTGCCCCATTTCAAATTAAGTGTATAAGTAGTGTAACCAACCCCACCAAAGATTTTTTTATTAAATTTTTTCTTCTCATGTATTATAGACTTAACGCAAAATCGCGATCGTGAAATTGAAGGATAAAAAAATTGTTATTGAATATCAATTAAAATAAAAGAGAAGTACACACAATAATAAAATAGGTGTGTGTAAGCGTGCGCGCGCGCCGCCAGTTATGCAGATAGGTACACCCAGCATAATAATACGATGGAATCAACTCGACTCGTTTTGGTATGCGATGTCATGTCACACAGTCATGTATCAAAATTTTCCAATTTACACAATAATTTCCACCGATAAAAAAAGCGAGCGCGCGCAAAAACATAAAACTTTTTGAAAGAAAAGTGAAAGGAGTGTAATAATGACACGCGAGTTAAAGTGAGACAACTCGATCTAGATCAAGAATTTTTTTTTTATAGTCTCGTATCGTAAAATGATAGTTGTTTTTACATTCGAATTATTACAGGATTAACGATTTCACAGATGGCCACAATACGACATCGATAAGAGTTATGTAACAGAGATATTTGGCGGGTGGATTAATTTGTATGTGAGCGATGATTGAAGGTAAAACGTAATAAAAAAAAAACCAAAACAAAAATTTTCTTTTAAAGATTGCAACAAAAACTGGATCTATTTTCTTAAGCATGTTATACTCGTAGAAGTGTATAACGCCTTCAGTTCATTTCGTGTTTATTTCTTAGTTATTTAATAATGATTCAGTTGATTTTGTGTTTAATTGGTGCTCGCAATTTTTTGATAAGCAATTTGAACATTATTTCTTCATACGATCTTCAGTTGAGTCGCAATAGTAATTCGCGTGATCAAACTTTAATCCGTAATTTGTTGCTGTTACATATTTGGTTCGGTGCCAATTTCCAGTTTAATTATTTATTTTGTATTGATTTCCTGCTACATATATACGCTAATAAACTTGTTAATGTCCAAATGCGAATTTGTATTCGTATATTATCAAAATTGTTTGGGTTCTGTACATATTATAATCGACATAAATTAATTGAAAAGTAGAGATTTGTATCGATCAGATCTATTTCGTTAGAAATGCTTTAAAAATCTAAAGCCGAATAAAAATTAAAGGTTTTCAACTACCAACAGGAAATTTAAAACTGTACAATTATTAAAATTAACGTAATTTTTAACACAGGGGTCCATAAATGCCGGACATAAAATTAATTATACTTTATACCATAAATATAATCCAAGATCTAATCGCAATCGCCTGCCGCAAGTGCACAAAACGTTTCAGCAACGAGTAACAAACTATTTTCCCACTAATACTGTGTGCCTCACTTAATCGATTACAAATGCGGGGTAATCCCTAACACTAATGTCATTGAAAGTGAGTGCACAGCTGGTCATTTAAATGCAATGGATGAATTTCTTCTGATATTATTAAATTATGTTGCGAAGGGGTTGGGAATTGCATAGCGAATCATTAAAATTCGTAGGGCATTGTGATTATACTTTGATTAGTTCAAAGTACATATTTTCAAAATTCTTGTAGTTTGGTCACTGCAGTCTGATCAGACGATTGAATTTTTTAATACAAAAAATTCAATGTTTCATTAGTTCGAAACCAAATTTCCAAAGTCTTGGTAGCCTCACCTTGATTAAAAATACTATCTGGCTATTATATAACCCAAAATTTCATGAAAGGAGTATGTTCATAAACTCAACATTACATAATTACAGACAGCTTGTTGACAATTCAAAATGTTGAGTTGACAAGTAGAAGATTCTAGTTGACGAACTTAATCGAGTGAAGTTAGAATCAACAAGTTACAAGTTGCAGTTGTATTTACATTTTTTAGTAAAGCAACAATACAAGTAAGATTCGTACTCAGTTCAAAGTGAAATGAATTTTTAACGCGGTCTCTAAAACTCCATTTATTTTCGCATAAAATCGAAATGAACTTTTATTTGGAGGATTTTTAGTTTTAACGTAAATTTTTTTAGACAATGTGCATATTCACATAAGGGTGACTTGAATCCAGTGACTTCTTCGTTTGTATCCCCTTTACCTATACAAAATTTAGGTTTTATGGATAAAGGGGAAACAAATGAAGAAATTACCAAATTCAAGTTACCTTACGCATAATCATAAATAAATTTGTTTAATTTACGTGTGACCGAATTAAATTGATTTTGTTTGAAATTTAAAGATTTATGGCATTTAAAAATTTGTTTCAAACACAAGCAAGTGTCACAATTTCACAATTTCAGTGCCATAATTTGGAGAGTTAATCTTTGATGTACTTTGGCATATTCACTAGTGAACTGAGTACATACTACAAAATAAAAGCTGAAATGGATATTTCTATTTCTAATTTCACTTTGGTAAAATCGTTTGACGTTTTTACGTGATATCGAAATGAGTACTATGTAGCTAGGTTGTATTATCGAATAGATAATTTGTCAATACTGAATAGCGAGCTCCGGATAGGAAATAAAAAACTACTTTTATTAAATTTAACTGATATTGAGGCTATTAAGTTCAAAAGCAAGGGCATAGACAATTATATAGTTCCACCTTTTATACGGAAGCGTTATCTGAGAGTCGAGGTACACTATACCAAAAATTACAGTGCGAGCTGGCGTGGTGAACAATAACATCAATATACAATTTTAAATTTGTATTGTATTTTTTCTCTCATGTCTCTGCGCATTCTGCTCGTCAATTTTACAATGGCAATTAGACCAAAATAAAAAGTTCCGGTTGAACCGGTTGAATACTTATGCTGCTGGCGTCTACCTCACCTCATCTATTCGCTTGCTTTTAAGCAGTGGAACCGATTGTTTGCTATGTGATTTTGATTTTGCATTTTCAAATATTTGAACACAAAACCGCATTTGACACATCAATTAAAAATAATATATAAACAAAATGACGCGCATGCGCTCCAGCAAACCAATATTAATAAAATAACCACTACTTTGTTTTTCCGGTTTGCTCACCACGCGCTGTTATTTTTGGTACAAAATCGACACTCTGGAATTTGTTTCTACTTGACGGAAAATTTCAAAAAGGATTTTTTTTTCTATTTGAAAAAATTGAAAACGCAGCAAGCTGATTTCTTCTTTGTAATTATAACGTAACGGCATTTACACACGCTCTCCACATGCCTTTAAAATCAAGTTATACCATTAAAATTCGTACAGTTGCACATGGAGACGCAAATTTGCAGCTAGTTGACATATGTCGTACAATCATTTTCTGCCGAGTTGTCTAAATTGTTTTGTGTGCCAGATATTGACTATGATGACTTTATTATTATATTTATATATAGTAAACTTAATTTAACTGTGACAATGAGTTCAAAACAAGAAGTATTAAAACTTATGGAACTGTATATAGAGCAGTTTTAAAATAGATTTTTAATATAATAAAACAAGCGACGCTTTTGAATACCAAAACACACTTGACGCCATTTTTATTATTTTGTATATCAGTTATATTAATGTTATGGCAGACAATTATGTCAGGTGGAGAGGCCAGGTTAACGCGACTGTTCGAATGCGAATTTTTGTGCGAATATTTAGAATCACACTTTTCCACCAATCAAATTACGCCTATAAAAGATAAAGTATTTTTAACTTTAAGCTAAATATTCGCAGACGATCAAACCAATCATAAAAAAAAATAAAATTATGCGCTACATTGCGCCAAATAAAGATTTATATTATCCGTTCCTTTCAGTTCCTTCACGTATCGTACCAGACAAAAAAAACATTGTTACATGTATTTTTCATAGGAGTATTTATATTATCCGTTCCGTACTTGTAGGAACTGAACGGAACGGATAATATAAATACTCCTATGAAAAATACATGTAACAATATTTTTTTTTGTCTGACACGATACGTGAAGGAACTGAAAGGAACGGATAATATAAATCGACCTTAAATCGTTAAAAAGTGTGATGTACGATTTACATGTTCCAATTTTTTTTCCGGTAAAAAATGAAAGGTTAAGTATATTACGATTTTCGTTTGCGAGAGGAGCACGAAACAAATTCCAGTAAAATAAAATTGGATTTTTTTCTTTTTAATTTGAGCAAATGTTGGCATAAAACTGGGAATGTTGCCATAAAATATAGTTTCTACGAGTATTTTTATAGCAGTAAAATAAAAAAAATTCAAAAAAGTTTCAAATAAACATCAAGCAGCCATAAAAATCATTCAAACAAAACGAGCAAACATGAGCGGTATTTAAATATTTTATTTTTACTTGCAATTCGATGTTGTTCGTTATCTAATTTAAACGCAAGCTGTTCGAACTGTCAAAATTTATGGGACATACAAAAAAATTATAGCATTGCCTTATTTGTTTATATTGCTGACTCTTTTTAACTAGTAACTTTTTTTTTATATGCGTACAGCTCTATTTTCCAGTAAAAAATTTGTTGGGAAAAAAAATTGGAACATGTAAATCGTGCATGATTCTAAGATTTTCCTATCCGTTTCGCTCAAGTATTCGAATAAAGCGCGATTTAAGCACGATTTAGATGATGAAAAAATGCTGTCCCAGCAAAATATTTGCTGTGTGTTTAGAGCTGCACACAATATAAATTTTTCGCATTAGTTGAATTGAGAAAGAAATATAAACTGCCATAAATAATATGTGTTGCCATAAAATATACTCGGGTCGATTATATTTTATGGCAGTATTTTTATTTTATGACAGCATTTGCTCAAAAAATAGACAAAAACGCACAGCAAAATTTTTGCACGAAGGTGTCCTTTTCTTATCATACACACGAAAGTTTTAATATACCAAACTCTTCTTTTTTTGCTGTCCAACATTTTTTCATCATGTAAATCGCGCTTAAAATGTAAATAATTGTACACATAGACACGATCCGCAATTGAGTTTTGCGTGGAAAGGCATGTACAACTTCAGCTTTGTTGCAAAACGCAGTGTGTGGAAAGGCTAATTAAAGGGTATTTGAAATATTTCAGATTGTGAAACAGCCCGTTTAATCGCATTTGAATTAAATTTATAAATTCTTAGGATCTTTTCTCAATCTATATGAAGCATGTGGACTATTTCCAATCTTTCGAAGAAAAGAAAACTGTCTTACACATTGATTATTGGCAGACAACTCTTGTTGACGGTTCGAATTGTTGGGTTGATAAGCAGAAAAGTCTAGATGGCTATTCGAAGCGGCGGAATTTTTACAACTGTCCTGAAATTAAGACCCTTTCCGAAATGTTGATACTTATTTGTGGAGAATTTCTTATTCAAATAAGTATCCTGCGAAGGCATTATTTTAATAAATAGTCTCCACAAAAATTGTTCGGAAATTTTTACAACGTTACAACATTTATAAAATAAATTTTAATGGTCTCCAGTGCAAGTGTGCGTCTGTACGAAACGGCGAGACGGTTTGCCCGATTGGGATGAAGCTTCATGTCTAGCTTTCTTCATTGATTTTGGGCTTCCATAGTGGTTTTTGGTCAAAATCAGTCCACCCGAAGTGACAACTTCGATAGAAACTAAACGATTCTAAATTAAATTTGCAAAAATATCGGGGAAGATTATTTTTCCAAAACTTCACCGGAAAGATTTTGCCAAAAACTGGTTTTTCAACAAAACTTTTGCCTAGTACAGACCAGACGAATTGATTGATCAGGATGAAATTTCATACTTAAGCATTTTCCATAAATTGGGAGATCCCAGTAAATTTTGGCCGAAATAGGTCCACCGGAACTGCCAGCTTCCATAGGAGCTTTTTCGTTTCTTGTAAATAACTATTTTGAAAAGTAAAAAATTATATAGCATTTACGAGAAAACGTTTCAACACAAAAAGATTGTAAATTAATTTTCAAACAAAATAAGTTCTGTATTTAATTTTCACCGAAAATACGAGTTTATAGAGAAACAATTTTAATTCTTCAAAACTCGACATCTCTAAAGTCCAGGCGGATTGTCTATTCGGAATGAAACTTCATACTTAAACTTTTTCTATTAGTTGGGAGATCCTTGCGAGATTTGGTAGAATTCTGTGTACTGGAAGTTGCAGCTTCCTTGGGAGCTTTTTTAATTTTTGCAATGATGTTGATAAGTTTAGCATTTACAAAAAACGACAAAGAATTAAAAGATTCATGTAAATTTAAATTTTAAATTATCAACATGGGTTGGTTTTCTGAAACTTAAGCAGCAATAACGGTTTTTGGTTATACACGGAGTGGTGTATTCGAGATCTATATATACATTCGTGAGCATATTAAGAACTTCACTGCAGTACATCTACAACGAAATAAATGACATGGAGCTGAACATAAAATGACGGAATATTGACCATTAAATGGGCTGTGATTTAAAGAACAAATGAGAACATTTCAATAAATATTTTAGAGTTTATTGTAGCAAATATGCTATCATCTTTTCCAGCTTCATTCATCGCAATTTACAATTTGATTGCAGAAAATAATTTTCAAAATAAAATTGGCATAAAATCTCAAATTACGGAGTATTGCACAAAATTTAGTTTAATAAAAATTAGTTGAACGAACATTTTAATTCACTCTTCCTTAATCTGATTCATATATCCATTTTCGGAGGGAGTATATAGTTGGGGTGGTAGATGGGAGCTCATACTAGAAAATATCTCGTTTCGAGGAAGTCTTGGGCTGACACCGCAATCAATCAATCAAGTTCAGAATCACTATAAAGCGATAAATTCCTTTATTAGACCTAGCAACGTTCGAAAATTAGTAATACTATGAGGTACCACTAAGTAGAAGCGCAGTTTGTTGATCTTTACTTTTTGAGCTAAAACATAGGCATATAACACCGCACCTGTATCTGCATTTTGTGCCGGTCTCGACCCGACCATAACAATTATTTTTACCATTATATTAAGTAAGTTTCATGCTGAAATCACAGAAAATGCAAAAAATTATTTTAAAAAAAATTCTTTCACGATTGCATAAGTTATTTATTTTGTTGTCGCGACCGCGATCACAATCTTTTTGATTTTGTTGTTTTTCTTTTAAAAAGTGATCTTGTTTTTGGTTTCGTTCGCATTTTTTTTATTGTTAAATGGGGCGGCAATTGGCATACATTTTTTGCCATTTTTTTGGACAGTTTTAATAACAACAAAATATATTTTAATATTTAATTTATTTATTTACAAAAAAAAAAAAAAAAAAAAGTTTTGCGGTTAATTAATTGTTACCACTTCTATAAGAAGTACATGCAAACATAAATACATATTTCAACAGTTACAATGTTTTTTTTTATCACCCACTTATATTGTAATGGGCAATTTATATTAAAATTTTTATTTTAGTTTTATCTCAAATTGATTAAGTTATTCAATTGCAAATTGCAATCCCTTTTACTTTTATTATTTGGTGCGACTGAGTTAAGCAATAAACGTCTTCACTATGGTGTAAGCCCGGCTCGACCTTGCCACTATCGCCACATAATAGATATTTGTAACATAAAAATGAATTAACCATGCAGTTCAACGACCTTCAAAGCACATGTGTATCGTACAAGTTCAAATACATTCACATATGAGTAGAGGCTGCGTATGTCAGACTTAACTCGACTTTGACAACCTAAAATTACTAATTTAAAATATTTAATATTTACCAATAAATTTAATTAATAGTTATTCTTTTTGTAGTTTATGTAGTCAAGGATTGTAAATAAATATAAACATTTTTTCGAAATTAGATCATAAAATTTCACTGAGGTAATAACGTTATGTAAAAATGGAGTACATATTTGGATTAGGCAAGGTTGTATTGAAGGAAACACTGCAAATATGATTCGAAAAGTGCAATTCTATTTTCTTTTGTATACTACAATGTAGATACGAGTAAAGATACAACAGAAGTTCTTGTCTTATACCATAAATATGTATATGTACACTACCGCTCAAAAGTGTTTAGGCACCCCTTTTTTCATGTATTATTGATACAGTATTATGTTTACGAAACAAAATTTGAATAAAATGAAATACTTATCTGAAACGCAGTCTCATTATATAACCACCAACGATATAGGGTTAATTTTACTACCCTATACCTCCGCTTGGTTGGATTGTGGTAAACTGTTTATTACGGTACAATTACAATAATAGTCTGTAGGAATTTCAAGAAAAATTTATCAGTCTGGTTTATTCTAGGTAATGATGTTTAAATTAATTTTTTGAAAAGATTGCAGTGAAATGAGTCAAATAGGATCAGTTGCTGCCCGATATTTACACTGTTAACATCGTAACCGAAATATCGAGTGACAATTATTTAAAATGCCTCCAAGAAAAGAACCAAGTACTTAAACACGTGCGCTTATAATAGCTTACCATACAGCTAGCATAAATAATTGACAGATTGCTAAAACAAGGGAATTAGACCATATCGGGAAAGTGACAGTTTTTTTAATAAAAGACGTAGCGGAAGACCAAGAGCGACAACATCTGTAGATCATAGAACAGTGATTACTAGCAAGACGAATAAACACAAAACAGCCCCGGAAATAAGCGCAGAATTAAATGTTGGTCGCCCAAAACTGTAGTTAGTGTTTCTACGGTTAATCGTCCTCTACAGGAATCCGGACTCCATTACCGTGTTGCTATTAAAATACCATTACTAGTAAACAAAATAAGCAAAAGCGACTTAAATGAGCCCGTGAACATCAACATTGGACGATAGAAGATTGCAACACGGTTTTATGGACGAATGAGTCCAAATTTGAGTTTTCGGTACCCGAAGACTAATATTCGTGAGAAGATGTTTTTGTGAACGTGCCAGTAAAGAGTGTATTGCCGCTACCATAAAGCATGAATGCTTTTCAGTGATGATTTGGGACTATTTTGCTGGTCCTAGTGTAAGCGATGTTGTGAAAATTGACGGAATTAGCATTTGATGTTAGAATTTATTCGCACTTAACCACATGCTTGGAAATGTAATATTTCAAATTATTTATCTCGGCCTCAACGGATGACAGAGAGATAATTGAAGTGATTCTATTTGTTACATTACATACTGAAAAGTTCCCGATCTGACATCTATGTGCCACAAATTTAAATTTATGATTTTTAAATTCTAGCAACCTTCAAATGATACCTGTTAAAACTTCATGACATTTCGATCATTGAGTTTACAAGTTACAGTTGTTTTAGCGACGATAGTTTTGTTAATTTCAAAACAATGGAAAAAAGAATTTCGTGTGTTGATTAAACACCGTTTTTTGATGGGAAAAATACCGTTCAAGCAAAAGAGAGGCTTTAGAAGTGTTATACGGACTCTGCACCAGGAAAATCAACCATCATTGACTGGTATGCTCAATTTAAAGGTGGTAACATAACCACTGATGGATGATGCACCACGCTCTGGACGTCCAAATAAGGCTGTGACTCCAGAAAACCTAAAAAAAATTCACGAAATTTCTTTGAAAGGCCGTAAAGTGAAGTTGCGTGAGATACCTGACATTGTAAAGATATCAATGGAACGTGTTGGTCATGGTTTGCATATTTGTCCATGAGAAACCTGTGTTCGAAGTGAGTCGACGATTATTCCGAGCCCTTTTTTATCAGTTGAATGGTGAGAGGCCGGTGAACCTCGTCCAAAGCGACCAAAATGACAACAGGCGGCTCGACAGGTTAAGGCGTCTGTATTTTGGGATTCACATGGCATAACATTCGTTGATTACCTAGAGAAAGGAAAACAGATTAATAGAGGATATTACATCGGGTTGTTGGTGCGAGAAACGACTTCAAATGAAAATAATTACTCTTTCTCCAAGACAATGCACCATGTCACAAGTCGATCGCAACAATGGCAAAATTGCACGAGTATTGCAGATTAAATTGCTTCCGCAGCCACCGTAATCGCCAGATTTGGGCCCCAGCGACTATTAATTGTTTGCAGACCTAATTAAAAGCTCCAGTGAAACAGATTTGGCTCCAATGAAGAAATGATTGCCGAAACTGAAGCTTATTTTGAAGACTAGGATAAATCGTTCTACAAAAAAGGCATCGAAATGTTAGAGAGGCGTTGGACTGATTGTATGGCTCTAGATGAAAATTATGTTGATGAATAAAATGTATTTTCCCAAAAAAATTGTGTTTTCTTTGTTAGACCGGGACCTTTTCAGGCAATGTGTTATGTAGATATTTATAAATATTTCAAGCCATAGTTGTAGGCTTTTCTCCATAAATCTTGTTTTAAAGCAGTAGTATTTGATGTAAGGAACCAATCTTGTTTAGCCAGATGCTCATCCCGAATGTGAAGAAAATGCTAATCTTTTGCTAGATTCATTAATTGTGTTTGTGTTAGTGATATTACCTGGGTAAGACGGAATATTATCGAATATTACAATTTTCTTGAATGTAGTTCTATTAAATAAAACATCGTATTAATTTTAACTGAATAATATAAATCGACTTTATTTTTTATTTTTATTTTTTTTATTTATTTATTACATATCTATTTACAAGCATAAGCCGAAGCTTTTATACTATGAAAAAGAAAAAATCACAAAAGAAGAAAAAAAAAACATAATAATAATTATAAGAAAGAGAAAAAAATTAACAATCACATCAATATACAAAATATTTACAAAGGGGTATAATAATATTATTACAAATTATAATTACATTAATAGGTTCTCTGTACAGTTAAATATACTAGATTTTTAAACATTTTAAGAGAATTCAAATTTTTAAGTTCAAAAGGTAAACCATTCCAAATAATAAACGCATTCATCAAAACCGAATTATTATATATGTTACTTTTGTTAATAGGCAAGTTGATGTTTCTAGTGCGCAGAGACCTGGAAAAATTTATTTTTTCATAAAGATATAGAGGCAATCCAGAGGTAATAATTCTAAAAATAAATACAGCTGTTCTATAATGATAATACTCGAACAAAGTACATCCCAAAATAGAAGCTTTTAAACCAGAAATATGATCAAATTTTCTGAGGCCATGAACGTATCGAATACAATTATTAAATGTAATTTCAAGTAGACGTCGAGAGGAACTATCACATCCACTATAAATCACATCACAGTACGTAAACAAAGGTACAACTAAACTTTTAATCAAAAATACTCGCAACTGAATTGGACATAATTTCTTTATTAATCTTAGCGAATATAAACTATAATTGACACGTTGACACAATGTACTGATATGATCACACCAAGTAAGTTTGGAATTTAATATCAGTCCTAAGTTATTAACAGTCGGAACAAATTTAATTGTGTCATCACCCAAAACAAGAGTAGGCTTAATAATATTCAAATTACTTTTACACAAAAATAATGCTTTACTTTTATTGGGATTAAGCGCCAGTGAGTTAAATTTAGACCATAATAAGATATCCCTAAGATCTTCGTTCAATTTCATTGTAGCTTCATTCAATCCTAATGCTTTACATCCGATGTACAGTTGTAAATCATCAGCATAGAGATGAAAAGAACAATGACGAATTCGCCATGGAAGATCGTTTATAAATATAGAAAAAAGCAAGGGACCGAGAATTGATCCTTGTGGTACACCTAGAGTTACTCTACCCATTCCAGAGCAGTTAACACCATGCTTAACAAACTGCTCCCTACTATGCAAATAAGAGTACAACATATTAATTGCAGAGCTAGAAAATTTATAATATAAATAAAGCTTTTGAAGTAGAAGTATATGATTAACACTATCAAACGCCTTAGAGAAATCCAATAAAACCAATAAAGCTTGCGAACCATGCCCATCCAAGATTGAAGAAAGATCATCAACAATGTGTACCAAAGCCGTTGTAGTACTGTGACCATGCTTATACCCTGACTGAAATTTACAAAGAAAATCAAAATCTTTAAAATGCTGCAGAATCTGGGTTTGCATAACTTTTTCTAACACCTTAGAAAGGGCAGGTAGTATACTTATTGGTCGAACATCTTTAAGACTGGCAACAATATCATTTTTTGGAATTGGAACAATAGAAGCAACTTTCCACAAATTCGGAAAAACTGATTTTGACAAACATTGATTAATTATATATGTCACTTGTGGAAGAAACAGATCAATAAATAATTTTATAATTTTAAAATCAACTTTATCGTATCCAATAGCATTAGATTTAATTGAACGGATAGCACTCAAGACAATTAGCTCGTCAACGCAATCAAAAGCAAATTTATAATTATCATCAGGATCAACAGATCCAATATCTGGCAATGGCAGAACCACTAAATCTTCGCGAAATTTACAGATATCATTTAAAATATCTTCAGCAGTGAATTTTATGTCAACTTTAGCAACAGAACACGAAATACCAAGTTTTTTTAAATTATTCCATGTAATTTTAGAGTTATAAACATTACCAAAATAAAAACTATACTTATTCCGACTAGTTACATGAAAGTTTAATTTGACTCAAAATTATATTTAAAATTCTCAAACAAACGAACGCCTGTTGCATTTACCGCTAAGGGAAAGATGCTCATATTCAGACAGCAAAAATAAATTGTGTTCATAATTCTAAGCAACAAGTTATACAATAGAGTAGATAAAACTATTTATTAAGAATTCTAGAAAATGAGGTATTGCTAGAGATCTTAGCACGACCTCAGGTATGTGAAGTGTTAGTTGGAATCCATGTCAGTTAGGTAAAATAATCAAAAGCTAGACATTTAGAATTGCAGACAATTTATACAATTCAGTATTACGACCAAATATAATAAAAATTCTTTGGCTGACTGATTCCTAGAGATTGTAACACAACTTCAGATATTTAGGATCTTTGTTAAAGAAGATGCCGATGATGTTTGTTAGAGACGATGAGAAATATTATTCAGAAGCTCCCCATCCAGGGATGGAAACAATTTATAGAATTTTGTACTATGGCCAAATATAATAAAAATTGTTAGGATAACTGAATTTTCCGTAGAGATCTTACCACAACCTCAGGTATATGAGGTGTTAGTTGGGGACCATGCCAATTAGAAAAAAATAATAGGAGCCCCTCATCCCGGGGTGGGAACAGTTTAGAGGACTTTTATGATGGCCAAATATAATACAATTTTTTAGGCCAACTGAGATATCCCCAGAGATTTTAACACAACCTTATGTATTGGGGGAGGGGGCTTAGTAGGGGTATAGTGAGTCACTATTCCCTGGATCATTTGATTCCCGGAAAACGAGAATTTTGAAATCTTATTCCAGGGAATTCCCGGGATATGTAATGGCCAATGTAATTTTTCATGAAATAATCGTTTTTATTCGATTTCAGTGAGCACGTTTGGATCACGCCTTCTAGCGCTTTAATTGCCAATTTGACGGGTTTCAAAGCAATGTGCAAATCACATACGACTTTGATATGATATTAAATTAGTATATTAGATCTCAAATCAGTTAATGCCGCACGAATCCCGTCGATGGTGTTCAAAAACCGTTCTAGCTTTGCGTCCATACTATTCCGTCATGTTTTGCAACCCAAGAGCAAATTCAACTTTTTTCTATGTTTCTGTTTTACATGATGTTCCAAAATAGTGGTTCGCATTGGTGAAAATTTAACACTAAACCTACCATGCCGCGGTCAAATGACCGTTTTAAAAATTTCGTTTAACATTTCTCGCATACAACGTTACTTTATCATCATGTGGCTTATTATCTTTTCCTAAAATATACAAACAACCTATTTTACAATGTTCACAACTTCTTTTATTATTTAATTTCCGAAAGCAAATTATATTATATCTAGTCTACTTTACTAAAATACATGTTTTTTTAAAGCGGTCATTTGACCGCTCATGGTAGGAATAGGTATACATGAAATGTCGGTAGGTTTAGTGTTAAAAAACTTTGCAATGTTTCGAACTATTTCAATTGTCGCACTTAAATCACTTCGAATGCGCATTTTGGCGTGATGTGATTCTTCAACATTGAGATCAATCGGATTCGTCACAACGTCATCAGCTTCAGAGCAATATTCATTAAGGTATTCCTCTTCGTGATCACTATATCACTAATATCCTCTGATTCTGGTTCCCCTGTTATATTGCTACGTGTCTTGTAAATGGCATCCATAATTGCCAGATTAATGCCATGAGTAGTAGAATTGATGTTGGTATTGTGACTCTCGTCCAAATTTTATCATTACTGCTGCTCCGTCGGTATGACATTTTTCGGAGTAATCCCAAAGTCATAGAGCTTGGCATCAAGAAGCTCAATGGTTTCCAAATATTCTGCATAGTACCTAGTTGATGTAATACTGGTTAAAATATACATTCACATTTAAGTAACGTTGACTTATTACACTAGTCCATTCCTCTAAAGTTAGATTGAACTTTCCACTCATTGTTTTCGTGAGCCTTTATGGTTTAAATTATTTTCTTTTTCGCCAAATCTTAAAACTCATTTATAAGAATCACCACACGAAGCTCTCCACTTTTATAAATTCTGTGAATCGAATAACCATCAGCCGAAGCAAGTCGCAACAATTCCCGCCCAGGATTGGCGTTTCATACAACATATAACAGACCCTGGCTGCTCAACTTTACCAAATTTTGTTAGACTACCGCAATAATTTGGGGATTCGACTACAGCTTTCAATATTGCTGTCGTCTTTACGTTTGTTTGGATTGATGTTGTGAACATTTTCTAGATGCCGTCTCAATCCGCTAGTAGAAGATCCTTTGTAAACTTTATTTGAGCATAGGAGGCATTTAGCATTTCCTCCAGTTCCATCATTTTAAATGTTTCCAGACTTCCAGACATTTTTCTTCTTGTGATGGGAATCGCTTTTTAGTTTAATATTTTAATTAAAAATCAATCAAAGTTATTACTAGGTAATCTTATATTACTACTACTACTATTAGTAATATTTACTTACAATTACAATTACAATTAAATATATATAAATGATAATTTTTCACAATTGCAGACTCGCAGGGTGTGATGCGAGCAAGACGATATTAAACAAATACAAATATGTACATATGAACAAGTGAACGGTAAAATATATGTTATATGACAATTCTCAACTAATTTCTGTATTAACCAATTCATATGTTGAAAGACTCAGCATTATCAACGAATTTGGGTGAACTTCAACTCAAAATATTCAAATATGTATATAAAAAATTATAAGTTTTTGGTTTTCGCCTTACATCTACAAGGTTAGACTTTTTGTGTGTTTTGATAGTTGATTAAATGAAACTAGCCTTTAAAACAAATCCCGGGAAGTACAGAAAAAATTCCCGGTAAACGGGAAATAGAAAACCAACCAAATTCCCGGGAATTCTCGGGCGGGAATTTCCATAATACAATAGTCAATAATATAATAACATAATTTTATCGTCATCATTTTATTTCTAATCAAATCATAAATTTCGACCAAATAATGTTAATAAATTAAGTTACATTTTCCGCTTTATACAGGTATCATTTTGATACGCACCAACATATTATACTCGTTTAGCATAGTTTAGTAAAAACTTCACACTGCTTTATATACATGTGAAGTTTTTGCTTATTTTTTTATTAGTAAAACTTTAGCAGTATCTTCACATGCATATACTCATCAATATCATTTGATATAATTCACATTCGAAACTCCTACGGATGGTACAGAGGTGACCGAAGTGTTTCTGAATATCATTGAATTGCACTCAAGAAAATAAAAAAATCTCAAACATTTAAACATTTTTATTCCGGCCCCTAGGCCCCTTGTGGTTCTGCAGTAGCATTTGAAATAAGAAACCAATCCAATTTCAAAGCATTTGGCTAAGAAAAATGGGTTTTTACATCAAATACTCAGTAATTCAGAACTACATGTATCACCTCTCTGCGATTCGTAGGGGTCGAGTTAAATTATTTCAAATGTTAAAGAATTTTCTATTACAGTCGATGATATTGTTACTAATTCTACTTTAACCTGTTATATCACTCGGTGGTTCAGTGGTTAAGTTATGCTAACTCCCAAATGTTGTCAACAAAAAAGGCCGCGAGTTCGAACCAGCTAGGTTCATAGTTAGGGTCCATAGTTTTATTGAGCTGGTTTTTATTCTTAACACGGATCGATGTTTTTTGGATCAAATATTCCTATGTCTCTTAGAATGGCAGTTCAAGTGGAGGGGAATATGGAGATCACGAAAGCATTTGTAAATGCCGGCGACAGTCACATCATATGGAAAATACATATGGAAATACATGGAAACTGACTACATGTTGTTGTAATTTAACCAATGGATTAAAAAAAGGAACGTGCACGTTAAGAAATAAAAAGGAAATAGTGCGAAAATAAAAGTGAACAGTAAAAGTGAGCAGTGAACAAGTGAAATTAGTGAATTGCTCTAGATATTAAAGGTATTGCAAAATAAAGTTTGTAACTTAAACCACTGAGTGTTTTTATTTGCAAAATCGTGTTCGAATCCATATCGATTGGTTTCTTACATCAAGTGATGTCATTCTGCAGTGTGTTTGTTTTAAAGAATTTAATTCCATAATTTCACTCAAAACTTTCTCAAAACTAAATATTTTCTGTTTAATAGTGTTGAAATATTTGTGCTTATTAGATACTTCATGATGCTATTAAAGGACTTATGATAAAGTTCGACTCGCTCGTTGCATCAAGGCCGCATTAAGGAGTTTCATTTTTTATATGGTTTACAAAACTAAAAGTAAAATGAAATTGATTTATCGTCGTTTCAATTCTGCATTCGAATTATTAATAAATTTATTACGATAGGCTAGGCTAGACAATCGTCCCATGCATTGGATCACAATACATAATAAAACCACATTTTTCATTGCAAATCGATAACATGAAAAATTAAATCAATTTGTAAGCTTTCAAAATGGGTATCGACTATGCTCAGATACGTGTAGGCTGAGTATTTAATTGAATTGCATTAGTTTGCCACTATCCTGGCTCAGCAAATGAATAATCTATAAAGAAAATCAACACCCTGTTATTTATGCAATTATAAAATAATAACAAAAAACTAATAAAAAAGATAAAATAGTATAACGGTTCAGAGATATATAATTATTTCACATATACGGCGAGAACCTGAAATTTTTCCCAGACAATTAACGTTTAATTGAAATTGAAAAATCAAAGATAAGTGACAAGTAGACTAACTGTGTACAAGGCTTGATAATATCTTTATATAACTCGTTAAAGAATTCTAAAATAGTTAAAATTGCTTGTCGACCATTCAGCCTAAACAGGATGTTTGTTAGATTGGATATGACCTAAATGAACATTCAATGTCCAATCCATGATTTATTCATCGTTTATGTGTCGTGCAGTGTACAAGAATTTTTTCATTTCAAATTTTTCTTAATTAAATTTTGGCAAAACTATTACGAAATTTGTTGTCGATGAATTAATTTGATAGTCATACAAATATGTAAGTTAATTTATTTGTTGAAATATTTAAATAGCTTTCAATTTGTAGGTACTTTAAAATGTTATTGTCATGCTTTTACTTTATGTTTTATGTACAAACAAATTCGATTTGAACTATAACCGATGGTAATCATGCGCACTAGAGGTTTTGCTTGAATTTAAATTGTGGCAAGGTTGTTACGGGGTACATATTATTAGGGAATAGATTCTGGCATGTTTCTTTTAATTTTTAATTGAAATGCTACACTTTGATTAATTAATTAAAGTTTTGCGTTGATTCGTAGTACCGATGGTAATTATAAAAGTTCAGTATCTTCTTAAACGTTTAACATTTTGAAGCTCAGATGCATGTAGGTAAATTCGCGTCGATCATAGCTGGTTAAACTTCTTCTTTGTTATTTATCTACATTTGACGGTTCTGCTCACAGAAGATTAGATACAATTTTTTAGGAAAAATCAGATTTCCTCCAAAATTTTGGGCCTTCGAATTAATTTTTAAAAGATTGCAAGTTATGATCAATTTCTAAGCGTTACTCTGTCATCGTACCTCTTTACCTCCCTTAAGTATCTCTTTAAAAAATCAAAATATCCAAGAACAAGTAGCTGTTATCAAAGAGGTAAACTTCTCAATACCCGGGTATTGTATTATATGCAACCGACTACTGTGCTGAGGGCTTTCTTGGTATTGCCACCTGTTGATCTCTGGATTACGAGATGTGCAGTGTTCTCAGATACCAGCCTGTGGCATTTAGACAACCATTCTCTTGTTGACAATGATATTCTACAACATAAAGTTTGAACGGATGTAGGCCAATTTCAATGAAATCAGTTAGTGAGCTGATTTCTGAAATGTATGAGTGGGAATTTTGAAGTTTCCTCTCACATTTCCAATGTAGACAGATGAACATGTTAACCTATACATCCGTTAGTAGTGGTTTAGTTGGTGTCGGACTTCTAGTATCTGATCCTGAGGTGATACGGGCGCCACTGTCATTGACGTAGAAATTGCTGCAATCCTTATAAGGCAGCGGCCTTGTTACTACTCCTTATGGGGTCATAACATTGCGCAATCCACATATTTTTCTGTTTGTCGTTAAAATTTTATAATTAAAGTGTCGGATAGTAGAGATACTAAAACAATTTTTTTTGAATTTTTGTCAGTCGTCGCGACCTGATGAGAAGACTGATTTTTTCAAATCATTAGTCTCATCTGTTCGAAACTGATTGTTGTGATTCTTACACATTAGCCATCTATAAGTCAAAAATTCAAATTTATCCGCGATCCAGCGTTAAAGGAAAGAAAAATGTATGGGGTGGTTGGGAAGTTGATTGTGTATAAGTAGGTGTCGATTATCATAGTCGTTGTCATACAGATTGACGCAAATGGAAAAATTTCCTACGGTTGTGTAACTAATTCGAGAGTGCTGAAACAGACCAATATACGGAACAATCACATACACCATTACAATTGATAAAAACCAAAAGTAAAAAAAAAAAAAAAAAAAAAAAAAAAATAAATTTTTTTTTTGTTTTGGTAGCAAGCTTAATCTTTTGTTTTGCCGTAATTACACATTACGCCAGGGATGATATTGGCATGAGAACTAAAGTACTGGGTTTTTAAGAAACAGAGTACCGAATTAAGTTTGAAAGTACTTTTGGCAAGTTTAACAACTCGACAAATACCTATTTGCCCATTTAGATAGTATTAAAAGCCCGTGGGACTTACTCGTACTTCGTGTTAAATACTATCAAAGCTAGTTTAGATGGGGGAGTACCATTGGATAAACTTAAATTTGTTAAGGGGACCGACTATCAACTCTAAGCAATATACACTGGATGTATATAAACTGGATGTATATAAACTACCATCTTTGATGACACAGCATGTGGCCAAGAAAACGGCAAAAATTAGTGGGGGCGGTGAATCTGGTAATATCACGATATTGGAATACACGATAAGAATAAAAATAAAATTTCGAAAGTAATTTTTACGAAAATCTTTTTTTATTTTAAAAAACCTTTTAGTTAATTTCTTTATTCCATTCACCATTAGTCATCTGTTTTTTCATGTCTTCCATGGATAGGTTACTTATAGATGGGTCGATTCCACCGAATCTTGTAGTTGTTGCCTGAACATTACAAGGAAAAAATGCCACTCTGTAGTTTAATTCACGCAAAGTTATTTTAGTATACACGAACACACTTCGGTCACTACAATTTTTATCCCGGTAAAATCATATCAATAACCGCTTGAACAGTTTCGACAATTACAGCGTGCAAAGTAATTTCTACCGAACGTGGTATACTGCGCCATAAACTAAACTGTTGCTTCACATCATTAATTTTTATTTAACAATCAAGACAGCCAAATATACCGTAAAGTTCTGGATGTATAGGTTGAGTGCGAACCACTTGCCCCGAAATACGATTCACAATACCAATTTTGGAAGTTTTTAGTATTTCAATTTAGTTTTGAACAGAACAAATTGTTGGTAACTCGGAATGTGCAGGAATGCAGTCCTAGCGAGATATTAGTCTATACTGGATCACTGCCACCACGGGGAAACCACACAAGCTTATTTTGTGCCGATGAGTAAAATCATTGAATTTCTCAAAGCAAGATGTGAGGTTAGTTAATTCAGACAACGAACGATTGCATGTGAAATCTACGCAAAATAAAAGTACCTCGAGGAGCGAGGGATTCGAGGTACCCGAAAATAGGAGGTCGGTGGCAATGTTATATATTTGAAATACGAAGATTTAGAATGAGCTTTCGCAAACAGGAACTACACTAACAAAGAATAAAAATTAAATGACCAAAGCAATTTTCTAAAAAATCTTTTTTATTTCCTTCTGTTAGCTTTGGTATAATTTCGTGATAATTGGTTGTATAATATCTTCTAGTTCTTTCTTTTGTTTTTAAATTCTTCCGAATAAGGATCATGATTTTGATAGAGTTGATGGTATGTGGCCAAACATTCAAGCTACTCAACGAGTGCTTGATCGAAAATCCTCTATCTCCTTCGATTTCAACCGACACAGTCACCGACCAACTACCGCGAACAATTCAAAATCGTATCTTCACGATAACCCGGCAATAACGACATATTTGTTCCAAAATCGCTCGATAATTGCACTTTTTGAGAGTGTAGAAGGTTCTAAACACGAAATGACGAATAAAAAACGAAAATAAATATTTAGCTAGGCATATTCAATGCACCTAGAGTAGCAGGCAGTACTGCTTGATATGTCATCAAATTTATGTCTACAGTTTCTTTACGAACTGTAGATGTCAGTAATGTTCGTAAAAATTAATTGACATTTAGAAGTTTAGCGAAATGTTTAATGAATATTTTTTTTTCCAATCGCACGTAATATAATTTTTAATTAATATTATTTTAGAATTTATTGCTTTTTCCACGTTTTACAAGAAACAGATTATACAAAAAAATCGAATCAATTATTTGATTATTCTGCCATCTATGTCCAAAGATTGGAATCGTTGACATAAAATGACGTCAAATGGCACAATGTTTAAATCAATAAGGCCATTAGTATCTAAGAACAAAACTCCAAGGTACATACATGGCACGAATATAATTTCGTTACAGAAAAAAGAAAATACATAATTTATTTTGTTATGTGACGCGTTGAAACGCGTGCTGGTGAATATAGTTTAAAATAGTGTACAAGGCACATGAGTACAAGGACACATAAGCATATACTGGATTGTGGGGTATACCAAAAAAATCGACGTGTGTTTTTATTAGTAGCCATCCTGTAACAAAGTGAGATTGACGTTTATTAAACTGTTCCTAAAGTACTAAAAATTACTCGAAAGTATCGAGGTGTTTTTCATACAACCAAAGTATCCAAAAAGTACTATAGTATCGACAAAATCATCCCTGCACCACGCTACCACGAACAGAATGGAACTGTTGTAATGTTCGTAATACCAAATGTTTCGTTTTGTTGTCTAATTTTCCTCTATATACAATTCAATAAAGTGCCATGAGAAATTATAAATATATGTATGTATTAAAAAAAAATCATGGAAGGGAAAATAGAGATAACAACACGAAATATTCGTGTGCTTGGTAAAATGGGAATGCGATTTTTTTTTTTCGGAAGTGGTTACCAGGTGAGACGGGTGACTAGGTGAGGCCGTTCAAATTCTACAGTTTTTGGCGAGACAACGCCCAACATTCTACGGTTAACGGGTGACAACGTAGCTTCAGTGCGTATCAGCTACAAGGTCGCAACGGTCCGGGTGTGGCATCACCTGTAGCATGATGGCTACAAGGCCACCCCGGTTAAGCTACCAAATTTTTTTACTACGTTTTAGTTAAATTTTATTTTTTTCTTAAAATTAATTTAATTTTTTAAATTAAAATTTTGTGTAATCGCATTCTCAATCTCTAAGGGCACGATTTACACCGATCATATTTTTTCTACTTTTCGATTTGAGGAATTTTTCGGAACCAAAATCAACATTTTTGTTTGTTTCTTCCTTTTTTTTATATCTAAATTAGGTTTTGATATTTTGCGGAACGGGGCCTTGAGAATAGCGATTTATTCATTTTTCTCATATCCTTGCGGTTGGTTGCTCGTTGATTATATAAATAAGATAAATTACTAAATTTATTTTCGGGTCTGTATGTTGGGAGGGGGTTTCTCATTTCGTGTCGGTATCATATTTGCAGGCTAGGCTGGGCTTGTCACTCCCCATCATCTCTTTGGCAGGACATCGACAGCGTCAGAGTGGCGAGTCCAGCATATGTGTCGTCCATTCGGGGATGAACGTAAAATCTAGGTGGTCTCTCCGTGGCACTCCGCTAGTTTCAAGCTTTCGGGTGTGAATTGTGGGAGATTGCATGGAGGTCTCTTCGGTTGAAGAGAGGCTTTGTCTGTTGGAGAAACGTTCCTATCTTATTATGCTGGTCCATTGTGGCTGGACATCGGCCTCTAGGGGTCGACGGGTCTTTCGGGGGGTTGCTTCAGCAGACATTGAACTCACATCACATCCAGTTATTATTAAATTTATTCACGTTCCTCAAGTTTCGTTTTTTAATTGAATTTTTTTTGTTTGCTTTTGCTTTTATTTTTATTCTGTTCCACGTTATAGGCCAGGAGCACCCAAGCCTCTACTTCCCCACGACCCAAAACCCTAGAGGCCTAGAGATAGGCCTTTGCGTGTTTAGATAAAATCTGCGGGTTGGCTCCATGTCACTTATAGGAGTGAACCTGACTGTAGGCGATCATCAGCGTCAATATGCATACTTTTTATTCGAAACTTGTATAGCAGGGTATATAAATTTTAAGGGTCCTATTTGAAACTCGATATTTAAAACGCGAATTTTCAAAACGGGATATTTCAAAACGCGATCGGTAGAAAAACGATATGGTACAAAACGCGATATGGTACAAAACGTGCTTTTTTAAAAATTTAAAAATCAATAGGAACGAGTGTTTAGGATCGGGTTATATCAGGCGGGTGAAGGGGAAATTTAATTTCAGTTTAAGGAATTTAAAAATCGATAGGAACGGGAGCATAGGACCGGGTTATAAAGGTATCGGTTTTTGGGGTATAGGACCGGTTTTGAAATATCTCGTTTTAAAATATTACGTTTTGTACCATATCGCGTTTTGTACTATATCGCGTTTTGAAATATCGCGTTTCGAAATATTGCGTATCTAGCGGATCCCAAATATTAAATTGGTAGGGTAAAAAAAATTAAGATATACTTCGTGAAACGTCACGAAGGTAGAGTATGGTCCGAGGCATAGGCGACTCGTGAACTGGAGAGTAGAGGAAGCTGCGTTAAAAAATGGAGTTTTAATTTTCTTGAAATTTAGAATAAAATGTATTGTTGAGCCAAATTATCAGACAAATTGATGAAATAATCTCATTTTTTTATACTTACATCAAAATATAAAAAATAGACCTAAAATACACAATAACTAGGAAAATTAAATTAAGCCTGATTTTTATTGACAACATAAAAATGTTTTATTTACACGATTTATTTAAAATATGATTCAATTCGACGATTCTTTTTAAAAACTAAAATTTTCATTACAAATTAATTATTAGAAATCTGGTGACATTTTAATCTGAGACAATAGTTTCTTTTCAATAGAAATTAATGAAACATGAGAAAGCCGTTCATCTCCAATAGTACTTCTTAAATAAGTTTTAATTCTACGTAAAGCAGAAAAGCTTTCGGATGATACACTTGTAGATGGAATCGTTAAGAACAGTCGACATAAGGGTGATACTTCATTGAATGATCTTATTAAATCATTGTCTTTAGAAATTTTAACATCTCTAATATTGATTAGTCCAAAAAGTTCTCATCGCTATACACAACAATTATTTCACTTCTCAATTTTGGAAAATCGAATCGTTTGCCATAAAAATCTTGGAGATTTTTAAATTGTTGCTCCGGAAAATTCAATTTAAATTTAGAATTTTTTTTTGAATTTATAAGTTCCAAGAACGTGAACTCAGCAATATTTTGAAATCTATTACTTAATTCTGTTGAAATACTATATCAATTATTTCAAAAAATAATTTTCTATAAGAAGTTTTTAAATCTTTGATGATTTCGAGTGTGATTCTCACTCGCACCACTCGAGTGAGAATCGCGTTTCATCAATTTCCACGACAGCTTTAGTTTTTTCCTAAAAACTCTAAAATTTATCCCTACTCACATATTTATTACCTTTTTTAATAAATTTTTCAATAAACCGATCACTTGTCGCTTCACGAGAACATGAGAAGTTAATTTGTGCAAAATTGAAAACAAATAATTCATTTCAGTATTTTCTTAATAAGCTGCTAAAGTTGCAGCGTATTCTGAGAGTAACAAGTGAGAGTATAAACAAATCTATGAATAGATAAAACACATACACATCGATAATTAATTTTGTTAATAATATCACAGTGACAGTGAGTTCATACGAAGGATAAAAATCTCGGATTTTTCTATCCCATCGTTTAAACCAATTACATCACGTAAATTATACAACAGACACGCCTCTTTTCATACAAAAAAGTTGAAAAAAATTAAACAAAAATCTGGGATAGAAAAATCCGAGATTTTTATCCGTCGTATGAACCGGCAGTCAAGGGAAATAAGGTAAAGCTAAACTAAAAGCAGCTTCCATCAGAGAGAATATTTTTTGTTATTCTGTTTTGTTGCGTTAGATGCAACACGCATGCTATAAATGAACGAGAGTATTCGTATTTATTTTGGTTCTATGTATGCAATATGAAGGTGGATGATCAGTGCACCTAGAATACTACAGGCCACACTGCTTGCTATGTCATTAAATTTATGTCTACAGTTTATTCTTTGAACTGTAGACGGCAGTCATGTTCATAAAAATAAAAAACGAAAACAAACATAAAAAAAAAAAAAATTTATACGAGTGCTAAAAGTAAGGTTATGTCTTCTCGTAAATTATAGGAAATGTGTACACATTTTATACGTGTATACATATTTAACATAATTTAGAATGCATAATATTATAATAATATTATGATTTAATACTTTTACCGATGGCTTTTTATTAAATTTTAAAACATATTATTAAAATATTTTTCTTGATGTTTGTTTACAATTTTTTCTTATCAATATGACAGCAAACACAAACAAAAATCAAAACAATCTTTTTATTTTTAGTGCTGCCTATAATAGCCAAAGAGAGAACTGTCGACATAAATTGACGTCATATAGCAAAATTTTTAAAGCAGTGTGGCCTGTAGTATTCTAGGTGCACTGGGATGATGTGTATAAATTATAATGAGAAATCAAAGTAGGAAAGAACTATACAAAATATTTTTAAAGTTAATTGCATTAAACTAGATATCTATATGTGCAGACCTGTAAGGCATAATAGTGCATATTATTATGAAAAAAATATTTTTAATCAAACGTGTTATACATAAAATAAATCAAATTTGAAATTTTATTTTAACGATAGTGATTTTTGAAAGGGATGCGGTGCTTCCCTAGCTTCTATGGACCCTTCGCCCCTGGTCCGAGGGGTCTCTTGTACAAATTTATAAAAAATGTGACTCCACAATTTTGACCAGAAACGAATTTATGTTGTTCTATACTATAGACCAGCAGTTCTCAAACTTTTTAGCTGCTGAGCCCTCAAAAGGCATAATAATTTACATGGAACCCCAGTGGTTTGGTAATGACTAATTGCGTGTATGTCCCAATCGATGATGCCTAACACCCAAGAGTAATTTTTTTATACATTGTATTTACAAATTCATAAGCCGTAGCGAAAGGTAGAAGGATTTTAAGAGCTTTCATTGATAAATCTGCACATTCTTCTCTTAAAGTGCACCAAAATTCTGGCAAAGATACTGTTTCAAATATGGGAAGTAGTCAGGACTTCATACTCCGTAACTGTGAATTCTTCTGGTATTTTCTGAACTATGGATAAATTTCGAATCCATGTGTAATTTTGAAGCTCATCTGGAAAATACTTTTTTACTGAGTTTAGAATATCTTCAAAATGTTGACGAATTTCATCACACAACATAAAATAGTCACTTTCTTCAATGTCCCCATTAATTTTATCGAAAAATTCTTTAAGTATTAGGAAGCTATCTAGCTCTCGCGCGCGAATGTAAATGATCCAAAAGTACAATTTTTTGTTAAAAGCTTGAATCTTTTCATTGGCTGTGAATACTGTTACTTGCTTGCCATGAAGTGACAAATTCACTTTGTTTAGTTTTGAGCAAATATCGGTAAGGTATCGAAGTCGAAATACCACAGTTTATCTGTCAGTCTTTCTTGTAAATCCATTCGGGTAGATGAAACTATGTAACTATAAAAAATAGCCCAATTCGGAACGAAACTCGAATAGTCGTACAAGAACTTTGCGTGCATATATCTTTGCAAAGAATCGTAAAAAGCTGTGTTCGCAAGGGTCTCGATTTGATGAAATTTATGATCATTACAGACTCAAGAAGGACACTTTTTAAAGACATTGGCATTTTTTTACTGCAAGTGCTTGGCGGTGACGAATGCAATGGCTACTGGTGCAGTTTGGTGCTAAATTCTTAATTTTAGCAACGGCGCCAGCGGTTTTTGTACCATTGGCTTTGCAGTGCAGATATCAACACAGTTTTTCCAATCTAAACCATTAGTCTTAAAAAAATCTTTTACGACATTAAATATTTCGGCACCAGTTGTATATTATTTGGCAATGGTTCACACAAAAGAAGACCCTCTTCAAGCAAATTTATATGCTAATATCTTACAAAAACAAGCAAGATTGCAATCTAGCTACATCTGTGCTTTCGTCCATTTGCAGAGAAAAATTACAAGAAAATATGTTGGTTACACTTCAGCGAAATGACACATTCTAGCTGTGTTGCTTTCAAAAAATTACAACAACAATTGCATTGTATTCAAGCCGATTGTTTTAGAATGTTAAGAAACAATTTTTTAGGATTAGGGGAAATAAAATCATTTTATGGTTATGGTGTTTACCGCAAGGCGTTATTTTTTCTATTTTTCTCGAAAAATTTATCTTGTAAAATAATTTAGTATTTGTTATTTGATAGCAAAATAACGAATTTAATTTGTTCTATTTCATAAAATAAAAAAAACTAAAATAAATATTAAGAAAATGAACCAACACAGAAAAATTAAAACGCATTAAAAAATTAAAGCCAAAAGTTGTTGCTTTCACATTTCTTAGCTAAGCTAAGCGGATTAGCGAAAGCAACACTACTTCTGATTTTTAGGGGGAAATAACGCTTTAAAATGAATATAGTTACAAGATGGTCGGATGTGATTTAATACTAGTTACGCCATCTTTTAAAAATCCCTCAAAACTTATTTATACCAAAATAATAAATATAAATGATAATAATGATTTGCAAAAATTGTTGCATAAGTTGCATTATAAAGGGTTTGTGGTTTAGCCTGCAGGCTTCTCACTTTCCTTGTCTCATTAAAATGCTGTAGAATAAACTCTTACGTCAAAATTTAAAATGTTGAATGAATTAAAATCTCTATTGACGATTGTAAAAGTAGGATAAGCACCTCTCACGGAAAAAAAGAAAATTTAAAAGAACAATCCATTTGAAGTTTGCGTTGTATTCGAAATGTGTCTGTGTGTCATGTAATTATTTCTGTCAGGTAATTATTATTTTGTACTGATTAAAAGTTAGTGTTAATATTATGGTAATATTTTTAATAAAACATACATAGTTTCGCATTAATAAAATTGATGTAGTTTTATTAATTTTAATGTAAACATAACGCCTAACTTGTTTTCTACATATAATTTTATTTATGTGTGTTATTAAATTTTTAGGTCTCAGATGTAATGTGCCGATAAAATAATAAATAAATATTAATATTCAACATCCATAATGATGGAAAACGCCAGTTATAAGGATCATCGTCAATACGAAAATATCGATATCGTTTGTGAATATTTTAAAACATTTTGGAGGATGCAAACGATAGATACGTTGTATCTCCGTCACGCGATCATATCATCGGGTATGTTGTGCGCGCCACATCAATGCAATTCCACATAAGATAAAGCTCAGCGATATTGAATAGATTTGTGTTAGCCTTCTTCAATGTAAGACACTGCGGCACACCACAATATCTCGGTCTATATGGCGTTGACTTTTCAGTAAATACATTGAATCGTCTAAAAGAGTTCAAATACACATATCATTTGTATTTAGTATGAAACACTAAATATTATTGTGGTTAATCTTAAGAAAATTGTACCCAACCATATTTGGTGTAACACGTCCTATAGTGAAACATATAAATATGTAATTTAAATGTTAATATCACCGTTTTTTTAAAATAAAACCATTTTTTTAAATATATTATAATTTTACAGATAAACTCTTCACCATTTAGAGATAAACAATTATAGGAAAAATTGAGGTTAAGTTTCAGCAACAAAATACAATTTTGAATGTCAAATGGATAGATAGTTTTAGTTTAGAAAAATTCCGCTAGGTGGAATCTGTGATGCTCCAATCGTCAATTGAGACTTCAGATACACCCGAGACACTTTTTCCATTTTTAAATTGATAATTTTAATATTAATTGTAGATACATTTATATGTTAATGTAATATACAAATAATATTAAACTTTCCAAGATAACTATTCATAGATAATTCATAGAAAAGGCCGACTAAACTCTTTTTCGTAGTAATAAATTTTTCCGCGAGAGCACAGGGTTACAAGTCTCAATTGTTGTGCAGTAAAATCCCTTTACGCTGTTTGTTGGCTCGAATAGGACGGTTTTCGTTCAATGCAAGGTTCAAATTTATCTTTTGTTGTTGGTAACGTTCACCAGTAATAGCTTCGTTTGGTTTTAGCAGCTCATAGTACACCACAGATTTCTGGTCCCACCAAATGCACAACATAACCTTACTTCCATGAATGTTTCGTTTTGCTGTTGATGTGGATGGTTCGCCTGGATGAACTCATGCTTTTTTGCGTTAAGAGTTATAGTAGTAAATACATTTTTCATCGCCAGTCAAAATTTGAGACAAAAATACCAGCTTCGGTGTCTTGTAAGCAAATAATTTCAAACCATTAAACGGTTTTCAATGTTGGCTTCAGTCAGTTCATGTGGTACCTATTTTCCATCTGTTTGAATCATTCTCATGGCATGTAAACTTTTGCTTACGGCTGCTTGAGTGACATTTAACTGTTCTGCAAGTTCTTTTTCTGTTTGAGCTGAGTTTTCCTTCAATAAAATGCTTCCAATTCTTCATCTTCGAATTTTTTGGTTGACCAGAACGTTCTTTGTCACTGACACCAAAATCACCACTTTTGAATAGTTTAAACCAGTTTTCGCAAGTCTGTGAAAGTGTCTTGAATAAGTTTCTTGAAGCAAACGATAACTTTCAGTAGCTTTTTTCTTTTGATTAAAGCAAAAAAGTAATGCTTCCCGCAAATGCTGTTTTGTTCGTACGAAATTCGACATGTTTGAACGGGCTTAAAAAATATGTCGTTTATTTTTTCACGAATAATGACAAACTAAATTTTAATGCGGAATGTTAACACTGTAAAACGCCGTAAGTGTATTTGTAAAAGAATATTTAGTACTGGCATATTATTTAAAGGTATTTGCCATACAAATATTTACGCGACGCATATCATTGAAAAGTTTAGTACACAAAACTACCATTGTGTGGCACTGGAAGCAGAATTAATGTTACTTGGTAAAACTTTTTAACTAACACGATTTTGATTGATGAACGTGTACATGTATCTCGTTATGACACCCAGCTATCAAGATATTTGACAATTTTTATAAATAATTATTACAGCTAATATTTCTGACATGCGCTATTTTGGCGCCTCCATATAAACTTACGAGTATTTCCAATGAAATGGTAATAAAATATTAAATATTTTCTGTCGTTTAACAAAAATTAATTATGTAAGTTTTTTTTTAATTAATAGTTTGAAAAGAAGTAATAAATGCGTATTGGTTTGGTCATTTATCGTTTTACACACGAACGACATTACAAACTTTTTGCAGTTTTCGCTTTCGTCGTTGCCTATTAAATTTATTTTTATTGATCTCATTGAGATATATTTTTATGAAATTAAATGAATAGTCTAAACTGTTTAGTTTTAAAATATTGAAACAGTATTTCCTGAACTATTAAATGTCAGCCGCGTATATCGAACAAAAATGATTGTCTGCGTCTCAAAATGTAGAACGATTATGCAATTTTGCTTTAGTATTGATGCATTTTTTATCAGATAATTTTAAATTATGTTTTGTCTTAATATTCAATTGCATTTCTAAAAATTTATGAATTTTCAATTTCTGTTTTATTTTAGAAAGTATATAAATATTGTGCGGGAGTGTACCAATGTTCATATTGCCAGATTAAGATTACTTCCGATCTACGATTGACGAACTTTTCAAATTTAGAACTGAATTTTGTAGTTTGGCTAACGTTTACTTGAAAGCAAATTATAACAACTTTGTTTACTTACACCACCCAACTAAACGTTTTGAGCTAAACAGTACTACTACACATTATGTCTGAGTGTGTGTGTAAGTCTTAAAGATAAATTAATTTACTTTATTTTTTCTATTTTCCATTTACAATTTTAATGATGGGGTTTGGGTTTGACGACGAGTGGCTATCTATATGTTTAATGCATGTAATGTAAAACTATATACCATTTTGTAGCTTGAGGAATTTTTCTTGTTGCTACAAAGTAAAAAAAAAACATTTTCTTCGTTTAACTTTTTTTTTTTTTTGTAAATTAAATTAAATCGATTTTGATTTAATTGATTTTTTATTACGGTTAATATTTTCATTGAACAATCTTAAATTGCTGTAAAGTATAATTTTTAGAGATAACGATTTTTTACGTTCAGATCTTATTATGTAAAAGTAGATAAAAAATAAAGTGCAAGTAGTTACTCAAGAAATACATTCTTCGTACTCGTACAGCTTTTGATGTTAATGTATCTAACTGAGATATTAGTCATCCCAAAATAATTAAAACTCACGGTTCGCAGTAAAAACCTTACTGCCAGCCTTGTACCGTATGCGAAAGCATTTATTTAAACTAACATTGATTTTGTTAAACTAACCGAGGGGCAACATATTTAGTACTCTACAAAAGAAAAATTCATTTACAACGACTTCAGGCCTTTTAAATATCCATTTGAACGTAAAATACATAAAGTCTTGTCACCTTAAATAACGTCGTATTACCCCAACGATTTGGTGAAAGTATTTATAAAATGTAGTTCAATATTGTTCATTGTATATTTTGTAACAACCGATATGATTACGCAAACAGCACAATGTGATCCTGTGCGATGAAAAATGCATAATAAATTATCCTTTCATATTAGCAACGGTTGAAAGACAAAATTGAGATCAAAATATGGTATTTTCCCTTTGGGGTCTGTGTAAAGCTCACCAGATTATTATTACCATATGATTTGCATATAATCGTAAATATTAAATTTAATTTATATCTTAAATAATATCTGTAATAAATCATTGTGTCGTTTACGATCGAATGAAGAAAAAATTGAGATTTATTTATTTCTTGGCTGACTTAAAAATTACAAATGAAAGTACTTAGACCTGTCTCCTGAAGTCGAGTATCGAGTATTTTTTAGGGTGTCGGCTAGCAACTCGATGCATTAATTTTGGCTCTTCAAGCTCATGTTAATGTTCCTGCAGATGTTGAAATTATCAAATTGATCATATGCAGCTCCATTCCGCTTGCTTTGAAATATGGGGCAGATTAACGAAATTTGCTTAAACTGAACTGTGCAGATTTTACAGAGATAGAGGCTACGAACATGATGATTAGAAAACCACGTCAAAGCGGATCATTGAAAGGAAGCGATATCGTTATCGATCTGGATGAAGCTGATATCTAGAACCTGGTTATTACATTATCGGTTGGAATTACAAAGAACGAATAATCGCTAGAAAATAACCGCATGCTGGTTTTCAGTATTTGCAGTATTATTATATGAAAGACAATGCATGAAGGTAATGTTTTTCAACTAAAAATTGGCAAATCGACTGCAACAAACTGTAACTAAATGCATATTATCACACAACAAAATTTTTCTTGAATATTGAAGCTTCAAGAAGTAAGGCGCAGAACAAAAATATTTCTGATGGAAATCGAAATACACACAAAGTCTTGCCTCGTTTCCACTTAAATTTTATTTTTAACGCTCCATGCGATTTCTTTAAGAAATTTTGTGTTATTCTGGTTATTCGCATGTATATGCGTTAAATACAGTAAAATTCGAGGTTACAAAGAGGCCAACCGTCAACAACTCAAATACCGTTTGAATATAAAATCCAAATGAAACTCCATCTATCTAATTCGAATTTCATAATATGTGTTGTTGGTGCATTAGAATCGTCGGGATAACCGAACACTGACCCAATGCCAATTTCACTGGTTAGATTGATAGTTGCTTGAACAACCAGGCCTTAAAGCATTGAGTTTACAACAAAAAGGAATTTTTACCCTGGGTGGTACCCCAACTGCTCAGTTCCTTAATTCATCCTCTAACGAGGCCGGGTCAAAGGATTCTAGGGTGAGTCAACCATTGCAATGCCCATTCGATCGAAGTTACAAAATATTTAGATCACCACCTATATACAAACACAGTTCGCGACTCAGCAGGAAATCGAAAATGTTCGGAAATCGAGGCAGAAGACTGAGTGAAATAGAAAAAGTGGCAAACAACTTATACTACAGACACATTACTAGTTTCGTAACCATGATTTGGGAATCATGATTTCCTAAATGAGAACTCCTGTGCTGGGATGTTCTAGCATCACATTTTGCGATATTTTATCGAAGTCTACGTCTCTTTCAGCTAGAATTAATTTAACTTCTGTTTCGTTTATCAATTATTTATTTTCTATTGCTATCACAACCTACTAGAATATATTTCACTTATTTTCGTTCTACATTCGAAAAAATTTATTTGGTGATAGAAACACAGTAGAAACATCACAATGTTGCAATCTGGCAGGCTGGTAAATGATATAAAAATTGAAACAGCGATAAATTTTGTTTTACAGAAACGAGAAATAAACTTGGATAAATTATCGAAACATGGTGCGATATTAGAACATCCCAGCCCTGGTTACTATATAGATCGTTAAATCGAAACTGACAAAATAATGGTTCACTAAAGTCGTTCTGGCTGCTTTAAGGATGAAACACACCAAGCAGCAGCAGCGAGCAGCAAACTTAAATTTTGGCTTATTCGCTTATGTAATGATATAAAATCATAGTTTGATTATAAATATAGGTAGGTATTTCCATTAAAAGAAATTAAGTGTTTTGTAATTATAATTGAAAAATTTAAATTTAAAGAAATTATATTGAATGAAGTTGCATCTGTCGCGGCATCAATAGGTTCCATACCCAGCAGCTTTAATTTGCTGCTCTTTGCTGCTACTCATAACCTCGATAAAATTTACACAATTCAATTTTACTACTAAAACAAAACAACCTGCTGCGCTGCTTGGTGTGCACACTCATACGCAGCCGTTAGTGTGGATTGTTTGGAATATGTTGCGCTGCTCTTGGTGTGTTTCATCTTTTATAAATATTTCCTTGCGACTGCTATCACTTCAAACGACAATTTCTATCACTTGAAATTTTGACGTGACAAATAAATAAAAAAAAATTCAAACTAATGCAGCCAAGATTTAAAAATTTCTTATTGAGAGTTTTGCACAAAATTATTTAGCATATTTTGATTTTTAAATCTAGTAACCAGGAAGATAGTCACGTCGTATGAAGTGATACGTCTAATGTCGCGTACATGATATCGGAAATAAATATTTCCATACTCGCTAACAAGCTCAAAACCAATCAAATTATTTGAAATGCTTTATACCACGCCTACTAGTTCCGAACTCGAGTTGAAATTATTTTATCTTTGTTGTTGTTTTGATACATTTGGTGTGTTACCATAGTATTTTTTCCGAACTAGCTTACTATGTTATGAACGCACTATAAGGGAATTGAGTATTTAATTGACTTTGAAATTGTCAGAAATGACTTTTATATTAACATAACAGAAACAAATTTGCTTCAGCCAACTGAATATCCATAACAAACAGAAACCTTTGACACATAATTTAAAAAAAACAGATGAAGTTAAAAAAAATTATTCTATGTATGTTGTGTCGTTGCGCCGAAAAGATAAATTTTGTTCATGTCTTAGCCGTGCCGAAAATTCGGCGAAGAAGTCCTTTCTGATTGGTTGAATGTGCCACGTGATGTTCGACGCAGAAAAATCGTCGGATGTGTAAATCCATCTTTAGTGTCCGGAATCTCCATTTTTGATGCATTCGGCTTTGTGAGCACTAACATGCATCGAAATGAGAAAAAATATCTCATTTTTAAACTGAGTCCAAATTAAGTTTGAAACTATGGTTAAACATGACACACTAGTAAGAAATCATGATTTCGAGTTAATCATCATTATGAAACTGACAGTGTGTCTATGACATTAGCAATGAAATCGTTAATGCTATAGACACATTACTGGTTTCGTAACTATGGTTTCGAGCTAACCATGGTTTCGTTGTAATGTGTCACCCCTATAACCATGATTTGCAACTAACCATGGTTTGCAAGAAAATCTAGTTTCCTTTGAGTTTTCTATTTGTCATTGAAATATTTGGTTGGCGGGAACAATTTTTGCTATACTTTGTATATTTGTTTATCACTTTATGTGAAATTTTATTTACTTTTTCAAATCAATGTGAAATTTATGGTTCAAATAGAACAAAAAATAAATTGATTAGCTTTTGTGTTAGTAGTGGTAACCGCTTAACGTTTTAGAAATGTCATTATACTCATGACATTTGTGATTTGTGTTTTAAAGTGTTTGGTTGTGAATTTTTACTGATAAAAGTGTTTTTATGGATAAAATGGAAATTCTCGAAGAATTGTTGGCGTCGTCCTCCTCGTCATCATCAGATGATTTATGGTTATATTTTTCTTCATCGGATGATGATGATTTTATAAAGTTCCAGTCCATATTATTTGAACGAGCGCAAAAAAAAACGCGTACAATTTTTTGTGAAAGATGTAGTGGCGAAATATTCAGATGAAGAAGTGAGTTGTAGTTGTAAAATTCGCTTTAAATTCATAACTTTCAATTTTTAGATTTTGAACCACTTAAAACACAAGAAGAATGACATTTCCGACGCGTTCATAAAAATTGACATTTCTCTTTTTATATTGGTCACATCAAAAAAAAAAAAAAATTACGAAAAAATGTACATTTTTTAAAATTGATTGATGTACATCAAAAAAAAAATTGGTTTTTTATGGCAAATAGAACAAAATTTTTGATGTACATTAATTTTTTTTGCCGGATTTTGGTAAATAAAATTCTACATAAGAATTGTTCATAATTAGAGCAAATTGATTTTAAACAATCAGCTCATAAATAATGAAATAAAAAAAAACAATTTTTTTTCTGTTTTGTCAATATAAAAGTCATTTCTGACAACTTAAAACTCAATTAAATGTCAATCTTGACATTTTTGTCAAAGCCTACTCCATTTCTGTTTAAAACCAAACAAGAAGACAAAAGAAATTGTGGTGTGTCTTGAGTTCTCATCTCGCAAACCATAGTTTCATATAACCCTACCTATAGTTATGAAACCAGATATGTGTCTATGGTATAATCCGTTTCCAACATTACCCAGGCTTCAATGCGTTTTTATTTTTGAGGCTTCCACAATATTAGGTGTAACGATTTGGTAAAAGAACTTCCCGTTCCGTAGAAGATTTATTTAACTTCAATCTTCTCGAAATGGTTCATTCCATGTGTAACCTGTCCGTTCAACCATTTTTTTTGGTCCTCCATTATAGGCCTTGATTTTTGACTTTTTATTATTTTATTATTGTTCGCTACAGGGTGTGGGTTTATTGGTAATAAACTCAGTTAATTTTATCAAAATGAAGAACTCATATAGTTTCTTAAACGACATCGATTAGCAAACGTGAGAGCTGCTGACTTTAGTCAATAGGTTATTATAGGAAATATTACAGTATTATACATCCTTACTGCTTAATTAAACTGAACTTTATTCTTTTTTACAAATTTTTGCATTTTGTCTTCTTAGATTTGAGCTGTAAATAAAAAACGCATTATATCAACACGGGCGAAGTTTATTCCAGCTAAGATTAGATTAGGTAGAGGATTAAAGGAGGAATCAGGATCTTGGATAAGTGTAGTACACTTCATTTGATTTATCCCTAAGGCAACTACACTTAGAGAATTAATTAATTCTTCAAGAATGGGTTGAATTTTGGTAATATCTCGGGGTAATAAGACTAATATCACCACCATAAGTAAGAATTATAGGTAATTGAATATTATCTTGTTGCTCCAACCTTATAATTCAAAACTTCATTTAAAATAAAATAGAAAATACGTAGTGAAATAGGGCCGTTTAACCCCTTTAGTTTTCTTGATTTTCTCAGTACAAATATCATTCCATTTAATAAAGGTACGCTCCTATAAAAACAAGCCTTGATGATTCGATTAACCAAATGGTGCGGTACATATTGCTGTAAACATTCGGAAACCACGGTTAGGTCATCAGTATCAAAGGCTTTCGACAAATCAATAGATAACAAATAAATATTTGCATATGTGTAAATACATGATGTTCTGTGGGTCGATTACCCAGGAAAGCTGCTTGATAATGATGATAAATTTAAATTTTCATCTAACCGGTTGCTATCTAATACTTCCTAGACTTTTACCTTCAGAATTAGAACTGATACGGTTTCAAGTCACTCAAAAGAAGAATCATTGTATAAAGTAAGAATTTTTTTTTCTATGCTTTCGATTCTATTCATGTGCACAGCGTAGGAGGGTCTCCAAACCGTTGCAGCATACTCCACTTGACATCTTACATAAGCGTAATAGTATAGTAGAGTATGTATATTCGTGAATTCCCCAGTCCACCGCTTAACAAAGCCAAACATGGAGTTAGCTTTAGCAATACATTTATCTATATAGGGCGGTTAAAACTAACGTTTTTAACCAAATGTGACTCCCAGATCAATAATCTCACGTACTATTGGAACTTCCGCGCCATTTATTTTATATGCCGAAGTTATTGGATATTTTTTTCGATGAAACGACATAATTTTACATTTCTTAATATGTATTGAGGTGTAATGAATTGTTGAGTCTGTTGAGGTCATCTTGCAGTTATTATCAGAAGATTAATAATAATAAAACCATTCCACAAATAATTAATAGGAACAAATTCATCTTAATGACATAATGAAATAATACAATGATAACTACTGTACAATAACTTACTGCACGGAAAAAATTTACATTATATCCCTTTTCCTGCCTGCCATCACATTTAAAATAATTAATATGTTGTCAAAAACAAATAATTAATATGTTATCTAATTTATATGTTATCAAATTCTAATGTTTTTTTTTAAAATAATTCCCATTTAACTAAGATCCGTTAAAATCCGGAAGACATTACAACCTTTCATTTTCTACACACACATTTGTGTGGGTTGGACTTAAATTGAAGCAAAACTTTTTTTTGTCAGGCACGAAAAGGGATATATCAATATTCGGTGGATATTACTAATGGCCGGTTGCACAGAAAAATGACTAACGACCGGTTAGTTGTGCGCCAGATAAAGTTTTTATATGAAATCTGGTTTTGCAGTCACACAAAAAATCAACGCAAACTTGGTTAAATATATTTTATTCCGTGGAAATATGTATTTAGCTTGCGTATAAATATTTGAATGGCCAATTTTTATTGAATAACTTTTTAACTAATCATTAAATATTTCCATGGAATAAAATATATTTAACCAAGTTTGCGTTGATTTTTTGTGGGACTGAAAAACCAGAGATTTCATATAAAAACTATCTGGCGCACAACTAACCGGTCGTTAGTCATTTTTCTGTGCAACCGGCCATAAGACATACGAGGGTGAGACATACGGTACGAGAATGAATTAAAAAAAGCAAAATAATATTTAAATAACGCTGAATTGAATATGAAATGTCAATATTTAGGTAAACAAAAACGTAATTAGAATTTGAATGAATTGTCAAAAATGTTTGTAAACAAACTTTTAAAAATAAAAATTGAAATACAAGTGTTAAAATTAATGGTTAGAAAATTCAGACTAAATAAAAAATTCAGTAATAAGTCAATAGTTACTATGCTAATGGTGAAGTTAGATGACATCCTATGATATGATTGTTGGAGTATCTGCTGCTGCAACGGATGAGTCGTTGGCTTTATGTAGACGGTTGATGTCATTGAAAGAATAAATATGGTGCACTTTCGAGTCCGGTGATTTGCGTAAGTAAAGTTTATTGCACAAGCGAAACTGAAACCGTAGTAAGTATCCAGATTTTGTGATTAGGAGACACCATTGAAAACTCCGCACCAAGCTGATGTAAGAAACATACTTTCTCTTCCGAAATGTACAATGAGTGAATGTTTGAGTTGTGATGCCGATTCATTGTTATGAACCATTGGTTTAACAGAAATTATATTGTCACTTGAGATATGAATGTCAGCTGCACCAATAACCTTAAGAATTAAATTGAGGATTACTTCACTCTTTGCTGAAATTCCGCAAACCACAATGTTGGAAATATTTCATTCTTGAGAACTAATGTCTAGTGGTGCTTCAATTGTATTACGTTGTATATTGAGTTTTTAACTTGTAAATTATATTTTATTGTGATTATATTATATTTTGTCAGTATACTGACCCATCTTTTATGCCAGTACTATGTGACGGAGCTGTGAGTACATTCTCAATTTTGTTACTGCGTAAGGTAGGACGTAGAAAGTGAACTGGGAAAGCGTTGGGAGTGCTTCAACCCCAAAACAGATGCAAAGATTAAAAAGATACAATAAACGCAAAGTATCGCATAAAAGTTGAAAATCTCTATAGTTTCACTTTGAGGAGCTTGTATTAACACATACAAGTTTTATTTAGTCACATTTATATAATTCAGGGTCTAAAATATGGTTATTTTAACGTTTGACGTATTCACTGTTGTGGCTCCGCAAATCTAAATGGAAGCATTCTTATTGTGCACTTTTTCATCCTGTTCCGGTGGCACCTATGTGCTCAATTCTAGCAGGTATATATGTCGGAAAAGTTATATGTTATCTCTCCGGCGCCATGGGCTATTTCCCATCGGCTGAGGCCGAATTCTGAATTTCTGCTACAATTCTGCTTAGATACGTAATATGAGGAGTACTTTTTCATTTAACACATACTATAACTATAGTCACAATAAAAAATAATTGCTGCTAAATTTTGCACTTTGACAATGGGTTTGTAATTTTATAAAATAATAGTATAGACAATGTCTTGCACGCATGAACCAGGTACCCTTATCTAATATTTTAAAGGCCGTTAACATATAGGCCTTATACATATATAAAAATTAAATTTTACCAATTAGAAATGCGCGATATTGAAATGATTTTGGTTTGCATAAGACGTTAAGGGTCATGTACCATATACGTTTATGGTACTCGTATATACCATTTTTTACTAAAAATGATAAATCTAGGGCAGATATTACTATAACGATATAGGCTTGTTTACGATTGCTGCAACAATTTCTATAAATACAAATAATCTAATTAATTTAGTTAATTGGGCTTAAACATTATTTATGTATTAACAATAAATTACCGATAAAATACTAATGTTTCACCTTAATAATATTTCACACCTACAATTATAAAATATTTAATAATACACCATACGAGTACAGGCATTTAAACCCGCAAACGACATGATATATAGTTATTTTATCAATGACAATAGTAACATATTTGATTTGTATTAATAGTAATAATAATAGTAATAAAAACGTTTTAAAGATTTATTTCAAACAACTTTCCATGTTAAGTAAATATACGCGAATTTTATAAGAAAACTGACCTTTCACTATACCGCGTATTAGAGCGCGGCGAGTAGAGATACGAATGCGCCGCGCGCGTATTACTTAAATTAAAATAATAAATAATTTTTATTTTTAATCAATTTATCATAAAATATATAAATTTATTTAGTTTTTATCTAAATTATTCAATGCGTATTTGTCACTATTCATAAACCATTTCTATAAATAATGTTACCTTACGTGTGCGCCATGAAAAGAGTTGCATTGGTCGCCAAAATTCAAATTAATCATCTTGATATGGTGTACACTGTATACAGTGCTTTTCACTTTCATTTTCTTAATTTATTAAATTCATCCAGTCATTGTTTAAATTACAAATTGCCTGCAGAAGTCTTTGTACTTTCTATTGTACTTACGAGTATATTGTTGTCTTATGTCAGGCGCGCGCTAATAATATTCAAATGAATTAATTATTTCTTTTGATCTTTTTGTAAGTTACGTGCTCTATTCTATGCAAATTAAGATTACAATTTAGTCATAATACTCGTATATTATTACAAAAATAAATCAATAAAGTTGTAATTACAAACTACTGTATAATTGGTATAATGCATATTAAAATATGTTAAACATCAATATTTATCCCGCTCCATCAGTTGTATGATTATCGGTAAGTATAGTCTAAGTAACAACTGTGAGCCCGTTGAAAATGAGACTTGTATAGTGTTATTATTTCACTACAAATTTAGTGGTCGGCGTTCTATTAAACGAAAGGTTATACTTTCTCGATACTTTAAGTATATCCTGTTAGATCTATACCAAGTAGCAAATAAAATTAATTAAATCGCATGCATAATATAATTATGTATCTAAAATGTAGGTCACCTAGGGTAACATTTTTCCAATAAAATTAATAAATCGTGAATATCATATTAGTTCCACAACAATAGAAATTTACCAAGTCAAGGTTCACTTTTGCTTCAGATATAAAAATACCAAAATCCCCAATTCGTCAAAATACCAACCCACAAAAATTACGCAAAATTGGGTCGATAAAATTGGCGAATATACAGAAGCACATAGGACATAGGTGTTTAATATGAAATTGACAAGGTAAACATTTAATTAACTGCCATACAAACAGAAACACGTACTTTTCTCACCAATTTACTTTCAATATGTAAATAAACAATTAATTGTAATTGTAATTTTAATTGATTTAAAAATATAAATATTTTTATGTTAGATTAATAGTTAAGCGATACAAAATAATTTATTATTTATTTGTTTTTAAAAATTATTGTTAATTTCGTTATTTATTTTATATACGAGTAAACTTGATAAAATATTTTCTATTAACTAATAAATAAATAAACTTATAAAATTAAAATAAAATTTAATAGATGTAATAATTTTTAGTGCTCCATTTTATTTATTATGCGATGTTGCGCAAACGAAATGTTACATATTCCAATAATTCTGCTGTACTTGTCGCACAAAATCATAAAGACATGAACCGCTTCGAGTTATAGGCAACACAAATAAAAAGAAAGTGTGGTGGAATTCTACGAACAGATTTCGATAAACCTAAATCTATGTTGAGGTATGGTTTTCTACAGTGCGTGCCATTATGTATTACTGTGAGCTGCAAGAAATTTATTCAAATTAGTTGAAAATGATTGTAGTGAATGAAATATTTACTTGACTTTAAATTTTTCCATAGCGGCGATATTTATGTAGACTCGACGTGTTTTAAAAAGATAATCGTATATTGTGAGGCCAATACTCAACTCAATTGTACTACGAATGCATAGATTTCGAATACACCACACTTGATTTCTAAAGCGAAAAAGTAAACGGTAAAACATTCTTGCCTAATCAAAAAATATTATCCCCCAAGCGTCAATAAAACAAGGTGTTTCACAAAAGCTGCACCCGTGACCAAGGGATGATCCAGATAGAGAAAAATCTGGTCGTGATACTCATGATGCACTCACTGTGCATTAAACGGCACATAGTTTATGGAACGTTACAATGCCCGCGCAGGACATTATAATAATAATAATTCCCAACGAACAATCACCCCTCACTGATTGCTCGCGGGGAGTCACCATCAACATTATTATTATTTTTTTGAATATAATTCAGGGGAATTATAAACAAGGATATCATTCTACTAAATTTAAATTAAAGCAAAACAACAATAATAAATTAATATTAATAAAAAAAAAATGTATTTTGAGGGCTATAATTAAAAAAATGAAATGGCTGAATCTATATATGTACTAAATGTAAGAGAATGAAACCTCGCCGAAAAAAAGGAGAGACGGACCGTTGCTCTGCCTAAAAGAAGCACATTTGAAACTAGCTAGTGATGAAAAAAAAAACAAAAAAGAGAGCAAAAATAAAAAAATAAAGATAAGTAAAAATATGTTTAAATGAAACGCAAATGGGGAGAGAAAAAATTGTTTAAAATTATAAATACTCGATAGAGTATTTAAGTCAAATAGATAAAAAAATATTATTATAAAAGTAAAAACAAATACAAATTTAAGTTTATTGGTCAATTGGTAGCAAATAATAACTTCTTATTAAAAGGGATTTTACTAATGTGGTAGTCAAAAAATTCGAAATATTTGTTAGTCTCTTGTAATAGACTCCTTCAGGCCGTAGGTCGTTCTGTGAGGAGTAATTCTATAAGCAGGTGGCGTTTTCAAAGCACGAGCATTTACATTAAGAGTTACTTTTTCGAGTAGAGCTGAAGAATCTATTCTACCAGATAAAAATTGATGAATGAAAACGATGTCTACAACAGATCGTCGCTTAGTTAGTGGCTTTAAGTTAATAAGCTCCAACCGGTCGTGCAAAAATCTACGTTGTACAGCCTCAATTCTTCGTATGTGCTCTTCATGGTAACGGGACAAAACCTGACTAGCATATTCGAGTAGGAGCCGAACAAATGTCATATAAATAGCCCTCGAAACATAAGGATTCAGAAATTCTTTAGACCACCGTTTGACAAATCCAAGCGAAGAATATAATGTAGACAATAAATTTGATGTGATCTCTAAAGTTCACAGAGTTTACTGTATTATATTCAAACAAGTCATTAGACGGCAAGCAGGCACATCCGATAGATACCTCAACAATACATACTATATTAAACTAGCTGACCCGGTGAACTTTGTTTCGCCTCAAACTACTTCGTCCGAGCAAACACTTTTGACATTCACGAAAATTGATTTTGACGATAGAAAAATCAAACAACTCAACTTAATTTTCAAAAGACGTTTGAGTTAGACGATTGAGTGGTCATTCCATTCGCTTCATCGAATTCAACACTAAAGGTCTAAAGGTAGGTTTATGGTTGTGTTCGGTCATTTGTTCGATCAATCATTTTTTGTACTAAAATTTGTATACAATTTTTGTATTTGTGTACAATTTTTTCCACCAATCATATTGCTCAAAAATGACGATTCTGGCGTCATTTTTGAGCAATATGATTGGCGGAAAAAATTGTCAAAATGAACGAACGAACGCAACCATAAAGGCGGCATAATGTATTGAAAAGTGAATAAAAGGTCGATTCAAACTTAGGCATCTATCGAAAATTTAGTTATTTTTTGCAAATTGACTTTGTAATTTGTTAATCGTCATAGCGAACGCCAAAAGAACGGGGAACTGATTGCACTTGTTTTTATATATATAGAAGAGGATAAGATTGCCAAAGTTCTACACAACTTATATTTATAGTAGTATGCAACCAACGCCATCTATTGATAATAATCCGAAGTGGCTATTTAAATGAATGATCATTGTCAAAATACAATTTTCATCGGTGGTGTTAAGTGTATTTCCATACAAAATTCCTCTACAAAACGCAATTTTCGATTTTCCGATTTTTTTTTTGATTTTTCGGTTTTCCATTTGGTTCCGATTTTTTTCGAGTTTACGGATTTTCCTTTGAGTTTTTCCGATTTTTCTTTTGTTCTAAGCCCCACTGGAATTGAGACGGACAATGCACAAAAAGAATCATTCAAATTGATCGTTTCGTTCTCGAGGTTTTGCGAGACTAACGCACGGCAATTGATTTTTATTTAGATAAATAAATAGAGAAAATAAATAGATAAAATAAATAGATTGGATAAAAAACAAAGTAGCAGTTTGGATGTAGCCTTCGGTGGTAATCGAATTCAGTACCTCCCAATCCAAGCGCCGAAGCTTTAACCACTACACCACCTGTCTCATAAAAAATATACACACATAATTCATATGAAAATGGTTTTTTATTCGATTTTTCGGGTTTTCCGACTTTTCCGGTGGATTTTTTAAAAAATTTCTTTTGTAAGAACCATCTCCTGGTAATTGCGAACACAACAGAAAAGATTGAGCCAAATCGGTTTAGCCGTTCTCAACTGATGCGCGCACATACATTTTTTGCACCATTTTTATAGATATAGACATAGATATATAGATAGTAGATAATGATTTTTAGATGATAGTATTCAACTTTCCGAACCCAATGCCAAAAATTTGGTGGAATAGTATGTTTTGCTTCCAATAGACACAATATAGAACTATGAAGTTCGTCCTAAGTTTGCCCTAAAATATGTTGTTGCTTTAGGACAATTTAGGACAAACTTCCCAAAAATCCAGAAAATAACATACAATGAGTTATTGGTTCCTCATTTTAGAGAAGAAGGCACAGAAACTGGCGATAGAAGTCTGCCGATATTAAAGAACGATTGTCCTATGTCAAAAGCACCTTGTGCATATGAAAAAATTAACTAACAAATAACTTCTTGTGATTTGCGCTCAAGCCATGATGAAATCTATGACTAACTAGATGATGTTTATAGTGATGATATAAAATAGTAAAATAGCCGCAAATTTGTTGCACAGAATAATGTATTAATTGCAGTTTTGACGATTTCTTTCATCATAAATTAATCATTGTTTTCTATCTAAAACCACAACACAATTCACTCAGCGTATCACATTACTTGAATAGACGCCCCAAAAAAACTTGATCTTATTTTATGCCATTTATAGAGAGACTGTTGACTTCTTACAAAAGTGGTTAAATTATATCATTAAAATAATATAAGTATTACTTAAGAAATTGTTGTTGAATAATTTTATTGTTATTACTTATTATCTCATTGATTGTTATTATTATTACTCGTACAGTACTTTAATGTAAATTTTGTCTTAAATTTTATAATATTTTGGGCGAAAAAAGAATGTTGTTTTCTTGTTATTCGCGCAACATTTTAACATACTTTTTATCTCTTATAGGTATAAGACGACATCGCAGAAACCAAACCGTACAGAAAATGAAGGGAGTAGTAGTTCAAGAGATCAAAATTGAAAGGACGACATAAAGTGATTAAGAAATGTGTAACAACCAAAATGTACTTCATTCTCTTCGTACTTGCGATATATACAAGATAATCATTCTTGCTTATTATGCGCTTGAATTAATTTATGTACTTGAAGTGCTTGTTACAGATTCATATTTTGTTGTTGCAACTTTTGTAACCAATCCTTTAGTTATTAAATCTTATAAATAAAATTGAAAGTAAATCTAATTTTTTGGTCAACCAATAAATTGAACGAATAAAAAAAAAATTAAAACTAGACTACTGTAAAATTATGCTGTTTAGGTTTTTTTTATGTATTTAGTGTACGAGTAATTTTGAGGCGTGTGTAATGTTTTAATTTAATTAATTTGTTTGTTCAACTATGTTTAACAAATATCGGTACTAATGATTAATTATATAATTTAAATGTGTGAGATTTTTTTTTGTAAATCGTTTAATAATAGTGATTAGATTAGAGTGACACTAAATGGTGTATAATTTTGGAATAGTCGTATGTCACATGCAGACAGGTAATAAACGGGTAATAAACATCTAAGAGCTATGTATACCTAGAAAAGTAATTCGGGCCTCTGTTGCATGGGACTGAATGACAAAAAAACTAAATTTTGAAATTTTCCATTTATGAATTAATGGTGCAATTTTGTAAATTTGCTTATAATGCTCCATTCCGATTAATTAGACTTGCTTAACCAGTTTTATCAAAGCCTCGGGATAAGAAGTTAATGTTTCATCTTGTTGATGTTCACTTTTTAATGTGCAGATAATGGTGAGAGTATGAAGTATATAGTAACTTGCACTGACCACTTGCTTTAGTGGCTCTTTTGGGTTGTTTTGCATATCGTTGGCTCCAACGTCTTATCTGTTTGTTCTCTTAGTGTCCGTTGTTCTAAATTTGCAAACAACGGATCTTCGCAAATGGTCTTTTGAGTGATCTGCTGAGTTTTACTGTACGCGGAATGTTCTTCTCCGGTCTCGATCCATCTTTCTTCCCTTCAGTTTCTACATCGTATATTATACATAGGTCTTGTTCGATTTCGTTGCTCCAAAGTACTTGAGGTCTTTCTCTACGACACTGGCTGATTTTTGTTGAAAAAAATTTATGTATCATGTGTTGTTGTGCGGACCTTGTAACGTAGCCCAGTCATGTCACCGACTGAATTTGATGAATCCGATAATGCTGAGTGCTAGAAGTTGCTTTATCTCGTGGTTCATACGAATCCGACATACATTTTGCGAAGCTTTAATTGGACCAAAGATAGGGCGAAATACCTTTTTTTCGAAAGTATTTAGCGTTTTACAGCCATTCCGGGGGTCCCGCCGCCGCTTGCGAAAACTAGCACAGATATTGTGAGTGCTTTATAAATGCTTTATATACATTTCTAAAGAGTGTAAATATAAAAATAAATTTTGTTTGTAAAATTGATCAAATTTTTGTACTTCACATTCTTTTTTTTCAGAAATAATTTTAATCACTAGGCCTAATTTTTGTGTGCAAGGATGTGGGGGTGATTTATGACAATTTACACAAATCTCAGAGATTTGCTTCCATAGTAGCTCTATTGGCTAGAAAGGGCTTTCATTATTGAATAAAACTCATTTAAATCCAATTTAAATCCATTACGAAATAATCCGTAGGGGCTTCGCTTAGAATTTTTGAAGTTTCAGGCTATTTGCGACTTTTATATTAAAGGATGTTGTTATAGCTTATGACAAACTACACGAATCTCAATGATTGGCTCCACTAGTGGATAATTTCTGGAAGACTTGTTCCAAATGGGATAAGTGTTGTTCTCGTCTCTTGATGCTAAGACATCTCTCACTATTTCGTTTATGAAACGCGGGAATGTGTGTGCAGCATTTGTGAGTATAAATGCCATTTGGGTGAATTCAAATAAGAAGAACTAGATTGTTGGAACAAACAATCCATAATTAGATTTTTTTGGTATTTTAATTGACATGGGGCTTGAACTTCCATTACCCATTATCCAGCTGCATGCACGATTCTGTAAATAAAACCAACTCGTTCACATTCGCTAATGATCCAGCGGCGCACATGGTGCAATGAACATCACCACCATGTTCAGTTTCATCGTCTTAAGGATAACTATGCTCATTCAACTCCGGAGAAATGGGCCAGACTCTAAACATTTTTTGACTCATATCAATACAATAATTGTTTTCAAATGACGTCATTTGGCGCAACAAAAATTATTCGAGATAATTTTATGCCTACTTTCAAAGTAAGTATAATGGGAAACATGAAACTTTTACCACCATGTGGCGGGTGCAAAATACGTTGGCAGCTTTCAATTGACATGGTGTAAAGTACGTTGGTAGCTGTGAATCACCAAAAGCACCCAGAAGTGAGTGTGATTACCGAAACTGCTGGGGGAATAGCAGTACTGTAAACGTATTTTGCCAGCCACATGGCGGTACAAATACTGCGCTATACAATTACCTATATTACATCTGTTTACCCTTGCAGATTCAGGATCAAATATATCATTACCTATCTTTGTCAACAGTGATGAGAATTCAGCATTTTCTTGTCGCATGACTTCATTTAATTCATAAAAAGCAATTCTTCTCCATAATTGCTGACCATCGATTTGCTGGACTTTTTGTTTCCAAATGGGAGTAGCTCTAACAGGTGGCAGTTGTCTCAAATCACCAATGAGAATTATATGTAATCCACCAAAAGCAGCATCAAAATAGCCTGTTATTTCTTTTAGTCTTAGATCAATACGTTGTAATATTTCACCACCGATCATGCTGATTTCATCAATCAGTATCATCTTGACGTATTTGAAAAAAGTTCGATATAAGCCTTTGACCTCGTTTGATAATGGTTTTTGAAAACTCGAAAGAGTGATTTTGAATGCGGTGTGAATAGTCGTGCCTCCTATAGCAACTGCGACCTTCCCTGTAGATGCACATGCAAGATAAGCGTTACAATAACCATCCGTATGAGTAAATCGATTACAAATTTCCATAATAAGTTTAATGAGGAATGTTTTCCCACATCCAGCAGGACCAGTTAAAAATAGTTGTAACGGAAGTAGATTTGTGGAAATTAACAACCATATAATATGTTGTGCCGATTCAAATTGCTTCGTGTTTGATTTTCTCATTAAGTGGAGAAATTCTTGTGTTTCAAGTTATCTTTCTTTTTCCATATTGCTCCGAGCTTATTCATCGTCGCTGCTACTACGTCATCGTTGACTCTTGAATGAGGATCTTAAAGAAGGTGTTGATATCGATCAGGTATATCCTCGACATAAACTTGATTTCGATGATTCTGTGAATCATTGAGCTCAATTTCTTGCTGACATAATCGCGCACAAATTTCCATAGTTTTGGCAATATCTAAATTAGATTCGAATTCTTTTCTTCGTTCCATTATAATGGCTTCATTTTCATCAAAAATACGTAGAAATTTCATGTCTGCCAAAATATCAATTTCTTCAATCCTAAAAGGAATATATAGAGTAACCATTTCTCTCTTATATTCCGATAATTCTTTTTCTTTTCCCATGTCATAACTTATATATCTTATAATTTTAGGAGATTTCCGTAATTTTACATTTCCTTTAGCAGTGACATTATACCGAGAAACAAACTGGACTAGAGTGATGTGGTCCAGTTCATCGGGTCTTTTTTCGTACTTATCAAACCAATTCTCCTTCCATATGCGTATATTATCATCATCAAGTTGTGCTAGTTCCTTTAGAGTTTTTCTGATTCGTTCTCGATGTTGTGGCCAATAAGTAGGTATATAATCAACAGCTACTGACCCCTTGGACATGGGTTCCCGTAATAAAAACCAAGCAGCTTCTTGACTTGACATTTCAACACTATTGAGTACGTTAACACTAAAGTAGTGTTGCTTTCGCTAATCCGCTTAGCTTAGCTAAGAAATGTGAAAGCAACAACTTTTGGCTTTAATTTTTTAATGCGTTTTAATTTATCTGTGTTGGTTCATTTTCTTAATATTTTTTTTATTTTTTTTTATTTTATGAAATACAACAAATTAAATTCGGTATTTTGCTATCAAATAACAAATGCCAAATTTTACTACAAGATAAATTTTTCGAAAAAAATAGAAAAAATAACGCCTTGCGGTAAACACCATACCCATAAAATGATTTTATTTCCTCAAACCTAAAATTTTTTTTCTAAACATTCTAAGACAATTGGCTTGAATTCAATGCAATTGTTGTTGTTATCTTTTGAAAGCAACACAGCTTAAGTTTTTTGGTTGCAGCGATGATATCAAAGTCTGGATTCTCAGTTATAATCTCAACGAGTTTCTGTTGCAAATTGCTAATTCCTCTGTTTGTCTTATTGATATAATCAACGACATACTGGGCGCATGAATATTCTTCAGTGATGAATTGAAAATCTATGCTAGACCCAACCAGGTTAAGAATAAAAGGATTAAAACAATTATACCACTTTTCAGAAGGTTGCCGTTTTATAAATACTCGCGGTCGAGTTATTCCAGCTCGTAAAATGTTCATATAATTGTCATCTGATATTATTTGATTAGCTCGATAAAATTCTTCAATATTGTCGTAATCATTATCTTCTAAGTTTTTTCGTATATTTTTGTACTGTAATTGTAGACTTTTCAACTCTAGATTTTTATTCTGTAGAGGTATAAGAATGGTTGTTTTACGAATAGCAAGAAAGGTGCCTCGAGCCTGCATTGCCGAGCATTCGCGCCAGTATGTTATATCATGTGAAAGTATGCTTATGAGTTTGAAGTTGTATATGTTCAGAAGATTCTGATGAACTTACTGAGATAAGAGCATTAATTAAGGCAATTGAATCTTCATAGTTCGCCCCCAACGCATCCTTAGGTGCATTATCCAACCGTAATAACAAATGGGCGTGTGGACTACTCCTATGTTGGAGTTCAATGCGTTTGAAGTAATTAAGAACTCTATATTTTCCAAACGGACTTACTTTCTTCGATTGTAAAATTAACATGATGATATTAACCAACTTACTGAAGTAAATTGCGCAAATTACGGCATCTTCATTGACCAAAGTTGTTTTTTGAAAGTAATTGAATGTTTCAATCTGCTCATTTGTCAGTATTTCTCCGTTATTATTAAGTTTATGAAGAAGCTTTAAAAGATGCGACCAGCCTATTTCATTAGCGCTGATCGTCAAAAACATGGTTGGTTTTCCCAACTGGCGCATCATTGCAAACAGATCCCGCTTACGCGGTGACCAATAAGCTGCAGAATTAGGTGTCGATTTCATAAAAGCTAAGTTGTTCTCTAAATAGGTGTTAATATAATCTTCAGATAAAACTTGCTCTTTAGAAATATTGTTGTTCGTGCCGATATGTTTGAACCCAATCTTTAAACCATCACAAACTCTTATTCGCAATATCTCCATCGCAGTATAACGAAGTTTATTTGGTGTCACTCCCCTCCTATCAGAATGACGCAACTCACTGGTTGCCATCACAAATGGCGTCACTTTAATGTCATCTCGGAATACACGAAATTGCCCTAAGTAAATGGTTGGAAACGATAATTCCTCTGCATATTTATCAAACAGTAAACTCATAATTGGAGTTTTGTTTTCACCTGGAGCGATGTGAAAGAATCTATCTTCGTTCAACATAAGAGTTTGCTGTTGGACTATAAGATTTTCATCAATTGTAATGTGCTCACTTAATTCATCAATAATATCAATATGTATTCGCGTTTGTGCAGAGTCAGGGTCAACAGGTATGATGTGATCTGCAGAATCGGTGTAATCAATTATCATCAATTATTAGTTATCATTAGTTGTGAACCAGGAATAATCTATTTTGATATCAAAATACCTATATAAAGGTGTCTGGACCAGATATGTTAACCATTGTTTGATGACAGATCTTCTAACCAGCCCATGAAGATAACTTGTTCTATGAATAAGCTTTTTCTTGATGTGTATATTAATACAAAAATCTTCTTCTTCACCATCTAGTGGCCTGGGTATAAGCTTTATCATATTGTTAACTGAAAGAGATAAATTAATTATTTGCCCGGTTATAGCGAACTGACCGTTAAAATGCCGCAATCTATGTATCTGCATAAAAGGGAGTCGCGGTGGTATAAATCGTTCAGCAATGATGTCTAATTCTGGTAAGTAAGCTGGTCTATCTGGATATTTAAAACCATTGCAAGTCTGACACATCTTGACGTCAGCAACGATAGTAAAGGTCTAAACAAATAATTTTGCGCGACCAAAATAATTAAGATATTAGTTAAATAAATAATAAAAAATAAAATTTCGACATACCGTAATTTGTTTCAGTAGATTTTTATCTTCAAGTCGTCCAGTTTTTAGATCATTTAAAAACCATAGACGATCACAAACATTGCAGACGTGACCAAAATCATTTTCCACGAACATCTTTTGGAATAGTTTATACGCTGATTGATGCAAACGATAGCCGCTATATCGATGACTTGAATTATCTTCTGCTAGTAAAATCTCATCTAAATTGAAATCATCTTCATTATCAATTTGTTCATCTTCAATAACTGACTCTGCATACTTGCCATCATCACCATCGAATTATTGACTAACGAACCAACGCCGAACATAGAAATCACACGAAAATCAAATTAAACGTGAATGCGCAGAATAGGTTGCGCACAAAAAAAGTAACGAGGTCATTCGTTCAATAGATCTTACTACTCATATTTTTTTCATACCGGGTTCCTTATATGAAAATCGATTCTTAAGGAGTAAACTCTAACATTACAGTACAGTACAGTCTAACATTAGTTTGTAATTTTTAAATTGTTTCATTATTTCATAATTTTTTGATATGGGTTCTGCAAACATTTTCTAAAGCTAGCAAAACCCACCGTTTTTGTTCGAAGGGGTGGGGCCCCAAATTGTTTAATGGAGCATTTAGTTAGCATTAATATTGGGGGATTATTAATTTCTAATAATAAAATTAATCACACCTTCTGCAATCTTATCTTAAGAATTAGCACGCACGAGTATATCGGCCTGTAAAAATTCTTTACTTCTAAAAGTTGCAACTAGCACGAATAAACCTGCATAATTATTGCCAACAATAATTGATAAATAAAAAACGCCATCCAAGTTCATATCACCAAAAGTCATCAGAAGTGAACACGTGTAAACTGTAAACCATTGATACTAATTCTTACAACACACAGTTAATACAGATATCACTAAGACATAATAATTTGATAAAAACGGTATTAATTTGAATAATGTCATTACACAAATAAATTACATGATACAGATTTTAATCAATAATATGTAATAATATTTCAAAGAACACAAAAACAACAACACCATTTACCTTAAACAAGAAATTTGTCTTAAAGGAAACAACCAGAGTAACAATAATGGTAATAATATTCAATTGCGTGTGTCGTGTAATGTTTTTAATTATTTAGAAATATTTAATTTTTTTTTGATTTAGAATCGAAGAATTATGAAATATGCAAAAAAATAATAAAAACTTTCTCATGCGGAGCTGTTACAGACGTACGTACGAGTTAAGATTAAATTTTTGATCCAAATATTGGCTGTGTAAAATTTAAATAAAAAAAAAAACGTTCAACCCACTCAACTTGTTTATTTTATTGTTGTTGCTTTTGTTTTCGTAATTGAAAGTATTTGCATTTTATATTAAAAATCAGCTTTTGTTAAATTTTTAATTGTACGATTGATTTTCTTTGGAGATTACGTATATTGAATTTTATTGGATTATGTAAAAGTGATGTTGCGGTTGATAATTTGGTCGTATATGAGAATTGGGTACGCCTAAAAGTAACTAGCTAAATTAATTAAAGATATTCGAAATGCAATTTGTGGTTTAATTAACTACACCAGGCTATTTTTACACATTTTATTGTTATCTTGGCTAGAAATTTTGCATTTGATGAAAAAACCAAATTTTAATTAAATTTTGATTTCCAATTACTACATAAACATTCCGGTTGACAATTTCTCCTAAACTAATTACCTTACATCGATTAGCAACACGACAATTAAAGTTAATTAAATCTGACTTCCGCAAATAAAAGCCAAACTACAATAAGAATGCATCGTTTATTCTCCGCATATGTATACATAATCAAGTTGATCAACTTATTGTGATATTTAACATTACGCGCGTGAATAATTTGGTCCAATGTTACAAAACGTTAACAATTCGAAAACAATAATTAAACAAAAGGCTATGTACTCGTATATGCAAAGAATTTCTGCACGTCCTAAAAAGTTACTTGGGCAGGTAGAAATCGATCGCGTATCGATACACCACATTTAACATATAACTATATACAATTAATTTAATTTAAATTTAAATGTTGTTTTCAACACATATTTAAATGGAAGCACAATTTTATAAGCTCTTAGCAATGCCATAATTGAATGACCCACTTTTGATGTCTCATGTTACGACTTACCTACCGAGTATATAACATAATATTTATGTGCAGTCTAATATAAAACTATAAAATTTATTAATTAATTTTTTTTAGGTATAATCGCTTAGGTGCATATAAAATGAGGATGTTAAATAACATGAAATCATAAGAAAATATTAATTAATTCCAATAATGTTGTCAAATATGCATGTTACGAGAATGTCTGTATTATAATTTATAAGAGCGCAGCATAATAATCGAGTTAAACCGAGTTAATTACTCAAATGTTATCAAGTACATCGCTTCATTGGATTCGATGTAGCATTTAATTGATTAGCATTTAAATGAAAATTAATACAAACAGTGTGTTAAAGTCTCAGAATGGTCAAATAACTCAAAGAGCTTGAGGTTGAAGTACAAATAATATATTCTGCCAAAACGTCTCGAGCCACCCACCATTATAGCGTGAGACTCTTAATCACTAAAACTTTTATTTAACCTCTTTCCATCCTAAACGACAATTAAATATTGCTTCGGAGGGTATTCGAAGGAAATTTATTCAAAACACAAAAAGGTGCAAAAGACCAAGACTAAAAAATTACGTCCACAAGGCTGGCTATAGATTTTGATTTGCATAGGGATTTTGAACGGATGTTGCGCGACTTGGCATCACGATGTAGAGGTGGGTTAAAGTTTATACAACAAATCAGGTTTAACCGCTATATGAGATAAATAAATACCACCTACCTATACATCATCATACCTGGCGGGTTTATTAAATAAATCTTTAAATTTTAATTTTTAAAAATAAAAAAAGTAAATTTAACTTGCTACACCTAAATCCTAACGAACTTACGTAAGTTGGGGATGGAAAAATTCCCAACACCAGATTTATATAAATGATTATTGAATAAAAAAAAGTTTAATTTAAAGTAATAAAAATGAATAATAAATAAAATCGCATACGAATGTTGAATGTTGTTATTGGTGTTGCGTGAGAATTGAAATTATGTTATTGGATGATGATTTTTATTGTTATTTAACCGTTAACGATTCAGCCAAAAGTTGATTTGATGCGGTTTGCTTTCTTCTCTTTTATAATTCGTATTTTATTAAGATGAACCAGAAAATTACATATTTTTACCGATAACCGATATTAACTGCTTTATTATTGATAATTTAACGGATCCACTGTAGTCTTTGGTGGCCCAATTAAATTATTTTATAATTTGATTTTTATAATAAACTAGCTGAAGTACCCGGCTTTGCCCGGGTTATACAAAAATTATTTGTTGGCCATGAAAGAAGCAAGGACTTTCCAAATTCACTTTGTAGGCGTGAATTAGGGATTGTCCGTGAGCTTTGTTGATGGTTATGACAAATGAGAGTCTAACTGGGAACTGGACTCGTTTGAAGCCGAATGACCGGCCGGTTGTATTAATGGTATGCGAGGTAGAAGCATTACTGATGATCCTTTTTTCAATTTCTAGATATGAGAAGGCATTCCAGGTGGCCCCATTGTGTAATAATTACGGTCGATATACAACAAATATTGATACACATAAAATATTTGTTAACACTAACATGGTTTTTCTTGGATGCCAAAATGTATTCGTGCTAAATTTGTAAGCATTCGCTATAGTGGATCAAAAGTTTGCATATAGCATTTCCCGTTTCATTTCATATGTTTCTACTTTGAAATTATACTTTTCTAGTTGAGAATTACATTTTTCAAATTATAATTATTACTTTTCAATTTTGATTTTAAATTTTTCGATTTTCGAAGCATATAGTACATTTCAATTCTTGGATTATACTATTCTAATTTTAGTTCATATTTCTCAATTTAAAGATTTATATTTTTCAATTTATGTAATTATATTTTTCAATTTGCACTTTATAAATGTTTAATTTCAGTTTAGAATTCACAATCGTTTAACTTGTTTTACTTAATAATACCGTTTTCTAGACCATATTTTTATTAGACTAAAAGGCCCAAAGGCTAAATTTGCGGAAAGAATATGCCACCAATTTTATGATCAACGGATCTCAGAATGACCGACAAAAATTTTTGTAGACGAATCTGGATTCAATTTACATGGATTTAGATCGAAGATTGGTTCTAGGGTTAACGTGATTGTTCCGGCTATTAGAGGTAGAAGTCTGAACCTTATCTTAGCGATAAATAATTTAAACGTCATACATCACGCTGAATTCACAAGAGGTTGTAACTCTGACAGAATGATTACATTCTTTAAAGAGTTAGATGAAAAATTAACAGGACAATACGGAATTTCAAACGGATGGAATATCATGAACAACGCAACGCCACACCGCTCAGTCACAGTTACTAATTCTTTTAATTTATTAACGAATAAAGCACATTTCTTGTCACCTTATTCTTACATGCTCAACCCAGAACTAGAACGTAATCTACCAGAAGTAACCGACTCGGCTGTTCAATCCATTACTTCAGAAGATTTAAATGGCTATTCTAATTTAAAGCGCAGGAATTGTTTATTAGCAATTTCAATAAAAACCTTGTTTTTTAGGTATTTTATACTGTACATATTTTATACAACATGAAAAGTCACGTTATTAATAAATTTTGTAAACTATAAAACGAAATTTGAAATTTATAAAATGTAAATTGAAATAAATAATTACATAAAATGAAAAATATAAATTTTTAAATTGATAAATGTGAACTAAAATTAGAATAGTATAATCCGAAAATAGAAATATATGTTTCGAAAATCGAAAAATTTAAAATCAAAATTGAAAAGTAATAATTATAATTTGAAAAATATAATTCTCAACTAGAAAAGTATAATTTCAAAGTAGAAATATACGAAATGGACTGGAAAATGCTATATATGTAAATTCCTTCTTACAGATGAGCATGAGGAAGGGGAAACGTTTTTTGATCATTAAACCCCCTATGTTTTTTCTCGGCTGCTATAAAGTATTGGTGCAAAATTTGGGAGCCATCGCTAGAGTGGATCAAAAGTTTGCATATATTGTGAATTTTTTGCTTACAGGTGAGCATGAGGAAGGGGAAACGTTTTTTGATCATTAAACCCCCTATGTTTTTCTCGGCTATTAAAAAGTATTGGTGTAAAATTTGGGAGCAATGGGTCGAGTGGATCAAAAGTTTTCATTTATTGTAATTCCTGCCTACAGGTGGACGAGGTAACATTTTTGATAACTAACCCCCTATATTTTTTCTAGGCTGCTGAAATGTATTCGTACAAAATTTGGGACCAACCGCTCTTGTGGTTCAAAAGTTTTTGCGGAACAAACATAGTTACATACATACTTTTCTTCTTTATATATAGTATATAGATAAAATTTAATCATGATTGATCGTCCTTCACCTGGTCACACAGACTTTTCCAATGGCGACCTTCAGTGCACATAGTGCTTCATTATATATTTTGTTGCTGCATGTAAAACAAGTCCCCATTTCTGCCACATCAGGAACCACTTCTAGCTCGACGTCACCTTCGCCCAAAACAGTACATTTTTCTCATTTCGCAAGTATGTCGGTACCTTTTGTAACGATATGACGTGCATATCGATACATGCAATTTTTTTTTGTCATGCTGCATTATGTGTGACGTGACAATGTCGATTTCTGACACAATACAGAGGAAATAGAGATATTGCATTGATTTAAGCACTTACAAATTATCGGTGGTTTTGTGATTGTACACATAGGTACATACATTTTATTTCTCTTGTTATATATACCCCACTGCATAATTGTTTTAATGTTTGAGTTTATGACTGGGTGCTGTGTATAATAATTAATCTTTTTGTGGTTTTTCTGTGGTACACCTTAGTCATATTACCAGAGATGAGTTTAACCTTTTAATTTTTTTTGCGTAATGATAATTCGCCATTCGATCCTGGATATGTACAAATCACTAAAATAGTATGTATTGTTATTATCTAAACCTATGTACTCAATATTCTCATTACACATACTATGGTCTGTTATACGAATCTATGAAATAATAAAAATTGGAATAGCATTTCATTCGAATTATAAAGTTCAAAGAAAAATATCAAATAAGTAAACCTTATTTAAAAAGTGTTTTTTTGCATATTGGAAATACAGTGAAACCTCTTTTATCCGGAACGATTGAGGCAAACAATTCCGGATAAAAGATTTTTCCGGATAAAAGATTTTTTTTAATAATTTCATAATAACAGCATATTTTAATATTTTTTAAACTGCAGTGTTATTTATTAAGATTTTAAATTTATTTTACTTAATTACATAGTAAAAAAATTATTTCATTTTTGGAAAATAAGGTAAATAAAAGAGAAAATGAAAGAATACGAAAAAAACTCTTTCCGGATATTAGATTTTATTCCGGATAATAGATTTCCGGATAAAATAGGTTTCTATGTATCAAGTGATATCCAATAAATTTTAATAATTCCAAGTGAATTTTTGATAAAAGTTAAACCTTTTTATAAGTGATTTTGCTATTTATACGAACTAAATTATTAAGTGGAAAACCTAACTAAAAGTGTGGATTTATAAACAGTGGTCGACAGAACGACATTGTGTTTTTGTTTGTTTTCACCATCGCTAGATACTCCATTTTATTGTGTAAGAAAATAAAAAAAACAAAATTCCGTGGAGCGGATTATTATGCATACTTGGATAAGCCGACGACCGCGCTTTCAAATGGCCTTGTAAGGACTATATACCGCAATAATTATAGAGTGAAAAACCGTGCTGTATCAATTCTTCAAGCACAAACGTGCGCAGATTTTTTTTTTTTGGGTGGTTACTCGTACCAGTGTAACTTTCATAATTCTTATCAAAAAAAGAACAAAAAAATCCAAAATAGAATAAATTTTTAATTACGTTTAATTTTATAATATTAGTTAGTTAATATTTAGTTTATGAGTCGATCGCAGGAAAAAAAAAAGAAACTTTTCCGTACGTTGGTCCGAAATAAATACCTAACGGCAACGGGGGTAAAGTAACTTTAGCGATACAGTTTTTTTTGCTAAGATAGTTTATTATGAAGATCTTAATTATATTCAATTGTTACTTTTTTGTTATTTTCATTTTATAAAAATCAGTTATATTTTTTTCTGATTTCTTGTATCTTATATATAAAATCTTATTCCGACTATTTAGTTATTCGAAAATTATTGTTCCAAAGTGCGTATTATTCGGGCGCGAGAAACATATTATAACTTATATTCACAGGTGTATCAAAGAACTTGGGTAAAGCGCTTCACCAGAGACCTCGATAACTGTTGGGTAAGTTCTTGCTGTTATTATATACATTTTTTTTTATTTTACTCCATATTGGTTATACTTTGATAAAACTAAATATAACGAATAACAGATTACATTAAATTCTTGGTTAATTTTTTTGGTTATAAATTGCTTAATAAACTACTTATTTTAAATTTGTGTTATTCAAAGCATAATTTTGTTATTTTATCTTATTTTTTTTTTGTTTAAATTTCAAAATAAATTAAATGGAAATAGTTATATGTTTAAAAATTTAATTCTTTCATTTATTATAATTAGTATTCCTATTTTTCTTCTCTATTTATTGTATATGAATTAGCATGATTGGCTAATTAGTTCAAGTGTGGGATAGAGCGCAATTTTAACCAGACTCTAAAAACCATGTGATTGGTGAGTGCTCCTTGATTATTTGGTTCGTTCATTTTTTTTCTTCCCTTCTTAAGTTCTCGTTTCGCATTTGACGGTTATTCACGATCCTATACAGCTGTAACAAGACCGACCCAACGACCCCGCCTAGCCGCGCTAATATTCCGTCGTACAGTGTTGGTAGGATAAACATTTTCTATCGTAACCACCGTATGTGGCTAACACCCAATTAAGGTCATTTTATCTTAAATCCGGTTAGCCACAAGGCAGGGTGCTACACTTTCAGGGAAGTCCAAAAACATAAACTTGTAAACGCATTAGTCAAAAGCTTTAGTTTTTCATTCCGCGTTTTAAACATATTTTTTCTCGTACATATATTTTTCAAAATTTTTTAAAAATTACGAAAAAGCTCATATTAAAATAGCCATTTCCGGTGAACAGGAACCTAAGTTTCATCACGATCAATCAGGACTATGCAAAGGTTGAATAATTTTGAAAAACAGTTATTTTGTCAAAAATTGTTTTTTCTGGGAGCTGCAACTTTCGGCAGGGCGATTTCAATCAAACATTACTTGAATCTCCCAATTTATGAAAAAATCTTCTGAAAAATTCTGGAAAACTGATCTAGACCGGTATTGTTCGTGACCGTAGTTTTTCTCTTAAATGATATACTATTTGAAATATTAACGAGCGAAAAACTAAATTTACGAAACTAACTGCCGCTGTCGATGGTCTGATTTCAGCCAAAAATCATTGGATCTCCCAATTTAAAGAAAAGCGGTGTGAAGTTTCATCCCGGTCAGTAAATCCATTTAGACTGTAGAGAGAGCACAGACATTTAGTCAACAAGAAACAATGCGAACGAATGGGCGAAATCTGCAAAAACCTCGAGATCAAAATTTTTCATGATTACTATACTTTATAGCTTTCTTTTACGAAGTAAAATAAAGTATAGTAATCATATAAAGTTTCGACCTCAAGGTTTTAGCACTTTTATCATTCTATATAGTATATCGCCGCCATAATCAAAAAACCAGTTTATAAAAAATCTCTTTGCTTGTATGTATATATATGTGTGTGACCTGTGCTGACTAAAAGCTCAGACGGAGCAACATTTCTGCAAGAAACTTTGAAGAGATCCTAGTGATGTATATGGTCGAAATCAGTCGACCGGAACTGGTTTAGAGTTTTTATAAGCTTTTTCGATTTTTGTAAATATTTTGAAAAGTGTATCATTTATTATAATTGAACTATAAATTAAATATGCAATGATATCGGTCAACATTATTTTTCAAAATTTAAGCGGAAGCTACAATTTTTGACAAACAACTGTTTTACACAAAATCTGTATAACTGATTAGGATGAAACTTCATCTTAAGATTTTTTCATAAATTCAACGATCCTAATGATATGTAGATGAAATCTGTGTACCTTTCCGAAATATTTTAATAAACAAAAATATTATTATATTTTACTATAGGTTTAAGCTTAATATTGTTTTTATTATATTTTTATTAATAAAACACCGATGATTTGACCCCGAAAATTTGAAAGTAATTTCATTTAAAAATCGAAAAAACATAATTCAAATTATCAAAGTAATACCGAAAATTTAAAATTTTTTTAGAACTTTGACTAAAAACAACAAAATTTTGGAAATTTCTTGGATGTTTAATAAATTTTGGGACCAATTTTTAATTTTCTTTAGTAAAATGATTTCCAGGATTTGCCATTTATTAAGATTTTGTTCGTGACCAAGTATTTCAGCGTCATCTAAAGATGTCGAGTGATCGGTTCCTCGAAGATGATTGGTCATCGCACTATTTGACAAAATATGATCATGGCTTCATCTGTAAATTTTGTTTGGTTTGTCCAACATATTCTTTTTCATGTGAATATTTTAATTTATATATTAAATTTGGTTGCAAAGCTTTTGAAATTTCGTCTTTTAATTTGGTAAATAAAATCATGTCTAAACTTTTAAATGGTCTGCCAACGAGTTGTGTATCATAAATTTGTAACATTTCTTTAATTTTTCAAATCGAATTTTCAGATATGGGATCGAAATAAAACGTTTACGGTTAGTTTCAACTGCTAAATTGTGAGGTTCAGGCGTATTATCTAAATTAATTTCCGAAATGTAATTTTTATCAATAGCCTTCTTAATATTTCTATTTTTTTTGGAAATTTTTTGTTAAAACAGCCGTTAAAATTAAGAATTTTTTAAACTTGAATACATCATCCGACATCCTCATAATTGTTTCAGCTAGCAAAAGACTATTATTTTTATCTTACTTACTGTCGAAGCCTAAAGTCATAATTTAAATATCGGCCTGACCACGTTTTTTATGATACTAATCTCTACTCAAACTTCCATTTTCATTACGTATCGAAACAATTCTCGACTGATATGGAATAAGGGCTTGACTCGACATAAGTGAAATATGAGATTTATAATACATTTAATATACATTTTATTATAATCTCATATTTTTTTATGTCGAGTTAAGCCCTTATTCCATATGCCTCGAATGTCAACTCATAAGGAATAAGATCTTAACTCGACATAGCGAAATAAGAAATTCTGATAAAACTTTTATTAGAATCTCAAATTTCGCTTATGTCGGGTTAGGCCCTTATTCCATATGAGTCGAGAATTTTAGACAAAAATTTTGATAAATTATATAAAGGAGAACCTAAATAACTTACGATTGGTCTCAACGGAATTCCAATTTTGTGCACTTTTAGTAGGCCATACAAACGTGGTGCCCATACCATTATAATTTTTATGTATTAAGCCTGTTGCACTGTCGATTTTGCCAAGACGCATCCAGGAACCAATCATTGTGTTTAAGCTGGTTTAAATGCACGACATCCTAACTTTTCGAACCCCAATGTACACTACCGCTCAAAAGTGTTTAGGCACTGTCAAAAACAGCATAAAACAATAAAAACTCAGTAAAAATGTGAAAATATTTACTTTTCAGGTACATACACACATATAAATATTTATGGCAATATACTAAATAGATGACAAAATTAAAACGCTTAATTTAAATTTTACTTTCATCTATGTGACCTCGCCTTGATTGAACAATCGCAACACACAGTCGAGGCATTCTCGCAATAAGTTTTGCCAGAGTTTCTGGCGTTATAGAGTTCCAAATTGATTGAAGTTTGTACTGGGAGGCTCTGGGGAGACCATTTCATAATTTTAATCGTTCCTTCCTCTTCTAAAGGGCGAAGATAGTTTTTACATAATTTAGATAAATGTTTTGGGTCATTTTCTTGCTGAAAGATAAAATTTTGACTCAAAAGTCGATTTCCTGAAGGTATTGCGTTGTTCTTCAAAATTTGTCGGTATATGCTTCTTTTCTTAGTATTCCGTCAATTTTCACAACATCTCCTACACTAGTACCAGCAAAACAGCCCCAAATCATCACTGAACAACCGATATGCTTTACGGTAGCGGCAATACACTCATTTCTGGCACGTTCACCCACAAATCTTCGCACGAATATTCGTCTTGGAGTACCAAACACTTCAAATTTGGACTCATCCGTCCATAAAACCTTGTTTCAATCTTCTATCGTCCTATATTGGTATTCACGGGCTCATTTAAGTCGCTTTTACTAATTTTGCTTACGTAGTAATGGTTTCTTGATAGCAATACGACGGAGTACGGCTTCCTGTAGGCGACGTTTAACCGTTGAAACACTAACTGGTTTTGAGCGACCAACATTTAATTCTGCGGTTATTTGCGAGACTTTTTTGCGTCTATTCATTTTGCTAGTAATCACTATTGTATGATCATCTGCAGATGTCGTCGCTCTTGGTCTTCCACTATACGTCTTTTATTAAGAAAACTGCTACATTCCCGAGATTTTTGGAGGCATTTTAAATAATTGTCACTCGATATTTCGCTTACGGTGTTAACAGTGTAACTGATCGTGTTTGCTCATTTCACTAAAATTTTTTCAAAAAAACAATTTAAACATAATTACCTAGAATAAACCCGACTGGTCAATTTTTCTGGCAATTCCTACAGACTATTATTGTAACTGTACCGTAATAAACACTTTACGACTATCCGACCAAGCACAGGTGATAGTTAAATTAACCCTATATCATTGGTGTTTATAAAATAAAACTGAGTTAGATAAGTATTTCATTTTATTCAAATGGTGTTTTGTAAATATACTACTGTATCAATAATACATGCAAAAAGGGGTGCCTAAACACTTATGAGCTGTAGTGTCAAACGTTATTAAAGTTACATCTGGTGTTCCCCAAGGATCACACCTCGGGCCCTGGATTTTTATTGTTTTCATAGACCGAATAACCGAGATAATCAAAAACTCAGACGTGCTCATATTTGCAGATGATGTGAAAATTTTTCGTACTATTAATGGATGGTTAGATACGGAGAAACTTCAAGAAGACTTAGTTAGATTAAGTGAGTGGTGTGATCGGAACTCACTATACTTAAATATTAAGAAATGCAAAATCATGTCTTTCCATCGTAAAAGAAATCCGGTTATTACTTCATACAAAGTCAACAACGAAGTACTGCAAAGAGTCAATGAGATTATAGACTTAGGTGTTACATTTGTCGAAAACGCCAGTTTCAATAGGCATATTGAAAATTGTATTGCGAAAGCGAATGCCATGTTCGGATTTGTTAAAAGATGGACAGGTGAATTTAAGGATATTCAAACCTTATGTTCACTCTATTTCGCTTATGTTCGATCTCAACTGGAATACGCTGTAACGATCTGGAATCCATACTATGCTGTACACATAAAAAGAATTGAAAGCATTCAAAAGAAGTTCCTGATTTTTTTGTTAAAGACAAATGACTGGGATTACGACCACAACTTACCATTCCATGAAAATGTGGCTCGCTTACCTCCATACACAACAAGATGCACAGATTACAAAATATGCAGGCTTGAAAATAGACGACTTTTCTTGGGAGCAGCTTTTATTGGTAACGTTTTGCTTGGTCACGTAGATTCAGCTTACATCTTGGAAAACATATCAATTCACGTGCCATGCAGAACATTTCGAAACCATAAATTTTTAGCACTTGAACACCATTCCACCAACTATGGAGAAAACAACCCAATTAATAGGATGTCTAAATCTTTCAACTTAATCGACGACCTATTTGACTTCAACTTATCAAAGGACAACTTTAAAAATATCCTTAAAGACTTTTTTCTAAATTTTTAATTGTTTAAACCAAAATTTGGTTTATATTTTTTTTTTTTTTTTATTCTGTTTTAAAGTTTTTTGTTGTTTTAATATAATTTTAACTATAACTGTAAATAATCTGAAATCATACATGTATATTACAAAATAGATTTCTTTAAATAAATAAATAAAATAAAGTAAGTACCGTCGTCTGATAAAAGTAACTCCATTTTTCTATTCATTCACGTTTGTACATAAGTACGGTTACGTTACCCTTATCAGCCTTCAGCACATACAATTCGAGGTATTCATCCAAAACAAATTTTCGAGTTTGACTATTTTCTTTAAATTTCAGAAATCTCTTATCGAGATTATTTGAGTTAAAATTTGTTAATTTTTTTACTATTTCTAAGTTCGTTTCGTACCATCTCATCTCGCTCGAAATGGCATTCTCTATATCTGCTAAAGTCCTGTCCTAAGGAACTAGGAATATTTTTTAAACGGTGTACAAAATTTATTATATAATTTAAAGATTTCAACGATTTTTCAATTCCAAATGGATTTTCCAAATCTGTTAAATTCACAATCCATTTTTTCTGTTTTCCTCTTACCCATTTAGGATTAGCTTCTAAATTTCTTAATTGCAATGGGCTGACATCTGCAACTGGTTGCTGCCCAATAGTTATTGTGGAAAAGTAATTCGGGTTTAATAAATTCTGGAGCTTCTTTGTTTTTCAAAAAATGTTCATAAATGATCACAAAGAATTTGATTCTTATGGTTTCTTTTAGCATGTTGCCGTCTTTATTTAAATTATGAAATCATTATCATTATTTAAAAATTCTACCAAATGCTTCACATGAATTTCAATATTTATCATGCCGAAAATATACTTTTCTTCCACCATTTTAAAACCCCGACAGTTAATATTGAAATTATTCTTGATTTTTCGGTTACTCTTACGTTCCCATCCATTTTCACCAGTTGGATATTTATTTATGTTTTAATTTAATAAGCTTTTTTATTAAAGGTTTACTTTATTTTAGTGGGTTTAATAAAGCTTAATCCAAAACAATTTCTACTTCCGTATAATATCGTCAACAACTCTGGAAAAATAGGTTTAATTTCAACACTCCGGTTTCAATATGTTCCAATAATAGAATCACCATAGTTGGAGCAAAATAAATAGGAACAAAGTTTTACTAACGGCAAATTTTGGAAAGAATTTATATAAAGACAATTCAAAATTAATCCCGAAATTTATTAAACATCAGAGAATTTTCAAAATTTTGTTGTTTTTAGTCAAAATCCTAAAAAAAATGTTTTAAATTTTCAATTAATTATGTTTTTTCGTTTTTTTTTCGAGTACTTTCAAATTTTTATTTCAATCACCATCATATTTTAAATTTTCTTAAATTGTTGTATCACTTGAGATTGACGGAATTTACCATCGAAACAGGGTAAGCTTAACCCAGTAAAATAAAATAATACTTTTATAAAAATGCTTATTAAATTAAAACATTTCAAACGAAATGACTGATCGGTATTAAACTTTATAAGTCTGGTTTTCCAAAATTTGGGAGGTCCTAGTGGAAGTGGAAACATTCGTAGAATGATTTTTCATTTTTAAAGAGTTACTCTAATAAATTTGAAAGTTACATTTTCAACAAGGGTAGTAGATTGTAGGTTTTCTGAAATTTAGGTTAGTCATGAACATTTTTGGTTAAAGTTTTTACCAAAATTCTGGTAAGATGTTTTCCTCGATTTAGAAATGAAGTAAGGTGTATTCGAGATTTATGTACGAACACAATACGTGGCATTTGCATAAAATTGTTGCGGGCTTTGCTGTTGTCATTATGTAGACATTAAAAAAGAGGATGGAATAGGATTAAAATCCGCAGCTAATTTGATGAAATGAAATTTTATGTGCATCAAATGTAAATATTATTTCTCAATTTTTGGTTTTACATCCAAAATGATTGTATGAAAGTTTGATGATTTTCTTATTTCAAAATTCGTCTGTCGTTTCTAAAAAATACCAAACCCCTCCCACGCTATATTACTATCTTTTACATAGTAAAATAAAATATAGTAATCATAAATAATTTCGACATCGAGATTTTTGCAGATTTACCATTCTATATCGTCGAAATCAAAAGGTACTTTTTAAGACATCTCTCTGTGTGTGTTTGCAGATTAAATGTCGGTGTCCTTCCTACAGCCAAAACGGGTTGTCTAACCGAGATGCTACACATCCGGGTGCTACATATATAGTATACACTTTTTCAAAAATTGGGAGATCCCATGGTTTTTGGCGTACATCGAAAGAAAAATGATTTAAAAAATTCTAAATTAATTTAGCAACCATACCAATCCTGATCAGTTTCCAAAATTTAAGCGGAAATGATGAGTTTTGACAAAAAACTGCTTTTCAACAAAAATTCGGCCTGCATAGCTCAGTCAATAAGATTGATCGGGATGAAACTTCATATTAAGCTTTTCCACAAATTAGGAGATCCCAGTGAATTGTATACACCGGAATTTTGGAAAACGGTCCACCGAAAGTGGCAACCTTCATATAGGAGAGTTTTTTGTTTTGTGCAATTGATTTATTTCATTTAGAAGAAAACCAATTATGAACTAAAAAAATTTAAACTAATTTTGCAAGAGTACCGACCGGCTCAGAGTTGTTTTCCAAAATTTAAGCGACGATTTTTGCAAAATGACGATTTTTTGCAAAAAAAACGTCTTTCAACAAAATTTCGGCCCTGTACAGCCGAGATGGACTGATTATTCGGGGTAAAACACGCAAATTATAACTATTTACTAATTGTGTATTAAATAAATATCGAACTAATCGTGGCTTCTAAATTTTGATAAAAATAATAAAAACAAATTTATTACTGCTGAAACATCAAAGTAAAAAAATCAAGTTCAAGTTTTCAAAAACAATTCTAAAAATATTTTCAGTGGAATTATGGGAACTAGATTCAGCTTGAGAAAAAGTTTATCGGATATTAATTGGAGTATATTCTATTAAATCTCTCCTCATAAACGGTTCACGAGCACTTGACCTAAGTGTATAATCGGAATTGCTAAAGTTTTGCCTAGAAACCGACAGAATTTTGGAAAAAATTCTTTCTGGAATTATCTGGATATAGTCGTTAGAATAATTGAATCTCGTCACGCAGGCAATTCACGACCACTTGGCATATAGCGCCGGAATAATCTAGACATAGTCGTTTGAATCTCGACTCCCAGGCAAGTTTTTCTGTTAATATTTTAGTTTGTTTAGTCGACGAATCCGCTGGTATACGAGGGTTGCATTTTATATTTCAGGATTGGACAACCCTAGTGTTGCAATCTGGCAACTGACAGCTCTATCGTAAAGTTTGACATTTTTGAAATTATACGTACTCAGAACGTTTGGACATTCGAGCGCTATTTGTGTTGTTTACAGTTCTCATTAACTCAACATCTCGGCGCAAAAATGGAATTAAATCGTGAACATTTTCGTGCGATTATTTTTGATAACTTTCGACGTGGATTAAGGCAGCAAGAGTGCATGGATGAACTTAATTCAATTTTTGGCGATGAAGCTCCTTCAAGGACCAGTGTTTATCGATGGTATGGTAAATTCAATCGAGGTCGTAGTTCACTCCAAGACGAATTTCGTGAAGGTCGTCCAGAATTAGTTGTTGTTCCGGAAACCATTGATGCTGTGCGCGAACTGATATTGCAAGATCGTCATGTGACCTATCGTGAGATTGAGACAACCTTAGGCATTAGTGAGACCAGCATACATTCAATAGTGCATAAACATTTGAATGTCAAAATTTGTTCGCGTTGGATCCCACACAATTTTTTAATCGTTCAAAAAACGGCTCGTGTCGATTGGTCGAAAGAAAAGCTCAAAAAATACGATCGCGGTGCTTCAAAACACGTCTACGACATAGTGACAGGTGACGAATCGTGGATTTATGCGTATGAGCCCGAAAGTAAACAGCAGTCGACTGTATGGGTGTTTCAAGATGAGCCGAATCCAACAAAAAATGTTCGCGCACGAAGCACTTGCAAGCAAATGATCGCCTGTTTTTTCGGAAAAAATGGACATGTCGCAACCGTACCACTAGAACAACGCAGAACAGTCAATTCTGAGTCGTACACAACCATTTGTTTGCCAGTTGTCTTCCAAGAAACCAGGAAAACCAACTGCCGAAGACGGATCACTCTTCACCACGACAATGCGAGTTCTCACACATCGGCTCAAACAACTGCATTTTTGAGCACTCAAAACATCGATTTGATGAGTCATCCGCCGTATAGTCCTGACTTGTCACCAAATGACTTCTTTTTATTCCCGTACGTAAAAAACAAACTGAAAGGTCAACGTTTTTCGATACCTGAAGAAGTGGTTGCTGCGTTCAGAATGCATGTTTTGGAGATACCTCAATCAGAGTGGAAAAAGTGCTTCGACAATTGGTTCAAACGCATGCAAAAGTGTATAGATCTTCATGGGGAATATTTTGAAAAACAATAAAGCGATTTTCGATGATTAATATTTGTTTTTGTTCTCTAATCCCGAAATATAAAAGGCAGCCCTCGTATGCCAAGTGCTAGATAATTCGAAATAGAATTTTCAGAAAATTTCTTAGTTTGTAGTGAGAATTTCAACGAATCCAGCGGTATATTCCAAGTGCTCGTGAATCGCCCCTGGGATCGAGATTCAAACGTCTTTATCCCGGTTATTCCCGATAGAGTTTTTTTTATTCTCTCAGTTTGTAGGCAAAACTTCAAACGATTATATCCATAAACAACACGTAATGCTAATTAAGTTTCCGCATTGTCGTTTTCAAGTTAGGTTTGGGCTGTCTAGGTTGCTAAACAATTGAAGGGATAATTTAAAAATACGTAAAAGTCATATTTATAATTTCTGGCTGAATGCTCTAAATATCGTAACAGATTACCATGACACATTTTACTGTCGTGACAGTGATATTTTTTCGGGCTGAGATATAAAACTTTATCGATAGTTATAGTTTAGTATAGCTAACGGGCTTTTTGAACTTAATATCGGGCTAGCTTCATTTAAATGAAGAGTTTAGGTCTGACTAGGCTACCAGTTAAGTAATATGTCTTAAAAATACATAAAAATAATTTTAAAATTTCGGGCTAACTGTTATAAATGTCATGACATTGTATCATGCCACTGGATAGTAAACTCTTACGATAGTGATAGTTTAGTGCTGCCATCGCATATTTTTGGGCTGAGTATCGGGCTAGCTTCATATACATGGAAAGCCCCCAGTGGATTTTGACCAAAATCGGCCCACCACAAACAGTTAACTAACAGATTCGAAATTACTTTTAAGTCCAATTAAGCTTCCCAGAATTTAAGAAGAAATGAAGAATTTTGTTGAAAAAACAGTTTTTCAGTAAAACTTTATAGCGCAACCCTTACGGATTTATTGATCCAGGTGTCACTTCATACTTAAGATTATTCCATAAATTTGGAGATCCCAGTGATTTTTTTGCCAGGATCGGTCCACTGGAAGTGACGGCTTCCACGGAGGTTTTACTTTTTTTTGCTAATATTTAGAATAGCATTTACGGAAAACGTTTAAAAATAAAAAGATTGTAAATATCAAACAAAATAAGTTAATATCATATTTTAAATTTTGCAGGAAATGACGAGTTTTGATAAAATATTTGTCGTCAAAGTCCAACACCCGACCTTAACCACACAATTATACCTCTAAATTTTTTTTCTAGTCATTTTAGAAATTAAAAATAAAAACCACAACAAATTATATTTTTGGAAACATTATCTGGGAGAATGCTCTTGAATTGTTGAGTACTGCCTCCCAGATAACAATTCTAACATCTTGAAGGTGGATACAATTATAGTTGATACATAGTATTTGTTAAATATTAAGGTTAAACTAAAATTCCTACATGATCTTTAAAATTGTTGCACATGTTACAAAATGAAATTATCCATTAAGTATATAAAATTATATCTTCCCATTTAAATAAATACCAAACAACATTTTACATACGTAAATACATATGTATCTGTAGTAGGTATAAAATAATTTAGGGCTTCTAATATTTTAGCGCACTTATTGCTACTAAATTATTATTAATTTGCAATCTCAATTATAAAATTTATGTACCTACTTATTGCAAAATGTAGTAATAAATTGCGAATTTATTACTGTACGAGTATCTGCAAACTTGTAACCCATATGCTCTGCACAAAATTCGATTTAATTCCACGGCTTTAACTTAATTGTGCGGGCGTGGCGGATACACATCGTGCATGAATTATTTTCATATTCTACATATTTTTTTGTTTTGCTTAGTGATTAAGTAAGATTATTAAAATGTATATCTGTATGTGAAGTAAATTACAACAACGCGATTTACAATGCTTAAGATCGCGAAAACATTTAATAAAAACTTGTTACTATTTTTGGATTTGCAGAGTTTAAGATTCAATATTTTTTCTGTATTTTAATTAAAAATGCTTAATCATTCATGAGATTGTATTTAGTCATAATTAGCGTATCCAAGTTGTAATTTTCGCTGTTTTGAGTTTTATCTGTATGAATACGTAGACGTACGAGTACATGTTTGACTTCCATAAATAGTTGTATAATATTTTTATTAGATAAATCGCATTTTTAAAAGATCGATCGGGTCTGCAAACATTTTTTGTTGAATTACATAAATAAACAATTTTTTTGTTTTTATTATTGTTTATAATTATTTGAATCGAATTGATTATTTAATTGGTTCAATTGAGTTATTAATATCGAGCTTACTGGTTGTTACTTAATCGGATTATTAAATAACAGTTTACTTAATTTAAAAATGATTTAATGTTGAATAACATAGTGAAATTGGCATAATATGATTAATGATGAGGTCGGGGTCATCGAATAAATTTTTTATACTCATTTAGTATGAGTCACAAGTTATTTATGACCCACTCGGCCGAAGAACCAAGAACTGTATTGTGCTTCCGTGATTATAGCAAAAATATAATTATTTTGAACAATTTAAATATTTACAAAGTAAATTTAATTCGTTAAGCATTTTATCGAGCTTTCCATAAAATCAAATTTAAAAATATTACATAAATTTACCGGTTCATGGTTATAGGTTCAAAAACGACTCTAAAAACTGATTTAATAATCCTAATAGAAATTGGTTTATTGGTTTTTATGTAATTTTACCCACCCCATTTTAAGTTTAAAGGCTCATTCGTAATGAGATATGAGGTTTTTCGGGTATAATGATATTGGTTGGTTTCGTTTTCCATTCCCTGTATAGTTGCATTTCACTCATTTAACACTTTTTATTGGAGTCGCTCTTAATTATTTAACATATTAATTATTTGTTTTTGATAACATATTATTGGGAGTACAAATTAATTCGATCCGTTTTTTTAATTTTAAAAATGCATCTATTTTAAAATAAAATGAATGAATAGATTAATTGAAAGATTGTCTATATCGCTGCTTACGACTTTTTCCTAATTAAGGGAATTTTCGAATCACATCTCAGAAAAACGTTTCGTTTTTTGAGGCGATCCAAGTTTGAAGCCAATTTTCAATTTCTTCGAAAGAAATGAACCAGTGACCTGCCAAATCGCGTTGCATCCGCCGGAATAACCAGTAATCAGAAGGCGCCATGTCCGGATAATGCATTGGGTGCGGTAAAATATTCCACTTGATCATTTTCAAATAATTTTTTACGACTTTTGCAACGTGCGGTCAAGTGTTGTCAGTGTTGTCATGCAGAAGAATAACTTTATCATACCTTTCCTCATATTCCGGTCATTTTTCTCGTAGTGCACGGCTTAAACGAATTAATTGTAGTCTGTACCGCTCGCTCGGAATGGAATCGCCACGTTGTAGCAGCTCGTAGTACATAACGATTCTTTGTTTCCACCAGATAACCTTCAAAGCGTAGTATTTTTTTCTCTTACCGTTATCCACTTCTCGTCACCAGTCACTATCCGATGTAAAAATCCCTTTCTTGTTTGTCTTTGAAGCAACTGCTCACAAGAAAAAGATCGCCTTTCCACGTCTCTTGATTTCAATTCATAAGGGACTCAATTGCCTTGCTTTTAAATAATGCCCATAGATTTCAATCGTACGGAAAGTGTTTGTTGGGTCACCCCCAATGTACCGGCAAGATCCTCTTGCGTTTTAGTCGGATTCAAATCATTATTTTTGAAGCGTCGAAACCGTTCGCTACATGATTTATCGGTTGGAGCATTATGTCACCGTAAACTTCCACAAGCATCAGATGTTCTTCAGCTGAATTTTTTTCCAATTAAAACAAAAAATTAACACTTCCCGCAAATGCTGTTTAGTTATCACAAAATCCGACAAAATGAATGTTAACGGCAGATGTCTAATCTGTCGAAACAAAGGAGATCAGCTGTTACTAAGAAATTTATTATAGTCAGAGCCACACTTTTTGAAAACGGACCGAATTAATTTGTATTCCCAATAATTATTTTATTATTATTATAGTTATAGTGTTATTTTTCGGACGAAAACGATTTACCTGGTATGCACAAATGTGTGTATGTACAAATGTGTATGGACCAAAATGGGTGAGATAGATTTTGTAAGTTGGATAGAAATAGGATTTTTAAATGATTTTTGTAAGAAAATCTGGAATTTGGCCACCTGGGAATGGAACTCGGTAGTTTCTTAACCGATTATGAAGAGATTGCGTATGTTGGATGGTAATAGGATTCTTAAATGATTTTTGGGAGAAGTTCTTGAAAAGTTCCCATGTGGAACGGATCTCGGCCACTGCTTATCAGCATCTTGATTGAACGAAAGTCGATGATAATTTGCTGTACTCGCTATTTGATGAAAAACCCAAACTCTGTTTTTATTTTTTCTAATAAATTTTCTAGTAAAATGTATAACCATTGATAGATAAATTTCTGTCCTATATCATTATTTTTTTTTATCATATGTGACGACGATAACATTTGGGAGCAAAGATCTAGGATCTAAACTCTTTGCGATGCTGGCTGGTTAGTTCTAAACGCCCCTGTAGGCAGGATTTTGTAACATCACAATTTTCGATAATTTGTCTCTAGAATAAAATGAAACACTATTTCATATTTTATATCATTTTCAAGTTTGGTAGATTAAAAATTGTGATATATCTTCTCGATTTCTATCACCAAACAATTTGCTTACGATACTTCAACGAAATTAGAGAAAGAGATAATTCTCACATTTATTCTGAGAGAGAGACATAAATTTCGATAAAGTTTCGAAAATGTGATGTTACATAACCTCGCCCCAGAAGTTGAGAGAAAGCGATGCAGGACGAATTTTGCTTATGGCACCACCTGCCAGGGTGAGTTATGGGCGCCACCAATCCAAAACCACATCAGTTTATGTTCTCCAGGTGGCTGAAGTGGGTGTTTGTCTTATAGCAAGGAGCTTGCTATGTACATGTATATGACTAGTCCGTAACCCACACATGTATCAATACAATAAGTGGGTTGAGCGGCAAGCCAACTACCTGCTCTCAGAAAAATCTGGTTATAAAATCTACCTAAAGACCTCGGATAAATGTAACGTTTTGATAGTAAGAACAACCTCCGAAAATGTATATGGGAATATGGGGTGTGTAACGAAATCTCGGTTTTCAAAATCCCGGTTTTGTATAAAAAAAAACCCCGATTGTTAGGAAATCCCAGTTGGAATTTTTAAAATTTGGCATGTGGGAAAATGCGACCTCTGAAATGGTTTTTTGACAAAATTCAAAAATTAGTTTGCGATAAAGTTCTAGAAAATAGCTCATAGGGATGAAATTTGGATGGAGGGCTAAGTAGTGTGGTCGTCAGGATTATCGAAGCCGTCAGCCTTTCAATTACTGCATTTCAAAATGTTACATTAACAACAAAATAATAAATAACAAAATGTTGGAAGCAGAAAATCTTGCAATTACAAAATCTCGCATAACAAAATGGTGCAATTATTTTTCTTTTTAGTAGGTGTCATTAATAGATTCTATATAATCTACTCCTATGTGCGACACGTAGAACGACATGTTTGCTGATCCCGGCTCCTACGTCCCCCGAAGTCAAATCTAAAGCTCCTCGAAGGGCTAAACGAGGGAGAGCGCAGCGACCTCCTGCGTGCCCGTGAGAGTTATCGAAGCCGTTAGCCTCTACAAATATTTTCAAAATGTTGCTTTTTTTATTAATTTTGCAACTACAAAATGTTGCAAGTACCAAATATTGTAATTAAAAAAGTTTAATATTTATTTAGTACAATTAGAACTAGAAGAAAAGAAAACCGGGATTTTGAAAACCGAGATATCGTAGTACTCCCGCTTATATGGAACATACTAAGCCTTTTAAGACCTGAAATCTTCAGAACCTTTCAAACCAAGCTGAAATTTGCACTCTGGACGTATTTATACCACAAGAGTTTAGATGGTCTGAGAGTTGGATACGTAACTCCACCGATGGTTACAAATTTTACTAAAAAATTTATTAGAAAAAATATAAAAACAGGATTTCATTCAACAGCGAGTACAGCAATTTATAATCGACTAATAAATCAGGTGGCAACTTTTCCAGAACTTTTTCCAAAAATCAATAAAGAATCTGATTTCCATGCAACATATACGCAATACCATCATAATCGGTTAAGAAACTGATTCTCTTTCGTAACGTGCACAATTTTGATCGCTGGAAAAGGGATATACTGTGTATTTTGAATAGAAATTACAAAATATAATCTTGGTAACGCTCCAACCGTTACACAGGTTTACCAAAAAATCCGATAGGTTTAATTTTCCGCCTTAGAACTCAAATGTGTTCAAGTGTGTTCGAAGTCTATGTATAGATGCAAATAATTAAATTTTTCAAGAATTTCTGAAATTAATAATAAGGCCCGAGTCCCGAATATACAGCGCTGTGTTTAGGGTTACTTAAATCTCTATTAAATAGAATAATTAATCTGTAAATTTAGGTCAAAGTTAATCTGTGTCTCTGAACTTGGACTCCTTTCTTTGACATATTTGAAATAACCAATAAGGCTTTATATAAATTCTATAAAATATACTATTAATCATATAATTGGTGACCAAAAAAAAAATTATAAATTCAAATTTTTAACTATAATTAGATTTTAATAGATTAGTGCCACTAAATTAGCATAAGCAGACTGCGACCGCCAAATTGACATACACATATTCTCATATGTATAGTCGACTTGACGCCAAAAAAAAATCTTTTGATTCAAAGTCAATGCGAATAAATCAATATTTGGTAATTAAATAAATAAATAAAAATTAAATTCACCCACATGACGTACGCTTATGGTTAAAAGGCGCAATTAGAAATACTCGTAAGCTCGTGCTGCGTTGTTGTAATTGAATAATTCATTATATGCGTTTCTTTTTGGTTCGGATTTTTTACAGGTCAAATGTGATGGTAATCCAATTTAAAATGTTTGTATGGCGCGGGTATTTATAGTCTGTTACACATATACATCATCTTATACGTTTGTGTTATTTTTACTTTTTTTAAAGGTATGTATCCTTGATCGAGCACCTTAAAGACATAATTTTTGCATTCTCAAAACAAAACCGATCATACAATAAAAATGTTCGCTTAAAAGCTCATGTGCATGCTCATGTACCGTACCTATATATATAAATGCGAGTGTATATAAAGAAAATACGTTAAAAGACAAAAACGAGATCAGATTTTTTTCTGGTACATATTATTACAAACAATGCCCTCGATCTAAATATTTTTTGTATAATATGTGAAAATGAGTAAAACAGCTTACATATATATTCCGTAAAAGACAAAATACATAAGGGAAAATGTACGTCGATTAAATAACTTTAGTTGTACGTTTAGATCCTGTTTATTATAGCCACCTACACTGCATACTCTGCATCAGAGATTACTATTTCGAGTACATGAATGAATCATATATGAACAAATATCTTACGAGGCGTGTTAACTGCGTGTTGCAATTATCTCTAATCTTATATAATCCGTTACCTTTAACTACGTCAATTATACCCGATATAATGGTTATAATCAATGTACATATTTTTATGAGAGTGAACAATTTTAATTGAGATTTTTTAAATTAATTGTATCTAAGGTGATACACGTACCTAGTTTATAGCACATATTTTTGGTATTTGTTTTGTAAAAAGTGAATTAAGGAAACTGTCTTGGAAAAATTAATTATTTTCACTCCTATATTAAATGGCGTATGAGCATAGCTTATATAAATTGTTAACGGTCCACAACTGCTGTGTAGCAATATTCAAATGTATAATTTATCATGGTATGATAACGCCTAAACGTTAGTTGTAATTCTAGTTGATTTACATGGAAAGTGTGTGTAACTGCAGCAGCGAAACTTTCGAATCTCAAAATAAAACTTTACATACCGATTAAGCCTAATTTGTGCTAATTAGTGCTCACGGGAAAAAATTAGTTCTAGTCCAGTTGCTGAAAAAACGGGAAAAGAATATTTTAAATTTCACCTGAAAGATGAAACAAATAAAACCCAATTTCTAGAAAAAAATCAGAAATAATTTAAGCCTAATTTTAAAGTTTTCCATAGAAATATGGTTTTCAAAAATTTTCATTCATAAATTGAGGGAAACAAACTAGCCCCTAAAAGATACTAAATAAACAAACAATATACAGAGGTATACCGTTCAATTTATTTTCAAACTCAAATTATTAGCTAAAATTATTTCTGATTTTTTCTAGAAATTGGGTTTTATTTGTTTCGTCTTTCAGGTGAAATTTAAAATTTTCTTTTCCTATTTTTTCAGTTCCTGGACTAGCACTAATCTTTTGCCGTGAGCACTAATTAGCATAAATTTGAACATTGCGAATTCTTAAGCACAGAGAATGGAAGCAAGCAATAATATTTAAGTGTTTTCTGTTGGTAATTGAGATGGGTGAATATACAAATTTAACATGTACACAAACAAAAAAAAAACAGCATGATTATAGTGCCTTAAACAAGTATTTGTGAATGAGATTTTTTGATGAACGCGCGATTTGTGAATGAGATTTTTTGGTTTGGGGAGGGAAGATTTTTTGGGCAGGCAGTCGAGTTTTGGAATTGAAAAAGCAACATCATCATTAAATCATAAAATTTTAAATTGAGTTAATTTTTACAAATGTCAATATTGTTCTAAACATCATAACACATATGAATCATAGAATCGTGACCAAAGTCAATCATCTTACTTCGGCGCGCTGTGTACGCTCGTCCAATTTATCATCGACCACTATTCGAACCGGAAACTCAATTCTATCCACGGCGGCATATAGTTTGAGACAAAAACCGTTAAGGACCGAATCGACAAAAGAGCGACTTCAATTATTTGAGGTGACATACAGTAAGTTAGACAGCATGTTATACCCAATATCAAATCGGATTTTTGTGATAATCCGCATATTAATTAACCATAAGTTTGTAACATGCTGTGTTATGTGTCTGTACAAAAATAAACAAAGCCAAATAGAAATTTTATTCATTCTAATGGTTGATGTAGTAAAGAGTGAACAGTGGTTGGTATGGTATTGGTATTTCGAATATCACTTCATTACCACCTAATTGAAGCGTTAACACGTCGAGTTTGTAATTGTGCTTGGTTCAAAATAGTTAAAAAATCTCCAGGTCCTTAATAGGGCAAGCACTTTATAAGTTCCTATAGTTATAAAGTGTAGTCCGTAGATGATATCGGAAAGACAAATCTAACGTTCCTTACATCATCTCAGCAAAGTGACAGATTTAGTATTACTCAGGTTCAGGATTCGTGGGATTAAATGGAATTCGATGTCTGTCACAAACAAAACATGAAACCGTTAATTGATGAAATTCACCTCAATCGTAATATCAAATTCCAAGCTAGGTAACTTTTAGGTCAGGCAAAATCTCTGTAACTCTATCGGAACCACCTCAACTAAATCAAATTTTTTTAAAAAGATTTATTCTATAAAATCATTAAGTGATATTTTTAAACGTTCTTCATCTTTATAGTGTGAAATATAATACAAGATTATGAACTTTAAATATTGCTTATGATGGGCCATCGATAAAATATTTCAAGGTCAAAGCGAACATCAACCTAGATTAATTTGAAATTGGGCAGTTTCGTATTTTTTGGTAAGCTTGACATTAATGTACACTAAAGCCTCGAGTTGCGTCATTAATGCGTTCCATGAGAAAGCGACGCAACTCGAAAGTTCATTTGATATTTCAGTTCTCAAATATTGTATTTCTCTGACATTATACTCGTATATGTACTTAATTTAACATGGAAGAAAAATTCCAGTTGCGTCGACAAACGACGCAACTTAAATTTATAGTATTAAAACTTTTAGTGACGCAAGTCGAACTGACGCAAGTCGAATCAACGCAACTCGAGGCCTTAATGTAGTTGTTTTCTCCATAGTTAGTAGAATGGTGTTCAAGTGCTAAAAAATCATGGTTTTGAAATGTTCTGCATGGCACGTGAATGTTTTTCAAGATGTAAGCTGAATCAACGTGACCAAGCAAAACGTTAACAATAAAAGCCGCGCCCAAGAGAAGTCGTCTATTTTCAAACGTGCATATTTTGTAATTCGTGCATCTTGTTGTTGCTTAGAGATAAGCGAGCCACATTTTCATGGAATGTTAAGTTATGGTCGTAATCCCAGTCACTTTTCTTTAACAAAAAAAAAAAAAAATCAGGAACTTCTTTTGAATGCTTTCAATTCTTTTTATGTGCACAGCATTGTATGGATTTCGGTCTACTTTATCGACAATTTCTACTGATACATTTATAATGATAATTTAAATCTGTATTATCGACATATTTTGGTTAACTAGTTTCGACTGTTACAGCCGAATCTGCAGTACCGTACAATTAATCTCTTCCTTCCATTTTACTTTAGTTAGTGTGTAGTTTTGCCGTCGATACTATTTTTTAAGCTCGAGGACCAATCTAGATTTGTTTTAAAATTTTTAGTGCCGTGTATTTTAGTTGTTTTAGGTTGTTTACCAAATATTAATTATTGACATTTTCGGTAGGTTTTTCATGTTGTTCTTCTTTATCGACCATTTCAATTGATATAATTAAATAATAATTTAAATCTGTATTATCGACACGTTTTGGCCGACTAGTTTAGACTGTAACAACCGAGTCTGTATTATCGATATATTCCAACTTTACTTTAACAGCCTCTAGATGAGATCAAAAATTGTGATACAAATTGTTCAACTCTTCAAAGATATTCATAGAAGGTGGTGTTTACTTACGTTTCAAATAATCGCTTCCTTTAATTTTTTTTTAGTTTAGTTAATAGTTTAGGCCTTGATAATATATTTTAAACTCGAAAACAACATAGAATAATCTTAAATTGGGTGGTGTCGTTTTTCTAATCAGCTTTATTAACGAGTTTTGACTATTGATTTTGATTATTAATTTTCAAAAATTTTCGTTGGGGTATTCAAGTTGTTCTTCTTTATCGACAATTTCACTTGATACATTTATTTCGCCACTGACATTTTTCGACAATCTGCATTGCTGACATTGTTCAACTTTACTTAACAGCATGTAGGTGAAATCAAAAAATATTGTAAAATTTCATTAACTGTTACTTACGCCCCAATTAATCGCTGCGTAGCCAACAAAAATGTCTCAATGTAGAAAATTAAATTTTAACAACAGTTTTTGTATTTCATTTCTATAAATTATAATATATAATAACAATAATAATTAATTATGACAAATTTAATTTACATAATATTGCACTTAATTTATATTAAATAATTAAAAATAATTATAGTACGGTTATACAAAATAATGCTTATTATAGGTGGCGTACATTGGCGCCATGTGCTGATGTTGTTTTCCATGCGATTTCCGTGATTTACTGAGTAAAGCCTCAACCATTCGGGTCGATGCAGCTCGTTGTTCAATCGAATACTCTTCGGGAAAGACGACCGGTCCAGGTGAATTAACATTATTTGATGGTTTCTTATTACCACCACCACCGTTAGATCCATTTTGATGTTGTTTACTTTTATTGCCTTTGTTTTGACTTTGGAAATAATTTGAATAGTCGTGTCGAATGCCGTGTTGTTTACGCTTATTTTGGTGCGGAACGGTTGCGTAATGTTTTAAACCAGGTGTTGTAAACGGTTTTAGATTTGTTTTCTTTAATCCGGGACTGCTGTGACGTGCAGAGGATATAATATCTGTGGTACGATGTGATTGCGCATTTTTAATGCTTCGATGTGGTTTTTGCTTTGGTTGTGTCATTGTGATATCTTCGTAGTATTCGACGCCGGTGATTGGTTGGAAATCATTATCATGTTGTAGCGAGGCATGAAATTTGGCGAGTTCCTCATCACTAAAATGATATTTAGATTCTGATTCGTATTCATTATGTACAGTTGTTATTGGTTTTAATTTTGATAGATCCGGTGCCTTTACAATTTTAACTTCAGGTTTAAGTTCAAGACTCGGTTTAAAACTGGTTGAAGCTTCGTTGCTACCTTTATCATAACTAAAGTAGTTGTAAGTCGGCTCATGTTTGATAGATTTTGGCTGTGGATGTTCAATTCGCAATGCATGCTTGTATTCTATTGGTTGTTTATGGAATTCAATTTCATCTTCGTGTTGGTAAACAACTTTTGGTTGATAGTACTGTATTGGTTTTGATATTAGTTCAACGTTTGGTTTAATTTCGATTAGTTGTGGAATTGATTTGATATTTTTGCTCAAATCGGCAAAATCTTCCTTTTCTTTGAAATCTGAACTTAATACAATATGATCTTGTTGCTTACTGTAATGGTTGATTTTAGATTGAGACTGTTTACCATCGTCATTGTCGAATGTATGGTGATGTAAAACAGGAGCTGGATGTACATTTGGTCCATGTGTTTTAACAACCGCTTTAAACCCACTGTCTTTATCCGCTGTATAATCAACCGTTCGAATTGAACCGTCTGGTTCAACAACGCTGTAGTGTCCTTTCACAACACCACCGTCCCTACTCTCCCATTGTGATTTGACATCTCCGGTGTGCACATCTTTGACTCCGTAGCTGAAAGAGTAGGCAGGATGTTCCTGTAAGTAAATAAAAATTCAAATTTTAAATCTGAGTAGATGAACGAATTTCTTAATCATTAAATTATAGAGATTATCGCACTCAAGTATTACTCAAAAGTAAATATCAATTTTATTTAAGTAATAACTAATAACAGTTAAAATTTAATAAACGTTATTTATTTAAAAATCGCTTTTTAATCGACTCGATTAAATAATAATTTGAATGTCAACTGTAAGTACTTATCGATATACAGTCACTCAGCCGCCTTAAAAGTGACTTTTTTTTGCTTACTTTTATTAAAACAAGATTGCAAATAATTTGTAACATAATCACTAAATAACAATCGTGACCTTAATCACAACAATAATAGTTTTTATAATTCGATAATAGTTTTTATAAGTCAATGTACACATTCTCACGAATCGCTCAATTGATTGATAAAAATCTTGCTTGAAATTTATGCGATTTTCGCGTTTTCTTTTTTGCGGTGACTTGTTTTCAAACTATAAATTGGCCGCAGTTTATAGTTAGAGAGTGATTGTTGTTGCTGCTACCACAGACTGTTACTTTTTATGTAAAATGTAGCAAAAAACCGATTAAATTATATCAATCAGCTGGTGGATTTGATATTAGGGTTATTATAAAACTAGTATCAGTAATTTTAATTTGTTTTAATTACTTAATCGACCTTTCAAGGTGAATTAAATGAAATTAAAATAGAAATTGATTAATTCGCTTTTAATTTTTAGAGGTTATATCGCAGCTGTATAAAACGTTTGCTATCCGTATGTGTGATTCGTAAAAAGTAGATCATTCAGGGACCGAGACAGTCATACAGACGTTCAACTTAATACACTTTGAAAAACATTCACAATGCAATATCCACCGAGTAATCTGACTAAATTGGGATCCAACCTTATACAATTCTTTAGCAGTTTTTATGAATCACGGTCCAATCAAGATAAACGGTCGCTTAAATTGAATAAACTATCACATTGGCTAGTGAATGTCATAGCTAGAATAGCTTTGTAGATTTCGTTGTTAGGAAAGTAACGTCCTTATGCAAAGCTTATTCTAAACAACTGAAATTCGTATAAAAAATTCAATCCAATGTTGCAAACAGCTTTTGACCAAACCCATTAGTTAAATTACAGAATGTTGGTTATATATAATTTTATAATCTATTTGCGTTGAAAAAATTGAATTTCAACATCGAGATAATGGTTCCCGAAAACTCTGCTAGAAACAATAATGCGACAAATAATTGTTCGAAAATCATTGCCATTTTATGGTGGTTGTATGACATTTCGTGATATAAAGTGTGATATAAAGAAATTGTTGTAACTTACTTCAGATGAATTCTGGGTGAACAACGCCACGTTGTAAATAATTACGAATGAAAAAGACCGCAATATTTTTCATCATCTTTCCACACATAAAAAATATTTTCTCTTCACGTTTAATTTTATTACGACATTTTTACGAAAACGTCAAATTATCAATTTTAATTCATTATTTCCCCTCAAAATTCATTTGGCAGCGTTGTGTTTGTGAACTTTTTTGTTTTGAATTATTATCACGAAAAACCACCATAAAATGACCACCCAGGTGCGCAAAACGGCAATTCATCGAAAAAAAAATTTCATCTAAAAGTTTCTTTTCAACATCAGCTAGGCAAGTAGAGGTTTCATATGGAGATTTTACTATTCATCGAAGATTAAGTAGATTCTGAAACGGATGATTGTCATGAGGGGCATAATATATTTGAATCAAATTGAATTCCTATAATAATTTGAATATTACGGGAACTTGTGGTTTGACCCAAGTAATAAAATAAATAAACACGCGAATAATATTGTAGAAAATTTGATGATTTTTGACTCAATCCCACTAGATGATTGACAAAAAACACAAAAGTTTGCAAAAAATTCGCTGATTCTGTGACAATAAGGATTAGTTATCAGGGATAAATTTTTAATTTTTTTTTTTATAACAGATTCGAATTTACCTAGAAAAACTGAATCTAAATCTAAAACACACTGTATGTCACAAACAATTTAAAACGTGTGTTGAATCTCTATAAATTTAAATTATCTGTTACGTGTCGGTTCGACCTCCCATTTCCAGGTAATTCACACAATCATGTTATTTAATAAGGATATGCTATGATTTTTCCTTTATTTAGAGCAGTAAGCCTTGTCTTGTCGAGAAAATGAGTTGTTAACAAACAATGTGGTAGTCAGTAACGAAAAGGTGGTTTGCTCGCATCAACGGTATACGTTTAGTGATGTGAAGGAATCAATGAGCGCTTTCAGTGGTAACGATAATTATTTGATCGAAAAGTTCTTAAAGGATTTTGAGGAGAAGACGGAAACATAAAGGTCGTGTGATTTGGATAATTTGCTTTTCGGCAAGAGGCTACTTGAAGTGGCCTTAAAAATTGCATTACAATGTGCCGAAAATGTGGACACGTGGGATAAATTAAAAACATTCTTAAATGGTGAATTTTTTATGACAATGAGTGGTGCCGGCTATACATAGCCAATTATCCCAAAGAAAAAAAAAATAGACGAGTCTTTTATGCGTTTCTTGTTCGAGTTGCGTGAAATAGGAAGACATAGCAATGTGGATGACCTCTCCTTTATTCCATATTGCATTGATGGCATCCAAGACGCCCACAAAATAGAGGATTTTAAAAATTATATGAAGAAATCGCAATGAAGAAGAAAATTATAGCGCCCGTTCAGTCGTATAAAACCGATTACGTAAACATCAAATAATGATATTGTACATCAACGCAGAAGATTTGTGAGGTCTAACTATCCGATGCTACGCGTGTGGTGACAATGGCCATATAGCAAAGCAGTGTTTGAACAAAGTAAAGGGAGTGAAGTGCTACAAATGTGGGGAATTTTGCCACATTTCCAGAAAATGCGAGAAGCGAATGATGTGAGGAAGTCCGTTGTAGCAATCAATCAGCCGGTCGTTCATGATTTGAAGGGATTTTCACTTAACGGTCATAGTTTGATGGCCTTGATAGACAGTGGCAGTGACGTCAATTTGATTTCTGAAACCAAATTTAAATCTTTGAAAGTTACCGTCCAAACTATGATAGTAAATTATAGTCCGAAGAACATCGAAGAGAGAAGTAAAGTGGAAATGACAGTATTGAACAGTGATCAACCAGTTCATCAGAAAGCACGCCGTTTATCACCGAAGGACCTACAGGTTGTTCGAAAATAAATTAATGAGTGGCCGGAGAACAAAATCATAAGAGAAAGATCATCGGAGTATGCAAGTCCTGTAGCGTTGGCGACGAAAAAAGATGGATCAATGCGATTGCGTGTGTCGATTTCCGGAAATTAAATCGATTGGTGGTCAAAGACAGATATCCACTGCCGTTGACCGAAAACCAGAATCATCAGCTCCAAGAGTTAACATTTTTTTCATCACTTAATCTCAAGAATGGATTTTTCCATGTGCTGATTGCGAATGAGTTGATGAAATACACGTCGTTCGTGGTGCCAGACGGTCATTACGAGTTTCTGAAGGTCCCTTTTGGGCTGTGTAATTCGCCGGCGGTGTTCCAGTGATTCATCATCTCAATATTCAACGATCTATATCGCCAAAAGATTCTGTGCATTTAAATGGACGATTTAATTGTGCCATCGAAAACCATAGAAGAAAGTGTTAGCCGTTTAGAAAAAGTGTTGGAAGTAGCAGCCAGGAATGGGTTAGAGATTAATTGGAGAAAATTCCAATTTCTATATAAAAAGATACATTTTCTGGGGTATGAGATTGAGGAGGGGGAGTAAGACCAGGAAGTGAGAAATTAAAGGCTATCGAAAAGTTTCCAGTACCAAAAAAATTTAAGCAAATACAAAGTTTTCTAGGTTTAACGGGCTACTTCCGATAATTTGTAGAAGATTACGCGATACTTGCAAAACCGCTGTCAGACCTTGAAGATGGTTTTGATGTGCCAGTATTGAAATTATATGATATAAACGCGGAAACGGAACTACACACAGATGCATGCAAAATGGGCCTTGGAGCAATTTTGTTACAACGCAGTGCTGCTGATCAGAATTTCCATCCCGTTTTCTTTTATTCTCGTCGCAAAACTTCGTCGTGAGAGAAGTATGACAGCTACCAGTTGGAGGTATTGGCAATCGTGAGTGTTCCGAGCAATTTTCGGGTTTATTTGCGAGGGCTTAAATTTCGCATAGTAACCGACTGTGCAGCATTCAAGGCGACCATGGAAAAAAAGAAATCAATTCACGAATAGCAGAGTGGGCGTTAAAGCTGCAGGAGTTCAATTACGAGCTGGAGCATCGTCCAAGCCACCGAATGCGATACGATGCTATGAGTCGCAATCCAATCGTAATGGTAATTCAGGTGTCATTACTAGAGTTCAAGCCGCACAGAATAATGATCGGGACTTACAACCGACATTCGAACTGTTGAAGCTGGGTTCGTCTTCGTATGATAATTATACGGTTATTAATGGTATTTTGTATTAAATAGTTCAAGGCGCAATGTGTATGCTGGTGTCGAGGAGGATGCAAAATGAAGTAATTAAGTCATGTCACGAGCAAGGGCGCTTTTCAGTTAAGAAGGCAGAAGAACTGGTGATGCGTCAGTTCTGCATTCCATGCATTCTGTCTGAAAAGAAGAAGGGGCTGCAAGATGGGCTTCTTAAACCAATACCGAAGAGGGACGTGCCATTATCGACACTTAGTATCGACCATCTAATGCAACTGTCGGATACTACAAAAAAATATAAGTACATATATATTTTGCGTTATAGACGACTTTTCCAAGTACACATGGCTGTACCCTATGACATCCAAAGAGTCCATTCAAAAGCTTGAGTTGCAGAAAGCTGTATTTGGCAATCCAAGGTGCTTTATTTCTTACAAAGGTATACACCTCTTTTACATAGGCGGAATTCTCACATTATTGTCAAACTGACATCATTCAGCACTACACACCAACCACCTGTACATACGGGCAATGAGCAAGTGGAACGAGTAAACGAAATCATCATACCCGTATTAACCAAATTGTCTTTGGTAAAACCGAGTGAGTGGTATAAACACAGCATCAGATTCAGCAAGAATATAAGAAGAGTTACATATAATCGTAAGAAAAAAGAGGCGCCAAAATACAAAGTTGGGAATAATGTAACCATCAAAAGGACACAGTTTATCAATACTGAAAAATTCGCTGCAAAATACCTCTGACCCTATGGGAACGTACGGGTCAATGGGCGAGATCGATACGAGGTGAAGAAAGTTGGTCAAGGAGAGGGGCCTAAACTTACGTCAACATGTGCCGAGTACATGAAGTTTTATTTTACCGGATTTTCTGACGTTGAAACTGAAAATGACAGTGAGGATGGTGATGGCTTCAGCGGGACGGTTCCTATAAACTTATATACATATATATAGTATATATATATTTGTCTTTATATTGAAATCAGGCAATGTTCTTGTATTTTGTGAATTCAAGATATTTTTCATTTCAACTTGTTTACATTTTAATTGAACATTACAGTATTAAAATAATAAACGAAACGTTTTGCTGTCATTCATTATACCCGCAAATTTCCAAACCCAAAACCAATCAACACAATAAAATATTTAAATTAATTTAATTATATTTTTAATATACAAATAAAAGCCATAATTTAAGTTTAAGAAACAGCAACAACAATATAAATTAAACTACTAGAGTAGAAGGTGACATGAGTGTGACTCATTTAAGTAAGATATGGCTATACCCAATTAATTTTAATATTTTATTTTATTTTATAATTTATTGTTATATTTTATAACGTATATTTAACGATCTTGTACATGTTGCGATCTCGCTGTGAACTAGTCCAGCATATATATATTTTCAATACATATAGTTTATAATATGTATATGTGCGTGGCGTTGTGTAACTGCAACTATTTTTTATAAAAAAATAATTTTCATTTAGTAAGTACCGATGATTACTTTGTAATCGATCAGACATTAAATGAATCTATCATCCATATGCCAATCCATTTTGTATATATACTCGTATAATTGAAATTGAAAATCTAATTTACTCGCATATGCAATAATTTCAACTTGTCACGGAAACTATGTGCAATAAATCATTTAAATTTAATTGAAATTAATAATAAATAATTGTCCGTTAAGATAGCGGTACAATTAGGTTTAAACGTCACGTTTAAATTTTGTAAATTTATTAAAATATAGCATTCGTATTACTTCTACTTGTTCACAGTGCGCGCAAGCAATATTTTTGTGTCCAACCCCAAAAACGATAAATCATTAAATCTAAAATTCTATTCAATTTATTGAATGTGTACAAGTAATTCAATTTTCTGTTTTATTTTATTTTGTGATTTATTTTGTGACTTATTTGTGGCTGCTCGATTAATAATCGCTTTTCTTATAACTCTACTGTCATATGAGGTTTCTCGTTTGTTTCTTTGGATTCGGGCAGTTATAACAAATCATAAATTTCACATCATATTTGTTCCACTAAATTTATAACTAATTGGTGGTATTGTTAAATGCAAACAGTAACGATTTGTTATGGAACTGTCCGATTTTAAGTATTTGTTATTCGAATAATCTATAACTAGGGGCGCCGCTTCTGATCGTAACACTACTTAATGATGGGAAGAAGAAACAAATCATTTTAAATCCGTTTTGCGATTTTTTTTTTGAACGGAAAAGAAAATCAACTATAAGTTTACTGTTATTTGAGGCAGCTTCATTCAAACATGAAAATGAGCTACCACCTTCCCTATGTTTATTTAACAGGTAGTTGCTTAGGTCTAATTTAAGATCTTTATACTCGTTATGTTGCATCTCCACCCATTTAAGAGGGACGTCAAAACAAATCAATTTTTTTTAATTTGAATTTTTCTCAAAAAAACGCTTATTTTTTTGGGAATTTGATCTTAATTTGCCATAATGCAGGTAGTAAGAGTTGGGTCAAATAAGTGACAAGAAAATTCTTGTTGATAATCGTGTTTACTAAACCATACAGTAGCCTTACAAATGAATGTAAAAAACTTAGAGAAAGTTCCGGAAAGTGTGTGCACTGTTGCGAACCACATCCTGAAAGAAGTTACGAAAGAACTTCAGAAGATGCGAAATGAGAAGGAGGTAGTAAAAAATAAACATACAGAGCCAAGAACCAAAAGGAACGGAAATCAAACTAACATATCAAAGACTCTTTCTTTAATAGAACAGTTGGTAAATTTATGAGATTGGTCGTTACAGATCTTTTGGGCATAAAACCCTGTTGGTATTGCGACTTATACCGCGGTGTAGCAGATATAACTTAGGTGTAGCAGAAGGAGATATAATACCTCTAAAGCAAGAAACATCATTATTTTCTAGATTCAGTTTTGAAAATAGGCATTACCCTAGTTATTTTCCCCTTTGTGGTTGCCAAAAGTTGCCAATTTTAATGACTGATAAACAAAATGCTTACAGAAATTTCCAAATTTCCAGAAATTTTCAAAAATGAAGTAGGAATACCATCGCCGTGGCGTAAATGCTCACGTGCTATATTATTGAGGATGAAACTCAAAATTTTGGTTACCCATACAGTAAATTTCTGTTTATTATTTCTATTGCTCTGTGGTGAATATCATTAAGGTTCATTAGTAAATATTAGGTGCAAGGTTGGGTTTAGTCCATTTTTTATCTCTCAGATTTGGCTTCCACTTTGAGTCAAATGTGGTGTTGTGGAACGGGTACTCGTTATTTGACTTAAAGCCGTAATCTCGTTCGTTTCTGCATCATATGTCTATCTAATATTTGAGAAATCCCCGGTTATTAAAATTATGTCTGATTGATTTGGTTTACGATGATTTAGGTGAATCATGATGATTTAGGCGATCGTTTTATTTGTTAAATTTACCACTTCATTTGATAGTGATGTAACGACAGCTATGAGTACCCCGTCACTGAATTTTTTATGCTTGTTTGGGTTGAGCGATCACACCTATAAACCACATATTGACTAGACTAGGGAAGATTTCCGAACTTAAGATTTTATCGTTAAATGATGTCTCGCTGATGATATAAAGCGGAGAGTGTTTTTAAAACAAAATTATGAAATTGAGCTGCCTTTGAAGGCATTTTACTTGCATGTCTGTTTCATAGTCTTTTGTGTATGTGACAAGTTCGGGGTGTGATGATTACATTGCAGATTTGTACAAAAACAAGGAGGATATTTTTTCGTAAGCAGTTAGTGCTGTTCAAATAAAAGAATTCAGTTGCGGTTTCCTTCAATTGGTGAATAGAATATAAACTTATGTTTAAGTCTGGTCAAAGCCACTAAAACATTAACAAAACGACCAAAATAAATAAATGTTTTACGGACGTATGTAATTTTTTTTATCGTCTCAGGGACATGTGCGCTCATACTTCTTGTAAGGAAGAGACTAAAAATATTTCCAACGAGGTTATGATCGTTGGAGCTGACCTCTGTCCCTCTTTAACGAGCGAATGGCTTCTTTTAACAATTCTGTTATCCCTCTTTCGATCGTATGGTGAAGTGGGCAAAGTAATATAGTATGGATGAATAGCTAAAATGTCGCTTATTTCCACTTGTACTAAACGGTCTTATGAAGTGAAGAGGGAGAGTAGAAGGTGGCTACAATTTGTCTACTTTATAAAAATTGAGATTAGGTAAATATTTATGAATGTATGTTGTTAAGATTGGTTTATGGGCCATTGACCGTCAAGTTTTCATCCAACCATCAGCAACCTATCAAAAGGTTAACATCGATATTGAAGGAACTAATATCTCAAGAAAGGTTACTTTTCTCTTAGTCTATTTGAAGATTTCCAGCTTGTATACGACAGGCAAGGTGATCCAATTTCCCAAACTCTATTTAAAGATTCTTTGGCGAGTATTAGCTGCCAGCTCAACATACCCTATAGCGCATATTTTTCAATTTTAAATGAATTCAGGTTTAACCCATGGCTTCTTCAAGAAGTGTGGTCACAACACATCCGATCTGCACTTAAAAGCCTACAAAAAATAATAAATTAATGACTAAAATGTTACTATCTTGGCACCATTATGATGAAATGTTATTTTCAGATGAAAATATGTTCTTACGGCAAGACCTTCATAACAAACAGAATGATTCATCAAGAAGCATTCCTCTAAATAAAGTAGCCGTGCAAAAGTGTGTGAAGTTATCCCAGTTTTTCATCCCACGAAAAATAAAAAGTTTATCAGGTAACACTAATTTCATCCCATTCCAGGATTTTTAAAATCATCCCATCCCAGGTTTTTTAAATCATACAATTATTTAGGAATGTCATATTTGTTAAAAGTAGTGAACATTTTAGATTACCACTGGGCAGACCCCTAAAATTATTTTAAATCAAAATTACATATCGATGGTAACTATGCATTAGTGTGTATCTACAAAATTCTTCTTTTTTGTATTTCATAAGTAAGTATCTACAAATTTAATTGCAATAGTTAATTTTTTCAAAATTTTTGATTATTATAACAATTCTAAGCAATTTAATTAAATAATATGTGTTAATATATTTGTACAAGGTCATTTCAGTTTCAAATAAAACGTTTTTATCATAGCTTGATAAAATGCGCAAAATGTAGATACGCACTAATGCATTTACCATCGATTTATAATTAGCTGTGTTTCTTGACGCTGATCTGATCCAGTTCAGTACATGTTTCATGAAACAATAGAAAGGCGCTTGCTAGATTTAAAATCAAAATTTATGATCTAAAACAAAATTTGGATCATGTTTTCCATATAAAATTTGAATTGATCCGGATCATTGAGCGTCAAGAAACACGGCAAGTATAAACTGAAATACTATAATATGAAATTTGAAGAAGATACTCAATAAAAAAATTAATAATTCTCTCAAACCTATAGAGTGCCTAAAGAATTGACTTTTGATTTTGAGTCGTCGCGCTGTCCACTAACTCTGATAAAAATTTGGATATCAGCCGTATGATAGGATTGTATTTTTTTCATATTTCGTATGGTTGGTTTTTTAAAGAAATTTAAAAAACTGATTAAAGTAGCCGGCGAAAAATTCGACTAAATAAATATAGACAACTTTAAAGTAAATTATATTCCGATTGGGGAAATTTCCATCGATTTCAAGAATAAGGCCCAACGGGGTTACTATGAACATTTTTCGATCCTATTATGAACTTGAATTTGTTTTTGTAATATACAAAACCGTAAAATCGCTCTATTATGACAGGCAGTTCATAACTATGGATAAAAATCCCGAAATTCCATATCTGAGATTTTTTTCATCTCTTTTGTATGAAAAGAGGCGTGTCTTTAATTAGTTAAAACGAATGGATGAATAATGCGGGATTTTTATCCTTAGTTATGAACCGGCTGTGAAACTAAAAAATAAAGCGAAATCGATTTTATGAATATTTGTTTGAGTTTTTAGACAAAATAATGATAAACTAGTTTATATAACTATTATTTAAATTTAATATTTAGTGGGTGTTAGTATCATAAGACAAAATGGCAAATTTCATTATTTTGTTTTGTAAATTTAACATTTCGTATATCTGTTTCAAAATAGGCATATCTGCCGCCGATCGAATTTTACGATTTCGTATTTTCTGAAATTGAAAAAATTTCATAATAATGGGAGCATATTTTACAGAAGACAGTAAGACATTTGAGTCGGCAGTCGAGAGGGATAGACATACCTCTGGTTATTGCGTGCCTGTCTTTCTTTTGTCGAAGATCGATTATTTTTATTATTATGGTGGAGCAGGATCAACACACGAATTTTTCCACTGAGAACAATTTTGATTTGTAAAATTGGAAAACAAAGTTTTTGATTTCTAAAAATTTGAAATTTGTTTTGAATTTAAAAATTATTTGTTTGTTATAAAATACAATTTTTAAAAATTAATAAAAAGGTTTTTGATTTTAATAAAATATTTTGTAAAATTGTTTAAAAAATCTCAACTATTTACTTGATTTTAAAGAATTTGACCGCATTAAAATATAACCAAAATATTCAGGCGAAATCATTTACTAAAATAGACTATGAGAAATTAAACGCTTTATTAAGAAATGAATCTATCTTATAATCATAAGTCGGGACCGGCAATACTTAATTGTTGGATTCATAGTGAGCTTTGCAAAGCGGTAGCTTACAAAAATAAGCTGTATAAGAAGCATAAAAGTTATCCAGGTAATGTCAAATTGGGAAAGCTCTTCTTAAAACATAAAAAAATTGTTGTTAAAAGCATTGAGAAATTGGTTGAAAAATTAAAAATAATCCCAAAGCTCAGCGGCGTACAAATGATAACTTAATAAAGGAAGCACCAATACTCTGACGGGGAAATTCTATAATAATGACTCTAAAATAGGTAATATTTTTAATCAGTTTTTTGCTACTGGTTCAGGTAAGTTAAAGCAAGAAAGTATTGAAGAATGAATGAAGAGATGAATATTTTTGTTTTCTAACTCTTTTGAAACAGAAACTTTCTTTTTTACTCTGATAATTCTTTCTGAAATTCATAAGATTATTATAGAATTAAAAAATTCTGATTCGTGCGGTGAGGATGGTTTTAGTAATGTACTGACTGACCCAGTCACATTTATTTTTAATTTTAGTATTGGTACTGCCACCTTTCCAAATAAACTTAAAAATGCAATTATTATTCCATTGTTCAAAAGCGGGGATTTCAGTTTTCTCAAAAATGTTTGAAAAATTAATCAAAAATAGAATGTTCGATTTTCTTTTGCAGATAATTTTTTTTAACAATGTTCAATTCGGTTTCAGAGCGTCCTTAAACACAGAGGACGTGATTCTCAAATTTTTATCCGATATTTATACAATGGCTTAAACAATAATAAAAAATGTGGGCTCTATTCATTGTCATTACCAAGGTGTTCGATACAGTTGACCATGCACTTTTGCTTAGTAAGCTATATCATGCTGGATTTAGGGGTGTGAAGTTGGAATAGTTTAAGTCGTACTTAAGTGTCAGAATGCAGCGCGTGAAAATCAATGAAACTTATAGTGATTATTTAGAAGTTTTAAATGGTGTGCCGCAAGGGTCGGTGCTGGGCCCTATTTTGTTTACCATTTATATCAACTCTCTGTTTCCTGGGAAGACTTACAGGAGGAATATGATTTATATATACTTTGAGAAAATGGTTTAATTTGCATTCTATGATCCTGGTATTGCTTGTTGGGGAGGTTAAAACCATTAATGGTAGCTCAAAAGTACACTCTCTTAGTCATTCTCTTCAAGGACAGACGTTTTACGTCTCTTACTTTGTTTGAGTCTTCTGAGGTTTTGCCATTACGTCATCTGTATGCTTAAAGAGTTTTGAAAATATTTTATACAAGAAGTGGGTCTGAAAAAAATAAAACTAACATATAATTAAGAACTACAAATTTGTGAATTGTTCCTTTTACAAAAAAAGAATAATTTTGTCGATTATTTGATTGTTCTGTTCCATTCTTGTATAATAATTTACCTCAATTTGTGAAGTCGTAGTTTTCTCTATTTTTTATATTGGTAACTATGCAATCTGTTTTGGGGCTCAAGGCTCACCCTGCTCTTCCGCGGTTATGCTTGTTACGTCCTTATTTTACGCCTTCCGGCCAACTCGAGGAGGTACGGCTATAGTACCGATTTAAGACCATCTGCACATTGCAAGCTCCATGCCAGCCTATACAAGCATGGAAGATGGGTCGGCCCATGGGTTTTGCACACCGACAGGGGGTCATGGTAGATGCGTTAAATTTCACCACAGATCGAAATCTGTTGATGAAATTTAACACGGGTCATTTAACACAACATGTCAATATGTTTCAAATGCCCCTAATTATTTATCTGTTGGCTTGATTATTTTATTTTTAAATTACATATATAATAGTGAACCAAATTTTGTAATTGTTATTGTTTTTTTTACTATATGTATAGTTTCATTAACTAAATTGTATTTGGTAAATTTGGATGGCAGGTCATTATATATACAAATTGTAATTTAGCTAACTAAATAAATAAAAATTACATAAATGTCTCTTTTTCACATTCCAGAAAAATAAAATTCTAATTATTAATATTGCAGCTTTTCTAAGTGAACATGTAATCCATAAGTTATCGGTAACGAGCGAAACCACAAACAATGCCCTAAGATATACGAGCAACAATAAATAATATTTAGTAATTGGATTAAGAAAATTCATAGCATATGCATATGAGGACAAAATAACAAGAAAATTAATCGTAAAACACAAAAAATCAATATTTCATGTATATACGAGTATGTAATGTATAAATGTTTCGCGCAAGTATTACTGCAACAAATATCTATAATGCAATACAAAAATATGCGAATGTAACAAAAAACAATTGTTTATTAAGCCACTAACACCTACATAAATGGTATAGGTTTGTTGTGTACGCACAATAAAACATATTCATATGTTGTTACTTCTGTAATTAAATGTTATAGTTTTGTGTGCGACGGTGCGGTAGAATTTTTAAGGTTCGTCGCTTACACACAAAATATTAATTTGAATTTTTTGTTTCAACATGTAATGCGGATTTTCTTTGCTAAAGAATATAATTGCATTAAATTAAAAGGAAAATTGTGAAAAGTGAAAGGAAAACTTCTTTTATATTTAAGACGTTCTGTGATTCTGCAGCATTATCAACGTATTTTTTATAATTAATTCTCTAATTCGTATACCGAGTGCGCCAAATGAAATGAATTTAATTAAAATTTTTTATTGGAGTATAATTTGTTGCTGTATATCCAAAACATATATTTAGACCATGGCTGAATTGATAATAAAAATTGAATTATTTTTTCTTAAGTACATAAAAATCGCAGTATTTTACAGAAAATCTAATAAATTTGTAAATTTTATTATTGTTTGATCTCGATATTTTATTTATATTTTGTCGTTGTCACAATTTATAACTTGAAATTGTTGTCGGTGCAGTTTGCTGCGAGACCATACAAGGGTGAAAATGTAATATGATAAAAAGAAAATGACGAACGGATATCGTATGCAGATTATGTTAATGCGGTTTTATTTTTAAGGTGTGAATAAAGGTTGCAATCTACATTATAAGAAGCTTATCGACTATAGACAAATTAGGTTGTTGTCCTCCTATTCGTGTATCGAGTATATGTCATTTCAAATACGTATATATTAATTGTTGACAAAGTATGTTTGAATTAATTTACTTAATAATAATTAGCATTTAAATCACTTGGTAATAATTTAGTGTACTTATAATTCACACCAACAAATACTTGAGTGGCATTCAAGATGCATTTTAAATTATCTTAGCTTTGCAGTATGCCAAGTAAGGAAATACAATACAACCTTCATTTTGACAGAAATACAATAATTTTAACCTTCTGGTCTCGCTATAGATTTAAAATGTCACGTATCATAGCACAACCGCGAACGCAAAAATGTACCTATGAAACAAAAATCTTCTAGTGATTCGCAATCTTCTGCGTTTTATTTTAGATTTGCTGGAAACAATTGGTAAAGTTGTCTAGTCTATTCTGCACCCAGAATATGAATTATGCGTTCCTGTAAAGTGTCGCCCAACAAGTAATTATAAATTTATTTTAAATAATTAAGAAAGAACTTGTGCCAATGTTAAATTGAAATTGTGAAATTTAAATTAATCTTATTTTCAACAAACTGCCCTGGTTATGACAAATAATACACCTAACAATTCTTTTATAATCCGTATTAACTGTTATTGCCGCGAGGATGTTTTCTTCAGCAGACAAATTTTGATATTGGAATTCATATAGACGTCTAAATTTGTTCCGTAAATTAAAAATAATTAAAAATTGTTTTAGGTAGAGATATACCAACGAATTTCTAATAGAAATTCACATCATTCAATTTTTCTTGGGGTGTTAGTTGACAGCCTCCATGTGGCGCATTCTGGGCAATGTACTGTACATCGAACGGTTATGGTATCCAATACTTACGTAGTAGAGAAAAAGTATAGCAGATAGTCAACAAAAAGATTAAATGTCGGGTATAAACAAAAACATACTCCAGATGGGTCAGAAATTAGATCTTCTTAAAGCCACCCCGATTTATTGCGCTGCTCCATGGATTCTGGAGGGACGAACGCTACATTGCAAAGGAAATTGTCGGTAGGCAACCAGGCTGATCCATTTCCTAGTACTACTGGAAACACGGAGCAAGCGATAGATGAATTGCCCTTTGGTAGAAGAAGTACGGCACGTCATAAAATGCCACCAGCAACTCCACCGCCAGAAAGCACCACACATGTGTGAACTTAACAATGAGAAGGAAAATACCTCTTCTATCAAGCATAAAAACTTCAAGCCAACTTTTAAAGCCACGCCAGTGCACAAACAGTTATAATAAACAACGCGGAGTTAATAAATAAATTTGAACAAATGGAGAAATTAATTGCGTAGCTGAACAATAAAGTTGTCGTGCTACGGAATGAAAACCTTATGCTAAAGGAAACAGTAAATAAAAAACAACGCAGGAAACTCAGCATTAATGAACAACCAATTTCAGGTACCCACAGATCAAGGTGAATATCACACTGATGAAGATGAGCTTGAAAGGGAAACCAATTGGATACTACAGAAATCCAAGAGAGCAAACAAGAAACCAAAAAAAGAAACCAACCTTAGCAAGCGGAAAGCTGAATCATCACCAGAAGTTGAGCCAATTCAAACTCACATTAAAACTGCCAACGCAACTAATGCATTAAAAGTGCATGAGCCATAAAAGAAGAAACAGGCTCCACTCCCGATCAATATTACGGGAATAACAAATTACGGTACTATTTGGAAACTGAAATTACGGTACTATTCATCTAACAAATTAAATTCTGAAGGTCACCAGTGGTATACCTACGAGGATAAAATTGATCGACCAATTAAAGTAATGGCAAGAGGTCTCTATCGAACGTGTTGAAAAAATGAAATTATTGAGAAGCTGCAAAACAAAGGCCTAAAAACAATCGATGCAGTCAACATCATCAGAAAAGAGAGACGAGAAAACAGGCAGGGAAATGTTGAAATCATGAAAAGAGGTCTCCCACTATTCATGCTAACTTTCGACAACCAAGAAAAAATCGATAATATTTATAATATTAAGGCTATCCTCAACCTCAGAGTTAAAATAGAAACACCGAGAAAGGTCATCCGACTGATACCTCAATATAAAAACTGCCAAGATTATAATCGTACACAAACATACTGTCATCGTAAAGCAAGATGTGTTAAATGATCGGGAATACCGAATCACCGAAGTGTATCAACTGTAATGGCCAGCATCCAGCCAACTACAGAGGATTTGAGGTATCAGTAGAACTACAAAAATTGAGAGATAAATCACGCAAACCAGATACACCAAGAAATGTACAATCTATAAAAAAACCACGGAGTCTAAATCGCCAACTCCTAATTTTAACATACAAAGAGAGCGAGTAAATGACAACGTTACTTATGCACAAATAGTTCGGCAATCAGAGCAGAAATAGTTAAAACTGGATCTCGTTTTACAGGATATACTGAGAAATCTAGAGAACCTCAACAAAAGACTTATTTCGTAGGAAATGAGTCTGAGAAGAAAACCTTGATCGAGTGTATCAGAATATAAATTATATAAAATCGAATTATAAACAAAAGAAATGAATAAAACATTACGAATTGTAACCTGTGGCCCTATTCTGGCTTTCCCTGGGAATAGGGAATTGGGAAAAATATTTTCATAGCATTTTTGTCTAAATTGTATTTTTCTGGTCTAGTGAGGGAACATGTTTGGTGCTAATATTTTCGAAACAAAGTTAAATGGGAAAATATATTTTCTATAAAAATTTTGTGGAGCAAAAGTTTCCCAATTCACTTGGTTTTGACAATTTTTGCGCGCTAAACTTATTCTTTCAGTAGGCCAAAAATACAATTTAGACAAAAATGCTATGAAAATATTTTTCCCAATTCCCTATTCCCAGGGAAAGCTAGAATAGGGCCACTGGAATCCAAATGGACTATTGCATCACATATAAGAACTATATAGATATACTTTTAAACATGCATAATATAGATATATGTCTTATATCAGAAACCCATTCCACCAAAACTTCATTCTGTAAAATAAAAGGATATAATTGCTACCATGCATTACATCCAGAGAGGAAAGCTAGAGGTGGATCAGCTATCCTCATAAAAGATTATATAAAACATAACGAAGAACGCAAAGTCGAGAAGCTTTCCTTGCAAGTCACAAGAATCAAAATACAATTAAACAATATTAAAACTTGTAGTATCTCAGCAATGAACTGCCCTCCAAGATACAATCTCAAACAAGTAGATTATACTAATCTTCTCAAAACACTAGTAAGTGTCTTTTTAATTGGAGGGGACAATAATGCAAAAAATACCTATTGGGGATCACGGTTAACGACTGCTAAAGGAAAAGAACTGTTCGCAGTAGGCAAACAACTAAAATGCGAGTTTCACTCAGGCGGTACACAAACCTATTGGCCTACGGATATCCAGATCTTATAGACTTCTTAATTACAAGAGAGATTTCAGATAATTATACCCATATAGAGAACAGTGAAAGTCTATAAACAGATCATTCACCAGTTATTATGATACTTAGCAAAACAATCATTATGAAAGAGAGCAACCCGAAATTAACGAGCTTCAAAACCAATTGGGATCTCTTCTAAACACAGCTAACAGAAAGAATTAGTCTGCAGAACCCAATACAGGGACCAGCCCAAATAGAAGACGAACTAGATAAACTCATCCATAATATCCACAGTGATGCATGGGAAAGCACTCCTAATAATAGTAAGGAAATGAAGCGCAATACTAGCTATCCAGAGGAAGTGAGAGAATTTCTTAAAAAAGAAAAGTACGGAAGAATTGTCCAAAACATCGAAAGCCGGAAAATAAGAGGGTATTTAACCATTTGTGTAACAAATTAAAATACCTAATAAAAGAAAGTAAAAATCCGTCAGTTAACAAATACCTCAGCACTCTAAGTGAGCAAAAAGATAATGATTATTCATTATGGAAAGAAAGTAAGAATCTTAAAAGATCCAAACTTCAGATTCCTCTAATTAAAAATAAAGAAAATTGGGCTCGATATAGGTTGGTTAGTTTTATGCTATGGTACCTCAAAAGCTGTTTTCAATATATACGTGAAGGCGAATTAATTTTAGTCTGTAGCAAAATTTTCTGCAGAATAAATAATTTTTATTCCGAAGGGGCAATAAGTTTTACAAAATGAAATGTAGGGAAATTTGTTTACAAAAATTCCAAGTTTGAGCCTAATGGCAGATTCACGTATGCCATCAAAAATGTGTGATCACACTATGAAGTTAGCATCAAAAGCTATTGCTCTGCCATTTTACTTTTGCTCTATTATCTAACTTACAGTATGTTAACGCACGACAAAATATAAACACCAAATTATAATGCCGATAGTGAAAATGGCGCGTCTTTTGTTTATTTGTTTTTGACATTGACGTGAGTCATATCGAAATGTCAGAAAACAGCAAAATTATATATCCCTTTTCCCACCTGTCCACACAATTGTGTGAAGAATCATGTCGAAAATTTATTTTTGTATGTGTTTTGAACCAACTTACATATTTGTGCACTCCTTTCAAAGTTATTTTCGCCCGAAAAACAACACTATAACTATACACACAATTGTGTTGGTTGTACGTCAAATGAAGCGAATTCTTTTATCAAAAACGCCATTACATACTATGTTTTTTACTTACACATTTGTGCGGTTTGGACTTAAATTGAGCCAATTTTTATTTTTTTTTGGTAGAAAAAGGGATATAATGAGCGTCATTATTGCTCATAATTTGTTTTTTTTATGTTGGATTATTGCGTTCAAAATTTGCCATAAGCTAAAATTATTTCATCTCAGGCCGACCGCAGGTGGGGAAAGTTGTATATGTTTCCAACGATTTGATTGGCCTAATTCGCGAATCATTTTTTGATCGCATACATGAATCTACCATAAGGCTAAAAATTTAAACATCGAAGATGGGGTTTGTAAAATTGCTTAATATCTAAATAAAAAAGCTTAGGCCTACTGATTTGTTTTGGGCTAGAGTACTTGTATTTATATAGACCTAAACATAAAAAATAAAAAAGTTTGAGCGCAAAAATTGATTTTCGGGGCACCAGCGTGTTTTGGTTCTCTCGTATTTATTTCATTTTATTGTATTTCGTTGCATATTATCGGGACAAAATTTCGTTGCATTTTTCTTCGATGTTAAAATATAACCAATTTAGCTAATTTGATTGGTTGTTTTTGCTCTCTCTCTCTCTCTCTTCGATTTTTACTCTCGAACAAATTTTTCTGCAGAAAATTTTGCTACAGAGTCAAAGAAATTCACCTTGAATTATAGGATGTTTTGATTTTGCATGAAAAACTTTTGTTTTGTAAAATTTTTACGCATATTTTCATAGTAAAATATGGGGTCACAATCCGGTTTTACGTTGACCAAATTTAAAATTACCGTAATAATCTAAACGAAAAAAAAATGAAACAAAAACAATTTGAAAGTTAAAGAAACACTTAATGTATATTCGAAGAGTTGGACATTCTAAGTTTATTATTTAAGGCGTAAAACGAGTTTGTATTTTGGGGTTACAATCTAAAAAGGTTGTTTCAAAATTTTGTATGCAGCTTTACCTCTGTTTATATTACTTTTCTCTATGCTTGTACCTTGTTGTTGTGTATTGTATAGCGGTTGAAGAAGTTAGTTCATGAAGGAATAACTTAGTGAGGAATAACTAATTGTACCCTTATGGATAAGGAAGAAACCAAAATAAAGTAATGTACACATGCTAACCTGCATAAAGGAGCTAAAAGACACATACTGCGCATCATCCAATTTATGAACGAACTAAATGGAACAGGAAATGAATAAATTTCACCATCATGCAATTTAGATTCTAGAGAAGTAATTATTGACGTTTCTAGCGGAACCTCGGTAAAAATTGTCTTGGCTATTTCTGGCACATAAGTTTCAAGAATGTTTGAACTTAATTTTGTAAAAAATGTGATAATAAAAATCTCAATTAAATAACAAAAATAAAAATACTTACGTATTCTGGGGCGTATGATAAGTGACTTGCCTTCACTGAATAATGCACCACGGTCACATGACATAACGTTATAAGTAGAAAAAATTTAAATTGATTTAAAAATTTTAATCTCTGCAAAAAAGGTACAAAAAAAAAAAAAATTAAAATTAAAAGTTTTGCGTGCATTTTACTGCATTTTACATTTTGATTGTTGTTGCTGTGTTAAGTATTAAAGCTTTTTGTGGCTTCGTGTCAGAATTTAAAATATTTTTCTTGTTGGTGTTGCTGTTGTTGTTGTTGCCGTTTAATTTAAGATTAAAAATACGTATATCATGCAAATTTAGAATGGATATGTCAAATAAATATATTTATGTGTCAATTTCGATTTGACATATGTGTTGTGTATACACTTGACAATAGGTTTTGTTGCGTAATGATAAGAGGGCATTTTAAAACAGTTTTTTTCAACTTAATGGGTTCTAATTGGTGTCGCCGTTGGAGGTGAATAATTACGTAATTACGTATTAATATTTTATAAAGCACAGCCTATAATAGTAAATTTCTATTATCATTTCTATATTCACTTGCGCACATAATTATCAATTATAATTTGCAATCTCCGTACCAAAACCAAATTAAAAATTATATTACCTTCATTATTAAGTGCAAATTGGTATAGCACATACGCGTACTTATTGATCAACTCTTTTAATAATGTACGAAGCTGCAAGCGTTATGTAAAAAAAAATTGTAATATGCGAGTACAAAAAAGTCATCATACCAGCCTACCGCTCAATTGCATAATCATGCAGCAACGTGTAATTACTGCTCTACATATTCAAATGTAACTTGCATAAAAAATTATATTTATGCTCGCAATAATCAAATCCATTGTACTTTACGAGTATAATATGATCGCGTACATTGTAATATATTAAGTGTATATAATCTAATGTGCTGCCGTTATTTACTCGTATGTATACACAACTGAAATCAACTTTTTAATTTATGAATAAATAATTATGTTTCGATTCGCCAGCAGTGTTGCAGTACTAAACTAAATAAGTGCAAGAAAAGTATAATTGCATCCGGTGCAATTTTAGGATATACTACGCGAAACTATTTCGGAGAACTTAATTGAAATATGCCTTTTGTGACACACCAAACTAAATCATTTACCGCACATAATATACAAAAAATAAATCTAAATTATATCGCGAATTAATGTGCGACACAAATCTGTCGAGTTTTATATGTGCAGTGCACATGCACATATGGATTTTTATGCAGCAACAGTCTTAAAATACTATTAATTTGTAATCGAGTTTAATTGGACGGATTTTTTATTATCGCCATTATTCTTTATATGATCGGTATGATCTAGAAAATAAAATTAAATAAATTAAATTAATAAAAATACGCGGTAGCAATGCTGATTCCAATCGCGCTATAATCGCTGCATATCAGTCTTTAAGATTTTAATTCAGGGTTGATCAAATATTTGAAGATATTTAACTTTAAATTATAAAAACTGACTATCTAATTTCTGTGGAACCGAATGATTCATATAACGGTATAACGTAAAAATAAATTGCCTCGAATTGCTGGTAATTTATAAGACATTTGAACTTTTGTAATCGAATTCTGTATAAATCAAAGTGCAATGTGTCTCTATACCGTACTATATGGGTTTTCGAAAGGTTGTTTTGATTTGTTTTGAAAGGTATTCAATTCAAGTGTGAGACAGAAATTGTATAGTATATACATTTAACATTATATATCGATATGTAATTAATTCGCATAGCCACGAAAGAATTGTACCAATTTGTAAGACTTCGCAATATACTTCTATATAAAGATACATTTTGATCGATAAATCACAAACAATGTAGTAATTGTTGGTTGAATAGGTCTGCCCTCTTGCTTTAAAATTTAAATCTTTATGTCTAAGACAATACATTTATTTGTAAATTTCGTAATTTTCATAAGGCGCGATCAAACGCTTAATTCCTTGAATATAGGATATTTATTTGAGGTCTGCCAGCACATTTAAACAGCTTAAAATGGTCGATATCTAATACGATGACACAAGTGGTAATCTTCCATTTCCAAATCTAGCTGAGATTATAATGCAGTTGTTTTCCGAAATCAGACGAACCAACATGATTGCATCGATCTAAGGAAAATATGATGTATTTATCCGTTGATGAGCAAGGAACTTCTCTTTCAGGAAATATTTATTTTTAATCCCAAATTTCTTTTACTGTTCCTGTTGGCCCTTTAAATCAAAAAACAATATTGGGTTATAGTTTAACAAGAAATATGCATATCCTTCATAACTGACGTAATACCGTTAATTCGGACTAGTTTTTTAAATTTGTAAAACTACATCATAACCATCTACTAATAAACCTCTTGTACAATTACCCCCGAAGGGTTTATCATTTCGGGACGGATCATTTAGTTAGAGCTATTTTTTAGTTTTACAACTCGGATCACACCATCTTTTCCCGGATAAATTTCAAGTACGCCCACACTGGCTGGCTGTAAAATTTCTATTCTTGGTTATTAGTATTACGATGTCATTCATATGGATACTCTTCACCTAAAATACTCTTTTGCCATTTGGTACATATGTATAGACTTAGAGAGGACAGGTAGTCCTTATGCACCTATCCCAGGAGCTTTGAACTTGCTTTGTATATTTTGGTGTATATCCAATTTCTGATCTAGAATTTAGTTTAAATGGTCATCAATATCTAGGATATTCAGAAGAATATCAAAGTATTTAGGTGATAGCATGAGAATTAAATAAATAAAACCAAAATTGCCGAACCTTCCTATTTTTTCAATTTTTTTTTATTTGACTGTTAAATTGTAGCCATATGACTTTCATCTTGCTACCAAGGCAACGAATTTATTAACTGACATTGTTGTATCACTTACCTCTTTCATGCCATTCTAATTGTGTCATATAACATGTTGTCTAGGTATCTTTTATGTAACATAAACAGTCTACTGACGATACTTGCAACCTGCTTCTTAAATAGACAAACGATCGTTGTGGTGGTGGGTGATCTATTTTGTGTCTGTTTACATCTGTACCGGTTAAATACTATCAATATGATATGTCCAGATCTATCCGAATACGAATGCGCATATGAAACATCAGTCAGTACCAAACAAGTAAAACTTAAAGATATAGTACGTACAGTGCCTCCATTAAAATAAATTGTAAAAGGTTGTATTTAATTTTGTGCAATCACTATAAGTGTATAAGCAGCATAAACAATTAAAAAGGAGCAGATTATTTGTTCCACCAAGACATATGGTATTTGATGGTCCAACATTTACGTGGGAAATCGTATTTGTGAGGATTTTTCGCCAAAATTATTGAAAGGTACGTGTGGTGTAATCTGAATGTATGTCATGTGAACCGCACTGCAGGGTCCCTCTGATAGTGGATGTAATTGTCTGTAATCAATACTCATCAATTTGGGCCGGCAATATCCTGTCCTGTTCATTCGTGCTATTCGTTGAAACGGTGCTTTAACATTGAATTGCTCATTCTCTATTTCGCGCGAGGTTTCGGCTCCTTATCCCTGCGAAAATTGAGCCAAAAAAAACCGGTATCTTATGTTATCCAACGTTTTATTGATTCCCAAATGTGCTCAGGAACTTCCTTTGTGTGTTTCTTGTAGAATTTCTCGTATTCGATTGGATGGTAGCACAACACGCTGTTTATTGTTTTCGCCGTTAGCCGATTTTAGTTAGATTCTTTCAAATGTTCCTTGTCCCAGCCATTTTCTGCTTCAAACTGGATTCGTGCAATAACTATGGGACAGTTCCTTATTTCTGTATTATACTGAACTGCACAGGGTTTTCTGGATATTCCATTTGCATTGTTGAGCAACACACCTCGTTGGTGTTTAGTCTTCAAAGTGTACGCACTATATACTTGTAGTCGATCCATCTACTCCATTTGTGTTCATGAATATTTCACCTGTCTGCAGATACCCCAAGATAGGAGCGCTACATAATTTCTTCTTTAATTCTTCAAATGCTTTCTTGATGCTCCATTTTCCACTCAAATAGTTGACTTTTTCGGTACGGCGAAGACTTCATCTGAGAAGTTTGACACAAATTGTCGGTAGTAGGAGCATACTGCATAATCCTAAGAAACTTCTTAGTTGACCAATATCCTTTGGTGCTGGCCAATCTATTACTGATGCAAACTTTAATGATAAAAATTCAATTTTCAAATTTGTTGGAGTGGAAAAAGGCCAATAATAGTTACATTTTTGAAATCTGTTCCAACTTATGATTTTAACGATGTTTTCAAGACATTTTCTGTTTTTCAATAACTTAAGTTCCTAAAAACTAGCGGTGTTGTTGGTATCGGACCAACCGAGGCGGTTTTCTCATCTCCTCTTTTAATAATGTCTTTATTTATGTGATATCCTCTGAATCCGGTTTGCACAACTTTATTGAATTAGTCCTTGCTCTGGCTAGTATATTTTTTTTTATGAAGTTTCAGATGATCGTCCTTGACAGCACTGAAAAGTGCGTCCCCTGTTAGTCAAAACATCTGCAATCTCGTTAACTCTTTTTAGGTGTTCGAGGCTCTCTCCAAGTAGTTGCTGCTTGCTATGGTATTGTGTCTTGCATGGTTGTCTGACGAGTGACTGCCACCTCTACGATGTCCAACTCAATCTATGAGCTCCTTTCTGTTGCGGATACAGTTTGTAAAACATCTGCAGCTTTCCCTCGGCGAGCCAAAATGAGTGTGTTAAGCTGCTCTCCTGCGCTACAAGAATGGTGCTGTACTGCCGCTTGGATTGCTATTTAAAATTTCGCAATCGAATTTCGGATTCCTCTTGAGCTTCTGGCCATTGGTTCTGTTGAAAACATTTTATTTAGCTGGCCATCTCCAATAGTTTTCAAGCTCTTTAATTTCAAACTCTTACGTTTACGCAGGTCGGCAAGCTAATCATCATGTTCAGCTCATAAATCTGCCAATTTGACGATTTATTATTTACGTAGATCAGCAAATTGTTGACTTTGCTCCCCTAGCACAAATGCCGGTTAGACGCTTTATTCTGTGCGGAGTTGACCGAATTTAGCGTTTCTTTCCCTCACTTGAAGCAAGAGTGCCTGCATTACATTTGCCTTTTTCTAGGATGGTCTGATGTTCGGAAGTAGGCTCGGCTATACTGAAATCCTTGTTTCTGTTTAATCCCACGTTCCGGTTCTTTTATTTCTTACTCCTTTTGCGCAAGGGTGGACCCTCTGCTCATCATTTGGTTTAACTGGCGCCATCCCTGACTATCCTGACGTTACTGATGATTGTCACGAATTCAGTCTCGATCGAAGGCCGTTTCGTTAGAAAGCTCAAGAATCTATATCTGAGTTATTGTGTTTAGGTGTTTATGAATTTAACCATGGCTGTTATCAATAAAATCCAGTTTCTGACACCAAATGTTACAAATTTTTATTTATTTATTTCTAAATATTTTACAATTTTATGAGCTGCACACCTAGTATTGAATTTTGCAAATAAAACACCAAATGTTTAGGTTACAAATTTTATTTAGACCAACACCTATGACTTCTTTAACAATTCACTATGTCACAATTTATCACTTTTCAATTTACTATTTACTCTTCGTTTTCCTACTATTCACTTTAACCTTAAGTTTTAACAGTGATAGTAACTGTTAAATTGCAACTGTTATTGCATCTCATATTGCTCGCGCTTCTGCATCGGTGTTCGAGAGTATTCATTTTATTGCATCTGGCGATATATGCGTATTGCAACTGTAAATCACTTGCATATGTAGTTTTATCGTAGTTGTTAGTTCAAGTATTTTACATGATGACTATCACCGTCGTTTGCAATCGCTTTCCCATCGTTAACTCTACATATTCCCGTCCACATGAAATACCATTCTAAAATCCAATTTCCAATCAGTGTATTAAAGAAATACTTGATCCCGTAACATCGTCGCATAATCAGAATAATAATTGCTCAATAAACTTATTGCCTTGGGTACGACTCTCACAGTGTTAGTTGTCTATACCTCAACCTCTATACCCTTCCGAGTATTGTAACTGTGTGATAACATAAGTCATTTATGCAAATCAGATTAAAACACATTTCCAAGGTGTTTTGAGAATTTTTAATTTTCAATTTGTTTGCCCATTTCTTCTGTGACTGTATGGATTTTCGTAGGACTGATTGGTTGGCTATTCTCGTTTTAATGGTATTTTTTCAGTAGTCTTGGATACTTGGACAATTCTTTCCGATTTTAAAATTTTTAAATTAATAGATCTACCAAGCCAAGATTTTCATATTTGGTATAGTGGTTTCTGAATATGGAAAACCAACTTTTCACATCAGAGTTACACAAACGTAGATAATCCATTTGTTTTAAAATAAATATAAAAAATTCCCCATAATGGTAAATTGGTCATATATCGTTTTATAGTAGAAATTTAAAATTCTTCATTTAAAAAATTATTAGGCTTACCTACGGTTTTTATTTAAATTGCTATTTTTTATTTCAAGTTAACATATATTTCATTGAATCTTACAAAATATGGGCTAGGTCCGAATAAGGGCCTTCTTGACATCATAGTTTGACTGTGATACATCTACCCTTTCAAACGTATATTGTGACTATGTGACACAATTTTTGATCTTTTTTGCTGTCCAAAAAATGTTAATTCAAATTAAATACAATTGGTCAAACTTCAAAAATTCATCACATGACCCTACGGGTCATATCAAGACATAGCTTACTGATTTGGATAAATTAATATGTTCTCTTACTAACGAAGTCATTAAGTGAGCCAACCATTGAGATCGTATAATAAACCTCAAATCAATATTTATCATTATTAACAAAACACACTGTTAAAAATGTACACTATACATTAAATTTTTGCCCAAGAACTTAAATTTTGCTCAAAAAGTGCACACATAATACTCGCATAAATTTCTTGCCGGAGCTTGTCCTTTTGATTGCTATATACCTAATTCACAGAACAGTGTCAAAAGAGGCAAAACTGTGATCTTAGTAATCGTATCAATAACCGCGGTTATATGAAACTAATATCCAACATTAATAAGCTTATATCATGCATTCCGCCCCAATTGAAATGACATAAAGGCCTTTGTATATAATTTAATTTTAATACTATAAATTAATTAGCAATTTATCACAGTTCAAATGTTATCTAAACACAACAAATTTCTTTTAAATAAATACGTGCAGATTTAAAATAATTATAATAATTATAAAAAATAAATTGGCTGCGTGCAAAATTTCACCTGCATATTACATACTCGGCTAGGGCACTAATATTTATAATTTGAACGAGTAATTAATAAATTAACATTTATCCAAACGCACATTGAAATGCCACCAAACGTGTAATTAAAGATTGGTGCGACTGTTATTCAATATTACAAGAAAATTTATCACTCTGTAATTATTAATTATGTACATTGATACATGCGAATTATTTATTATTATCCACTTTTATTTAACATTTTTTTTGCGCGAAATTTGTTTCAAAGAATTTGTATGAATTATGTTATAAAGAGATTTCAACATACAGCAACGTCGTACTACTTTAAAATGTAAATTAAATTTCCAAGAAAAATTGTTAAATTTATGTTAAAATAAAATGCAAAATACGCTCATAAAAAAATTACCTTTTCTATTCCCATTTTAATTACACGGACGGAGGCACGTTGAACTTTTTTTTTTTGATAGATTTTTATTTTATCTATTTCAAAACTCAGTCTTTCAATCACTATTATTTTATATATCAACAATAGTACACAAGGTATAACACAGTATGAAAAAAAAACTATTTATTAACAACTTTAGTGAAACACATTAACTTGGTATGAAGATACTGCAAATAATTTTTTTCTACATCATCATCATCTATTTATGTGTTTCTATTCATTTCTCCTTGATCGTGATCGTGAAAATAATTGTGTAGAAAAAATAGCAAATAATTACTATCCATTCCACTTTGCTGCCGGACAGCTGAGGTTGGCGATCTTCACTTATGCGGTTTTCGTTTTTATTTCACCCACTCTCGCTCATCGCGTATATACAGATCGTTAAATGAAACGGAAAACCAAACAGCATAAGTGTCTACCGTTGGTAATGAAAATAAATATTACATGAAATATATAGTGCACGAAGTTGCAATTGTATAGCAGAGTAGATCGCGGTACTTATTACAACAATAAAGGTAATTACAAGGGCAACCAAAAATATGCAATAGCATGTTTTTTTCCTGTGAACATATTGAAGAAAGGACAAGATTGTAATCCGATTCACGAAAAACTAAACCATTTAAGCCCCATTTGTTACTGCATATTTTTTTTTGCATATATTTTACCTAAAAATGCATATTTGTGCATATTTTGAATATAAGTGCATATATTAAGATAATTTGCATAATATTTACATGTTTTGCCCATTTTATTAAACACTACCTGAGTTACCCGGCGTTGCACGGGAGGTATATAAGCATGAGTTGTATTTTCGAATATTTTGTAGAAAATGTCTGAGTTATCCAGTAGTTCCGGAGACGTAAGCTAGAAGAGGTTCAGGTGGATCATTCAGAGGAGGCAAATTCACTTTTCCATTTGAACAACACATTCCAGGCGATTCATTGTGAAACTTTAAAGCATGACAATACAAACAAATGTTTTCCATTTGCCCAATTGAAACATTGTAATCATAGTCTTTCTCGTAATTCAATGCTGCTAACTTTAAATCACCTCTAAAAGTTTTTATTAATCGTCCATATCGTAACCGATCAGAAGACATCCTGCTTCGAACGTTTGCAAGTCGTGTTTCGCGCTGTTCAGTTGTTTCATTAGCTCTAGAAGAAGATGTACTGCTTCGAACGTTTGTAAGTCGTGTTTCATACTGTTCGCTTGATTCAGCCACCCTAGCGGCTCTAATCTTCTTCGACTTTGCAGTTACCTGCCCAATTGATCTTTTTTTCGGTGGCATTTTTAAGCAAAAATGAAACGTGTAGCTAATTAGTCAGGAATGACGGGTATTCAAAACAGAAATTAGTATTAATTTATCAAAACGATTTTAATGTTCCCTTCGATACGTTTCACCGCGAACTGTGTTTGAAAATGTCTTTACGGATTTTTTTTAAGAAAAATCAAATGTTATCTACAATCAAAAAGTAATCATAGATTAACACGTTTATAAACTGAAAACTTAAATCTAATAAGAATGTATATTCACTTGAAATAATATTTAATACCTGGAAAATAATTACCAACAATTATTTTATTGCAATATAGCTAACTAATCGAGAACAACGGCATCCAAAACACAAATTAATATTAATTTATTCAAAATAATTAAAACTACGTCCACTTCGATACGTTTTACCGCGAACTGTGGTTGAAAATGACATTTCGAAAAACAAAAGAAGTTTTTTCAAACTAAAGGACAAGACACACCAAGCGCGGCGCGTCAAATTCCAAAAGTTCCATACAACTCGACGCGCATATCCATTCACACCAAGAGCGGCGCGGCGTCTTTTTTGTTTTGGATAATTTTGAGAATTTTAGATTGTTGTTTTATTAGTCTTTAATATTGGTAAATAATATGAGTGCATATGTGAATGACGAATGAGAAATGTATGGACCACAATTGAAGTATGATTATTTTTAGGTTATGTTCGGCGGCGATGGACGAATTTTTTTGGCCGCTTGGTGTGGGACATAATTTCGGGGCGGCGGATGTAACTTCATTCGATAAAATTTCTTAAAATTACAATATTTCTATTAAAAATTCAAAGTTTGTAATGTTTTTTATAAATATTTGGTATATAATTGTTTATACTATCGTTTCTATACAATACATAAATAAATTAATGCATTTTAAATTTGCCGCTCGCCGTCGACGCTTGGTGTGTCTAGTCCTTAATGCAATTTTACACGTACAATAATTTGAATCCAAGGATGTTTCTTGTATAAGATGCTATTTTCAAATATAAAACGCTAGTACTTTTCAAAGTAAATCAGTTTATACGTACAATATTTTTTAGTACCTTTCCTAGAATTGATTTTATGAAACAATCATTGATTATTTAAGTAATAAACTAAATAAAGTAATAAACTACTGGTGTTTAGTATGAAACTACTATTTTCATTAAAAGCCGCCGGTTGCAATAGTGGATTAAAATAGAATGTTAATTATTTCTGAAGTTTTGTGGAAATTAGAACTCGCTGACTATGGTACATTTCAAAACAGGATATGATAAATAGGATATCACTAAACAGTACATGTCAAACCAGTAAAAATGGATTATTAGTATGGATAATATAAGTGTTCAGAGATTTGTCTTCAGTTAAAGTAATGAAAGATTGTCTTAAATTTAAATTAATAAAATTAATTTGAATAATTAAATCAATTATAGTAGAGGTATGATTTTTGTATAACAATCGCACGCTAGATATTCTTTTTGGTGTCTAAATTTGCGGCTAAGGCGCTATTTCGGAACATTTAAATAATTGTGTCTATACTTGTAAAAATGAATTATTGATCCTGGGCAGACTTCCGGATAGAAGCATGTCACTAATTTCATATAACCCCTTTCCTTAGTCATTCCCGTCAAAAAATCTTAAAAAATTGAAATTTGAGAAAAAATTTGTACCACAGCCCCTAGACCCCGGAGTCCAGCCAATTCAAAAGTATCGTGGGCTTTGTCCTGAACATGCAACATATACACGGTACAAATTTCATGGCGATCGGTAAAGCGGCTAAGGCGTTATTTCAGAACAATCAAATAATTGTATCTTTACATGTAAAAATGAATTTTTGATCCAGGGGTGGACCCTCCGGACTCGAACATGTCTCTTATTTCATATAACCCTTTTCCAAAACTCGTTCTCGTAAAAAAATTTAAATTTTTGAAAACAAATTGTACCATAGCCCCTAGACCCCGGGGTCCAGCACCAGTTCTACCCTCTCTCTCTAGCACTATAACCCATCAAGGGATTTGGCCGCCTCAAATGAGGTTTCATAATCATATTTTCATTTCGGATCATGAGTGATTAATTCATTGGTCCTGAACCAGCCGTAAAAGTTTTCGTAAAAGTTTGCCACCACCAGGAATCAAACCCGGGACCTCCGGTCGCAGGAGCAAGCATGCTGGCGGCAAGTTTAGCCAGTATGGGCAATTTTTAAATGATGGCGGTAGAACTAATGAATCAGACACAGAAAAAAATCATTCGCGACTCTGAATTTAAACGGCAATATCTCGAATTCATGGATGAACATCGCCAGTTAGGTCATATGGAGTTATCAAGAGACATATTTACTACACGGTTAAAAATGAAAGAATAAAAATTAGTTTTAGCCCAGGTATGAAATTATTTTGAATAAATTTTATTCAATTTGAAAGAAGAAATGCATTATTTTCGTAAAGCTAAACATTATTCTCGCTTATTAAATGGTTTTTATTCTTATTTTGTTTATTCTTTATCCTTTTATTTAAAACAAATTTTACTCTTTCGTGTTATTCTTTGCAAAAATAAAAATTTGTCCTTTTAATGATAATGTTTATCTATTTAAACCTAAAATATTTTAAATATTAGAAAAATTAATGGACTTTAGCTAAATGTTTCATTTTATTCCAAATTAAAAAAAACTCGACAAAATAATTTAACCTTAAAAGATGTATGTGAAGTTGGCCCAAATGTCAGCCCAAAAAAACGCAGCGGCAACACGTAAACTATAATTTCTGTCACGTATGAACTATCAGCCCAAAAAAATCGTATGTCACGACATTTGGATGATGACAGCCCAAAACCCAAAAATATTTTTCTGTCACGTATGAACTGTCAGCCCAAAAAATAATCGTATGTCACGACATTTTAATGATGTCAGCCCAAAAAACAAAAATATTTTTCGTTATAGATTTTTGAAGTAAGCCGAAATAAAAAAGCCTTAAACACTATGATTTTCGAGTAGTTTTGGTCTCAACCTTTGCCGGTGCAAAGTTTTAGGAGGATGTAATTGGTATCTCATGGCGAGAATAGCCCATATATAGCTACTTTGAGAACACACTGTATATCTTAATGGAAGTAGAGATTTTGGGTATTGGTCATCGGTCTCACTATGATTTTCGACTAGACTTTTTGGTTATAATAAACTATGGCAGTTCGGTTATAATAAACTTCGGTTATAACACTATAACAACAGTTGCGTAATTTTAGTTATATCCTGATTAAGAAACTTGTTAATTCGACAATCTCAATTTCTTCTCTAGAGAATAACATTCTTAAAACTGTTTGTTTGTTTTTACTCTTTTCCTTTTACTGCTAGTTTGTCTATACATGTTCGTATCAATAAATTTGTGTGCCTGGCTGCAATTTTAAAATAGTAAACTGTTTTTGAGGTTTTTATTTTGCTATGAGATAAGAAAACTAACCAAATGTTTTAAAAATTGACACTTGGCACCGGCAAAGTTTGAGACCAGAACTTTTCAAAAATCATAGTGAGACCGATGACCAATACTCAAAATCTCAACTTCCATTGAGATATATAGTGTGTTCTCAAAGTGGCTATATATGGGCCATTCTCACCATGAGATTCCAATTACGTCCTTCCAAAACTTTGCACCGGCAAAGATTGAGACCAGACTACTCGAAAATCATAGTGAGAGCTATATAGTGTGTTCTCAAAGTGGCTATATATGGGCCATTCTTGCCATGAGATACCAATTACATCCTCCAAACTTTGCACCGGCAACGATTGAGACCCGAACTACAAGAAAATCATAGTGAGACCAATGACCAATACCCAAAATCTCAACTTCCATTAAGATATATAGTGTGTTCTCAAAGTGGCTATATATGGGCCATTCTCGCCATGAGATATACCAATTACATCGTCCTAAAACTTTACACCGGCGGTTTCCTTTGTTTTCGGATAACATATATCATTGAATGGTACTATTATCTGAATAGTGGCAAGGGAGCCCATTAATTCTCCGATCCACCTCTTCCCCCCCAATAAATGATTAGTTCGTTTAATGCGCCAATGCATACTTTAACATAAATTCTAATTCTAGTCAATAATAATAATAATAATAATAATTCCCAACGACCAATCTCCCCTCCCTGACCGCACGCGGGGAGTCACCATCAATATTATTATTATTTTTTGAATATAATTCCAGGGAAATTATAAACAAGGATATCATTCTACTAAATTAAAAATTAAAAAAAAGAAAGAAAACGAGAAAAATAAAATTATTAACAATTAATCGAAATAAAAAATGTGTTTAAAGAGCTATGGTTAGGAAATTGAAATGGATGAATCTATTTATACTGAATTTAGGAGAATGATACCCGCCGCAAAAAAGGAGAGACCAACCGCTGGTTTGCTTAGAGCAAGCAAATTTAAAACTAAGGAAAACAGCGGAAAATAGAGAAAATAAAAAAAATAAAAATAAAAAAATAAAAACAAAGTTAAGCAAAAATAAAATTAAAAGAGACCCAAATAAAAAAAAGCAAATGTTAGAAATTATAAATACTCGATAGAGTATTTAAGTCAAATAGATAAAAAAAATAAAATTAATCTAAAAATAAAATAAAATAAGTGAAGTCTCAAAAGTGAAGTCTCAAAATAAACTGCCACGGAACTAAAACGTATTATTTTTTTCGTTAATTTTTCATTTTTTATTTGATAAAATTAATTTATATAGCATGCAGGTTTGATAGTTTTACGACATATTTATTTTTGGGCTGACATTAAAACATAGCGGTTTTGCTGTGGTAACAGAATAAGTTTTGATTTAACATATCGAATATACAAAATATTTGGCAGATACTTGATGCAGTAAATGTTCGTATATTTTACAGATCCTTAATAGTTTTGGTATTAACATTTTTGGCCCTACTTCATATACATAAAGAACCACAACAACTTTTTTATAAATTTATCATTTTTGTATGTTAATCTTTTCTATCACGATAGTTTCATTTTTTCACGACACTTGCATTAGTGTTGCCAGCTTTTAAAACCGCCATTTTTTGGGCTAGAATTTTGGGCCAACTTAATATAGGTCCTTAAAAGTATAAATAATGAATTTTTCATCCATTTTTAGTAATGCATCATGTGCAAATTTTGATCCAAAATTTATATATTAAGGGCATCCCAACTAATTTGCATGCATAAAAGTTTATCAGAACTTCACTGTTGTTGCCAAACTAATTCGCAACTGCAGGTGATTGACGCCAATTCTTTGTTGTTGGAAAAATGATTCCTTAATTGAAATGTTGTGTCCAAAGGACATCTGATTTTTAGAAACTTATAATTCATATGGCAGTCTCTGTCTACCAAGAAAAATATTTTTTATTAATTTTTTCATCCATAAACTTTCCAGAGACTATTACGTTAATCTCAAAAAAATTAACACATGATTTTCGAAATTAGATGCCTTGAGTAGAACAAATGGATATACTAAATACAGATAAAAATGGTTGATACTGTATATACGTATACTGTAATTCTTGACTTCCTGTAGTTTTAAACTATCCCATTCCAAGCTCAACGTATAGAAGTAAACAATTTTCGAGAAAATCGAGGGAATAAAACGGCTAGGAAAATAAAATATTGCGGTGAGAACATAATTTCGTACACTACAACACACAACAGGTTCTCAAATTAATATCATTGTGATATGATTTTGCAGATAGAGCCATTTTGACGATATACAATTTTTATCCACTTATAAAACGTTAAGAAATTAAACTTCTCAACCTAACTCAAAATTAAAAATGTACTACGAGTGTTACTGAACAATAGGCAATTTAAGAACGTTTCGTGCTTATTATTACATAATCATTATTACGATGGCGTTACAGTATCTTTAAAATAAAATACAAATTTCACTCGACGCTACAAAAATTGTCAGAGGTTTTAAATCTGACGGAGGCTTTCAATATTATTTTAGTCCTATTGTAAATGAAGGATAATGATATGGGCAAGGTATAATAATGGAATAAGCTTCAATATTTTGATAAAACGCCTGATGATAACTGATATTCATACTTATTTAAATAAACATTGAAGAGAAAATCATATTTTTGTCATTTTTATTCAATTTTGCATAAAAATTTGAACAAATTATTTAGCTTTAAAAATATAAATTTGAATGTTTTTCAGTACAGGAATCATTCAAAATTTAAAATTGTATGTCCTTATATTTTATATTACTTTTGTGGGGAAGTAAGGGATAGTACTCTTTTTGGAAAAATTATTTTGATTTAGTTTTAGTTATTTCGACTTAAAAATTCAGTTACCAGTTGCCGATCATTTGAAATGGTTCTGCTGTGTATTAAGAGAGGTAAGTTTTTGTTCCAACACAATTTATGTGGTTTTATAATTATAATAATGATTATAACAAGCAACAATTAATTTTAAAAATTTATTATCTCTCAACAGAAACACATACAGATAAATCTATAACGAGCCGAACTCAGTTACGCTACTGCGGAACACGGATGGAAATTGTCTGAATTGTTATGTAAATGTAAGGGTAAATAAATAATACAAATATGTAGTTGATATTTTTTCTTATAAACTTTTAAATTATTTACGCCAGAAACTAGTTATAGATAGAACTAAACCACGTATTTGTAACATGAAGTATGTTATTTCACCCAACATTTTGGAAAATGCTAGGAAATTCATGGATTCCAAGTTTATTAAATGCGGATAGGATATAATCTTCGTAATTTTCAGAAACTATTGTATATATTATAAATTACCAATATATTTAATAAAAAACTATGTTTTATTATCATAATTTCTACACTTTTTTAACAGAAATTTCATTTAGAAAAACATTGAATTTGATTTGTAAAAAGAATAATATTCTTCCCTGAATTGTATAAAATATGGTAATGGTTAGTATTTATTTCAATCTTTTAATTAGAAAATATTATTCTTTATGACACATTTTTTATACGCCAAAAAGGGTAAATTTAGTCATTTTCAAAGAGCAAACTCTATTTTATATTTAGGTGATTTTGACACTCGCAGCCAAAGAATAAAAATTATCATTGTCCGACAGATGAATTTTAATCTTTTGGACAAAAATAAAATTTGTTAAAATTAGGACAAAATTATTTTAATTTTGAAAGTATAAATTTTATTTATTTGGGAAGTATAATTTTATTCCTTAGAAAAGGATGGACGTATAGTTATTCCGCAGAAGGATAGGAAAAGGATGGGTTTCATCGTTTTATTTTTAACCGTGTAATAACCAACAGTATTTTTTACTGCATCATGGGGTGATCAAGGAAAGCAGTACGACCACCAAGCTACGGATTGTATTTGATGGGTCATCCAAAACATTGGAAGGAAGCTCACTGAATGACCAGATAGCAGTAGGACCGTAGGTGCAGTAAAGTTTATTTGACCTATTATTAAGATTTCGCACTCACAAGATTATCTTGACGGCCGACATCGAAAAGCTGTATAGGCCGATCTGGGTCAACCGAAGAGATAACGACTTACAAAAAAATGTATGGAAAAAGAAGCCCTTTTGAAGAATTGTACGTATACAAGTTACTTACTGTAACGTATGGTATGTCATCAGCTCCTTTTTTAGCCACTTTAACGCTAAATCAAATTCCTTGGATTATAACAGCCTGATAGATGCTAAAATCATAGTTCAGCACCTAATAAACATAATGAATAAGTAAGGATTCAATCTTCGGAAATGGGCGTCTGCAATTTTGGATATTGAAGATGGGTCACAAGCTATTTCGATGCTTGGAGTGAGGTACTCGACTAAAAAAGATTGTTTCCAATTTAAAGTCAAATTAGAAGATCAGAAACTAACGAAACGATATATGTTATCTGAGGCTTCGAACATTTTTAACCCGATAGGTTGGCTATCACCAACAGTAATTAAAAACTAAAATTATCTTCCAGAAATTGTGACTAATAGAAATCGATTGGGATGAACTCCTACAAGAGCCAGTTTATCAAGAGTACGAAGCTATATTAGGATCAACTTGAAACATAGATGACATCAGAATCAATAGGTAGAATTAATAGGCTCCCTAAACACAGAGGGAGAAATAGAATTACACGGATTTGCAGATGCTTCCGAACTGGCTTATGCTGCAGTAATTTATAGTAGGATAAAGACCAAAGATGGGTACAAGACCAACATACTTACTGCGAAAAGAAAGGTGTTACCAATTAAATCGATCAGCATTCCACATCTTGAACTGTGTGCCGCTACATTGCTGACAAAATTAAAAACGTCCGTCCTGAAAATATTTAAGAGCAACATCGTTACAACTTATCGCTTGTGAACAGATTCCACGATTGTGCTCAGTTGTTATTATCATGTCCGAGTAAATGGCAGACATATGTGGTAAATAGAATGTCATTTATCTTGCAGCATACAAACGGAAGTCATTGGAGCCACGTATCCTTAACGACAACCCGGAAGACTGGGCGTCGCGAAGTTTGTTTCCGGAGAAGTTGCTGAATCACGAGTTACAGTGGAATGGAACTAGATATTAATGTTCTTATAACAAAAACTTGACAACATAACTTAAGTAAACTGGTGCAGATAACATATTCGTATGTTTATCCGAACCAAGGACGGCATTGAATTTACAGCATAACTTATGTATTGGCCTCTGCATTTTACCATCTGCCGCCTTCAAGGTTACCAAGTGAACCTTTCCATCTCCTCCAGTATGCAGTTTCAGCTCCTTTTTCAGTCTCCAAACATTTACAAATGGGTTGTCGTCTTTGATCAACATAATTTGATCCACCTTTACGTTAGACTCGTTATGCTTCAGTGTACCACCTCCTGCACATTATTTGGTCCATGTTCTGTAACGCTTGCCAATGATTTAACTAAATAATGTGTGGGAGTGAGCACATCTTGTAATTCCGGACCATTTGTACATAACGGACGATTGTGCAAAGGAATAATTTGAACTAGATTAAGTGAAATTCTGCACTTTAAATAACTCGTTCGCCAGTTAAGCGTTGCAGATAGGATTTAATTGCCTTTACTCCGGCCTTCCAGAGGCCTCCTGAGTGTGGAGAATATACTGGAATAAAGTGCCAATTCGTTTGAGGCCGTTTCAATACTTGCATTGCAATTTGTTCTCCATGTTCCAATATAATTTTATTCAGCTCATCGATTACTCTCTTTGCACCTTTGAAATTGGATTCATTATCCGATTTTTTGGATTTGAACGGACAATTTGGGCCCATTGATTTTGTGAGTGTAGCATATAGTTGGGACCTTGCCACCATAATTGAAAGCTTTGTTATTTAGCCGAGTTTAGGGTGGATGGAACGTGATGCCAATAACATTTCGGTCCATCTCTGCGGAGTTTCGGATAATCGGTCTAGCATAATACTGTAACCTGCCTCCATATTGTCTTTCTAAACTTGTAAAATCTCGCCAATTTGCTTCATTAATTTTGCTAGTAAGAGCGCTCCACATAAACAGTTACTTCTAGTCAGGCTACTGATAGGGTATTATAGTTGGCACATTGATTGATTGAACATTGGATATCTCGTCGTTTTCAGTACACATGTACACAGAACAGAAAATTCATATGTATTGTAGCGTTACAGTTAGAAATGCCTAGCCTTCGCCATTTCCTTCTTATCATACCGACACTCTTTAAAATAACATCATCTTCAAAACTCAATTTTGTGTCCTCCACCTCGCTCATTAGGTTGTCCATATACATCTTACTCATTATAGTTTGGGCATTCTATGGGTACAGGTTTGTATTTTCTTCAGCAACCTCTTGCAGCACTCGGATGGCCAACAACGAGGACGAAGCCATACCGTGACTTATGGCATTTAACTTGTATACCTGAATAGGTTCTTGTGCGTTGTCGCGCCATAGTATACGGTGATATTTACGATCGACAGGATGAATAGAGAATAGAGTAAATAGCTGACGAAGAGAGAACTCTCGAAGCTAGTACAAACCAAAAATTAAAATAAATAAATTAATGTTAAATATTCCTGCTATTAACTATCCTAAGTGCTACTTCCATCACTGTACGCCTATAATAATGTAACAACAATGACACCAACACAGCAAAACTGGAGAAGTCAAACGACCAAAACAAAAAAATAACACCTTGACAATGAAAGTGAATCCCTCCACTTTATAAAATGCCAAGTGCAATTATGGTTATGTGCATAACACATTTTAAAGACGATGTACATGATTGTTTGTCTGTCGTCTTCTTTTTACTCGTTTTAACGCGTATGTTAAATTTCATCGTGTAACGCGCATCATTCATGAGAATTGGAAAAGCGAGCAGTAGCAGTAAAAAAAACGAAGATCGTGCGTAATCTTTCTTCTCGATCTCTGTATATGTCGATAACATGTTTTTTAATATTTAAGCAATCAATTTCGTCTTAAAGTTTATTATGATCTCTATTTTTATATATTATATTTTAATAATGTTGTTGTTTTAGTTTTGATTTTCCGCCAATTTTAAAATAGACACGTTTTCTTTATAAAGGCTGACGTTATCAACGTTTCTAAATTTCAGTGAAAGTAATTGTATTGGGGATGTCGATTTTGTCGATTTAAGAAATAATTTAGTTTACGTAGAACAGGATTTTCCTATGGAAAGTGAAAATTGGAGTTGATTGATTGTGAAATACGGTAAGGCGCTGATATGTTCGTAACATCTAATGTGGCGGTCGACCGTTCTTATATTCTTTTCTATTTTGCCTAAGCTTTATTAATTACAAGATAGGCACACAGCAAAAAATGCTAGAAAGGCGTTTTGTGAGTTGTTTACCGTGTTTTATATGCAATCGCATATACGAGACCATTTCTCAACTTGATTTTCTTCTTTTCGCAGTTAAAAAGTAAAAACGAATATTTTATGTTAACATAACAACTGAGATTTTCTTTTTTTTTGATCGCACCGTATACCATTTAAACGTGAAATGAAAAGCGAAATTATAAAATAAATCTTGTACACCACCAGCCGTCGAAGACAGTACGCGGTGCGCTGTCTTCTTAATTGAATTAGTAACCTAATAAAATTGTTTATATTTGGTGTTCGAAAATGATAAAGAAATCGAGATACGATAAAAGATCAAATGTGTCATTCATCGATAAGAAATAAAAAAGAAAATTTCTGCTAATGATGCTGTGTATTTTCGTATATGTTGCAGTATTATATGGCGATAAAAGAGAAATCCTAAATTTAAAATTGTAATAAATAATTAAGTTTTTGCTTTTTTATATACTTGGATATTTTCTTAATTCCTTAAACTTGATTTTCTTGTTTCAAAATATAATATTTTTTTTAAAATTTTTTTATAAATTTTAGTAGGTCGACAGCGAAAAAACAATTTAAATTATTTTATTGTACTCGCGTATATATTTCTGTTCGCATAACGCAGCGCGACTAAAAACTGCGCGACACGATCTTTGTTTTGAGGGTGGCGCAACCTCGGTCAATGCCCCATACAAATATATAAATCAAGTGTGCGGTAAACTAAATTTTGTGCAATAAAAACGTGCCACCAGCATACTCGCGTATCTATAACACATCAATCTTTTTTAATGAATTTAATTAAATTTAAAACGTCGGCAATCAATTAAATTAAAAAATAAAATAATATTTATATCGATAAATCCATATGTACATTTAAATGTATAAATTATAATTACAATATAATTGATGACATTTCCATTAATCATATAGCGATACGAGTACAAGAATTTATTTCATTTCGCGTCCTCCTATGCGCCAATACATTTTTTTTCAGTTTTCATTCATTCAACTCTTTACGCGCGCATATTTAAATGAAAATGCAAGTGGTGGCAATGCGATACGTATCATTACTCGTACGTATTTATTGTAATTGAACGAGTTTCATTTTCTAATAAAATATTTAAATAATAAAATAAAAGTGAATTTTACTTTTTTGTAATAAACATTAAGAAAATAATTCCAATAAGAAGAAATCCGATATGTTTGGGTTCATTAAACTTTAGATCGATTCGCATTACCCGAACAAGTAGACTTCAATCAGATTTTATTTTAGATAATTTTTTAATTGTACGGGCTGGGCTACTTTCATTTAATTTCGATGTAATTTAATGCTGGAAGCTGTTTTATTGTGATACTGCGTAGCTGAAACGTGATGTTTGAAATGTTTATGACGGGTGAATGTGAGCAGGAAGCATTACTAGGTTAATTTTTGATAAATATATCCAATTAAACTGCTAGGCAATTAATTTGTCAGAATTTATTACAAAATAGTTTTTGCTGTATAACATGTCGTTATTTAATGATCAAATTAATTTATTAAATTTTGTTAACCCAGTCTCTATTTGAATGTTTACATATTAATTCCATCGAGCTGAAAGCATTTTAGCTAAAAAATGAGGCTGACCAAATCTCGAAAGTACGAAGTTTTAGTTAACAAAAAGACTAATGATAAATAAGGCCAAAGAGATCATTCTTATTTAATTTAAACCAAAATTCCTTACTGTTCTGCCAGATGATCTTCGACAACTTTACAATGTGTTAGATATAAAAGGCTACGCAACCAATCCATCGCCATTCACTCATTTGTTACGACTTCCACTACCGAGCCGAACGTCTTGCGTGGGTTAACAATGTTAACGGATTACATTTGTTGCTAAAAAACCCTGCTCTCGAATAGTATTGGTCTTTTCTAGAGAGAAATGGATGCGTAACATGGGTCGACCTAAAACACGATATAGTTGCTATATTTTTATAAGAACAGAAGATCTGACGCAAACATTAAGCAAACTTTTACGTCTCGCAAACAAACTTCAAAAGAAAGCTCCAAAGATTTCGCTATAGGCATTTCTGAATCAGCATTGGCTCTGCGAGTGCCACTTTCTGAATCTGATCTGGAATTCATATTAAGACGCAATATCATCTATTACCGAAATTCATCGAATTTCATCTACTACCGACTTAGTAAATCAGTGCATAGAAATAGAAGATACTTGGGACCGGTTAGCTGCTGAAAGAATCGGTGCTGAACAAAGCCCTCGACGCTATGTAAATGTAAATGAACTCTCACAAATTTCACCTGATCAATACGGGGGTTTTCTTTTTGTTTTTGATTTGTTGTGGGGATTATGAATAATTATTTGTAACAAATTCTTTCGAAGCAAAATTTTGATCTTAGATCAAAAAAATGACTGACAATCCAATAAATTTGATTGAAATGTCATTGAAATGCATTGCATTGCCAGTCATTTTTTTGATCTAAGATCAAAATTTTCGAAAGAATTTGCTATTAGTTTGCAATTTCTTTTAAACTTTCTGGTTTAATTAATGTCATGAGATATTTTTTGACAAATTTTATACGCGTAATTTATAGTTTGTTACAAATCGTGGGGCAGACCCAACACCCATGAGATGTCTCAAGCTGGGCATTCGAGAACCATTTTCATTTTGTTGCAATTTATAATATTATTCTGTACTGAATTGTAGATTGGACAAAAAATGCTACCTGTTATCGTTCGCGGGATATATTCCCATGGATTTCCCTTTCTCATCAGGTAACTCGTAAGCTTACTTATTTTTCGAGCAACTTAAGCTTTTAAAAGTTTGTTTGCGAGTTTTGCTGAGAACTTTTCAGCAGCATTACTTTGTACGAAATTTTTAGCAAAAACGATTTGTCAAGGGTGAACGATTCTAGGTCTGCAACGAAGGTTATAATTCAATACGTTTCGTTGATATGCATTTTATAGATTGGTCAATACATTTTGTTGAATAACAGAAAGCCTATTTGAGACACTCATAACCGAGGCTTATTTGTCACTGAGTAAATTTAATTCACGTATCAGTTGGTAGAGTAAACTATGAATTACCATGTGGTGCCCGAAGGTAACGAAGTACGGTGAAAAACCAGTACGAGGGCTGCCTTTTATATTTCGGGATTAGAGAACAAAAACAAATATTAATCATCGAAAATCGCTTTATTGTTTTTCAAAATATTCCCCATGAAGATCTATAAACTTTTGCATGCGTTTGAACCAATTGTCGAAGCACTTTTTCCACTCTGATTGAGGTATCTCCAAAACATGCATTCTGAACGCAGCAACCACTTCTTCAGGTATCGAAAAACGTTGACCTTTCAGTTTGTTTTTTACGTACGGGAATAAAAAGAAGTCATTTGGTGACAAGTCAGGACTATACGGCGGATGACTCATCAAATCGATGTTTTGAGTGCTCAAAAATGCAGTTGTTTGAGCTGATGTGTGAGAGCTCGCATTGTCGTGGTGAAGAGTGATCCGTCTTCGGCAGTTGGTTTTCCTGGTTTCTTGGAAGACAACTGGCAAAGAAATGGTTGTGTACCACTCAAAATTGACTGTTCTGCGTTGTTCTAGTGGTACGGTTGCGACATGTCCATTTTTCCGAAAAAACAGGCGATCATTTGCTTGCTAGTGCTTCGTGCGCGAACATTTTGTGTTGGATTCGGCTCATCTTGAAACACCCATACAGTCGACTGCTGTTTACTTTCGGGCTCATACGCGTAAATCCACGATTCATCACCTGTCACTATGTCATAAACGTGTTGTGAAGCACCGCGATCGTATTTTTTGAGCTTTCCTTTCGACCAATCGACACGAGCCTTTTTTGAGCGATTGACAAATTGTGTGGGATTCAACGCGAATAAATTTTTTTGACATTGAAATGTTTATGTATGCTGGTCCCACTAATGCCTAAGGTTGTCTCAATCTCACGATAGGTCACATGACGATCTTGCAATATCAGTTCGCGCACAGCATCAATGGTTTCCGGAACAACATCTGATTCTGGACGACCTTCATGAAATTCGTCTTGGAGTGAACTACGATCTCGATTGAATTCACCATACCATCGATAAACACTGGTCCTTGATGGAGCTTCATCGCCAAAAATTGAATTAAGTTCATCCATGCACTCTTGCTGCCATAATCCACGTCGAAAGTTATAAAAAATAATCGCACGAAAATGTTCACGATTTAATTCCATTTTTTCGCCGAGATGTTGAGTTAATGAGTACTGTAAACAACACAAATAGCACTGAATGTCAAAACGTTCTGAGTACATATAATCTCAAAAATGTCAAACTTTACGATAGAGCTGTCAGTTGCCAGATTGCAACACTAGGGTTGTCCAATCCTGAAATATAAAAGGCAACCCTCGTATGGCTGATGTGATGGTCCTGTTGACTCACTTTTGAGTCATTTGATTGTGGTGCATACTTTGCTGTAAATTAATGTGTAAAACCATATTTTTTAACAAATTAGCAAGTATATGAGATTGAAACTGACATCCGTTGTCCCGAGACTATAAATTCAGGCACTCCAAATACATTATAAAAACTTTCTGTTTTAGAAAGGATACGACTCCGTTAGATGTAACATTTCTCAGCTGCTCCTGTAAGACGAATTTAGAATATTGATCTAATACGATCAAAAGATGTATATTTCGTAATTTATTACGTGAATATGGACCCAGAAAATCAATGTACAACCTTTGGAAAGGTCGAACAACTTGGAAATAATCTCCCATTTGCGGCTGAGTCTTGTAGTTTGTCGGTTTTATTTGTTTACCAGTATCGCAGTTCTGGATATATGCCCAACAAACTCGGAAGTAATTTCTCTGGAACAACAAGCGTCTACATTACGATATCAGTGCTAACATCCATTCTAGCACTATAGGTAAAATGCATAACTTGCCATTAAAGATTTTAAAGTTCGTTATCGCCAGATTTTCCCTAAGAACTATAACTCTGTCAGCGTACGCGGCGTCGTTAAAAGCGTCTGAGCTCAGGTTCACATGAAAAGAACTCGCAACTTCTAAAAGTGCTATTGTAAGTTTATACGATAACAACACGGATATTGAGAATTGTTTGTAACTCTGCAGCACAGAAATTCGCCGAAAGAATATTCACTGAAAACGACAGTATACCGAAAACGGCAATTAATTGAAAACGTCAATTCACCGAAAACGCCAATTCACCGAAGAAACAATTCTCTAAAAAAGACAATGCACTGAAAAAACAATTCACTGAAAACGACAGTTCATAGAAAAAACAATTCCCAGAAAATTCATCGAAATATAAATAACTAACGCATCGAAAATATGCTTGCTGCCTTTGCTTCAAACCCTCTGTTCCTGATAGAAGACTTCATTAAATCTTAGATTCATCCAACACTGTTATTGAAATTCCATTTTAATCATTAAATTGAGTTCGATATTTATCGGTTGTGAAGTAAATGACTCATTCCACTAAAACCGGATTTAAAACATTTCTTAACCGATTGTTATGAAATTGCTTATGTAGTTTGGAAATATATATGATTCTAGTAAGCTTATGACTCGCCTCAGTATTATGCAAGAAGTTAAACTAATATCACACTAATTGAAAAATATAATTAAATAATACAAATGTTTCAAGGCTTTCTCGCACGAAAAAACAAATTTCTCAACTTTCGTTCACTTGGGAAGTGGTTACCAACTAGTCTAAAAAAAATTGAAAAACAATTCACCACAAAATACAACTCACCGAAAACGACAATTCACTCAAAAGACAATTCGCCGAAAAGTAATTGACCGAAAACGACAATTGTTCGTAAAACATTTCAACGAAAACGACAATTCACCGAAAACGATAATTTACCGATAATTTTCAAACGCTTCCCATATAATTAGAGCGTTTGTGTTGATTTACTATAAATTAAAATACTGAAGTAAAAAGAAGGGGAGGGGAGGGAAGGGGAGGAATGGGGGGGGGGCGAAGAATTCAGTTAGACTGAATTAAAGGAATTTAAGTATTTTAAAATTCGAGTTTTCTTTTTCAGTATTTTTTGTTTTCATCGTTTTCTGGATTTAAGGTTTCGGTTTTTCAATACGATCCCATTAATTACGTCTTTTAAAGGAACAATCGGGAGGTTGTATAAAGAAATAGTGGTTTTCTTTAAATTATCGTTTTCAGTGAATTGCCTTCGGTGAATTTCGTTGAATTTTCGGCGAATTGTCGTTTTCGATGAGTAGTCGTTTTGGATAAATTGCCGGTGAACTCTGATTTTTGGTTTTCCGAAAATTGTTTAACTATTTTTCAACATTTTGGTTTGCATTTTGTATCATATTTCTGTTGAGTGATTGAGATAGAAATTGAGCTTAGTATCCGTCCGAACACCAAGAGTCTTAATTTCTTAACATTCTTAAAAATTCGTCTCTCGATTGGTTGTTTTTTTCGACAACGGTTTTTTTAATTTTTGTTCGTGGTTAAGGTGGATTTGGCTGTATAATGAAAATTGTATTTGAATATGATTTCCAAATGTAGCTCTAGAAATCGTTAAATTCTGATGGAATTAAGTCTTTTACTTTGTGTTTTTTTTTGTTTTTGTTTGTTTTTGTTACGAAAAAAGGAGTTAAGACATTTCTTACGTGATCCCGATGAAATATGGTATCAAGAATAAATACATATGTGTTTCTAAAATGCTTTCTGTTTTGCAATTAGCTTTGGAATGTGGCCTCATGATGAAGTTGGGTTTGTAGAATGAAAATGGAATTCTGAAATATTTTTTAGAAAAAGTTCTGAAACATGGCCAACGATCATAATCAACTTGAGCATGTATAATAGACGTGGAATTTTAAACTTAATTTACAAAGAAGTTCTGGAATATGGTCAACTGAGAGAAAACTATGATATTTTTAACCGATAATTATGACATTGAGAATGTAGAATGAAAATCTAATACTAAAATAATTTTTGGTGGTTTACCTAGAATACGATCAAATGAAATGGAATACAACTATAATCTCCTGTCGGCATGGATTCATGCAATATGCAGATGGTTCTATATAAAATCAGACCTATACAGGTACGTCCTATATTTAGCATGCAACGGTGTAAGGTAGAGCGTGAAAGAGTTGGAAGTGCTTCGGCCCCAAAACAGATTGCATAGATTGAATCATAAAAAAATGGAAATGTCAAATTGCTCATCTTAATTTATGAATGAACTGTATTTTATTGAGTCGGCATGGATTAGAATATATGGAAAAATCCAGTTTTTAGCTCTGTTAATGAAAATTGGGCTTTCCTTGTAACTTATCAAAACCATCGTTTATAATTGCGAGCTCTAATGATATTTTTACTCAAAAGATCGTTGACTATCTCTTTGACTATATTCCGATCAGAATACGAAAATCTTCTCGGGTGTGAATATATCGGGTTTTTACTTTTGGTTTCAATCCGCATCTCGGTTTTTATATCCAGCTTATCTCCTTCACTTTCAACTATATTTGTCAGCGTGTCTCGAACGGTTGCAGAATCAGCATCTTTCCTGACTTTGTGGATCTGTATAAATTGGACATGATTCTATCTGGGTTCTGCAATTGCAATGCATTTCCGTTTTCCAGTTTAATAAGTGTTGCATGGTACGGTTTCTGTTTATTTTAACCGCTCCGCACCAACCACTGTGAGTGCTAAGAAAAAATCATTAAAATGCTTCATGAAGTTGAAATGCAAGCCTTTGAAGCTGCCGAGGCAGATTGCGTTGAGTCAACCAAGGTAGCATCAGCACTAATTTATGATGATCAAAGGCGCTACTAATGCTCTAACGATTAACGAAGTACCCATAGTGTTTCAAAGTAAAGACGGATAAACACTGTTTCGGAATATTGTCATGCATTTACGTGATGATCTCCCTGAGCAACCAAAATTTAAACGGGTTAACATTCGCTGCCCCCATTTAGATACCATAACGTACCCGATTTTATTTTAGATGGGTCAGGAGGGTTGGAGTACAAACATCTGTCGTTTTATAAAGCACGATGCACGAAAGCGATTCCGAGTATCTATGAAGGAATATTTTTCTCGTTTGTCAGTTAGGGAGAAGTTTAGTCAGTTGCTGACCGCGTTTAGCCCAGCAGTACTTAAATGAAGCTTATGTTCGAACAGAGTCAAAACATTTCAATGATTCGAAACAATTAACCGACATTGAGGGTAGATACAACAAGCAGATTGGAAAATATGTAACATTGCCATCTAGTTTGCGCAGGGTTGGCCCTTGCAAAATGCAGCAGCATTCCAAGATGTTATGACAATTGTTGTAAAGTGCGTAGAGCCGGATCTTCTGACATTATGACCAGCAATCCTCAAAGTATAGAAGTAATTAACAACTTTGAGAGCTGACAAAAAGAGGAACATCGATCTGGCTTGATAGGTCGAGTTTTCCGGTCACTAAAGTTTATTCATTTGGTAACGGATATTGTGGAAAATTGTCGTTTGAGAACGATGTAATAGAATTATTTTTATAAGTGAGGACTGCCACATGCTCACATTTGATGAATCAAAAGAACGACCGGAGGAAAACTTCGATAAAAGTGTTAATTCTTATTAAAAATATTATCCATACAACATGTGTCAATCGTAATCGAAATAGTCTATTCATCGTGCAAGTCACATGTTCGAAATGTTTTCCAAAATTCCATGATGTTGGGAAATGTCAACGGAAATCTCAATCACAGTAAAATAGAGACCAGTGAAATAGACGTTTATGGCGGCCGTCTTTTGTTTCCTAATGCATGATCATATCATATACTGATGAAGCCAAACTGATCCAGATGCAAGCCAGTGGAAATATAGGGAAATCTCCTTTCACTATGTTTGGTACGACAAAACACTTTCTGGAAGAAGAGACCGCATAGATTAAAGTAATTGGGCAGATATATACTGTTAGTACAGGTTGGTTGAAAAGTATTGAAAGCAAAATGAAAGAATGTGTTATTTTTTATTCAATATAATCTCCCTCACTTCATTCAATACACTTATTCCAATGACGCTTTCCACGAAGGAATTGTTTCAGGTTTCTGCAGTGATAGTAATCGCTGGGAGCCAAATCTAGTAAATACGGTGGGTATTCAAACAAATCGCATTTTAATTCGTTCAATTTAGCCATCGTCAATAGACTCGTATGAACACGTGCATCATCGTGATGAAAAAACATTTTTTTTCTTCTGTAAAGCGGGTTTTTTGCACGAATTGTTTTATCCAACTGGTTCAAAAAGTTGCAAAAATATTCAGAATGAAATGTTTTACCTTTTTAAAGATAGTCAATCAACAAAATACCTTTTGCATCCCAAAAAACTGATGCCATTAACTTTTTTGCCGATCGTTTTGACTTCACTTGTTTAGAAGCTGAACAAACAGCTTCAGTCCACTGTAAATGTTCTTGTTTCAGTTTAGGATCATGGTGATAGATCCAAGTCCCATCCATAGTTATAAATCTACTAATTTTGAAATTCTAGAAAACTTAATTTGGTGACAGAAAGTTTTAGAAAACTAATTTCTTCAAATGACACCTTTTCTTTGTATAGAAAACAAATGCCCAAAGAACGTTGATGTCGACAGAATCAAGAATCAAACTATTGGCTTGCTTCCTGAACAAACTTGAGTTTATTTAAGCACAGATGAATTCGACAGAAGAGATGAAAGTGAGCGTTTTAACTTTCCACTAGAATATTTGAATTCCACCGATCCGGCTGAAACAAGCATTCTTGAGAATCGGAACTAAAAGATTAGTTTCGAAACTCAGTTGTTGAAGAAATCTATTATTCGTTTATCACACTGCCTTAGATTTATTTTGTTTCCATAAAAAACAAGTCCTAAATTTAAAAATATGACAATCAGTGAAAGATGGAAGATCATGCTATCAAACGGTCTGTGTCGAAAATGCATCAAAAGACATCAGATTTGGACATGCAAGCTTCGTGTAAAATGTGAGGTAGAAGGATTAAACGAAGTCATCATCAATTGTTGCATAATGCCGTAGTACACAAAAACTAGAATTCAGCAAATCATGTTATTACGATATCAACAGGCGTGGTCGAGGTTCATCAACAACCACAAAAGATACATTTCTGTTTCGAATAGTACCAGTGGTACTACATGGTCGAGAAAGAAGTGTCAAGTCGAATGAATTAAAATGGACAGGCAGTACAACACGGACAGAAAAATGCAGTAGTCTAGTCGATCTGGAGAGTTCGGGTGTTTCTAATAACGACGTGTATAAGATATCTAACGTCTACACGTTTGCACCCCTCGATCTTCCAGCGCAAACAATGGAAATTGATAGTACCACTACCAAGTTCGGTCATCTATGAAATATACCGTGTGTCTGCTATGCTAGGCCTAGAATTTTTTTTGGGTTATATCTCTTGTATTTAGCAGTACCACTTCAGATTCAAGAAGGCCATATGGGGGAACCAATCACTACCAAAACACGTTTGGGATGGGCAATTTTTGTAAACTGAACCAAATCCAAACTAAATGTACATCAATGCGAGCATTACGTATTACACATCTCAAGCAAATTCGATGAGAAATGCATCCAGCCTTCAGTTCTGTAAAACCAATTACAAAACGCGGACGATTATCTACATGACACAGTGAAGCAGTTTTTCTCATTAAAAAATTTCGGCGTTAAAATTCCAGAGAAATTGATTGAATCAAAGGAAAACGAACGTGCTCGGGAATTTATGGAAAGAACTACACGGAAATTTGGTATTCATTAGGAAACCGGATTGTTATGGCGGACCGATAATGTTGCTTTCCCAAACAGCTACCCTATGGCCGTGTCGCGACTAGCCTGTTTGGAAAGAAAACTGGAAAGAGAGCCATCGTTGAACGAAACAATTAATAAGCTGTTGAAGGAATACGAGGAAAAAGGGTTTTTTCGCAAATTAAGCAAGAGTGAAACAATGATGGTCTACAAGCGAACATGGTACCTACCTATTTTCACAGTTACCAATCCGAATTAAGCAAGCGGAAATTCGATTAGTGTAGGATGCAGCTGCAGAAATAAACGGAACATCGTTAAATTCCGCTTTACGGAAAGGGTCAGATTTATTAGTTTCACTGGTGCACATTATAATGAGGTTTCGTCAACGACCCTTTGCTCAAACAGGTGACAGAAAAGAAATGTTTCATCAAATTGGAATATTAGAGTAAGATCAAAAGTCTCAACAATTTTTCTGGCGCGCCGGAGGAAAAGACCAACAACCGGATGATTATGACATAAATTCCAATGAAATTCCAGGAAGAGAGCTCAGAAGCGTCCAAGGCGATCTGTCATAAAATTGCCAAAGAAGTGATTCGAATTCATTCACTTCGTGGGTTTGAAATAAAAAACTCCATTTCAAATTCTCGATGAATATTACGAGAGCTGGGAGAATCTGAGGAACTAACGGGAAAGAGTTTGAATATTAGCGGAGACTTCGATGATGTGAAAGTGCTCGGAATGTGATGGGAGTTACAAATGATACTTTCTACTATCGTGTAAATTTCAATCGAATCGATAGTGTGATCATGGATGGAACAAGGAAACCTACAAAACGGTAAGTTCTTCGAACTTTAACAATGGTCTTTGAACCGATTGGATCGATAGGAACTACAGGCGACCCTATGCTGGGCACTGTTTAAGCGAATATGATATGTTGCGTTCACACTTTAAAACCACCGAAAAGATGGTTCTGGCCTGACTCGATGAACGTGCTTTGTTGATTGAGATCAGATCACAAACGATATCGACAATTTGTCGCATATAGAGTAAGGGAAATACCGATTAAAAGCAACGTAGCCAACAACGCTACGAAGGGGAAATCTGAGCCCACAGTGTTCCCAACGAATAGATTATTTGTGGGACTCATGTTTTTATATGAACCAGAAACAGGTTGGCCAGTTCAAAGGCTTCCAAAGGAAAGCAGTGAAATAAATGAAGAATTGAATACACAATTTTCACATAATATAAAAGAACCATCGCCAGTTGCAAGGCGATTTCAGTATCAAAGCAACAAGGATTATGCAAATGCAACGGTTCACGATTAGTTGTTAAAAGCTTGAAATATAAGGTGATTGAGGAAGAAGTATACTCACTGGGTCTCATAAGTATGGAACTACCTTTCAAACTTAAACGACAATAATTTCCTATATTAAGGCAGGACTAGCTATGAGCATAAACTAGTCTGAAGGTCAACTCGCTCTTTGGAGTACGTTTTCATCATGTTTTTAATTTTCATCTAGGATTTTTCCGTGCGGTCATTAAAATGTGTACTGCTGGTGGTTCTCACGTGCTAACATGATGAACCTGCGTTGGACTTGATTTCATTATAACAGCCTATATCTATTGTCTACACGTGTAAAATTACGACGTGCAGACAAAATGGCACAACACCGATCCTAGGTAAGTCTAGACTGAACAAATGAGAATTTTACTAATTTTAAAGGAATCTTGCAAAAAATAAATAAATTTTATTCCAAACATTCAATTTAGCCATCTGACTATTGTTTACAATAATTAAATTTCTATACGCATAACTGTTTATCACCACAAAACATTATTAATAATAGTTTTTTAACGTTTACTTATTGGTACTTTGTACATGGCATGTAGATGAAATTTCAAGATGAAAGTGAAATTTATCTCACAATGCTGACTCATTCGAGTTCAAGTTGCTGTCAGCATTGTTATGTCAGGTGAAAAACAAGAGTGCATACAAAAATTTCTTTTATACGTTTTATAATTAAATTATTCACATATTAATTACGATTCGATAATCATAATGTTGAAGAAAATTATATGCATGTTGATTGATCGTAAATTGATCGTGAAATATTGATCGTGAAATAATTGATCGTGCGAACAAAATTAAAAAAATTGTCAACGGTTTAATCGCGGAAAGGTGGATAATTTACGTTAATTTCTAGCTGCATAACACCACTTAAACTTGAACTTGTCACAAGATTTTTATAAGTTTTAGTTTTTAACACAAATTGAATTTAATTACCGTAATTTTTTTTTATGTATTATTTCGTTTCTCATACCTTACCATTATAAATTTGTTAGCGGTTAAGCAATTTGATCAAGAAATTTTTAATGTGGCCAAACACTCTTCTTAAATACGCGGTGAACACCGTAGTCAAAACATTGCGTAATTTTTTTAAAACAACTTTGCTAATTTATTAATTATCTAAACATAAAAATTATTTGGTTTATTCTGCAACAAACGAATATGAGATGCGATATATCACAATGACGGATGGTGGTGTATCTTTGGTTAGCTCGAGTTATCTCCGATTACCATTTGCTGTGATGTGGTTTTACAAATTTTGATGTAACGTCAGCAAGAAGTCCGGTATGCTTGTTTGAACTGTATTCGACCAAACTTTTAGCACCATTTTTTTCATCTATAACTTGGTATGCGCCTAAATGTCGATTACGTAAAAATGTGTAAAAATAGTAAACATTTTGGCTTTGAAACTTAAATAAACTTTAATAAAACCTAACAAATTACCTTTTACTTCATCACCATCACGTTTTTCCCATTGTTTTTTATTGTCGCCGGTATGTGGATCTGATACACCATAATCGAATTTGTATTTTGGATAAGTTTTCTTCTCATGATGTTTTTCATAATGTTCTTCGTGTTTTTTATGTTCACTATGATGAGGTGGAGGGCTCCACACCAACGGTTTATGTTCTGAATGTTTTGATCCGGTAGTTAAACTGCTATAGCTGCTTGCCACTTTACCATGCGAATCATGACTATCAGATGGTTTGGTCCATTCACTGTGATGCACTTTTTTTGGTTCGACGTGGTGCGTTACGATACTGTAACCAGTTTTTTTCGGCGTTGGATGTGCCACAACCACGGCAATAATTACCATTAATCCAATAATGTTTGAGAACATCATTTCGATGTTTGTTTACGTTATGTTTGGTAACTGCTTTTAGCTAGCGGGCAGTTACTATCCAATTGAAGGAAACTTAACTGAATGATAGAAATTTTTGAAGCACATCTTCATTTATATATGACTCGATTTCCGCCCAAAAATTATGGTAATTTGATAAATGAATCTTCATTTGTTTATTTCTGTTTTATGTCGCGCGTGTTTTCTTCACATTTTCACAAAAGGTGGCACACACAAAATTATTAATCAAAATATTAACGATCATCGACCGCTTTGTCTGTAAATTTTTTATTTTGTTCAAATTTAACGAGATCGAAAGTTTTTGATCGAAGTTTTTTTTTATTGTAGTGCACTAAAAACTAGTTTAGTTTTTTTTATTTGTGGCCAGTCGGTTGATTGATAATATTATGAAACATTATCATAATTATTATTGTAGTTTTTGATTTTAATGGCATGTTCTTTTTGCAAAATAGTTATAAAACTTAAAATTAAATGGAAAAATTGCAATAAAATTGCGATAATCTCTTACTTCAAATTTTATGGACTCGTTTACAAAGAATGTTATGCTTGTAAGTGTATAATATTGTTAGTTATGTCATATGTGTATACAATTATGGGATACTTGAGTAATAGTTGCTATTAATAACTATTTCCGCGTAAGGTGGTTCTGTTAACGGATTTTAAATACATTCTAAATTGATTAATTGCGAACCAATAACTCATCATTATTTGTCATCTAAAACCTTCTCATAATAATACGTATGCCGATTTACCGTTAAATAACAAACAAACATCACACACATATCATATATTCCAATTCAGATTTCGAACATTTCTGTTACACTGTTAAAATAAAGAATGTTTTTTGAGATAAATACATAAAATTAGAAGGGTTGTCAACTATTTGGAATTCAACTCAAACAAAAAAATACAATTTTTGTTTATTAATGTAGGTTTTTGTTTTAATAAAAAACAAATTTTGAAATAATCTTTATTGAGTCAAACGGGTGGGGATAAAATGAAAATGAGAGGTTTAATACATTTTGAAAATTTATTTGTTGCCAGAGCGGGAATGATTTTGAACAAGCACAATTTAAAAGTTCTTCTCGTAGTTAAAGCTCGAGCGATAACAAAAATGTTGAGGAGGAATTTTTCTAAGATGGCGTTATGTGAAAGGAATAATCTGAAGTTTTAGCAATCTATTGAGCCATATGATTGAACGGAGTGGCAGTTTGCTTTTTAGTTACGCCTAGAAGTAAATACATTTTATTGTTATTGGGTCATACGTTCTTGGGTCATAGTTCTCAATTAACTCTCTCTATGGAAATGGTAGCCGCATGTCTGGCACTGTGGGATTAGCCCACCCAGCAGTAGAAAAAAATTCCTTTTTTGTTGTGTACTTATTGCTTTAAGGACTGGTTATTGCGGTAGCTACCAAAATAAACAGTGAAATTGGTAGTTGGTTAGTGGAGGCCATAGAGAGGCGTTCTAGAATGAACTCTGAGATTTTTGATAACTTTATACTAGAACTACCCAAACAAATAAAATTCGAAGTTTATTCAAACAATTGTAGGACATCCCCTGCCCTCTATTTAGGAAAAGCATATGGTCCATTTGATTAGTCAGACATATGGCCGTCATACTCATTTGATTCAATAAAGATTCTCGTGTGGAGCTGCTCCTGATTGTAGAAAGATCTTTTAGGATAGATGCTGGATAGATGAGCAATTTAACAACAAATTTCAGATTCTGAGTCCAAATCTCTGTAAAGGCGTGCATTTTCGATTACAATCAAAATTAAGATACAAAAATTCGTAACAAATTTGCTGCTCTAATAAGGAAGGTCCAATAAGGATGACGGGATAAGCAATTTATCTATTACAGTTTCTAAAGGAACATGAGTCCAATTCTCTGCAGGAATGCGTTTTAATAGCCGATTATCGTTTTTTCGCTAAAACTTAAAATTGAAAGACGAAATTCGTAACAAATTTGTTATCCTGGTTAGAATAATCTAATCTGATCAGGTTGGATGAGCAATTTAATATCCTATTTCGATATCCAATTTTTGATTTTTTACGATTTTAATCATGGAAACAGCATTGCATCAAAGTGTTTGCATTAAATTTTGTATTAAAACGGATTCAACGAATCGAACTGTTGTCAAGAATTCAACTTATTTTACCGCTCGCTGATCGAGAATTTACCTCACCCTTGATAGTTACGAATTATTTTACACACTGAAAAGCCCCCAATTTATGAATTTAGCACATGGCCCCTCAGTGATATGGTATGCATTCCTAGGGCCGAGAGAGAAACGATTATCAATTAATTTGGAATCAAACCGAATACATCCAGGTTTTATGAGAATATGAATCCCTAGGCAAATGAAACTAATATGCCTATTTATACGAGATCAACCAACCGTATAATAAATTATCCATTCGTCGCACCACCCAGTTGTCGAGGCATCAAGCAGTACCATGCGATTACGTGTCGTTTTTGAAGCTCTCGTCAAATTTTGGAGTTATACATTGCAATCGCAGTATAAGATGATCCCCATCTAAAGTGGAAATGTTGTCATCTTTCCACGATGAAAAATCCAACTTTCGAGTTGTTGGTTACGTTGATAAACCAAATCTCTAATTCTACAATGACGAAAAACATTCAAAACAGCCTTTAATTTAAAACTTTTCTAGGCGTTTTAAAGGTCCCTGATCCCAAAATGTAAACAAATCCGGACATCTGATGATCTGGGGATCTCTACTTCACTAGGGTTGAGTACCTGCCAAAGGAAGTCAATCACCCAAAATACCACTATATTGCCTTACAATTTTCCCCTATACTTGTGTAGTAGTATATATTTTCAGACTACAATTTCAGTACCACTTTAATTCATAAATCCGCCGTTTTGGCGCTGAAAGCTTAAAGAATGTACATGTTCTGAATACCTTAGTACTCAAAACTACCGTTGTGGCGCTAAAAGCAGTTATAACTTTTGTTATACCCATATCACTACAAATTTCTTGAAAAAAGCAAAAATTTTATGATCAGGTCTCAAGTTCACATATCCACCTTACTGGCGCTGGTTGCTAATTATTCGATTTTCATATAATGTCTCGATGTCGATTTTCATATTCGTGTTGTAGTTGATAAATCCACTGTTTTGGAGCTGAAGCTAACCACTAATTTAATATAGAAAATATAAGTGTCAAATGTCAATGAAAAGGTCTTGAAGAATGTCACAAATTTAACGGAAGCTTATTAAAAATCCAAATTACCGTTGTTGTGCTGATTAGAGATAATTGTTTCACATTCTGATATGATAATGATCATGTCATAGTTTTTAAGATTTTAGACGATGGATAATTATTTTTTATCAGAGATTTGTTTCACAGAATCAGCGTTTCGGTGCTTTTGTCAAAATATTTCTTTCTCCCTCCTTGTGAGGTTTCAGCCCCTAAAACTTTAATCTTTAGAATACTTTAAGCTGAGTCTTATTGTTTAGAACTCATAATTTTTTGAATAGAAACGAGCTACTCTGGGTTGAAGTAAGACTGAGCCACGGAGCCGCAATTGATGATGCCCAACGCTCTGAGAGGAAGTATCTCTAAAAGTCTTATTTGGTTCTACCGAAAAATGATCAACGAGATTGTAACTAAATTTTATAGTATCGGCCACTCGGTTTTTCCGCTTATAGACGTAACCAAAAAAGATTAGGACTGTAGGCTGCGGGCCAATAGTCGGGTAAATCGTTTACTATGGTAAAAATTGGATTTAGAACAGATTTTTGGATCAGTTTGTCATAGACTTTTGGAAAAAGAAATGAATTTACCGAAAAATTTACTTAAAATTGACATTTACCCTTAGATTGGTACACACACTTAGAAACATAGTTAGGGCTTTAGTGAACCGGATGATTGCGCCATCTTTTAAAAACTAAATTTACTAAAACATTTATAGAAACAAAACAAAAAATTTGACATACCAGTTGGATAGGCTTAGTCTTCCTTTGTCAAAAAGAAATTTTTACCGGATTCGATCTCTCTCTCTCTCTGGCACTATAAATCCCATCAAGGGATTTGGCCGCCTCAAATGAGGTTTCATAATCATACTTTCATTTCGGATAATGAGTGATTAATTCATTGATCCTAAACCAGCCGTGAAATTTTTCCTTGTCACCACCGGGAATCGAACCCGGGACCTCCGGTCGCTGGAACAAGCATGCTAACCACTTTGCCACCGGATTCGATCGGTTTTATAATAAATATGTTTGATTTTAATGGACAAAAGATGTAGGGTAGTGTGGGGTATAGCAAAGGCAAATAAGGCAAACATGTTTTAAGGCATAGGATACTTTCGTAGTTTTACGGAAATTGATGAGTTGAGGCCTTGTCTGAGCCCTGAAGTAGTTGTTGCATTTTCCCTCTCTGCGACAAGCCACTCTGAGTGCCTGAATAGTTATTAATAACACTGTCTCTTAATGAGGTGAAATAGTACATATTACATTTAAGGGCATAGCACATAAACCAATATGCTTTACCAACTTTTCGGATGTGTATTTGAAAATTCTTTTGGAGTTTTACCGCTTTTGACTTGATTTGATGTATAGTTTCGCCATCTACCGCGGCTAATATTATATCTGGCAACTTTAATTTTTTAAAAATCTCTTTGCAGTGGGAATATATAATTGCTGATCTTTCTTCAAACAATAACTAAAATGATCCATCGTCTATCGCCTCACACAAGTTTTAATTTTATTAAACATAAAAACTTTTCTATTTACGAAGATTTTTGAATAGGAGGGAATAGCAAACGTTATGCTTTGTAATAAAATAAAAAATTGGCAAATTTCAACGAAATTAATAAAATTAAAATTTGGAAACCCATCAACTAAATTTTGTTATGTGCTTAACATTATGTACATAAATAAATTTCGCGCCAAAATACGTAAAACCAGCAAAGCAATTCATTGAGAGTTCCGGTTATGTCGTGTACAACAACAATATCCAATTAGACAAACGAGCGTTAGTTTTAGCGTGTAAATTGTGTCGTTTATTAATTGTGTGAAGATTTTTTTCCATTTGACGAATTGTTACATGACACGTCGTGAGTCTGGTGTGGTTTTTCCAGTTTTTGTGAATTATTAAATTAATTTTGTTATCGATAAATTATATAATTCTGGGTTTGTAGGCCACACGTGTGATTGTCTCAAACCAAAGTAATGAACCATTAATCTTAATATATGAACACCAAGTTTGAGTTTGAGGAAGTCGTTTAAATAAGAATAAATTACGCAGACAAAACCCACAAAAAAATGTTATTTGTTTGTTAAGATTTTTTGTTGTTGGCATTTTTGTCTTCACACATGAAATTACACAATTCGTAATCGATTAAATCCATACAAAATTATTAACTTTATGTTATGTTTATTTACTTATTTAGTCTTTTGTCTGTTCCATTCATGTAATTAAACTCCATTAATCCGCGATTTATTGCTTTAAATGGCCAAGCACACATTCTTTCTCTATAATCATAAAATATTTTTGACCAAATTGTTTTAATAAATTTTGGAATTGCTCGCGGTTGGTACAAAAATAGTACATCGTTATCACGCAATGCTGCCATACATACGTAAACTTGTTAAGTTAATTCATTGCATGTGCGTAAACTCTTATATTTGCTCTAAGATATTAACCCAGAAATGCATTAAACCATTGAAAAGTAATTTTTTAGTCTTAAAGCGACATTGAAGTGTTTATTTATGAATTATAGCGAACAATTTTTGTTTAGCGTTGAACTGAAATTAAAATAGTTTTGAGAGGCGAACTTAATTTCATTTCTAGTTCGATAGAAGATAAAAAAAATATATACAATATAACATTACGGTAATGGCAATGGATTAATCTGTTTAAAATTTAAAAGTGATCTTGAAACGCTTTTCCAATATCCAATACTAATTACTATAATCTTCGGAAATGCCATTATTTTTAAGAAACTTTTAGTTGAAACCCAAAATCCGCCATCCATATCGTATGTTTGCGTTCTCCGGTTTCAAATAGCCTCACCACAGTAGAAGGCTCTACTTGAGGGAGCTGTACAAATGTCTGAACCAAATTTGTTCGATTCAAAAAACCCTAAATGAATTTTCCCAAAAACTCATCGTAATCCATTCCTGGCATTAGAAAACCTATATCCCGCCCGAACGAAGGACCTCTTAAACGAACTTTTCCGAAATTAACACATCGAAATCGATTCCTGGCATTTGATTGTTTGGCATCCCCTTTACCAATTTTTATCAAACTCGTGCTAGCTGAAAAAAAAATCAAATAAAAAACCACGCCAGGTGGTATCAAAATCGTTTGAGCCGGAATAAAATGTAAAAAAGGATGAAGGTAGAAACTTTAATTAGATTTTGTTATAACAACCAACATTTTAAAAACAATGTGATTAGTGCAACCATGTAATGTTACCGTAACGCAAGCAACATAACTTCGTGTAATATTCCGCAATATGATGAAACATAACGCCAGATATCTAATTATCGAAAAACACAAGACACAACACGAAGTTACATGAAGCAACATAGTACAAAATCGCCCAACATGATGCAACATCAAAAAACTTGGTACACAAGACGCAACATGGTGCAATACAACGCAACATGATGCAAATCAAACATCACGGTGAACCATCACACAACATGGTGCAACATTATGCAACATGGTGAAACATTACGCAACATGGTGCAAGATGACGGTCTATCCGGAGGGCTCCTAAACGAATTTTTTGCGAAATCAGAACTCCTCCCAGTCGCAACATGGTGCAATATGACAAGCATGTTACAACAATCCACAACGTAGTACAACATCCCACAACATTGTGCAACATAACTTCGTGCAATATCGGGCAACATGGAACAACATTATGCAACATCATGCAAAATCATGAAACTTGGTGCAACATCACGCAACATAGTGCGGTGAAACATAATGTTCTATCCGATTGGGATGAACCCCTAAATAAATTTTCCCGAAATAGGAACCCTTGAAAAACGTTTTTTTTTTTAAATTTCGAGACCAACTTAAAATTTTACCACCCCGACCGAGTAGGGAAAATCAAAAAAAGAATGAATGTCCTCGATTATGCTGGAAATTCTGATAATCAGCTAACCCAACACGATTCCTGGCATTTGATTTTTATCAAATGTTTGACATCCCCTCTACCAATTTTTATCAAACTTGTGCTATCCGAAAAAAAATTAAATAAAGAAACCACACCAGATGACATCTACATCGTTTGAGGCGAAGATAAATGTAAAAAAAAGACCAAGATAGAAACATGAAGATTTTCAAAACGATGGTGCAGCCATTTAATGTTACCGTAACACAACCAACATATGTAAGATGGTACAACGTACAACATTCCGCAATATGATGAAACATAACGCCAGATACCTAATTATGGAAAAATACAAGACACGACACGAAGTAGGATGACGCAACATAGTACAAAATCGCGCAACATAGTGCAACTTGGTTCACAATGCAACATGATGCAGTACAACGTAACATGATACAAATCAAACTACATGATGCACCATCTCACAACATGGTGCAATAAAACGCAGCACATCTCGCAAGATGGTGCAACATTGTGCATTATGATGCAACATGGTGAAACATTTAGCTTTCTTAGTGCAAGATGCAAACATTCCTCAACGTAGCGCAACATTCCACAACATGGTGCAACATAACGCAATATCGTGCAAAATGGAGCAATAAAATGAATTTTCTCGAAATAAGAACTGCTCAGCCCTCTGAATAAATTTCCCCGAAATCTGAACTAATCGCTAATTTTTAATAAAACCGTGCGTATAAAAAAATTAAAAACGGAAACCGGTCCTCACCGAATGTCCCCCTAACCCAACTCCTACAAACTCAGGAGTGGTAGCAATTGTATAATGGACAAGCCGATGACCGCTCGTCAATTTTTTGCCAAAAAGCTCTCCCTCTATTTCTTTTACTGCAGGTAGGCTACCGAGTTATTTGTTCGTCAGGCCCAGTTACACAATTCACGAACTTTTCTCGTCTTGACCAGTGATGATTCTACCTGGGAATTTCTTTATTGCAAGATTCAGTACCTCATGCCATGCGGTTCTTTGTGAAGGTCGCATCGCCCGCTCCCTCTGTGTTTTTTATCATAATGTTATTTGTCTTATTTTCTCTTTAATTTTAGTAGAAGAGGCGATCTTCGAGTATATTGACACGTTGGTTATCTTGTACTGGGAAATGGTGCACGGTGATTTTATAGATGAGACTGTGTTGTCATGGTCCATAGTGTTTTAGCTCTCTAGCTAGAACCTAAGGATCCTCTGGGATTGGTGCATTTGGAGGAGCACTATTTCGATGGTTTTAGTGTTCAAGTTGGTCTACCACAACCAAGCTATATGAAACCAAAGGCCACCAAGTATCCTAAGTTCCGTGTCAGAAACCAAAGTGTTCTATTGATATTTATAGAGGTTATACAAGTTAAATTCAGCCAGAGGTTTTGAATGAGCGTTAGGCTCTTAATACGCAGAACATTTTTCACATTCACTTTCAAATAAGATAAATTTCAAATTCTGTTTAAAGGTCGGTTTTTAACCAGGATTTTAAAATTATCAGGACTATTTTTAACTGCGCAACCAGGATTTGGAAATCGGTGTTTTTATCACTAGGAATTTCACTAATAACTCCGAAAATCCAAACAGACCAAATAGCTGTTTTGCTTTGGGAAAGTCCGCTTAGCTTAAGCTTTAATGGATACCAAGTTTTAGTTTTAAGGGGACATAGCACCTTCAAAATTGAAAAAAAAAGTTTTTCAAAGATTTTTTTTTAATGGAACAAAAAGAGATATCTTTTAATGAAACTTTCCATTGCCATTTTATTTAACTGAAAGTACAAAAACAATTTTTTTAGACTTTTTTTAGCTCAAGGTCGTCTGCTACAAGGGTTTTCCAAAAACACTGAAAATTCGCGGCGTGCATCATAACTGCTCTCAGAAACGTCTGAAAAAAAGGGGGTTTTATTCAGCATTAAATCGCTCTTGGAATGAACTAAAAGGAAAAAAATTGGTTGAAAAATAAAAAAACGGCAGAATTTTTTCGAAAATACAGCTTTTTTGTCCCCCCCAATTAGTTGTAACTCAAAAAATTGAAAGCCGATCTCTCCTTCCGTAGTTCATTTGTAACGATATGACGTGCATATCGATACATGAAATTTTTTTTTGTCATGCTGCATTGTGTGTGACGTGACAATGTCGATTTCTGACACAAAACATAGGAAATAACGATATTGCATTGATTTAAGCATTTACAAATTATCGGTGGTTTTGTGATTGTACACATAGGTACATACATTTTATTTCTCTTGTTATATATACCCCACTGCATAATTGTTTTAATGTTTGAGTTTATGACTGGATTTTGTGTATAATAATTAATCTTTTTGTGGTTGTACATCTTAGTCATACTACCAGAGATGAGTTTAACATTTTAATTTTTTTTTTGCGTAATGATAATTCGCCATTCGATCCTGGATATGTACAACTCACTAAAATAGTATGTATTGTTATTATCTAAACCTATGTACTCAATTTTTTCATTACACATACTATGGTCTGGTATACGAATCTATGAAATAATAAAAATTGGGATAGATTTTCATTCGAATTATAAAGTTGAAAGTAAAAATATCTCTTATCTAAAAAGTGTTTTGTTTTGCATATTGTAATATCAAGTGATATTCAATAAATTTTAATAATTCCAAGTGAATTTTTGATAAAGGTTAAATCTTTTTATAAGTGATTTTGCTATTATACGAACGAAATTATTAAGTGGAAAACCCAACTAAAAGTGTGAATTATAAATAGTGGTCGCCAGAACGACATTGTGTTTTTTTGTTTGTTTTCACAATCGCTAGATACTCCATTTTATTGTGTAAGAGGTACGTTAAAATTTCTTATTGTTGGTTTTTATTACACCGTGCATTTTACCTAAATACCTTTTATATTATCTTGCTGGTTAATTAATTGGGTTTCTTTTCTCCTTTCACGTTTTGCTTCCCTTAGGAGGAAAAAAAAAACAAAGTTCCGCGGAGCGGATTATTATGCATACTTGGATAAGCGGACGACCGCGCTTTCAAATGGCCTTGTAAGGATTATATACCGCAATAATTATAGTGCCAAAAACCGTGCTGTATCAATTCTTCAAGCACAAACGTGCGAAGAATTATTTTTTTTTGGGTAGTTACTTGTACCAGTGTAACTTTCATAATTCTTATCGGAAAAAAAAAAAATCCAAAATAGAATAAATTTGTAATTACGTTCAATTTTATAATATTAGTTAGTAATTAGTAATATTTAGTTTTTGATTCGATCGCAAGAAAAAAAAAAACTTTTCCGTACGTTGGTCCGCAATAAATACCTAACGGCAACGGGGGTAAAGTAACTTTAGCGATACAGTTTTTTTTTTGCTAAGATAGTTTATTATGAAGATCTTATTATATTCAATTATTGCTTTTTGTTATTTTTATTTTATAAAAAATCAGTTATATTTTTTTTTGATTTCTTGCATCTTATCTATATAATCTTATTCCGACTATTTAGTTTATTCGAAACTTATTGTGCCAAAGTGCGTATTATTCGGGCGCGAGAACCGTATCATAACTTATATTCACAGGTGTATCAACGAACTTGGGTAAAGCGCTTCACCAGGGACCTTGATAACTGTTGGGTAAGTTCTTGTTGTTATTATATAATTTTTTTTTGTATTTTACTCCATATTGGTTATAATTTGATAAAACTAAATATAACGAATAACAGATTACCTTAATTTCTTGTTTAAATAATTTTTTTTTATAAATTGCTTAAAATGATACTTATTTTAAATTTGTGTTATTCAAAATCATAATTTTGTTTTTTTTTTATCTTTATTTTTTTTTGTTGTTTAAATTTCAAAATAAATTAAATGGAAATAGTTATATGGTTAAAAATTTAATTCTTTCATTTATTATAATTAGTATTCCTATTTTTCTTCTCTATTTATTGTATATGAATTAGCATGATTGGCTAATTATTTCAAGTGTGGGATAGAGCGCAATTTTAACCAGACTCTAAAAACCATGTAATTGGTGAGTGTTCAGTGATTATTTGGTTCATTCGTTCATTTTTTTTCTTTCCTTCTTCTTAAGTTCTCGTTTCGCATTTGACGGTTATTCACGATCCTATACAGCTGTAACAAGACCCACCCAACGACCCCGAGCCTAGCCGCGCTAATATACCGTCGTACAGTGTTGATAGGATAAACATTTTCTATACGTAACCACCGTATGTGGCTAACACCCAATTAAGGTCATTTTATTTTAAATCCGGTTAGCCACAAGGCAGTGTGGTTACATAGTGGCGCCCAAACTTAAGGTTAAATCGTTATGTTTTATCACCCGTTTTTTTTGTGCATGAATTTTTTTTTTCTTCTATCATTTATTTTCAATTTCATTTGTTTTTTTTTGTTTTTTTTGTCGCAATACAGACTATACTTCTACTTTATGTATTGATCGGTTAGTGCGTATGCTTCAATTATGAATTTTCTTCAGTATAATCCACATGTTTTGCAATCGTAATGTATATCTATATTAATTATGATCATTAGTTATCGGTTATAACGTTACACTACTACCTCCGGGTATTGATTAGGTTTACTTATATCCCTTAACAAAAAAATTAACCTTACAGTGATTTGAGTTCTCTATTCTTATTCGATTAATTGATATTAGGATTTTCACTCATTGTAAAGATTTCTTCTCATTACGAACTTCACTATTCAATTAATCAATCCAGATTGTAAATCTTTGATCGTTTGATGGATTAAATGGTGAATTTCGCAATCTTTCCACTTCGTTTTTTTTTTGTGTTCCAAATAATCCCAAAACCTTTTTGTGACTTGTTATTGAGTTGATGGTTGAGTTGCCTCTATTCCAAAATATTATATTATTGACATTTCTATATATATATATATTATTTCAAATTTTCGTAATACTTATTATTAAATTAGTTTATATTCGTAACCTTGATTTTCGTATATATTATTTTTTTTTCGTAATTTATTTTATTTACCACTTAACATAATAATTTATCTATAATGGATCCTCGACTACTTGATGTAGATGAACTAAATGTGGAATGTAGGGTTCGTAATATCAGAGGTTACCCAACGGATGTATTGTTCCAACTCGAAAAGGCTTTCGAACTAGAGTCGGATACACCGGCATTACGACCTTACAAAATGCATTCTGCTGCTAGGAAAAAACCACAACACGAAATTTCAAAATGCTCCAAGAAATTATCTGAATTGAAATCCCAAATGGAGAAATTAGACGTATCAAAAGAGCTTGACATTAATGTTATACGTGGCTTAGAGACCCGACTTATCCATTTAAACGGTCGATTGACAAGAGCACAACGATCACCGAAGTATGGTAAACAAGCAACAGAACTTTTAGAAACTACTCAAACGTTACTTTTAAAAATACAATCCGTTCTACAAGATAACACCGACTTAGAAACTACTCTAAATGAGATTAAAGAAATGCAATTGGAAGAACCGGGCGAAATTTCAGAGTCAGATGATGACAATGAAATCCCTGTATTTGATTATTCTGAAGGAGCTAGACATAATTATGAGGACAAAAATAGTACTCCTCTAACAAGTTTAAATTCTTCTAAATCACGAAGATATATGACTGACACCCGTACCTTAGCTAGATCTGGTATTTCGTATGATGGCCTTTCTAATGCAGTTCCCGTGGATTTATTCTTATTTCAAGTTGAAACATTGGCGAAGTCATTAAATTTAGCGGATGAATTGTTATTTACCGAAATATGTTTTGTACTAAAAGGAAACGCGTTACGATATTATTGGACATATCGACGCTCGAATCCAAATGCTACATGGGCACTTTTTCGGAATGATTTGATAGAGAGGTTCAAAGATCGGAGAACGGAATTTGAGCTTCGTCGCTTAGTGGAATCCCGAAAACAACATCCTAAAGAATCATTTTTGAACTTTTATAATGAAGTTTGGAGCCTGACCTTACAATGCAAGAGGACTTATTCTGAGGAGGAACTAATAGATGTTTTAAGAATGAATATGCATCCTGCGCTGCAGTTAAATCTGACGGACAAAATATTTGATAGTGTTCAGACCCTCATAAAGAGCGCAACTGCGTGGGAAACGACTTGGTCGCGCTTGGGTATCAACATCGACACGATTGTGTCCGGAAAAAAATCTCTTCATGAACTTCATCTACATGAAGGTCAATTTAATGCTTCAGAAATGGAACCACCAGGGGAGGATGTTTTTACCGAGATTGCTCAACTTAATACTTCTAAAGCACATCGGAAGTCCGTGACATTCGACAATATAAATCATAATAATATGTTCATTTGTTTTAATTGTGACGACATAGGTCACACATTTCAAGATTGTCCTTTACCGTTAAAACGATTTTGTTTTAAATGTGGGTATAAGGATTTTATAGCATCCAATTGTCCGAAATGTTCGGGAAACGCCTTGCGGGTTCCGAGGCAGTCTGGGAACTTGGTTACCCCAAAACTAATATTGATGTCCCAGAAAACCGACAATGCGTGCAACACGGACCAGAACGGAAACCAACGCGAACAGAACATTGGGAATGTGAATCGGTAGATTCTGACGATTCCTTCCATTCCGCTACATTCTTAGATACTAATCATAACTTTAATGAAACCCTAATTAATAATAATTCTTCATTTGATTCTAATAATTTTTTATCTTATTCTTATCCACCATTAGTCAATCAATGTTCAGTCGGTACTAAATCGATTGGCATTCAAACTGAAGATATTTGTTCTACATATGATTGTGATACTGTATCGGCAGATGATATTCATATTAATCTTAGTAATATAGCTAAATTACACAAAGTTCAACCTTCTGTCAAGCAAAAGATACGTACACGTCTTTATTGGGATAAAATTCGACAGTTCCATTCCAATATTTTAAATTCAATGATTTCCAATGATTCCAAAGATAAACGACCCTACGCAGATGTTCTAATTGATGGTTGTCATTATCATGGTTTACTTGATAGTGGAGCTAGCGTTAGCGTATTAGGCGCAGGATCGGAAAAACTCTTAAACAATCCAGATATTACACTGCATCCTCTAACTACTTCTATATCTACTGCGAGTGGTGAATGTCAGCGAGTTTTTGGATATATAAATGCTAAAATTACATTTAATGGTGAAACTAAACTCATTAAATTATTAATTGTTCCAAACTTACAACAACCCTTATATTTGGGAATAGATTTCTGGAATTCATTTGGATTATCTATTGTACCACACACCATTTCAAGTTCTTCTATATCTATGTTGCCGAACGATTCAACAACTTTAAATGAACTAAATCCTACAACCTTTTCTTACGAATCTACTACGGATCATCATGTATTGTCTTCTGCAGATCAAGAACGATTATGCCAAATTATTGGGAAATTTCCATCTAGTTCGAAATTAGGTCTTGGTCGAACGCACCTTGTACAACATGAGATCAAACTTATTGATAACAAACCAATAAAGCAACGCTTCTATCCCGTTTCTCCAATTCGACAATTGCAAATTAATACAGAAATCAAGCGAATGTTATCTCTTGATGTCATCGAGGAGTCAACCAGTGCGTGGAGCTCTCCTATTGCCCCAGTGCCAAAGAAAAATGGTCAAATTCGTCTTTGTCTTGACGCTCGACGTCTAAACGAAGTAACACAAAAGGAAGCGTATCCTTTACCCTTAATAGAAAGTCTACTCAGTCGACTTGATCATACCCGTTTTATATCAAGCCTCGATCTCAAGGATGCCTTTTGGCAAGTACCCTTGCACCCCGATTCGCGAGACAAAACCGCATTTTCTGTGCCAGGTCAACCTCTATTTCAATTTAAAGTGATGCCATTCGGCCTGTGTAACGCGCCCCAAACTCTTTGCCGTCTAATGGATAAAGTCATCCCCCATAACTTACACGACCGTGTTTTCACATATTTAGATGATTTGTTAATTACTTCAGCAACATTGGATGAACATTATGACCTGCTTGAACAAGTTGCTGTTCTCTTAACTACTGCCAACTTGACTATTAATGTCGAGAAGAGTAATTTCTTACTCAAACAAATTAAGTATTTAGGATATCTAGTTGGAGACGGATGTCTTAAAACCGATCCTGAGAGAGCTAGAGCAATCCTTGAATTTCCTATACCGCGTACTCGAAAGCAAATCCGACGATTCATCGGGATGTGCGGCTGGTACAGGCGGTTTATTAAAAATTTCTCTATCATTTCTGCTCCGCTAACCAATTTATTGAAAAAGACACAGAAGTGGAAATGGTCTGAAGATACGCAAAACGCATTTGAAAATCTTAAAGAAGCCTTATCTACAGCTCCGGTACTATCACATCCGAATTTTGACGAACGCTTCTATATCCAGTGTGACGCCTGTTCCAGTGGAATCGGAGGAGTTTTGTTTCAAATCGATCAGCATGGAGCTCAAAAGCCCATTGCTTTTTTCTCGCAGAAATTAAATGATGCACAAAAAAATTATTCCGTTACGGAATTGGAATGTTTTGCTGCGGTACAAAGTGTTCGTAAGTTTCGCTGTTATATTGATGGTTATACCTTTACAATCATAACAGATCACGCCTCTTTACAATGGTTGATGTCTCTTAAAGATCTTCAAGGCAGACTAGCTCGATGGAGTTTAAAATTACAGCCCTTTAGTTTCGACATTCAACACATAAAGGGATCTCAAAATATCGTTCCGGATACGTTATCACGTGCATTTGAAACCCACGTTGAATCGATTCAATCTACTTTAAATGATGACAATTTTCAAATTGATCAAAATTCACCTCACTTTCTTCATCCCGCATATGTAGAACTAATTACTACACTAAAATCGAAAACTAATGTTAACAGTGATCTTCGCGTTATGAACAATAAAATTTATTTTACTGATCAATTCGGAATTAATAGCGCAATTAGTGATTTACCCAAGTGGAAACTATATGTTCCATCTCCATTAGTGCTCGAGCTAATTCATCAAGCTCACGATCCCCCGACGTCCGCACACTTAGGAATCGGGAAAACATTAGAGAAATTAAAAAGATATTTTTATTGGCCCAAAATGTTAGTTACCATTAAAGATTACATTTCGAAATGTGAAATTTGTAAAACATGTAAAGCACCTAATCAAATTTTACAGCCCAATATGGGGAATCAACTTGTAACGTATAGGCCATGGCAACATCTTTACTTAGACTTTTTAGGACCATATCCAAGGACTAAACTCGGTAATACATATTTATTTATTGTGCTTGATTCTTATTCTCGTTTTGTTCTTTTATTTCCCATGCGTAGTGCGAATGCAACTTTGTTGTGTCCAGCACTTGAGAATAACATATTTCACGTATTCGGGATACCTGAGTCTATTTTAACCGATAATGGACCTCAATTTTTATCAAAAACCTTTCACAATCTTCTTCAACGTTTCAATGTAAAACATATTAAGACTCCCAAATACTCCCCACAGAGTAATGCGAGCGAAAGGGTTAACCGTACATTATTATCAGCAGTTCGTTCGTATATTTCTGATAGTCATCGCAATTGGGATGCCCATATTCATGAGATTGCTTCTGCCCTTCGAAATTCTGTGCATTCATCGACTGGATTTTCCGCGCATTATTTAGTATTCGGACAACACAAGATTATGAATGGTTCAGAATATCAACTGTTGCGAGATTTAAAATGTTTAGAAGACTGCTCGATCGTTATTCAACAAGCCGATCGTTTGTCTTTAGCTCAAGAGAAAGTTTTGCATCACATGCATCAAGTACATCAGAATAACGAAAGACGTTATAATTTGCGGTCGAGAATTCGTGAATTTCAGATTGGTCAAATTATTTATGTACGCAATTTTGTTCAAAGCGATGCAACAAAATCCTTCACGGGAAAGCTTGCTCCTAAATTCATCATTGGTAGAGTAAGGAAATTGATTGGTAAAGTTGCTGTCGAAGTTGAAGATATAAGTGGTAAAGTATTAGGCACGTATCATATGAAGGATATTAAGACATAAACTTTCGCCATAAACATGAACCATGTTAATCGATGTAATTGCCCGGCTTATGAGACGCATCTCAAGGTGTGGGACTGCCCCACGACTGTAACGATATGACGTGCATATCGATACATGAAATTTTTTTTTGTCATGCTGCATTGTGTGTGACGTGACAATGTCGATTTCTGACACAAAACATAGGAAATAACGATATTGCATTGATTTAAGCATTTACAAATTATCGGTGGTTTTGTGATTGTACACATAGGTACATACATTTTATTTCTCTTGTTATATATACCCCACTGCATAATTGTTTTAATGTTTGAGTTTATGACTGGATTTTGTGTATAATAATTAATCTTTTTGTGGTTGTACATCTTAGTCATACTACCAGAGATGAGTTTAACATTTTAATTTTTTTTTTGCGTAATGATAATTCGCCATTCGATCCTGGATATGTACAACTCACTAAAATAGTATGTATTGTTATTATCTAAACCTATGTACTCAATTTTTTCATTACACATACTATGGTCTGGTATACGAATCTATGAAATAATAAAAATTGGGATAGATTTTCATTCGAATTATAAAGTTGAAAGTAAAAATATCTCTTATCTAAAAAGTGTTTTGTTTTGCATATTGTAATATCAAGTGATATTCAATAAATTTTAATAATTCCAAGTGAATTTTTGATAAAGGTTAAATCTTTTTATAAGTGATTTTGCTATTATACGAACGAAATTATTAAGTGGAAAACCCAACTAAAAGTGTGAATTATAAATAGTGGTCGCCAGAACGACATTGTGTTTTTTTGTTTGTTTTCACAATCGCTAGATACTCCATTTTATTGTGTAAGAGGTACGTTAAAATTTCTTATTGTTGGTTTTTATTACACCGTGCATTTTACCTAAATACCTTTTATATTATCTTGCTGGTTAATTAATTGGGTTTCTTTTCTCCTTTCACGTTTTGCTTCCCTTAGGAGGAAAAAAAAAACAAAGTTCCGCGGAGCGGATTATTATGCATACTTGGATAAGCGGACGACCGCGCTTTCAAATGGCCTTGTAAGGATTATATACCGCAATAATTATAGTGCCAAAAACCGTGCTGTATCAATTCTTCAAGCACAAACGTGCGAAGAATTATTTTTTTTTGGGTAGTTACTTGTACCAGTGTAACTTTCATAATTCTTATCGGAAAAAAAAAAAATCCAAAATAGAATAAATTTGTAATTACGTTCAATTTTATAATATTAGTTAGTAATTAGTAATATTTAGTTTTTGATTCGATCGCAAGAAAAAAAAAAACTTTTCCGTACGTTGGTCCGCAATAAATACCTAACGGCAACGGGGGTAAAGTAACTTTAGCGATACAGTTTTTTTTTTGCTAAGATAGTTTATTATGAAGATCTTATTATATTCAATTATTGCTTTTTGTTATTTTTATTTTATAAAAAATCAGTTATATTTTTTTTTGATTTCTTGCATCTTATCTATATAATCTTATTCCGACTATTTAGTTTATTCGAAACTTATTGTGCCAAAGTGCGTATTATTCGGGCGCGAGAACCGTATCATAACTTATATTCACAGGTGTATCAACGAACTTGGGTAAAGCGCTTCACCAGGGACCTTGATAACTGTTGGGTAAGTTCTTGTTGTTATTATATAATTTTTTTTTGTATTTTACTCCATATTGGTTATAATTTGATAAAACTAAATATAACGAATAACAGATTACCTTAATTTCTTGTTTAAATAATTTTTTTTTATAAATTGCTTAAAATGATACTTATTTTAAATTTGTGTTATTCAAAATCATAATTTTGTTTTTTTTTTATCTTTATTTTTTTTTGTTGTTTAAATTTCAAAATAAATTAAATGGAAATAGTTATATGGTTAAAAATTTAATTCTTTCATTTATTATAATTAGTATTCCTATTTTTCTTCTCTATTTATTGTATATGAATTAGCATGATTGGCTAATTATTTCAAGTGTGGGATAGAGCGCAATTTTAACCAGACTCTAAAAACCATGTAATTGGTGAGTGTTCAGTGATTATTTGGTTCATTCGTTCATTTTTTTTCTTTGCTTCTTCTTAAGTTCTCGTTTCGCATTTGACGGTTATTCACGATCCTATACAGCTGTAACAAGACCCACCCAACGACCCCGAGCCTAGCCGCGCTAATATACCGTCGTACAGTGTTGATAGGATAAACATTTTCTATACGTAACCACCGTATGTGGCTAACACCCAATTAAGGTCATTTTATTTTAAATCCGGTTAGCCACAAGGCAGTGTGGTTACACATTCTGAGCAGAAATATATGTAGATCAACGTGTTAAAATTTTAGAACGATTGGATAAGTAGTTTTTTCTCAATCTTGCACGCCAACTTGAAAAACGTCATTTCGAGATAACCGCGTTTAAAGTTCGTCATTTCGAGATAACCATGATAAACCAATAATTTTTTTTTTGAGATTTTCATGTTTATATCATTAAAATCATGTTTTTAAACGTTCATTCTAACATAATCTATCATAAAAAATTTCAATTTTTTGAAAATTTGAAGGTGCTATGTTGCCTTAAGAAAATAAAACCATTTTGTAGTTATGGGTTAACATCAGCTTAGGTCATACATTTATAGTCTCAGTCTGACCTAAGCTACTAGAAAAACATCCAAAAGTATTGGTTATTAGTAGAAGAAATGGCGAATATACGGATTATTGTTAAATTTCAAGATTTCATATATCGAGTTGCTTTACTTCGAAGATCAGTCATTTTGCCATTTTAAGGATCATTTTTAATATTTTATTCCGCTGAGATATTTTATTTAGTGAAAAATGTGGTACATAATGAATGAAACTTTTCCGCTGGTAATTACATAACAAAATTTATTCTCTTTAGTGATAGTGCTGCCACTTGCGGCAAGTAGCGTAAACTGTTATTTTCCGCTGTAAAAACTCCGCTATCTTATACAACATCAATTAGACCCAACTTTTGTTTTTACAAATATCGTTTGATGAGGTGCCAGCTTCCTGGAGGCGATTAAGATGTCGAAATAAAACAAAGTTCATATTGCTCCCATGGTTGAAAATTAAAAACTACAAACCTATAAGCTTGACTCAAATCGGTCAAAATATTTTTTCCGTGAAAGACGGACAACAAACCTGCCGCAAAAAGATAAACAATATTTTAAAATCTTTTTATTTTGATTACGTATCTCATAACAGATGTACTAATCAGGAATTTATTTTTTATTTTAAAATACTGACGGACAAACTCACGTAGCGTTTTAAGAAGATACACACCGAACAGAAATTATTTTGAAATCTTAAAACGATTTCACATCTAATTGTAAATTCTGATAGAAACTGGCAGTAAACATATAGTTCGGCTATGAACGCATTGTGGAGATATTTTGCGAAGCCCGAAAAATTCACAAAGTTTCAAATGTCGAAATCGTTGTTTATCTCCTTTGCTGTATAGTACTAAACTAACATCTGGAGTAACTAATTTATATAAGTGTTTGTCTCGTAACAATATTCAAATTCATCAAGTTCGTGACTTGAAGAAAGGCCGTTACAGAGAAAATTAAAACACCAATTAAATCAAATTATGCATACATAGTGATTTTCTTCACCAAATTGACTTTCTCATGCAGCTAAATCAAATTTGATTATAATTGGAAAGGTAAATTTAAATATTGATAAATAATTGAATGACAGTACGATAAGGCAAAAATATTAAATTACTTGCTGGTCACACTCACGTTTTATAATTTTATTACATTGACCATAACACAAGAAACTGCAGCGCCACTTAATATTTAATTGACTACAATTTTGTGCATATCGATATGAAAATGAATCGATTTCAAATTTAAATTGGAAATTGATCGAGAATCGAGAGAATATAAAATATTTGACCTGCGCGTAACTACAATTCCTGCCAAAACGCTTTATAATCGCACGAATTTTTTAAAAGTTTAATGATTAATCATTTTTCATAAATCACCAGTAATAAATCAATCAGAAAAATGGTTCCAATTAATTATTCTTTTGTTATTGCCGTGTGATTAACTGCCTTAATTCGAATTGCAAAACACTAAGCATATAACAAGATACCACAAACCAATGTTGTATGGTATATAATTACAGCCACTGTGCGCTTTTATGAAATTTATTAAATTTTGTTGTTATAGACAGACGACGTTATGTGTGCGATTGACAAAAATTTAGAAAAATTCAATAATATAACAACCGCATTACATAATTAACATAATTGCGTTAAAATAGAATATGCAAATAAAATATAATTATATCGCGAATTTCAAAAACACATGTGCAACTTACACCATGCGCAATAAGCATACAACAATAAGCGCTCATTTCATTCATCTCATCAACAAATTGGTAACAAAAAAAAAAAAAAATCTTCCAACCATTGTTCCAACGTCTAACATAATTATTTATGATTATTGCGTTTAATTATAACACACATAAAGAGATTATTGAAAAATAATGTTGGTTTATACTTTTGTAGTGCACTCCATGGGTATGGAATTATGTTACATGCCTACATCTAAAAATTCGGGTTATGTCATTTATTCAAACAGAAATTATGTTAAATATGTAGTTAATAGACCTGTCGAACGTACACATATATTGGATTACATATTACATTTCTTATTATGTTTTATTGTTAAAAAAAATTTTAATTTATAACGATAAAATATGAAATTATCATTAAAACTATAACATTATTTGGACAATTTTTAAACTTAGAGTACTTGTTAGATGTTTATATCGTTTGACCTGGTTTCACATGATTGAAAATTATACGATTAATGCTGCACCGTCTTAAACACGTATATACCTATTACCTATACCTACTTGCATGCATGTGTGTTAAGTAATTTCGATAGGCCGCAAGAAATTTGACAGACTAAATATGTAACGCACTCGTGTAACATAAATTAGAAATGTTTAGGGAAATATTTATTTAATAAAGTTCAACGACGTATGACGCTATCGTTTTTAATAAATTTATGCAACTCAAAAATTTCAAGTTGATTTATGTCACTTTGTGTTGTTGTTTTTGGTATTATTAGTTCAGGTTTTAATGATTTATTGATATGTAAGGTTTTTGTGACGTAATCTCAGTTTTAGTACAAAATATTATATAGTGACAGTAATAGGTAAACGAATTACAGCCTGCAAATGAGGAAACGTTTATTACAAATTGGCAACACATGTGACTGTGTTTTAAATATGAAAACTAATTAAAATGAGCACAAGTTCATAAGGTCATCATTGTGCTGTGAAATATGTTTACATATTATGATTATGTAACCGTTTTAAGCGATATTAACACAAAACGCGAATTGCAAACATGAAGTTAACATATACACGAGTATTTCATATATGGCTAATGCCCGCTTGGGAACGGAGTACTGTAGTATTTCTAAACTAATTCCAAAGAATCTTAATCAGAATAGTTTAGAGTACGTCTGTTTTAAGTTGGGGATTAATAAACAATTGCGTGAGAAGTCAATGAATCCTGATACTTGGCCAATTGGTGTTTTTGTTCGGAGTTTTAATTCCTCTAATTTTCGGACACTTGGGCCTGTACGAGCCACGGAATCCACAGTAAAAAGTGGTAATCAATACCACTACAACATAAAGAACCTTATTTTTTATGATAATCCTGTTCCAATTAACAATTTGCGGGTAAATATAAATTATTCTTTAAAATTTGGCCATTTAAATGTAGGCAGCCTAGTTAAACATTTTAATGATATTACGATTTTGTTACATGTACATCAATTTGATTTTCTCGCTTTATCTGAATCTTGGCTTCACAATAAAATTACAAACAAGTCGCTTCATATAAATAATTATAAGTTATTGAGAGTTGATCGAATTAATGATCGTTGGGGTGGTGTTGCTTTATATTTTCGTGCCTCTTTAAATATTAAGAAGTTGGCTCCCGGTTGTTTTGGTAAGGTTGAGTTTCTTGCTTCTGAACTTATAAATAAGTTTGGTAAAATACTTTTGCTGATTATTTATAATCCGTCGCCTGTGGTAAGTGTTGATTCTGATAATTTGAATAACATTTTTACCCAGTATTTGTCGGAGTATAAAAAGGTAGTGTGCTTGGGTGATTTTAACTATAACATGTTAATTAGTAATAAATTAAATACTTGTTTTCAAATACATAATTTATATAGTTTACCATTTGACCCAACCATTCCTGATTATAATGGTATTGACTATGAGCATTATACTAAATGTTTCTTTTCGTTAGACTGGTCGAATCTTTTTAATTATACTGATGTGAATGATATTCTTCAAGAATTTAATTTGAATTTCTTACTTTTGGATAATATGTGTGTACCCAGAAAGATGAGTATTAATAAATGTTCAACAGCACCTTGGCTAAACGCAAATATCTTAAATTTAATGGAACGCAGAGATTTGGCATATACGAAGTTTAAAAAATATGGTTTAGAATTGGATTTTAATTATTTTAAATTTCTAAGAAACAAAACTAACAAAATGATTAATCTAGCTAAAAATAATTTCTATTTTGGTAATGCGTGTAACTCCAGGATAACCTGGAAAAATTTGGAAAAACTTGGTGTTTTATCTTCCACAGGAAACGCAAATATTGTATTTTCTGCTGAAGACATTTTAATTGGGTTAAGCAAATTTGGGGATTCGGTAGGTGTTCTTAACCTTTACCTGATTTGGATTATTGTGAATTTGTTGACAGTAACTGTTTTTTGTTTGACTGTGTAGATGAATTTATGGTGTTGAATGCTATTCGTGCTGTGAAATCAGATCTGAAAGCCTATGATTTAATTGATTTTAAGATAATAAAATTTTTTATAGGTTTATTTCTTCCGCATATTACATTCATCATCAACCAATGTTTGACAAAATCATTTTTTCCGGATGTATGGAAAGTAGGCTCTATAATTCCTCTGCCTAAAAAAGATCTAGTATCTAATATTGGAGACATTCGTCCAATTAGTATTTTACCAGCTCTATCAAATGTTATGGAGAAAGTCATGCAATTGCAAATTCAAGAGCATCTTAAACACTTTGATTTTTTAAGTAAGTACCAATCAGGATATAAAACTGGCCATCGCACAACTACAGCTTTAGTGTATATAGTTGATGATCTTTCTGCTATGCTTGATAAGAAAAACTCGTTTGCAATTTTGGTTTTGTTAGACTTTTCAAAGGCTTTCGATAGTGTGAATCATGCTCATTTGTTGCAGAAACTTTACTTGTATTATAAATTTTCTAAATCTGCCGTAAAATTAATACATTCGTATCTGAGTAATCGTAAGCAGTTTGTAAAATGCGGTGCCGATTGTTCAAGCATTTGTGATATGGTTACTGGTGTACCTCAGGGTTCTATTTTAGATCCATTGCTTTTCTCCATATATATCAATGATCTGTCATGGCGTATAAAGCATTGTAGATTCCACTTTTATGCTGATGATTTACAGATAGATGAGACCATCTCATGTCTTAACAATGATCTAAAACAGATTTCTTTTTGGGCTAAAAATAATTCACTTTCTCTTAATCCTGTTAAAAGTAAGGCGTTATTTCTTTCTAGAACTGTTTCGCTTAATTTGACTCCTACACTTCTTTTGGATAATGATGTTATTTTATTTGTTCCTTTGGTTAACAACTTAGGATTAATATTAAATTCGAAACTAACCTGGGATGATCATGTAAATTCTGTATGTCAACGTGTTAATTATAGTTTGTATAAGCTTAGATTGATAAAGAAGTTTTGCCCAATTGATTTACGCATACTATTAATTAAATCCCTAGTTGTGCCAATTTTCACTTACTGTGATGTAGTTTTTGGTGTATGTGATTGTTCTTCTAAACGTTTGCTTGAAGTTACTTTTAATAATTGCATTCGTTATGTTTTCGATCTGAGGAAATTTGATCACGTCTCGGAGTATAAATATTCTATTCTTGGATGTGACTTGTTTGGGTATTATTATTTCAGAACTGCTCTTTTTATTTTCCGTACCTGTTGGAGGCTGTAGCGGAGGTCGGACTGCAGAAAAATATATTGAGGACATTCTCTTGGTTAATGTAGTACCCTACCACTCCGCAGTTCATGGATGAGGTTGAACTCGAAATGATGAAGTGGCCAACCGTCAGTATTTGTGGGACGAACTAAAACAGAGGGTCCAAGCCAGAAATCCGGTACCATCTAACATCAGTGACTTCAAGATTGCGTTGGATGAGGAGTGGGGTTCGATCCCTTAAGTTCAAACTTTAATAAAAACCTTACTATGGTCAATGGGGGAACCTCATGCGAACCGTTGTAGTCGCAAGGGGAGGAGGGCAATACTAAGAATTAATCAATAAAATTGTTTTTGTTTTGCTTGAATTTTTTGTTGTAATTTAAATTTAAATAGTCCCACTATTTTATTTCATAATCAACAATTTTTGTTGCGTTTTCATTCAAAATTCATTATAAAAAAGTACTGAACCAATTTGAAAATAGTGATCGTTAAGCCTGTGAGTACTGAAGGTTTGAGTCGATTTATTTACTCGTGAGTGTAGTTATTTAATTTAAAATACATAGTGAAAAATATTTATTGACCTATCATCTTTCTTAACGCTAGCACCACTCTAAAGTAACCAACCAAACAGCACAGTAGTTTAAGATTTGGTATTTGGACCGGGAGGTACCGGGTTTGTATCCCGATAGGGGTAGGATGCAAAAAGGATTTTTCATCATCAGATTACGATCTGAAAAATAACACAACTATGACCCTGTTGGAGTGCAGAACTCATGAGCCAACCCGTCATATGCAATGCGCTGTTGGTTCTACGAAAATCGGACCTATAGCCGTACATCCCCGTGCTGTAAATTGACCAAACTGCAAAAGCAAGGATAGCATAGCCAATCGCTATAGGTTCTGCGTACAACTGGTGATGATTATAGAAAAAAGGCGCAAACGCCAAAAAACGTAAACTTAGTTAGAGACATATTTGGATTCAGTGAACGAATACCTATTTATCTGCTTGATTGAAAAGTCACATATCCTTCATTCACATCCTTCACAGGATATGGATTAAAAAAATAAATTAAGAGTTTAGTATTAAGCCGCGATAAACCATAACAGTAAAATTGAAATTACTCAAAATAACAAAAAGGGAAATAAGAGTTTTTCTCAGCACGGGAGCATGGCTCACTCAACATAATAAATAATCGTCCAACTAATGCATCTCAAAAATCAGAGCATAGTACTATGGTAGGATTTGAGATAACACCAGATTGTCCATTACATTGACAATCTTAGCATCCAGTATTTATAACTTCCACGGATTGCAACAGATGAAAGGAAATTATTTGTTAATCGGCGGCCATCGTATCAACACTAAATCTTAAATATTTTCTTATGTTTGTTATCTAATAACCTAATGGTATAACAATTCTCACGTAACGGAGGATCCATTTCTTGAATGCATCTAATCAATTAAACACCTTAGTGAATTGTATTTGCACGGTTTGGTAGATACAGCCACTCAATACTTACAGCAATTTAATAAAATTTACACAAAAATTCGAAGCGACACTACTCGATATTGATCAACTTTTACCATCAAATTCCAATTTGTTACTTGGAAATTGGTTGGACAATGCAATTCGATTTGATCTCGCTGTCGGGATGAACTTTATATGAGAGTAATGCACGATATCTGATAACATGCTGGAGAAAAATTCCCAAATAGTCGATTATGCAAATCAGCATAGTGAAGTGGCGTTCTTAAAGATTTATTTTTGCCATCCTGGCAAATTTTTAATAGGAATAAGATAAAAATGGATAATATTCGAAAAGCTGAGTACCTGAAAATAAAATCAAGAGATTATTCAATTCAAATATCAAAATATATTCAGTGATGGTATATTCATAATAACAATATTGTATTAAGTAATTCCAATTAAATAATTTGTAAATAATTAACCGCCCACTTTTAGTTTTTGTTGTTTAGTTCAGGTTTTATTTCGCTACGGTCAGTTACTTTGCTGAACACTGGTAATAAATCGTCATCGATTAACATTCCAAGAAGACAAAGGTATAAAAATCGCACGATGTTCGAAAATGTGTTAGATTTTTTCCTGAACTTGGGAAAAATGTTTTCTCTATTCAAGAACGAAGAAAAATGATTACGGACCCATTTCTAATAATTTTGTTGATATCTCCTGTTACAAATAATTGGTTACTGGACAAGATACACATTCGGTTAAATAGCACGTTTCGTTGAATTGCCTGATCGATTAAAGCTGGATGGAACAGACTGGAGTCGGATGGGTAATAGTGTTTAGCTCACATGATTTTCTTCAATCCGATATTATAAGAACCTAAAAATAGCGTCCATACAAATTATCCAATTTAAATATGTTTCCGGGTCGTCTGAATCATTTGGGTTAAACCCAAATGACCATCGCCTAGAAGCTGTGTACGAGCAACTGGACTGCTTTTGGAATGACGACTCAATTTTGTTCTATTTGAAGAAGTATTATTCTACTATACACGAATAATGCCACCTTCTTCAAAATATGATAACGGAGTATCGTCCCACGGTTGGATAGGCATAATTTTTCGTTGAGCGATATCTGATGTCGAATCTGTAGTGGAATGCTTTTGGCGCTTTCAGTAACTATGACTTCAGAGCATGTAAAAACGATTTCTAGTCGATTAGTCCAAACAAAAATGTTACAACTTAGTGGCGGAGGTTATTAGGTGGTGCGACAATTGTAACGAAATTGGGAATAAATTTATTATGGTAATTACCAAATTGGTTCCGCGTCAATGAAAACCTAAACTTGTTTAACATCAGTTTCATCCATTTTTCTGATGGATTAATATCTTATACATTGACAGTAGATCGTACGTATTCTACGTTGCTTGTTAAGAACGTCCATTTGTCCATTCTGCATTTAAAACACACCTTTCAAGCCAACTCCACAACAGTACAGTACTCAACAGGCAGTACTACTTGACAAGTCATGATGGCAATAATGTTCGTAATTTTTTTACAAAAAAGTCATTGTACTGCCATCTATAGTTAAAGGTTGGAACCGTCGACATAAAATGACATATTATAACAAAATTTTTACAGTTATTAGGCCATTGGTATTCTAGGTGCAACGGTTTTACCATCAAACGACGAAAAATTGGAACAGCGCGTGGGTTTTGCATAAAAGGGATGTCCTCGATTTTGTTCACATTTACAATAATATTTTACGCTATTTCCATGCGATAATGCAAATTTGTACTAACCCAAGCATCGGTTGTTTGACCTTGATTGTAAATTTGTTGTCACATAATCTCTGTTTGCCGCACACAATCGCATGGAAGGTGTATTACTCGTTTACAGGGCATACGCTTTTTTTTGGGGAGAAGACGGCAATATATACTGTACGGTAGCCTTTTAGTGAAACGCTAGTATTACGATGGTAAACCTACATACAGGACCTTGTTTATCACTCCGTATGTTGGAAAGCCCAATTGGCAGTATCCCTTAAGTCAAATCATAAAACAAAATTGGTTAACCGTTTCAGTTCTTAGCTGGTTACCGTTATATTTTCTGACCGGTTATGATTTAAGGAATTATTAAAGTCAATCATTTTCGTGGCTCACGATAGCAGGGTACCTCCAGGTGATGACCAGAGAAAAAGTTACGACTGGGTGTTTTTAATGTGCTATATGTATGTGTTTCTGAAATCCCTTAAGCTGTAGTTGTAGGCATTTTTCCATAAAAATTTCAACATTTTTCAATATTTATTGACTAGCATGCTGTGGTAATGTGTCTCAAACATGACAATCATGGGATTCATGGCACTAATGATACCATTTTGAACTGTTAAAGGGATTGTTATTAGTACCTGCTAACCTATGATGAACTCTTGCTTGGCTTGTCCGTTAATTATTATTTAACCCTTATTTGATTTGAATGTAAATGAGATTCCGTGAACATATCTAGAATCGGTGGAATAAAGTTAGAAAATGTATTGAAAATTGAAATCCATGGTAATCTGGTATGACACAGTAAAAATCATCATAACAGGACCCCTATTATTTCGATCAGCTACCATAAAAATTACAAGAATTGGATGCCACTCACCGCGAAACTATCACTTTGGTGGAGCTGTCGGATCGATTGTTAATATAACTAATTCAGAATTCACATGTATACACCTACACTACCGCACAATTTATAAAAAGGCATTTGCAATTGGTTCTAGAGCTATGTCGATTGAAAATGATGGTAAATTCAAACCCAGGACAAAAAATGAACACAGTCAATTATTGCATGAAGTGAACAGTTTTGTTTGTGTTTACAACGTCGGTATACGAACCGTTTCTGGAGAAAACTTTCTCGTGCGGCATAAAAAAGTGGTATTTACGCTGAGCCACAATGTTTACACGAGAATTAAAGTTAAAAATTTCAACCAGAAGTACACCTATACTCATCGAACGTTTTAATGATCTGCTGCCCGAACTAATGCCAACATTTGCATTTTATCGGTTGATGGCTATTGGGCCATATGTTCGGATTCTACTGAATACATAAATTTAAAAATTAATTTGGGGATGAGTATCTGAGAGTTGGTAATCTTAATGTTATTTCAACCGACAATAATTTCCTCCTTTCAAATTTATGCAAATCATATTCAAAATGAAAATTTAGAAACCAAAACCAATTAATAATTTAAACCATTAACAAAAACTAATTATGAATTAAGTTCTATAATCATTTTATGTCATTGCGCATCGGATTTGTCTATGTAGCACAATATTCGACTGAACCAATGAACCATTGACATTGATCATTTCGAGATGATTCCAAATATTTTTGAAATATGTGTGGTAATTTATTTTCGGTCTAGCTAATGCAAACTTTCACTTCAACATCCATTTAAGATTTGAAGCAGGAATCATGCCGGAAACATTTTACGATTTCCTTAAATAATATTTTATTGAAACTGTATCAGAAATTATCTTTGTATCTGAAATGAAACGAGAGAACCACACAACACCCAACTATTATCTAAGATCTTATACGAGTACGTTACATCACATATACAAGTAAGTATTTTATATACAGGCACGACCTGTTAAATAATCAAATTTTACAAGACTTCCCGCTATAATGCATACGGCAGTAGACAGCATTATAGAATGTCTAGAGGTATAGACATGTCGAAAATTACAGACCGTGACCATTCAATACAAAAATATCGATATAATTAATTTTTATAAAAAATAGTTTTTATTGTAGCATTTTTTTTTATAGTTTTTGTTTGTTTTTCTTATAAAAATGGTATGGTAGTGAGGTGGGTGGTGATAAGAAATGGGCGACTTGTTTAATAAATAATTTAACATAATATGAAATGACGTTTATATGCTTAATAGTGTCCACCATATCCACCATGACCAGCACCACCTCCATGCCCGTAAACTGCAGGATGAGTAGCATGGCCGATTTTTTTAACGACTGCATTGAATCCATTATGGTCATCAGCTGTGTATTCAACAACACGTTTTGTGCCATCAGGTTCGTATAGTGAATATCCCCCTTTGACTACATCACCATCACGGACTTCCCATTGTTCCTTGTTATCACCGGTGTGAGCGTCATGTACACCATATTCGAATTTGTATTTTGGATACGCCTGGAAAATCATAAAGTAGCGATTAATTTTTTGGTTTAGAATATTATTTTGTGTTTAGAAATACGTACATAATAGTCAACGTGATGTCCACCATCTCCGTATCCACCATCCCCATGTCCACCATCACCATGTCCACCTTCCAAGCCTCCGTGGCCGGCTCCAGCACCAGCGCCTGCATAACCAATATCCCATCCACCATGTCCAGCGCCACCTCCAACCGGGTATCCAGTACCATGTGATTCATATTTGTTTACATTGGCATAGCTTGTTGCCCCATGAGCACTTACTAAGGCGGCACAAGCCAATAAACCGAAAGCAACAAAGAATTTCATTTCAAATTTTTATTTTTAATAATTAATTAAAATAAAAATATATTAATTATTGTATTGTGTTGCTAAAGAGGTAAGAGACTGATATGGTTTCAATCAAAATAAATTCCATGTTTATATACACAAAGTAATTTTTCTTCAGGTGCATACATCTAATATCAGCGAAAAAAGAGGGAAATATAGACACAAACCGTTAATCAACAACAACAACAATAAACAATTTTTTTAAAAGCTCAATTGCATTGTTGCTTTAACAACATTATAACGAAACGATACGAAATATTTGACTTTGATTTCTCACCACTTCTTTGCGCGCGCGCTCGATTACCAAACTTATGTAATCCTTTATTATAAACATAAAATACATGGGCATAACCACATCATAAAAAAAAAATCAAATACATAAAACACTTTAAGCACGCAATTGAAAAACAAAACATAAAATTTTTTGAAAGTTTGAAAAATGTGCAGTCTAAGTGATTTGCAAGTTGAATTATACCGATTTTATGTGCGCTGCTGCCCAATCGTGTGGAATAGGACATGAAGAAAATTACATTTTCAATGTCATACAAATAAAAATATTTTTTGAGCGACACAAAAAAAAAAAAAACATTAAATTGATTTTTGCATTAATTATGGTTAATTTTATTAAGCTACATAAAAATAAACTTTTACTTTTGTTTGAATTTGATTTTTTACTTCTAGAGCGACGTACAATTTTGAAATCTCGTTAGAATTTTAATTTAAGGTTAAGATTAAATAAATTTTGTAAGAGCGTGATATTATTATGGAAAGAATTGGTCACACACTAAACGAGAATTAAATTTAGAGCCGTGAATTATATAAACTGACTATTTGAGATCAATCTACTATAGATGACCCATATATTACGACGTCACAAGCTTATCTAACGCGCGCGCAATTACGCATCGTAATGAACGAAAGTTGTTGGATTATGTCAAATGCGAGACACAAGCGTGTGTATTTACATAGCTGGATGATTATGTTTATTACACTTCACTTTTAAGCGAGACGTTATCGATAATGAGGCAGTTAAAATGATAATGATCTTCGTTTTCTATTGCTCGGTTAGTTTTATACAAGCGATCTAACAAGTTACGGTTTAGATGCTGCACACATGAATGGTTGACACATAAATTATAACAAAAAAGTCAAAAGGTTTTTCATACACGCATAATTTCATTGGAGGGAAAATAGTAATGCAAGTGGAAAATAGGAAAATGTTTATTTCTTTCGGGGCAGCCCATTGCGGAAATAAAATAATCTACTTTGAAATAAATAATTAGTAATCTACATTAATAATTATATTATGTTTGTTGTTTTGAAATATGATCAAAGATTTATTGCTATAAATGTCTGATAATCAATATTGCGAAATATTTATTACATTGCTGCAGACATTATGATTTTCACCGCAGACGATCCGCATAAAAAAACAGTGGCAATGACTTAGTTAATTTTATAATGTTATTAATTTTGAATTATGTTATCATAAAACCCACCCAAATTAATTTCTAATTTATTAAGATATCAACCATCTATCACTTCCTATAAATTTAAAAATTTTTTTTTCTTTCCGCGTGTATGGAAATAAAATATAAAAATATTTTGGTGGGTGGGGAGAAAGTCATATAACTCGATCCCACTACTTGTGCACGATGTTTTCTCAATATATAAGCTTCAACAAGGCAACGTAGTGTTTTAGTTTCGAAAATCGTTTGCACGCTATCGAAACAACCAACTAAGGGGATTATGTTATGTGAATGAGTAGTTTTGTTAAAGCGCAGATCTTCACAGAAATTAAAGAAAAATTGTCTGTGCAAATCCATCCACAACAGGCGTTTTGATATTTCGTTATCAATTTTCCCAATCGAAATAACAATACATTTTTCGAAATTGCAAACTAAGTACAATCGTATATTAGCGTTAGATGGTCATACGCTTAATATTATTGAACGAGTAGTAGGATACTAGCCTATCAGAGTGAAGTTTATGCCAAAGTAACAAAACTTAAACTATTTCCCATAAGTACTTTGAATTAAAAAAAAATGCTCAAAAATTAAACTTTCTTAATAATATTTCAAAATTTTTAATAAACACAAATATTTCAACACTATTAAATAGAACACATTAAATTTTTGGGAATAGTTTTTGAGTGAAAGTTATAAAACGAAAAGTTTTAAAACAAAACACACTACGAATCGCACAGAGGTGATCGGAGTGGTTCTGAATTACTATTTGATGTAGGTTTGTTTAGGTTAGAGTGGCTGCTATCGCACACTTAGGCTAATAGTGGGCCAAGTAGCCCCAGAGCTACTTCTAAACCATCAGTAGCATAAAATATCTCGCACTCTACAATCCGCGAGTTCCGAAAGACTGTCCAAACTGTACACACCTAAGTATTTATGCCTTCTGTATGATAGTGCCGTACACGAGCATAGGAAGTGATCTAAAAACTCTTCCTTCTCTTTGTCCATAAAATTTCTACAAAAGCCATTCGTCTTCAGATCTAGCCATCTTGCATGTTCCCCAAAACGGCAGTGTCCTGTCAGTACCCCTACGATAAATCCTACCTCTCGTTTTCCCAGTGATACTACGTGTTCGCCCACTTGATTGCCTTTTTCTAGTGGCCTGACCGCGTCACGACTTCCCCTATCGCCACCACTTCAGCCTGGTACACGCTGCAGTAGTCAGGGAGACAAACGAAAATAATAACATTAAGCTTCTCACAGAACACTCCGGCTCCCACCTTGCCGTCTAGCTTAGAGCAGTCCGTGAAAAATTGTACTGCCTCATTTTCCAGTATTGATCCATTCTTCCAGGAATCCCTCGAAGGACAGATGGTCTGGAAACCTTTATCGAAACACAACCATAGGTAAGGGATGAGGCTTCAGTCGCCCTCGTTAGCTTATAGTAAGTAGTGTGCTTGCTCTGTGACTCGGGGGTCCCACCAGTAAAAAAAGTTGAGACTGGGTGTTTTTAACGTGTCATATGTTTTTTATATATGTTCATCCATTTTTAGATTTTCAGATTTACAGTTATAGTAGTTACGGCTTTGTCCTTAATAATATTTTCAAATCCCATCTCTTATCTATGGCGTTCCTACACGAGTAAGTGATTACATTAGCCTTATTCATCCTTTCCACAATTTTATAGGCTTCTAGCTGAGCTTACTGTCCAGGATTATGCCCAAAAATCTCGCTCTATCGAGCAAAAGCCAGTCTAATGCCGTTCACGGTATGAGGGCTAACTACCGGAATTTTAATATTTCTTATTAAATAGTTCCAGCTCTGTCTTGGAAGGATTGATCCCTAATTCGTCAGGAAGGGTTGATCCCTAATCAGGAGTGCATTCTGCATAACATCCCATATCGTCTCCAGATATTTACCTGAGACAGCTATCGTTACATCATTTGCATATGCTACAACCCCTATCCTCTCTCTCTCTCTCCAGTTCCAACAGCAATCCATTCACCACTGCACTCTAAAGAAAAAGGGACCTTACTTCTCCCTGCGGAGTTTCTCTAACTACCCGTCTTCTAATGTTGGAGTTCCCCAGTTCCGAGGTAATAATTCTGCTTACCAGCATCTGATTTATAAACCTACTTATAGGGTAATCCACCTTCAAAAATGACAATCCTTCCTTCCATGATCGCTGCCGTTCTTACATTATTATTATTAGTACCCTCAATGTCAAGAAATGTTACCATACAAAACTCTTACGAGTAAATTGACTTCTCAATCATGCGTACTAGATCGTGCAGAGCTGTGTTCACCGACTTTCTCTTACAGTACATATGCTGCGACATTGCCCAATTCCGGGTCAATTTTTGTTCGAATACACACATCTACCAACCTTTCCAAAGCTTTCAACAGAAAGGATAATGAGTTAAAGGCCTCAGGTCCTTTGGATAATCAAGTGAATTCTTTCCCGATTTCGGGATAAAAACCACTCTGACCTCCGTCCATTTCCTAGGAATATAGACCAGTTTCAATCATCCCCTAAAGATACCTTCCAGCCAAGGGTGAATGACTGCCGAGTTCCTTTGGATATCCGCTGGTATAATCCGATCCGGGCCCGTCGATTTATAAGACTTAAAACCGTTCAGCGCCCACAGGATTCGTTCTCTGTCCACGATACCCTCCACCTTTATTGAAAGTGTTCCTCGATGAGCTCCAGACTACATCGAGTCATAAAGCTTCCCGGAAAATGGATGAGGTGCTCCAATGATTCCGCACTTGAAGCTTTGACTCGTCCGGTAAAATTAAATAACTAGGACTGGTCGGGTTAGTAGATAGAATTTTTCTAAGGCGAACAGTCTCATGGCTGGTCTCCACTTGTATATTTTTCTCGTGACAAAAATAAATGGCTTCGGCTCATGATATTATTAGTATAGTATACTTACTACTACATTTTTAAAAATTAGATATATTTTCTCTGTTTTGAATCGTAGAAAAAAATGATTTGCTTTTGTCATTTTAGATAGTGGGATCATTTTGCGATAAAATAAATTGAAATTTTTATTTGTGCTTCTGTAATTAATTAATTAATATTCATTTAGTCATTTAGTAGTTTCATTTGGTAGCGATTATTCTAACAAACAAGAACATGAACATGCACGATTTTTTAATTAGAAATGTCAAAACAATATAATGTGTACACAGAATTGAGCATAAAAACACAAATTATGCTCAATTGGCACAACCTCATGACAAAAATATTGAATATTTTGATCTTTTCCTGAAAATGTACTAAAAAATGTCATAAAAAAAAATTAATGGACTAGATTTTTGTTCCGTCAGGAGAAAAATATGCAAGTGGAGACCAGCCATCAGAGACGTCCTCAATTCTACACCAGAAGAGTCTCTAAGATTTTATTTGTGCCTTCCTCAACTCTTTTTTGTACTTTCTGAGGTCCTCCTTATAGGAGTCCCAGTTCTGAACCTTCCTTTTGTGTTCTTAGCTTTATGTCAAAAGCTATCCTACACGTCTCCGATAGGTTCCCAACTCCGTGGTCCACCATGTCGGTTTCTGCCTGTCCCTAGGCTTTATCAAGGGGCAGGCAGCATTAAATGGATTGCATGCTTTTGTGACGATATCAACCATGCAGTCTAATTCTTCTACTGTCGCTGGAAATCAAGGGACCCCAGCGGCAATAATTTCTCCAACTCCTCCCCAAATTTGTTCCAGTTTGTTTTTCTGGAATTCCTGAAGGCTTTCCGGGTAACAGGTTTAATGTTAAGGTTATTTGACACATATCGGTGATCAGAGAATGAGTGCTCCTTTGCCATTCTCCACCCCCTGATCAGTTGAAAAATGGTTTCTGGCGTAAAGGTCACATCTAAAACCTCCTGTCAATTTTTAACAATGAATGTTGGTTCTCGCCCAATATTGCAAACTAAAAGGGTAGTATTTAATAAGTAATTAAAAAATAACTCACCTCTCTCGTTAATGTCTGTGCTTCCCCAGATTGTGTGATGCGCGTTTGCATCACATCCAAGTATAACACTTACCCTTCTTTGGCCTGCTTCCTGGATAATTTCAAACGGTTATCCGGTTGAACCTCCTTGCGATCCATATAGGCTGAGGCTATTTCCATATTTTTTCACAGCCCTCACCGCTATAACATCCCCGCTGCTAAATTGAGGAAGAATAAAACTATTCAAATTATTTTTCGCTAAAATACACGATGTGAACTTGTCAGAGGTACTTGAGTATAATAATTTATATCCTTTCGTTCTGAGGCTACAGATCCTGATATTGTTAATCCAAGGTTCTTGGAATGACACCAAGCCCTCATCTAACTTAGTCAGTCTAAGCCATAACCTACGTGTGATGCAGGTCTTAGCCTTCATGTAATCCAGGTTTTTTGTACAATACTAATCATTGCAGTCTACCTTACTTACCTCTTCCTGCACTCCTTGCATCGGGATAGTGCCATCTGGTTCGGTGGTTCGGCCGCCATTTTTCTCCCGTTAAGAATTCGACAGAATGTCCCCATCAGACTCCCTTTGATTTTGCAAGGGAAGCCCGGGATTTTTCCCACCAGGCTTATCCGGCTCGGTTTGTAACCGTATGCGTGCCCTCGGCCTCCTCGGGGTTTCCTCTCTGCAGACTGCCTCAAGTCTCGCGCCCTGCCACACCGCGCCTACTTTGGCCACTATCCTTTTATAAAGGTCGAACGATCTCTGGCCCGAGCACCCAAGTAACTTAATGTACCCCTGGTACCATCCTGCATCTCTACAGGCGGGGGAGCGTAAAACTGATTACAGATTCGGATTCAGCGTCGAATTTGCAATGGGGATACATTTATTCGAAATCACAATTTGGTATTTTCAAAAAAAACTTAAAGGATCCCTGATTTTTTCTCAAGACCCTCAAGAATAAGGAGTTTAGTGCATTGTACACAACCCTCCACTTCTAGGAGTGTTTTTTAAATTATAAGTACTTATGGGATATAATGCTTATTTTGTTATTTTTGCATAAACTTCACTCCTATGAATCAGTTTCAGTAACATGAGCGTTCTGAGTTATCTCAGGGTCGTATTTAGTTCATTATAAATGGCTTTCATGCTTGAATTAAACCAGTTTGATTTGCATCATAGTAAAGCAGCATATTCTGAGATTAATTTGCTGCTTGGTGCCTCGTGCGGAGAATTATTTTTAATCCAAGGATTTTAATTTTTTGATGGTTCTGTTTCTTTTTTAATTTATTAAACACAATAATGAGTGAAGAGCAGAGCTCAGCAACAACCCATCTTTCATATTACTGTGCACAATGGCAATAATAATAATTGAGAGGATGCGTCTTATCGAGTATAACTAAAGCTCGCTAGATGTCTGTGCCAGTCCCCCGGGACCTCCAGCATAACCTAGCAATCTGGCAAACAATTCATCTTACAGATCTTATGTATTGAAATTTGTAGGTGGCATACTAACCTCCTCCATAAGTCCAAAAGGGAAATTATGAAATTACAGCTTTCTGTGCACTTTCTCAGTCCCAATTGGAGATACGCACTCTTTAAAACATTTATTACAATTTGAATTATTAGACCCTAAAGCTTTCTGTTCTTAGTTTTTCTTACACATTTCTCAAAGATCTCTCTGGTAACGCCTCGTCTGAGGGCGAGCTGCATTGAATTTTGGGTTAGGTGAAAGTTTTCCCAAATAAAATGTTTTGTCAGCTCTTTTACTAATTGTTCAATTTGTTAAATTCACTGTTGGTGTTCCAGGTTATTACAGTCTCAGGTAAACAATTATAGGTCGTATCTGACTTAATGCAGCACCATCGACAAATTGTGGAGATTTTTTTAATCCATCCAAGAACCACATTATTGGTGGACCTTTAGTAGACAATGAAATATCAATGAACTCTATGTCCCATTTATATTTAGGAAAACTATCACAACAACAAAAATCGTGGTGTTAATTTCACCTACCAAATAAACTTCAAAAAGGTACAGCCAAATAATGGCAGTTACATCATCTGAGTATTGCGGACAATAATTTTATTTTTAATCTCTTCAGTTCTCATCTGTACTAGGGAATAAATTACTCAAAATTTTGGTTTTTCGAGTAATCTAGTATTTTTGTAAAAATACCCGAGTAACCGATTACCCATTAAGCATTTATAATTTAATTATTAAGATTTTAATTGATTTCGGGCTTGAGTTTAAAATTACCAGCTGTTGGAAATAGCTTTCACTAGCTAGTAGTGGATGTAGGCTGAATGGCGTGTAAGGCCAGAAAGAAAATCCATTCTAAAAATTCTAAAAAATTTCAGTGATACTGGTGGACTGCTTAGATCCAAAGAAGTGGTCCAAGTAAGTTATATGATTTGCTAATGGGTATAACAGGGTGATCCACGAGATTTAAAAATATTGGTAGACTGCTAAGATTAAAAGGAGTGTTGCTAGTAAGGTATATTATCATGTAATGGGTCTGACAGGGTGTCCCATGAGATTTTATAATGAACCTTTGGTACATTCTAAGTAATTTTTATTCAATTAGAGAGTCCCTAGTAAATTATATAATTTTCTAAAGGGTCAGCTAGATTATTCCATGACAATTATTAATGTGATTTTTTATTGTTCAATGTTAAACCTCATAACACTCTTTTAGACCCAATAGAAAATCATGTACCTATAACTAGGGACTCCCCTTCGGGTCTAAGAAGTACGTTAATATGATTTTAGTTTATGCTTATAGCTTAAAAAATACTTAGAATGCTTTGAAATGTATCTAAGGCCTATTAAAAAATCACATTTTAAAATCTCATGGGACACTCTGAGTCTTATTATAGTTAACCAACATCACTAAAGTTCATGTCACATTAAAATTTTTTATTCAAAGCCATGTCAGACCAATTAGAAAATCATATATCTTGTTAAGAATACTTCTGCGGGTCTAAGCAGTTCAGCAATATCAATGAAAATCATGTTAAATGATTAGAAAATACTTTTTACGCTATTTGCCGTAGGCACTTGGCGAAACACACTTATACTTAACAAACACATTTTTATTAATCACTTGTTTTTTGTTTCGCAGAATTAGTTTGAATAATTTTCAAAAGGTTTAAAAAATCACTCGATCGATTTCGACTTGTTAGGTCAAACTAGTTTCATTTGACGTTGCCAGTCTTTTCACTTCTATTCCAGATTCACTTCTATTCTAGATAGGGATGTTGTAGATGAGAGCTTACGTCGTGAACTGAAGTTAGTTTTTGAGACTTGTATTAAACAAAATTATTTCTGTTTTGATAATAAAGGGTGGTTAAATTTTAAGGGCCGACGTTGAATGTGAACCACACCTAAACGTCAAGTTTTTTTCTGCATTTAATTTGACATTTCTCAATTTCAGACTAACTCAATTTGAACCATGGAAAGATACACAATCGAGCAACGCGTTAAAGTTATTCAGGCACATTATGAAAATGGGCGTTCAAATCAAAATGCATATCCTGCACATCGTGATTTTTTCGGTCAATTTAATCGTCCAAATGTGCGTACAATCGGAAAAATCGTGCAACAATTTGAGCAAATCGGGTCTGTAGGAGATTTTAAAACACCAGTGCATGCTCGTACAGCTCGTCTGCAGACAAAATTGCTGCTGTTTGCGATAGTGTGGCTGAAGAGCCGTCCACCTCAACTCGTCGTCGTGCTCAACAATTGCACCTCTCACGCTCGTCGTTGATGAACATTATGCATAAAGACTTGCATTTACACGCTTATAAGGTGCAATTGACTCAAGAACTAAAGCCTCTTGACCATTCCAAACGTCGTCAATGGTCAGAATGGTGGCAAGAAATGGCAACAGTGGATGATCAATTTTCGAAGAAAATCATATTCAGTGATGAGGCACATTTTCACCTCAGTGGATTCGTAAACAAGCAGAATTGCCGCATTTGAACGAATCATAATCCAAGAGTGATTGTCGAAAAACCAATGCACCCACAAAGAGTGACTGTTTGGTGCGGTTTATGGGCTGGCGGCATCATCGGGCCGTATTTTTTCCAAAATGAGTCCGGTCAGGCAGCTACTGTGAATGGTGTTCGCTATCGTGAGATGATAACGAACTTTTTATGGCCCGAATTGGAAGATATGGATGTGGACGATATGAGGTTTCAACAGGACGGTGCCAGTTGCCACACAGCTAACGAAACAATGGCTCTTTTGCGCGACAAATTCAATCGCCGTGTTATTTCACGTGGTGGCAATGTCAATTGGCCGCCAAGATCATGTGATTTGACACCGTTGGACTTCTTTCGTTGGGGTTATTTGAAATAAAAGGTGTACGTCGATAAGCCAGCAACAATTCAAGAACCATACCATATTATCATAATAAAAATAATTGACAATAATTTCCTAAATAATTTGTGTTTTATTCAAAATCAACATCGACCCTTAAAATTTAACCACCCTTTACATATTTCAAATTCGCTGATGGTCCACCCATGGGCTCTCCTCTGTCACCTTTGTTGGCTGAAATTTTCATGAATTTCTTCGAACAAATGATCATATCAAATAACAATCCTTATTTTCGTCATATAATCTTTTGGTATAGATACGTTGATGACATATTATGTCTATGGAATGGAACTGATAGACTCTTTCCTTACTTGGTTAAATTCTCAATGCAATCAATCGGTTGCAATGAATCAACTTTCCAAAACCATTTAACTTCAGAAAATCATACAGCTGGCTTGAACAATTTAGACATATTACATATACAACCCAAAGGCAGACGTTTAGATACCTTAGAATCTTACGAAATTAGAAAATCAATATTTCTTAACCAAAATATCCTAAACGAACAGAGAGAAATTCGGTTCTCACCAATTACAGATCCCGCCCTTTTCTATTCTCACGTACGCAATAATATACCTTGAATTTTGTTACTCAACCTATGACTCATCCTATGCCTACCTGCGCGATCCGTAGATTAATTTTTATTGCTTATTTTTTGTCCCTCCTTCTTTTATTAATTTTTTGCTTTTTTCTACTATATAACAAAATTTTTATTTATACAAATCAGTAGATACTGATAATGACCTAACAAGTCGAAATCGATCAAGTGATTTTTCAAACTTTTTGAAAATTATTCAAAATAATTCTGCGAAACAAAAAACAAGTGATTAATAAAATGTGTTTATTAAGGATTAGAAAATACTTAGATTCACTTTGGAATGTTAAAAATCTTAAAAAATCACAAAATCTCATGGAACAACCTGTCATATACCTTAATAAGGACACTTCTTTGGGTCTAAGAAGTCTACCAAGAATGGCTTTAAAATGTACTTAAGCCTCCAATTTCAGGGAACGTTGTATTTTATGGAAAATTTAAATATTTTACACTCCTAGAAATTGCACAGTATAATTTCGCCTGAATGTATACTTTTATCTATATTTAACAATATTTTTGTTTTTGTTGTATTTTTGGATTGGTTTGAACAAATTTCACTAGTATGGAATCGGAGTGATTTTTAGCCGATATCGGTCCACTGGAAGTGGCAGCTTCCATAGGAGCTTTCTAATTTTTTTGAAAATTATATAGCATTTACGAAATACGAATATAAACGAAAAGATTGTAAATTAAATTTCAAAGAAATTCAGATTAGTTTTTTTATGTTACCAGAAATAACAAGTTTTGATAAAAAAGAATGTAATAACCAAAATTCGGCATCTCTACAATCCAAAAGGATTACCTAGTCGGATTGAAACCACCATATAGAAATATGGTGTATTCGAGATCTATATAGGAGTATACATTCAAGATGAAAGAAAGTCCTGGTAATGATATATTCATTCTTCCATAAATTTACATGGCAAACAATTGAAAATTTATGTCTCTCATTAAAAACCATAAAAGTAAAATATATCTTAAATTAAGTCTGAACTAATTAAATTACACTAATTTATTTCGTTAGATAAAATTTTAGTTTTCTCCCAATAGATATTGTTTTAAAACCATTTTTTTGTATTCATCTCTAGATAACTACTTCTTGAACATTTAATCTAATCAACTTTTACAGTTTGACGGAAAAAATGGTAAAAAGTGATTTGTGAGTAAAAAATTTCGTACAACTCAATAATTTTGAGATATAATGTCAAGAGAAGTATCGTGAATTTTCAAAAACCGTTACACATTTATTTTAACTTTGCAATAAAACAAGAACCAATTCGATATATACTTTTGCACATCTAATTAAATAGCCCATTTTTCTTCAATGTAAAGTAGAACCTTAGTTTGCGATATCTAATTTGAAATTCATTGGAAATCAGATAATTTTCAGAATTGGTTTATGCGCCGGCCTTTCCTATTTTCTATGTGACTGGTCAAGAATAAAAATAATGCAAGCTTGATAATGGCAATGAAAACCAATAAAATTTAGTAGGTACTTTCCAAATATTTTACTTATAACCGAAACCGAAACACAAACTACATAACAACCCATAAAAATCTTACCCATTATGAAATAGATTTTTTATGTAATAATAAAACAAAAATGTTTTAATAAACAACAATTAACAATTTACCGGAATTTCTCTAATTACCTGTCATTACATGGTATAAAGTCAAAATACCATTATATTATGTTATTATGTAGCCGATTGGATTACAAAATATTTAAATTGTAAAATGCAATCCAATTTTGAATAAAATTTTTGTGACAAATCTCTTAACGAAATCAAAATGCAAATTTCGTAATTAACTGTTCATAATATTTTTCGTTTATTTGCGCGAAAATCTTAAGACATCCAACAGCTTTACATACTTGCGGTCAATTATTCATGAATGAAAAATGAAAACATAATTTAAGTGCAATAAACAAATTTGGAATGTGAGATTTTTGAAATTCGTATACATTTACGTGTACTACGTAAAGAAATATAATTTATTAAAATAAATTTAAATTAAATGAAAATTAAAATAAATTATGTCAGAAACGAGAAATAAAGAAAAAATGTTTTTGATAAATTTTCTCCATATCGGAAGTGAAAAATATGCAAATTAGATCGATTGTTACGAAATATTTGAATTTCGTGATAGATCGAATTAACTCCCCATAATAAAACGGTAAACAATTAGTTTTATAGTTTATTTTATTACACAAAACTATCCTAATTCACATAATCACAAATATAAGCAGTACATGGATAATCTTAAAGTTTTTAGTAAAGAACGTTATGCCCATTTGTCATAGTGTCCGTAACCACTATTGCCCGAACCATGGCTACCATGGGAAATACTGTAGTCAGCTCCAGAGCCGGATGTATAACCACCACCATGACCACCTCCATGTCCATAAACGGCGGGATGAACTGCATGGCCAATTTTCTTCACGACGGCATTAAATCCATTGTGAGCATCGGCTGTGTATTCAACAACGCGTTTTGTACCATCTGGTTCGTCAAGGGAATATCCCCCTTTCACAACATCACCATCACGATGTTCCCACTGATTTTTATTGTCGCCAGTATGATGATCATTAACTCCATATTCGAATTTGTATGATGGATGGGCCTAAAATCCAAATATTTTTTAATACCTAAGTTAAAAAAAAGAATTCATTTGTTTATAAACCACTTACATAATAATCTCCACCATGGCCATGGCCGCCGTCATAACCTCCTCCATATCCACCACCATGTTCACCTCCATATCCACCACCGTATCCACCACCGTATCCTCCATGGCTCACACTGTTACTGACATGTGCATAACTGGTCGCACCATGGTGGCCCGCTGTCACAATGGCAACGCAAGTGGCTACCACACCAATTACAACTAACAATTTCATATTAAATATTATGTTAAGTTCTGTAGGTACTAATAAATTGTTATATTCAATAGACTAGTTGTTGTTAAACTGATGTATTTTTCAAAGATTACGTTTCAATATATACACACCGATCCGATTCGGTAGTGCACGCATCCAACCCAACGTCATTTATCTAACCAACATATGAATAACCTTAATTAAAATGGTTCACTTACTCTATGTCGATATACCTACATATCTCGGTTGATTGACGAAAAGAAAAGTTAATGCATGTTTACATAAAACAACAAAATTACAGTAACCGCAACATATTAAGCAATTTGCCTACATTCGAATGAAATGTATGTGAATTTGGATTACATCTTGCAATTTTATCGTTCGTTAATTTTAGAGGTGAGAGTGTTCAATAAATACGAAAATTTGAGTTCAAATATTATTTATTCAATAACCAGTCTAAATTTTTATAAATTATTGTGGCAACCGCATTTTAATATCGGTCAGTAAGCCAATCATATTTTTCTGCAAACGATTATTCTCCTGCATTTCCTTTAGCATTATGCGCTGCGTATCGTTATGCATCTGAAGAGATTTTGCAATGGCTGCTAGTTGTAACGATACGGTTGCCATAGGTGGTAGCACTGGTTTATTAATTTTTGGTTCTGGCATGTCATTCGGTAATTTTTTGGCAGGAATCACTGGTTCATTCAATTTCGGTTTTGGTGCGACAAGATCAGGTTTTTTTAGGTTTGGTTTACGAGGCATTTCGAGAAGTTGTTTAGCCGTTTCAGGTGCCATTAGAACAGGCTGGGGAGTGGTTATAGTGATATTTTCCTCATCATCGCTTATAGTTGGATCTGATTTAATAACCAGGTTAGGGTCGACAAAAATAATTTCATTTCCAAACGATGCTGGCTTTGGTTGTTCAATCTCGAGTTTTGTAATACTGCACATTTTAATGACACGCCAATCTTCTTCTGTAATCCGATCTAACTCATGCTCCCCTTCAAAACCACCTTCTTTATATTGAAGGGTATGAAGCTTAAGTTTTTTATATTTCTCACGAACTTTACTTTTCATACAACACCAAGCTTTTCGCCATTCATGGGGTTCTTTGCGAATCGGACCCATTTTATTTAATTTACCCGCTATTATTCGCCAACTGCTCTGTTTATCCATGTGTCCACGGACTACATCGTGCTTTCCCTGTACAAAATAAAATGTTTCTTCAACTATGTCTAGGAGAGCACGTTTCTGATGAATTCCCATTCGATGTCGTTGGCGAAACTGTAAATTAAATTAATTTCTTAGTCATATGAATAAATAAAAAATAAAAATTTAATAAATATGAGGAGTGAAAATAATATTTCACCAAAAAACCGAGTCTGTATTACCATACAAAAATATTTTTGTGATAATGCAGATTTTAGAGGAAGCATAGAAAACGTACTAACAAAATTGACAGAAAATATTTTTATTTTACCTCACCCTATACTTTATTAGCGACACGGATAAAATTTAATTTGTATATTACTAAAAATACTCACCATTTTGATTTTCTTTATATACGTAGTAATACACAAACAACTAGAATTTCTCAAAATAAAAACATTTTATTGATAATCTCGTTTATAAATGATAAACAATTTTTTTATCACTAAAAATTGAAGTTAGACATATTAAATTTTTGGCGTATATGTATTGAGAATTTCGATTTTGTTTTGCGCGTGATCCAACTGTGCTATTCGTATAGCGATAAAAAAGGTTACTAAAATAAAATATATACAGACAGACGTGCATCTCCGTTAGTAAATTTTGTTTATTATGTTTCGTTAATTCTTCGTTCTATACACATACATGATAGCACACTGTAATCTGTAGGTACATACATCGTACCTCTTCTATTTTGCGATAATTCTTTTCCATTGCATAAAACAAATGACAGCTGCTAAGGTTCCTTTTATGCTTACGAATTTTATTTTAGTATTTTGGTTTATGCGCGTGTTCCACAATGCACGAGGCAAAATCGTTTATTCGGTAAAGAATATTGGAAAAATAAGAAATTTGGTCCTAAAAGTTTATTACAATAACAAGGATAAAATGATTTTTGTGTCTTAATCACATTTTTTATTAAATATGTTGCGGTTAATCTTAATGTAAAGCCAATTTAAAATTATTTAAGTTTGAATTTTTCAATTTAGTTTATAAATTAGAAAAATATTGCTTCACTGTAATTATTTCAACCCTAAACCGTTCGTCTTATGTCGTATAGCGATAATTGTTATCGTTAACTTTCTCTATTATTTACCTACTACCTGTATTATTTATCTAAATCGAAAAACGTTTCTATCATTGCAAATGTTTTAGATTCTTGAAAGAAATTAGGGAAGAGATAGTGTTAAAATTCTAGTAGGTTGAGATTGCAATAGAAAATACATGTTTGAAACAAGAAAGGAAATGAGGTTAAACTCAGAGGCTTAATATATCTAAGAATTTTGCTATAGATATCGATTAGAATTTTTTTACTTTTATTAAAGAGGAATTAAATGTGTTTGAACCGCAGGGTGAATATTACAACAAATTTTTCCGGTAAATCTTTCTAAGAAGAGCAAGGTATCTCAAATTTGGAATGCTTATATCCGTATCTGTCATATCAATCCGAAATTAGAAAATGGATGTAATCATTTATTTAAATTTTTATTTCATATCAGTAATATAAATACTCATCTAATAATTATTATTAAAAGGAACATCTTGGATTTAAGATTTTGAGCGAAAAATGATATATGTCAGAATCACAATTTCAACGGTGTATGCCAAAAATTTTTAAGTTTATTAAAATCCTATAAAAAATATTAGACCCACGAAAATAAATCGGGGTGGGGCAGATCTAGATTTGAATATGGTGACATTATGGACCGCGTAATGGAAAATACTCACATTATCCATAACACCGCCGTTTTACAGGTATACGATTTATAGTTGAGTTTGAAAAATTTAATAGGTATAACTCCAATTTAAAATAAGTTAACAAATGTTTTTGTTATATTTAATAATTAGGTTGGCCTTGAAACTACGGTAAATCCGTTGGAGTCATCTCTGCAGAGAGACATCTCTTCATCCTTAAACAGAAGTACGTCCACATCTACATCAAAAAATATAGAATTAATAAGGTAAATGGGAAATAATAGATAAAATACCTACCTTACATATACATAGGTTGTAAAATGTTTATTTTTAAAGGCAAATTCATAAAGAATCGTTGAAAGAAATAAAAGATTTTATTCGCGATGAAAATAATAAAAAGGCACAGGCTAAAGAACGGCGGCACCAGGAAAGGTTGGCACAGTTAGAAAATATTATGCAAATTTATAATAAAATAATATTTTTAAATAAAACATAAATATATATATATGTATATATATATATATATATATATATATATATATATATATATATATATATATATATATATAGTATATATAATGTAATATATATATACAATATATATAGTATATTGAGTTTTTTTTATTTATATCTTTGCATCATTCACCAATTGTTCAAACACCGATGTTCGTTTAATAAATTGCATCGCGTTACAAAATTAGTTGGTTATTATGTAAAGTAAGCGGTCATAATACAGTTTATGAAAAGTTCTACAGGAAAATTGTCAAAACTGAATAATTTCCGGAATTTTCCTTTTAGTAATCCAAAAGAGTTTTCGACAACAATTCTTGATTTGAATTGAATTTGATTGACATTTTTTTGTTGGTCACTTATTAGATTACCGTAATCTTTAAATGGAGCAACAAGCCAAGTATTATTTTTATATGCTGAATCTCCCTATAAAAAAAACTTTCCCAAAACATTTCGGTGTTCAGCAGGGTCGAATAGCTTTGATCGTTGTAAAACCTTCCAATCATGCATGGATCCAGGTTTACCACAATACACATCAATACATTTTTTTTGGTGGTCGACTACACCTTGGAGTAAAACACTAGAATATTTTTTCGATTATTGAAATCCATAGGGTTTTGTGAGAGCTTGACGCCTTTAATCCCGGCAATTTTCTCAAACTCACTAGATATGTAGTGGTAATCTTCAGGATTGGGCCGTTTTATAAATATCGGCGACTTTCTTACCAAGAAGCAAGTTATTTCTTTAATTATTTCATATGCGGTAGATATTGCTGTTCCAAACCTGTCTGCAATTTGCTTAAATGTCTCCTGATTAGATAAATACCAAACTGTGAGATAAATTTTTAATTCGGAGCTTAAGCAGTGTCTATCAAGCCCCACATTATCGTTCAAATTAGTTTTATGTTATTCTATGAAAATAAAATAAATTTTTTAACTAAAATTTTATAATATAATATTAAAAAATACAATACTTAGCAATAATAAAATTTACCGAACTTCGCGATAATCTAAAGTGACTCTTAAATTGTGATTCATTATACTTATCGATTACCGACACAAACTTGGATTATGTCGTTAAATTATCGTTAAGTTGATATTTAATCGCCAAAGCAATATCACTTTCCAACAATAAATCAACTCTCATGATTAATATTTATATGCATGTCATCCTCACTGTCTGACGAGGAGCTACTACAAAACATGCCCCAAATCGCTTGATTCATTTTTTTATTTTTTATTATAATAACTTTAAATTCGTTTACTAAAAAACCAAAAATCTGTCAAATCTGTCAAAATACGTCATTAAATTTTGCTGATTACAAATATTATCACGCTTAATGTAATTTAACTTTTTTGTATAGCCAGGTTAACTTGAGTAACTTTCGTTACAACATTAAAAAAAAATTAAAATTACTCAAAAGCTACCATGGGATATTTCCGAAAATGCGTAATGAATGTGTTTTTATGTTAATAAGTAAAGTTTTGCCATCTATTGGCACACAAAATAAAAAATGGAAAAAGGGGCGGGGTTGTAGAAGTGTATATTGATTAACTGTATTCCGCATAATGATTAAAAAAACAATTTGGTGGGAAAAACAATATTAAACAAAAAATTAAACGAATTTATCATTATGAATAAAAAAAAATTGTAACAGGGCCAATAGGAAGACAGGCAACGCAATCAATGACGGTTTCACTGAAGAATTCGGGCGACAACTTAGACCACCAATTGAGACAATTATGGGAACTGGAGTCAATATACAGCCTGAACAAACAACTGTCAAAAGAAGAAACGTTGTGTGAAAAACACTTCATCGATACCACCGAAACAATCAACACCGGTCGATTTAAGGTAAGGTTATCTTTTAAGCATCTTCCTCAGTTATTCAAAAATTTGTATAGGTCAGCTGTTCAACTAATGATTTAATGACTGGAACTGACTCGGTAAAGAAAGCAGAACAACTTAAATATGAAATTGGTACAATCCGATCAGCTTCCGGATTTAAACTTAGAAAATAGCTAAGAAATGTGAGACCAATATTTTCCAATCAAAATACAACCAACTTGGCTAGCATACTTGAAATTAAACAATCTACTTCAGTCAAAGTTACTGAGTTGTATTGGAATCTGTACTGAATCCATCCAATTTCATGTAAAATTTTGCAACATTAAAGTAATTACAAAACGGGAAATTTGAAGCAGATTTCGATTCGAAGATTAGAGTCTTTACGAAGATCAAGAATGGATTGAAAATGGATTGGATTCATATGGTGACATGTAGACTCAATATTCCAGATCTTCTTACAAAAATCATTTAATAATCCTATTTCTATCCAACATACCCAATCCCATCATAATCGATACTATATTATTCAAACAGCGAATTGCTCCGATTGGGATTCATCGATATAAAATAAACAAAACGCTATCGTGCCGCTTGGTGTTTCTGGACATAAATAAAACAGCGCTACCGCGCTGCTTGGTTTTCTCGCACTCATTTAAAGTAAGCGCGATCGCGCTGTTTGGTATTCTTACAGAGTATTTTTTCAATACCGTTTGAGTCCCAACGGTGAAAGACAGCCTGAGAAAACGTATATCCAGTTTCAACTAAATAATTCTCATTTTATCGTACGTCTTTCGGTACCTCAATAAATTCTCATAAAAAATTCCTTACCGTACCGCTCCGGAATTTCAAAAACCTCAAATTCTCTTAATAAAACACACACCGTACAATATCAAATATTGCTTGATAATGCAAGCCAACGACGATCTTACAGAATTAAAAGTATGAGAAGTCCACTTAACCACTTACATGATTTGCATGGTGGATTAACGCTAATGATGGCAAAACTTCGCTCAAATTATTGAATAGTAGGAGGCCGAAATTTAATTAGTAAAATAGTTCGTCACTGTGTAAAGTGTGTGAAGCGAAAATGTAACCAATTTTATTAGGGCCAGCAACCATATACGCGAGTTGTTTAAATTTTTAAAAGGTAACGATAATTCTTTCTAATATTTCTTGATAACAGATGCAATAAGCTTCAAATTTATTCCACCTGGCTCACCGCATTTTGGGGGTCTATAGGAAGCCGCAATCAAAAGTGCAAAATTCCACCTGTGTAAAGTATAGCTGATGGACACAAACCAATATTTGCAGAAATAACTACACTACTCATCGAAATTGATCAGCTACCAAGAGATCATTTGAGGCGACGTACGTATGCAAATAAGATGCTGTTGCCTGACAATGACAATCCGACACTTTTTGAAAATTTAATTATGAGTGACAAAGCTCATTTTCACTTAAGTGGCATGTAAACAAACAAAACAACCGGTTCTGAGCAGTAGTGAATCCAAAAATAATTCATCAATTACCATTACATCCCTTGAAAGTGACGGTTTGGCGTGCAGTTTTGGCTGGAGCGGTTATTGGACCATATATTTACTAAAATCCGAATAGTTCAACTGCTACAGTTACTAACGAAACTTTTTTCGACCCAAAATTGCATGCCAATGGTTAGGTGAACATGTCGTACCAACAGGACGGTGCCACATGCAATAGTGCGAGAAACCATAGAACTGTTATGAGAAATGTTTCCACAACAGTTAATTTCGAAATGTGGTGATGTAGATTATGCTCCACGGCTATCCGATTTAACTGCTCCTGACTTTTTTTTGTGTGATAATCTTAAAAATAAGGTTTACGCAAATAAGCACAGATAATATTGAACAACTTTAAAGGAACATTAGAGAAGAAATTATACATGATACAGGGTGAAATGTAATCAAAATTTTCGGGTTTGTCAATTTTCAGGCCGAAATTCCAGCCCTACTTAGCATTTTTGTAAAATGAAATTCTAAAACAAAACGACGGACCAGTTTATAATAAATATTACCCATTGGTGAACGAACAAACAAAACGAACGAAATGCGGTTGAAACCATTTGAACGAAATTTGATGAAAACGGTATAAATTTAATGAGGCAGTACTGTGGGATTATAAAAATTACTATCATGACTGTAATAGTTAGAAATATGTATATTGCTTAACTGATTACAGTTGGACAAATCGATATACTCCACAAAATATAATGCTGTATACTCCCCTCTAAATTGAACACTAAAACTCTCAGAAAATGTTTAATTGACAATTTTTAATTAACCAATCATTAATTAATTAAATGATTTCAGCGAACATCAGCAGAACAAGTATTTTCAAATAGGCGTAACTTTGACACATTTTCATTTAAAGATATTTTTCAATTCGATCAATTTAAAGGTTTTCACTGAAATAGGAAGGTTGAATTACAAGAATTACCCAAGGCGGCAATATTACTGTTGAACGTGAAAGCGTGTATGAATTAAGGTAAATCACCCAATAGAAAAGTAATGTTCGATTAATAATGACAATAAGTGGCGGAAGTATCAAAAATTACAAATAAATTTTGTTTTATTTTAAATATTTAAGGCTTAAGTAAAAAATTGTTTATTCTACAATCGTAATCACAAGTTTGGCAGCGGTGAGTTATATCCTTTTAATTGATATAGGAACTTATTAATAATGACCATGGCCATGTCCACCGGATCCACCATCGTGACCGCCTCCTGAGCCACCATATCCAGCTCCATGACTATCTCCTCCATGCCCATAAACGGCTGGATGTGAAGCATGTCCGATTCTCTTAACTACGGCATTGAATCCATTATGGTCATCAGCTGTGTATTCAACAACACGTTTTGTACCATCTGGTTCAGCAACGGTGTATGCGCCTTTAACAACATCACCATCACGATGCTCCCATTGATCTTTGTTGTCACCGGTGTGATGATCTTGCACTCCATATTCGAATTTGTATGATGGATGTGCCTTGAAAAATTATAATTATTAATTTTAAAATTCAATGTATAAAATTGCAATAAATATTACGTAATAATCCCCATGCCCTCCATGTCCACCGTCACCATATCCACCAGCCCCATGGCCACCATCACCGTGTCCACCACCGCCACCATATCCACCGCCTCCATGATGCACAATATTATTCACATGTGCATAACTGGTGGCACCGTGCCCCGCTGCCAATGCAACGCATGCCAATACTCCAAATGCAATAAACGATTTCATATTTTAAAAATTTTAGTAATTAAATTTCCACTTGAATGGTCGATCTATAGTGTTATCCAACTGACTTGTTGCGTTTAACTGATGCACGATTGCTGAAAATTCATTCAATATATATACCGAAAAAATGAAATAGATTTCATGCGATCGACATATAGTATTGTATAAAAAACATAACCTTAATTGGTTCATTTGTTCTACTATTTAATTAAATTTGTGTAGTGGTATTACACTGTAGACACAAGAAAAAGTGTACGAGCAATAAAAGCACAAAATTATTAAGAAATTATTGTGGAAACGATTTTTAAAAAAAAAATGTAAATATGTGTTATTATAAAACGATATTAAAGAATTTTTATAGTTTGGTCTTTACTCGTACAATCGGGTAACCTTAGATTTGGATTTAATTCGGAAATTGTAACGTAATCGAAAGTGTTTACTATTAAAGTTGAGTAATGGTATTTAGACACACCGTTAGGTAAGCAAGCACAAGGAGGTGTAATCTTAATTTTATAATAATGTTACATAAGAAGGATTTATGTTGTACCCGAGATAAATCTGTTGTGAATTGATTTGATTGTGATAATTTATCACGTTTTTTGTGTTAGCGATATCTTTATAATAAACTAATAATTATATTGTTATGGTTGAACGCACATTTAGTTGGAAAATACTTTTTGTCCCGGATCTTTTTTCTTTTGATTTAGCGTAATTAAACCGATTAGTTGAATTCTGGACGTCTGAAATGTTTAAAGTCTATAAAGAATGGTGAAGTGCAAGTAGTTTAGCTTCAATATTTTCCAGGTCAAAAATGCAATATAAATGGGAAATTATGCTTGAAATAATCGAGTTGTCGTCATAATCTATAATTGGTATTAAGTTTAATTAACCTTCGTCTCTTCTTCATATTGCATATCTGCAATGTAACAATATTTTCTATTGAATTTTGACCATTTTGTTATAATTCTACTTGATCTCTTAAGTTTGAATTCGTAAGTAGGAAATATAATTATTTTTAGAACAGTTACAACACTAAAGCGTTACTTATAAAAAAAAGTTAAGAGAAGAACTGTTAAAACTAAAGTTGATTATAAAATGTCCTCGGGAACAATACTTTTACTACTAAATTTGAGTAATTTACTAAGTATTGTATTTTTTCATTCAGATGTTCTTTAGTTCAAATTCCACTTAAAGCAATGATAAGGTCTCTTAGTACATAAAAGCTTTTTATTATAAGTATGTCATCGATAGTATTCTTAGAAGGGTCCGAGATGTTTGCTTGCTCAGAAAACGTTTTAAAGAAAAAAGGCTAATGCATCTAAAAAAATAATGATAATCAAGCCAAAAATTTCATTTGAAAATTCCAGTTTCCTTTTTCGAGCAGTATTTTACTGAATTTTTATTTCCTCTAACGCCTAAATAATGTTGAGTTAATAATTACTACTCCTGTTTTACTTTAGTTGGTTGATGCCAAGGAAAATGTGCATGCTAAGAAAATAAAAGTTTGTGGGAAATTTTCTTTTTAGTTTCATAACTCCTATCTTTAGTTTATCTGTAATTAAGTATAACACCTTTATCATAATATATATAAAAACCCTGTTATCCGGAATGCTTGGGGACGGGAGCAACGATTAATCGAAAATTCCGGATAATTGCATGTTTGTTTAAAACTAAAAATTTTAAGAGAATTTCGCTTGATTTCATTATTTTTTAGGATTTTCGTTTATTTACTTTCAAATTATATACCAGAAATCAGTTTTTTTTATACATCGGACCTCAAACTTCATGGGTTTCTTAAAAGTCACGTTATTATGCCTAGCTATTTGGTACATTTCTCTTTTTTCACAAGAAAATTCTTCTGCATGACAGAAATGTTGAGCAGAATACTGCGAGCAATGTTCTGTAAATTCGTCATCAAAAAATGCCATCAAACCAGCTCCTGCTTCTTGCCAAGTGACACTTTTTCTGCTACTTGTACGCCTTCGTAAAAGCTTGCACAGTTTCTGTTCTATCATCGAGATACATGGTTGCAATTTCGTGCTCTTGAATGTCCACAAGCTGTTTTGCATTGGTATTCAAGATTTCGCAAATTTCATCGTAAGGCGCGTTGTTGTTACTTGGTGTCTGATTACCATTAAACCACAATTCCACCAGTTCCAGCCATTTGCCAGAGTTTAGTCAACATTTTACTTCAGTCCAGGCAAACGATGCTTTAAATATTGCATCTTTGATGTTATAAGATTGTTGAAACGATTTCACTGAATCAGCAGCTACAATTTCCTTAAAAATTGTTTTTTAAAGTGACATTAGAAATTCTGAATTATGCCTTGATCCATCGGTAGAATTAAAGATGTCACATTGGGCGGTAAACACAAAACAATGAAATTTCCACAATCTGATACTAGCTCACTCGTTGAAGGGTGTGCTCTACAATTGTCTAATAATAGCAAACATTTTTGATTGTGTGTGTCATCTAAGGTTGTGAAATGCGATTTAACCGATGGTATAGAATTTAATTTAAACCTGTCATGAAATCTTTCTCGGTTCATCCAAGTATTAGACGACTGAGATTTATATATTACCGTAAGCCGGTGATATTTTTCAATGCTCTTGGTCGAGCATATTTGCAAATAACCAATAATCCCAACCGATGCGTACCAGCTGCAATTTGCACAACAAAGAATTGTTAATCGCTGTTTGTAATGTTTGAAGCCAGTAGCAGCAGCTTCCTCTGGTCCAGCTAACCTACAATTTGGTAAACATCGCCACAACAGCTTGGTTTCATCAGCATTATAAACCTGTTCACGAATGAGATGATATTTCTCTAAAAAGAAATTTTAAACTTTGTGCAGTAATCGCTTGCTGCGATCTCAACCTCTGTTGTCTGCTAGCCAACCGTAGGAAAATACACACTGCTCAGTTACTTTTAGAGCGTCATAGTAATATTTAGCTTTTTCTATGATGATGGGGCCAGTTATTGGCATTCCATCCTTCTCTTACACAAAACCACTCATATAATACTGAATCGAGCTGCTTCAATTTAGCTTTATGCCTTGCTTTCTTAGTTTTAAGGAATTTATAATTTTTTATTTTAGAAGCAAAGTCTAACAATTTTTCTTTATTACTTTTCATGTCGTATAAAGTTGAACTGCCAATGTTATAAAAATTCATCGATGCCTCTCGACATTCACCTCTTCAAACTGCTAATAATCTCAATTTTTCACTGATTGATAACACATTTCTTTTCCTCTTTGTTGGTTCTTTGCTGTTCGAAGCCATACAAATATTTATTTATGAATTTATTAAAGTTAGTTGTTTCCTTTATTTATTAAAATTAGTATTAATTTACTATTACTATTCTCGTCAAACTAAATACTAATACATATATTCAATATTTCACTAACCTAATTATGTAATACGACTTTACACATTCAATTCAAATAAAATAGTGCATAAAACAGTAAAAAAGTAAAGGAAAGTATATTTTCTGTGAATCCCCGAATAATAAAAAAAGTGATTTCCCTTTTGAAAGAGAAAAAAGCAAAACAAAAAGTCCTAAAAATTAAATTTCCGGTTAACTGAGTGTTCCTGTTGTCATTTGTCATTCGTATAATTGGGATTCCCATTTTGTGCGCTTTAGTGACAGTAAAATTAACTCTATTGCATTTGATTTTTAAGTAAAATCTAGATATCCGAAAATTTGTCCTTTTGTGGTAATTTAAGGACCCCTGTGATACTACTATGGCTTTCGTAGGAATTGGAAATATTTTCGTAACATTATGTCTAAATTGTATTTTTCCGGTACAAATGCCTACACAAATTGTTCCACAAATTTTTTATAGGGAAAATTTTCCCATTTAACTTAATTTCGAAAATATTTACTCCAAACTATTTCCTTCAATAGGCCAGTAAAATACAATTTAAACAAAAATGCTATGAACGTATTTTTCCCAATTCCCTATTCCAGGGAAAGCCAGAATTTTGCTACTGAAGGGTTTATAATCATAGGGTTGTGCGAAACGCGTTTTTTGTTGCATATTATAACATTTGAATATTGCGTGTGCAAAAGTGGAATAACGGTATAAACCACCTTTTTTAACAATATTATAATTTTGCCGAAGCGGGAGCAGACATGGCGAGGTGGGTTGAAGAAAATGATGATGATGAGAAGACCACGCGTTGCTGCAGGAACTTTGTAAATTCATGATAATGCGAATGATGATTGGGACGAAGATGGTTTATTTCCTCTAAGCCGTCCATTTGAAAACAAACAAATACAACCAGATAATACGTGGGTACCCTGTTATTCAGAAGTCATACACTTAAAAAAGAAAAATCGCGAGTTGATTTATTCCATGCATTTTTTAACGATACTGTATATTATTTGATCCCAAATCAAATCAAACGAACCGCTATGCTACTCAAAAGAATGTTAACTCTACCATTTTGAAACGCTTTTTCTGGAAATTTTAGATATTGTTGGAAGTTTGGCATTTTGCACACAACTTTTCAATAGACGAATCAATCTGGCCTTATCACGAGCGTCATAGTTGTAAAATGTTTATTCTCGTAAAAGCAATCAGATTTGGTTACACATTTTGGTGTATGGCGTCTTCAATTGGATTTGTTCATAATTTTGTTTTCCATATTAGGGTAAGAATGAATCCTTTGATCCAGAAATGTAACTTAGTGAAAATGTGGTACACCATCTTTTCCGATTTGTCGAAAGACCGATGGTTATTTTACCAAATTCACAGTCCGCAAAAACCAAACTGGGAAATGTCCATTGATATGTGTGAAAGATTTAAAAAGAAAAGACTGAGGTTTTTATCAATCTGCTTTTGATGATCATATTCAATGTCTTAAACTAAGATGGAATGATAATTCGGTTGTGATATTTTCTTCCTACTGTGATACCATCTAACCCGTGGCTAACGTTAAAAGGTTTTCGGTGGAGTGGTTCTTTTCGATAGAAAAGTTCGAAACAAAATAAAAGTTTCCAATGCCTGCAGGCTCTTTTACAATGCCAATACTTTCAAGGAGATTTTTCAAGAAAATTTTATTTTTACGTCATTGCTAAAAGGTGGTATGTTGCAATAATGTATAAAACAATATCGTTTATTTTTCTTGGTTTTTTCTACTTGGTTTTTTTTTGCAGTACTAACATGGTTTAAACATGAAAAAGTGTTGTCATTCATCTCTTCATTCTTTAGAAGAGCTTCTGTAAAATTTGTTTAAGGTATGCGAAAGAAAGTGTTAGGAAGAATAAAATCTGCTGTTATAAGGAATATGTCATATGGATTACTACAATAGGTGTATTGTGCTGGGATGTAAGCTGTCACTATATCGGCATTTTTTTGGCACTTATTTTTTGACACCTAAGCCTCCTTTTCATAGATCAGGGGGGCTATTATGAAAATCCGATATGATTTTGTTATTATGAAAATCAGATATCGAAAAATCCGCTAATATGAAACTAAAAAGACAAGACGAAATCGGATTTTCCGAAAATCGAATGTCAAAATCCAACTGCTATTTAGTTAACGATTTTCATTTTCTTTTATCGACTCTTCAACTATTTCAAACAATATATTATTTTTACGAAATATAAAAGAAAAACTAAAAAAATTTAATTAAACAAAAATATAATTAATTATTCATTTTGAACTTATTACGAGTACAACAACAACTGGAAAATAATTTGTGTTACTTGTATATTTATATACAGTATTTCACACACAGAATATTATTGAACTAATAAACTAAATGAAATAGATTTCAAGTGACAAGTCATTAGTCAATTAAAAAATAACAACAAAACAAAATTTAACAACTTCAAGTCAGTCACAAAACGCATTATTGCTAACTTCATGCTTATATTTGACAAATTCGACCAAACAATTTCATAATAGGAAAATTCGAGGCGGAACGGAATTTTCGATATCGGATTTTTTCCGAATTATTTCATAATAGGTGACATATTTTAATGACGTGATCTCCAATTAAATTCCTTAATCAACTCGATATAAATTATAGTTGTATGTTGGGTCATTATCTCGCTTGGGTCGCATTTCAACACAAGCTGCGCTATCCAATTTCATTCTTAATCATAGAAAATCTTTGAACTGTTGTGTGGTCGTGTCTTGTGCCATTTTGCTCACAAAAAGTCATCGGCTTGGAACAATAACTCTTATACCAAATAATGCGGAGTAGTTGGATTTCCTTTAGTTGTGTGCTTAACGTAGGTGTCGTAAAATTTGGAGAATATAATTCGAATTTCACCGACCTTGTAATGATAACTCGTTCGCTCTAACAACGTAGGTGGCGGAGAATTTGGATATGATAATTGTGGCCTGGAATAGTATAAATTTTGACTATTTGTCCATATCATTGTTGATTACGACCGTGTTACTATACGATTCTGAAAGATCTCCTCAGCATTTCCTATGTTTTTAAGAGGACCTTCTATAATGTAATAAAAGTTATTCGCTCGAGTCACACATTCGAACAAAACCCAATGTAATTCCTCCACACCGTTCATTATAATTTTCATAGCTTTTCTTACATCACTTGGAGAGAGAAGTGGTTTTAATGTATATTTATTTTAAGTTAAAATACGAAATTAGGTCAGAAAATTACAAAATAAAAAAAAATGGAAATAATATTTAAAATATTGTTGACTTGAAAAAAAAAAACGTCGGATGCAAGTGATTGTTATATCCAGCAATTGGCTTGAATTCCAAAAGCCACTTGTGGAAATCCCGCATGCTGATGATTATCAGCATACGTATCTGAATCGGTTTTACCGTATTTTAGTGGAAATTTCTGATGATTTTTCTAGTAGGTATGAAATTAAATTATTATTCCAGCTTTCTCTTTAAACATCAACAGGGCTGATAATTTGTAAAAAGTTATTAATTTAAAATCAAAAGTTTAGAAATAAACATTTATTTTATAAAAATATATCACATCCTGTACAAAAATTATTTAATCTAGTTTTACAATTCGTATCAGTTGGAATCTACTCTAATGACCATAACCACTATGACCACCATCATGTCCACCACCATCTCCACCATGCCCATAAACAGCTGGATGACTGGCATGACCGATTCTCTTTACGACAGCATTGAATCCGTTGTGTTTATCCGAAGTGTATTCCACGACACGTTTTGTACCATCTGCCTCAGCTAAAGTATATCCACCTTTGACTACATCACCGTCACGATGTTCCCATTGGCTTTTCTTGTCACCAGTATGATGATCTTCTACTCCGTATTCGAATTTGTATGCTGGATGAGCCTGAAATAATTAAATAAAGTTAGTTTATTAAATTCTCCTTTAATATAATTTGGGTTATGTTTACGTAGGTATCATGGCTTTCATCATGACCACCATGACCTCCTCCATATCCACCGCCCTCACCACCACCAGCTCCACCATGTCCACCACTACTATGTGCTACACTATTAGAATTAGCATAGCTGCTACCACCATGTCCATGAGCAGCAGCCAATACTGCACAAACAGCCACTAATCCAATTGCAACAAAAAGTTTCATTTTTATTTGATTTTATCCGTTTGCTGTTGTTATCCAATAGACTTGTTTCGTTTGAATGTGTTGCTATAACAGAAATCCATCCTATATATATACCAAAGTCAATATTCAATAGACAAAAAAATCGAATGGCATTTTATCTTTCCACAGCCACAAAAACTATTATAGAAATGGTTCATTTGTTCTACCAAATTATCGCAAACCGAAAACAGAAAGAAAAAAGCAAAAAGCATTAACGCATAAATGCAATAATAAGAAATAGTAATAATAACTATTACCAAAAAAAAAATTGTTCGTTAAGAAATTTATTAAAGTTTATTAATTAAGTTATTACATGTAGAGTGATTGTGGTGCAACATTAGCATTTTTACGAGCCTACGCCAAGTTATGGGCGTCAAATGTCTTTTATAAATATTTATAGTATAAGCAACTTTTCAATGGTTTTGCATATTTTTAAAGTTTTTCTCCCACTGTATAGCTGCCGTGTACAACTCTTGCCGTTACTCAAGCATATTCTCTTTGTTGGGCGCATAACCTCAAATTCACCTAAATAGCGCTCCATTAGATACACTTTGTTGAAATAAGTAGGTAAAATAAAAACTTCCGTCTGTGTAACCAACTCATCTAAATAATAATTGTGCATTTGTAAATTTCTAAATTTAATAAGCACTCACTAATTATTATTACTACGAGTAATAATAATTGTATAAGGTAGTGTATGGATTATGATCCGGTATGCAAAATTAATTTCATTTAATTACAATTATGTTTAGTTAATAGCTATTAGCTACAGATACATAACAGATTTGGTTTTACATAAGAAATCATAAAAATCGTAGAGATGTTCGTTTACTATGCGTCTCAAAAGCATCTTAGAAAAAATTAATCTAATTTATATTATTATTAGGATATAAAAGTTTTTATATTACTTACATTAAGTACTATTTAGAAGTATGTAAGGTGTATGCATAATACGTACTTAATGCTTTGTTTATGAGTAAACGGTTTGGTCTCGTTCATTTGCTTAGCACCATTAAAACCGACTCAATTGAAAAGGTTAATGTACTAAAGAAAACGAAACGGCTGTGTGTGCAGGAATCTTCGTATGAATTAGCGTACTTCGTAGCATAGGTTCGACATCCGCTGGTCCCTCTACACTGTGTTTTGAATTTTTTTTACAAAGTATAACAAATCCAAAAATACAAAATAGAAATTCATTTACCTTTTATAATAAAAAAAAAGATTTTTTTGCAACGAAAATGATCACACACTTATGGAATGATCCTTAATATTTTTTTAAAACTTTCACATAAATTATATTTCATAATTATTTTAATATCGATTTGGTCCTTTACACTTATATAACCTCTTTCATATTGAATACAGGCGACTATAAACGAAAATGTAACGATTGCGTGGCGTTCCGGCGGTGTTAGAAAGGAAACTACAAACGAAGAACGCCAAATAATAATTAACTTACTGGGAAATCTGAGCCGATGGGAGAGTTAAAATTTGGAGAAAACCTGCTACAGTACTGCATCCAAAACTACTCATCCCAACTATTAAACATGATGGTGGTTCGATTATGGTATGTGGTTCAATGTCGGCGAATAGGGTAAGTAAACTTGTGTTTATAAATAGAAATTTGGATTGCTGGAAATACCTAGGTATTCTTAAGGACAATTTTAAACCATATCAGTAGAACAATTGGGGCTTGTGCCATAATAGATTTTCCAGCAATACAACGATTCTAAGCATACGGTATACACATTGTGAAAGAATGGATTCTGAATAACGCCCCAAACCAGTTACATTCGCCACCCCAATCCCTGACCTGAACCCCAATGTATATTTATGGGATCACCTGGAACGCCAAATTAGAAAATACAGGATTACCAGCAAAAAAACGTTGCATGAAACAATAATGAAAGAATGGAATAAAATTTCACCGGACCTTGTTACCAAGAACAAGGAGGAGGACCAACTCGATATTAAAATAATTAGGAAACATAATTTATGTAAAAGTTTTAAAAAAAATTATCAAGGTTCATTCTATAAGTGTATGATCATTTTCGTTGCAAAAAATTCTTAATATTTTTTTTTTATCATAAAGGTAAATGAATTTCTATTTTGTAATTTTAGATTTGTTAATTTGTAAAAAAAATTCAAAACTCAGTCTGTATGATCATTTTCGTTACTGACTGTAGGTGGTACTGTTAACGAATATCAATTTGTTATTTTTCCACATACATTTGCTTTTAATCGCACCAGTCTTGCGGATGGTGGATATTGATGCTACTTTTATTCTTTTTTCGTTCTATAACGTATCGCATTCCATGTGAGTACGGCCTATTATTAGGATCTTGTGGTTAAAAGTAAAATAGGTTTTACTGCTCAGAAAAAAATTATTATTCTGCTCTGCGTAATTGTTTTACTTTTTAAGTTGAGTTAGATGTCGGTAAAGACATAAACCATTTATTAGAGGCGGGCAGGTTGTTTTGAGGTTAGTTTGGTTTGACAATTTATCATGAATTGACTCACGCCAGATAAATGTTTACAAACTGTTCAAATTTATTTTGAAAATAATGGTTCAACTCGAAAAACTCCCTAAGACGTCGTACCGTGCGACACAACAAGTGACTAATGGCGTGCAGCGTAGTACTGATGATGATCCAAATGTGTCAATTCGTCATCGTGCTCATAGCAATTAAACTTGTGTCCATCCACTTATGGAAAATTTTGGATTAATATCTTGGTTTACTTGATGGCAAGATTCAACTTGGGCAGGGACTGAAGCCTTTCGATGATTGTTCACGCAGTAATAAATTACACTTTTGGTTAATTGACTATGTCAAATAAAGAGGATTGCCGCATTTGTCCAAACACCATTACATTCAGAAAAAGTTACCGTTTGGTGCTCGTTACAGGTCGGTGGAATCATTGGTGCATATGTCTTCAAAAATGATGATGGACAGAACGTTACAGTTAACGGTGAGTCTTAAAGAGACATGATTACTAATTTTTTCGTGCCTTTGAATACAATAATGTTGCAGACATGCAGTTTCAGCAGGACGGTGCCACATGCCACACAATCTACGATACAATTGATTTACTGAAAGAAACATATGACGAACGATTACGCTGATAAAGCAGAAACAATTGAGCACTTGGAAGATGAATTATTTCCGAAATTCAGCCTCATTTACTGCGAAGAGTGTGTGAAAATTGAATCTCCAGATACGCCAGGTACGCACCAGCTGCATCGGCTACATGCTCGAAATTAAATTCAGATATTTATGCCATAAAATTATCTATCAAATAAAGCCAATATTTGTCTGTGTTTTATTTTAATTTAAAGTTCTCAGCCTCTAACAACAAAATCCTTTAGAATGATACTGATGTTTGTAGATGAAGGGTTAGTAGAAATTGGCGCTGCTGAATGTCGATACTTGCTCCTTGGACTTAAATCCCATATCAGCTCCCATGTAATGTCTTAATTGTTCCAATTATTGCACGACATGCCAATTTTACCTCTCAAGATACAGCAATAGTTACACGTATCGGTTTTTTGCGCTTTAAATTTAATGTCCTTACATGTTTTTCACATTTTGAACGATACAATCCGTACTTCCCCAAAGTTAAATCGGTATGTATATTTTTTACTCCTGCCTTCTTGAACAGTGGCTTTCATAAGCCGGAAAGCTATCTATATGAATTGTAACTTCATTTATCTTCTCTAATGAAACTTTATTTTATGGCTCTGCATTACCACGATGATCCACAAATGATGTTTCCAATATAGCTTTTATTGATGGCGCCTTTCAAAAACCTTTCCGTTTAACCACAACAATATTGAAAAGATCCTGGCATACTACATTGAATGGATACCGTTTCTTGGAGCAGTTGTACTTTTCATCATTCTTTGAGACTTTGAGACGGTCTTCCAATTTTAGAAGGCCAAAGATAAAAAACTTCATTCTTATATGAGCCTAAAGCCCAATATTGATCAAAATATAATTTTGGTTTTTCGATCGATTTCCAGTTTTTGCTTCGTACACTTTCCCTCGATTACGTTGATTTTGAGAAAATTTTGTTATATATCGCTTTTTAGGTGACTTGTCGTGAGATTTAGGCATCCTTGGGCATTAGTGACCAGCATACATTCAATATTGTATGAAAATTTGGTGATGAAAAAGATTTGTTTGTCTTGGATCTCACATAATTTAACAAACGCTCAAGAAAAAATCGTGTCAATTGCTCGAAAGAAATACTCAAAAAATATCATTGTGGTACTTCAAAATCTCCGAAACTAAACAGCAGTCGTTAGTATGGGTGTTCCAATATGAGTCAAATCCAACAAATGTTGTTCGCACACGAAATCTTCGAAGCAAATGGTCACCTGTTTTTTCGGGAAAACCACACGTGCCGCGACTATTACTTTTGGGGGAGTATTGTTTGAAAATAAATTGATTTTACCTAAAGCAGAACCATTTCCCAATGAAACTAAGGTCTTTCCATATTTTTTCGTCGCAGATGGGACGTAACTAGTAAAATAGTGCACCCAGCAGTATAGTTGGAGTATTACGTCCCAAATTCTGCATTTTTGATACACTTTTCTTCACCGATGTCCAAAAAACTTTTGTATCGGTTCAAGCAATGTGTGCCTTGCATAATTTTATTAGAACAGAAGATCGCCTAACACGTAAATGAATCTGATGTATTTTTATAATTTAGGAACAACCGAAGAAATTTTACAAATGTTTTCGGTCAGATTTCAAATAATGAAGTCGGATCATTTGATGATGTTGTGAATGAATGTATTTCATGTTCGATACTGGTCGAGTACTCCAGCAGAACGAAAGGATCTAGATGGACTCTGGTTGCGTGAAATTGGTAGTGGAACGAGATTTTCTAGTAAAACAGTATAAAAAATTGTAAATTTAAGTAAACTAGAAAGAGAATTATAAAAAAAATCTCGTTCCATTCGTTCTCCCCAAACCGGAATCTATACGCATACACTTCTGTTAAATATTAAAAATTTCTATTGAACATTTACGAATAGTACGATTAAAACCAAAAAAGTTGTAAATTAAGTTCCATATACTTTCATATCTCCTTAATTGCGTCTTCGTTGCAAGACTTTATTTTTCGAGCATGCCGTATTACAAATCCTCGATGCGTACTCATTCTAGTGCCCGCACTCTGATCAGAGCAACATAGGCTTGACCTTTAGAAAACCAGCTATTTGCTCAAGTAAACGGCAACGTGATACAGCGTGCATTTTTGCATCTTGCGGATATTGCAGACCCGATAAAATTATCGGCAGCATTTTCCATGCGATCGATTCGAAGGCTAGATGACGTGGATGCCATCTCGGCTGAAGTCAATACGAATATATACGGTTGATCAGCGTCGTGTAACTGATCGCGATGGAAGAAAAGCCAAATGGCCTCCGTTATGTTTATAATCGCTCCGTTGTTCAATGAATGCACTACTCTCAGCGGGTAAATGCGGATTGCTTTACCAAACGCGAAATCACTTGACGAGTCGGTTAATCAACACGAAACACTGGTTTTTCAAAAATTACTATTTATTTTTACAAATGTACTTAATTCTAATGCATAACAAAATAAATTAATGACCATAACCATGACTTAATCCATGACCGCCAGCTCCTTCATGACCGCCAGCTCCTCCATGACCACCAGCTCCATCACCATGCCCACCGCCATGACCGTAAATTGCTGGATGACTGGCATGGCCAACCCTCTTTACCACAGCATTAAATCCGTTATGTTTATCCGACGTATACTCAACAATACGCTTTGTGCCATCTGGTTCAGCTATTGTATATCCTCCTTTAACAACATCACCATCGCGGTGTTCCCATTGACTCTTTTTATCACCAGTATGATGGTCTTCTACGCCATATTCAAATTTATACTCTGGATGAGCCTGAAATATCGTTTTGTATCCATTAAAATAAAAATTTATTACATTCACTAAATATTTTTACGTAATAATCGTGGCTTTCATCATGTCCACCACTGTGACCGCCACCACCATGACCACCACTACTGTGTGCCACGTTGTTTGAATTAGCGTAGCTACTACCGCTATGCCCACCATGTTCACCATGGCCACCGTGCCCATATCCAGTAATGACCGCTGCACCAGCCAAGAGTAATCCAAAAACAACAAACAATTTCATATTGAGATAAATATTAAATTTTATTACACTAAACACTTTTCTAAAATAGGTAACGAGACACTTTAATCCAGTTGTGAGTGCTCGTTGGTTGCTATCCAATAGACTAGTTTGGTTTGAATGTGATAATTCTCAACATTTCACCCAACTTATATATGAGACAACAAGAAACATTTCTTTTTCGAAAGCCACTGCCGCACCAGAATTAATTAGAATTGGTTCATTTGATCTACCTATTAATGATCAGATGAAGGAAACGAATACCATTAAAATTAAAATTAAGCGTAATTACCAACACAAAAAAAGAAAATTAATAAAAATTACAAAACAATGTTTAGTGCAGATAAATGGTATCGATTTAATGTTTTTATTGACTTGTTATGTAAATCGAATGTACTCGCGCTGGAAAGGTACAGCACTTGTAATTATATATCGCGAGACTGACATACATTTATGCGAGGTTTGGCTGTATCACTATAGTAAGCAAAAAATCAACATACATAGTAAATTTATTTGATTGAATGGGCGACGGCGGAAAAGTTTAATTTTTGAGGCGTGAACTTGAATTTTGATGGTTGATTTTACAAATTTTTTATTATAAATTCGAATTTAAGTTACTGGTGGTTTAATAAAGGTATACTAGAAGCTCGTTTAACAGCTCTGATACAATGCTATTTTCTCTGCAAAACTACTCTAATTCTTCTGACATCGTCGATCGTCTTTTCAGTCGTTGACGCCAACAGTTTCGTGGTTGTGCACACCGGCATGCCTTTGTTCTATCCAAAAATCGACAACAGCGGTTTATGATCGCTCTGAAGCTCAAACTTGCGATTGTAGATGTATCGATGAAACTTTTTCATCATCAATGCGAAAATTGAAAATTTTATGTTTAAATTTATTTTGTCCGAAACTTAATTTTCAATCTTTGGGTTTTTAATCGATTTTTCATATACGTTTTAAACCGGTGGACCGATTTTGGCTCAACATCATTGAGATTTCCCGAATTATGATTTGGCTTATAAGTATGAAATTTCTCCTCTATCGGATAATCTGCCTGTACCGTACAGATGATGGATTTTTGTGGCAAGACAGTTTTTCGTCAAAAACGATCATTTCCTCTTAAATTTTTGAAAACTCGACAGCACCGGCATTGTTGACAAAATTAATCTAGAATCGGTTATAGTTCATAATCGTTTTTCTTGTAAATGATATGCTTTTCAAAATACACATTTGCAAAAACAAAAAAGTTTCTATGAAAGATTTCAACCAAAATTCACTGGAATCTAAAAAATTATGGAAAAAGCTTAAGTATATGAAGTTTCATCCCTATGTGCAAATTCAAAAATACTTTAAATCTACAGTACATCATTTTTTTTTGTAATTTTTCCAGAAAGGATATGTTTTTATGAATAAATTGAATTTATTTATTTCACCAAAATTCGGTCTCTCTGCAGTCCAGGTGTTTTGATTATTAGCAAAGAAATTCCAGCCTTGTGATCCATGCGAAGTGTTGTAGAAATCTGTGTACCGGAAGTGGTAGCTTTTGCATGAGCTGCTCAAATATTTTGTAAAAAAATACAAAATTTACTGAAAGAAGAACTTCATCGGTCATCCCACCTGTACATAAAATCCGGTTTTGCGGGATAATATATAGAGTATTTCATTGGTCAATTACAAGAACAATCGCATAAAAAGTTAACCCAAATAGATTGAACTAAATCCAAAATGATTTTGGATTTACTTAAATCCAATTCAATTTTTAGTACTAAAGATTTGTACTAAAATATTAAAAGTGGTATTTCAAACTACAAAATCGACATAAATATTATTATGTTTATAAAATAAAATTAAAATATGAATAAAATTAAGAAATATGCAAAAATACATAGAAACAAACATTTTTACTAACAAACTTTGAAACCATAAACTAAATCCGAAAATGGTTGTTGATTTGGAAAATTATAAATCCAAAACTAAATCCTAATCCACTTTTACCAATGCAATACGCCTATTATAGTATGGAATGAAATGTTTATTTATCTCACATTTCGTTTTCTAGCATCATAATTCCATTCCACAATTTCTTATTCTTATTCTTTTTGCGAGAAATCGTTTTTAGTACAGGTCCTAAAACGATAACAAAAAGTTGAGTGTATTCTTTTCTTTCATTTTTAGTTTTTTTTGGTTTGTGCGCTTTGATTTTTGTGTTAACATTGAATTTTATTAAAACATATATAAATTTCCAATATTTAAAGTAAAAAGTTTTACATAAATATGAATATAAATAAAAGGATAAAAATAAAATTATTCTGCAATTCATAACCTCAAACAACAATGGAGCCATCATTGAGAATTCGTTTAACAATAATAATAATAATAATAATAATAATAATAATTCTCAACGACCTATTACCCCTCCCAACCACGCGCGGGGAGTCTCCATCTGTATTATTATTATTTTTTTGAGTATAATTCCAGTGATTATAAACATGGATATCGAACTGCTTAACCTGTGAAATTAAAGAAAATTAGCAAGCGGGAAAATCTGTATTAGTATTAAAATCAAATCTGATTATTAAGAGGCAAACTAGGTGAACAGCTAAGCAAAACGATACCCAAAATTGAAAAATATAGCAGTCAACTGATAAAATTTCATAAAATTTGATAAATAAAACAAAATAAAATGTAACAAAACAAAATGTTATAAAAGTTATAAAATATTAAAGGCCAAACCAGTCAAGTTAAATAAAAAAGTTGTTTTAAAGTGCGTTTCGTCATATTAAAATCAATGAAGTGGGAGTATTGGTTAGCCTCGTGAAGCATCCTAGATACAGGTTCATTTTTACCATAGTCAGTCCTATGATGGTCGATTCGAAACATAGGTACCGATCTCAAGGCTTGTGAATTAAAATTTAGATTGATTTTTCCTAAGAGGAAAGGAGAGTCGGTACTGCCGGTTAGCAATTGATGAATAAAAACCACGTCTGCAACAACCCTGCGCCTACGAAGTGGTTGTAAATCAATTAGCTTGAGGCGATCTAGGTATGGAGGTAGGTGAAACATGTCCACCTACGGTAGCCCGCGTAAAGCAAAGCGAAGAAATCTACGCTGAACTGCTTCAATCCTTTTTATGTGAACCACATGATAAGGCGACCACACCTGGCAAGCATACTCGAGCAGGGGACGAACGAATGTTAAATAGAGAGCCTTCGTAACATAAGGATCGTCGAATTCTTTCGACCAACGCTTAATGAAACCGAGCGCAGCGTTACCTTGATTGACAATGCGATCCACGTGATTTCTGAAATTCAATTCGCTGTCACAAACGACCCCCAGATCACGAACAGAACTAACTCTGGTAACGGCATCGTTGTTAATATAATAGTCACGAGAAATGGACTGTGCACGCTTCCGAGAGTAGGTGACCGTCTGGCATTTACCCACATTCAGCTCAAGGTTGTTCTTTACACACCATACGGAAAATGTATTGAGGTCGGATTGTAATAGGATCCTATCGGTGGTGTTTGAAATCTGTTTGTAAATCTTCATGTCATCGGCGTATATAGATATAGTTGAATTTTTAATTAAACATGCAACGTCGTTAATAGACAGAATGAAAAAAATCGGCCCCAGATGGCTGGCTTGGGGCACTCCAGATGTTGCTGAAAAATGAGCTGATACTGATGTCCTAAACAGAACTTGATAAATACGGTCTTTAAGATAAGAGCCCACCCAACGGAGAAATTGTGGGGGAAATCCAAGAGCCCTGAGCTTAAACAAAATAACTTTATGGGAAATCCTGTCAAACGCCTTGCTGAAATCGGTCAAGATAACATCGACCTCATTCCCTGCTTCAATCATATTTAATGTTTGTGAAGTGAATTCCACAAGGTTTGTGGTCGTGGAGCGAGCTTTGAGAAAACCATGCTGATTGTCGGAAAACAACGGTTTACAATAAAAGTACAATGAATCATATATAATACTTTCAAACAGCTTGGGAATACAAGATAACTTTGCAATCGGCCTGTAATTACAAATGTCTGATTTGGAGCCATTCTTATGGATCGGAACTATAAAGGAACTTTTCCAAATAGATGGGAAAATTCCAAGTGAAAGCGACTTTTGGAAAAGTGCCGTTAGCGGCTGAGCAAGAATATCACTGCAGTTTTTTAGGACGATGGATGGTAGACCGTCAGGACCAGGTGAAAAATCATCTTTAAGTTTGGAAATCTTTTGTACCACGGATTCGTGGTACCTTGCTAACGAGTATATCGGTAGAAAACTCGCTACCTTGCTAACGAGTATATCGGTAGAAAACAGAAAAGACTGCGATTATGGAGGCGTCGGCGTCAAATACAAGATGATAGTAATCCATTTAGTATTTCGGGTGCCAGATTTCACGAATTATTTCGATTCCCAAAAGCATTTGACAAAAGATATTATTGAGGAGGTGTCTCGAACACACATATTTTCTAGAATTTTGACTACTGTTAGATTTTATGCGACTGGTAAGAACTAAAATGTTTTATTTAATCGTTTATTTTAATTTTAGGATCTTATCAACGAATAATCGGTGATGGTTTTTTCCTTGCGCTTAGTCAAACATCAGTGAGTCATTGCATCAAAGAGGTTAGACAGGCTAACCGACCACCTCACCGAAAAATATATTAAATTTTCCCAAACAGCGGCTTGTAGTTTGTTACACAATATATAGTATTTGTCAGAAACCATATTGGTATAGAGGAATTTGACATCGATATTGAAGAAGCCGTTACTATTGTTCTTGACGTTGCTGACTATACACGATTTGGCAATCCCATCTCACTGAAGGCAGGAGAACAAGAGACGGTTTGGTATAAGGATATTTTTAATAATAAAAGATTTATATTCATTAATTCATTCATTATTATTTTATTCATTAAAAAAATAGAATATTATTGTTTATTCAAATTTTTATTTCAATTATAAGATTATTTATTGCCGCTACCTTGCTTTTTTTGCTACTTCTAAATGCCGTTCTGAAATTAAATTTTATTTGCGGTCCTCTTCTAAAAAATCTAAATAATGTCTTTCAATGATCTTTTTCTTCGCAGTACAGTTACTTGTGCAGCAGCTGCTGAAGATTTGAGGATATTATTTCGGACATTCTGTGATACAATTTGTGGACATTCTATACAGTGGCATTAATACTGGTAAGGCTTTTAGTTGGCACATTACGTGCTCGATCATAATTTCAATGTTATTCTCGCAGATCCTTTGTGATTGTCATGATGTTGAGGTATCTAGTCGACTTAAACTCTAAATATAAAACTTGATAGGCATATTTGTAATATAACTTCATAACATACCTTAAATCGGTCAATGCCTTCTTCCATTTCTCTGCAATCTTTAATTCGCCTCCACAGCATTTAAAATATCTGCCTGTTAATTCCATTTTGTTTTCGATTGTCTATTGCCGTCGAGACCTTCGAATCTACAATAAAATTATTATGTTTATGCATTTAATATTTCCAATTTAAAAAAATTAGTTAGATAATAATGAAAATCAAATCCACGTGCTAATTCTAAATTTTCTTCTAGAAAACTAATAAGCGTTTCTTTTTGATTTCCAGATACTTTCTTGTCAATTTTTTGAAGTTGACTCCATTATATCCACGATTAACGTTGATTTATTTAAATTTCGCTAGCAAATATGGCCACGAGATAATTTGACAGCGCATCCCTCATAAGTGGGATTTATTTTCCCATTCCACTGAACTAGAATAGGTACAAATATCTCGTTTAGTACAAAATCACATTCCACGAAAAAAATTCATGCATCCGGACTTGATGTACTGACATCACAATAATATGTAGTCAACATTAATTTCCCCTGCATTATCATTTAATGCTCATCCCTTTTGAATTTTAGGTTAGTACCTCAAATTTCGAGTATACAGTCCCTGTTCATTGAATTATGGACACTATTAGTATTTTGGAAATTCTGAATTTCTGCTATTGTTTTATATTTTAAAATATTTCAAAATAATAAAATGCATTTAGGATCACATTTGTTATTGTTTTAAGATTATTTAACGACATTCTTGAAAGGTTACAATAAAATTATTACCTGAAAAAGGATTAAAAAGATCAATAGCATGCATATTTTAATTTTAAATTATGACAAGGTGTTTTTATAAATTTTGTGACTGAGCTAAAGTAAGAAATAATCTACGTTGAGAGAATTTTATCATTTAGTTAAAAAACTTGTGTTTAAGTTAAAGTGTGTGTTTGGAAAGTTTTGGATCGAAAAACATTTATTTCCAAAAATGGGTCGAAAAAAGGACCTTAGCAGTGAACAAAACATGCTATCGGAGCATTATTTAAAACAACAAACCATTCATACGAGACATTGTCAAAATGGAAAAAGTTTCATGCTCATCAGTAGTAATTTGGCAAAAATTCTTCAATCTGAGGGTACATTTTATGAGGCCAATAGAAGAAACTGTAAGGGGATCAGGAAGACAACGCCCAGAACAGACCGGGAAATTATTTAATCGTCCTTAGAAAAGCTCAGAGCAATGACGAGCGAGCTACAAAAGTACCTTAGTGAAGAAGGGATAAAGAGTTCAGCGATGACATTGCGAAGGAAGCTATATGAAAATAATTTGAAATGTAGGCGTCCAGCAAAAAAACCCAGACTCACTGAAAAAATGCGGAAAAACGACTTATTTGAGCTGAACTTCATAAACAGTGGACAATCGACGACTGGAAGAAGGTAAATCGAATTTGTAAGCACTCTTTATATATTTTCAAAAATTAAATAAAAAAAATCCCAAATTAAGAGTTTTTAAAATTTGTTGGTTATGTTTAGTGACGAATGTAAGCTAGAAGCCATTATAGATTCGACCCACTTCGTCAAAAGGAGACCAGAAGAGTGGTTTAAGGAGAACTTCGTAGTCAGGAACATAAAACATCCACTATCAGTAATGATATTCAGCTGCATTAGTGGAGATGAACCTGGTCCAATATACTTCGTAGAGGAAACCATGAGAAAAGCACATAAACAGGTATTAACAGACGTCTTAGTTCCTTACATGAAGTCACTACCTCCAGGCCAATACTCTTACACTTTAATGCAAGATATAGAGCTCCTTGCCATACCGCAAAATTAATAGGGAATGTCCTCCTTAACCAAAATATTGACATCTTCTCTTTGCCTGGCAATTTTCCGGATTGTCGAGAATTGCTGGGCATAACTTCACCAAAAAAAAATATTGAAAAAATGGAGAAATAGTGATCAAATTCGTAAATATGATCATTACTTGTAATATGTAGCATGCCTAAAAGAATAAAAGCTGTGATTAAAAATAAAGGTAGTTTAACCAAATTTTAATTGTTTTCCAATTTATATATACTCAAAATTATTTAATTTCAAAGAATTAAAACATTTAAAAAAAAATCTTGTTTTTATTTATACATATTTTGATAAAATACTAGAGTTTATCAAAAGGAGGAACAATAACTGTAATTTAAATTAAAACCTAATTAATTGATTTAGATAATTTATTATATCAGTTTTATTGAGATTATTTACCTATTTTCAAATTGTTTACTCACTTGACGAAATTTTGTTTAGAACTCGACTCCATACGACGGTTTCTCCATACTCACACTCGAGCTGCCTTAACGATAAATTTTTGATGAGGAATTTCAAACTGCATCAACTTACTCTTGATTGCGACACGGTTTGTTGTAAAAATTATTTTTTTACGGTAAGAAGTTTTGGTTGTTTAATGTCTTGCATCACGTGGCGTCATGCCATTATATGCTACGCCATGTTGGACTGCATAAGTTTTAAATGTGAACTTTAAAACTTTTCCAATTTAAATTAAACTAAGCGATAATATGAGTTTCCAGTATTTTTCTGTTTTCAGATTCAGTATCTGATACGAACTAAAATGTTTTCAGACCAACATTTGAGCACAGTTTGAGCCCTCTCTAATAATTTTTAAATAACAAACATTCTCACAGTCGTATAGTGTTGAGGTCGATTTACAGAAATTTTGCTTTAGTATTTTTTAGTGACAATGCCAAAATCGGGCCGCCGTTTTTAATTAGGTCTAGCATATTGATTGTTTTGAGGATGGTTTCCGTCCATACCACGTATAAATTTAATTATTCTGGAAATAAGGTAGAGACAATAATATGAACCATAATAAGACATATTGGGGTCATAAATTTGTCATATTGAGAGTGGCATCACCGTCCAATACGGTTTATCACACGAAGTCTAGTTAACCTATAGTTAACATTTCGAAGGTTTTTCCGTGTTTGGCGCTTGTTCTTCTTGCTAGCTTTTATGTGTTTTGCTTTCGCAAAGCTCCGCTTAGCTTTAATATTAGAGGCCAATTTTGTTTCAGCAATATTTGTTTGTGAATTTCCAGTAACGGTAAATAGTTGTTCATCATAGTTGGCTTTTATGTCAGTAGTAATTGTAATCCGAATTGGTTTTATGAAAATCTTTTTTTTAGTTGTATTTAAAGCCAACTCTACTTTAATTACTACTGATAAATACGCCAACAATTATTTTCCGTTACTGGAAATTCACAAACAAATATTGCTGAAACCAAAATTGGCTTCTTATATTAAAGCTAAGCGGGCTTTGCGAATTATATGAAATATACCAGCGAGAAATTTTCATTATTAAGAGTGTGTTTCAATTGGTTTAAATATCGAATAAAAAGTTAAAAATTGTGGATTAATAAAAATGTCAAACTTTTTATCTGGTTCAAGAGCTGATAAAATTTTAGTATAGAAAACATTTAGCTGACAAAAATATTTGTTTGTAAACAAAAATTTTCTATGTAAAAATTTTGAGAAAAAACTGTCCATATATAATTCACTAATATATTTAAAAAGTATTTATTTTACGTTTTTATATTTAAATTTGCTATATATGTTCACAATTACAGATAAAATAAGCAACCATGTTATTGTCAAAATTTTAGCCAATTGAAACAGATAAAAAGTTAAAAAGTTAAAAAATATTTACCACGAATAAATTTTTAACTTTTTAACTTTTTATGCGGCATTTAAACCAATTGAAACACACTTTAAGTGATGATTGGAAATTCTTTAGTAATTTTGCATATTTGTTGTTGTTGTTTGATTTAGTAAATACATCACTATTGACTTATTTTTGTAGTATGCTATATTAACGTAGTCTACTTTCCATTTTTAAACAACATGTGTTTAGGAATAAGGTAAGTGAAAGATGTTTCAAATAAAAGATTATTTTACAAAATATATTAAATTTTATTTTCTAGAATCATTATTACAAATATGGGCGGGGTGAGTTTATATGTACAAAAATAAAGAAAGTGCTTGACTTAGTATCCATGACCACCATGACCATATCCTCCATGATATCCACCAGCACCATAACCACCATCATGACCAGCGGCGAAACCAGCACCATAACCGGCACCATGTCCAGCACCAAATCCACCATGACCAGCACCGCCATGACCATAAACGGCTGGATGTACAGCGTGTCCGATTCTCTTAACAACGGCGTTAAATCCGTTGTGATCATCAGCTGTATATTCTACAACGCGTTTTGTACCATCGGCTTCGGCAAGTGAATATCCACCTTTGACAACATCACCATCACGATGTTCCCATTGATCTTTGTTATCACCTGTGTGAGGATCGGATACACCATATTCGAATTTGTATGATGGGTGAGCCTAAAAAACCGTATTCCATTAGCATTTCAATATTTTTGAATCGTAAAATTTACTTACATAATAATCTCCACCATGTCCATATCCACCATCTCCACCATGACCTCCTCCGTATCCTCCACCATGTCCTACTCCGTGTCCACCACCATATCCACCACCATGGCCGCCACCATATCCACCGCCATGTCCACCTCCGTACCCACCCCCATGGCCACTAAGTGCTACACTATTCGAATTAGCGTAGCTTGATCCACCATGCCCGTGGCCAGCAACCAAAGTTCCACAAACCAAAACACCGAATACCAGAAATGAATTCATTGTTAAATTAAAATTGTATTTTTTGCTTTAGTTGATGTTATCCACAAGACTTGGTAAGTTTGTCTGATGTACTTTACCGCGAACCAACCTACTTTATATACCAAAATATTTAATTAAAAATCCAACGCATTCCAATTAGAATTTTTTCATTTGCTTTATGTACTTGCATATTACTTACATATATTTTGTTAATATTCGTTAATACACGAAATTTATACAATAATTGAAAACTCTAAAGAAATTAAAATAAAAAATTAATTGTTCGCATGCAATTAATTTTTATTTTTTTGGTTAACTAAAATTATATCGGATTAATAGTTTTAACCTTAGACAATGTTTATCTGGAAAGTGAAATAGGATATGTTTTTGGCAATAATCATGTTTATGTTATTAAACCCGGGTGTTGTTTGTTGTGACATGTACTTAACAAATTTGGCAGGTGAGTTGAATCGGAACGTACTGTTCAATTAAAATAAGAATGCAGGTAAATATTGATGAATATTGTTACGCTCGAGATGTTATTGACGAAATTTAAAATTTTTCAAGCCTGTTTTACTTTGTACGAGAAATGCTATACAATAAGTTGCATGTGAAAAAAGACTGTCTGATGGTAATACAGATCAGAAAATGTTCGATGAACGCCAAAATGCCAATCCGTACGTTAAAATTACAATCCGGAATTGGTTTTCTTGGGATAAGATGAGAGAAGAGATAAACACATATTCGAGTGATTGGCCAAGACAATAAATTTCGGATTGTTTTTTTTTTAAGATTCAGCGAACATTATTTAAACTGCAAAGTTTTAACATCCATTTGCACCATATAATAATAAAATTGATGTTATTTTTCTACCGCAGCATAAGTTTGACTGTTACTCGTACATCAAAGCAAAATTTTCGAAAAAAAACAAAAAACATTTTGATAAAAAAATTGAGAAATGTTACATTCGAGTTTCAGAAAACAACTGCAAAAGGGTTATAATTTTTGGAAATTATGACCCTTTTGCAGTTGTTTTCAATCGAAGGGGATGAAACTCAGATTAATGATATCAATGCGAATCTAATATAAATATTGAACAAGCAATACAGGGCCCTATATAAACGCAGACAATTTTCAATGATTTGTTTAATAAAACTTATGAAGAGCTTTCTTTTTAGGCATGAGCACAAGACTCAAATTATGTTTTTAATTCTTCATTAACACGTCTCAAGGCCTTTCTTTAATAGTTCAGTAAATGAAGCAGGAAAAAAGGCCAACCTGTAAGTTTTTAGTTGCAATTTTCATTTTCTAGTGATAAGTGGCATTTGGTATCTCATTAAAAATGAGACCGAGTTTTCAAGGAAACATTCTGTGGTAGGGGAGAAAATGGCCCCAAAAACACCCGGAAAATTGGTTCTCGCCGAATATCTCCCAAAATAATATTTTTCGCAAAAAGTCGGGTTGAAAAATCCAAAATTTTGAGATTCATGAAATATGCAAGTTTTTTACAAATTTTGAGATGGGGGATGGGAACCGCCGTAAACCAAGTAATTTTCAAGAATTTTTATATTCCCGAGCGACTTGTTTTTCTCGGAGATGGTAGCTCAAGTTATACCTATTAGGAAAGCAGACCATAAGATTAATTACAGCAGGATAAAGACCCAATTCGTGAGATTTTTCTGCAGCATATGTCAGGGTGGTAAAAATTGTGCCCTCGTTACCTGGCGGATGATTAACAAACGACAAGCATATATAACTTTACTTCATTGATAAGGCATATTTTCGGTTAGTTTCCCCATGAACCCGTTCCGTCCTGAGGCCTTCCAAGCCTTAGCTCTACCATACATCCACAAGAAATCCGCATTATCAATATTGACAATAGTGAAATCTGCAATATCACGAACTTCGGCAATTATATTTTTGTACCCGATCTTGTTGCCCTCATCATAAGTTCTCAAGCTTATTTTATACTCATCAATGACTTCCTCATTGACATTGCCAATATTGCGTATTAAGGACTGCTTGGCCGCATCGTTCACCTCTCTTAACAATGTTCGTCTGTGACAGCTAGAATTCCTCCCATTCCATGAAAGGTATTTTTTCCGTCAATCGTATTTGTGTTAAAGTATTATACTATCGATCTAATTTGAATGTTAAAATGTTATCATGTGGTTTAAATGGTAAAGTAGAATTTATGACATTCGAACTGTTTGGTATGTTTAGTAAATTCCTTATTGTTGTATTTTATATCCCACCTCCCACTACGAGAGGAGACATTACAAGTATTTATGATATTCTTACTGATTTATTACAAGAGTATGATTTTTTGCCGTTTAGTGCTACGAGGTTAGAAAGCCTTTTAGACTTGATTGTTGTTTTTAAGCCTGACCGACATAATATTATCAGTTATGGTCAATATTCTGTTCCTTCAATATCGGATCATGATTTAATTTTTGCTTCTTATAAATGTTGTCGCACTAGAGATAAGTTAACTTATTCTATTGTGCCCAATTATAGGGAAATTAATCATGAATATTTTGTAAATTGTTTTTTCTCATTTGATTGGTCTAGTCTTTATTGTTGCTCTGATGTAAATATGATTGTTGATTTATTTAATTCAAATTTCTTACATTTAGATTCTATGTGTGTGCTCCGTAAAAGAACTATTAACAATTGTCCCACAGCTCCGTGGTTAAACCAGACGATATTAGATTCAATTCAATATAGAGATTTGAAGTATAATAATTATAAAAGGAGTGGATTAGATGCTGATTTTAGTTCCTATAAAAGGGCTCGAAATAAAACTACTAAGTTTATCAATCAAGCTAAGTATAGTTTTTATTTTGGTAATGTTTATAACTCTAAAATTACTTGGAATAATTTAAAGAAACTGGGTATTTCGTGTTCTGTTGCTAAAGTTGACATAAAGTTCACTGCTGAAGATATTTTAAATGATATCTGTAAATTTCGCGAAGATTTAGTGGTTCTGCCATTGCCAGATATTGGATCTGTTGATCCTGATGATAATTATAAATTTGCTTTTGATTGCGTTGACGAGTTAATTGTCTTTAGTGCTATCCGTTCAATTAAATCTAATGCTATTGGATACGATAAAATTGATTTTAAAATTATAAAATTATTTATTGATCTGTTTCTTCCACAAGTGACATATATGTATAATTAATCAATGTTTGTCAAAATCAGTTTTTCCGAATTTGTGGAAGGTTGCTTCTATTGTTCCAATTCCAAAAAATGATATTGTTGCCAGTCTTAAAGATGTTCGACCAATAAGTATACTACCTGCCCTTTCTAAGGTGTTAGGAAAAGTTATGCAAACCCAGATTCTGCAGCATTTTAAAGATTTTGATTTTCTTTGTAAATTTCAGTCGCAGGGTATAAGCATGGTCACAGTAATACTACAACGGCTTTGGTACACATTGTTGATGATCTTTCTTCAATCTTGGATGGGCATGGTTTTACAAGCTTTATTGATTTTATTGGATTTCTCTAAGGCGTTTGATAGTGTTAATCATATACTTCTACTTCAAAAGCTTTATTTATATTATAAATTTTCTAGCTCTGCAATTAATATGTTGTACTCTTATTTGCATAGTAGGGAGCAGTTTGTTAAGCATGGTGTTAACTGCTCTGGAATTGGTAGAGTAACTCTAGGTGTACCACAAGGATCAATTCTGGGTCCCTTGCTTTTTTCTATATTTATAAATGATCTTCCATGGCGAATCCGTCATTGTTCTTTTCATCTCTATGCTGATGATTTACATCGGATGTAAAGCATTAGGATTGAATGAAGCTACAATGAAATTGAACGAAAATCTTAGTGATATCTTATTATGGTCTAAATTTAGCTCACTGGCGCTTAATCCCAATAAAAGTAAAGCTTTATTTTTATGTAAAAGTAATTTGAATATTATTAAGCCTACTCTTGTTTTGGGTGATGACACAATTAAATTTGTTCTGACTGTTAATAACTTAGGACTGATATTAAATTCCAAACTTACTTGGTGTGATCATATCAGTACATTGTGTCAACGTGTCAATTATAGTTTATATTCGCTAAGATTAATAAAGAAATTATGTCCAATTCAGTTGTGAGTATTTTTGGTTAAAAGTTTAGTTGTACCTTTGTTTATGTATTGTGATGTGATTTATAGTGGATGTGACAGTTTCTCTCGGCGTCTACTTGACATTACATTTAATAATTGTATTCGATACGTTCATGGCCTCAGAAAATTTGATCATATTTCTAGTTTAAAAACTTCTATTTTGGGATGTACTTTGTTCGAGTATTATCATTATAGAACAGCTGTATTTATTTTCAGAATTATTACCTCTGGTTTGCCCTTATATCTCTATGAAAAATTAAATTTTTCCAGGTCTCTGCGCACTAGAAACATCAATTTGCCCCTTAACAAAAGTAATATGGATAATAATTCGGTTTTGATGAATGCGTTTATTGTTTGGAATGGTTTACCCTATGAACTTAAAAATATTAATTCTCTTGAAATTTTTAAAAAACTTGTATATTTAACTGTACAGAGAAATGTTTAATGTAATTAATGTTCCACTACCATTCTCAGAACAAAACCTATGCGGTCCTCACCGAATTCGTATTAGATACAATACTTCTAATCAGCAGCTCCAAAATTGTACCGCAATAGTCGGAAATGGATTTTCTTGACCGACCCTCGTGACATCCTTTTGGGTTTGCAAAACTGTGTTTTTTTCACAAATAAATGGGAGAAGTCAAGTCAATGTTAAGGGAAGCGGGAATTAAATAAACAATATTTTTTTGAGCGGAAGTATATTTTTTGGCGAAGCCGCTCACTATGGCACATTTCAAAACAGGATGTAATAAAACAGGATATCACAAAACAGTACATGGTACGGAACAGGACCGATAAAAACAGTACATCACAAAACAGTACATGGTACACTAAAGTACATGGTACGGAACAGGGCCGATTAAAACAGTACATCACAAAACAGTACATGGTACACTAAAGTACGTGGTACGAAACAGGACCGATGAAAACAGTACATCACAAAACAGTACATGGTACGCTACAGTACAAGGTACGAAAAACAGGACCGATAAAAAGAGTACATCACAAAACAGTACATGGTACACTAAAGTACATTTTACTGAACGTTAAGCTGGAGGATTTTTTCAGCTTGATTTGTTAAATATTTTTTATTGAATACGTTTAGTAATTAGGATATTATCAGGTGGATATTTGCCTTCACCTAGATTAATTAGACAGTATACTATATAGAATTATAATTGCTTTAAGTTATAATAAAATATCCCTTCACCTAACAATATATAACATTATTTTTATTTAAATCGGTAATACTTGATCGTTGCAAAATAGATCAAAAATTTAAGTAAATATATAAATAAATATATCCCTTTTTTAACCAAAAAAAATGGCTCAATTTAAGTCCAAACCACACAAATGTGTGAGTAAAAAACCATAGTATGTAATGGCGTTTTTGATAAAAAATATCGCTTGATTCGAAGTACAACCAACACAATTGTGTGTATAGTTATAGTGTTTTTTCGGGCGAAAATAAGTTTGAACGGAATGCACAAATGTGTATGTTGGTTCAAAAAACATACAAAAATAAATTTTTGATATGGTACTTTTCCGTACCCACACAACTAGTTATTAAAACCGTAAAATTGACTATTAATTATTTTGTGGTGTTCTCTTTTAATATGTACTGTTTTGCGATGTACTCTTCCGTACCATGTACTCTACTGTACCATGTACTGTTTTGTGATGTACTGTTTTAATCGGTCCTGTTTCCTACCACGTACTGTAGCGTACCATGTACTGTTTTGTGATATCCTGTTTTGTGACATCCTGTTTTAGCACATCCTGTTGTGAAATGTGTCGTTTCGTATGAGACCCTTTTTTGGAACGACGGAAGAAATCAAAGTAATCGGATTTTTCTCCCACGTACCATTGAGATGACTTTATTTACATTGATGGAAACGCGAAAATTCCACCTTAACACTAGTTTCCAAATTTATTGGAAAATGGGCGAGTTTGTGAAAAAAAAATAACTGCACAGCCGAAAAGTAGACGTTCTCAGCTTTCAAATGATATGCCATAGAGACAAATCCGATCATGTATGAATTTTTAATTGGTAGTTGTTTACAAAATTTCCCAGAAGACAAAGGACCTTCTGAGGATCCATAATCAAGAAAATTTGTAGCAAATTAGTACAATACAAAAAAAAATAGGAACAAATTCCTGGGTACACAATTGTATCAAGAAAAGGTGGACAGGAAAGTCAATTCCATGTCGCCATCGTCGTCTGTGTCTTTTAATACTACTTCCATATTTTCCTCGGAGTCATCCGTTTCAAAATTAATCACATTTTTTCGTGCGTTTCTTTCTTCGTGACTTTGGATGTTTTTATTTTCTGTCTTTCCTGAATTTTATTTTCTTCAGGGGTGGGAGTAGCAATAACACTTTTGTCCCATCGACGAGATTGATAGTACGGCTTCCTTTCTGCAGCTTTTGGATTTTTGGATATTTTTTAAATACTTCCGGAGAAATGAAAATATGTTTGGAGATTGCATTAATGTGTGGTATCTCTGAATGATTGTTAACGATAATTCAGTGAAAGTGATTGCAGTATTTCGGATTGGTGAGTGTTCTGTTATAATGTCTAGAATAAAGGTTGTGAGTTATAATCACAAATAAATCGTTACTTTGTGATGTTCTCACCTTGATTTAGGTGATTTTCCTTACACAATGTATTGACATCTCGGTCTGTTACAACACTTGACATAAAATCGGTTTGTGTGAAAACGTTTTCGTCGAACGCATATAAATTACAGTGTGTTTGAATGATGAGATGATATTAGAAGGTGTTATTTCCTTTTTGAAAGCGCACCCAACGCAAGCTGCAATATTGTATTGAAAATGTTTTCCCAGGGTTCTGCATCATCCACGAATCAACAGAGGAATTGTCAACAGGCGAATTGTAGACAGTTTTGAAAGGTTTAAAACAACCAACGTCTAATAGCTGCAATTTATTTGAAGAATGCGGTGGAATGGTCAGAATATAATTACACCATTTTCTTTCGCTAAGTTTAGAGACTTAAGTGGCTTTCATGATTGTCAAATATCAAAAGCGACGGATTTACTTTAGAACTTGATGTAAATTTACAAAAATGTTGTTTTACTTCTATGAAAAGTTCCGAGTTCATCCATCTTGATAGTGTAGCTAATCCTAAGGTTCCAGCAGGAGCGCCAATCAGCATATGATCTTTAAAATTGGTTCTAGGAAAATCGATTACGGGTGGTAAATATTGACCAGTCGCGTTTATTACACAGCATGTTGTGACTAAAGACCCTCGCTCTGCGCTAGTTAGTGGTTACCTTGCTTACTTGCTTGGTGCCTCCTTCTGCCAATACATGTTGCGGTTTTTACACGGTCATGGTACTGGTTTCGTCCAAATTATATATTCGACTTCCACTCCTCTTCCTTCCAAAACATGTTTCAGATCTTTTTAAAACTGTCGACAAGTTTTCAAAAAACAATTTTACGTTATGCCTATTAAAAAACGTGGCACGACTTAAACTTCACTCCGCTGGAGTACGAAGCGAAATCGATGTGTGATGCTTCCTGAAATGCCAAATCCACTTAACTCCGACTAGTTTATTGTCGGTCCAGTTTTTGGGTACACGCTTTTTGTTTATCACTGCGGTTTCGTAAACTAATTTGTAGAAGTCCATCACAGACAAACCGAAAAACATTTTTGGGCAATTAACTATATAATCCACAAGCATTTTTTCCTCTTCAGAAGTAAATATTTTGTTTACCGAATAATTTGTTATCAGTTTCGCTTCTTTATTCTTTGGATACTTCTTAATGTACACCGTGATAAGGTTTTAAATGCCAAACCTTTTTGAAGAGCCGCTTTGCAAATACTTAATCCATTTTCAACTAAATTTATTGCTTCTATCATATCATGTTCGGTAAATTTCCCAAGGGAAGTTTTACGGCAACAATAATGTCAAATTTGTGCTTCTTAATTACATACACAAACAGTGACATCCTGTACCACCACTGTTTAACAATCAGATTCACTCTGTCACTGTTTGACATACACAATGTGACCACTTTTTATTGAATAAGATAATTACTGGTAGTACAAACAAACAAATAACACACACTATTGAAATATCACTTAATGTACTATTAGAAAAATATAATGCATTTATACTTACGTGGTTTCTTCGACCTAATACAAAAAATCCGTTAAGCAAAACAAAAAAGGGTACTAAAATTCCGCGTCTAACACGTCTTGCGACCACTGGAACTACAAACAAACTAAAATAGATTCAAGAGAAAGACAAAACTCTCTTCAAAAGTACATTAGTTGTAATAAAAAGGAGAGACGTGGAAGAGCAATTTTGATTGCGTCTCTATTCAACATGTTCCCCTACAACACATCGTATGCATCTCCTAGAAATTTGGAGATATGCTAGCTATTTGATCCGTTGGAATTATCTTCGTCTATAACTTTTATGATAACAATTTTGAGGTAAAGATTTTGGTCAATTCCTTGTTTGAAATATGGCAGTCTTATTTATAGGCTTACAAGAATAAATTAGTTAAATTAATTGGTCTCTGTTGTTACTGCAACCTAGTTTCATGAGAGTTGAGCCATTCAACGTATTTACGAACCAATACTTAACCAAATAATTAATACCACTTCCGATGACATTCCTGAGAATCTCGAGAATTATGTGTCCCTATAGGAATTTAATAATGCGTATTGGTGGATTGGCGGAGTAGTCCAAAATCAATTAACTTATGAAAGCAGCCTATCGAGATTTGTGTTCCTTTATAAGAGCGAAATCATTTAATTTTCTCAAAAAATGTACGGTTTTAATTACACTGGTATGTGTTTGGGCAATGAGTTCTATATATGTTTATCGTTTAGCTCAAAATAGTAAAATTAAGAATGAGTAAAGACGATTCGTGCAACAGCAAATTTACACCCGTGTAAACTGGGGTTTCCATTCGTTAAACGTCAGTTCGTTCAAAAGCAAATTTTCTAAGATAATATTACAAGCCACGTAAAGATACCAAGAGTTTAGTTTAAAATTTTGATTACCGATTATAAAGTCAGATTCCTGAATACCAATTTTTAAAATAAGTTACTATATTCACATAAATTGAGTAACTATTTAGCTAAATAATGCTACACAAAACACAAAATAAATGTCGGAACTATTATTTAAAAACAAAACCAATAAACCGAATCAACTACATGAACATAATTTTAAATCAGCTATTTCAGTTGCTCGAAATTTTAGCAGTTCACCTAACCGAGTGAATTATTCAGATAATTCCGTACAATCAAATACGGTCTTAATAATTAGAATTATCCTTCTTGAATAAAATACAACCTCTTGGAGGTAAAGGCGGAAAAATAAAAAGCACCGAACCATTATGAAACAATAAAAATTGTAGGCGCTCAACTGGCTTTTCAGTTGTCGAAATTAAGAGCTATTCTATCCTTTAGCATCACTAATCCTGATTGATTCGTTTCTGTTTAATAGAAGATCAATTACAGGTGGTACGACATAATAATGGTAGATTAAAATATAATTTTATTTTAAAATATATTAAATTTTATTTTTTTTATAGGATCATTACAACAAATGGTGTAGACGGCGAGTTTATATGTACAAAAAGAGTGATAAGTAGTTAAGTAGTTAGTAGCCATGACCACCATGACCGTAACCTCCATGGTGCCCACCATGTACAATACTGTAACCGGCACCATAACTACCACCATGGCCTGCTCCATGACCAGCACCAAAACCAGCACCATGGCCACCATAACCATAACCACCACCATATCCAGCACCATGTCCAGCACCATGACCAGCACCGCCATGACCATAAACGGCTGGATGTACAGCATGTCCGATTCTCTTAACAACGGCGTTAAATCCGTTGTGACCATCAGCTGTGTATTCTACAACGCGCTTCGTACCATCGGCTTCGGCAAGTGAATATCCACCTTTAACAACATCACCATCACGATGTTCCCATTGATCTTTATTATCACCGGTGTGGTGATCTGATACACCATATTCGAATTTGTATGATGGGTGAGCCTAAGGGACCGTATTCCATTAGTCTTTCAAAATTTGTAAACCGTAAAATTTACTTACATAATAATCTCCACCATGTCCATATCCACCATCTCCACCATGACCTCCTCCGTATCCTCCACCATGGCCTACTCCGTGTCCACCACCATATCCGCCGCCATGACCGCCACCATATCCACCGCCATATCCACCTCCGTACCCACCTCCATGGCCACTAAGTGCTACACTATTCGAATTAGCGTAGCTTGATCCACCATGCCCGTGGCCAGAAACCAAAGTTCCACAAACCAAAACACCGAATACCAAAAATGAATTCATTGTTAAATTAAAATTGTATTTTTTGCTTTAGTTGATGTTATCCACAAGACTTGGTAAGTTTGTCTGATGTACTTTACCGCGAACCAACCTACTTTATATACCAAAAAATTTAATTAAAAATCGAACGCATTCCAATTCAAACAACACTAATTAGAATTGGTTCATTTGCTCTATGTACTTGCATATTACTTACATACATTGTTAATATTCGTTAATACACGAAATTTATACAATAATTGAAAACTCTAAAGAAATTAAAATAAAAAATTAATTGTTCGCATGCAATAATTTTTTAGTTTTTTGGTTAACTAAAATTATATCGGATTAATAGTTTTAACCTTAGACAATGTTTATCTGGAAAGTGAAATAGGATATGTTTTTGGCAATAATCATGTTTATGTTATTAAACCCGGGTGTTGTTTGTTGTGACATGTACTTAACAAATTCGACAGGTAGATTGAATCGGAACGTACTGTTCAATTAGAGTAAGAATGCAGGTCGTTATGGACGAATCTATATGTGAACGTTGCGTTAAAGTTGGATAAACGTTGTATTCACACTCACATCGCCAAACAAAATTTGCTTTGGAATCAAAAATACCATGGTTTCTGTTTATGTTACAAGATGCCCTTACGTAAAAGATTAGTTACACTGGAGAGATTTGTTACATCGGTTAGTGAGAAAATCTGCTGCAAATTGCATTGCATGCGATTAAGTGTAAGTTAGAAAAACTGTTATAAGTGATAATTCATGTGGTCGGATTCAGTTGGTTCACGGGGTTGTTGTGGATTTTAGACAAAACAGTAACTAAAAAATTAATCGTTTAAAAGAAAACACATTACGACAAAATTTCTTATTGACTAACGGATTAATACTTAAGAATATTGCATATTACGATATGTTTTACTTACAAAATTTAGCTCATCTTCTTAGATTGCTAGCGCGAACTAAAAATACCAATAGGCAGCACACGATTCTGCAAACACTTAAAGCGAGTCTTTATTAACTTTGAATATAACTGTTACACAGCTTAAAAAAAAAGATCACGCGACTTGGATCGAGTTTGTTTTTGAAAATTAGTAACGGATTTACCTTACTCGGCCACTCCACCTGGAATATGTCAGGTGTATCTCAAAACCATTTGTAGATTGGTATTCTTACAAAAAAGAAAAATATATTTTTCAAAATGCAGTTTTCAAAAAAATTAAAATTGCCCTTGGGTTAAAAGTTTTAAAAGAATTAAAAAATTTGCAAGAAAATTAAATAAAATTGCTTCGAGAAAAAGAAAAAGAAGAACACCTGCTTTTTGGGTCAATCCTTTTTAAGTTAAAAGAGGAGAGCATGATTTGGCAATGCACCAGTCAATTTGAAGAAATTTTAGCTTTGGTCAGTTTCTTCTGGTTTACAATGAACGGCAGAATTGTCATGTCCATCATATTTTATACTTAATTTCAATGAGCTTAATTATACAATTCAGGTCGAGCCGACCATTCGAAAACAAAATACCGTATTACGAGATGCTATTTCCACCAGAATTATTGCTTAAGGAGACTCGTATCGATCGTTGGAATTTTTATGCTGCGAGTGTCATATAGGACAATATCTAAGTTTGTACCAGAAGTTTTACAAGCCATATATGGAATGTATTACAACCAGAAGTAAATAGAAATTATAAATTTAAATTATGAAAAATTTCAATAAATATTATTTTTTATTGCAACAGATTTTGACAACATATGGCAATTTCCACATACGTTAGGTGCAGCTGATGTAAAGCATATAAGAATTAAGGCTTCTGCTAACTCAGGGTCTAATTTTTACTGCTCTAAGGGTGAGAGCGTTGAAATAAAATTTTACGTAGCATTCGCAAATAGAGTAAATGGTAATTTCTCAATGTTATAGGTGGGGGAAAGCTACCGATCCATGGAAGATATGCACAATGAGACGCTTATGCCCTTGCGAATGGGGACTTTGAAAATTTCCTAAGCTTTTTAAGGACCGTTCCTATTTCAGTCAACATTTTAGAGACTACATAGTTTATGCAGAGTTCCATTAGCAAAATAACAATTTTATGAGTTGAACACTTTTGGCGACAAATCACAACACCAAATTGAATCAACAGTTACGTGAAGTCAAAAATATAGGAATGAAGATTTAAACGTAAGTGGAGCAACACTCATCGTTTGCAGCTGTAGTAAAAAAATAATCCAGTAATACGTTCTGTTAAAATGAAAACAATCTTAGGAAAATAAAAATAAACTGTTGATGAATGTTGGTTACAATAGAACCATTGACAAACAACACAAGATTGGTAGCTCAATACAAGAAATACCAAGCTTTTAACCGAACACTTAAAGTTATTGCGGGCGAGATGTTAGGTGCGTAAAATGTGCCCATTAGAAAGACGAATTAGCGGGTTTGGTTGCTGAGGCCGTTTAAGATATTTAATGGCCTTCCATAATGAATAGTTTATGTCCGAACGGGGAGATAATTCCTTAAGGCAGCTTTGCATATAATACATCTTATTTTTTTGTAGTAGGCTTGGCAGTGACCTTTTAGCCCGATTAAAGTTGTGTTTTGCATCTTGCGATTGATTAATTTGGGATCGGATTTTGACATTTTGTAACACAACATTTTTCGATACAGTTTACGTCTCTTTCATCGTGAATAAAATTGAGCGTGTTTTCAGTTTACAATTATGTAGTTTCTATTACGATCTCAGCAACCTCGAATAAAACATTATGCCTCTCTACTCTATTTCTATCATCTATTGGTTTTATAAGTGATATTTTATCGAAAAACGAAATAGAGGTTCTACTGCGATCGCAATAGAAAAGGATAATTGAAAAGCGAAATAGTAAGCAAATTTATTCTAGAAACAAGAGACGCAATTTTCGATAAGTATTGAAAAATACGATGTCACAAAATCCAGCAGTTCGATTCTGGTTTTCCTTTAGGAAACAATTTTTTTTCTGGCGTACTATGGTAAACAGCAGTGTAAATTTTTTGAAAAACAAAATTCAAAAATATTTCATAAATTATAAAATTTTATGTCGAATTTTATTTGCCAAAATCCATTTTGTTTTATTTGCCAGAAAAAATCAATTTTTTTTTGATTTACATCAATTTTAAAAGTGTGGATTTTTTCGTAAATTTTTTTTTGATGTGACTAATACCAACATAAAAAGAGAAATGTCATTTTTGGAAATGTCATAAACGCGTCGATTTTTGTGTATTTTAGTTGTGTTACATTTTTTTAGTAAAATTTGCGAATTTTAGATTTAAATAAAATATATAAATATATAATAATTAATAAAATTATTATAATTAATAAAATTGTTAATTAAAATAAATTTGAAATAAATTCATCTTCATCCGATGAAGAGAAATATAATAAGCAATCATCTGACGATGACGAGGAAGACGACGCTAACAATTCTTCGAGAACCAATTCCATTATATAATGTCGATTTTCATTGATTTTTTCTTACTCCCAAAATGTTACCCTCATTTTTTACTCCCATTTTGTTTCAATGGAACAAAAATGTACTACTCTACTACTCTCTAATTTTTACTTTATTATTTATATTTAATTTTTATAATTTCACTAATCAAATTACCAACGCGCCGCATATTTTGACAAATGACAGAAAAAAAATTGGCGAATAGATGTATAACAACAAGAAAATCGTATACTCCACCAAAAAACCTAGAGTATAGAAAATTACCCCGGGAGTAACAAAATATTACCCTCGTGGTAATATTTTTTTTCAATGAAACATTTTCACAGCAGTTGGAGTACCATAGGGTACTATTTTTTCTTCAATGAAAATCGACATAAATAAACCACTCACTTTATCACAATTAACAACCAAACGCTTTGAAATTGAAACAGCAAATGTCAATATGTCATGAGTAATGTGATTTCTTAAAACGTCAAACGATCACTAATACCAACGTAAAATCAAATCAATTTTTTTTTGTTTTATTTGAATGACAAATTTCAAATTGATTTGGAAAAGCAAATAAAATTCGACATTAGATCAAACATGATTTCTCAGTAGGCCAGAAAATGATATTTTTGACAAAAACAGCTTCAGATACACCCTAGTGGTCAGAAGATAATCGACGATATAACACTGGGTCATCGAATTTTTAAAATGCGTGCCCAACAATATTATCATCAGAAAGGTCGCAGTTTAGACGATTACATTTTATTTGGGCTTATTTTATTCTATAAAGTCAAGAACAAATATTCCTCCAACACTGATAAAAATTGAATCTTACAATGCAGCATTCCCAGGGCACGAGAATATTTGGATAACCAAAGCAATTGGTAAATAAAATATACAGCAATCCCCATCATGACGTACACTCCGCTTCCACTCTCACCAAAAAATATGCAAAACTATAAAATTCTGCCTTAAAAAATTTATTTACAATTAAGTTTGGATAAAAAAGTGAATCAAATAAGTGGTGGAAATTTAATATCCATAACCATGACCTCCATAACCTAATCCATGGCCACCATAACCTCCGTGCACAATACTGTATCCAGCTCCATATCCAGCACCATGTCCCGATCCGTATCCTAAACCAACTCCATAGCCAGCACCATGTCCTAAACCGTATCCATAACCAGCACCATGGCCACCATGACCATATACAGCTGGATGGACAGCATGACCAATTCTCTTGACTACAGCATTGAATCCATTGTGACCATCAGCAACATATTCAACTATGCGTTTTGTTCCATCGGCTTCGGCAAGTGAATATCCTCCTTTAACTACGTCACCGTCGCGATGTTCCCATTGATCTTTGTTATCTCCGGTATGGTGATCTTTTACTCCGTATTCGAATTTGTATTGAGGATAAGCCTACGAATTAGTTTTAGAAATAAAATTTCTAATTTACTTAAATATTTTGATTATTTTTCTTACATAATGATCTCCATGACCATGCCCGTGGTTATATCCCCCACCATATCCACCGCCATATCCACCGCCATATCCTCCACCGTATCCGTAACCACCACCATGGCCGGCAAGTGCTACACTATTTGAGTTAGCATAACTAGTGGCACCATGACTTGCAGCCAAAGCTACACATGCTGCTAATACTCCAAAAGCGATTATTGTTTTCATATTTGATACAATTTTATAATATCGAACTGTTATCCAGTAGACTCGTAATGTTGGACTGATGTACAGGTCTTGTAATTCAAACAATATATACTACTACTCCAATCACTATAACAAGTTGTTGTTTGAAGTAACCTTAATATCGATCGGTCGCGGATCATTTATGCTACCGGTAACGCGTGTATAAACAAAACACAAAGAACAATAATAGAATAAATATTAAGACATAACAGTGAAACATCAAAATTTGACCAAATTCTTTAATATCGCGTGTGATAACCTTAAAATTCCTACATATGTACGTAGAAATGGAAAGTAAAATTAGCAGACAACAAATTTCAAATAAATATTGTGTTATAGCATTAAGGAATTTCAATATGTTGTTTGTGGGCGCAATAATGAGATAAGGGTTCGGTACATTTTGTTATCACTGCCAGCAAATTGGCAAAACAAAGAATTTACTTGTATGACTCGAACTACTTACAAAAGCGAGGAAAAATGTCGATCTTAATCTTAAACAGTTTTAGCGAAACAACTGATTTTACAGAAGTTTGACAAGCGTCAAACTGTCAACCAATTTATTTTCCGTAAAATGCATTTAATATACCTTCTCATGCTCTGTTCCGTTTTTTATCCAGTTTTATAGGATAAAAACCATCTCAGTAGATAATTGAAGAGCTATTTAGGAGCTGCTACATACCAAAAAATAACGTACAGTACATAATTTACATGTTGAACAATTTAAAAACTAATTCCTTGCACTTATTACCAATTTACCAAATCAAAGTATATTATGCAGTCAATTAATCGGATCATTCGTTCTACCAATTTAAGTATTAGAAACAAAGAACCAAGATTTGTAATATAAAGCATAACGCATACTGGCGATCACATACTGTTGGCCTTAACAATGTATTATGGTTGAAACTTGAAAGTGAAATTTACTAAGCTTATCACCAAATTTAGCAAGATTTCTTAATCACCTCGAAAACTCAGCAATATTTTTCGCCAAATTTTTCGTCAAATAGGAAAACGAACCGCGCAGTGCACACAAATTTTTTGCTTTAGATGCGGCAAGTTACATTCTCTGAGTTGACGTGTTCTACAATACAAGTACATACATCTTTAGTGTAGAAGAATATCTACTAGTATACATTTTATAAGAAGAAATATAGGTTTTTATGATGAAATTGTTTAATAAGGTTAAGTTATAGAGTTTCATACATATTAGTTATAGAAGTGGCATATTGAATATCGTAGCCTATATAATTCATATAAGGATATAATTCGCTAAATCGATAAGTTCTTATTTTGTACTAAAGGTAAAAGCAAGAGTTAAATTTTTGTAGTTTGGTCGTTGCAACCAAGCTGCCAAAAAGAGACCTTAATTCTCATTTTTGTAAGGGTTTGTGTATCTTTGTGTACACAAGTACCCTGGGGTTAAAATGGGGCGAGCGCATTTTTCTACTATTGTGGAGGAAATATTGCGAGTAAATGGACGCGTTGTTTTCTACGACTAGAAAAGTCGTAACAATGGGCGGTTTCTTCAGGTACCCTATCATGATTAGTGAAATCATTGTCAATTTGATTTGAAAATTTCATAATATTAAACATTTTCATAACGTTGGCTGCGATTTTATTGAACATGTTCCCAACTGTTGGGTGTCCTGAAAGCACAATGGGTCGTATGTATATGGATCATGGATGGGTGCCAATGTGTCATTAAAAGTAATATTTTGTCCAAAAAGCCGAAAAAAATCGACACTAGTGGAGTATACAACTTTTTTATACCCATTCTATTATAAAATTTTATACGATGACTTATATAATTGTTCTTAACCCTTCAGTATAAAAAAAAAATCATAAATTCATATACATTTTTATAAGTGATGCAAGTATAACATTTATACGTTTTATTTATGGATTTATATGAATAACAAAAAAGTATTAATTTTATACTGATATTTTCAACCGTGTACGGTTTTAAAATATTAAAGTTAAGTATCCAAACCAAAAGTGACACAAAGGACCAACGATTAGGTTATTTATAATCTGTGCATTCTGTTTTGGAGCCAAATCAGGTGCTGTATAAGATAGCGGGAATTTGACAGTAGAAAATATGATATTATGCTTCTCGTCTTAAGTGGCAGCACTATCACTAAAGAGAATTTATTTTTATTTATTTATTTTTAATTAATTATTTACACAAATAAGGCCAAGACCTTTTTACAATATTATATAATATACATAATATTTTCTTTTGTACATGTATTTTGTTATGTAATTACCATCGGAAATTTTTTATTCAATAGGTATCTTTTTTTTCACTAAATAAAACATCTCAGCGGAATAAAATATTAAAAGCGATCGTTAAAACCGCAAATTAATAGATCTCCGAAATAAAGAAACTCGGTATATGAAATCTTGAAATTTAACAGTATTCGAATTACGATGAAATTCGAATAGTAGTATTGATCAGAGATTTTAAAGAAAGTTTTGGACAAAATTCTAGATTCTGTTCGTGCTGGACTAAACTGGCCATTTCATTAGCAGTCGTTATGAAAAATGATCTCTGTACATTTTACACGATATAACTAAATATTAAACTAGAAGGCACTCGGCTATTTCTTAATTAAATTTTGAAAAATTTCCATCGCATACAGGAACAATTGGGAAAAAATTTATGGTTAACAATTTTCACTATAATTTTTTGATTTTCTACGGCCATATAAGATATTTTTCGTTTTAGGCCAATATCTCAAAAACTTCAACTAATAACCAATAGTTTCGGTTATTTTTCTAATAAGGTCATATTGAGAATTTATGGAAAATTTGGGGAAAATTCTTAGACTAGAATTTTCACTAGAAGTTTTTGAGATATTGGCCAAAAACTGAAAAAAACTATAGTGAAAATTCTAGTCCATAAATTTCCAAAAAAATCCATAAATTTTTTCCCAATTGTTCCTGTATGCGACGCAAATTTTCCAAAATTTAATTAAGAAATAGCCGAGTGTCTTCTAAATGGCGGAAAAACGGAATACTGTTAAATTTCAAGATTTCATATACCGAGTTCCTTTACTTCGGAGATCAATCAATTTGCCATTTTAACGATCGCTTTTAATATTTTATTCCGCTGAGATGTTTTATTTAGTGAAAAAGTGATACATAATGCATAAAAAATGTCCGATGGTAATTACATAACAAAATAAATTCTTTTTAGTGATTGTGCTGCCACTTGCCGCGAGAAGCGTAATCTCTTATTTTCTGCTGTCAAAATTCCGCTATTTTATACAGTATCCAAATCAGTCTGTGAGTCTGACTACGATTACTGGTGAAAATGAACACATCTATGACCCGCTGTTGGAGAGCAGAACTCCTTATTCCATGTTATTACGTACGTGTGTTAGTACGTCCACGATTTGGCGTAAAATGGATGTTATAAGCGAACTATGCTATGCGGAAGAGTTGGGAGTGTTTCGGCCCCAGAACAGATTACAAAGTTGATAAACAAACAAATCTATTACGAATAACTATTAGTTTGTTGTTGGGCATTGTAAAACATAGAAATCTGAACCTTTACAATGAAAAATATTAGTTTAGTAGCTGTTCCCATGCAAAACTTTTAACTCTTCTCTGTGTTTCGGCACTACTCATGAGTTTGTTTTTGAATTAACGCTAATATGCGATACGAAAAGACCCCTCACGTATAACAAATGAAAGGAATGATTTCGATGAATTTTTGAACACCTTACTTTGTAATCTATCACATTTTAAGTTGGTATTGGTGACTATCAAGTTAGAATCCGAACTAAATATGAATTCACCAGATTTCCCCTATCCCTTTTCAAAACAGACATTCCTCATTGTGGTAACTTTTATTGTGGATATCCTGGGCCCCTACTATTGAACCGACCCGACCGACTTCGTTTTATGTTTCGTTTGTTAATTTTATACTATTGTTTTCGAACGATCTCATTACTAAACGATTGTCATCGTTAATGAACACCTAGTATTATTTCATTATTCGGTTTCGACTCTCTTCGATCACAGTATAAATATAAAACTTGTATAATGTATAAGGCGACTGCAGCTGCACGAGTGCGAGCAAAAATTTATAATTTATAAACTTCACTCTAAACCAATCAAACTGCTTGAAAATGTTTCTCCTTTATTTTTGTTCAAACAAATATTCATGAAAAACTCCCTTGCGAGTTAAAATAGTTTTATCTTTGCACCACTTGATCCATACTTGGATCACCCTATAGATATAAAATTTTTGCTTAAAAACGATACATGAGCAAACTTTTTGCTATTATTTTACAAATGTACATTTTATGTGCGTATATTGTAAATGTCGCTTATAACTCGAAATTATTCGAATTTAGTATTAGAACACAAAAAATAGATAATTACTAATAACAGAACAGCAAACATGTGAAAATACAGCGTAATAATTCGTTAACAACCCATTATATCCCTTTTTAAACCAAGAAAACAAAAAAATTTGCTCAGTTTTAGTCCAACCCACACAAATGTTTGAGTAAAAAACCATAGTATGTAATGGCGTTGTTGATAAAAAAATTCGCTTCATTTGAAGTAAAACCAACACAATTGTGTGTATAGATATAGTGTTTTTTTTCGGACGAAAACAAGTTAAAAACGAATTCACAAATGTGTAAGTTGGTTCAAAAAACATACAAAATTCAATTTTTGACATGGTACTTTTGCCCTACCCGCACAATTGTGTTAGTAAGTCACTAAAGGGATATATGGTCGTTAACAAACTTTAAAATCCACCCACCGGTCGGAAAAATCTTTTTCTACAAAATCTTCGTTATTAATAGACCTATCTGACCAATATAATGAAACTTTGCTTAATTCTCTAATAATGGCTTATTATTAGTCCAAATGGAAAAATTAATAATACTTTGAGTGGAAAACCACTATAAAATAAACTTTCAAATCCTTTGTTCGGATTTTTTTTTTGATTTATTCTACATAAGTAAACCAATTTGATCTGAAAAATGATTCTAAACAATTTTAACTTCAAATTATTTTTTGTTTTATAGTTGTGTAAAACACTTAATTTTTTAATGCAGTTTAAGTATTATAAATTTAAAAATATTTTATCCATTAATTGGCAAGTCCAATAAGAATCCCATTTTCACCATATTTCCCAATTGGAGCCTGATTTAGGACTTAAGTTATTAGTTGTTTATTTAAAATTAACTATTTATTGAATTTTGATAAAAAAAAATGGAAATGCAAATTAGTCAAACTTTATTGGACAAAAACAATCAGTTACTAACTTCAGATTGTGAGTGTGTGTAAAACCTCACAGTTGTGCAGCAGCCTTAAGAGCTCCATTATTTTTATTTGTTACATTTTTTTTTCATATGTTATAATTGTTTAACAAGTTGGAGTAAGTAAAAATTTTCATCGAAAACAATATAGTACATCAACATCACTTTTACTCAGGAGCCTAACCAGTGAATTCGACCTTCATTTTCGAAGGATATCGCTTTCCTAAAGTAGGCAAAAGAAGTTAAAAAAAATGTATGCAATTTTTACTATTCTTTTCTCTTTTATTTCTTTATTTCTAATTCAAGAAATAAGTCGAATTCAATAGTAAGGCCCCACGCGTTCAACTAGAGGCGATAATGAGCGAAGACGATCGATTTCAATAGTACGAGTGAACCATGCCAAAGGCCTATCAATTTCAGTATCCTCTTGTAAATTTTCTTACAGCATGTAACAATTGGCATCAATCTCTTAAGAATATGGTCCCAATAAGTTACTCGATATGCAGTAATAGTGCGGTTGGGTTTTCCATTTCAAAATCGTCAAAACTGCAATCCTAGAGAACGATTAGAACAATTTGTAGTAAAAGTATTATAAAACTTTTTTTATAATGTGTTAAACGTAAATAACATTTTTTAGCCAAAAAACCGACTCGCAAACCAACTGTCATGATATGAGTTACAAGCTGTTTATACATCTGGATTACGATCGCGCAAGGAAGGGTTGATGCACTCAGAAAAAATATGATAAATACATGATTGCATTTACCATATTATGATAACACTTAATCATTATTATTATTAATATCATCATTGTGTGTTAAATACAATTATTTAAATGATTGATTTTATCATACTATTATATTCTTGATAATTTTCTTGATCTTCTCCATCATAAGAATGATGATCACAAGTGATCATCATTCTTATGATGGAGAAGATCAAGAATATAATAGTATGGTAAAATCAATCATTTAAATAATTGTATTTAACACACACTGATGTTATTAATAATAATAATGATTAAGTGTTATCATAATATGGTAAATGCAATCATGTATCTATCATATTTTTTTTCTGAGTGTGTTCACGAATGAATCTAGCCAACATTTGTACACACTATGGGCTTTCCGACAGCGCTTTCGGGTCGTCTCTTGCGACTGAGTCCGGCAGTCAAATAAGTGCCCAAGTAACATAAATTAGAGCCAACATTAAAACTTAAACCATCTACTGTTAACTTTGAAATTATAATGTATTCAGTTAGTTGCACATTTCAGCAAAGACTGTTCAATCATAATAATTATAAATTAAAATTTCAAGAAAATATCTATAATTTTAGATTGGAAGTAGCATTTTAGTAACATACATAAATAATATAGGCGAAGAGTTTTCGGAAATTTATGAAGATGAATTTTCTCAAAATGAAAATATGTTAGTTGGAAATGATAATGATCTATTCCACAATGAGTTTGAATGTACAGATACTGACGTTGAAGAAATATTGTGAATATATCTCGTGGACGAAAAAGAATGAGATCTCTCAAGTTCTGAAGAAGATATAGAAAAAAATTAACAGCATGTTAAGATTGATGGATCTGTCTGGAAAGAAATACAAATAGGTGGTACACCCGACCCGGAAGACCACCACTTCATAACATTTTCAGACAAGAAGTAGGCCTAACAGGATATGCAAAACGTCATATTGTGAAGAGTAAAGTTAGGACTGTATTTTCGTTGATAATTGACAACCGTGTTATGAACCATATAAGAACATGCACGACAGAAGAAGCAAAGAAAATGTTAAGAACCGATTGGAGTTTATCTCAAGAGAAATAAGACGCGTTTATTGCAATTTTGCAACTATGAGGGGAAGCTATGAGCAGACATAATTTTATAGAAATTCTCAAATTTATCCGTTTTGATAAAAAAGTGAGCGGAGCCAACGTTTGAAAGCAGACAAATTACGCCATGATATCTATGATTTGGAATATATTCATTGAGAACAGCCAAAACTATTACAATTAATCGGGTGTTAATATTACTATAGATGAACAGCTATTTAGCATCGGACGTCGATAGCAAATACATCATAAATGCACTTCCATACAACTCTCTGAATATGTTGTACTCAAATTCATGGAACCATTTACGGGTTGTGAAAGAGCTGTAATCACAGACCAATTTTTCTCAAGCAAATCTCTAGCGACACAACTGCTAGCAAAAAAAAAACTACGTTAGTTGGAACTATCCGCTCTACTATCTTAAAAAGGAATCCTAATATACTTTATAAACACATTTTTATTAACCACTTGTTTTTTATTTCGCAAAATTATTTTGAATATTTTCAAAAGGTTTAAAAAATCACTCGATCGATTTCGACTTGTTAGGTCATCATCAGGAGTATCATATACTCCTGATGATGAGGGATGCTCTAACAATGATGACCTAACAAGTCGAAATCGATCGAGTGATTTTTTAAACTTTTTGAAAATATTCAAAATAATTTTGCGAAATAAAAAACAAGTGGTTTATAAAAATGTGTTTATTAAGTATAAGTGTGTTTCGCCAAGTGCCTACGGCAAATAGTTTAAAAAGGAATCGTAATAATTGCGAAGTAAAAAAAGATGATATGGAACGCTTTTCATCGAAAATTTTCACAACAGATGATTGTACTCTTACAATCTATAAAAGTAAACACAAAAAACGTACTTGTGCTTAGTTCTAAACATAAATCTGTAACAGTTGAAAACAATGATAAATGATTACCTGAGACCGTTTCATATTGCAATAAAGCTAAATTTGGGGTAGACATGACCAATCAAATGGCAACGAAATATACCACAAAATCTAAGTCTTGCAGATGGCCTCTCCAAGTATTTTCAATATCCTTGACTTACCTGGCATTAATGTGTGGATTTTGTACAAGGAAACGGCAGGAGAAAATATCTCGAGACAAGATTTTTTACTCTAGTTAGCAATAGAACTTATCGCCGATTTTCGAGAAGCCCGTGAACAACCAAAAGGAACAACAAATACTAAATTAACATTGCCTAAATCTATTACAGATTTTTATCAACGTAAGACGTGTCAAATAGGATATTATAACGAAAATAAAACCATCAAAACTTGTTCGAAATGTGAAAAATATGTTTGCGGAAAATGTACAATGGAGATACCCTGTATATGTAAAAAATGCGTTGAGCAATGAATTAAAAATTCTTATTCTTTGTCTTTGTAATAGAAATCGACAATATATATTTTTGATTAATAATAATAAAGTTACTTTGTTTATTTCCTCCTTAACATCCACATTTCATACATTCAATCAGGAGACATAAAGACCAGTCATTTGACCGGCTATGGTAGAAATAGGTATGTATTAAGTGTTAGTATGTTTAGTGTTAATAATAGCAAAACATAATCTTTTTGATTTGCCTCTAAAATACCGTTCGAGTACAGTCCACAATTAAGTTTTACTAATATTTGAAATCCTTTCTTAACCGACCAAATGGCACAGTGGTTAAAGGATGCAAAAGTAAAATTTCATAACAGATTACGATCTGGGATGAAATGTAACACATCTATGACCCCCTGTTGGAGTGCAAAACTCATGGGCCGACCCATCTTCCATGTCAGTATAGGCTGGCATGGAGCTTGCAATGTGCAGATGATCTTAAGATTGGTCCTATAGCCGTATGTCCTCGAACTGGCTGACTGGCGTAAACGTAAGGATGGAATAAGCAAACCGCGAAAGAGCAAGAAGAGCCTTGAACAGGCCCCAGAACAGATTGCAGTGATAAAAAAAATCCTTTCTTAACCTCGTCGCAACTGACTTTGTTTCCTGCAGCGTAGCAATATCAATTTCTTTTTTAATTAAACCTTTATCGACTGGTAATGGTTTTGAAACCTGCGAGCACAATCCCGAATATTCCAAGTTTCTACACAACAATTAGTACGCTCATTTATTACGGGAGATCGTTGATTGATAGAGTTGACTGGGTGTTTATCGGAATAAACTAAAATTTATTTGAACGGGCGGATAATTAAAGAATTGATTCTACATAAATATGATACATTTTTTTCAGATGAAGTACTAAAAGTTAGAGGAGCCATATTGATTTGATACACTGTGATTCTGGCCTGATACATTTCTGATGTAGCTTAGTATTTCCTCACCACCCCAAATATTTCCATAAGAGAGTTCAACTAGATGGTACTCTCTAATTCAGACCGCTTGCCTTTGGCTGCTTGGCTATATTTACTACACCACACATAACAAGATTTATTAATTAAATAATTTGCTGTTAGATGTCACTTTACTTTATGAAAGTTCGCTCTATTTTTCCGCTAAGTGAGCTGCTTTCTTAACTGCGTCACGTTACGAAAAAGAATATATATATATATATATATATATATATATATATATATATATATATATATATATATATATATATATATATATATATATATATATAAGTTAATTTAATATCTTCAAGTTGTTAGGACTACTTAAGCTTATTGCTAATTCCTCTCTCTAACCAACCATATAAATTGAAATTTTGTCGTAAGCCCTAACTTCAAATAATAAAGATGTCGACAAATATAATTCAATTTATATGAAGGAAGTGCATGATTGCAATATTCTTGATGACGGGGTCTATTTAATTACTACCCTTTGGGTATTCTATAATAAACTCACTACAATCAAATATTTTAACAAACCAAAGACTTTTTGCTATGGAATGTTTTTTTTATAATCTTGCTGGTTGAATTTGAGTCTGTTTTTATGTGAGGTTGTGTGAATGCTAGATATAAATCAACCCTGCTTTTAGTTGTATGAATTTAAATATAGGCAGCTGAATGACAATACTCAATTTATTAAATTTATTTTTTACAATGATAACGAAATATTTAGATCAATATTTAGGTCAACAACGAACGTAAAATCGCTCGGTTAGATGGTGTTGGATTGAAGGTTAAGGTAACAAAGTTATGTGCAGCATATGATGAAATGACCACTAAATGTGAATTAAGCTAAATGAACATATGGCAAATATTGGTATCCTGTACCTTAACCACAATTTATCTCAATTAAAAAACTAACAAAATCTTATTTAATTGAGACTAAAATTTTAACTTAATTATGTTAGACCATGTTTTTGCTGCGGTTCGTTTAAGTTCTTTCTGAGACTAACATTCCCTCCTATTATCAACCTTATCTGCCGATGATACAGGCCAGGCCTGGGCATAATTTTGGAATATAACTCGCAGTCAGATATCATTTCATGTTTGTTTGTAGAATCTCAGGAATGTGCTATACATACCTAGGATCGCCATAATAGATGGGCTGTATGTCGCTTGTCGTATCATATCATATCAATAACTGATGTTCTGTTTTGGACTTGAACCCGAAAAATCTAGCGTAATAGTAAAGTATCGCTTAAAGCAACAGATCATTGATATTGAAACATTTAAATTAAAAATATATTACATTTATTTAAATAGAAAAACAATCAAAGCATGAACCCTAAAGCATTAATATACAGAAGCGACATTTGTTGGTTGGTTTAATATCCATGTCCATCGTGGACATATAATCCATGATCACCACCATGTCCCCCATGCACAATACTATATCCAGCCCCGTATCCATCACCATGTCCGGCTCCATATCCTAAACCTAATCCATAACCATCACCATGCCCTAAACCATATCCATAACCGGTACCATCTCCGTAACCACCTCCGTGTCCACCATGTCCATATACAGCTGGATGAACAGCATGGCCGATTCGCTTAACTACAGCATTGAAACCATTATGTCCATCGGCTGTATATTCGACTATACGTTTTGTGCCATCAGGTTCGGCAAGAGAATATGCTCCTTTCACTACATCACCATCGCGATGTTCCCATTGATCTTTGTGGTCACCGGTATGTGGATCCGATACTCCATATTCAAATTTATATTGTGGATAAGCCTGCGACATTAAAATTTCGTATTACACATTCTGTTGATTTTAAAAATATTATTTCCATCTTACATAATGATCTCCATGCCCGTATCCACCGTCTCCCCCATGACCGTATCCACCGCCATATCCACCACCATATCTGCCATATCCATATCCATTTCCATATCCATCACCATGACCACCGCCATGACCACCACCATGACCACCATCATATCCATATCCGCCACCATGTCCAGCAAGTGCTATACTATTCGAATTAGCATAACTAGTAGCATGACTTGATGCCATAACTACGCATCCAGCTACTAATATTCCAAATATCAGAAACGATCTCATTTCAAAATCAATTTTTAATTCACTTGTTATCGCGGAGACTAAAATTGTTTGACTGTTGCGATTGAAATAAAATACGTTCAATATATATAGTAGTACGCCACCCCATCAATATGAATTCTTTTCAATAACCTTAATTCGAAATGGTTCATTAGTTCTGTTGGTTAAATTGGTGGTTAAACGAAAAAACACAGAAACTATTTAGTCGTGACTCGTGAAACAATTGAAGAAAAGGAAACTAGTGGTTAAAGATATTACGGATTGATTTTTGTCATATATTTGGCACGCAATTCATAATCGAAATTGGATAACCTTAAATTTAGCATATCGAAAATTAATTTTTCAGTCACAAACACACTTGCCGCACAAGTAGGTATAGTTGTGTTGTTGGAAGTGGGAAACAGATTCTTCTATTAAAAAATTTTGGTGTAATGATTTTCAATGAAAAAAAACGGCAACAACGATTGTAAATTTTTTAGTTTATTTGCGGTCGAATACCTGCGCTAAAATATTGCACAATTTTTTGCCAACCAAAAACATTTTTCTCTCAATTCGATTTCAAATTGTATTTGGTTTCTTCTTGTAATTAAATCTAAATATAAAACTTTCTTGAAATCGTTTAAGCGTTTTATTGATCATGGTTATTAAAACTATGTCTAATGCGTTTTAGAACAATAAGGATGAAAAAGGGCGTTGTCAACGGAAAAGAGTGCAAAGTGGTGCAAGTTCAATAAACCGGGATGAAATAATTATGTGTAGACATCATATCGCGTATAACTATAGACTATAAATATGTGGTAAGATGAACTTGTAGCACAGAAATTTATTTAGCTGTTAATTGGTTAAAATTTATTAAAAAATCGCACCTCAGACTTAATAGAGACTGTCACCCTGGGCAATGTATTGCAACACGAATGGTTGTGGTAACCACTTCCTACCCCAGAAAATAAAGATGAACATTAGATGAACATAGATGCCGTGAACATTATTAGAAATGAGAGACGTAGCAGAGAGAATCGATTAGAAACCGTTTCAAAAAGAGGACTTCCCCCTATTCATGCGAACGTTTGATAAATCCGAGCAAATAGAAAAAATTTGAACCAAGATGTGTCAAATGTGCTGGAAAGCACCCAATACAAACTTGCAAACTATCTAAAGAAGAACCAGCAAAATGCATAAATTGTAATGGACAATGAGGGACCAGGCCCGCAAACCCCCTCTAAGTCATCCAAACAAGAATTGCAGTCCTCTTCAAATTCGAAAGGAAATGAGAACAAAGGTACCGAAACTTTCAAAAACACTGTCCAAGCCATTTTAAATAGCCTTGAGGAACAGAATAAACTAAACAAGTTAATTCTGGATCGACTCAATCTGCTGGAAACACCAAGTTTCAAAATAGCCAAAAATAGATAATGCCGGCAATACACAGTTCAATTCATAATTCCGGAGCAGAAACCAGACATCAAAACTACTCATTAAGAATAGCCATATGGAATACTAACGGATTAACTCAACACCTAGCAGAATTAGAATTATTTTAAAATACTGAGAAAATATATGCTTAATCTCAGAAACCCATTTTACCAGCAGCTTCTATGTATCAATCCAGAGATATACTTGTTACCATACCACACATCCAGGAGAACGGGCAAGAGGAGGGTCAGCTATACTTATTAGGGATAATATTAATCACCATGAAGAATTAAAAATAGAAAAAGAATCCATGAAAGTAACCACCGTTGTAATATATCTACAATATATTGTCCCCCACGGTATAACCTAAAGAATGAAGACTACATTAACTTGTTCCAGAAATTAGGAAGTAACCTCATTATCGGAGGTGACTTTAATGCAAAAAATACCTTCTGAGGTTCAAGATTAACCTCTCCAAAAGGCAAAGAATTACTTGCAGCTGGCCAATACTTAAACCGTGAATTTTACTCAGGGTGGAAACAAACGTACTGGCCATATGATCCTAACAAAATCCCAGACCTTATAGATCTCTGTATCACTAAAGGCATTTCGGAACGCTACATCGTCTTAGAAAATGATGAAACTCTAATATCTGATCAGTCTCCTGTTATTATGATGGTTAATGAAAATGTAATAGAAAAAACAAATTCACCACAGCTCACAAACAACAAAACAAATTGGGGATGTTTAAGCAACTAGTAGAGGAACAAATAGAACTTCAAGTTCCAATCAAAAGTGAAAATGAAATGGGCGAGGAACTAGACAGGCTTCTTGATGTCATGCAATGATCGACTTGGAAATGCACCCCCAAATTATCATCCAGGAAAGGAAACTCTACTATTTATCCACTAGAAGTAAGAGAACTAGTGTATGGTAAACGAAAAGCCCAAAAGAAATGGCAAACTTGTGCATCTAACTTAAGGCACTCATTAAAGCAATGAAAAATGAAATAATTGGAAAATACCTTTGTTCTGTAGCTCCAACTAAAGATACCGACTATTCCCTCTGTAAAGCAACAAAAGGGTTAAGACGACTAAAACCGCAGATCCCCCCAATCAAAACAAACGATGGAAAATAGGGTAGAAGGGCGAAAGATAGAGCTGACTTGTTTGCTGAACATCTTCAAGAAACATTTCAACCTCCAGGTTGATCTGACTTCGAAGATATCAGGCCTGTAACATTGAAAGAACTTAAAGCTGCAATTAAGACATAAAAGCAAAGAAAATGAAAAGTTTCGTGGTATGTTGGACACTTCACGTGTAGTAAGACGATTGCAGAGAACGAAACCAATTGATTTAATGGATTAAGGACACCAGTGCAAAGACTACTTCAGTATATAACCTATAAATGGAGCTGGTCAATGGGTCTCTTCTCATTCACAAGTAACTAAATTAAGATATGAAAATTACTAGATGAATTGTATTCAAATTGGCGGGAAAACGGTAACTCGAAATCGTCGATATCATCTCTACGAGGTTTAATTATTCGAAATATAAAATAGAAAATGGCATAACTATACCAAGAATTCAGCCATTATGGGGACTGTTTATTTTTAATTTTCATATTTATTAACTTTAATAACAAGAATTAGTTAAAAGAAATAGTAAAATAAAATAATTTTTGGTTTAAAATATTTTTATTTGTTATAAAATTTAGTTATTCTAGGTGCGTAATCACAAATCTGAGCGAAGTTTGGTATGTACAAATTGATGAATGACAAATGTATTAATTATTTTAGTATCCATGCCCGCCATATCCATAGCCCCTGTATCCAAATCCATGACCATAACCTCCATAATAACCAGATCCGTATCCAGCCCCATAACCATGCCCATATCCACCGTGACCATAGACAGCTGGATGCACAGCATGTCCGATTCTCTTGACTACAGCATTGAATCCATTATGCCCATCAGCGGTATATTCTACAACACGTTTTGTTCCATCAGATTCGGCAAGTGAATATCCTCCTTTAACTACGTCACCGTCGCGATGTTCCCATTGATCTTTGTTATCTCCGGTATGTTGATCATGCACACCATATTCAAATTTATATTTTGGATAGGACTGAAATAAAATAGTATGTACTTTGTAAAAATCATAATTAAAAATTTTTAAAGGATCCTACATGATAATCTCCACCATGTCCATAACCACCATATCCGCCGCCATATCCACCATAACCACCACCATATCCACCGCCATATCCTCCATATCCACCTAAATATCCATATCCACCATGACCACCATGTAGTGCAAAACTATTTGAATTAGCATAACTTGTAGCACCATGGCCCGCTGCTAAAGCAACGCAGGCAGCCAACACTCCAAATATAAAAGATTTCATATTTTTTTTTTATATTTTAGCTAATCAATTGTTCTTCAAAAGAATACTGTTTAGTAACTGATATGGTATTACACGGAAATACTCCGCTATATATACCTACACTTCGACTTAGTTGCTTATCATGCAAAGATCTACATACGATATCGATTGCTTCCAATCACCTTAATTAGGCTCGGTTCATTGGTTCCAACGCTAGGTATAAATGTTAAGCAATCAGCAATAATTTTGAATGCAAATACATAATTGAAATAATAATTATAATTATTATAGTTAGCAGTAATCACGATCACCACATATTAGCCTGTATAAGAATTTTAATATAATCGAAAGTGTTTATTATGAAACTGTTTCAAACCAAAAAATTATCCAACTGTATCATTCAATGTCAATTTTTTTTATTGTTCGCTGTTATTAACTCTATATATCGAGTAAAAAATTAAATTTGATTGAATTTAACGCGGATTAGTTGTATATACCGTAAATTATATATCTTAAATTTCGTCTCGATTGATTTCCGTCGTCACCTTGTGAACGTTCTCGAAAAGGATCTTTTCTATTGTTGGATACATTCTTACTATATTCGGTTTCAATAACCCGCTCAGAAAAATTTTACTGTTCATGGCTGATCATAATAATTATAATAAATTTCATAATAATTGTATTCCAACCGCACCACAAAACAAATATTAATTCAAGTCATGCTACTAATTACCCTACTCTGCAAATCAAAAAAAAGTTCAATCAACCAACGAAAAATCTAAATAAAGTTTTTCAAGTTCAATGTCAAACTGCGCGCACCACCCAAAACAAAGATTTACTTTTATTTTCTTTCGTTTCGTTTATAAATAAATAACTGGGTTATAACAAAATAACAACAAAAGTATAAAAACGTCTGCAGATTTTATCTTAAAAATGAAAATGAAAGTTAAAAGCAACTTCAGAAATTATTGTGCTTTATATAAAAATAATTTTTTGTGGCGGCATCTATTATCATTTTATCAAACTGAAGCAATTTTCGAATGGTTTAAGTCCGTACTTGCTTCAGATGGAAAGTTTGTGTCTTGGGTGAGCTTTGCAATTCCGAATGTTATAGTACATCATTATTCCGTGAGATGTTTATTTAATTGCTTTTTGCTTGTGCAGTGGCGAATTGAAATTTTTCCTGTGTTTACGAAGCGGGGAAACTGAAAAAATCAGAAGGTTTAAATAATATATGATAAAACTACTTGTGTCTGGCCAAAATGGATTCGAAACTTAAAAATATATTCCTGGAAGGAAAATGGCACGTTTATCTGTCTTTTTTAATGACTGTTATGAGGGTAGACATGGTATGTCAATATGATCTAGAGGTCTTGCTTTTATTCATCATTTATAACTTCTGTATTTGTGCGTATTTGTAAAACAGCTTGACCGTAACCTTATTGTTAAATAGTAAGCAAAATAATGCTTTCTGAAATTCATAATTTTCATTAACATTTATTTACAGCAAAATATTCTCCACAGGAGAACAGAAGATTCATAAACTTAGGCTATGGAGTTTCTAAAGAAAATTAACTGGCATAATACACGCCATTTTAAACGGTTTCCTATACAAATTGTGGACACAGATTTATTTAGGTTGTACCTGGCTATGTATTTCTCTAAATCAGTCGAATAAATTATCCAGTCGCAAAATATTAATTTGCACCGTCGCAATATGGCTGACCTGCGACGGATAAAATTGCGACTACAAATTGGCATCTTCGATATAAATCGCAAATCGACAATTCAGCGTTTTTGCTGAATTCAATTTGCGACTGTCAGAGTGAAAAACCAAAACAAATCAAAAATATTCAATACACAGTATTTAGTTCAACTTTTCAATACATATTACTAATTTTGTACATTTTGAATCTTTTTAACTTGAACTAAATATTAATTGAGTAATAAGACTTCTGGTTACAAAAAGTATATGCGTATATGCATCAATCACATTTGGGAAGCCATAGATTCTATAAAATCTCCGCCATTTCAACGTCATTCGACAAGAATTCTTTAAAAACCTTACTAACGGCAGACTGAGCCAAAGTATGATATAAAATCTGTCCACTCACAAATTGGAATTTTTCGGTATATCGGTATTCGGTATATCGGTAATTTTTCGGTATGGTATAAAAGAGATGTTAAAACCTAGAGAATAAACGTGGTTGACGGCCTTTCTAAATAAATGCTCAATTCATCTATCATGAACATTGCGATGCTTTTCATAAAGCGATACCACACAAAAAATGTGTTTTCGTCGCAGTCGAAAGGGTTCTTACGATCTCGAAATATCTTCTGTTGAATTCGAGTGTTTCGCCTACGTCGTAGAATTAAATCCATTTAATAAAAATATTTTGAAATCACAAAAAATGTTGATTGTCAAACGTCAAAACGAAGAACTTTGAGGTTATATTTTCGGTGTTAAATTTATCTACTATTCATAAATCGATGACGCAAAAAAATAAGAAAAAATTAACGCGTTGCGACTGTCGATTTGCATACCAATTTTCAATTCAACCGTGTTGTCTTGCTTAACACGCTTGCGACCGGTTCGAGGATATACCACTAAATCAACTTATTTTTTGGCTGGAAGGCGTTTAATAGAACCAACTGAAAGGAATCTCTCCTCGCAATGAATCGTTCGATGTTCAGAATTTCTTAAAGTTCTGCTCGGTGCTTTTATTACAATAGACTCAGTAAGGTTGGTGAATCGAATTCATCTAGTAAGATGTTTCCAATAAACGTATATTCCTGCCTCTATGTTCCAGGGTTGTCATATTGTAGGTTCTATATCCAGTAAGGCAAGGCGGTAGTTCTTGCAGGTTAACGTGATACGGTAACTCTTTGTCGTATTTCAAGCTATATTGTCAAGTTAAGTAACATACACACATCTTTTGGAGACTATCTGTTTGTTACACATATATGTTCCTTGTACAAATGACACCAGATACTTACAGCATGCTCAAGTTGGGATTTGACGTAGGCGAAGTACAACATCTTTATTGTCTCCGTATCGTCAATATTTCTAGTCCACCGTTTATTAAAGCCATACATAGACTTATCTCTAGCTATGCACTGCTCAATGTGATTAGAGAAAATCATATTTTCAACCAAAGTGACCCCAGAGGTCTTTAAATGTATATACTGTTTGTATAGTGCGTTCATGACATCGTGAGCTAGTTCGGAAAAAATATCATGGTATCACACAAAATGTATTAAAACAACAACACTAGTAGGCGTGGTATAAAGTATTTCACGTAATTTGATTGGTTTTGAGTTCGTTAGCGAGTATAGAGCTATTTATTTCCGATGTCATGTACGCGACTGTAGAGTGGTACCATGTATATGATACTGGTGGACAACAGGATTAGTTTTGTATAATCACTCTATGGTTTTATAATGAATGTTGGAGTCAAAGGCCTTAATAAAGCCTGTGTATATACTACATCAACCTGCTCGTGATTTCCAATTTCTTTTATCGTGCTGCTGGAAAACTCCGAAAAGTTAGTTGCAGTTGATCTTTTAGACCCGCATGTTGACTTAGTGATATGTATTGTGATACCATGGTCCTAAATGAACTGCACATTGCCAGTTCAAATAATTTCGGAAGCGATGAAATTAACGTTATACCTCTAACATTAAATAGCATTCCGTGTTCAAGTTTTATTAGTGTTACTCTTATTATTTACCACTTCTCCAACAAAGGAGTTACGAAATTTTTGAACTCTTTCAACAATGAGGCCGGTATACCATCGGAATCGCATCCAGCTTTAAACGTTTCTTCCGCTGCAATTTGTGATATTTGTATGAATACATTGTTGGTGCGACCACTTGGCCTTATGTATTTATCGATATATGCTAGCTTATACACTGATTGAAAAAATTGGGCGAACATGATTGATATGACTTGTGGATCACAAGATTTTTAAATGTCCGGTAACCGTTAGTGTCCCGCTTGGTTTGAAAATAGTGTGGAACGTTTGGGAAATTGAGAATTTTATTTTTATTTATTGTTGGCAGGTTGGTTTGATTTTTACAAAATATTAATAAGAGTGAGTGCATTTAAAATATCAGAAATTTTGTATCAAAATTGAGCAAAACAAGCCACCCTTTCATGCGATATCCCCCGGCCTTTTAATGTTGACTATTTTTTAGATTGCAAACTGCTTTCGTTATTTTTCTATGAAAGAATTTATCTGGTTCAACAATATTTCTCAAAACAGGTTTGCAACTGCATGGGAATGTCAGACACGAATATCGATTGATTTTTGTTCTAAATCCTGTTCAACGATTTGTTCATGCACCAATTATGTAAGAAGAATTCCGCGTGGTTCTATCTTCAGTTCGTGCCGTTACCTCACGTAAACCATGATCATTTGGGACACTAATTGCAAATTTTAATTTTGGGAAACCTGGATTTGACTGCTTCATCCGGGATTTATGTTGGAAGCTCGATTCAGTTTAACATACCAGATTCGAAAATAATTAGTTAAGACATTTCCTAACACAGCCGAACTCCAAACAATTTCTAAAATCCATTTTTAAATCTCCATCCAATTCTGAATACCAGAATGGTCGAATTGTAGAAATTCATCAAAAAGACACGTTATAATCCCAATTCCCAATACAAGCTGACCTTTTTTATTAAAATCCCGGCCCTAGCAATAGTTGAAGCAGCAAAGAAGTTCATTGTTTAGCTGATATCGTTACTGAGAGTGTTCGAAAATTGTCACGTGATCAGTACACACGACTCTAGGCTTCATAACACCTTCGCGGACATAATCACGTGAGAGAAAGGGGAAAAGTCTTATACTGAATTTACAGAAAAAGTTGTCAAAGTGGTCGGATATTCTGAACGATCAAAAATAAATCGTGTTTTACAAGGTTTAACCTTAGGGGACGTAAGCCGTCTCAATTATTGAACAAGTTTCGATGTTATGCCAGAAAATCATGCTTATTATTCATTCTTTTTTTGACATTAAAGCTGACATTTCGATTATTCCTTATACATTTTTCAAAAATTTGCAAAATTCTGGTTTTGACTCATCAATATTCAGAGCCAACGGCACTCCCGTTAAAGATTTTGGTTCAAAATATTTAAATTCTTCATCTTGGTCTAAGAAGAGTGTTTCGATGGGAATTTATCTTGACGGATGCTGATTTTTTCAATGGTTAATATTTAAAAACGTCGGATCATTGATCCATTAACCTGTATTTCTGTTCCGGGAGTAGAAACCTAGACGTTTCACTCCAGATAAGCTGCACATCGTTAAAAATTAATTCAACCAAATGATGTCATTTGTAAAGCGAGTAGCAGTCTATGGGTAAGTCTTTCAATCCTTCCGATCGAACCTTGTGATATTCCAAAGACAGCAATTACAACTTCGCTGAATAAAATATTATTTGAATTTACTAAAGTATCTGTCGACCTAAGGAATGCTGCACAAACTTTTTAAAGATTGATTCATTCGATCTCTTTTGGCCTTAATTTTTGTTATGTCTATTTTAGATGATATTTCTATCGCTTTTAAACATTTTGATTTAGAAATTTTGTTTTTCACAAACTTTCTGAAAATGATTTGACCTGTAACAGTTTGTCAACTAAAAAGTTTTCTGGGCATGATTAACTTTTATAGATGTTTTATACCTGGCGTTGCTGGATATCAAATCTAACTTAACGACTTCTTGGAAAATTACAAGAACAACAGTAATACATTAATTGAATGGACTTCAAAATCTATTGACACTTTCAACAATTGTAAGGAGTCCTTCGTTAAAGGTCGTTTATCAATGCTGAATCCAATTTTGCGATAGGGGCAGTGGTAGAACAGTATGTTTCGAATACTTAACAACCGCTAGGTATCTTCTCTGTATTTCTATAAATAAGACACAACAAAAGTACAGTGCTTATGAGAGCCAATTGAGTTGCTTGCAGCTTACTCTAGCATTAAGCATTTCAGGTATCTTCTTGAAGGTCGTGAGATCACTTTGTTATGACTCCATGGTCATAACATTGTTTCCTTTCCTTTTGTTACGATTCCATAGTCATAACATAACATTATTTCCTTTCCTTTTTTCGTTTTGAATTTTAGTTCCATGGTAATGGAGTGTGTGATGCCTTATACTGGTGGCATTGCACGTGATTGATACTAAGAGTTTGTTTTGCGATTGTGAATTGTAGAGCGAGACCAATGTGTACACCGTGTGAGGGTGTGCATCAGCGAAGATATAGAAGAATATTTTTGTTGTGTTGTCTTGTTTTGGTACGTGCGATTGATGCGCGGGTGGGCAAGTGATTGGCACACAAAAAAAAAACAAGACGAGAGGCACAACGGAAAAATATTCTTCTAGAGTATCTGGTGTGAGAATTTTTTTTTGTTAGTCACTCGAGTTTTTGAGTTTCCTAAAAAGTCTAGATTTGAAGAAAATTAGAGTGAAGTCGGATGGACCATATATGCTTTAGTTTTGAGTTATAAATAAATAAATTTGCTAATTAATTTTTTATAATATAATAAGTTAGACGATTTGTGATTTATATTTAAGGCAAAATATTGTTTATGTTTTATATTGGTATGGTAATAAATACCAAGTTGTATTCATAAAAACATAAATGATTAAAAAAATAAAAATTCGTATTGTCAAATCAAAACCATAAAATTTCTTTTAATATAAAAAATCGGTGCTAAATGAAATTTTTCGTTTAAATTAAATTTCACGAAGAGTGATAAAAGAATCGAAAAGTGCACACAGTGGGAACATATTTACGGTCGCTCGGCCACTATTTATTAACGGCGGTAAGGCCGTAACAGTTAACCAAGGGCGGGTCGCAACAATTAGGTAGTCTGGTTTTGTACGAAGGTGCCACATTTTATTATTATTTAAGGGCGGCCGACCGAGGCACGTGCACATTACATAACGGATACAAATTTTTTCACGAGTACCGAATTATGAAACGGATATCGCATTTGCATTGGTTACTGCGATTTCGGCGGGTACAACATTAACAGGCGGGTGTACGCTGCAACATACAGGTGGCCAACCAGCCATTTGTTAAATTTTTTATTTGGTATCGGTGAAAGACACTGGATTCATCCTACGGTTTTTGAGCGAGACAACGCCCAACCTTTTTTTCGGTTTTTGCGCCACACAGCCAAACGATATCTACGGTTTACGGGTGGCCAGTTGAGGCCATTCCAATTTACGGTTTACGGCGGGAAAACGCCCAACGAATCTATTTAAGGTGTAAGGCGGGACGATGTCCAACATTTACGGCTGCCCATCGTGGTCGAATATATTAACAGGGATGAGACACATTTTGGCAATCAAGGTCGCCACAACCTTCAAGGCCGACCTCAAGAAGGTTCGAAGGTACGATTTTTTTGATTTTTTTTTTAAATTTAAATTTTTCATTGTCAGTTTAATTTTTTTTTCTCGATTAAATTTTATTCAAATTATTATTATTTTATTTTACAATTTTTGGTTGTTTAAAACAAAATATATTTATATAAATGTATCTGTAATCGACCATCAAATAACGGTGATGGTACGCGCGACGGGGATGCACGTTGGTCTCGCCTCTGAATTTTGAGGCGTTAATTTTTTTATTTTTTCAATTGCTACTTTTATTCGTTTTCATTTTAATTTTCTTATTTAACCATTCTGTTGAATAATTTCTTCTTTTCCTTATTCTCTTTTTTCTTTCTTTATCTTTGCTATAAACATCGGCCCGGATCTATTTTCCGGTTATTATTGTTGTCGTTTTTCGTATTTTTTTTATGAACATTAAAATGAAGTTCTAAATGTTTCGGTTCGGTGTGTGGGGAGGAGTAATTGTCATTTATGACGGCAGAGTAAAGCATATGTGTGGTCCATTCGTGGGCGACCGCAAAATCCACTCGGTCTCCTCGTGGCACTCCGACATTCACAAGCTATCGGAGTGTGTACTGTGGGAGATTCGCTGAAGGTCTCTCCGGGTGAAGAGGAGTCTGGTCTGTTTAAGAGATGTCCCTACCCTAATATGCTGCTTCAGTGTGGCTGGGAATCGGCCTTTCGAGGTCGATGGGTCATTGGGGAGGTCTCTCCAGCAGACTGGGTACTGGTCATTTGGGGAGATAATTAAATTTATTACGGTTCCTTAAGTTTCAGTGTACGAATTCCGGTGTGTTCAATTTTATTTCAGTTTTTTTAGTTTGCTTTTTACTTTTATTTTGTTCCATGGTGTAGGCCAGAAATAAGCAAGCGTCAACTTCCCCACCACCCAAAACCCTGAGATCTAGAAAAGTAGTCTGCGTGTTTAGATAAAATCTGCGGGTTGGCTTCAGGATGCGATCAGTAACAACTTTGCGTGCTGATCACAAAACTTTAATTTACGCTTTTTATCAGAATCCATATAAAGCATCTCCAAATCAATCAAGACATCTTGATTTCATTAGTCAATTCACTACCGATATTCAAGGGTTACCAAAAAGGTTATCTGACCTCCATATATGTCCTTCTGTTTTTTAGAAATCTACCTCGACATCATTAGTCCGTTACTAGTTTCTAGTAATAAGCGATACATGTGTCACGTTAAAATATGGTTGTACGCGTAGGGCTGAAGCCATTTCAGTACCTGACATAAATAATGCCACCGTAGCAGCTTGCTGTTAAAGTTTTATATATGAGAAAAGTCTAATTTGAATTAATTGGTCAATCAACAGAGAGAAATCTATTTCTCATCAATTAACGATCTCGCCCTGTGCTATTCTCAAGTTCGTAATAATATGATTAACACGACGGCTAATTAAATTTACTTCAATGTACCTTGCATTTTGTGCCGATGACTAATCGCTTACCTGCTATCCTCCTCCCCCTTTTTTTATTATTAACTTTTCCGTATAAACAACAGACGGTTGGGATGATCAATAGATTATTTTCATTGCCTATATTTTGTCTCCCGTTCTTTTATTTCTTTTTGCTTTTTTCTATGATTCGTTTGTGTGGAAGGTAGAACAAAAATACAGGTACTGCTCTCCGTGTCGAAATTTGGAAATAAATAGGACATTTTATAAAATTTCATTTGACGTCTATATAGTAAATAGAAGTGCATACATAATTTTTAAATGTCTCAGTATTTGTTACGTTGTTAATTGTAACCTTTGGCTGTTGATCGTAAAGGAGATCCATCAGGTAATTCTGCAATATCAAATTTATTGGGAGCGGGTTTCGGTTTCTTAATTGGAGGATACAACTCTTAGAAGTTTTTTCCCGTAGAATATTTCTCGTTGGCAAGCTGCCGGACAACCTAGCTGCCTTGGCATACCCCAAATTTATTCAAGTTTTATTACGTTTTATAATAAAAATTAAATTATCCGAGAAAGCCTTGTTACAAGATTTTTTTTACTATTTAAAAGTTTGTAGCTGTCAAATATAAAAACGGCCTACTTTATGTAGGCGTAAGATGGCAGTCAAATCAAAGCTCCAAGCGAATATATAACTAAATTTTTACTTTTACATATCAGTAAATATACTCTTCAAATTCGATCGAGTGATTTTTTAGTGTTATATCTAGAAAGGGTGTTATTTGAATCGCTTCGTCAATGGTTTACCGCTCTAAAAGTTTCCAGATCAACTTTCTTGTTGGATGTTTGGGCAAATTAGGGTGACTTTATTGGGATAGTTGTTGGATGCTAGGTTGTGTTTGACTATAGAAATATGTTCTTCTTTCTATGCATAGTCACTCAAGTTGAAACCTCTTGATTGAATTAAACCGATCAACTCGGATTGGTTTCATTCAACTGCTACACCAATGAGTATAATGATTTGTTATTTTGGCGTATCAATCTCATGTTCAGAAATGGAATGATTATATAATTTTCAGTCTCTCTAGGATAGAATTAAATTCAAAGCTGTATTGTAATAGGAAGAGTTCTATACTCTCTTTTTTAACATACCCATCCCTCTCTATAGAAGTTGTCCTCTATACTAAGAACTACAAAAATTTCAACGGTTACCTCTTCGATTCTCCTTTATACTCATAGGTATGTTATTATAGCATTATCACTATGTAAAATATGTGGTTTGAAACCGGTGACTGACTATAACGCTTACGATATAATTGTGTGAATGCATCTGTTCAGCATTTTTAATAATTCGTCTTGAGTAATTTTTATTAATCGTACACTATTAGCCGACAGCTCGTCGACAATTGTGCTTATCGTGAAGGTTCTGTGCTGATTGATTGTATTTAAATTCCATATTTACCAAAATGTCACCCCGTCAAATTACGTTCATTATCCAAATCAATTATTAACATAAACTTGACAATTATTTTATTAAATAATTATAAAATTAATTTTACTAGCACGGTAATGATCTTATTCTTGACTTATATAAATTTAAGGCACTGTTAACACAGCAATAAAAAGAAACCTTGACGAAATCAAAGCAAAACCAAAATCTGAAATCCAGTTATAAGAGACTTAAGCGCGATTTATTTCATTCGTAAAAAGGTTACTTGACTTGATATGAAGTACAATGTTTTATTATTTCAGTGCACGATGTTCCAGCACATTGTCCAGCCCACAACAATGTCGATCGATCGAACACCAAACATAACTTACCATTATACGAGTAACTATGTATAATGTTACATATTGCAGGCTAAATACGTCGCGCTTACGCAAAAGGAAAATCATCACGGTTTTGCAATTTATACGATAATTTAAATTGCATTACTTACCATTTTTATACGAAGATGTATACTGAAGAAGATGTATCCATGTATAGACAAAAGACTGAACTCGTTTATTGCATATTTTGTACACAAATACGCTCAATGTTGATCTGATCAATTTAATGTTGCAATACCACGTACATTACGAGTACATAAAATGTAGAATCGTTTATTGAAATTGAATTGATTTACATTCTTGCTTCGATGTCACCATCTACACACAATGAGCTGAATTGCCCAAGACGTATAATAGATTGCTTGTATATCACACTTGATTCTTATATGAACACTCTACTCTCTTAAGAAGGTGTCGAGGGTATTTTTTGCAGTTTTAACTCAAATTAAGCAATAAATTATTTTAATTAATATTTGGATCGACATAATAAATTATAACAAGATTGACTTTCAAAAAGTTTAGTCTTCGGTTAGACGAAGAAGGTGAACAAGGTATAAAACGAAAGTTCTAATAAACGTACATAGATCGAAGTTGGAGGACATGGTTCTTACAATATTCCCTATGGGCTTACAAAATTAATCACTTTATTAGTATGAACTAAAATAATACATTTGCTAATTATTATGTTAACATTTATTAATTTATATGCCATGATTAATTTTTATTAATATTAAATTACAAAGGCAATCGGATTTTTATGCCGGAATGGTGTGCGTGGTTGAAGTTTCGCTAATTTTAAATCCTGTTTACTGTAGATATTTTGATTTTGTGTACTGCCCGGCGTCCTTGTTCGGATTTCAGTACGAAATCCTTTATCGCCGTCGACTTCGTAATGTACAGTTCGGACGTTGCCATCTGGTTCCACCAAACCATAACGACCGACCACATGACTTCCTTTTCGATCTTCCCAATGGTCTAGTACTACTCCGGATTCTGGATTGTCAATGTAGTACAGAAATGAATAATTTAGCTGGAATGTAAATGGTAAATATTATGATTAGTTGTTACATACAATTAAAGTTTGTCAAGAATTGAAATTAGTTTGGTTAACCCAATTTTCATGTCCTTTAAAAATGTGCGTAGTTTAAAAAAAATTGAGGAACTGTGATCAAATAACCTAGATTGATATGAAACATGTTAACCACTTTTAATTTCTATCCGATTAAGTTATCAAAACTATAATTTTAAGGAACACCTTGTTCTCATCGTCAGATTTCTCTACATTTGTAGAATATGCCCCAAGTTATTTTCTGTCTAATATTAAAGGTATAGGGGAAAAAAATAAAAATGCTAAGGGGTTCGCCTAGCAAGTCGAAATTTATCGATCGAGCGTGAAAGTACTCACAGAGTGTTAGCATAGGCTAACTCTGCTTACTCTGCCTGAATCATAAAACAGACCCATAGAAATAAAATTATTATAAGAGATGAGCGTTAACCTATTCATATATAAGAAGTCCAGTTATTACCCAGTGAAGTCTACGGAGAGAAAAATAGAGAAATCTGCTAGACTTTGCTTCAGTTTTGTTGACATGACTATTGAGGTTGCGCGATTACACTTGACTGGCTTATTTAACCAGGGGTCGGACAAATGTCTTGTATATGGTGATATCATGACATTAGAGTTTCGATATTAATTAGATAAGGGTCAAAAGTGAGAAGCAGTGGTGAAAAGTTAGGTTTAGGATGATTTTAAATATTTTATTATATTTAAGATTTTAATGATCAACAAAGAAAAAAAAATCAAATTTTACTTGTCTTGTAATTATGTAATATCGAGTACCACACTAACTAGCCATAATATTATCTGAAAATAGCGTATAAAGCCACCAGGAGACGACTTATTGCATCGCACCACACCGCAAAATACTATCGGAAGAATTACCGTGCTCACAAAAGTCGATTACTGCAATAAAATCTCTGATTTTATTACAGAAAGCAAAGCAATAGAGCTTGGCAGAGATCCAACTAAGTCTTTTAAGACTGCGGTTAGTAAGTGTATCAACCAATGCCAGAAGTTATTTGATGGAACTGGTTGGAAGTACTCTGTCATGAATCCGTCTGCCCCGATCCTTTATGGTTTACCAAAAATCCATAAGGAAGGCATTCCGATTAGACCAATAGTAGCGTATTGCAATGCTCCCGCCTACAAGCTATGTAAGGGTTTCATAAATTTTTTCAATTGTCATACTAATTTCTTTTCAGCTTACTCGGTTAAGAACTCGGTAGAATTGATTAACAAAATTCAAGACGTCGACATTCCTTTACATTCAAAACTAGTTTCATTTGACGTTGCCAGTCTTTTCACTTCTATTCCGATTAATACTTTGTCCCAAATAGTTTGTAATTACTTAGATAGGGATGTTGTAGATGAGAGCTTACGTCGTGAACTGAAGTTAGTTTTTGAGACTTGTATTAAACAAAATTATTTCTGTTTTGATAATACATATTTCAAATTCGCTGATGGTCTACCCATGGGCTCCCCTCTGTCACCTTTGTTGGCTGAAATTTTCATGAATTTCTTCGAACAAATGATCATATCAAACAACAATCCTTATTTTCGTCATATAATCTTTTGGTATAGATATGTTGATGACATATTATGTCTATGGAATGGAACTGATAGACTGTTAGACTCTTTCCTAACTTGGTTAAATTCTCAATATCCCACCATTGATTTTACGTTAGAAAAAGAAGAAAATAAATGTATTAATTTTCTAGATATAACAATATCCAGGATTAATTCTACTTTAGACTTCAAAATTTATCGGAAACTCACGTATACAGACGCTGTTATCCCTAGTTCTTCAAACCATCCCCATAATATTAAAATGTCAGCTTTCCACTCACTCATAGATAGACTAATAAACATCCCTCTGTCAAATTCAAATTATAACACTGAGCTTAACATAATTCTTCAAATAGCAACGAATAACGGATATGCAACTAGGACTATATTAAAGTTATTGAATAAAAAGCTAAAGCGTAAAACTCTAACGGGTATTTATCCACCGGATAGTCCACCGCGGGAAAATTGGCGTCGCTTAGAGTATATAGGAAAAACGAGCCAACGGATTAGCAACATCGTGTCCAATTATACCAATATTAGTTTTGCTTTTTATAATAATAACACAATAAAGAAAATGATTTTTAACAATAAACCTAGAGTTGATCGCCTTTCCAAATCTGGTGTCTATAGGATCAATTGCAATGATTGTAGTTTCTCCTATATTGGTCAGACTGGGCGCAATTTTGGAGTTAGAGCTAAGGAACATTTATCTGGTTGCAACCAATCAACTTTCCATAATCATTTAACGTCAGAAAATCATACAGCTAGCTTGAACAATTTAGATATATTACATATACAACCCAAAGGCAGACGTTTAGATACCTTAGAATCTTACGAAATTAGAAAATCAATATTTCTTAACCAAAATATCCTTAACGAACAGAGAGAAATCCGGTTCTCACCAATTACAGATCCCGCCCTTTTCTATACTCACGTACGCAATAATATACCTTGAATTTTGTTACTCAGCCTATGACTCATCGCACACCTGCGCGATCCGTAGATTAATTTTTATTGCTTATTTTTTATTTTTTTTGCCTCCTTCTTTTATTTATATTTTGCTTTTATTGCTTATTTTTATTTTTTGCCCTCCTTCTTTTATTTATATTTTGCTTTTTTCTACTATATAACAAAATTTTTTACTAACACAAATCAGTAGATACTCCTGATGATGACCTAACAAGTCGAAATCGATCGAGTGATTTTTTAAAACTTTTTGAAAATTATTCAAAATAACTGCGAAACAAAAAACAAGTGATTAATAAAAATGTCTTTATTAAGTATTAGTGTGTTTCGCCAAGTGCCTACGGCCAATAGCGTAAAAAGTACTATCGGAAGAAGATCACCAAGATCCCAAAGTGATAGTTTTGATGATTAGTACCACCTAGTCACCGAAAATAAACAAAAGCTTCGTGAACAATAGTTGGATCGCACTCTAGCAAAACATGTCTGTTTTAGGAAAGCGCGAATATATGTGATCATGCTCCGAAAATCAACAAATGACAAAGTGACCCTATACAGCAATTGCTCCACCAAGAGAAGAGACCTTTGTCGAATATCCCACTTTGAAGGAAATAAATAGGCAGTAGCGGCTATTAGTAGATTTAAAAATGAGAGGGCACCCAGTCTCGACGAAGAATTGGTAGACGTAGAATTGGTTAAGCTTGAAGGCGCCCTCTCTGGCATCAACTCTATATGAGCTCATTGTCTCTATTTGGGACCAAAAAAAGCTGCCGGAGAATTGGAAGACCGCGCTCATATGATCGATGCACAAAAAAGGCGACCATCTTAAATGTGCGATCTATCAGGGCATAGTTTTTTTGAACATTGCCTATATAAAGTGTTGGCTATCGTTATACATGACAGACTCATCCCACTCACCGAAAACATCATCGACGAATATCAACGTAGTTTTTGTCCGAACCGATCAATCACTGACTTATAGTGTTTCACATATGAATTTCATTTTGGAAACATGTTGGGAGTACAATATACATCAACAAAATATATAAGCTTTCAGCAGGCATATGACAGTATCAACTGCGAGTACCTATAGACCACGCTCATATGCCTAGGTTACAGAGAAAATTGTCACATAAAGAAAACGATATTCTCACTTTTTATTTAAATTTAAAATTAAATCTCGTCTCAAAAGTGCACTACAAAATAATGGAAAATAACAGAGAAAAGCTTTACTAGAATCTGTACCAATATGATTTTTTTATTGAGAAATGTACATTACACCTTCTCGAGAATTGGCCAAAATTAGAAAACTGCTTTACTTGTTCTTCAATTCCTAATGCAGTTTAATAGCCTTTATTATACTCATTCTAGCAAAATGGTGTGCAAAAAAGTTCCTTACGTATAATGCAAGACAGTTTACTGTCAATTTCAATGGCAAGCACCAAGCGTGGCACCATCTTTACACAAATTTATTTGGTGCATTGTACAATACAAATCACATTACTTTCGTAATTGTGTTAGTTAAAACATTAATAACTGTTAATGGTGATATTTTTACGTAATTTGTGGCAATTCAAACAATCAGTGATAAATTTTGCATAGCTGCGTTTATTTACTTACATTCAATTACAACATCTTGCAATTGGTGCAAAAAAAAAATGTCCGCTATATTTACGGACGTCGTATCATGTAATCTCTGTGACTGCCAATTTTGTTACGATTGTAGTGGGCTTGACCATGCTGCGATTAACTCAATTAAAAAGTAAGCCAGCATTTGCTTTTTTGCCAACTGCTGCATATCCTTGATCACAAACAATAACATGCCCAAGACACTGACGATTTGGACTTAAAGAAAATTGAATCGGTGGCTGAAAACTGTAAATTAATCAACGCATTAACAAATAAACTCGCTGATGACAATTTCAACCCGACAACATCTACTAAAGTGGTTAAGCCTAGCTCCAATATTCATAATGTACGGGGTCTCCCATCAACTCAATCAAAACAGTCTCAGCGCTTGACAAAAAATATTTATACATAGTCGTATCGATCCACCCGTCTCAACCGATCAGATCATTAGCTACGTCTGCGATAAACTTCAAAACTGTTCTCCACGGGACGTAAATTGTAATCTATTATTATCCCAAGGACCGCGTTCTGGACTGCTCATTACTAACGTTCGTTCATTTAAAATTGGTTTGAAGGAAGCTGATTTTGACCTGCTTAACAATTCTGATGTTTGGTCTGCTGGTGCTATAATCCGCCCATTTATAAATTATTCACGCATATCAAAAAAGCAGTTTGTGGCCACATTTCAACAGCCAAAGTAACTACTGCTTTAACCAATTAGTTTAATTTAACAACGACCATCGCTTCTTCTAATACCATCAACGATTTCACTTCTATCTACTATCACAATGCCTCCAGTATCCGAGGTAAAACTAGGCGATTCCGTTTAGGCATACTTGAAAATGATTTTGATGTTATAATAATCAGCGAGACCTCGCTTACGATCAATATGTTATCCGAAGAGTACTTTCCATCCATCTGGCTATGTCGTTCATAGAAAGGACAGATATGATTTTGACACTAATTGTAGAGGCGGTGGTGTTTTAATTGCTATTTATTGCGTCTTCCACCTATCCTATTCAAACGTTGTACTGTAAGTCTGGCCCCTGCACTTACCTTCTTGTTTAACAAAAGCTTTCTCCGTGTTTTTTTTTCCGAATCCCTGAAAAATCTCATGTGTTCATCCAATTTCTACGGCTGATAATAGAAGTGAGGTAAGTAATTATCGTGGGATCGCCATTCTCTTTGTCTTACTCAAACAGTTTGAGTCCATGGTTCACAGAGCATTGCACTTCCTTACCAAGAGAATTATTTCTCCTTTTCACCATGGATTTTATCTCGGTAGGTCTACCTTGTCTAATTTGTCTTCTTTTTGTGGTCATTTATTTGACAGTCTAAACTCCAAGCAGCAGTTTGACGTTTTTTACACAGACTTCGTAAAGGCTTTCGATGTGATTGATCACTTTATTCTTAGTTAAAGCAAGTTAAAGAGTCTCGATTATAATTTCATTCTCATCGACTGTTTGCGTTCTTACCTCTCAGATCACTGGCAATCCGATTCTTTCTCACCATTATCACGGGCGCCATCCGGCGTGCCTCATATCAGTCATATCGGCCTACTGTATTTTAATTATTTATTAACGACGTTGTAAAATGTTTCAAGTTTGGCAATTGTCTCCTCTTCGCGGATGACATGAAGATTTTCACCCGAGTCTATAGCGTGTTAGATTGCAAATTGTTACAAGATGACTTAAACCGGTTGTGCAGTTGGTCAATTAACAACATTCTCCCTTTAAACGTGAGTAAATGCAAAACTCTTTCTTTCTTCCGTATTTGCTCACCTGTTGTTTATCAATATCAACTGTACAACGAAACCATTGATCGGATAGAGTTCTTGGCGTGATCTTTGAATCTGATGCTACATTTACCAGACATGTTAACGCCATTATTTCAAAGTCGTACATTATGCCTGGTTTCATTAAACGGAACTGCAAGGACTTTAGTGACCCGTTACCTTTGACATCATAATACGTTTACGAGATCTCTTGTTTGGTCACCATCTTACCACTGTCATTCCGAGAGGTTTGAGAGTATCCAGAAACAGTTTATTCTATTCGCGCTACGGCGTTTACCTTCCATGCGTGCTGTGGATACATTCTTCCGCCTTGTATGCTCCCGAACGTCGGCGTTTAATTTTTATTTCTTGTATCGATCCGATGTTGTACATTATTAATTTTATTTTATTCGTCGTCATTAAGATCAAATCAAATTTTTAATCTGTCTATTGCCCTACTGCTGAATATATAACAGTCTTGCTAGAAAATTCTGTTTACAATAAACTTGAGTAACTCAGCTTTAATAATAACTATCCCATCCCGATTACATACATTGATGAGCTTAAGTTACTCGTACTGGTGCTTTTGGACATTATTGTTGCAATAACCCATTTTTACCTTCGAGACATTCATTTATTTGTGCGTCCACATGCGTCATTCCAGTACATCTTGTCCAATTCTTAGGCAATTAGCACAGTCCACGTTATTTTTATAGAGATTTATGTTGTTTTGGGCGCTCTCTATAACCTGGTTATTTTTAATCTCTTATGCAATATGCAGATGTTTAATATCGAGATCATCAAGATTAATTCCAGAATATTTTTCTTCTATGGCAATTACTGCGCTTCATATGCCACAACCAATACTTCAGATTAGATAAAACAACGAGTTCCGTGTTATTTCTTAAATGAATTTTATTACGGTTGTCTCTAGGCACTGTTCGGACTCATTAGTACGTTAAGCTGTTCAACACATTTGTAGTAACGCTTTTGTAAGCTTTATGCGCTCCATTTTCATTTCTAAGTTTTGCAGGTTCTTCCTACGTTGTGACACATGTAAAGAAGCTGTTCCCTATAACTCTCTAACGTGGTACTTTTCATATCATGACAGCAGACATAACTCTCGAGCAATATTTTTGTTACATTTCTGCTGATTATCATTAAAGTGCACATTGAGCTGTTCACCTGCATCCTAACTATTTTGCTCTGCTATTACTATTGCAATTGCTCTTTATAGTTCTCATATATATGGTATGTGAACCAACTGTCGGGGTTAAAAATTTATTACGAGCTACTGGTAACTGTACGGTACGACTCTCCAGATGCAACCGGAAAGAGAAGGTCTGGGGAGGCCTATAGCAGCGCTCAAATTGACGCTCAGTAAAAAGGCAATCGCCTTGACAGATGAGAGGTGGACCAACACTCTCACGTGCAGGGTAGCAAAACAGGTTTGGCCAAAACTGGACCTGCGGCGCTCCAAGGCACTTGTATACCTGGGAAAACGAGATTTAGGATTGGTCGTAGGGATACTGACAGGACACTGCCCTTTTGGGGAACATGCGAGAAGGCTGGGTCTAAGAGGAGGAAGAGACGTTACTTCACTTCCTATGCTCGTGTCCAGCACTATCATAACGGGTGATTTTTTAAGAGCTTGAGAACTTTTTTTTAAAAAAAAACGCATACAATTTGCAAAATCTCATCGGTTCTTTATTTGAAACGTTAGATTGGTCCATGACATTTACTTTTTGAAGATAATTTCATTTAAATGTTGACCGCGGCTGCGTCTTAGGTGGTCCATTCGGAAAGTCCAATTTTGGGCAACTTTTTCGAGCATTTCGGCCGGAATAGCCCGAATTTCTTCGGAAATGTTGTCTTCCAAAACTGGAATAGTTGCTGGCTTATTTCTGTAGACTTTAGACTTGACGTAGCCCCACAAAAAATAGTCTAAAGGCGTCAAATCGCATGATCTTGGTGGCCAACTTACCGGGCCATTTCTTGAGATGAATTGTTCTCCGAAGTTTTCCCTCAAAATGGCCATAGAATCGCGAGCTGTGTGGCATGTAGCGCCATCTTGTTGAAACCACATGTCAACTAAGTTCAGTTCTTCCATTTTTGGCAACAAAAAGTTTGTTAGCATCGAACGATAGCGATCGCCATTCACCGTAACGTTGCGTCCAACAGCATCTTTGAAAAAATACGGTCCAATGATTCCACCAGCGTACAAACCACACCAAACAGTGCATTTTTCGGGATGCATGGGCAGTTCTTGAACGGCTTCTGGTTGCTCTTCACTCCAAATGCGGCAATTTTGCTTATTTACGTAGCCATTCAACCAGAAATGAGCCTCATCGCTGAACAAAATTTGTCGATAAAAAAGCGGATTTTCTGCCAACTTTTCTAGGGCCCATTCACTGAAAATTCGACGTTGTGGCAGATCGTTCGGCTTTAGTTCTTGCAGGAGCTGTATTTTATACGGTTTTACACCAAGATCTTTGCGTAAAATCTTCCATGTCGTCGAATAACACAAACCCAATTGCTGCGAACGGCGACGAATCGACATTTCACGGTCTTCAGCAACACTCTCAGAAACAGACGCAATATTCTCTTCTGTACGCACTGTACGCATTCGTGTGGTTGGTTTAATGTCCAATAAAGTAAACTGAGTGCGAAACTTGGTCACAATCGCATTAATTGTTTGCTCACTTGGTCGATTATGTAGACCATAAATCGGACGTAAATCGCGAAACACTTTTCGAACCGAACACTGATTTTTGTAATATAATTCAATTATTTGCAAGCGTTGCTCGTTAGTAAGTCTATTCATTATGAAATGTCAAAGCATACTGAGCATCTTTCTCTTTGACACCTTGTCTGAAATCCCGCGTGATCTGTCAAATACTAATGCATGAAAATCCTAACCACAAAAAAATCACCCTTTACAAAAGACGTAAGTACTTGGGTGTGTACAACATGGACAGCCTTCCTGAAAAAGCCTTTCTAGCTCTGGTTGGTTTCAACGGGAGTAAGGGGAGATTGGATCCTGTGGTATCACAATGGGCCAATATTGGCCTAAGTGTGCGATAGCAGCCACTCTAACCTAACCTAACCTACTGGTAACTGTCGTCTATAGTATCAGATTCAACCCAAACATATTGATCACCAGAATTTAGTTACAAACACAAAACCAACCACAGCAAAAAATAAAATCGTGAGAAATGACCGTCCGGATTCCGGAAAACATTTTCTGACAGGTATCGAAAAAGATGTATTCAAATGTCGTGAGATTCGATTAAGCAATGTTTTTTCAAACCGCGCACTTGTTCCGGGATCTAAAGTTTTGCTACTCGTAACTACAAAGCTACGTACATATTTGTTTTATTTATAGAGAGATCAAAATATTTTGTTCTTCACCAGCACCACACACGACACTTGATGAATAGTACGATAAAGTGTAGTAAGTAACCGGCATTTCAAAGTACTATTAATAACTATAATTATTGACTAATGACGTTGATCGATCTAGACGCGCGCGAAATAGGGAAATGGATTTTACTATCGAGCATCAAAATCACCTTGAAAACAATTTATGTATTTTGTTATGGATCCGGAATTCGAATTAACTAAATTAAATTAACTGTTAACAATTAAAGACTAAACATAACTAATAGTTTTTCGTTAAGAACAAGCAACAACAACAACAAAAAATTTAATTCTGTACAAACCTCATCGTCACGATGATTATTTTTGTAATCACTATAAAATTCAACATATTGTCCAAATGTCATGACATTTATCACAGAGAATATAATCAAATGGATTATAAATAAATCCTGAAATTAAAAGAAAAAATAAAATTAGAAAAAATTAGGTTTTAAGATTTTTATAGATTTTATATTTTGACAAATTGATCACGAATAGTTAGTTTTTGGTGTAATAAGCAACCGCAGTCAGTTATATAAGTACATACTTGTATTTATAAGGAATAATGAATGTTGATGGTAAAATCCGGATTAATATTTTTTGAGGCAACATTAAGATTGTTGCAATTGATTTTTTTTTTTTTTGCATATACGAATTTGTGTTAAATATGTGCTGTACACTTATTATTAATGTCAATCAGATAGTGTCATTAAAATTTATTTACAAATAAAATGCAAATGACTTTCTGTAATAATAATAATGCATTGTGTGGGTGCCTGATTGTGGTGCGCGACATTTTGGTGTGAAGATTTTTATCGAATTATTATTTACTAATGGTATAAGCCGATTTATCCTCTGCACGGGACGGCCTTCTACCATTTGAATGATGCAAGTTTATATATTAATATATTAATCTAATTCCTGTGCCAAATAGGCGATTCACACATATTTTTGCAAACCGCACCGATTTTAGCGACTAATAAAATTGTAAACAATTTTGTATAAAAATCCCCCGTTCATATTTTCGCACTGATAAATTTGGAATGAATTCAAAATGTGTAATCATTTTTTTGCACATACAATTTGATGAATAAATTAATTAGTATTAATTGAAAACAACAAATTAAAATTTTTGAATTTATTTTTATATATACAGACTGACCTAGAGAAAATAAATAGAGTAATCACATTTTTGTAGGCTGCAAATGTACCAGGAAATGTACCGAGGAAGCTCGGCATAAAATATGTGATGACTATCGGAAATTTTTCGATCTTCTTAAACAAATCATTTGACCAATTTGCATGGCACATTGTACACAATTTTTAAAAGTAAAAGACTGTTTGGCGGCCATAATTATATTAGTAAAAAGTACTTAGTAATACACTGTTTGTTTATAAACTGCTAAAAATAAAATTATGTGGTGATGCGGTGTACGGGTAAATGACTAAAAGACTTTTACGAATACTCGTTTGAAGATGTGACCGATTTTAGCAATAAATAATTTTTCGGCGATAATTTTGTCATTAGCAGAATAAATTTCACTCACACATAATAATTTAGTTAGTTCGTTTGCAGTCCGATTACTAAAATATTTTTGACATTACTCAAAAATGATAATAATTGTGATTGTATATTGAAAATAAGGAAACTGAAGCTTAATTTAGCTTAACCGAAAAATTTTATAGGGAAAAATATTTTCCCATTTAACTTTGTTTCGAAAATATTTACACCAAACTTATTTCCTCAGTAGCCAGAAAAATACAATTTGGACAAGAATGCTATGCAAATATTTTTCCCAATTCCCTATTCCCAGGGAAAACCAGAATAGTGCCACACTGGTGTAATAATTTGATTGCATTCAGCACAATGTCAAAATTATTACAGTAGACATAATTATCACGGTAGTTGGACGTTTCCCAAGCTGTTTTGATTCAGCTTGCGCCGCTTTCTCTAAGTTAGTGCTAGTCTTTCATCTTTTATTTTGCCGCGCGGTTTTCGTTCTAACAACATTCTTGATATAGTGGGTACTGTTCCTCAGTATGTACTCTATCCATTTCCACTAACGTTTCTTAAGGTTTTGCTAAAAATCGATCTGGATCGATGCAGAAAAAAGGGACATTTTTAAATAGCTGCAGCATCTGGAAATCAGGAGAATTTTCAGGAGGAATTATCAGGAGCCGAAAAATGGCGAGAATGCAGATATAAACTAATCAAACGAAAATGATAGCCGATTTTTGTCGGTAACATCCGAGTCGAAAAATGCCGATAATGCAGATAAAAAATTTATGCCGGAAAGTATACTATAGTAGTTATATAGGTATATTAAAAATATTTATTTTGTTCTTCTTAAACACCAACTAAAAATTAAAAGTAAGGTATTTTAATTCATTCATCAATTAAATTCATTCATTTCATTCTAATATACCAAACCAAATTTCTCTAAGTGCTGTATTAGTTGTTTGCGGAGGTAAAACGTAAAATACATCTATAGTTACATGTTTGGAGAATATTTGAACTGAAGTGCCATCTAATAATTATCATTTAAAAACGTCAGGCCACTTTTCATGTGGAGAGAACAGCAAAACTCGATTGAATATATCGCACTCACAAAATTTAAAAATTTTAAAAAATTGACCGTTTAAAATGTCATGGCTGCAAATAGATTCAAATGAAAGATCCAAAAAAATTATTTTTAGACATAAAATTTGTGTCTGCATTATCGACATTAATCAGCTGTCATTTAATCCTTTTTATATTTAATCTGCGTTATCTGCATTTTTCGGCTGGGTATTTCTGTGCATTTTTTAACAAAAAAAAATCACCTAAAATTTTATTCAGGCGTGAGCATCAGTAAGACCATTCATTTGAATCTTTTTTCAGCCATGACACTTTAAACGGTCAATTTTTAGAAGTTTTCAAATTTTGTGTGTGCGATGTATTTAATCTTATAATATCCGTTGATTAACTGAAGAAAACATTTTTGATTTAAAAAGAAATTACTGTTTAATACCAAAATTATTTATCAGCTTTATCGACATTTTTCGGCTGGCTGTTTATACGAATTTACCTTACCGACGTTTACAGGCGAATAATAGTGTCGTTTTTCTTTGGTAAATTTAACACAACAATCCCATATATGTAATCCCAAATTGTAATTGTTTTAAACCAACTTTTCTGCTGGTATAGAATAATTCTATTCTACCTGTAGTTTTAATGTTCACCACCAGGGCAGTTTTAAGAAACACTTTTATTTTTAATTGTTTGCAATAGAAATATAAAAGAGATTTTTGTTATTTTGACATAACATTTTTCTAAACAAGACGAAAAATTAGTTACGATTTGTAATAATATTCAATAATGTTGTAGCACATTACAATTTAAATGAATATATTTAGTTGGTTTTTAACGTTGTTTTGAAATTCAAAATGTATTTGTTACCACCTAGTAAAAATAAATTAAAAAATATCTTTCGTTGTTGCTTTGAGTACAATATTAATTACCTATTCAGAATGGGAATTGCTTGCACCAAAGAAAGACTATGTTTTTGAATCTACATTATCGAAATTTTTCGACTTACAGATTTTAGTTATTACACTCAAATATGCATTATCAACATGTTTCGACTGATGTATTTTAGTTGTTATAGTCGAAACTGCATTGTCGACATTTTTCGGCTAGGGCGGGTCGGCTAACTTTAACAGTATGCATTTTACATGTAAAAAACGTTTTTAAGTTTTACTTTTTTTTATTTTACAAAAATATGTAATATACACTCTGTCAAGAAAGTAACGGAAAGAAAACTCATTGATTGATTTTGTACCACTACAACACACCCTTGTGATATGTCACAAGGCCCATCATCTTGAGCGAATTTCTGGCCCAAAACTCAATAAATATCATCGAACAACCACCGTATTCACCTGATATGGCTCGGGCTAACTTTTTCTCGATATTTTTATTCATTATAAAAATCGGGAAACATACGTGAAATTAAAGATCGCGCTCAAACTTCAGGTCAAGATAAAGGACAGTTATGCCAACTGGCTTGAGTAAAAGTAAATACGAGCGTAATTAGGTTACTTTCATCTGCTTCGCATTCGATTTACTCGAAGGGGAATGTTCGCTTAGTGACGTTGCAAATTTGAAAACCTGCATCGCTCTACAACTGTGTGAGATCGAGGTAATATTGCAGATGGTTGGATGAAGCAGTCGCAATTGCAGATCATATCGAAAAGAATTATAGGTGCATTTAATGGTGTAGTATCAGTTCTAATGAAATAATAGAACGATAAACTTAAAGATAATGTGTCATCAAGGATGGATACGCTCAAGAAAGTTAAATATTGAATTCTTCATGAAAAAACTAAAAAAAATCCTATACGAAACCGAACATAAAATAAATTAAACTTTAAATGCGGGAATGACTTTTAATTATAAATTATTAAGAGCTTTTTCTCTAGCCACTTTTTGGCTACTTTGATTTGATTTCAGTGAAAGACGTGCGAGTCCGGTTTGTTAAATTCGAATAGTTTGCTTGTTTAATTTAATCACATGGACTTGATTGTGAGCGCACTATTTTGGTAGTTTCATTTTCTCCTCTTGTTTACCTCTGACTACAACTGTATTATCAGCCGGTTTTAAAAAAACAAACGGTTTGTGTAAAAAAAATTATCGATATTTATTTGGTTAGATTCGCTTTGGTTAGAGCTATAGAATTTTACCAAATTGGTGCAAATTCTATGACACCTAAATGACAATAAATTTAAAAAACTTCGAAACTCATAGGGCCTAATTCACAAACTGAATGTATATTAAGCCCTGTAACTGTAAAAAATTGTCATTTTCTGAACCGGTTTTTGCATATATATGCTGTTACCAATAGGATCTCTATACCAACAAAAGTTGAAGCTAATGACGATTGTAGTTTTTAAGCTTTTACTTAAAATTTATTTGTTTAAAATTTAATAATTTTCTTATGTACACCTAAATGTTGATAATTTTTACGTATCATACAGTCGAAACAAATAGTTTGTCTGCGAGAGAAACAGAAAAAATTTGGTATAGCTTAAACAAACGAATGACACCAACTGTACTAATATGTTGTTTGCAACAAACAGAAATTTTTTAGAACACTGTATCTTTTTCCCTGTAAGCAATTTCTATAAAGTTACAGCTATACAATTTTTACATTTTAAGAATCGGGCCATTAATTAATAAAATGTTCAGTAACTTCGGAAATTGTCCGAAGGAAAATGTTTTTACAAAAAAAATTTCATGGATCTAACATTTTGTTCTAGAGTGTAGTTTTCACGGCTCGCGTTAATTATTTGACATTTTTGGCTCAATAATAAAATTTACCTAGAATTTCATTATGTATGTAAATATAAAATTAAGTAGACGTTTAAAAGCTGGTTTTTGACAACCATGTTATGATTACTGCGAATAATTCATTATTAAGCCCATGGTCAAATACGTAATGCATATCAATTCATCTTATTTATAAAGTTAATATTTTTTACTTAAATGTCATTTAACTTTGTGCGCACTGTATACCTACCTACCTACCCGAATAAGTTATTAGACAATATAATGCATTTTTAGATCTTATCGTGTCATACCTTCAAACTATCAATAAAGTAGCAATTCGTTAAAGTCATTCTTTTAAATCATAACAAATTTAAAAATTAAATATAGATCATTTATTAATGTAACGCCGCTCTGTATTGCTACTGATCGCAGACATTTAAGCGGAAGAGATTGGAATACCATTCTATGAACATAACACGAGCAACAAAAAAAAATACCAAGCTGGAAGGCTGATTCATTATTAATTGTTTTTGATTAATCGCATTTAACTGACGATTAAGAAGTGAATTAATTATATGTTGTATGTATCTTGAGTTGTCTTGTGTGTAATGTGTGTAGATTAGATACGAAGATATAATCCGTACATACGTTTTTAATTGATACATAAAATTTGTTAATATGCAAAAAATGATTTTTATAGTCTGGTTGGATTCTTTTAGAGTTAATGGCCTCCTTCTTGTACATATTTCAAGGAGGTTTACAGATTTTAATTTGAATGATGTGTTAATTTATAGTTTTTTAATTAAACTTATTATTGGTTTTTAATATCGTTAATTTCTTGAGATGTTTTCAATAAATTTACTAATAAAAAACTCTTAATCAGTTTTTGATATTTTATGGGACAGCAGTAATTTTTTAGAGGAAAACTAGATTTTTCTGTTTGCCGTCCAGAGACGTTTGTAAACTGAAATTGGATGCTATAGCTTTTCTAAAAGTATATAGATATTGCTTCATCTGAATATAAAAACATCTATAGCCATACAAAATTTGAAATTTCTAAATTCTTTCTATGTTTCAGATGTAAACAATTTGCATACTTAAGTTATTCGACTCATTTTGAAGGTATTTTATAAACTTTCAAACGAATATAATTTAAAAAGTTCTATTTACTGGTTTAAGTGAGCAGTTTCTTCAACGCAGGTTACTTCAATGGAATATCAGTTTTAAACGCTTTTAAATTAACAAAGGGCATCCAGTTGCGAAGTCATATAAATATAGTTACCAATCCAACCATACCATTCACTTCAGCCAGAGGGGACATTCTTTATATAATAATTATTAGATGAAAAATAAAAAAAACCTCAGCAGATGCCTGGACAGCCTGGACAAAAAGATAAATGTAAGAATAAAGAAACATGTAGGTCCGTGTATATTAAAATTTAATTAAAATTATCATAGAATTAGCCATTTTTGTTTAACATCTTTAATTATGGGCTTATAATTGGAAATTTGAAAATTTCGAGTAACCATTTTGTTTTTTGTTAAAGCCGACGACATTCTAAACTCAAGCAATGTTAAAAACCAGTTATAAAAATGTATGAAATAAAAGAACACACGTGATAATTATGTTTGCTTATAGTTGATATATGAGGAATAGATGAACTTCCCCTGCTGCTTGTTGGATAGTATTATTGAATGCTTCTAGTTTATTTTCCAGCTGTATCTCATTTTTAATTGGTACACAGAGATTTGTTCGTTCTTCCAATAACTTCTTGAATAAATCTGAATGGGCTTTGTCGTATGTTTATTTAGGCAAGTTTCCTTTTTTATTATCATTTTACTCAGAGTCGTGAAAAGTGAGTATATATGAGTGGTTAGATGATATAGCAATTCACTATTGTGATGCTCTAATAGTCCTCTAAAACTTTCTTTACAAAGAAACTTTCTTTACATCTCTAGCGCTCCCCCCTGGATGAGTAGCATGGTAGCATTCATAGTCACGTATTTTAATAAATGTCCTATTTTTTGAAAGTTTAGAAAATTTCTAGCTCTTGAGTATGCTGTGGTAATCCATTCGCGATTCAAATAACAATTAGAAGTGTCCTGTTCGTTTGATTAGTATAGCGTTGAAATTAGTTGATTCGTGACTTCTTGTCTTTCTAGCCGATTATATTATACAGCTTCTAGAACACGTTCTTGTTTTACTATTCGTACATTAATCCTTTCCATACTACGGAATATTATTTCGAGTCGATTTTTTTAGTTTATTCCACCCGCTTTTGACCAGGGGCGGAATCATGAAATACGACCGGAAAATTTAAACGGATTTAAAAATATTTTCAAACTTATTTAAATTTACCATGATGGATGCAGACTGATGTATGAATGCAACTTTTATAATATTTGAAGAGCAATGGCTAATCTCCTACAAGATTTTCGAAATTCATTTTTTATCGGTACAACATTTCCGTTTAACACTGCTCGACTATGAAATAGTTGTCGAATTAAATTTTTATGTTAAACTTTCATTTATTTGAGTTTTCATACAAAATGTCTACGCCAACTTTGACCATTTTTCGAATTTTTTTTGTGTTTGTTCATTGAAATGTTTTCTAACAATTCATTTTTCTTGTCGGATTTCATGATCCCTGTAAACATCAAAATAATTATATATTTCCAGAATTTTAACAATTTTGAAATACAAAAGACTTTAATGCCATCTCATAAAATGAAATGGCGACGAACCTGGGGCGAGAAAAATGAATTTCGTAAACCTTGTAAGAGATTAACCATTGCTCTTAAAACATTATAGAAGTTGCATTCATACATCCATCTGCATCCATCATAGTAAATTTGAATTATTTTAATCTAATAAATTTGAAAATATTTTTAAATCCGTTTTAATTTTTCCGGTCGTATTTCATGATTCCGCCCCAGACAGGTCATTTAATCTAAAGCTAGCAGAACCCAAATCGAAATTTGGACCAAAACTGAAATTAGAACGCAAAACAAGATCAATTGACAAACAAATAATTTTAGGCTCACTATGGGCTAAACAAGATCTATTGTCAATCAAATAATTTTAGGCTCATTATGGCCTAATCGAATGCTCCAAAATTATTTGGTTGTTAGTTGATCTTATTCTGCGTTCTAATTTCGGTTTTGGTCCAATTTTCGATTTGGATTCTGCTAGCTTTGAAATGATTAATCCTTTTGCATTTTCTAAATCGAGCAGAATTTATATACGGCATTTAATTAGCCTAAAGTTAACCTTTAATTTTCCAATTGTTTTTAAATCATTTTTTGATATGGGTTCTGCTAACATTTTCTAAAGCTAGCAGAACCCACGTTTTAGTTAGAAGGGATGGAGCCCAAATTTTATTAATGCGGCATTTAATTAGCCTATAACTATCCATACTATCTTGTAATGTTCTGCTGTATGGGTTCTGCTAGCTTAATGGACGTCTAGAGAACGGTTGGACCGATCTGGCTGATTTTTTTTGTTGTATTCGTAATTGTCAGGACAAGGTTTTTATGAAAGAAAATTTAGGGAAAATCTACTGGAAAATTCGGTAAATCGAAAAATGATGTTTTTGTATGGATTTTTCGCACGTATCCGATCCAAATGGTCTTTTAAAAGAGAAAAATTGGCAAATCTTAGTGGAAAACTAGGAAAATTTTGGATAAAATTGAAGAAAATTGAATTTTTTTTTATAGCGCTTCAGTTGAGAATGGCTTAACCCATATGGCTTAATCTTTTTATGTTGTATTCGCAATTACCTGGAGATGGTTCTTACGAAAGACAATTTTGGGAAAATCTACTGGAAAAGTCGGAAAATTCGGTAAATCGAAAAATAATGTTTTTGTACAGTTTATTCGCACGTATCCAATCCAGATGGTCTTTTAGAAGAGAAAAATTGGAAAATCTTATTTGAAAACTTGGAAACTTCCGGAAAAACCTGAAGAAAATTGAATTTTCTTTTCTAGAGCATCAGCTGGGAACTACTGAATCGATTTTGCTTAATCTTTTTTTTTGTATTTGCAATTACCTGGAAATGGTTCTAACTAAAGAAAATTTTGGGAAAATCCACCGTAAAAGTTGGAAAACTCGGGAAATCGATAAATGATGTTTTTGTACAGGATTTTACACGTATCGACCCAGATGGTCTTTTAGAAGAGAAAAATTGGAAAATCTGAGTGAAAAACTCGGAAGTTTCTGGAAAAACTCGAAGAAAACTGAATTTTTTTCCTAGTGCATCAGTTGAGAACGGCTGAACCGATTTGACTCAATCTTTTTTCGATGTGTTCCCAATTCCCAGGAGATGGTCGGAAAAGTCGAAAAATTCGGAAAATCGAAAAATGATGTTTTTTGCGGAATTTTGCATGTATCCGATCCAGATGGTCTTTTAGAAGAGCAAAATAGGAAAATGTGAGTGAAAAACTTGGAAGCTTTCAGAAAAACCAACCAAGATTGATTTTTTTTTTCTAGCGCATCAGTTGAGAACGGCTGAACCGATTTGGTTCAATCTTTTTTTGCTGTCTTTCCAATTTCCAGTATATGATTCTTACGAATGAAAATTGGAAAATCCACCGTAAAAGTCGGAAAATTCGTAAAATCGAAAAATTATGTTTTGACAGTGAAAGGAAAAGATGTCGTGGTCGATAATTGTTGGAACGTTCCGTATTTCAAACTTCTAATGAACACATTCGTAACACACTGCAATGTTGAGTACTGTAACTCCATTAAGTACATTAAATATGTTTGCAAATAACTGAACAAAGGTGACTTGGCAGTATTCGGCATGGCTGCTTTGGATGCAAATGACAATGTGTCAAGATTTCAATTGGGCCGTTATGTCAGTTGCAATTAGCCGATTTAGCGTATTTTCTTATTTTAATTACACGAACGTCACCCCACTATTCAACATTTGTGGGTGCACTTTCAGAATGGACAACGTGTCTATTTCATGGAAGCTAATGCAACACAATGACCAGAATGATCACCAGCTAGCACTCACGATTGTCTTCAAAATTTGCCAAAGCCATCCGTTCGCACGAACATTGCTTTACCACGCTATTATATTTGGAACCGGTAGTCGAAAAAATTAACGACGAAATAAAGGCCAACCTGTTGCAGGATACGTATATGTGTATTCGACTAATGCACTTGGCCATGTGTACACCGTTCATTAATGATAAGACCAAGGCTTCTATCTTCATTTGCTTTTGTTCCATGTTCGTGGTCCTACTTCGCTCGAATCGGTTCGTACTATTAATGGTGTGTTGTGCGCTACTTATCAAGAAGCTTGCCAACATCTGAATTTGCTGGAAAACTACTCACATTGGGACTATTCACTCTCCAATGTCACTGTTTCTGCGCCGGCAAATCAAATTCATACATTGTTCGTGATCATCATAGCGACGTGTCATCCATCGGTCACATTGGAATTGTGGAACTAATACAAGAACGGGATAGCTGACGACATTTTACATCGAGTTTGCACTGCAAAATCGAGAGATACGCACCGAAGCTTCGATCATGATCAAAAACATGTGCGTGCTTATGTGCGGCAGTTATTTAATCGTGAATAGCAACGAAATCAAGTGTACGATCGAGATTCAATGCGCAAAATAGTACAAACGAATGTCCCGCTTTTGAATGCATAGCAAAAGCAAGTGTACGACGCATTGATGAAGGCAGTTGACGAAACAGCGGATTATTCTTCCTCGATGCTCTCGGTGGAAATGTAAAACCTTTCTTACCATGGATTTTGTACGCTGTTCTCATGAGAATTTGTATGGTAAACGTATATAAATACTTATGAGAATTTCGTGAGAATAGCGTACAAAATCCCAATGCTGATTTCATTCTTTTGGCCACAATTCGCTCGAGATGCTGCCGATGAATATCCACACGGATGCCGATGAATATCCGATGAATATCCACACGGATGACAAACCAGTGTGCTCAATTGCCAATAACTCGGAGATGGTTTAGGCATCGCAAGAATGCAAAATCATCATCTATGGAATAGACAATGGCAAATAAACAATAATTGGAAGCATTCAATCGAACGAAGAATTATTTACGAAGTGACTCAAGACGAGCAATGATTCTGCTGGCCGGCGATTTTCGTCAAACGCTACTTGTCATTCCAAGAACAACTGCTGATTTTTCCAAACAACTGTTGGCGCTTAGCAATGGTCAAATACCTGCTGATATTTTGACAGGATTGATTTCGTTTCCCTCGAATTTTTGCTTGTTCACGACGTTGAAGGAAGGGCATATCATGAAAGTGTTTCCGGACATCTGCCGTTATTATGTATGAAGCACGATTGGTTCAGTGAATGAGTGATTTTGGCAGCGAAGAACAAGGAACAGTCTGAATTACTTGATTCAAAACCAAATCTCTGGGGAAATGCATTGTTACAAACCACATAACCTGATGCTCAAGGTAGGATCTGTCATAATCATGCTGCGTAATCTGAACCCTCCGAGATGGTGTAACGAAATGCGATTGACTGTGAAGAAACTGATGAACAACGTGATTCAAACGACGATCATCAAGGGAAAATTCAAAGGAGAGGATGTTCTAATTCCGAGAATTCCTCTGATTCCAACTGCCATTCTGTTCGACTTCAAGCGCATTCAGTTCCCCGTTCGTTTCACGTTCGCTATGACGACTAACAAATCGCAAGGCCAATCGTTGGGAGTGTGCGGAATAAATCTGGAATTTCCGTGTTTTTCTCATGGTCAGTTGTACGTCGCGTGTTCGGGAGTTTGCAAACTATCATCGTTGTTCATTTACGCGCCGGACCAAAAATCGAAAAATATTGTTTACCATAATGCATTGTATTGATTCCATTTATTTCCACCCGACAAAATACATTGAATTATTTTGAATTCCAACTGACTCCGATTCATTTCTATACTGAGAGATAAAATTTAAAAAGCAACTAAAATTTCGGTAGATGCCTGAGTTTGAATCGACATTTCACTCACTTTTATGCGGCCTTTATGGTAGCGTTCGTTCGTTCTGACAATTTTTACGAAAAATCATATTGCTCATAAATGATGATTTTTTTCTTCTGGATTTTTCCACAACAGATGATTGGTCGAAAAAATGACCGAACGAACGCAACCATAAACCTAACTTTAGTGTTGTATTCGATGTAAAAGTGAACGGAATGGCCATTCAACTCAATCATATATTGAGAATTGAGTTGAGTTGTTTGGTTTGTTCCCTCAACAAAATCAATTTACGTGAAGGTCAAAAATATTTGCTCGGAACGAAGAATTTTGGGGAGGAACGAGGTTCGCCGGGTCAGCTAGTAGATTATAACTAAACTCAAACCAAGGTTCCTTTTAAATATTAGTTTGGTTTTGATGAATGAACTTAAAACGTTTTATATCCCGTTGGCATGTTCCAATTCCCCGAAATTCCGAGATGGATAGTTATAATAAAATGTAGCACAATAGTCGGTCGTTTATATATACGAACATTTACTTAAATTCTATAAGTTATAAGAACGCTCGAAAGGTTATGAATACACGGAACCGATCATCGTCTTTGTCAAGTTTTACTAAAAGATGTTATCATTAAAATCATCACATTGGTATTCTCGACACAAAGCATAAATATATTAAATAACGAAATTCCAAAAATAAATCCAACCCACCTTGAAATTATTCAAATTATATACTAAATCAAAATGACGAACACCTTTATTACATGGTACTCGCACACTGCACAGGTTATGATCTAATTCTAAAAAAATATAAAAAGCCAAATGTCTATTAAAAACTGAAATGTCTATTTTTATAATAAAAAATTGAAAATAATTAGTTGCATAAGATCAGTGCAGTACAAAACAAAAACGAAATAAAAATTCGTGACTTGCGAGAAAACAATTTTCTATCATTCTGCGCATTTCATTTCTCACTTTTACACACGCAGTCTCCCATTCCGGAAATGCTTTAAATAAAAACTCAAGTCCGATCTAAAACTATCGATGATTATTTTAATGTCATCAACAAGTTGTTTATAGCATTTTGTGGCACAATTTGAACGGTTTAATGTATTCTGTAGCAAACAATTACAGTTTTTTTGCATTTTCAACATGCTTTACTTACACATTAGATAATCCCAATGGTTGTGTTCAATATTTTTCCCATTATTTTCGATATGTCAGGGTGCGATTTAATGCGAACGCAAAAGAAAGCAAGAGCGATCACATAATCGATCTTGAAGTTCTGGTTTTCAATTTTCCATTTTATTAGTGTTACTGCGCAATGACGAAAATTACATTTTGTGTGTAAACATTTTGAAAAGAAAAGAATTATCATTTTATTATACGACGACGATGTGTATTTACTTTCTCTTCAAATATGTATATATGTATTTCGCATTTCGTATGTACAAAAAATAATAACTATAACTAAAACTAAGTGTAGGTAAATTTTTAAAACTCTAAATAATCACACAACACGGGTGACATAACTGCAATGTAGTTTAGTTATACACACGTTAGTTTTGTGCCAATATTGGGAAATTTTGACATGGATATTTACATATGGTGCGCACAAGAAGTGGACTTGTTACATATGAGTTTTGAATGCATAAACTACATATTTGTAAATCGCAACGTTTTTAGGAAGAAAATCAGAAATTACAATCGCGGATCGTGCGATGAAAGTTTTCCTGCAGATTTTTTTGTGGTTATAGATTTTCGAATCTCTAGAGACATAACGTAAACCATACCTCAAACGATTTGGTTTTTTTTCTACATTATTAAATCACACACTTTGCTACGGTTGTTATAGTTACAAACTGTTTTAGTTAATTCTTCTTCTTCTTCATCTTAGTAACGTATTTATCTTTTGTTTATTATTGTAGCTCTAAGATGAAAAGTATTTCCTGATTGCGATCGGAAAGCGTATATTAAGCTTTTCATTGGATTTTGTAACGTGATCTAGTTTTTCAACATCTTGACATTTCTTAGATACGACAATTGCCTTGTAGATAGTAAGAGGAAAATGGAATAAAAATTGTGTGCGTATAATAAAATTGAAAATATTAGAAAGATCGGCAACTTAAATACCTATATGTAACAAAGGTGTTATGTAATATGAGTAATTTTACTGATACTTGACTTGTTAGAAAATAAGATTTGTTTCCTTGATCTTGATAATTAATAAATAATTATTTTATTAAAATAAAAATATAAATATTATGAAATTTTAGTTGTGTGAGAATGGTATGTAATGTTGTAAAATTTCCACATATGTATATATATTTAACTATTTTTTAACACTTTAAGGTTTCGATATTGATTTACTTTATCGTTGTAAAAAGATTATCGAAGAAGAACGTTTGTCTATCGTCTGGCATTTAAAAATTTCAGGCGTATTAGGTTTAGGTTTAAGATGTATAACCCTTCGATTTAGATACCAACCAAAAAAAATTTCTTAATATTAAAGGAGAATTTTAGTAATACAGAAATTGATTCGGTTTGTGATTCCAAACGGCGCAGATCTAAAAGGAGGTGCAGGGAGGGGCGAATATAGAAATTATACAGTTAACAAAAAAGATTTTTAAAAGAGTATGTATATAAATTATAAGATAATCAGATTAAAAAAATTAGTTTCGAACAACTTTATTAAAAGAATAGTTGTATAGTAAAAACATTAAAAATATTTACAATAAGAACTCAATTCGTCGATTTGATTTATTGGCGTAACGATCGATGATAGCCAAAGGCTTTATTTCGATTGCAATATTACTGTAGATATGTAGAAGTGCCAGTCCTATCAATCGATTTTCGTTCATGGTTAATTGAATCCATGTTTTCAATCTCTGTAAAGTCGAGAAACTTTTTTCAGCGCCTGCAACACTTACAGGATACCTCGATAACATAAATAAAATATTATGAATGGCAGGCATAGTTTCTGCATCATAATTGGCAAGCGAGGGCAATGGACAGCTGGTTGCCATATTTGAATTTCGCCTTATAATGTTTCAACTGAAATATTTTTTTCTTTAAATAAAATTGAAAATTTGAGAATACAGCTTCAGTTGAAGTTTGGCGTTTTTGAAGAAATGTTTATAATATTGGATGGTATGGTTATTCCTAAATCGAATATACTTAAACTATATCGTTTCCAAATCTGGTCCTTATATCTTCTAATACACCCTAACATTGGAATATAAGTTGTAATTCTAAAATAATCGATCGGCGCTGTAACGTCAGGGTTTTCCCTGTTTTTTAAGAAAAATAATATATTAAAATAAATTATATAAATAAAAAACGAATTAAAAATGATTACCTATTTTTTGTCTCTTAGGAAGTCTTAGCAACGAAACGCAACATCTAACACTTCCATTAAGTCACTCGTTTCTATAAAAATTCTAGAGAGAACGACTTCAGTGTTCCTTCTTTGATCTTTTAAAGTTGCTAAGCAATCTGGCAATGCATTTTTCGCTGACGATTTGTCTAACTTAACTTTTTGTAATAACTAACTGAATGGAAGAGTAACAGCTAAACTATAAGCTAAACAAAACAGAGCCACAATAAACTCGACATTGCAAATATATAAAATAAATCCTTTAGCTTTCCGTGATGATTTAGACTCTTGCCACTTTGATATTATCATTGAGGTTTTAATGATTTGTGAAAACGAGGATTTAAATAATATTACAGAATTGTGTCGTTGTACCCATCGTTTTTCACATAAAGACTTGAGCTGCTTATTTAAAATATTTTTAAGTGCGAAATTTCGTTTTGATGACGCATTAAAGAAATTAATTATTTCTTTCATTGTTCCAACAGAATTTCTGATAGACTGTACATTTGATGAGTTTCTGATACTACTATTAAGTACGTGATTATTCCAACGACATTGAATAACATGTGGCCGCTCATCCTGTACTACAGCAATCGCTCCTTTCTGAACTGATGTCATAATACTACAGCCATCAGTACATATTCCTATGCAGTTCGAAGTTATAAAAAACTTTTCTTTCAGAAAATTTAAGACAGTTTCCCCAATTATCTTTCCAGTGAGAACTGGTTCTTCATCGGAAAATAAACGTAACCGATAACGATTGACATCTGTGATATGTGAGATATATCAGTCGTTTCGTCAAATACTATGCTGTAGAATTCTGATGAATCTATTTTTTTTCTGATAACTGGTAATATTTCTGCACCACAGCAGTCATTGAGCTCGTTTTGCGTAGTTGTGCTGAGATATGTCGCCCTTGAATTACAGGTTTTAAGATGTTCTTCTAAATTCTCATCACCGGTGTTAACTCTGTACTTTAAAATCTCACGGAAATTTCCCTCGTTACATCGTTCTGTTTTTATTAAATCACCATCATCCATATGGCCACGAAATGCGATGTTCTGGCGACCGAGAAGAATTATTGTCTCAATTATAGGCACAAGCCTCTTTCGGTTTTCTGTAATTTGTCGGTTTCGATGGGAATCAACTTGATTTCTTATGTCAAGCGTCGGCGTTTCATAACATTTTAAACATGATTTGCCAGATTAAAGATCCGGTTTTATCACACAATTTTGTAAATAATACAAGAGGTTCGGTTACAAGTTTTTTGAGGGCAACCGTTTTATGCATTCCACCTAGATTTGATTCAGTGAAAAACGGGCAATATTTGCAGAATAATACCGGTGTGAAGTTTCTAACGTTAATTAAAAGTGTAGCATACACAACAAATATTCTGCAGCGCATGCAACTGATCTATGCAGTGTATGCAACTTATTTAACATGTATGTAAATAATTTATAAGAAAAACCACAAAAACTAAAATTAAATTAATTATTTCGAATTAAAAACAAACGAAAAATATATGTACAAATATGTATTAAAGTTTTCAAAGTTTTATCATACACTAGTATTTACCAATTGAGGTTAAACACATAATTAACACTCTATCCTAGAGTTTTCGCAATATAGCCACTAGTATTATCAAATAGTAGACATTCGAGTCTATTCAAATTTGTATAGCCCGTACATATAAAAAGGATTGGGCTCCTCTGACAAAATTTCATATTTTGATAAAAAAATTATATGGAAGCTGTACCTACACTCCCAATTAACACTCCATCCTAGAGTTTTCGCAATATAGCCACTAGTATTATCGAATAGTAGACATACGAGCCTATTTAAATTTGTATAGCCCGTACATATAAAAAGGGGTGGGCTCCCTGACAAAATTTCATATTTTGATAAAAAAAATTATATGGAAGCTGTACCTACACTCCCAATTAACACTCCATCCTAGAGTTTTCGCAATATAGCCACTAGTATTATCGAATAGTAGACATACGAGCCTATTTAAATTTGTATAGCCCTAGTGATGATATGATAATACTAGTGGCTATATTGCGAAAACTCTAGGATGGGGTGTAGGTACAGCTTGTAGTCATACAGCTAGTATGATAAAACTTTGAAAACTTTAATACATATTTGTACATATATTTTTCGTTTGTTTTTAATTCGAAATAATTAATTTAATTTTAGTTTTTGTGGTTTTTCTTATAAATTATTTACATACATGTTAAATAAGTTGCGCATACACTGCATAGATAAGTTGCATGCGCTGTAGAATATTTGTTGCGTATGCTACACTTTTAATTAACGTTAGAAACTTCACACCGGTAATTTTAATATCAATCACGTCGGAAACTTTTCAACATCATGGCTAAAATATGAAAAGCTTCCGGTACACAGATTTCCACCACATTTTCTAAAGATCCCATTTTATGGAAAAAGCTTAAGTGTGAATTTTTATTCAAAATAGTCAATCCGCCTGGTCTGCCGAGATGTTGAATTTTGGTGAAATAAAGTTTTTTCTTATCACAACTCGTCATTTTCATAGCTTTTTCCATAAATTGAGAGGTACCAGTCATATTTGGTCAAAATCGGTATACGAGAAGTGGTAACTTTCATAGAAGTTTTTTCGTTGTTTGCAAATATTTTGAAAAGTACATTTTTTTATATATAGGTATACTTCTAAAAGTTTTGGCAAAAAAAAACAAATCTCATTGAAATGTTCATTGAAGCTCTATCAATTTTTTGCTTTATCAGTAGTGACAAGTATAGCGTTTACAGAACCTCCAATGAATTAAAAGAGTAAGAAGATAATTTTTTAAAGATTATATTTTCATCAAATGTAATCTAGTATGGTGTATTCGAGATCTATATACATTCGTGGTAAAAGAATTCTGTTTGTTGGCCACAGCATATTTATTCTTCAATTTTTGGTACAGCATGGTGAACCGTCGACAAACCAGTTCATCATTTATTTTATATCTCAGAAACCATTAGCCAAAGGCTCTGCTCAAATTAATAACGTATGCATTCTAGAAATTATAGTCAATTATACATCATGTCTTTATATTTTACACGTCTATGCTACGATTGTTATCCACAAATACACATTTCCGGAATTCTGGCTCGAGGTTAATAAATTCTAAACCGTATACGAAAAAAAAACACAAACCAATTATAAAAATATCATTTTAGACACGGAACGTAATTCAATTCACTTGACTTTAAATATTTCAAAATTAAACGACCGAAGTTCCTCCCTATACATATATTGACTGTTTATACAACCGAGTGGGTATACATAAAATAAAATCTCATTTCGTCTATAAAATGTTTAAAATATGCGCGATTTTTATTTATTCGATTTATCGGCTTATCGCCTTCATTACATTTGCGCTCTGTGTGTCAAACAAGAAACAAAAAAGTTTTAAAAAAAACGTTGCAAATTTTATATTTGCATAAGAAAATTAAATTAAGTTCCAAGGTTTGGCATAATTATCTTGTGATGAATTCATTTTGTATTATTTTTTCTTATATACATTATCTACCTCCTACAAGACAACAAACAATAAGAAACATAAAATATTTAAAATTTGATTTTGATTAATCACCGTGACAAGAAATCTTATGGTACACGACGACGAATGAAATTGAGATTTCCTCATTGTTTGGCTTTTAAATGAAGAGCAATCCAAAAACCGTAAATGACAAGTAGGCCCACCATCGTCGCTCAACGCTATGCAATAAATTGGTTTTTATGTTGGAGCATGACGAAAATCTCGTTTCAGTGTCCTTGAGAACGATCATGGATGAATGGTTAGTGTTTTAGAAGGGAAACGACTAACTCTTTATAGAGATAGACTATAAACGTAATAGCTATCCGCATCTCATAATGGTATAATGATGATGTATCCAGATCACGATTTTCCGTTTTAAATAATTTATTGAATTACAAAATTTGTTATGTTGTTAATTTTAAATTGTCTTATAAGATTTAGAAAATTATTTTTTAATAGACGTCCATCATGTCTAATCAATTGGGGGTATAAACGAATGGATATTTCATAAGACAGTGTGTTGCATTAAACGATGTACAAATTATTTTCTAACATTAAATGAAATCGTGTATCGCGAAATTTGTGTTTTACTTCTTGATCTAGGTTTCAATTTACATTGAACAAGTTATACGATAAGGTGGATTTTATTGTGACTTGTCTAGTACTATGCTATTTACTTAATCTTGCTGCTCCAACAATTCCATTTTTCTGGGCCACACTAATTTATACGATAGCTTTCTGATCGTAACAATAATGTTTGTGGGCCGCCCTGGTGGTTACTTCAAGAGAAACGTGTGAAAAATTAGTAACAATAATATCCTGAAATTTAGCAACTTATCAGTTGCCATCTCCCACTTTCATTGAACTAAATAGCTGACATGAACAAAAATACGAATTCCTTTTTATTTTTTTAACAATTTTTAGAAGTTTCTACAATAGAAGTTTCTAATGGGATTCGAGATACACTTCGCAGCCTAATTGCTACAGGATTATATACTGCATATGTTACGGTAAAAGTCCGAAATCGGTTAATTTCCGAATAATAATTGGAAAAAACCATTATAGTGCTTCGAATTATATGAATGAGGGCCGTACATATATTCTCGAAATGGTTCACCCTTCACTCAACAAAGTGATTTTTGTCGTACTAGTGCAAATTCTAATTTTGAATAGTAGGGACTAAGGATTTTACTAAATTTTACAGGCTCGCGGGATCTATTTGCCCCCCTCCCTTATGACGCTTCCTAAAGGGGAATACATGAAACTATACGGGAATGTAGTAAGAAATCCCCCCAATCGGGTTTTAATTGTGTAAACCAATTAATAAAATTAAAATTTTTGCCATTTGCCGATTTCAGACTTTAACCGTAACATAAACATAAAATAAATATTTATTTTAGCATACCAGTCAATGATGGTTGAATTTCCTGGTGCAGAGTCCGGATAACACTTATAAAGCCAATCGTTTGCTTGAACGGTAATTTCTCTATCAAAAAACAGTCTTTAATCAACACATGAAAATTTTTCTTTTTCGTTGTTTTGAAATTAACAAAAGTAGCGTCAATAAAACAACTGTAACTTGTAAACTTAATGCCTTAATTCCACATGGAAAATATTTGCTGGCAGCAATTTTTTTACTGATAAAACGCAAAACAAAAAAATCTTAAAGTTCCATAAGAGTGACAAAGAAAATAAATATTTTGTATTTAATTTTTTTAGTAAAAATTTATGGTTTTACATTTTGGCATAACCTAAAAGTGCGACCGCAGAAGTTTATATTTTGGTATTTATCGAGGCACAATTTTGGTGTAGAATCGTAAAGCGTATTATGCAATGCGAGAGTATACGATTTCGCAGATGGGATTCATCCTCGTTTTTTTTGTTATTTTGACAATGTTTTTGCCTCACATTTTGTGTTATCGACTTTTATATATCTCAGTTGCGTTTGACTTTAATGCTGGAAACACATGGGCAGTTTTCTGAAAGCAGAAAAATTAGAATACACACGTTTATATGGTGTGAAATACTTGTATTCTGCTTTGTGATCAGAATTCCGACCCATGTCTCTATTTCAAATTTTTCTACCTTGCAGTAGACTGCGCTGCGTAGAAGAAAACAAATCAAACAATCGCAACTATGTTCATTCGATTTTTCGACTTTAGTTTTTTTTATTTTTACGTATTACCATTGAGTTATCAATCATAGTGGAGGAAAATATTATAGAGCAATAAAACAAAAAAGCGATAAATTCTGCTTGCGAAAAAACGCTCATGTAGTTTACTTGAAATTCTGATGGCTGCGCTGCCGGCAGAATTTCTGCTCATGTGTTTCCAGCATAACATGTTTCGTTTAATTGCATTTTGTTTATTATTTTTATTATTATATTGGTGAATCGGCATATGGAGAAATAATAATTTTGTAATAATTTTTTTCATTTGTATTATTGTTGTATGTAGTATGTAAGTATTCACTTCTTGCAGTGTTCTCTGTAACAAATGAGCTTGAGCTCAATACGGAGGGTACTAGCATGGAATGGATTTGGTTTTTGAAAAAATCTGAGGTTTTTATGCCTAATGGAAGTATTTTTTTTTTGTGGTTGTTGTTCCTCATTTATATTGCTTCCATATGTGCTTTTCCTTTACCAAAATTGTAATGTCAATGAACAAATAAATAAATAAATAAATAAATAAATAAATGTAGGGGCAAGAAAGCAAGGTAAGATGAGAATGCGCTAAAAGTAAAACAGAGTATATTGCAAAACCCGAATGGTCACTAAAATACTAAGTGGCAAACTTGTCATTAAAAAAACATCAGGTGAACATTTACATTCTCCTGACGCTCACCTCGCAAAAATTCATTGAAATGGTAAATAATGAAATAATACAAAAAGCACGAGATACCTCGAATACACCTGCTCAAATTATTCGTGATGCTATTGTTTCCTGCAATAGTAATGTCCGGATATTTGTCTATAGAGAAGTAATTTGCAAGAACCGTTAACACTGTAAAGAATATAAAAGGCGAAGCTTTCATTTTATTGAAAAAAACAATTTAATGAAAATTATAAAGGGTCTTTCGCTCAATTTTAAATGTAAATAAAACAAGTTGTGTGTGAGATATCCACTCATTTTTTTTTTATTTGAAAAAATATTTTATGGCATTAACTGGAATGGGTATGGAAAATAACGTCGTTGAAATGTCCGCCACGGCTTTGCTTGGTGGCACGTATTAGGGTGGTCCAATTTTCGATAACTTTGTCGAATAAATGTGGCTGAATTTATGTTCTGTTGACTTTGAGTGCATCAATTGTTTGCTGTTAGTTTGCATAAACCTGCGATTTAAGAAAACACAAAAGGAAGAAGTATAAACTGGGGAACAATTTAGGCTGCATGAGGTTATTAATCATCAACCTGTAGTGCAGTTATGGCACGGTTATGGCAATGCCAGTTTCATTTTGGAAGAAGTGCAGACCGATGATTCCGCCAGACCAAAATCCGCACAAAACAGTGACTATCTTGGGATGCATTTAGTGCTGGTGTACCTGGTTTTGATTAATATCGCTCCAAACTGGATAATTTTGCTTGTTCACATATCCATTCATCAAAAAATAGGCCTCGTCGCTAAACATGTTTTTTTTTTGCAAAATTTGCATCAATTTTCAACTAATCCAGAGCCCAATCAGCAAATACACGGCGTTGCCTATATATGGTCGTTTACCATAATTTTCTGGATAAGTTATATTTTTTACGGGTGCAGATCCAATTCGTGAAGTTAAAGTCACAGAAATGCCAAGTCGACTCGGCAGGACAGTTGTGGCGTGAATAAAATTCACTTACGTGCGGAATGTTTCTCGAACGGAGCATTGATTATTGAGGATGAATTTCCATACACTACTGAACAATTCACAACAAATTTGGCCGATTTCATGTTGATTTAACAACATGGCTGCTTTAACCTACACCAAGTTTCGAGTATCCCTATTGAAAGACCTTTTATTATTATTATAAAAACTGTGGCACGTATTGTCCTGTAAGGCAAAAAATCGGATTGTTGGTTGGTGGGCGTTACTTTTGCCACTGTGCCAACTATCTTTAAAGGCAATTTTTGGTGCAGTGACATGATTTTTTCGGATGCAGAATAAAGAGGATACTTATTTCACGTGAAACAGATAATTTGGTGTCGCATCCAGAAGCTTGGGCTAAGTAGGAAATACGGTAATGATTATGCTTAGAATCTTAGGATCCACAATGCCGCCCCAAATTTTGGTCTGTTTTCGACATAGTCCAACAGAATTTTTCTAAGACTCAGATTATATAGTCAAATTATGGCATCGACAATTGAACAGCGTAGTGGATAAAACTCATCATAGATGATTGTGAAATACATTCTAAAAATACACACTGTTAAATTTCCAATTTCAATTTATCTTCTAGTGAAATTAAAACATTTTTAGATTATCTTTAACATTTATAGTTAGAGAAGTCACCGAATCCCTAATAGTGTCGTTGTAAAGATCAAACAATTTTCTAACAATTCGAGATAAATACGAGAAAATTGTGATATAATTTACTAAAGTTATTTTAATTCTAAGGAAGGCTATTTTAAACAATATATTTCTACTTTTATATCTCCGATCCTAAAGATATTCACAGGGTCTCACCTAAATGACCAAACAGGTAAATCAAAACTCTACGTGCGTGGCGAACAATCTATTTTGCAATTTTTCTGTTACAGCTCCTAGAGATGATCATACAAATTTAAATGTATTTTAGGATAGTGAAGATAAAGTTGCCACCTCGGTGGCAAAGTGGTCAGCATGCTTGCTCCAGCAACCGGAGGTCTGGGGTTCGATTCCCGGTGGTGACAAGGCAAAATTGCACGGCTGGTTTACAATTAATAAATTAATCACTGAATATCCGAAATGAAAATCTAATTATGAAACCTTATTTGAGGCGGCCAAATCCTTTGATGGGATATAGTGCCAGAGAGAGAGAGAGAGAGAGAGAGAGAGAGAGAGAGATAGTAGATAAAGTTTTAACACTAAAATGATCAAGGTTTGTTATGATGATATTTACCGTGCCATACATGCTTCTTAGAATTGCATGAATTTGAATAAATTTTCAAATTTTGATTCACTGATCCTAGAGATGTTCACATGGTGTCACCTACAAGGTTAAATAGTCCATTCAAAACCCTATTAGTAAACGGTATCTAATTATTATTGTTTTAAACTTGTATAGAGATATTTTTACGTCCACGGTTATATTCCCCATCCCAAAAATGTTCACGGGATCTCCTTCATATAACCGAATATGCCAGAAAATTGTACATCAATATTTTGAAAATTGGACGACGTACACGAATGATGATTTTTACCATAGTTTTCAAAATTTAAAACTTCTTCATTTTCAATTTTATTCTCAATTCGATATTTTGCTATTTTCATTTTATATGCAAGTGAAGTTTGTGCTAAAAAAATTATTAAAAATTACACTGTTGAATTTATTATTTTTCCTATTGGAATTTATCTCCAAAAGAAAATTATAAAATTGGACTAATTTTAAATGTTGTGCCGTCGAATCTAGAAATATTTACAGATTATAGCTGATATTTTTGTGAAGGTAAAGCATAGACCTATTCCAAAAATTTAAGTAAAGTATATTTTTGAGATTCGTTGTATTAAAAATTATATTTAGAAATTGAGCATTGTTGACGGTTTCAAATAATATTCCAGCCAATTCTGGAGATGGCCACGGGGTTTCACTAACATTTTCAAAGAGATCGTTCAATCTAATGAGTCTGTATTGAATGGACTAAAAATATGATTGGTTTTACTACAATATGTTTTAAAGATGTTTGAAACTTCACAATTTTGACAAATATTTCTAGTTTAATAAAGAGCGAGCTAAATATGTTTACAGGTCCTGGACAAAAAATTTCCGTTTTTTATACCGCCGATCATAGAGATGTCCACAGATTCTTACTGATTGGCATCCGATTCTAATGGGTTTTGCTAACTCTATAATAGAATCCATGTGTCCATTTGTCCTGCCATTATACCAGAGATTTCCAGGGAATCTTGTCTATAATTTTCACAGCTTATAATATTTCCTGTCTATGGAGCGAAAATTGGTCAATTGTGATGAGTCTAACGATGATTTTTAGAATTTTGAAGTTCAGCGCTTTTGACGAAAATATTATTTCCTTCTACAAGATTTTAGCAATATTTCCAATTGGAATTTAAATTGACATTCCCAACCAGCCGACGAGCCCGTTTTAATAAATTTGTAGTATACGTTAGCGGTTTACGATTAACTTTGTTTTAGTAACAAAAATTTTAAATTTTTTAACAAATTTTCAAATGGCCTTTTTTCGTTGCACGAAACTAATGTAAACTTTTGTTCTACAGCATTCAAAAGTCCCATATTTTGACATGGTTTTTTATGATGGACTTAGTACGTACTTTAATACAAAAAAAGTTCAGTATCATCCGTATGGAAAATGTTTGTTATTTTTGTTATTTGGCGTCTTTTTGTTTGTTTTGTGTCCTTTATTCACTTTTGGTTTTTATAGAAAATCGAGTAAAAAATACGTCATTTTTTTAAATAATTCGAAACAAGGGAAGACAGTTAATTAAAAATTTCTATCGAATACCTATTTCATCTAATCTATGAGTATTAGAAATAGATATTTTATACAAAAAATTAAATGTATCTAATTGCCAATCTAATTAATGGTTTGTTTTGATCTGTTTATCATAGAGATCTGAAAAATAGACAATTTAAATTATTTTTTATTAAATTTCGTAAAATTTTCTGTTATTATTTCTATTGGCCTTGTAGACGATAGACCATTTGGCATTTTTTTAATAAAGTACATACCAAGTCCATCATAAAAAACCATGTGTATATATGGGTCTTTAGAAGAGAATTCTCTAGAAGAGTCTCTAGAAATATTTGTCAAAATTGTGAAGTTTCAAACATCTTTAAAACATAGTAAAACCCATCATATTTTTAGCCCATCCACTATAGTTTTATTAGATTGAATGATCTCTTTGAAAATGTTAGTGAAACCCCGTGGACATCTCCAGAATTGGCTGGAATATTATTTGAAACCCGTCAACAATGCTCAATTTCTAAATATAATTTTTAATACAACGAATCTCAAAAATATACTTTACTTAAATTTTAGGAATAGGTCTATGCTTTACCTTTACAAAAATGTTTGCAAGAATCTGTAAATAGTTCTAGATTCTACGGCACAACATTTAGAATTATTCCAATTTTATAATTTTCTTTTGAAAATAAATTCCAACAGGAAAAATAATAAATTTAACAGTGTAATTTTTTAATAATTTTTTTAATACAAACTTCACTATCATTAAATTAATTTTTTTTATTTAGTTTATTTTTTACTTCGAATTCTTCGAGAAAAGTAGAATTAGCTGATGAAGAGTGAACACTCGAAACTAATTCGAAATTAAATCAAATAAAACAATAAACTTATCACACAAATTCAAAATTAAATACAGTAATAAAAGTACATAAAAAGAATGGAAAATAATTTATCTTTTAATTTATTTCTAATATAAATGTTAAAGGTAACCTAAAAATGTTTCAATTTCACTAAGGCCGGAATTACACTATAAAAGATATTTGACAAAGAGGTTTTATAAAACAATTTTATCAATTTTCTTTGATTGTGTAATATGCATGGTTAATAAAATTATCACTTTTATAGAATGTTTTTATCAAATTTCGCCTCATACAGGTAAATTTGATAAATTATTTTTGGTATTTGCTTATTCAAAATCGCGACTAAATACAACGGCTTCCATTTCGAACCATTGTCTGTTCGAAGCCATACGTCATCTCTTGGATTGAAATGTCTATCTTTAATGTTTATACCTCGATCAAGATAAGGCTGACTTTTCAAGTTGTCTGTTGATACGTCACCTCATCGGGATTCGAAATCTGTCTTATCATTCTCACTTGCCTTCATTCGATGTTTGAACGTTTTCTAGAATCTTTCGGCTAACTTGTCTTTGGATTTTGGTGTTTAATTGTCTCCGTTTTACAGAATGTTTGAAAATCCTGCGATGTGAACGCGGTTTCATTATCGCTGACGATTACTTGTTCATTCCATTTGGTAACTGCTTTCTGAAGAATGTTTGTTGTGATATTTGTCATAGTGCAGACTTCTATCCATATTAAAACCGCATCTACGACAACCAGACACTGTTTGCTTTTAAATGATCCTACGAAATCGGTGTGAGTTCATTCCCAGAATTTTGGAAACAATAAAATTAAATGAATTGTCATCCATCCTTAAATATTTTATGTAGCAGGTCATGTCCATGGGACTGCAGCTCCTTTAATAAATTTTGATGGACACCTCTTAAATCCCGTCTCGATACCCAGGATTTCACCCAGATTCTTTTTTCTGTTTCTGTTTCTGACGATATGCATAATAATAAAAGCGCTTAATGTTGCGGCACACGCTACTCGTTGTTGTTCCATTTTTTACTGAAGTTTGAGGAAAATCTTAATAAAATCTTTTATGTAGTGTAATTTTCAAAAATTATTTGACCAAAATTGTTTAAAAAAATTTGATACAAACATTTTATAAAACACCTTTGTGAAAGACCTTTTATAGTGTAATTCCGGCCTAAAAGACAAATCCAATTGGTTTTTTTTTTAAATTTTATAGTGTAAATTTTTGGTAGTATTTTTAGTAAGGGTTGGACAATCATTTGGCCAAGGAGTATATTGTTGTAAAAACTATAATATAAATAGCACAAATGAATATCTCTGATAATTCTCTCTCTAATAAAAGAATTAAAAAATTTGCAAATATGCAATTTGTGTGGGTGTGTGGCTTGTTCCAGAAGTCACACAATATATTTTAGTTTGAGGATCAAATCTGTCAATATATAAATTGTTACGAAACCTCCAATCGTCGCTTTTATTAAAATCTTTACGATCTGTTAAAATAGAAAAAATAGTAAAAGATTAAATTTCAAATTTTCTAACATTTCTTAGAATAATAAAGTCAAAAGTGTCCGACACGATTTACGATACCACCGTAAAAACAACAACTGATTTAAACTGGTTCAAAAGTCACAGATGCCCTAGGCTTGATCAATAAAAAACTGTTAGAATTTCCAGCTGTTGATTTGGCGAGTGAATGTATTGTACACTATATGAATGCGCATGTGCAAAATAATATTACTGTCGCGTTTGTAAAAAGAATTTCCTTGAAGCAAATTAATGATGTAACAACACAGGTTTTCTTCTCATTAAATCAAATTAATTGTATATAATCAAAAGTAAATAATCAACAATAAATCTTTACGATAAATATACTAAATCAAGGTTTAAACTACGAGTGTACGTTCGTCGTACAGCAAACGCGAAACTACTGTTAACTATACGTAGATACATTCGGTCAATGTCTTTTGAATAAGTGTGAAAATATCACAACAAAACAATAAAAATTCGTTAATTAAATTTCTTGAGTTTATTTCAGTAGGAGGCGTCTGACCAGTCTCATTACATTGTACATTTACGTAAACGTACTTAGATAAAAAAACATAATCAACAGCATTCGTGTACGGTTTCATTGGACGTATACAACGTACCTTTATATACAATACACATACTTTATTGTGATGAAGCTCGAATTTAAGGTTAATAAACCAGCCTTGAAGAACTTTTTTAAGATTTAGCTTGTGTTATTGTTCTTATGTTGCCATATATGTATTGTTAAATAAATACAAATAAATTAATGTACTCGCATACAAAATATAATAATTTTAAATTTTCCAATCTGTTCATGTAACGAATAAATTTATAAATTTAATGTATAATTTCCATTAAATCAATACACAAATAAGGTCATTAAGTTCATCACCAATAATATCGCAAAATTAAATATTTATGTATTTATCATAATAATAATTTTAAATATTTATTGTGTTAATGTGCTCACAGTTTGGTATATCACGATATAATAAATAGTAAGGGTAATAAAATAAAATATTAAAATTAATATTGTCGTAATAATAAAAAAATTATAAAATTAATTTGTGGCAGTTTGTACACACAAACAATTTAGCTTTGTGCAGCATAACATGTTGTATTATGGTAAACTAATAAATCGAAATCGTTAATCATCCGTCATACACATAATTAAATTATATGCATTACAATTAAAAACAATTAAAATGACATTTTATTTAATACATTGCACGCTTCACTCGCTTTGTTCTTGACATTGGCTTAATTTTATGTTTTTATTATAAGATTGAATTATATGCTGAGTGGTTTGGAAATATCTGTATATACAAAACATACCACACACCATAAACGATCAAGGTGATTATGCGTTTAAATAGCGTGACTTACAAGAATAGCAAGGCCGCGAAACATCTTTTTTGGGTGTAATTTATATTCGGTATTTGATCGAAGTTCTGTGTGGTTTATACCTCTAAATGTATATAATTACAGTTTTGGGTGAATTTTACCTGCAATTAGACATATACTCGTAGTTAAACCCAGGTGTGGAATATGATCTTGGCATTGACATAAGTATGTTTACATTTATTTTTGAATTTTTCAAGCGGTAAATGTTATCTAAATTACCTTTTCGATTAAATCAAATTAAATTGTGCGTAGCTGTGTTTTAGGTATATTACGATATGATCAAATTCAGTTCACGCCACACATTCCACTAAATTAAATACAGAAATTGACCCATCAATAAAAAATTGTATATAATTCTAATGTATCATGTGAATAGAAGGTAAATAGATTGATGTGATTGAAATGTTCACCAGGGCTTCGACGGTACATATTAATCCGTTTGTTCAAATTTAGGATGGCATCGTGGTATGATTGCTCATCTATTCTACCAATATGTAATAATATCTCGTCCTTTAGACTTTGCATTGTTGCTGGCGAACCTTTCTTTGAGATTACTTCAAAGAAATAAGTTTTTTTATTATTATCACTGCAATCTGTTCTGGGGCCAAGGCTCTTTCAGATTTTCCGCGGTTTGCTTTCTCCGTTTGTTCTGTTTTTTCAAGTTTGTTTCCAGCCTATACTGGCTTGGAAGATGGGTCGTCCCATAAGTTTTAAACTCCGACAGGGGGTCATAAATGTGTTCATTTTCATCACAGATCGTAATCGGTAGATGAAAATTCCTTTTGCATCCTGCCCCTCTCGTGATTCGAACCCGGTACCTTCCGATCCAAATGCAAAAGCTATGGCACAGGGCATTTATTCGGTAGAAATAAGTTGAAGAGCATCAAATCGCACGATCAAACTGACCTTTGTGAAAGTCGTTCACGATACTCAAAATGGCGTAATTGTTGCAGCCAACACCCAACTATCTTTTACAACAAATGTACATCGATCTCGAATACATCACACTTAATTTCTAAAGTGAAAAATTTAACCTACCGGAATTGTGAAAAAATTGTCTTGTAAAATCAAAAACCATAATTCCCGCCTAAATTTCTGACCAACAAGGTTAAAAATGTAATCTTCATTGAAAAATTGAAAAAGCTCCTACGAAAGCTGTACGTATTTCTGATGGATTTCTTAATTTATCGACAATGCTTTAGTATGAAGTTTTATTACGAATAGTCAATCCGTCTGGTCTGTAGGGATTCCGAATTTTGAAGAAGTAATTTTTTTTTATCATAATACGTCATTTCCGGTAAAATTTAAAAACGATTTGAACTAACTCGCTTGAAATTCAATTTACAATTTTTTATGTTAATCATTTTTCGTAAAAGTAAAACCCTCCTATGGAACCCGACTCTTCCGATAGACCGATTTCAGCCAAAAATCACTGGAATAGCACTGGCTCACTGGCTTAAGTATGAAACTTTAACTCTATCAATCAATCAGTCTGGGCTGTATAGGGACCCAATTTTTTACTGAAAATCATCTTTTCACCAAAATCCTCATTTCTGCTTAAATTTTGGAAAAATGATCTGGAATGGTATTATCGCAAAATTAGTTTAGAATTTGATAGTTTATAACTGTTTTTCTCGCAAATGCTATACTTTTCAAACTACATGCAAAAAACAAAAAAGCTCAAATTGAAGTTGTTACTGCCTATGGAAGCTCTCACTTCCGGTGGACCGATTTCAACCATAATTCACTGGGATCTTTAAATTTGTGCAGAAAGCATAGATATGAAGTTTCATCGCAATTAATAGGCCAATATGAAGTTTCATCGCAATCAATCGGCCACAGTAACCGAATTTTTGGTAAAAAACAATTTTTTTTGTCAAAAATGGTAATTTCCCCTTAAACTTTTGAAAACTGATCTAGAAAGGTATTGTTTAAGATGTTTTACAACCTTAAAGATTACTTTTTACGCTATTGGCCATAGGCACTTGGCGAAACACACTAATACTTAATAAAGACATTTTTATTAATCACTTGTTTTTTGTTTCGCAGTTATTTTGAATAATTTTCAAAAAGTTTAAAAAATCACTCGATCGATTTCGACTTGTTAGGTCATCATCAGGAGTATCTACACTACTGATTTGTGTTAGTAAAAAATTTTGTTATATAGTAGAAAAAAGCAAAATATAAAATAAAAGAAGGAGGGCAAAAAAATAAAAAATAAGCAATAAAAGCAAAATATAAATAAAAGAAGGAGGGCAAAAAAAAATAAAAAATAAGCAATAAAAATTAATCTACGGATCGCGCAGGTGTGCGATGAGTCATAGGCTGACTAACAAAATTCAAGGTATATTATTGCGTACGTGAGTATAGAAAAGGGCGGGATCTGTAATTGGTGAGAACCGGATTTCTCTCTGTTCGTTAAGGATATTTTGGTTAAGAAATATTGATTTTCTAATTTCGTAAGATTCTAAGGTATCTAAACGTCTGCCTTTGGGTTGTATATGTAATATATCTATATTGTTCAAGCTAGCTGTATGATTTTCTGACGTTAAATGATTATGGAAAGTTGATTGGTTGCAACCAGATAAATGTTCCTTAGCTCTAACTCCAAAATTGCGCCCAGTCTGACCAATATAGGAGAAACTACAATCATTGCAATTGATCCTATAGACACCAGATTTGGAAAGGCGATCAACTCTAGGTTTATTGTTAAAAATCATTTTCTTTATTGTGTTATTATTATAAAAAGCAAAACTAATATTGGTATAATTGGACACGATGTTGCTAATTCGTTGGCTCGTTTTTCCTATATACTCTAAGCGACGCCAATTTTCCCGCGGTGGACTATCCGGTGGATAAATACCCGTTAGAGTTTTACGCTTTAGCTTTTTATTCAATAACTTTAATATAGTCCTAGTTGCATATCCGTTATTCGTTGCTATTTGAAGAATTATGTTAAGCTCAGTGTTATAATTTGAATTTGACAGAGGCGCGGTTAGTAAGTGTATCAACCAATGCCAGAAGTTATTTGATGGAACTGGTTGGAAGTACTCTGTCATGAATCCGTCTGCCCCGATCCTTTATGGTTTACCAAAAATCCATAAGGAAGGCATTCCGATTAGACCAATAGTAGCGTATTGTAATGCTCCCGCCTACAAGCTATGTAAGGGTTTCATAAATTTTTTCAATTGTCATACTAATTTCTTTTCAGCTTACTCGGTTAAGAACTCGGTAGAATTGATTAACAAAATTCAAGACGTCGACATTCCTTTACATTCAAAACTAGTTTCATTTGACGTTGCCAGTCTTTTCACTTCTATTCCGATTAATACTTTGTCCCAAATAGTTTGTAATTACTTAGATAGGGATGTTGTAGATGAGAGCTTACGTCGTGAACTGAAGTTAGTTTTTGAGACTTGTATTAAACAAAATTATTTCTGTTTTGATAATACATATTTCAAATTTGCTGATGGTCTACCCATGGGCTCCCCTCTGTCACCTTTGTTGGCTGAAATTTTCATGAATTTCTTCGAACAAATGATCATATCAAACAACAATCCTTATTTTCGTCATATAATCTTTTGGTATAGATATGTTGATGACATATTATGTCTATGGAATGGAACTGATAGACTGTTAGACTCTTTCCTAACTTGGTTAAATTCTCAATATCCCACCATTGATTTTACGTTAGAAAAAGAAGAAAATAAATGTATTAATTTTCTAGATATAACAATAACCAGGATTAATTCTACTTTAGACTTCAAAATTTATCGGAAACCCACGTATACAGACGCTGTTATCCCTAGTTCTTCAAACCATCCCCATAATATTAAAATGTCAGCTTTCCACTCACTCATAGATAGACTAATAAACATCCCTCTGTCAAATTCAAATTATAACACTGAGCTTAACATAATTCTTCAAATAGCAACGAATAACGGATATGAAACTAGGACTATATTAAAGTTATTGAATAAAAAGCTAAAGCGTAAAACTCTAACGGGTATTTATCCACCGGATAGTCCACCGCGGGAAAATTGGCGTCGCTTAGAGTATATAGGAAAAACGAGCCAACGAATTAGCAACATCGTGTCCAATTATACCAATATTAGTTTTGCTTTTTATAATAATAACACAATAAAGAAAATGATTTTTAACAATAAACCTAGAGTTGATCGCCTTTCCAAATCTGGTGTCTATAGGATCAATTGCAATGATTGTAGTTTCTCTTATATTGGTCAGACTGGGCGCAATTTTGGAGTTAGAGCTAAGGAACATTTATCTGGTTGCAACCAATCAACTTTCCATAATCATTTAACGTCAGAAAATCATACAGCTAGCTTGAACAATTTAGATATATTACATATACAACCCAAAGGCAGACGTTTAGATACCTTAGAATCTTACGAAATTAGAAAATCAATATTTCTTAACCAAAATATCCTTAACGAACAGAGAGAAATCCGGTTCTCACCAATTACAGATCCCGCCCTTTTCTATACTCACGTACGCAATAATATACCTTGAATTTTGTTACTCAGCCTATGACTCATCGCACACCTGCGCGATCCGTAGATTAATTTTTATTGCTTATTTTTTATTTTTTTTTTGCCCTCCTTCTTTTATTTATATTTTGCTTTTATTGCTTATTTTTTATTTTTTTGCCCTCCTTCTTTTATTTATATTTTGCTTTTTTCTACTATATAACAAAATTTTTTACTAACACAAATCAGTAGATACTCCTGATGATGACCTAACAAGTCGAAATCGATCGAGTGATTTTTTAAACTTTTTGAAAATTATTCAAAATAACTGCGAAACAAAAAACAAGTGATTAATAAAAATGTCTTTATTAAGTACCTTAAAGATTAATGAATTAGCTTGATTAATTGTATCTGTCTGCTCGTTTTCCGTTTTTCTGCAGCTGCATTAGCTTCTGGTTCCTCTTTCATACGTTTGATTTCGCTTTATATTATGACAGATGACGCCTTTGTCTTTTGCAGATACGTTTGGTTTGTCATTGGCATCTACATCAAAAGTATCCTTTTTATTGTACTCCTTTTGGGACAGGTGGTATTTTGGACAACAACAGAAGGCTGATTATCGGAAGCGTAGAATACATCTGATTTTTCGCTACACAGCCTAATATTTCAATACCAAGAGAAAGCAGGATTACATCTATAGTATAGCAGAATATCTCTAACTTCTCCAGTTAATACACCTCCTTGTACATAGCAGCCCCTAAGACAGCAAGTTCGTCTGGATTGACTCCATTGGAGGGCTTTTTGCCAAAAAAATTGCTCAAATTAAGTGCTGGATGGTTGTTTGACTAAGTGCTTTGGTTGACCCATCAACAATAGCAGTAATGTAACGCAAATTAATTTCCGTTGTAGTTGTACTAGAAAACTTAATTTTTGCTACTGCCACCTCTCTTTACAAAACTAGTTAAGATTTTTTTTTAGTTAATAATCGTTTTTCTTGTAAATGATATACTTTTCAAAATATTTGCAAAAAACAAAAAAGCTTATATTGGATATGTCACTTCCGGTAAACCAATTTCAGCCAAAATTCACTGGGATCTCCCAAAATCTCACGTTGAGAAATTCATTGGTTCCTTTCTAAGATCCCTCCAATAGTACTCATAGTATACAATCTAGTCGATCCAGATTAAGTTTTTTTCATCGGAGAAAATCATCTATTGTGTAATAATGGTTAGTTATAATAAATATAGAATTAAAGTTTTCAATTACCTTTGACCAGTCCCGTTTCATATTTGCCTTAACAAATTCACATCGCACAGCTTTGCTAGTTTTTCTCGTTCCGTAGGAAGTAGGATTTTTAAATAATTTACAAGGGTTACATGATGAAAGCCTAATCTTCTGCCTATCTCCCGAAAATAAAAATTAACTCCGAAAAGGGCTTTAATTTTGCGTTTTTTCTCAGTTGATTAGTATTTTCCTCGTGGTATTAATTTTATACATAACTTGGCTATTTGACAGACCGAATAAAATTAGAATATTTATTCATTTAGTAGGCTTAGCGGAAAAAATATAATCAAAGGCTACTGCACTCAGAAAAAATATGATAAATACATGATTACATTTACCATATTATGATAACACTTAATCATTGTTATTATTAATATAATCATTGTGTGTTAAATACAATCATTTAAATGATTGGTTTTATCATACTATTATATTCTTGATCATTTTCTTGATCTTCTTCATGATAAGAATGATGATCACATGTGGTCACAAGTGATCATCATTCTTATGATCTTAATATGGAACTAAGCAATTTTGAAGAAACTGGTTTTTCTCAAAATCATTGAATCGTGATACGCGGTTTTCCATGATTATTCACATTAATACTTTCGTTTAGTTTTTTGGCATTAATTTCTTAAGGTTATCTTGATTTCTTAAAGTGAGCTTCATACTAATGTTTGGATTGCCAAAAAACCACTATTTTCTTTATAGTGCAAATTGTATAATTTCTCTATATGAATCCACCAGTGGCACTATTCTGGCTTTCCCTGTGAATAGGGAATTGGGAAAAATATTTTCATAGCATTTTTGTTCAAATTATATTTTTCTGGCCTACTGCAGGAATAAGTTTAGTGCAAAAGTTTTCAAAACAAAGTTAATTGGGAAACTTTTGTTCCACAAAATTTTTATTCGCTTGGAGCTTTGAACTGCCATTTTGCGCCTACATAAAGTAGGCCGTTTTTATATTTGACAGCTACAAAATTTTAAATAGTAAAAAAACATCTTGTAACACGGCTTTCTTGAATAATTTAATGTTTTATAAAACGCAATGAAACTTGAATAAATTTTGGGTAAGCCAAGTGTATGGCAGCTTGCAAAGGAGAAATATTCTAAGGGAAAATACTTCTATGAGTTCTATCCTCCAATTAAGAAACCGAAACCCGCTCCCGTTAAATGTGCTATTTCAGAATTACCTGATGGATCTCCTTTACGATCAATGATGCTTGAATCAGGCAAAGGTTACAATTAACAACATAACAAATACTGAGACAAATTTAAAAATTTTGTATGCACTTCTATTTCCTATTTATTTCCAAATTTCGACACGGGCGATCAGTACCTGTATTTTTGTTCTCCCTTACACACAAACGCTCTAAGCGAATAGTGAAAAATGTTTTCCCATATTGCGGATTTTACATTCAAAATTGAGATTGGCCATTGTTTTAAGCGAGATTTTTTGGTCATTCAACTTGAATTTAGAATCAATGTTATTGCCTGAAAATAAACAAGAATATCGGGAACGGTCCCACTTAAAAGAGAGCACGACGACAACAAACAAATCCTATCCATATCCGTAGAAATATTTACGCTCCTAAAGCTAGCAGAACTCATTCAGCAGAATCTTACAAAACACTATTTAAACTGAAGACTCATTCGTTTTTATTTTAATTAACACAATGGGTTCTAATATCTTATAAGCAGGCTGTACTCATATACAAATTCAAACCCAAATAGGTTTTTTCAAAATCTGCTAAAAAACTGAAATTAGCTCGGATCTCCGAGGCAACTGGAGCGTGATTCCCCTCGGCTATCTGCCAACCGACGGCGCTCGCGAGTTAATTCTGATGTTATTGTAGAGTTATCATGGTTACATAAGAATAAAAGTGGCGTTAACTATAATGTACAGATTACGGACATATTGCAACGAAAACAGAAGTATGTAGGTTGTTGTGCATCAGGAAAACTTCATTTGCCTCCAATTCAAAAATTACCTTAGCTACTTCACGCACTGTTGAATGCGGAAACAATCAAAAACCAAGAATCCATCTCAAAGTCTTTCAAATGACTTCGTTTGGATCAAATCGAGTTATTTAAGGATTCAGAAACCCTTTAAAATATAGGAACAAATCAAGAAAACCTAAAGTTTGGATTGAACACATTCCTAACTTGAACACTGTTGTCGTTGATGGGTAACTCAGAATTCTGAAAGACACAACTTCACAATTTCTCTGGGAGCATGTATCTGATGATCAAAATAATTATCAGTTTGCATTTAGCACTAACAAAAGACATTTCAACTATCCAGCATTATACAAAACACTAGGCAGGAGTGTTAATAGATATTGTCGTGCGCATCTTGCGCATGCATGACGGTCGTGTTCAAAATATTGGTGGGACACATCGCCGTCATTATAATACCCTCTCATATTTTGTCTCGGATAGGATGGCTATAATTTCGCAGTGTACTGTGTTCCTGATCCTGCTTCAGGTATAAATATCACAATAAGAAACTATCTGCTATTATTAAATTCAGCTCCGTTTAAATGAAAATCCATGGCAGTGAAGTATGTCCCAAATAATAAAAATAAACCTGTATTAGTATATATACTGTTAAAAAATTCTTATAAGAATTTTGAGCGAAAACTAGAAAATAAACTCAAAAAAATTATTTGACATTCTTCATAATACCACGGAAAATCATTTCCATTTTTCTTCATTTGTAAGTAGTTTGCAGAAGATAATTTATTTCAATATATCTTAATGCCGGGTATAAAAACCGCAGTAATCTCCAAATTTCTAGTCAAAAAAAATTGTGTAGAAACCCACTATGTGGAATTTATACGATAAGACGATATCCAGCCAGAGAAGAAAATCAAGTGAGCTAAAGGACATTTCCAAAAAATAGGATATTTCTGAATTTTGTTCTGGTAAATGGAGTCGTTTCGTTTGGTATAAGTAGTTTTAGTTTAAATATATTGCTAAAATCGTGGAGTTTGTCGGAAAAAGACTATAAGATAACACAATGAAATGAACCTAGTTTCCAAATATTCATTTTAGTTCTGCTAAATTTAGCCGATTTTATTAGCTTGCATAATTCTTGTTAAAATAAATTATGGTTATCGTAAACTTCGTCGGAAAAATCACCTATGTAAAAATAAGAGCCTTTGTTGACAAAAATAAATTAATTAGGTGCATTTTCCAAACGATACCGAGAATAAGATATCATTTTTAGTTGTGGAAAATGAAGACGAGTCTATTGGATTGAATAAAATTTGTTTCGATAAATTCTGAATATCCTAGAGTTTGTCAGAAAATTTCACTATGTCCAAATGTTAGCTCCAGGTTGATACAACCAAATAATTTCAGAGCCATTTCTATATCTAGGGGATAGGTGTCATTTTTTGCTCTCGCAAATCTAATCGATGTTATAGCTTTGAGTAGTTTAAATTTAGATAAATTCTGAATATCCTAGAGTTTGTCGGAAAATTGAACTCTAGGATATTCAGAATTTATCTAAATTTAAACTACTCAAACTAATAAAATCGATTAGATTTGCGAGAGCAAAAAATGACACTTATCCCCTAGATATGGAAATGGCTCTAGATTTATTTGGTTGTATCAACCTGGAGCTAACATTTGGACATAGTGAAATTTTCTGACAAACTCTAGGATATTCAGAATTTATCTAAATGTAAACTACTCAAACCAATAAAATCAATTAGATTTGCGAGAGCAAAAAATGACACCTATCCCCTATAGATATAGAAATGGCTCTAGATTTATTTGGTTGTGTCAATCTGAACCTAACATTAAGACATAGTGAAATTTTCTGACAAAATCTAGGATATTCAGAATTTATCTAAATTAAAACTACATCATATCAAAGCTATAACATCGATTAGATTTGCGAGAGCTTAATGTGTTTTATTTTTTTTCGATTATTTCTCACTCTTTCTCTCATCTTTGCAAAATACATAAATCGAATATGAAAAAATATGGCACTTATTTCCGTCTCTTTCTATTATAATATAGTTATTTCGCAAATTGTTTATTTTAACAGTGTAAATACTAATACTGTTCTGCATTAAAAATTTCTAATTGGATTTGTATATGTACACGGGATTTTTTTTGGGACAAACTTCACAACCGTGAAAATCCTCATTTTCATCTCTTCCCCGCTTCCATCAGTTTACAGGAAGTCCGCGATATATGCACGCACGCACGCACGCCAGACGTCTTTTGCTATATGGCCGACCGGATTTATTTATTACCATCACCACGAATCCTTTAGTGGCCTAAAATTATTTGCGAGCTTCACATTATGTTGAAAACCTACGACAAACAACAAACTTCACATTTTTTAAACTATGAGAACATAAATTTGCAAAGATTCCGATGTATGATGAAGTACCATTACTACACGCACGGTCATCAAAAATTTGTATTTAATCGACTCAGACGCGGTTCTTCAGTGCAAAGGTTCCCAGAAATTCTAACAATAGTGATACTTGACTATGATCAATACTGTGACGAAATTCTCGTGGAGGCCACAGATAGCCCTATAGTCGCATGAGACATTTGTTTGCTGTCATGTTGGTTTATGTGGACTGTCGAATCTACACTATTGGACAAGATCGACGAGCATGTTTTGAATATCTGTTATTCTTCACACCCAGACGTTGTCATCTCCATTGGTGGTTATTTATGAAATGAATACGAATTACACTGAAACAAATTACAGTTCAGATACGATCGCTGACATCGTTAATGGCTGTGTCCAGATGTTGATGTCTGAACAAAAGCAGATCAATATCGTCCTCTAAAGTGCGAGACAAAATGAATGAAAACTATTTTTTCTAGATGCTCCTGGTTAGACTGGGAACATTTTCTTTACTACAGCTATTTTTGCAGATGAAATACAGCACTTGCAGTAGCATCTTCTGGGATTGCTGCCACACCACTAATTAGGCAGCAACGAAACTTCTATTTGTGTCTATCATGTAATAGTGATAAGGCAAAGGTGTTTCAATATTGCTGTTGAGTGTGGAATGAATCTACGATGGCTAATGTGGAAGCTGTATACCCCAAAACATGCGGGACATTAGCAGAAACAACTAGGTTATGAGTAAGATGATAGTTCTGTGGTGGCAATTTTCGAAAAATTTCTGTATCAATCTGTTCTATAGGCCAAGATTGATTGATTGCGTCTGACAGTCAACATGGGAGTACGACTTGACGGTAATTTACATGCACGAAAATTATCTGACGTGATATACTGAAAATTGGTGAAGGAACTTTACCAGAAGGCAATATACCGGTAATGCTCTAGACATGCTTGGTCTTGCCAAGTATAGTAGTTCAATGGTAGTCGAACTGATTCGGTTATTGTACAAAGACGTTTTCAACGCCTAAAACCGACCATGCGGCGGAAATTAACAATAGTGTTCTGTCTGTAATCGAAGAAAATGATACACATCAATAAACACTGTATATAGCCGAACTTTGTCACGATTATGTTATTTTGTTAAAAATATTATTCAAATAAGGTTTTCCGCCATTTTGAATAAATTATTTATCAATAGTGCATGTAATATCAGGTTCGTCGCATTTTATTAGAAAGGGATTGATGTCTTTCCTTTTTCAAATCGGTTAAAGTTCCGAAAATATATGATTTTTATGACGCAATTCTTTTGTTTTTAGGTGAATTGTAAAATGTGGCTTTTATCTTTTTTAATATCAAAGTCATTTAGTTTTTAGTTTGAAGGTCAAGGATTAGAGTACCTTCTATATATGGAGCAAAATTTCTCCCTCTTTTGGCAGACATTTTTTTGCCTGGTATTCCCGGAGCGTTTTAATAGTCCCAGCAAACGCAGTCTATAGCAATTAATTAAACTTTTGTAAATTAACTTCAAAATAATTCAAAGTATTAGAAGGAAATTATGTTTGAATTTGATTTAAAGAAAGGGTTTAATTGTTTTGGAAAAGGTTGGCTTTATTATTAAGGGTTAAATTTGTTTTTGAAGATGTGGAAATTTCAATGAACTTATGAAGTTAAGTTTAACTTGCAAAACGCTGAAAAACCGTCTTAATATATAGAATTAAAAATATTAACTAGAAAAGGAGATTATAAATCATAAAGCCAAATTATGGTTAAAATTAAAGTAGATTGAACCTTAGCTAAGGGGAAGTAAGTGGTTAAAAGTTTCGTATATTACCAAATAAGGTTAACTTCCTTTATCTGCCGAAAGGCGATATATCTTATCGCTTTGACTATAGCGATTATATCTATACCAAAATATTGCGCATAATATCATGATGTCATTACAAACCACACTCAATTGCTAAATCTAACAATGATATAGAGATAATACGAAAACAATTTCAACATCAACGGTCGGGCCATCGTTGCTTGAGTTAATAAAGATTAGGTTAGATATAGAACACACGTAAATAAACTTTCAGCAGTGCCGAGACATAACTAGTATTCAATTAACCAGGCACTCATCTGAAGAATCTCTGATTTCTGTCCCCTAGCGCCAATGGGGGACAAATAGGTGGTACATGTATAATAAACCCTGTTTGAGGTTTGACAGTCAATTAAAATTATCTAAAACACATTTAAAATGAATTAGATTTTACTTGGCCTTACGAGTATTTTAAATTATGTCTGATAAAAATTTGTTTTAGACTTAAAATTATTGGCCTAGATACGATAATTAACAAAGTCCATAAATTTCATAAGCGGCATACCAGCCGATAACCGTCAAGTACAAGGTAACATTGGTAAACCAACCCACACAAGTTTTCATAGAAAATGTCACTGATAAGGCTAACACTAAATACATTAACAAATAAACATTTCAAACTGTTTAAAAAACATTTTCCACTTACCATGATTGGTGTTAACATCCACAGGCAATATTTTACTTAATGGGAGCAGCAGCACAACCGATCTATAAAAATCACTTAACTTGCAAATTACTTGTAAATTATTAATTAATTTTATTAGTTTATTGGCATTTACAATTGTACTTAGTTTAAATTAATTTTATTTTATTATTTTTCAACCGCAACCAAACAGTTTGGAGACGACGACGCACTTCTAAACAAACAGAACGATAAAACGCGCAGCACGGTTCAGTCGACACATACGTTAATTATTTATTGTATGCAACTATACTATGAAGCAATTTCTATGATTTAATATTTAATGTAAAAAATATTATGTATGATCGTCGTCGTCATCTAACAAATGTTCAATGTAAACTGCAAAATTGAATATTTTTATTTGTTTATTAGAAAAAAAAATCTTTAACACAAAATCCATTCTATCTCACGTACCGATGTATCTCGTACTTTTTAATGGTGATGATTACCATTACTGTTGTTACTACTATTATTTTATTAATATTATTATGATTATAAGAAGAAGTTGAAGGAGAAAACATATTTTTTAAGATGAAAAAAGAAAAAATCTAGGATGGTTTATTTTATGCTGTAATATAATGTCTTTACTCGAGTATGCTTACTCTTGCTATATGCCATTAAGAGCGCAGTGAAAGATTGAATGTAGATCAATGTTTTTACAATTTTGCTTTTCAGATGATCTTCGTAGAAAGTAAAAACAAACGAGATGCTTTTTTATAGCAACATAAGTTCATACATATGCGCATGGTATTGACAAAATATCGCAATCAATGTTGCTTCCATGCTTACAATTTACACACGAAAATAAAAATTCATGATTTTTTTTTTTTTTTTAGTTTTAAGATGATAAATTACTTAAATTACTGTTTATATAGAAGGAGATTAGCACTCAAAGTGAAGGGCCGGAGGCAAAGGTTGAATGAAGGTTGAATTGAAGGTTTTTTAAACAATAAATGTAAAAATTTATTGATTTTGCACTAGGCACAATTATTATCATACAATTATTATTATGGTGGTCAGGTTGTAGTGGAAGCATAGGGATAAATCCCATGCTTCCCTATGGGAGGGCTAGCTCTGATCTCATTTCCCAAAAAAAAAAAATTCTAACTCAAGCAACGATTACTAGACGCTGATGCTCATAATGTTGTTGAATGCTTCTTTCTTCCACGCACTCCTCGACACGTTCTGATCTGTGGACACTTGAAATGATTTAGATTTAACGATTCGAAAATAAAATCTGTTAACTTTCAGCTGTGTGGCAAAATCATCATTATTGTACAGATGTTGTGCAGATATTAAAATATATTTCGCAGTCGTGTAAAGTCGCACTTTACCAAGTACTTATAGCGCTAATTTTTGGAAACAAAAGCGTGGAAGAAGTAGTTTATATTTAATGCCAAAAAAACTGTCAAATCAATAAACTTCGGCCGAATGACACTCTTTGCTTCAGGGACTATAACTATTAAGAGACAGAACTTTTTCTATTAAATGGTGGTTTTTATGTTATTTTGTTTGGTTGCCATTGTGTTTTGGATGACGTTTGTCAGTTCGAATTTTACTGTCGCAACATCGAACACCACAGCAATGTGTTAAAATTATTAAAAGATTGTATTTAAATACTTGTTCTATTGTGAATACGCGGAGATAATTACGTGGCTTTTTTGGTGTTAGCCATGTGTCGAGAAAGTCAACCATTCAGCGTGTAATGAATAATTTTCAAAATTTACTTACACTGGGGAATAAAGTAAAGATTAAGCGACGATTAAGCCAACGTACATCAGAAAAGATTAAAGCAGTGAGGCAGAGTATTGCTGATTCTTCATGGACCTTTTTGTCGACATCGTGCACAATAATTGGGAATGTCTCCAGCATGTTTGTTAAAAAGTTCTCAAAGAAGATTTGTATTTTTACCCGTATAAAATTCAATTGATACAAGAACTGCAGGGAAATGACGAGTTTGGAGGTGCGAATGGAGTGTTCGAGTTTTACAGTTCTGTATAGACGACCACCATTTTTCGTGAAAAATCATAATGAGCGCAGACGAAGCGTATTTCGAAATCGATTTTCGAGCCAGCCAGGTTATTAACAATAAACAGAACAGCTGTTAGGATATTGAAAACTTTTAATTGATACACCAAAGACCACTACACCCTGGAAGAGTAACTGTATATTACAGGCCATATTTCTTTGAGGATGCTAGAGGCAATGCTATAAGAGTTACTGGTGACCGCTATCGGGACTTATTGGCCAAACTTTCTTGTGCCCGAATGAAATAAATTAGGCTTACAGAAAACGTCGTTTCAACAAGATGGTGCCCCATCACACACAGCTTATCTTACGAACTAAATTTTTCCGAGACTGGCCCCCACGATCCTCTAATTTGAATCTTCTCGATTTCCTCCTATGAGAGATTTTAAAGGTAATTTGTGTACCAATATGTCAGCTAAAGCATTGATGCTTAAGGGCAACATTAGAAACGAAATTACTGAAACAACACCAGAAGCCTGAACAAATGTAATGAAACAAAGATCTCGTCTTTGCGCCAAGGCCAAGGTGATGACCACTTGACTCTATGGTCAATATGGTTAAAAAACATATAATCAATCAATAAAATATAAATTATAAAATTGTATTTCATTTATATTTACTAGCACGGAAGATGGTCGGCCCATGGGTTTTGCACACCGACAGGGGGTCATAGATGTGTTACATTTCACCACACATCGAAATCTGTTGATGAAATTTCACTTAAAAGTTATTTTAAAAAAATATCGAACTGAGTCCCTATTCTGATTTATCCAGGAAATTGAGAATTGGAAAAATATTGTAATTATAAATTGCATTATTTCTCAAACATTTATCTCCCATTCCCAAATATATATTCTGGCAGACAGGAAATAATTTTTTGGGGAAATTTTTCTTATGTAGATATTTTTAAACTTAAACACGTATTGCGACCTTATTACAAGTTTAATTTATTTTAAAATATTCGCTAGGGAGCAATTGAAAGTTGACGACAGCAATTTAATAATAAATTAAATTATTTTATATCTTGTGTTTATTTATTATTTCATCATTTTTAATTAAAGAAAGTTTATATGAGAATTTTGTTTGCTGTTGGTATTTTTCCCAATGTTCCAGCACTCAGTGGAATTTTAGAGTCTATTATTGACCACAGTTGTTCTATTGGATTTAAATCTGGTGAGTGGGGTGGCCTATCCAGCGTTTCAATACAACTTTCAGTAAAATAAGTTAGGGTCATTATCTTGCTGGAAAATAAATTGACCTAACCCGATTTTGGCAGCTGATTCTGTTAAGTGGTCGTGTAGTACGTTTACGTATAAACTGTCAGACATTCTTTCGCCAATTTTGATCAGCCATCAAATTCCTGATTTAGAGAAACATCGCCAAACCATGATAGAACAACCGCCATGTTTCACAGTTTTTTGAATGTAGTCATGTTTAAGGCGATCATCTTTCTTGCACCAGACTCGTTTTTCTGGGGGGTTTTTCAATTCAAACTTGGATTCGTCACTCCAAATTATTTGGTTTCAATACTCGAGTAGACTGTTTTCATGAGCCTTTGCAAAATTCATTCTCTTTGTGCTCCGTACCTTTTTTGCATTCTCGTCTTGGTTGGTTGTCTTCTTTTGACGCCCACCTTCAAGTACTGTTTCAATATTTCATTCTCTATAATATTTTATCTACAATTTTTTTGCACCTTGCTTCGAAATGTTGATTTTTAAGGCTAATTCACCGTAAGTAGATCCATTTTTACCATCTTTCACACTTAATTTGCGAATTTCTCATTTCGGTATTGTAGTCTTCAATTCAGAAAAAATAATTATTAATTTAAATTGTTTTCACGATACTTTAATGTTTTGTTTCGTCAACTTATATTTGCGCTACTACGTCAATCGATAGAATCAGGTTTGAGATAATGGTATTCGTAAAAGTAATGCTTTTCATTGCGAATGTGTTTAAAATGAAAATGAAACGAATGTGAATAAAAAATTATCAACTGCTAGAAAAACGTCAACAATTCTCAATAAATATCCTATTCCCGGGGAAAACCAGAATATGGCCACTGGAACATAAAAAGCACCCTGTATTAGGAGTAAGACACATTAATTTTTTAATTGTAATTTTTTCATCTCTTTTTCGGTAAAAATGAAAAACTTCTCTCAGGTGTTTTTTTGCCAATTTTCCACTTCTGCTACGTGTTCTGAAGATATAAAAATTGTTTTGTAATTTATAATTCCAATTATCTTTATTGAAATAAAATTTTCGATTATTGTCAAATTACCGAAAATAAAAAACGTAAATATAATGCTACCAAAAGGAGGAAATTGGCACAACATATGACATGCGCGGCCCTGACAGCACAGTTAGTGCGGTTTACTTCTATCAATTTCAAATTCCACTACTTTCAAAACTATACGTTTCAATAATCTAATCATCTGTGTAATATAATTAATAACAATTCAGTTTACTTTTAAGATCCAAACGTCGTATAACGTTGAATTTAGTCATGCTTCTTATTCTTATATAATTACCGTTATTAAAGTATACTTTTTTTTTCATTTTATTCAAAATATTATTGTTAATAATGAAACCATTAAAAGTGTCAAGAACAAAATATATTATTGTTAATATTACAACAAAAGTAATGTCTAAAAGAAAATATTAACCATAAAATTAGACGTCTATCTGATTATTGTTGCATAATTTTATTTTCGGTTTTTTTTTGCGCGAGCGCGCGAGATTATCATTTTTATACTTATTACTGTTATTATTGTTGATGGTAAATAAATTATCAAGTTATAACCTTTCTATATACAATTTAACATCTAACCTCATCGATGTAAATAAAGAAACCGAGAAAAATATAAAAACTTTTCCATTTTCAATTGCACACACAACAAAATAAAAAACAACATAATAATAAATTAAAAATTATAAATAAATTTTGACAGTTAAATTATGACAAAATTCTATAAATTTGTGTGCTCGACATTTTTCTGTTTTGCATCTGTAATCCAAATTGTTTGATGTTTAACGTGTGTTGTGTCGGTTTGTTATATGATTATGAAATACATTACCGTGTATACTTTGTAAATCAGTATTTTGCTTGACGTGTCATTTGTTGATGTATTAATTCGAGAAGAGAATTAGGTCATCGTCACTTTCATCGAAAAAGGTGTAAGATAATTGATATAATAATACCTTTACTAAAACCGTTTTGTAAATTTGTGATACATTTACTCTGGTGGTACCCGAAGCTCAGAATTGACAAGCAATTATAACGGAAATCACTACAATTCTTGAGTTCAAAAATTAATGAAGCCCATCCATGGTTTCCTTATTTTCTTCAATTTTTAAATTGAACAATAGGAAAGCTTTTGGTACCTGTACGTAAAGGGGGTCGTACCTGTCACAGAAAGTCACCAAAAATGTCGCCCATGTCACCACAATAATTACAGTCTTTCTTATTATGCCAATAACTAGTGCAGTAACAGTTTGAAAAGTCTTGAATCAACTAGACAACAATTTTGACATTACCACTTTAGTACACTTATTCACCATTTTAGCTCTGATTGATAATTTTTCTATTATCAAATACATAAATAAATGCCTTAGAACATTGAAATGGTTTTGAAAAATGTCAAAAATTTCGTTGAAGCATATTATCGCTATCGTGCTAATAGCACATTTTTATCAAATACCGCTATAATCATGTTGCATTTCATTTTACATGTTCGAATAAAGCAATCGAAGAAAATAACGCATGCTCTCTCTCTCTCTAGCATTTACATCCCATGAAGGGATTTTGCCGCCCGCACTATGGTCCTCCATCCTTCTCGGTCCATCGCTCTCGTCCTCCAATTTCGACATCCTAATACGAGTTGGTCTTGTTCGACGTCGTCACGCCAGCGCAGTCGGGGTCTTCCTCTACGATGTACTCCGGCTGGTTGTTGATGGAACACTTTGTAAATCATTCGTTGTTGTGGAGACCTTGCAACGTGGCCGAGCCATCTCACTCGATTAGATTTGATGAAGCCGATAATATCGCTACCTCCGAGAAGTTGCTTTATTTCGTGGTTCATGCGAATCCGGTATTCATTGTTCGCAACTTTAATAGGACCAAAAATTGAACGGATGACCTTTCTTTCGAAGGTAGATAATAATCTACAGTCATTAGAGGTCATGGTCCAGCTCTCGCTTCCGAAAGTCAGCACAGGTCTTATAAGTGCTTTATAAAGTGCGAGCTTGCACGACTGCGATAGGTGTTTAGATCGCAATAATTTTGATTGGGCGAAGAAAACTCGTTGTCCGGCAGCGATTCGAGCTTTTATTATTTACTCGTTGTCCGGCAGCGATTCTTTTTTTTCTGCCTGCATATCATTTGATGATGTTATAAGTGACCCGAGGTATTTAAAATTTTCGACGCTATCAAAGTTATGGTCGCCAATTTCGAGATTTGGCATTGAGATGTTCCTGGGTGTTGTTAAGAATTTCGTTTTGGTACTGTTCACCTCCAAACCAAGTCTTCTTGCGCAGCGATTGTGCGGTATGAAACTTCCTTGATGTGCTAGGTCTTCGGCCAAGAAGCACGATATCATCTGCATATCCAAGAATTTGGCCTGATTTATTGAATATACAGCGCAAAGTTTCAATGTTGCTTTTCCTCACTACGTACTCAAGCGCCAAATTGAACAGCACAGGCGCGAGTGCATCTCCCTGTCGAACACCAGACGTTATTTCAAAGGAGTCTGACACAGTTCCTTCGATTACAATTCTACATACAGACCCAGACGTTGTTAATTTGCACAGAGAAACGAGTTTCTCTGGAATTCCTAGGCATATGAGCGCGGCCCAAAGGTTATCGCGGTTTATACTGTCATATGCCTGCCGGAAGTCTATATATAGTTGATGAATGGTTATGTTGTACTCCCAACAATTTTCCAAGATCATCCTCATGGTAAAACACTGGTCAATAACGCATGCGTCGGAACTAATTCATCTCGGCGGTGAATCTATTTGAAATCTCCGACCAAAGTAAATCGATCCTCACTTTTGACTGGAATCGCACACAATTATCGTTATTGCTGATATCTGCAGAAACACTTCTATTAATTGAACCGCTATGAATAAAAATCGTGTGCAAAGCTGAAAACATTATTCGACTATATTCTTCCCCCGAAGATAACGCATAGGCGCTATATAATATACGAATGTTTTTTTTTTTTGTTTAGTTTTATAATGTTTGTGATTTTTTTTCGAAAACAATGCCCCTTTAAATATAACACCTAAGCCTGAAAATGAATCTAGAAACTTGTTTACCAAGAAATCAATCAAAATTCTTTCTATTCAATTTTGGAATTTGATGGAAATAACATCTCACAGCAGACTTTTAAACAAACATCAAAGTTTATTTTTAAATAATATTTTTTTATTAGTTTTTAAAAATAAAAGTTATTTTTTAAATCATTATTATTATTTTAGATTTTTGGTTTGGATATGGGAAGATATTTGCTACATCTGGCGACCCGCGAGCGGCCGCCTTACTGTCATGAGTTTTTATATTTTTTAAAATAATATAAAAGTGAAGTGAAATAAAAGTTTATTTGTGATACAAATGCATGCAATCGTTTCATTCCCTTATATTACAAAAATATTAAATCAATTATTTTTTTGGTAATAGTGGTCAAAGCCCCCACCCGAAGTAAACGTATTGTTTACCAAATTTTACACCGATCTCTATAGTTTAAAACAAGTGTCCATTTCGTTCGACACATCTTAAACATTTTTGAAGTTATATTCTTAGGTCGCAACGACGTGTTCATTCCGACATAATTTCTCGATTTGGCAGTCGATATGATGAGCTGCTTTAATTTTGAGAATATTCTGTAGCACTTAGGGCTGGTTTATGGTAGCGTTCGTTCGTTCGGTCATTTTTTCGACCAATCATCTCTTGTAAAAAAATCCAGAAGAAAAAATCGTCATTTTTGATATTGCTCAAAAAAATTGTTAGGATGAACAAACAAGCACCATAATGATGATGATGATTGTTAGGATGAACAAACAAGCACCGTTTCCGAAAAAAAATCGAAGATCGATTGCTAAACAAAGACTATTAGCTTCCGTTTTAATTGCTATGCCCCAGTTTCAACTGGAAGGGCGTAAGATGATCACGTACAAATATTTGACGATCACTTTCTAGTTGGTGGTACCCAGTTCGATATTTTTTTTTATGTTTTAATCTATGCAATCTGTTCTGGGGCCGAAGCACTTTCAACTCTTTCGCTGTTCGCGTTCCACGTCCTACTTCTTGCTCGCCAAATTGAGGACGACGCTAGATCCGATTTTATCACCATCTGCACATTGCAATTTAAATTGGAATTGAAATTGAAATCGAAATTGAAATTGAAATTGAAATTGAAATTGAAATTGAAATTTAAATTGAAATTGAAATTGAAATTGAAATTGAAATTGAAATTGAAATTGAAATTGAAATTGAAATTGAAATTGAAATTGAAATTGAAATTGAAATTGAAATTGAAATTGAAATTGAAATTGAAATTGAAATTGAAATTGAAATTGAAATTGAAATTGAAATTGAAATTGAAATTGAAATTGAAATTGAAATTGAAATTGAAATTGAAATTGAAATTGAAATTGAAATTGAAATTGAAATTGAAATTGAAATTGAAATTGAAATTGAAATTTTTTTTTTATTTTTTTTATTTTTTTTTTATTTTTATTATTATTATTCATTCTCTATAACAACAACGGCGGATTATCCATTGAATTTAATGTTCCTTTAAAGATAATCAAAGTTGTTATACATAATTTTACAAAGTTACAAAGATTTCCAAAGATATATAAATAATAAAAAACCAAAGATAACTGAGATTTAGTTCGAAAATAATAGAATATTTGATTTAAAATAATTTTTAATATTTCTTTTAAATTGTAAGTAGGTTTCAGATTCCTTTATAAATTCAGGTACTTGGTTATAAATAAATGGGCGTATAAACGTGAACAATTTTCTTCCAAATTCAGTTCTAATATGATGCGAATCAATTCTGTTACAATTTCGAGTTGAATACACATGATGAGCGTAATTGAAGTTTATCTTAGACATAAATGAAGATACATTTAGGCTTTTGTACATATAAAGGGTTAATTGAAACTTAAATAAGACATTTATGGGCTAGTGGAATAACCTAGTGGAAAATAGAATTGGCAATCTGTATACTGTTTTTACACTTTTGTTTTGCAGAACTTGCAATTTCTTCAGCCTGGTTAAGGTAGCTGTTCCGTATACGATAAGGCCATAACTAAGTCGCGAATGAATAAACGAAAAATAAATCATAAGCACTAGGGTATTGCTTATGATTTATTTTTCGTTTATTCATTCGAACAAAGGAACAAAGAAAGATAATTTTCTGAGTAACCCAACAAGTGGAGCAATTTTCTTATTTGTGATAGTAATGTGATAATGCCAAAACATATGTTCATCAAATGTAACTCCCAAATATTTGAATGAACTAATTCTCTCAATATTAATGTCTAATTTCAAATAGAGGTAAACTAGTCATCGATTTATATGGGGAATGGAACACCATATGTTTGGTTTTTGATATATTGGAATTAAAATATTCTAAAAGTATGCTAAGGTTATGTTTCATATCATATACTGTCAGGATCAAGGGTTTCATAAAATAAAGCAGTATCATCTGCAAATATTCTAATATGACCCTTGAGGGCAAATAGGAAATATCATTAACATAAATGAGGAACAATGTGGTCCTAAAACACTACCTTGAGCGACACCACATTTGATATCTAACATTTCACTTCCTACTCCATTTATAATCACATAATGTTTTCGATTTGATAAATAACTTTTCAATAAGTTGTAAGGAATTCCACGGCACGTACTCCGTAACAGTATAATTTATTTAGAAGTAACTGATGATCAATACAATCAAATGCTTTCTGTAAATCCAAGAAAAGCGCCCCAACATATCTTTTTGAACCAAAAGCAGTATATGTATATCATACTCCCAATTTCTGCTAACGCCAATTCAGTTCCTAAACCTTTTCTAAAACCATATTGGTAGGAATAAAAAAAATTATTATAATTTAAAAACGTTATTAAACGCGAAAATATTAATTTTTCAAAAATTTTATCGAATATAGAAAGAGTAGAAATTATTAAGTAAAGAAGAATCTCCATTCTTTAAAATAGGAATTACTTTAGCAACTTTTAAACATTTTGGATATACACCAGTTATTAAATTTTCATTAAAAATATCAGGACAACAGGTTCGAAAAAAACTCAATTCTACATTTCAGCGCGCAGCTATTAATTTTTTGCGGACCTCCACCTTTGCCATTACTAAGCAAACAGATAACATTACAAACTTCAACAGTATGTCTGTTAAGGGTAATAGATTCACTGATTAAGTAACCTGCGTTAACAAAGAAGCAATTGATAAGATTGGCTATCTCAAAAGAATCACTTACGTATCGGTCATTAAAGAAAATTTTATTAAATTTAAGAGAATCGATATATATTTATGAAGCTAGATACGGAAACGGAATGATTTAAAATATTGTCACTTGCAGAACGAGTTGCATACGTATTTGTAGTGATCAAACCATGGGTCATCAACAGATTATTATAATCAATCACATTAGTATCTGTTTTATTAACGGCAATATTTATATCCCCAAGTAATATGTTGTCAGTACCGCGGTTTCCAGCTAGGAGATTATCCAACTAATTGAAAAAACAATCAACATCAGAACCTGGCGGTTGATAGATACCACAGATTTGTGTATTATTAAGACGCGGAAGCAGACTTTGAATATCAATTGAAATTGAAATTAAAATTGAAATTGAAATTGAAAATTGAAATCGACTTGTTGTATTCGTAGATGGTAAAAGCTGGTTAGGCTCAAATAACGACTAGAAATAAGAGATTATGGCGTTAAATTTTTTAGTTGTTTTGTGAACTCGTTTCCAGGATGACGGTATCACTGTGTTTCGAGTGCTTTTAGCAACAGTTTTTTTGCTTGAATCTGAGATTAAGTTTCCTTGTATTTGTTTGATTCCGGTGTAAATTGTTTCTCCGGGCTCGTGTATTTTCTTGATTTATCCTTCATTTTCCCTTTTGGTCTTAATTGTTTGGTCGTTCTCAATTTTTTCTGCCACAATCTCATTAAATCTATCCTTGAAATTCTCAAGATCTTGATAGTTTATTTGTTGTATTGTAAGACATGAATGTTGAATGACTGAATACATGGAGTTGTTGTCACGGTCTACTGCGATGTCAACTAGTTCTTGGCGGTTCCTTATATTAATTTAGAGGGCAGCTTAAGATCTCAATTACCATAGAATGGGCCCTTTCAATAGCTCCATGTACTTACTCCGCTGTTAGCGACAAGTATGTGGCCTTTTTGGGTGACATTGAAACACAGAATTTTCTTATTTCAAATTAACTTTATAAAACCAAATATGTGCCATGATCCCATCACTGTAGGATTTCTGTGATTTAGAGGCGAAAAATCGAGACAACCCATTTTCGCTGGCCTCTTTTGAATTTAAAGTAAAACCATTAAGATGGTTCTGCATGGACCGGAACAAATGGTACTTCAATGGTGCAAGATCAGGACTATGTGGTGGATGCATCAAAACTTCCCAGCCAAGCTCACTCAGTTTCTGCCGCGTCATCAATGATGTGTGTAGTCTAGCGTTATCATGATGGAACACAACGCCCTATGTGCTGATCAATTCTGGACGTTTTAACTGAATTGCTTGTCTAAACGCGATAACTGCTGACAGTAAAGATTTGAATCAATCGCTTGGCCCGGTGGCAGCTCCTCATAATGCACGATTCCTTTCCAATCCCAACGAACACACAGCATTACCTTTCTTGGCGTCAATCGTGGCTTTGATACCGTTTGGGAAGCTTTACATCGTTTCGTCCATGATCTTTCTCGCACCACGTTGTCGTATATTATCCACTTTTCATCACCAGTAATCATTCGTTTTAAAAATGGCTCTATTTCGTTCCGTTTCAGCAACATTTCAGAATGGTGTACCCAAACGTCAAGCTTTTTTTGTATCCAGAAATTTTCAAATGGTTTAAAATTGTTATGTGACAATATTTAGTTATTTACCAATTGCATGGCTGCTTATATGCCGGTCTTCTTCTATTTTCTGCATGATATCGAATTTTCGAGTGGTTGGTTCACCAGAGCGAGGTGCATCTTTGACATGCATATTTCCAGAACGAAAGCGCGCGAACAATTACTTTGCTTCTGATTTTGATAAAGTGCCTTCTCCATAAACACCTTTGTCGTAATTAAAAATTGTCGTAATAAAATTGTAAAAAATATCGATTTTTTTCAATATTTATCTCCATGTTTAAAATGTTGTAACTTTTTATTCACTTCACCTATATTAATGATTTTATGTCAAAGTACCAGCTAAAATGTCACCTTTCAAACACACGTAAGAGTTGACCGATACGATCAATAGTTACTGATTTATATGAATTTAAATCTATCTACCGGGAAAAAGACCACGAACTTTTCTCTTACATGTTATTTTGATTACTTTGTTCTTGATGTGAAGAGTTGGTTTATTGTTGATGTGGAAAAAATCGCGAATTTAGAGGATTCATCACCACGCAAGATGAATCTCACATTTAAAATTTAAGTATGCCTATGGGGAGTATTTTTGTTGTAAAACTATAAAATTGTTAATACGATTATTTACTTACAAAATATTATGTATTTACCAGTCCCTTTTAACAAAAAATTATATTTTTTATGGTACTAATCATTTTTGCCGTTTATTTTCGATTGTCTTAAAAATTATATGTAGCTCAAAAGTATTGTTTTCTTATGTTCGAATATTTTAGATATTATTACACCATATAACATAATATAGTTACATATAAATATTAAAATATATTAAATAAAAATTCAGTTCACAAATTCTTGCTAATGATATTATAGCTATGTTTCTCGATTTACAATTTTCAAAAATATTCGTGATCTTAAGAATTCATTTATTTAATTAGATTATGTACTTTAAATTACAAATTGAAATTAAATCTCGATTTTATTTTATTTGTTATTTTATGATTTCCGCGGCATATGTGCAAATTACATTTATCATTTATGTTATTGTGTAATTTATTTTCGATGTACATATCCATACTGCGATGGCTTGAGTCCGGTAGCTTCTTCGTTTCTTTATTCTTTACCTATACAATTTATACGTTTTATAGGTGGGGGGGGGGGGGGGGGGGAAGGGGGGGACGATATGAGTGTGCACGATAAGTTATATTGGGTGAACTATGCGAAGACATTTCAAAGTGATTTTTTCCGACAATTATTTACACATACATGAAATTTATCGATGAGTCGGGACTCATTGTGTGCGCGTGAATGGTATTTTAAGGCCAGAAACCAGTCTCATGTCAGTCCTCGTGTGGTTTCCTCCAATGTAATTTAAATTCATGTATGTATAATATGTACATACATTGATAGGTGTTATTATTATTTATATTATTAACTGATTTTAATGATTATTTAACTGATTTATAATTTATTTAATTAAATTGATTTTCTCTCTAATTATTAATAATGCACGATAAAAATTTTGTACCTTATTTCCAATTTCAAATAATATAAATAAAACATATTTTTTCTTAGACTGGTTGAAAACGGTGAGACTTTATGTCGTACATGGTATGGAGGGGTGACAAAACTGAAAAAAAATTACCTTTTTGAGTAAATTCGCTAGAAAGATGGACAATTTTTATTGGTTTCATATCCCGCAATAAAAACATTTTTATTCTTCCTTCACCAAAAATGATAAGCGCAAAGTGTCGTTCTTCGTTTTATGATTTTGGAATTTAATAACGTAATTAGTATTTTTTGTTTTGGCTCTCTCTCCTGCAAAATTTTAATTTTTGTGTTGTGTCATTTCATGTCATGTGTGTTATGTGTTACGGCATGGCAAAGGGAAAATGGTTTTTATTTTTATTTTCGCTTGTAACGACAAGTAAATCTTTGATGTGTCTCGTGTTTTTAATGTTGACTATTTTTTAAGATTTCTTACTGCTGGCGCTATTTTCTATGATAGAATTTATCTGGCTCAACAACATTTCTCGAAACAGGTTGGCAATTGCATTGGAACGTCAGACACGAATATCGATTGATTTGAGTTCTGAATCCTAGTCAACGACTTGCTCATGCACCAATTATGTAAGAATCCTTCCGCGTGGTTTTATTTTCGATTCGTGTCATCACCTCACGTAAACCATGATCTTTTTTTTTTTTTTTTGATTGACTGATATGTGCGGAATTGTCTCTCAGTAATCTGTTTTTAGACAGTATACTGCGGAAGGTGCATAAATTTATTTTTGGGTATGAATTGGGCCGGATTGGAATTGTAACAAACTTTAGTTTTGGGATGTTGGATTTGCCTGGGCCACTTCTTAGCGGGTTAAGGCCGAGCTTGTTTCGGCTATGGTAGATGGAGGAACTGGATAGTTCCTTGGCCGATTTTTTTCGGATTTGTTTTGTAGAAAAATCCAGAACTTCATCCGAGATTTATGTTGGAGTCTCGATTTAGCTCAGCATACCAGATTCGAACATGATTGGTTATGAAAGTGCCTAGCACGGCCGAACTCCAGAACTTTTCTAAAGTCCATTTTTAAATCCCCACCCAATTCTGAATATGGTTGGGATATGGTTCCCAAGTTCTATTCAGAATGGTCGAATTGTAGAACTTCATCAAAAGACACGTTAAAATCCTAATATAAGCTGATCTTTCTTATTAAAATCCTAGCCAGCTCTGCAAAATCAATTTTAAAGTTGTCGGTTGGGAGACGACCTGGTTTCATTCATTATATCCGAATCCCAAAATTTCGTCAAATTCAGCCTGCAAACCGAATTTGACCATCATTTGTTGAGAGGTGGCCTAGTTCTATTGAGCATAATGTTAATGATTGTCACTCATCCAATTCTGCATACCATATTTGACAGTGATTGGTTGTGGAATGGTAAAGCTCCAATGGTAGAGCATGGCATAATATGTCCTGTACAGTATAATTTACTTGGTAATTAATTGAATATTCTTTGGATTTGAAATTTTTGTGAAATATCCAATCCGATAGTTAATCTGGCATGGAATAAGATTGATACTTGTCCAGGAGCCATTGCCTTTGGGATGTCTCAAATATTTTTTGTTAAATACTAATAAATTTGAGAGTAATTTTTAATATAATTTAAATAATTATGGTTTCAGGTAATTCTACTGTAAGTTGTGGAATTGCATTAGAATTAAATTAACAAATGTTTATATTATTTAGGAAGCCGGAAAATATTAATTTAGAATTAATTTTCAGGAAATTTACAGATGTAGGTGAAATAATATTTGTTTGAAATATTAATTGGATGGTTCACAAGCCATACCGATTAATTCCATTTTTTGGATTTTTTTAAATTTTAATATCAACGCTCTTGATTGGCTTCTAGCTATATATACATATTCAAAACAAATTTCTGTAATATTAAGTGCTAACACCACTAAATTACAAAGTTAAAACTAACTAAAGTTGATATTACAAGAAATTCTCATTTTTTCTCATTTTTCTCACCTTCTTGTTTTATGGCGTTAATCGTTTTGGCTAATGAAGCATCTAATAGTTGATTGTGTAGATTAGAATTGTGTTGTCAATGTTACTAACTATCGACTTTATCTAGGTGTCTGTACCGGGCTGATTTAATCAATCAATTTCGTTTACGAAGCCGGAAAGCATTAATTTAGAATTACATTTCAATAAATTTCCAGATGTACGAGAAATAATAAAATTTTTCCCTCAGGTTGCTGATTTATAGAAGCAATTGTTGAAGACCAATTCCATCGTTATCCATTAAACCTCTTAAGCCTTTATCCTTCCTCTAGTAGATTAGAAGTAGATTAGATTGTGTTGTGCCGTACGATCGCTAGGTGCCTGAAACCGGATCGTTCTGTCTAAAAAAAAACCTTATTGTTATGTGTAAACAGGCTGTAGGAATAGGCCCGGCGTTATCCGGGACACTTGTCAAGTACTTGGTCTTACAGTCCAATCAATCAATCAATCAATCAAGTCTATGGGGAGTATTTTTGATGTATATTTTATTTTATTTTCTATTGTAATATTTTTGTGATTGTGATTGTTCCGTATATTGGTCTATTATCAATACTCTGCATTGAGTATTTAATCTGTTTATTTTGTTTATTATTTAAATTGTTGTTACATCTGCTTTAGGTGAAATTTTATAATTTAACGTTTTCTGAAATTTGGCGTAAACAGACCCACCGAGAGAGGCGGCATCCATAATACCAATAGGCCCAAATACTCAAAAGTATTTTGATTATACTCTATAAGTCTTGTAATATTTGGAAATAAGGGAGTCAACTGTGACACTTTAAATCCAACCAATCCAACAGTCGAGAATAGAGATTTGTATCTCCAATTGAAATCATTGTGTTGTGTTGCATAGTTGGGTGGAATTTATACGTGATATTTTCCATGAATGTGACGAAAACACTCGCGCAGTTAGAAAGGCACGTTGCATTGAGCTTTAAAATATATTTTATAAAGAGACTCGTAAATCATCATCCTATTGTTCAGCGCTTATCAAAATCCAATCTTTCCACTTTTTCTACTTAAAATGTTAGATGTTGAGATATGCAAAAATCAAATGATTAATAAACAATAATAGCACCAATGAATTCCTCTGATGAAAGTGAAGTGTTTGAAATTGATTTGAAGGTTACCCCATATACGCGAATATATGACATTTACAGATAAGGTGCAGTAAACATGTACGTACAATAAACGCATTAATTACCTATATTATATCATAAATAAGCGTTAACCAACAAAGCTAATAAATTTATACAATAATGTCTCTAATTAAGACAAACTAATGCACAATTGTTTACCATTACATCACGTTTCAAAGACGAGATCAATTGTGAGATGATCTTGCACTCATTCTAATAAAGATTGAAGATTGATTGTAAATAGTTTTTTTATTCGTATTTAATTGATTCCATAAATTGTAATGTGTGCATTCACCTAATTATGTCGTATTATTTAATTATTTTAATGTAAATAAATAACAATAAGGTGAATTCTTGTATTAAATTAATCAAAAGGTAATTTAATACAAGAATTCACCTTATTGTTATTTAGAAACGATGAGAATTACAACAGCTTATAAAAATGTATATTACAAGACAAGCGGATTAGTTTGTGGGTCTGTGCTAAGCCAGCTGCTTAAATAAATATACATTAGTTCCCCATACCTTTCCCAATTATCATGTTCAAATTCAATTAAGAGCGTGTACAACAAAACCACATAAAATATCTAAAACAATTTACGATGTTTATTTTGTTTAGTTTTATGTGTTATAATTTAATTTAATTAAAGTATAATCCCATTGCAAATCATAATAAAATAGCTCATTTCGGATTATGCAAGAACATAAAAAACATATACATATTTACGAATGCCTAATGCAATATGCAACAAACAACCAAAAAACTAACATTAAATAAAAAAAATCTATTTTCTTAACAGATACACTTTCCATCGTACCAGTATTAAGACGAAGTATAAAAACCTTTCATAAAATGTGTTGTTATAAAATCCGACAAAAACCCATTCTAAAATAATAAAAAAAAATTTAAGTTTATACAAAAGTTTAAATAGTTTTGACATAAATAATTAATTTTTTTAAAATTTTTATATTATAATAAAATTTACAAATTATTTTATAATTGAAAACACAAGTCTTGTAATTATGTGTCTCTCACTTTAAATGCAATAAATTACAAATTTATCGAGAATCACGTATTCACGTACACGTTCGTAGCAGACGACAAAATTTATATTGCTTTTCATTGTAATTGTGGTAAGAGGTAATGATGGTTTCATAACAAAGTTATAATTATAAAATATTAGACTGGTATCTTATGTATATTTAAGATGAGCTGAACCATTCGTTCGTGCCTCAAGATCAGTGTTGTGCCGTATTAGGGTAGACAATGTATGTAGAGATAATTAAACAAAAGTCGTTAGGACAATTTCGAAAGAATCCAAAAACACAAACTTTTTTTTGGAAAAGTAGAACTTGGTACACCGTTAAGTTTTAAATTAAGCACAGAGCTGGCAATCTGTTAATGTAGTACTATGTACAAAATTACTAAATTAAATAGATATTATTATTCGGATTTCACTCGAATGTTCCGGATTTTCCCCTGATTCTCTCGGATTTGGATTTCCCCCGGATTTCCACTGGGTTTCCACCGCGTTTTCCCCACAATCCATCCGGAAGAAAACCCTGAAATCAGAAAAAATCCGGAACAATATGAGGAAAATCCTGGAAATCTGTAGGAAATTTACAAGAAACAAAATCCGGGAAATTCAGAACAATCCAGGTAATCTAGGGGAAATTTGGGAGAAAATCGGAATAAAACGGGGAAATCCTGTAGAAATCCGAGAAAATCCGAGAAATTCGAAGAAAATCCATATAATAATATTTAAAATTAATAAACAAAAATTATTCATTCATTTTGTTTTATTTCTAATAAAGCATCTATTTTAGAACTCGAAATTTTGTTAAGTGTGTTTTTAATAAACACAACTTACTTTGTGAAAAAAAAATTGATAAAAAACATTCTATTGTGAATAGGGTGGGTGATACCATTTTAAAATTTGTATTAGTGTCGCATATTTTTCTGAAATGAGTCAACTTTCTGTACTACATTCATTTCCTGCTGGCGTCACTTAAACATCAACAAAAAAATTTGAGAAACAAAAAAGTTTACAACAGAAGATGCAGTGCTAACATGCTGTGCTAACATGTTCTACCATCACTATTTTTGATACTTTATCGAAGTTTATTTCTCGTTTTCCTAAACTAAAATGGACAACTGTTTCATTTGTGAATTATTTCTATTCTATTGCTATCACCACCTACTAGTACAAATGCGAACAAATTGTATTTCTCTAATTTCGTTCAAGTATCGAAAACAAATTATTTCGTGATAGAGATGGAGGGAATATCACAATTTTTCAATCTAGCAAACTGGTAAGAAAACCAGGGCTGGGATGTTGTACCATTACTATTTTCGATTTTCGACTTTTTTTGTCTCAATTTTCAGGAATCAATTATCATTCTATTTCGCATAAACAATTATGTGTTTTATATCGCGATTTTAAGCTCTTGATATAATTGTGAGCTTGCTCTCTTTTCTACATTTCGATGAACGTATCACGAAAAAATTATTTGGTAGTAAATAGAGTCGATTAATTTAGTAGTCTTAGATATCGTAGAAAAGAAATAGAGTGATGTTTTACTCGAGAAAGCTGAGAACACATTATAAAATGCGTAGTTTTGGAAGTGAAATAGGCTGCCATTTTACTCGTAAAAATGAGACATAAAAAAGTCGAAGGTGAAAATAGTAATGGTACAACATCCCATCCCAGGTTTGATTGAAACCATGCGATTTCACTAAAAAACACTAAAAGTGGAATAACTTTTGCACCATCAACAATTCGAAAAAAGTTTACTTGGTTGTTTTTGTTGCAAATGAGTTCACCTATCTATTGCTTTGTTTGATCTACCAATTTTGAGACACGCTGTGTATGATCGTCTCCAAGAAATAATATCATTATCATAAATGTTGAAATGAACCTATATTCCCCGTTCGAATGTTTCATTTTAAATTGGTTAAAGAGGTGATGTTATGTCATTGGCCCCCATTCAATACTGCAGCCACTTTGGCACAAGACAATTGAGTATCATGTCGGATTACGTGAAAGATAAATTAAAATTGGTTGGGCCATTATTGCAGCGGCTCGAAAACGAACGGTCGAGTATAGTTATGATAATTACAAATATGTAGTATGAAATAATTGGATAGGTGAATAAAAATCTGGTATCATCCCAATGGTTGTACTTGGACCAAATATGTGATCTGATTTATCACATCAAAAACATGTAGGTATGTCTCGAATAGCATGAAAACGGATTTAAAAGGATTGATTTGGCGGCTAAGACCGGTATTACAAAGATGTACACACGCAAGAAATTGCAGCAAAACCTCAAGTTCAACAAATGACGAAAAAGTTTGTTGAATCTCAGCAGCAACCACAACCACCCCAGGCTGGAATTAATTTTGTACCATAAAAACCAGAGCTTTCGATATACTCTTCGATAAGACAGTCCTGATACATTGTTAGTTGCTGTATTTAAAACTTTACCAAATAATTTAAATTAGTTCCGTTATATCCCTTTTCCGACCATTTTTTTTTATTTGTGCCAATTTAAGTCCACCATACATAATTGTTTGCAACATTGATTCTAGTAGGAAATATTCGGACTGGTTGTGATACCATCGATTTCGAATCATCAATGGCGATTGTAATTTTATAATCACTCTGGGTGGATTTTGGTGTCGCGCCGCAACCAAATTTTGTTTTGTTAAATTGAATAGCATTGTATGGAATAATTTGGATCATCGTGAGATAAAAATTCCGTCTCAAATAATATAAAAATTAGGAAATACGTTATTGGTTTCACAAAAACATTGCCTGCAGATCAGCATACGTTCAATTTTCAATATTACCAAAAGAATGACAGAGAATTTTACGTAAGAACTGATCATTTTCGAAATCAAATTTATTGAGAATTAGTTAAATCATAACGGATCAATTAAATTACATAATAGTTTCTGGACATTTCGTGCCCCTCCTAACAGCACAACACGGACACGATAATTTTCGGAATGCGAAAATTCCGTTTCAAATCGTCCAGTCAATATGAACATTTGGAAATACATTGTTGGTTTCTCAACACTATTTTCTGCAGATAAGGATACGTTAAATTTTTAATGTCAGAAGAATAACATAATTTTACATAAGAATTAATTATTAAGAATTAATGTTTTTGCTATATCGAGTGCTGTTCCTTAATTTCACAAAGTCACATCATAAAATATCCCGCTTTTCAGTACGAAACGGTTGAGTTCTATTCGTCGTTTATATTAAATTTTAACAAATATTTAATAGTAATAAAATTAAATAAAAACAAAAATTTATAAATTTATAAATTTTTATGACAGAAATTTTTATGGATTCACATATTTATTTACTTTTTTATTTTGACAACTAAGCTACACAGTTAAATTTACATAGTTTTACTTTTTCACTAGCTGTGTTGATTTTCGATTTTTTTTCGAACTTATACTAAAACAGCCAGCTTCGTTCTTGTCCTATAGAAAACAAATTTTGGAACACGATTTTATAAGAGTGTCCTATATTAATACTTTTTAGTATTTGGTAATCCTATCAATTATGGTTGTCAGCCAAAAAACGGAGTTTTTTTAAAACCTTGTATAATCGGCGATTTCTTGACCGGCAATGGAATTCAGCAAATCCTCAAAAAATAATTGTCAAATTTGGGATGCAGAATTGGACTGAGATTCCAACTTGAATTTTAAATGAAGTCGTGGAAGAAACGGTTCGCTATTCCAAAAAAAAAACAAACTACCTAAACTCTAAACCAATCTTACAAATTCAAAATTCGAATAGTGTAAATTCCAAAGTTTATGTATTTTACAAAAAGTCCGATTTGCAAAATTGCATTATTTCAATGGTATTGCCGTTTCTTCAACTAACAGAAATAAATATTACACTTTAGTACGTATTACACTGTTAAAATATTTCTTAAACAAATTTTAGAATGTTTTAGACTCAATTATTATGTTTTAGACTCGTGTAACTTGAAATGGAAAATAAAATAAAATTATTTTTTTTATGTTTGTGGTTTTACTTCAACTCCGTTACAAAGTTACATACTCTATGAGCCTTGATGGTAAACCTAAAGATGTTTCTAAAAATTTCTTAAATTTGCTTGATAAATTTTTTGCAATTTATGATTGCAAAACTGACGAAGAATACTAGCATATTTCCTCTTTGATATAAAAAATTAAAAAATGTTAAATTTAATTTGTGCATATCCTGGGTGAACATATTACATTAAGAAAACATTGCATAAGAAATCGCATAAATAATGGGCGTCAATTAAAAATCATACAAGAATGCTTCAGTTTATTATAATATTATGCTCCAGTTACCAGCCAAACCAGGTCGTTAATCAATTGATTGATTTCACATCATTTATAATTTCACTTTCAATCCTAAAACAGTTGGTTGTTGTAATACGCGTATACGCGTTGTACTTATTTTGAAAGATGCTTATTTGGAATTCATTAAGCATTATTCGAAATGGTAAATATTGACAAAATTATATATGGACGTATATGTGAAATAACCGATCGTGTCTTTGAATGCCGAAAATATTTTTGGAAAATAATTTAAAATTTTAATTTGCAATAAATCAATCAACAGAAAAAAATGTTTTGTACTTTTTTTTTATATTGTAATGTAGAGGTGACGTAGACGCACTGTATGAATATTTGAGACGGCGAAATTTTATTCGATCGACTTTATTCGATTGTCTTTGGTGTCGGTCACCTACTTAGAGTGTGTTTCAATTGGTTTAAATACCGCATAAAAAGCTAAAAATTTAAAATTGAGGTGAATAAAAATGTCAAACTTTTTATCTGCTTCAAGAGCTGATAAAATTTTTATGTGGAAAACATTTGGCTGACAAAAATATTTGTTTGTAAACAGCAATTTATCATGTACAAATTTTGAGAAAAATCGTAATGATTTAGATGTAAACCAACCATAATTAACTAATATACATTTAAATAGTATTTATTTACATATACATATTTTCATATTTAAATTAGCTATATACGTTCATAATTACACATAAAATAAGCAACCATGCTATTGTCAAAATTTTATCTAATTAAAACAGACAAAAAGTTAAAAAGTTAAAAAAATTACCACGATTTTTTTTTTAAATTTTTAACTTTTTATGAGTCATTTAAACCAATTGAAACACACACTTAGGTAGAATTTATTTTAACAACTTTGTGAATCATTTCTTTGGAATTTAAACTTGTATACAGGGTGTTCAAAAATCCTGATATGGCCAAATATCTCAAAAGGCTTAAGATTTAGGTAAAAATGAAATATTTGGACGTTATTGAGTATACAAATGTAGCATATGGCAATGAGAGAATGTTGGGATGATCATGAAACTTCAATTTTTTATTACGGAGTCCTTTAGTTGGAGCTAAGGCCTTTAAACAATTTGATATTTCGATCTAAGCTGCTCGAGTTATGAACAAATCAAATTTAATGGAATTAGAATTACTCCAGATACACCTGGTGATCTTTTCGAGTAGCAGATGATCAATCGTTTGAGTCGACATCATCTAGACTGAGAAAGTACACCAGATTGTCAGTAGCTGAATTGGGGAGTACCAGCGCTGGTCACATGACATCATGGAAAAACCACATTTCTTATACCTCCGAGCCGTTTAGCAAACATACAAATCGAAGCATTTATCCGACCAAAAATTACCTTACATCGACCACTCCAGGCCACCTAGGGCATTGTAATTCAATAATGGTCAGAAGTTCAATTGGCCAAACTTCACTTTCATAAATATGCTCATACATATACAAATGTTTTAATGAGTGCAGATTATATTTTCAATTTGTTAGAATCTGGTCAAATACACATTAACGAATCAGGTTTTATTCTCCAAATGATGGTTTTAGAGGTTTGGTGTTATCCGGATGTTTTTTCAATAAAACAGAAACAAGCTTCGTCTTGATGTTAATAGCACACAACAAGATCGACTTAGACAAAACTCCTCGTAGAAAATTTATCTCTCATAGTGCAAACTTACACAATGGCGGCCGATTTATAGTATAGTTACCTTTCAAGAGGTCATTCGAGAATTTAAGCAAGTCCCATACAGTGTATGCTGCCGTTCAACGATTGAGAGCTTTGGAACACCGCTTTGCCCGAGAATCCGAATTTAATCACTATATCGTATCAAATTTTGTTCTAATTACGGACTTCGAAAAAATGTATCGGCAAGTCAAGGTTCCAAAGAATCGTGCAATCATTTATGTAATCCATCCGCCACTTTCGCTCGACCTCCGTCACATATGTACTAGCAATATCTTCTACAGTGTTGAAACGAATCGGCACGAGTATTAAAACGAATCGACGATGCATAACATCTACGTTGATGATTTGATGACCGGGCAAGATATTGAATTTAATATTACCTAACTAATTAAAATATCCCTATTCCGGCCCGCGATCACAATTGTGTACGTAAAAATCGTGTACGAAAGATGATCACGAAAAAAAAACAAAACGAAATTACAAACTATGGTTATTTATATACACATTTGTGTGGACTTACATTGGAGCAAAAAAAAAAATTCTGGCCGGAAGATGGCTATCAATTGCTTGCTATTGCGACATGGTTTCAAACTTCGAGAGTGGAGATCAAATTTAACAACGATTTGGCTTCAAAATTTAAAATTAAGATATTGGATCTTAATTGGAATCCCGCAATGGATCAGTCCACATTCACTAATCTTAAAAGAAATATGTAGTTCATATTGGTTTTTTGGCTCCTGTCCTTATCGTTGTAAAATTTCCGGCCGAATCTCGTTAACGACTTAAAGAAACAACTAGAAATTCGGCAGGAATCGCGTAGTTGTTGTATTGTCGGACCCACGTTAAATGAAAATACCAGCGCAGTGTCTTAAGAAGCCATAGCTGTGCCGAAAGAAAATGTGAGCAATCTAAAAATACGAATCAGTCAAGTAAAAATGTGTCTTGTTCCTCCATTTAGGTTTTAGTATAGATTACATTATATTGGGTGCCGCTCTGGAATTCCAACTTGCTATGAATTGACGAACTCGCTAAATGTGACTGAGATTGCACAAAGCCCCAATACAGAGATCGCATAGAGCTCCAATTCCTAGCGTGTATCTATAATTGAGAAATGGAGCCATAATTTGAGACCATTTTTTTGCATGAAATCACAACTTTTAATATTGCCATTATACCATTTTTTAGACGGTTCGGGGAGTATTTCTCTACATTATCAACCATCAATAGATCCGACAACATATAAAAATACGGCCATATGTTATAATTATAGCGACTGTTCTGAAAGATATCAAACAAATGTAAAATATTCTCCAGGTGAATTATTTTAAGCATCTGACATGCGCGCGGCGTTAAATCGGAACTCGTGACATGGCCTCTATGTGGCCTCTAGCTAACAGTTTTCAATTGCATAAGTTTTTGTGTAATTTTCAGTTTTGTTTCCGAGTTTCATTAACAAAAAGTTGAATCTGTGTGTGGTTTCGAATTTTGTAATATTTACCAAAATTTTATATAGCATTAATAAATTGTAACTTATCCTTAATAATACAACTTTTTATACAAACGCTTTTCTAATTATAATTGAATATTTTACGTGTATTTTTTTATTCGAATATTTCAAACATCCTGTATATGATCCAAATAACCACTTTTAACGAACTAACTTCCAAAACCACGGCATATATATACACTCGTGCATACCTATCTCAAGCACGGGTTAACTAAAAATGTATGAAGAAAATAAACTTTGATGAAAATGAATCAATATATTCAAATAAACGTGGCATTTGGGTAAGAGATGTGTACATGGCAAGTACTACCAGTCAACTGCCGTGCGGTCGAAAATGAAAAATGAATGGTAGATAAAAAGGTACTTACTCTCTTTCAACACAGCGCATACAATTTTAATTGTATCGCATTTTGACAAAAAATGGGCACCGCTGAAGGCGGGGTTTAATTAAATATTTTTTTAATCCCTAGCACACCAAATGACAATTTAATGTTTAATCAATAAATTTCTTAATTAAAATTAATTTCTGATTTTAGTGGTTTTATGTTCATACGCGTCGAGCAAAAAAATTTAATTTATACAACAACGCCTAAAGCCAAAATTCTTATAACTCGGAACGTGAAAGACAAGACATCTTGGAGATACATAAAATGTACAAATATTTTTAATTCACATGAAATCAAAATGCATTTATTCACACAGCATTTTACGATAATTTACGGGAATTTTCTAATTTCAGTAAAATTATATTTGTATGAAAATCGTAGTGCAATTTCGAGAGCGGATTTATTGCAATTATACGAAACAAATTTTGTATAAAGATGGAAAGTGTTGCTTATTTGGCGATGAACTTTTGATTCGTTATAAGTTGTTTTATTTTTATTGCATGTCAAATTTCCAATTCAATTCAATTAATTTCAGTCTGTTCCGTTCAAACACAAATAAAGAGAAAAACCGACAGCAATTAATAACGCGATTAGTTAGACTTTTAAAGAAGTTCTTTAAATGACATTGTCCTTTAAATGTTATAGATTCATGTTTTTAACACTCGTTTTGATCCAGCTTGCTTGTTTAAATGTCAAGAAATTGGTTGATTGTCACTTTGATCGGTTTTTTTAATTTATTTCATTTGTTTTGTTTAATGTCTGCACGGAATGTGTATACATAAAATTTATCGTACGATAAGATAAGCGCACATGAAGCAGTTTAAAAAAGATTAATGTGGGGTTCGCGTGGTACTTGGCGTGGTATTTAATTTTAAAAATATTTTTATTTTCGTAAAGGTGACAAGTATTTTTAAATAGAGATAAACATACATTGACCCCAATCAACTGACCACACCTATGGCATCTCTGTTTTTGCTAATCATCAAATGCGGAGGACTTTGATTTAAACTCATTATTCAAACACAAGTGGATACTGATGTAAGAAGTTTTGAATTTGGGAATTCATTAGAGCTTATCCTAACGTGTAAAAAATAGCATATGGAAAGAATATCACTCAAAATCAAACAATGTTCGATTGTGAAATCTAATTGGTATTCTTCAAATGGATGTGACAAAATAGATCTTAAGAAATAAAACAAGAAAGTTTAAGGCAGAGAGAGAGAAAAGAAAGTACAAAATCTAGATGGTCAATATGGTCCTTGAACGGTCAATATGGTCTTTAAACGATACATTTCTCGAAAATAAGGCAACCAAATCTAGAAAAGAGAGAACTCGATCGATAATAACTCCATTTAAAAATAAATAAGCTATTATCAAAACCATAGCGTCTTCTAAAAAAGTTCATTAAGCTTTACATTTAGAAACGTTAGACAAGGCCTAGCAATAAATAAGAGAGGTCCAAGATGACTACCTCGTGGGACATCAGACAATACTTTCATGTCTCTATAAATAAAGTGTTATTTAAAACAACTTTTTGGGTTCGGTTCGTCAAATATAATAAAATCCACTTTAATGGAAGCGGAAGGACATCACACTTGAGCTGTTCCAGTTTTTTTTACAAGTAAAACATGATCCACTACTTCAACACTATCGTGGTGATTCTAATGCTAAAGTTAAAAAAAATTACGATAGGCACTGTTCGGTGACATAGCCGCAGGGGTTGTTAGGCGTAGAATTACTCTACTCATATAAAGGTAAGTAATTTTGGCGATAAAAAGATAGTTTTGAAACATTTTTGACCCATTTTATTATTTTACATCACAGTTTTATGAAGAATATGATACAAAAAGTAACAAACCGATGAACGAAGTTCTGGAGTTATTTTTCTAGTGAATGACATATCTATGTAAGTATTTCCTAATGTACTTGGATAATTGGTCGGAACCATATCTAGATTGAAATGGTGCTTCAAAAACTCAAACGCTCCTTCGCTCCGTTTATCATCTACATTAAAATCACCTATTAAAATTATTGGAACCTCCAATAATTCCACTGTATTCCCATCCACTGTAAACCGTTTATTTAATTAATTTTGAACTTTCTGTGTATTGCATTAATGCCGCAAAGAGTAAAAGTAATGTAAAAGGAACCAAGTATAAATTTTGATGAACCATTCAAAGTAACATCCACTAGACAAATATTACCAACTGAATCGATCAACTGTCTTCTAACATTAATATAAAATTGTCGTTCAATAAAATCAATCTACCATTTAGCGTTGCAGCGCAAATTTGAGGTTCATAAAAATCTCGTGAACACTTTGTGGCCCTGGTAGGGGAATTTAATTAGCTATTTAACTGTGACTGGGATTATGACCAAAATTTACCATTCCACGCAAATGTAACTTATCCTTACTCAAAAAGATGCACGGATTACAAAATATGCTCGCTTGAAAATAGACGGCTTCTCTTGGACACGGCTTTTATTGGTAACGATTTGCTTGGTCACGTTGATTCAGCTTATATATTGAAAAATATATTGCAATATCAATTAATATCAATCTGCCGTTCTTTATTTTCATTTATACGCGCTACTCCCATATTAGAATTGTGCCAACAAAACTTGTAATTGTTCTTTATCATAACTTTTGACATAATTGTCAAATTTGTATAAATTAGAGATCAGCATCGATCTTTCCAATGAGATATTGACCACGTTTCTATCATTAATAGTTTTGAAAATATAAACGTGTATGTAGACATCAAAATCGCGTTCAAAATTTGAGAATAAAACAAGATTTGTCACCAGTTGACCGTCCGAGGTAAACCCCATGCCGGTTTACAAAGCTGGATTTTTTAGGGGGATACGGTCGTTGGCCATCGATTCACATAATTATAGGAATAGCCAATAATATTGAAATACCGTGGTAATTTTCGATATTCGTTCTCAGTCTACTTCTAAAAAAGCCAATTTTTCAAAACATGGATTACCAAATTGAAGCAAATACTCCACTCGCCAAACTCAAATTGACAAGGTACGTCAGTGGTTCAATCAAGGAACAAATGCACACTCTTTTAACTCAAAAAGGTGAATTTTGTCTAGGCTACTCATATTCACATTTATACATTCAACAGAGCGTACAGAACGTTATCTTTAGAAAACTGAAATTGATTGTTTGGATTTTTACTAAAATCTAAACCGTCATTCTCTCTCGAAGAAGGGACATGTACATTTTCAAAAACTGCTGCAAACTGTCAGTCATTCTTTGCAGATCACTAACAGTCAAAGAATTGAGAGACATGTGCATGGGTATATTTCTACAGTTCCGTTTCGAATCAACGTAGGCTGCGTACCAATCCAAGGGTAAATCGTTTACTACGGTAAAAATATATTTTAGTACAGATTTTTTTAATCAGTTTTCCATAGAGTTCTTGAAAAATAATTGAATTTACCGAAAAATTTACTTAAAATTGACTTTTACCCTTAGATTGGTACGCAGCCTTAGCTCCAGAAACATTTAGAGTAAAATATAAGAATTATACAAGACGATTTAAACGTGTAAATTGAGATCTGGGAGCACTAAATATTTCAAAATTTATCTATTGTTCAATTTCCATCTTCATTATTTTATAAAACTGATCAAAATAAGCGTTCAAACTAACCGTTTTATCTCGATCCCAATTATTATTGTCCAGAAATTTGTTTAAAGCACCATAGCCTCATTTTTGAAAGTTGAAAGACTCACAAGAATTAAAATGCACGTTAAGATTAATACAACTTTCAAAAATTAATTGGTTATCCTGTAGTGTATGAAAACTACTCGAAGAACGCCCACGATTATCACAATCAATGAACACAACAATATTGCTGCTCTGGTCCTCGATGTTGTTAATTACCAACGCAACAAAACTAAAAAATATGTACGTTCGAATTCAGAAATACCAAAGTATTTTCGTAACGGATATCATTTTCATATTGAATACATTTTCGTATCGTTTTCAATAATAGGACCCCTGCGCCCCTATTTCTAAATACGAATATGAATTCGTGCAATTGTAACACAAATTCGTACCTACTTGATGCGTTTGTCAATTGCCCTTATCTGAGAAAACGAATTCGAACAATATTTAGACTTCATTGAAATTGAAAATTCAAAATTAAATTGTTTTTTGGAATTATAATAACATTATTTATTTTTAGATTAGATACATAAAGGGTTAGATAGTATATTGAGGGCTAAATAAAATATTTTATAGAAAATCCTAAAACTCAAATTCGGTTGTAACAGTATATTTAGTCCAATTTATGTATGAGTACAAAGTAATGCACACACAAATATACGAGTACTATTTGAGTGTAAAAGTTCAAAAGTGGTATATGGCTGCGGTCCAACAGTTGGGTAAATCATTTACTATGGTAAAAAATCGGATTTAGTACAGATTATTCGATCAGTTTGCCATAGAGTTTTTGAAAAATAAATGAATTTATCGAAAAAATTACTTAAAATTGACTTTTACTCGACTATTGGCCCGCAGCCTTAGAATATACTATACATTCCGGAATTTTTTCAGAATCAGTAATGAGAATTAGATGCTGAAACTGATAGAACTCTAAAGATCCCTCATAAACTTCTCAAATGTTCACAAAAACAATACAACATAATCAATAAGGAACTTTAGGCTAATCAATTTGAGATTGATGTACGATTTTAAACAATTATTATACTTATTTTCATTTTACCAAAAATCATTTTATTTTCGTTTTCAACAACAAAATGTCAAATAAAATAATTTGTTTCTCTAATGACGGCTTTAAAATTGACGAAACAATGATGGTGACCTAAAATATTAAAAATAATTAATAAATATGTACAATAATGTTTTGAACGAAAACAAAATTTTTCTTTATTAACGTTTATTATATTAATCAAGTTGTAAAATTTAATTCCATGTCCTTAAAAAAGATTTCCCTTATAGCAAGGACACACAAACAACTACGTACGATCGTATTCAGAAATAGGGGCCCTGATTTTGTAATACGGGATTTCAAGTCCAACCCTTAAGGTACACCGAGAGAAATTTGTACATCCTATTAACGAACTCATTTTCTTTAAAAAAGGTTTAACTAAATTCATTATATTTAAGAATAATATTTTACAACAGATATATTTATTTAATATACTATAATATTCTTTACATGGTTGATTAGTTTTTTATGATATAAATTCTAGATTACTCCAATACAATCAAATTAATAAAATAAAATTTAAATCTTTAATAAATAATGGCAAAGATTATTTCTAAAATTTAAGAATATTCATGAATATTGTTTTTACTATGTAAGTAAATTTCGTTAATGCAAATTTACTTACATAGTAAAAAAGTATCAATTTAGTAAGCACATCCAAAATTTCATATAAAATATTTTTAAAACAAAACTTTCAAATCAAAAATGGATGGCCATGAATTTGATATGAAAGAATTTATAGATGTTTCAATTCCTTCAACTTTAAATATCTCATCAGTTGGTCTGCAACTCGTTGCCAATCAACAAAGGTTAGAGAATTTACGACCGCAATACCATAACATAGATGGAGCATCTTTATATAATAATCAACTATAAATTCTTTTATCAACGAGCAGCACATTATTAATCAAATTAATTAAATTTATAACATCTTCAGGGATTTACCAAAACTCAACTACTACCAACATTACATAAGTAATATTATTTTATTATATTATATTATTTAGAGAAAATACGTTTATATATTTTAGTATTTTACCTTAGTAGCAAAATGGCAATGATGTCCCTTTTTCCTTCCAGTTATCATCTGTAAATATAGCTAATACTATTTTATTCTTTAGGAAATTAAGTTGACCTGACAGCACTGAAAAGCATGAAGGAACAACATATTAAAGAACTTTTTAAATGCGAATCGTTAGAAAATTTAATTAAATGGCAAAATAAGAACACAACCTGCGCTACGTGCGATTTAGCAAATACGGTATCTGAGCGTTCTCCCAGCGCACAAGATAAACAGGTTTACCTGAAAGAAATCTTGACATTATTCCGGGCAAAGCACTACTATTGAGTTCCGGAAATAAATTAAACCCTAAAGAACTACTTATTATATAAATAATAATACTTCAATGGGTGGTTACACAATGCGAAGAAATTTAGAAACAAATTGAGCATTATTTCCCGAACGAAACTACGGTAAGTGGAAAAACAGCAACATATTCTTAAAAAATGTTTGTTTTAACTCTCAACCAAAATATATTTCAGTTCATATATTTTGAAAGACGTCAAAAAATGAAATCTAAAGGACAACTTTATGACAGATGTAACAATAGAATTATAAAACTTCCACCAAATAAATCTTTAATCTTGGTGATAATTTTAATATAGTAATGCTTACCAAAATTATTTAATGTTTCAGATGCGGAAACCGCTCGCGAGTTATGTCAAAATTTGGAGTTTAATAGAATCGACAACAATTTAGATACATGCTAGAACAATTGACATTATATCCTACATATAGACTGGATTGGATTAAACAAGTTAGCGACAAAAATATTAACTCATTTATTGATGAATGTCCCGATTACAGTCGTTCCGGAGAGATTCCGGAAATATTTTCGTACAGTTTGATCGGTTTTGTAGCGACATAACTTCACTAATGGTTATCTAAATTGTAGAATCACTTTCAAAGAAGTTGTTTAAGAGTATCAGCAACAAAAAATGTTTCAGGTAATAAGAGTAACAAATTTTATTTTTTAAAAAATTCATGATTTTTTTCGATTAAATTTAGAGGCTCGAACATATTGTGTGATTTTAATGCATGCGCTTATAAAACCAACGACAAAAAAAAACTTTCAATATTCAGTACATGAAATTCTTAATTAAAGACTCTTAAAACTCGCTTTTGAAACTCTTGCCAACATCACAGGATATCGATAAATTTATTGAAGTTCAAACAAATCTTAAGTCGAAGATTCAACAATTTTTATTTGTAATTGGCGTAAACATATACAGTGAAAATCAGTATTTCGTATACTATGCGATCGTTTAAACCATTAATTTTAAAATGAATATAAATGGCGGTATAAACATTCAGCTCAAAACAAAATATAAAGAATTGTTGTTGTAAAAATCGTCTGTATTTTTTTCTTGTAAATGAGATGTGTATGTGGCAACGCTTTTACAAACTAAAACATTAATTATTTAAATTTGGTCCTAATCAACCTTTTAACTTTGTCACCGAACATATCCATTTTTTGCTCAATTTTGACACTCAACCAAAAAAAATACTTCGTGACATAACACCAAATTGGTAAACAAATTGAACGACAAAGAAGCAAGAAAAAATATAAATAAGAAACACGAAACAATTTAAATATTAATTTTTATTTATTTGTATAATAATAACTAACTTAAAAGTTATAATAACTAACTTACGCTTTGTCTTAACGACCTAAATCAAATATATTTACAAATGTGTATCTTCATTCCCTTAATTACCGAATTAATTTCTCCATTAGTTACAAGTGACCCTAGTTCAAAATCAGATTTTGCCTACATTAGATATACGTGCTGAATAAACCATTTCCCGGATCTTCTCTTTCCATTTGATAACGATAACTAGATCAATACCCTGTGTGTTGCACAAACAAAAAAATATTTTAAATTCTATTTTAACTAACGAAAGTGTATTGTATTGTTTACCTAGTAACTTTTACTTTTGTTTTTGAAAAATTGACAGGAAAAATAAACACAGTTTCCTTTGATTAAAAAAAAACAAAATTTCGTAATATTCGCATGCTCTACATAAAGTTAAGTAACTTGATGAAATTACGATTGCTTATACATAATTTAGTAATTAACATCAATAAATCTTATCACATTTTGACTATATTGTAACGAACAAGAACAACAATGATAAAAATTAAATTCTCTTATCAAATTTTTAAATCTTCAGGATTCATAAAATTTAATGAGCCTCGCACTTAAGACAAATTGCAGCAACAACGCAACAAAATATTTTAATTGAATAAATATCAACTTTCAATTTTTTACAATTGAATACTCATATAGATCACAACCAAACATTATTAATTGGTAAGAAAATTTTAAGTGACAGTAATTAATAAATTGCACTACCTTAGTAAGATAAAAAAAAATGTTGTTACCTTCAAATTATCTTTTGACGTGGCCAATTATGTTGTTTACAAAACTCAGGATAATTTATAGAGGAATTATTTTAAGCAAATTAAAACTATAACAGTAAATTTTCAATGAAATGTTCATATAATTAAAATCAGCCATAATGTTGGTGTCTGGTTATACAAATCGGTATCACAGGGTGGGGTAACCGGTACATGTTTGTATATGAGAGAGGATTCGGTTTGGGATGATGCAATAATGTTGATCGCTTTCATAAGATTTATCGAAATGTTTTATTTTAGAATTGATAATAAAAAAGAAATTAAAATCGAAATTTTTGTAATGAGGCTGTTAATAATGGTTTGACCGAGGTCTTTGATTTTGTACTTTTATAACAATATATATATAGGCATATGTTTGTAACTCGTTATGTCTGTAACAATACTATACATTGTAACGCAAAAATATATTTCTTTTTATACTGGCAGAAATAATCAAACGCAAACTGCATTTCATAAATAGAACATATATTAAAAATTTTATATTTTAATGATTTTATCGCTAGAAGTGAGCAGTGAGTTAGAAACCCTCATCCGCCAATATTCTTAATTAAGTACCATAATTTTAAGTACTTTGTCCCGATGTCTCGTCGCGTTGATATCCTATCTTTGTGGTATTTTAAAGAGAGGCCTCGTAGAAAGAAGGGAGAATCATGTAATAACGGGTTAAAGAAAATAGTACAAATAATGCGAATTGGTAGGTTTATTGAACGAAAAACTTATTGATTGAAGGAGTTGTTCAATATTTTTCCACAAACATACAATTATTAGTCAGATTGTTATCTTTAGTATAATCTTGATTTATATGAAATAAAAAATTCTGATTGACGCACCCAGTTATAATAGGATTCTATGGAACCTAGAGTAGTCAGCGTAAGAAACTTTAGCTGGGGCAGCATGTTGTAGGCCAAGAATGGTCTTGAGTTGATTGATTGATTGATTGGACTGTAGAACCAAGTGCTAGCCAAGAGTCCCGGATAACGCCGGGCCTATTCCTACAGCCTGTTTACACATAACAATAGGAAGGATAGGAAAGGTTTTTTTTTTTTTGTTTTTTTTTTTTGGGGACGGAACGATCCGGTTGCAGACACCTAGCGATCGTACGGCACAACACAATTCTAATCTACTTCTAATCTACTAGGAAGGATAAAGGCTTAATAGGTTTAATGGATAATGATGGTATTGCTTTGATCTTCAACAATTGCCTCACTAAATCAGCAACCTGAGAAAAAATAATATTATTTCACGTGCATCTGGAAATTTCCTGTAATATAATTCTACATTAATACTTTTCAGCTATCTAAACAAAATTGATTAATTAGATCAGACCGGTTCCAAATACCTAGGTGAAGCCAATAATTAATAACATAATGAAAGCACAATTCTAATCTACACAACCAGCAATTAATATTTCAAAGAAATATTACTTCATAACATCTAAAGATTCCTGAAATTAATTCTTAATTAATCTACCCTACCGGTTTCCTAAATAATATAAATATTTATTAATCCTCTACAACTCCATAACTTACAATAAAATTTCCTGAATTCATATGCTTATTACTGACTACTTAATTTATTTAATATATGCAACCTTATTACTTACACTTCACGGTTCAAGTTATTAAGAAAAAGGCCAAGAATGGTCTTGAGTAGCATTAAAACCCATAAGACGAATTACATGCTTCTGATGAACATAAACTAGGTTTAATGTAGTCTGACATACTCCACCCCAACAAGTGAAACCATATTGAAGAATTGAGTCAACCAAAGCACAATAGATAATCTGTAGAAGATAATTTAAGCAATATAACCGTAGGACATATATTTATTATTTTCCTTGCAACCAATAAATGTCTATTTTTCAAGTTTTCAACTTGAGACTTCCAGTTCAGCGTTTCATCTAATATAATACCCAAATATCTAAATTCACTTACTTGCGTTGAGGACCGGCCAAGTGGTGCAGTGGTTAAAGCTTCGGCACTTGGACCGGGAGGTACTGGGTTCGAATCCCATCAGAGGCTAGATGCAAATCGAATTTTCATCATCGATTACAATCGGTGATGTTAATAAACACAACTAAGACCCTCTGATGGAGTGCAGAATTCAGCGCCGACCCACCGTCCATGTCAATGTACAGGTTGACATGGAGCTTGCAATGTGCAGGTGGTAATTGTGTGAGTAGGTGAATAGGTGAATGGGTTAATGATGTGGCGTGAATGCGTGGTATCACAATGGGCCAAAAAATGGCTTAAGTGTCAACCACTGAAACCTAAACCTACTTGCGTTGAGGCGCATGATTACTACCATACTGATTAGTTTCGTCGTTTGAAATGCATGAATTTAGTTTTATCACTTAACAGAAACTTATGTACTTTCAACCAAATCAATAATGATACTAAATCTTGCCCAATGTGAATATTGTATGAAATATCCGGACCGGAGTATATAAAAGATACATCGGCAGCAAATTGAACTGAATTGAATCCATTGAAATTCGGTGAAAATATTCCATTAATTTAGACTAAAAAAATAGCAATGGTCATAACACCGCGCCCTGCCCTATCTTGATTTCCAGGATTTTTTAAAACTTGGATAACTACAGATTTTGTCAGATATAGCGGAAACGTTCCTGTTTCCACGCTTAAATTAAAGATAAAGACTAGGACATCCACTTAAAAACAGACAAGTAGCTTTATTTTTCTTTCAAGGGATGTATCACATAATATAATTCGCAGGGCGTAATGGGCAAGAAATAAAAACTGTTTACTGTGTTTTTACTGTCCTTAATTAGTCGTTTCTTGTCAGTGATTGCTAGATCAACTGTTGAGATGTTATTTGTACCGACACTCGTAAAGAATTGTAGCTGGATCTGATACATTGCATCCTGACTGAGAATTTATTTCTTTAATATCGTCAGACACATGGATACTAGGGTATTATTTCATTATTTCAATATGGGTTGAGTCTCGGAGACCCATTTTAAGTTTGATCTGTAAAAAACTATTTTAAAAACTATTTTCATACATTTTGGCCCAAATGTATTTTAATGTGCGTTATACGTGATCAATCAGTGCGTCATCCGTATACACGATGAGTCTGATAGACTCATTCATTGTCCTATTTAAAACAAATGATTTAAAAGCAAGATCATTTGTTGTAATATTAACGCTCGAGATTTATGCATCGTTAGAGAACTAATGGGCTGTTGTATATTATATTTTAGATAGTCAGTGAGAATTTTTTTTATATAAAAGTGTTTTGCTGTTGCGTGGTGCTGGTTCATTTATTTTGTAATTCTAATTTACATACCAATAAAGTGAATGGCAATCGAACAAGTGATCTATTGTGCTGCATGTCTCCTCCTGAACTAGCTGGCCGAATGAATAAACAACTGCGCGGGAGTTGTACCAAAAATATTGGTCCCGAACAATCGCAAAAACTAGTGATTTGCAGTAACAACATAAATAAATAACTTTTTAATTGCTTTTTTATACAGGTAACCCTCCAAGAACACGGTATTCGAAGAGCACGGTTTCGAAGAACACGGATACAAAAATAAAACAACAAAAAATAAAACGTAACGTTTTTCTTATTTTATTTTTTGCAGTCTCGAACAACACGGTTTTAAAGAACACGAAACGAATTAATCGTGTTCTTGGAGGGTTTCCTGTTTTTCAAATGAATTGTAATATTAATATGTTGAATTTGAATTTTTAAAATAAATTTTGAAATATATAGTAAACTTGATTTTAATGTGAAAATCTGAGAGACTCATAACATACGTTAATGTAAGTAAAATGACCCATACCGATGAAGGTTAAGACGAAATTGATTTTTGTAATATTGTTTTTTGGATAAATCTATATTTTGATGTACTAACTCACACAACTTTAGCTGTAGCTTCTTAATCTAAGTAGGACGTTTTTTTACTAATCGACAAAACTTATTTCGTTTACGAAAGAGATTTAGAAGATACATAGTTGGACATCCATATACATTCAATTTGTGTGATTTTGATCTAATTTGCAGCTAATGGATAGAGAAAATTTCTATGAAATTGCCAAGCGCTACTGATGCATCTTTACAATTAAGAACCGCGCCCATTCTTCAAATGTGAGTAAATTTTATAGTTTACTGTAATCGCAGTACGGGAAAGTATACGCTTTTTGTTTTTTTTTTGAGGGGACTGAGAGCGAATCTGGCTGATAGTCAACATTTAGAAGACAGTGGTCTGTGATTCGCAAATCCAATACCATACATGTAACCTCAGTGCCGTTTGTGTAAAATTATCAATTTGTTGTGCGATATTTGTTTAAATTGCATGTTTACACAGCTTAAACGTGTCTGTGGATCCCGAGTGCCGTCGTTGAAAGCATCCACTTTTGTTCCAATCGGCGGACATATTTAAGTACGGTAAATGCACTAATTGCTCGCTCTCTATTGCGTATTCTTGAGCAGGTTTACCTTCTAGTAAATGAACCTAAAATTAAATTTTGAATAATTTTGGGAATGAAAGTTAAATTGATCTCATCTCATAAGGGGCAGAAGAAAGCAAAGAACCAAAATATTTTGTTTATCTCGATTAACTGTATTTTCAGGTGTTGACATTAACGTTATACTTACGCTAGCTGAGGTTCAATTCGTGACATATTTTGAAGAAACCGACTTATCTAAAAGTCTACAATAAGTCTGTTCTTAAGTAGATTTATTTAACTTACTTAAATTTGTTACTTACTTATTTGTTTCTTACTTAAATTTGTCTCCCGAAAAAGTCAAACAACGCCACAATAAGTCAATTAAAGAGTAAATTCACTGTAAACTTTCAACTAAATAGTGGCAAAATAAGTAAGCAAAACGAATTGAAACAACGTCTCAGAAGTAGAGATAAGGCCACTTATTTGAATAAGTCTTTGCAAAAAGTACCGCTTGCAGTGGTATGTAGTAATTTTGTGCAATTTTTTTTATAAGAATGGCAAATCAAATTGTTTCAAATAATAATAAAAAAATAGATCAATGGCTAAAACAGTTTTCATTTTATAACTTTAAAACAGATCTAGATATCGAGATAAAACAGTGACAAAAATTTTAAAAACACTTGATTATGATTACTTATCTCAAAACAGATGCAAAAAACTTAAAATTGTCATTAATTTCAAAATTGCACACAGTCCCATCAAATTATTTACATGTATAGATAATAAAGCAAATAAGCAAGACTAACCAATTTTAACCCAATATGTAATTTCGCAAATATTCATTTACACCATCAAATACCGCAGGCAATTCAGACGGCATTTTTTACTTACATCGAATAAATACGGTGTTTACCAAACCGTCTCGATTCTAGTAATAACCTTATCTGTCATAAATAATTGCATTTATAAATGATGCATTCAACTCGCTGATATCTAATTTACAATATTGTGCTGCAATTTGTACAAATCTAATTTCGCACAACACGCGTTTCAAAAATGTTTTTTTTGCATCATTACGCAATAATTTATTAATTAAAATTACTGATTTATAATCGTTTTTCCACCTGCAACTAATTCGCATTTTCTCAGTAATGTTGATCGAAGGTAAACATATATCTATGTATTATATACGATTGCACGACATGCGCATTTAATTAAGTGTACAAATCGTGTGTAAAGATTACTTACCCAAATCTAGCCATTTAAATACAGTTAAGAATTAAGAAACAGTCGCACAAACAGTTTTACGTTATTATCTAATCGCGATTACAAATGATGATTATGATTTTGTGTATTTAGGCGGAGATTACACTTGCAAAGCTTGGGTTTTTGAAAGTTTACGATTTTTCATCCGGTGGTTTAATTCTATTCAACTACGTAATCGCAATCGTAAAACACCACAGAAGCAAATAAGTGTACGGGTTTTGATACCATATACTTTGATCAGCAAATCTAATAAGTTTTGTGGTTTCTGAAAGGTCATGTAACTTTTGTATACTATTTTATTCATTTGTTGAAGATGTCATTTCACATAATGAGTTTTTAAAATTTAATTTAAAATTACTGTCACGTTTTGGTTAATCTGTTTTTTTTGTTCACATTATTATTTTACTTAAAACATAACGACACAAATTGACATGTACGAGTACATTGAAAACTTTTAAATTAGTTTTGTCTTTTGTTGTTTTTTTCGTTATTTTGATTTTAAGTTTTGGAAAATATTAATTTGTGTGCAAAAGACAAGTGCAAACAATTTCTCTTATGATGTAAATTATGGTTTGAGGTGAACAAACTATTTATTGGTATTTTAAAGAGTTTTTTCAAGGAAGTCCGGAATTATTATTAAAAATGTCTATTTTGCTTTAAAATATGTTTGCTACAGAATAACACATTATTTCCAGATTTTTACTACTAATCGAATTCAAATCATGTTATTAATGTGTTTAATTAAATTTTGTATGAGAAAGCTAAAAATTTCAGTTCAACGTATTTTGCCATATTTCTGCCGGCTGCTGATATAGACATGCATCTATAAACTCCAACAACGAAAATGATGATTCCCAATACGACGAAGGTTTTAGCTCCAATTTATGTAATAAAAAATCCGGCTACAGGTGTTCAAAATCTGGATAGCGATGAAGAGCTTTTTGAGCATGTTTTAGAGAACATGTTGGTCGAGATTTACGAAGAAAAAAATTTGTCAGACGAGAATGGGTAACCTTGGCCATCCCATAAGTCGATCCAAAAATCAGCTCCAAAACAACAATTCATTAAAGAAACCAATTTGGAAGACAAACTCTCAGACGCGATCGATGTTATTAAAGAAGGGAGTTTAAAAGAACGAAGTATTTATCCGGAAGTTGAGCTCTTTGCTAATTTGTGTTCCTCGGTTTTCCGGCGGCAACCTTGAAAAAAAGAAGACTAAAACAACCTTAAAATTAACGACCGTTATATACGAAGAGGAGGAATCGCATTAAAATAATACTAACGTTATACTTTTAAATTATTATTGAAATATTTTTATTATTATAATTATTGAAATGAAGTGCATTTATTTGATTTATTTAATTTAATTTATTTTATTTATTTATTTGTATGAATTATTTAAAATAAATACCAATTTATATAAAACCAGTTTTTTTTAAAGAAACTAATAGAAATAATTAAAATAATTAAACATTTGCTCTTCCAACATTGAAACTTTTCAATTTCCACGCTAAATTATCTCTGCGGGTTGAATTTCTTGAACCAAATCTTAAATTTATTGTATTCTTCCTACTCAGTCCACTGCATTTATCTAGTACAAGTGAACATTTACCGTGTGTTTGTTTTGTAAAAGATTTCTTTGACCGCTTGATAATAAAATTATGAAGGACTACAATTTCTTGTATAATGCTGTCGATAGTTTTTGGCCAAGCTCGAATCCGTGCAAATAAAATTTTGAACCGGAAAACCAACACTCCGAAAGCACGTTCTATACAATTTCTTTTAGTTTTCATATTTCTATGCAACGGAAATGCAGCATCGCCAATAAAAAAAGATAATTCCTTGCCATCCTTACGTTTTGGAAACGGTTGATCAGCGGGGAAATTTTATTTAATTTTAAAAAATCTATTGCCAAAAGCTGATTGTTTAAAAATTCCTCCGTCATGGCTTGATCCATACGCTCCAATGTCAACAAACAAGAATTTGAGATTTGCGTCACATATACTGCCATTAAATCAATACTAAAGGATTTTTTATAATTGTAGAACTATGTTTCTGTCTTGTTAGGTCATTTAATGAAGACATGTTTACCAACAATACACCCCAAACAATTTGGAAAGTTCTACATATTATAAAAATCTTGTACATTGTGTGCCACTCAGACTCAGTTGGTGGCTTTAGATAATTATTTTTAAGAGCCGCCCAAATAGCTTCGCATACCTCAAATATAATTTTTGACACTGTCGTGATTCATACACGATTCTCGTATGCTTATCAGAGAATTTCCTGATGCCAGGTATCTGAAATAAAATTTCAAAGTAAATTAGCTAAGAAAAATTATAATTATTCATTATTGTTCCAGCATTATTCTGAGGCCTGGTGATATACTTTTTCCTGTGTTGTTTTTTTTTCTTTTAAAGGAGACTCCAATGTTAAAAGCTCCTTATATTCTTTTATTGTCATTCAACAATATTTTTTAAATTTTTGGGATACTTATAGAGCTCTTTGATCAGAGTTTCATAAGATCCAAATTAAGGCCTCTGTTGCCAAAGTGGATGAACCCAATATCGCCTCTGCGGCTATGTTAGCTTTATATGCTACAGTTAACATTGGCATAAGCGCAAAGTCAAATTTACGGTCATTAGAACTCACATTCTTCACTTTTAAAACGACACAGTTTTCTTTAGTAATTTTAATATGTAATAGTCACACACAGATCGTTTAACAGAAAAAATTAATTTTGACGTTTAAAATTTTGACAGGTAAATAACAATTATTTTGAAAAATTAAGCTAGTTTTGCTTTAAGTTGTTCCTATTAATTGGGTATGCTCTTCGTAAGACAAAAGTCATAGTTGTCATAAGCCATAAGTTTCCTATTGGGGATGCGGTGGAAGTTTACCAAGTGTTTATATAAAATAAAATGTAACTTAGGTTAAGAAGTGATTTGTCGTAAATTTATCCTTAATTTAAGTTAAAAATCAGAGAAAATTAAGAAAACAATTTTGTTTTTTGACGTGGGTTTCTTATTTTTTTTATAAGTTTTATTACCTGGGTCGTATTTTTTTATTTTAGTTTAATAAAACGGCGAACATTTCATGTGCTACGTGATTTGCTTTTCAAAATTTATTGTTATTTTAAATATACTATAAGTACAACTTCTTACAATAATTTTAATGTAAACATTTGTTTTTAGCTTACCAAAATATGGAGAGTTAAAAAAAGCAATGGTTGAAATCAATTGGCTTGGGTGAGCAAGATGAACTAAGTATACATTCATTTGTTTGCTCGATACATTTTGAAAAGCACTATTTCATGCCACAAACATAAGAAAATCAAAAAAGATCGAGATTAAAATAATCAATCATTCCCACCTTGCTCATTGACGTATCAACTGTGGATTTAACGTCAATGATAATAATCTTCAAAATACACGCCCCAATATTAATCAAACCGCAATTCCTTATCATACTGAAGAAAACATGGTTGGATGCTAGGAACACTCATATTCTAAATCTGTCTCTCAGGACGTTTGCCCTAATTCTATAGATGACCCTGACGATGTTATAGGGAGTAATTTTGAAGTTTCGGATTTGTTTAATTGTGAAGACATGGAAAATTTGAATAACGATGATATTTGTGCTATAATGGTTTAAATCCATTTTTTAGCCACACTGTTAACGCTTGTCACTTATAAAATTTAATTAAATTGCTTCAAAAAACACTTAAAAAATTTCCTTATAGTGACAATATTTATTTTGTTTTTGGAATATCGAATTCGAAATATTATTTCTTCTTCAGTTCCTTTTTACAACTATTACCTATATTGTAATAGTTGTAAAAAGGAACTGAAGAAGAAATAATATTTTGAAATCGATATTGCAAAAACAAAATAAATATTGTTAAAGCTATGCTAAATCCTTTATGCTAAATAAATAAATAAATATTGTCACTATAAGGAAATTTTACAAGTGTTTTTTGAAGCAATTTAATTCAACGATAATATATCCGATTTAAACAAAAATAATACTAGCATTCGTAGTGGTACTAGTTCTTCATCGCTTTCAATTGTTAAATTATTAAACCATAATATACATACATACGAACAATTTAATAAAATAACGTTAAAACGAGCAATGACCTCCTCAGAGACTGAGAGGTACTACTTTCTACGAGTCCAAGCAACAAATTACGAAAACAAAAACTACAATTTTTAAGGAATAGATACAAGAAACTGGAAAAATATGAACCTACGACAAAAAATTAGTAGACAAAGAAGAAAAATTATAATTTGAGTCACTTGATAGACGAACAAATAATCTAATTCAATTGTTTAAAAAATAAGTTATAACGTTCTTCAAAATCTAATTAGTGTAAATATTTTCAATGATGAAGATATACTCATTCCCAAGAAAACATTAATTTATTAGCTCATTCTATCATAGAAAAATACTACGACATCCAGTTAAATTATTTTGTAACCAAAGGTCATTTACATTAACAAAAAGAAACCAGTTTGTTTCTTTTTTATATTTTAAAGACATGTGAAATAAGCAATCGGAAAATATCAATAAATGTATCGATTAATGTACTTATATTATAGGAATAAAAATGTAATAAAATTTAAATATTTTTTTTAATTTTAATTTATTACATTCGGCCGAAAAATGCTAAATACGGCCCTGTTAATTTAGATGATTTCTCTTTTACCCTCCGAATTTGACTCACTTGACAGCTGCTTACATTCATTCTATATAATCTAATTCTATGCTGCTCTCCAGTGTTGGGTAAACCAGAGATGAATAAAACAAAATCAGAAATACGTACCACAGGCGAGCCCACATAGCGTTCTACATACTTAGCTTTTGGATGCCTTAAATATTTACAAAGTCGATATGTACATAACTTTCGCCTTTGAGCTTCTTATGAGCAAATGGCTACTGTACTCATTATGGGAATGTCGGAAGAAGAGCTCTATATATACCTGGGTGTACGCAGCACTCACAGGTACGTAAATTAACCCATAAATCGTCTAGATTAAGTGGTCAAAACTCAAGCGCATCTGGGCGAAAAACATTAACTTTAAAATGTCTCAGAAAATGTTGATACTCAAAAATTAGTAATTTTGTAATTTTGCGAAGAAAATACCTTAGTGCTAAAATTAGTACCATTCTCCACGTATGTGAAGCGGGGGAAACTTTGAAATCTTAATTCTATTTTTATTACAGATTCGGATTCTATAGTTAAAAGAACATAACATTTGTCTGAATTATTTTTTTTTGTACTCGACAAAAATCAATACGATTCTGAAATATGTTTATAAGAATAAAAATATTGAATATAATTTTAACATATGAGCTTATGAAAATCAACTTCCACAAGAAAATACGGTGTTGATCCCAATACATAAAACCCTTCCATTTCTTATGAACTACTGGTAAGAAAACATATTTATTAAATTAATACAGCCATGTGAAGCCATCGGGAGGTTTAGCTATATGCTACTTTATCATAAGTTAGGATTCAGATGTAACAAAACAACTGATATTAGTTTCGACTTTGTGTATTACAATTAAAAATTGGCGTGCCAAATGTTAATTAGCGTGTTCCATTGGCATGAGCAAACTACTCACAAGTACTTGTTTTTACTCACATCTACTCATACTCAAATGATGGTGTAGATGTCGAAAGTAGTTATGCACAAAAAATCCGCCAGATGGATTTTAGTTTTTCAAAATCCAATAGATGGCTTTCAATAGGTTAAGGTTATGTTAAAATGTCAGATTCAAACATATGTTTTGTTTACTTGTGTTTGGTGATACATTTTAAAAACTTTAATTAAATAAATAATTCATTTCATATTTAAAAAAATGGGTGAAAATAATTCGGAAATCGATGCAGTGAGTTTTTACACTAACAAAACTTTAACATTTATTTATTAATATGTATTTTTTTAACTAAGGTTATCGTTCAACTAATTGATGAAAATAGTAGCGGGACCAGTTTACTTTATGCATCGTCAAGCTCGACATCTCTTTCATCTTCAAACTCGGAAGAGGATATAATTGTAAAAAGGGCGTGTGTAAAAGATTATTTAGAAGTAATCCCATAATATACCGAACTTCAATTCAAAAAACAATTCCGATTGTCCAGAATTGTTGCAGAAAAAGTTATAGGTATGTAACTATAAATGTACATTAAATATCTGTTCATTCATGTGTATCATATAATATGTAGTTTATTATTTCAGAACAGTACAGCATAACATTTTTGGAAAACTTAGAACACGGTGGAACACCGAATCCTTTATCGCGTTATAAAATGGATGGTCAAAGAAAGCCACAGATATATAGTATGGCCTACACCAATAGAAATGAAACCAACTAAAAATTTTTTGCAAGAATGAAGAGCTTACCTCGGGTAATTGGAGCGATAGATAGTAGCCATATTAGAATTAATCCTCCCAAAATCGACAAAAAAGCCTATTATAAAAGAAAAAAAATGTACACCGTGTTATTGCAGGGGGTTGTAAATGCCGAAAAAATGTATTGACTGTGGTGAACCTGGATCTATGCACAATGCACGTATTAATGAAGATCCATCGTTAATTATACCAGGAAATGTGTTGTTGAAAGGCCGTTTTCGCAGACATAAGTTTTTTAAGACTTAAGTCCAAATTTAGGTTTTATGAAGAATATGACGTCCGTATGTTTGATAAGACTCAATCCGAACAGAGTAAGCACAGTGGAGCCCGACAAGAAATATTTGAATACATGGACAATCAAGGCTTGTTAAGTTAATAAAAACAATGAAACTAAATTTATGTTTAAATAGAAATTTAATAAAATAATTGATTAATTCATTTAAAGTAAATTATATATGTCTTTTAATCAGAGCCATCAGTTTAAATTAAGGTTATGTTTTACTTCTGTAAAAAAAAACGCGATCTATTGATTATCTATTCACAAGTACTTGTAAGTAGTTTGCTCACGCCAATGGAACGCAGTGAATATTGGGTGTATAACTTAGTTTTTTGTATTTTTTAAGAGATGGCGTAACTTTAATTCTAAACATAATTTTACAAGGATACCTATGGCGTGTTAAAGTGTTGACATTCCACATTAAAATTTAGTTTGTCATTATTCGTGAAACCGTAAACAACACAGTTTTTAATTCCATTTAAACATGTCGAATTTCGTACCAAAAAGCAGCGTTTGTGAGAAGAAGTACATGTTTGCTTTAATCAAAAGAAAAAAGCTGCTGAAAGTTTTCGTTTGCTTTATGAAAGTTATGGTGAACACCAAAAGTGGGGATTTTGATGTCAGTAGGAAGGAACGTTCTGGTTAACCAAAAAAAAACAAAGATGAAGAATTGGAAGCATTATTGAAGGAAAACTCAGCTCAAACAGAAAAAGAACTTTCAGAACAGTTAAATGTCATTCAAGCAGCCATAAGCAAACGTTTACATGCCATGACGATAGGCCCGTCTTTTTAGCACCCCATGTCTGAAGGTTTTAACAAAAGTGATGATTGAATTCGTTTGGTCAGGATTGGTCACTAGTTTTTATCGTTTAAATAAATAATGAAAAATTTAAAAAAATTCTCGAGTAGTATCTCATTGCAAGAAAATCAAACCGTTTTTATCCAATTTCGTTAGGTAATCGTTAGGTTAGGATTGATGTATGGTCAACATTTTGATGTATGGTCAACAATGGGTCAGTTTTTATTGCGAAGAAACAAAACCAAAATTAATTCAATAAAATCAGGTTCGTCGCTTATTTGGGAATTTCATTTTACAAAATTAATAAAAAATCCAATTGGAATATACCATTTAAATGAAAATATTATTTTTTTTTTAACACGTTGACTGTCAGACTGTTTTTTGAAAACTTTCCATTCAGGCCGCGTGGGCGTTTATGTCCCACGATTTACAGTTGTATTGCTTGTTTTCTCTGGCCACAGAATGGGAATTATGTGAATTCAAATATGTATCTTGTATTTTCGTTTTCGTATCGTATTCAGAAATAGGGCCAACAATTTTAGTTTTGGTTTTTTGCAATAAAAATTGTCCAATTGGTGAGCTTACGTCAAAATGGCCAATTCTGACCTAACGATTACCTAACGAAATTTGATAAAAAAGGTATGATTTTCTTGCAATGAGGTGCTTCGCGGGAAATTCTTTTTTTTTTTTTTTAATTTTTCATTATTTATTTACCGTTTAATCGTAATTGACCAAACGATAAAAAATAGTGACCAATCCTGACCAAACGATGACCAACGGATTCAATCATCACTTTTGTCAAAACCTTTACATGGAGTGCTAAAAAGGTGGAGCCAAGAAAATGATCCAAACAGAATGAAAATGGGCACTACATGAACTGACTGAATCGTTTATTGGTTTGAAATTCTTTGCTAACAAAACACCGAAGATGGCATTTTTTGTCTCAAATTGTGTGTGACTGGCGATGAAAAATGGATTTACTACAATAAACCTAAACGCAAAAAATCATGGGTTCTTCCAGGCGAATCATCCACATCAACAGCAAAACGAAACATTCATGGAAGTAAAATTATGTTGTGCATTTGGTGGGATCAGAAAGGAGTAGTGTACTATGAGATGCTAAAACAAAACGAAACTATTACTGGTGAACGTTACCAACAACAATTGATAGATTTGAACCATGCATTGAACGCAAAACGTCCGATTCCAGCCAACAAACAGCGTAATGTGATTTTGCTGCACGTCAATGCTCGATCACAAGTCACAAAACAAGTAAAAAATACGCTGGAAGTACTTAAATGGGAATTTCTACCGCATGCTCCCTATTCCCCAGATTGTGCCCCATCAGATTACTATTTGTTCCGATCAATGCAAAGCGATCTTCAAGATCAGCACTTAAGAAACCACGAAGAAATCAAAAAATGGCTCAACGAATGGATCGCATCAAAAGACAAAAATTTTTTTTCGATAGAATCCATAAATTGTCAGAAAGATGGTCGAAAGACATAGATAACGATTTTTTCTGCGAAAAAGTACAAAAAACTTAAGTTATACTCCCAACACAAAACGCTTCCAATTCAACTTTTGGTTGCTTTTGGTTATCTGAAATTTAATACCCGATTTGTAGCAAAGTAGCTGACATCTGCTTAACAAAAGGCGAATCACAGATTGCTATAAGCCAAGTAGGAAGGAAACTGTCAAATCAATGAATTCGGCAATTCTCGCCCAAATTTTAAGCGTAGAAATTAACGGTTATCTACATTGGATGCAAATCGTGAATATTTTTATTTCACTTAATTTATTTTTGCTTACATTATTTGTTTGTAAATAATTCTTCAATTCTTACATACATATTCAGCCATTATTCAACTCTAACATTTATTATCCGTTCAGTGATGTGATATTCCGGAATCTTCGCACTTCCTAGTTAGACGTACTCGTACCTTTGTTACAATTGTACCTACATACTTAGTTTAAAAACGCATTTTAAAATATTTTCTACCGAAATAACGACCAGAGGGCACACAATATTAATAAGCATTCCTACTGTCAAACATCTTCCAAGTTACATAACTCAGATGCAAAAGTTTTACCTTACCTGTTGGCTTGGTAACCTCATTATAAAAAAAAAATAATCAAACCACTAAGTACAATCAATTATTTGTTTAAATTACTTTTAATTTTATTTATTCATTTACATGTTTCAAAAGAAATTATTAAACAACATTCATTCATAATTCCCTCTCTCGTTTGTTTCATTATTATTTAAGATATTTTTATTTATTTTTTTTTTGTTTTGTTTAATTTAAAAATAATTCACTGACCACATGCACACAATAATTAATAATAAGAGATTCACACACAAGACTTTCACACGGTTTATGGTATAATATACGGTATACATAAGTAGGTAAGTGTTCTGAAGAAGCAAAATAGAAAATGCATAAAAACAAAAGAAAAAAAAAGAATTTGAAACTAAATTACATAAGTAGTCGTAGTCGTCGCGTTATTATTTATAATATTTACAATATTTTAATTATAATTGTAATTCAAATTAGTTAAAACTTATTGTTTTTGTTAAATTTCTTATGATTTGCTAATGTTACTCTTGTAACTAGTGGTGATTTGTTGTGGGAACGTTTGCGGCTGTTGTTGATAGTAATGTAGTGTTTGTTGATGTGTCTGTGGCTGCTGTTGTTCTTGTTGTTGCTGGTACTGTGGTTGCTGTTGGTAATAGTAGGTTTGTTTGACCGGCACTTCAACGTACTGCAAATAAAATAAAATAAAATAATGGTTATATGCTTTGATTTATAAACTATTTCGTATTTACTAATCCGTAACTTTTTACGTCTATACAAAGCTATAAATAAATTTATTTCAAAGTTCATTGTCGACTGCCTTGCAAAAATTTGGTCTTGTAATAAACAATTTCTCAAGGTAATTTTTTAGCATCACATAATTGCTTTACTTAATATGCATACATATATGATTAAAGAATTTTATGGTGGATTGGTGGAGGTATAAACTTATATTTAGAATGTTAAGGACGAACGTATTAAAATTTATGTTTTGAAACTTTGACATTATTTGTTTTTACAATTAAGCTATCAAGCATTAATGAGCTGCTGATTTGATAGGTAGGGCTAAAGATCAGATTCAACTTATTTTAAATTACATGTGAACGAGCCATAAATGGTATGATTGGGTAGTCAACATAAATATGGGACAAACAGCAATAGTTTTGTCCTTGCATTGATGACATCAAAATATTTATAAATCAAACAAAAATTTACTTTCTTCGTTTTGGTATATTTTCAAATATTTTAATAAATTGGTTCTGGAAAGGTTTTTTCATTTTTTGAATTCAAATTTATTAAAGAAACAATCTCGTTTGGACACATTATTTAAGCATGTAATTGTCGGTACCAAAAAGGAAATTTTTTTTTAATGAGTTTTTATGCAAAAATATTTGTATGTTTCGTACCTTTAAATATGTGCATGCCTCATATTTGAACGTTTGTATCATGGATATTAGAAACAGCTTGTAAGTTTTGCTTAGTTTTGCAACATAATCTTTTATTATGACATGAATTACAATACAATAACATGCATTGGTACGTTTTGGCTCTCGGGTCATTAATGGCCCAGTTTTATCTGAAATTTTTTCGTTTTGGTATAGACCCGAGATGCCATTAAGTTTTGCGATAAGTTCCGGTCTCAATCTATTTTATGGCCCAGTTGTTGCTCAATAAAAACTGGTTAAAGTTTTTTATGCATCTTGTTGGGTTTTGATATTGGCTATCGATGCCTTTAAGGTTTTCGATTAGTTCTGGTCCTAAACTATGCCAGTTCAGAGCAGCATGCGATTACATCAAGGCTTTAAGGGCCATTAATGGCTTAGTTTTAACTCAAAAATAATCAACAGTTTTTTCTCTGTAACCTTGCTTCTTGGTTTTGGTATTGGTCTGCGATGCCATTCGATTTCTCGATTATCTCTGGTCTTAAGCTATTCGAGTGTACCGAGGTATTCGCTTTTAACAAGGTTCTCGTGGTTATTTAAGGCCCAGTTTTAGCTCAATAAGCACTTTACAAATATATTTATTTATTTATTTTATTTTTTATTTGAAAAGATACAGATATTTAAATTAGTTTACAGCCATTTAATTAACGCTTAAACATACAACATTTTTTAATATCATTTAAAATATAAAAATGCTTCTTTAAATCATTGATGTGTTGAAAACCAAACAGCCAACACTTCAATTCTTTTAAAAATTTTGCCACTGCACTTTCTGACTTTACTTAACTGGGTAGTAAGTTAAATAGATAGGGGACCAATATACTATAAAATAGCTACGACAGTATTCCTTCCGAGTAAATTAATAACTCATGGATTTTTAACTCTCAAAACATACTGATCAATAGATCTTACTTTTACGTAACCACGTCAGGATACAAAAGGGATTTTTTATCATCTGATTACGATCGGTGATGGAAATTAATAAAACTATGACTCCCTGTCGGAGTGCACAACTCAATGGCCGACCCATCTTCCGTGCCAGTACTAAAGGCTGACATAGAACTGTGCAATGTGCAGTTGGTTCTACGTAAATCTGACCTATAGCCGTACGTCCTCGATTTGGCAAGCACGCGCGAGGTACGACGTCAAAAGTAAAACACGAAAGAGTTGGAGCGCTTAGGCCGCAGAACAGATTGCATAGAATAAAAACATAACATAACATTTCTGTAAAATTATGTCAGGATTCAAATTATGAAGATAAATACCACCCCAAACAGCTAATGCATACTCGATTTTCGAATTCAATAATTTAAAGTAAATATATTTAAGAATGCGCTGAGGACATATTGACCTTAGAAGGTAAAATCGGCGAAAAGAAACCCGGACTTTCTTACAAACGTTGCTAACATGCTCAGAGAATTTCAATTTGCTGTCCAAAATAATACCTAAGTATTTAAAACTGGAAACCATTTCTATTTGAAAACATTTAAAATTACAGTCACAAAATGAACAATTCAAAGCATGGCTAATAATTATATTTGGGAAATCATCCATCTACATTTTTTAAATGAAATATCAAGAACCGTGTTTTTGGGCTCAATATCATATAATGCAAATTAAATCATCTCCTGAACCGATGCTAGGTCACCCTGTATGACATATGCAATATCACATAAATCATTTTTACAATAAACACAGGCTGTATCATCAGTAAACGCCACAGGGTACCCATGAAGATTGATATTAAAAATGGAATTTAAGTAAATTAAAAATAAAATTGGTTCAAGTACCGAACCCTGCGGTACGCCAACAGCAGAGGATCACAATAAGTATTATTTAATTTTACCGATTATGACCTACCTACCAGTAAGAGAGGATTTCAACAAATCTAAAACTATTCCCATAATTTCAGTATTCCATAATTGAATGTTTGGCAATGTCGAAAGGTTTCGTAATATCTTTAAACAGTCGTGCAACTTTTTTATTGTCATTTAAACCATCATATTGCGCATAACTTTTTGCAGAATTTTAGGGAAAGCTGGAAGGAATGAAATAGGTCTGTAATTAGACGTATTTGAAACTTCTCCTCCTTTGTGTAAAGGAATTACTATGGCTTTCTTTAAATCGGTTGGCAAACTCCACTACACATACTTAAATTGCAAATAAAACACAGTGTGTCGGAGATGAATCAAGCAATATGTTTTACAAGAATATTACTAATGGCATTATGTCCGCACATATATGTATTTTTCAAATGGAGACGAGGAATTCATGTTAAAAAATTATTAAAAGCAGAAGCAACTATGATAGGTTCATCTTGAGTAGTTCCTTCATCATCTTTAATTACTAGATCATATTTCTTTTTCATGTATTTACCATTTGTCTCATAAATTATACGACATTGCTCCTTAATATTATTTCTATTTATCAAACTGATATTCGTAAAATTGCGTTCGAGTTTGTTTCACCAAATTAGCAGCATCGTTTTTTTAGTTTTATAAGCTGTTTCCGATGGGTTTTGTGTTTTCTATATAAATTAATTTTTTTTTTAATTTCATTGGTTCTGGGTTTTGAAATCGCATATGACAATTTTTAATTTGGGGAATGAACAATGAGGTGAAATTATAATAAGCTTTCCCAACACAACCCGAATCATAAACACTAAGCAACTTTCGTTTGACAGAGAATCCGATAGTCGATTATAATCCATGAAGGTATAATCTGGAGGCACCTCCGCATTTATATTGATTTTAGAATTATTGTTTATAGAGAAAATAATAGAAGCATGATCAGTGACCTCAAAATAAAGAACAATGGAGTTAATATTATGATTGCTGTTTGGACCCTGTCTAACAAATAAATGATCGATACAACTAGAAGAAATAGCTCATCGACCATAACATGGACCACTAACATGGACCTCAGGGCCGTTATTTGTCCAGTTTTAGCTCAATAAATACTCATCAAATTTTTATTGATTGTAATTTGTATTGATGTATTGGCCCCCGACGTTATAAGGTTTCTCGATTAGTTCAGGTCGTATCCTTTACCAGTGCACCAGGGCATGCGATTCTAACAAGGTTCTTGGGGGTGTTGGCACAATTTTCTATGTAACATTTATTATAAGTTGTGGTGTCGGAGGTGACGATACTTTATTGTTTATTGAAAATTTTTGCTTCTAATCTAAGCTAATGTATTTTTTTGCTAAAATAACAGACATTTGGGCACTGGTATAGCGATTTAAGACTAGACTTGGGCAACATGAGCACTTGGGTCTTGTTAGAATCGTATGCTCGTATAGGCCAATACCAGAACTAATCGAAAACACTAATGGGATCGCAAGCCAATATCAAAACGAATAGTTTTCAGATATATTTGATGATTATTTATTGAGGTAAAATCAAGAAATAGAGAAAAAATTAAAATATATTGATTGAGCTAAAACTGGGCCACAACTGAGCCCTAGCATTTTGTTAGAATCACATGCTGCGAAAAACATAATGGATTTGCGGGCCAATGCCAAAACAAGGAAGTTACAGAAAAAAAATAACGAGTATTTATTGTTAAAGATCACATTTCTATGTGCATCTGCATTGGAATAGATTCAGACCACAACTAATTGAAAAACATAACGGCATCGCTGGCCAACAATAAAACCAAAAGGTTATAGAAATAAAATACATAGAATTATAGAACATTCAATTCTTTAAATTTTTGAGAATAACGAATGTTTTGTTCATCGCTAAAGATTTGGATTACTATGTCTTTTATTTAATTTTGATATATACCGAGTGAGTTTTTTAAGCTGAAACTTTCAAATATCTCGGAAAATAATCCTCTACGATAAAAATGACCAAGATTAAAATTAAATCATTCTGGAGGGGAAATACATTAGTGCTAAAATTAGGACCTCTCGCCCCTGTTTGTAAGGGGAGTGGGGGCAACTTGAAAACTAAGATAGGAACCCCTATTTTTTATTGTAGGTTCGGATTCTACGGCTAAAAGTATTGTACGTAGGATTTCCTTGAAACATTTCTGCAATATGTTTGCTTTAAAATTAACACGTTTTCAATGTAAATACTTGAAATTAGTTTTAAACAAATTGTATTTCTTAAATTAAAAAAAAACTACTTTTAGCGTAGCCAAGGAACAACGACGTGGACATCATCTTTTAATTAAATTAAGTGCTCAAAATGATGGCTTTCGACTTCAATGCACTTATTAATCCGCATTTCAAATGAATGTACACAACTTAGAAGCATGTAAGCTGGAATTTCCGCACAAGCATTTCTTATTCGCTCAATCATATTCTCACGTGCTGTTGGTACTTGTTGGTATACTTTGTCTTTGAGATAGCCCCACTTAAAGAAATCTGGCGAAGTAAGATCTGGTGATCTGGCAGACCAATTTACCGGACCAGCTCTATCAATCCAGCGACCATTGAAATCACGATCAAGTACTTCACGTATGTTACCCGATTTTCAAAATCAACGCCATGAAGATCTTGGTGTAAACTTATATGAAACGGATGATACTTATGTCGGTTCAAAATTTTGCAAACACTGGTCTGGGATAATCCGGATTCGCTAGCTATTTCTCGTGTACTTATATGAGGATTATAAGGTACTGCAGCCAATACAGCAATTTCGTCATTTTCCTCAGTGACTGTTGTTCAATGGGTCCTTTTCTTCGGTCGAACACTTCCATCAGCAGTGAACTGTTTGATAGTCCAGTAAAATGAAGCATGTGACCGAATCCTATCTGAAAAACGCGAAGCGTAGAGATTGACCGCATTATCAAGACTACGGCCAGATTCTCCATAAACCAGGACCATTTCAATTTTTTCTTGTACAGTTAAATACTCCATTTTGAATTGTAATAGCCTTACGCAAACAGGTCTTATTGTTTTCGAAATAATCTTTGAACTGATACGATATTTTTAAAACAAAAAATATCATTTATTTGAAAATAAATTAAGTCACATGTTCCTATGCAAAATCATCGCCGTCGTTGTTCCTGCGTTACGCTAAAAGTAGTTTTTTTTTTTAATTTAAGAAATACAATTTGTTTAAAACTAATTTCAAGTATTTACATTGAAAACGTGTTAATTTTAAAGAAAACATATTGCAGAATCGTATGCTGTTCTCAGTAGGAGAAATCGAAAAAAATTTAATATCGCCTATTACAGCGCCATCTATCATGAATCGAAAAAAATTTTCAAGGAAATCCTACGTACTTTTAGCCGAAGAATCCGAATCTGCAATAAAAAATAGGGGGAAAAATAATATTATCTTAGTTTTCAAGTTGCCCCCACCCCTTACAAACAGGGGCAGGGTCCTAATTTTAGCACTAATGTATTTCCTAATGTATTATTTTATCGTAGATGGCTTATTTTGCGAGATATTTGAAAGTTTCAGCTTAAAAAACTCACCCGGTATAGTATTTTGCATATTCGGGTTATCATTTAAAACTATACAATGAAGTTTCGGGCTGAGAATATTATATTATAACAAGCGCGACAGTTATAACTTTTGTAAAAATAATTTTTTAAGGCTTGCTTTGAGAATACATCACGATAGTAAATTTTTTTGGGCTTGTATCTAGCAAGATATCGTGGTACGGAATTTTTTTGGGCTGATACTTTGAATATTATGGAAATCATAATTTTAACGTTGTCATCGCATTTTTTGCGATACGATTTTGGCAAGCTTCACATACCTTATTTAGCGATAGTTCCATTTTTATATATCAGAGTTGCCGTATTGAACTATGTATAACCATTTTTAGGAATTTTTTTCAGGCAAATCTATATGAAGGTGGCGTGAAGAAATTTCTCTGATTAATTATAAAAATGTTTAAATAATTGTTTAAATGATTGAATAAAAAAATTGTATGGGAGCACTAAGGGGCCCGACCCTTTCAATCATATTACCGAAACCAGCTTATTTTGGTATACTTATAATCCGATTGAATAATTGGTTTGGAAACTTATATAAGAATGGTCTCTTGATGGATTCCCGTCAACCCATCTTATATATGTATACTAAAGGGGAGATAGAAGATATTTCGAAAGAAAATAATAATATAGCGAAGATTAAAATCAAAGGAATTTTCTCTTATATATATTTTGTTCGGTGGCTTTCAGTTACTATCAATTTTTTTACTGTAGGAAAGCTTCTAAAGATATAACTAACTAATTATTTGGTTTTGGTCCTATAGCTGACGAGTTCAATATCAGATTTACAATAATGTTGAAGTGACGCGTTTATTTATTCGAAAATTAACCAATCACTCCAAAGAGACGAGTAGTATAACTTAGCGTAGATAGACGGTGGTGAAGAATTTCCTAAAACTTTCCTAAATTTATAATCGTTTGATAGTATTAGTGAATCTTTCAATTGTTGCTTTAAAATAATTATTCAAACTACAACGTCCCTGAAGAACTGAAATTAATTTTAGACCAATTGAATAGTAAATTGTCTTGGCAATAACATGGTCAAACATGCCAAAAACCACCTCTTGTCATATGTTGAACGGAAAAATTTCAATATATCCGTTCCAGAAACCAGTGTAAGGTTTTGGCCATGAATGAGACTAATATTTTTAAATGATGAAAATTTTTGGAAAATATACCAGAAAGTCGACAATTTGGTTAATAATTTTGTATAAAAAGAGGCAAAGTTGGCGTCTACGTTTAGTTTGATAGTTATAATTTCATAATAACAAAAAATTCCGCATTGAATATTGATATTTTGTCAAAAATAATTAAATTGAATGCGATAGTTCAGTGTGTTATCGGTGTCATATTTTCGTGCCATCAAAATTTATCAATTTAAATTTATTTAAGTTCGTTGCAATTTGGTGTTTTGCAAACATTGAATTAATAAGTTCGTGATTTATTTCTTTGACAAAAATGCCTCCAGTGAGGCGTCGAAATATTGGGCGGCGTACGCGCAACGCAAGCCAACTACTTGATCGTCGAGTCACTGAGACGGATGAAAAGCGTAGACAGCGTTTGGAGGCAAATCGAATTTGATTTTCACAAGCGCGGTTTATAATGTTTCCGGAACAACGGATACAGTCGAGTTCGACTCGCTCAGTTGGAACGTACTCACAAAATAATTTGGAACGTCGACCAAATGGACGGCTAAACGTAATTCGAAATGAACGTTTGGTATTCAGATACGATTCAACAGTCGATTACGGTCGACTGTGGGCCAATGAGCACTGTTTGTCAACATTGCAATTCTTTGAGATTTTGACACGAACCACCAGGATTATATGTTGTGCAAGCGGAACGATCAAATTACCACAATTGACACCGCCACCAAATCCACTGGTATAATTGCTTTCTGGCCAAGATTCTCGGTCGAAGTACTTCTTGCAGAATATACAAAAGTACAACAGTTCATTCAAAATGACATCATTTAGTTCGAATATTATTGAAGCACGAGGTGTTAACCCAACTTTTAGGATAAATCATATTTCGATTTTAACACACAAACCCACATCAACGATTCACACCGTTTCACCGACAAGTGCACTAGGAAATAATGTGGTCCTCCGAGACACATAAATTAAGAATTTTTCTTCAATTTTACCGATTCAAGGACAAACTAATCATCATGCAGGAGCATTGTTCCTCCAGAGAATGCTGGTCGCAAATTTATTTAGATTTATTTTCTTCGAAATTCTGATGATGAAATCAATCAGCGTTGTGACATCAGTCGAGCGTTAAAGTGCGACATTATTACACAACTGCAACAACCCTTACATCAACACAATCGATTGATCAAATTGTTTAAAACTGCACGCTGATTTTCGCCAGACGCTGCCAGTCATTCCAAGATCAACAGCTGCTGATCTTATTTGACGCTTGCTTGAAGTCATTAAATTTGTGGAGGTACGTGAAAATTCTCAAATTAACAACGAATATGCGAGTCGCGTTACAAAATGACGAATGGACGTGTTTTCAAAGCAATTATTAGACATTGGAAGTGGAAGAATTCTGTTTAACGTTTCGACTGGTTTCATTTCATTATCACCTAATTTTTATCCATTCACAACCTCTAAAGAAGAATTGACCACGAAGGTGTTCCCAAATATTGGTGCAAATCACAAAAACCGCATGTTTATATTAGCAAAAGAGCCATTTTGGTACCGAAAAATAAGGACGTAGACGAATTGAATATAAAAATTGTTATTGCCAAGAGAATTTCCTCAAACTGAGTATGCGTCTTGAATGAACCAATTATAGTGGTTTTTGGAACAGACATATTGAAATTTTTTATTCAACATATGACAAGGGGTGGTTTTAGACACATTTGGCCCTGTTATTGCCAAGAGAATTTCTTCCAAATGTTTGTACTCGAATCGAAGTATTGATCGCGCTCAAGTGGATAAATAATCATTTAAGGTATGGTTGTGATATTTAACCTCGTCTTTGAATCAAAAATAGTAATAGGTTATAATTTTGACTGTAAAGCAGATCTCATTGTAGTCTGTTTCATTTATTTCAAAATTTTCTGGTCGAAACAAATATACAATCGCAAACGATTTCGTTACTCGATAAACCACTTTGAGCAATTCTCCTGAAAGTAGTTGTAGTGGTTTTCGAAACTCAAATACAAACATAAAAATAATGATTTTATTTGGTGGTCATATTAATAATATCTTAGATATGATTAAATAAATTAATAAGATAGAATATATAGAGAAAAAATAATTGCGTTGACATGTTTTTATTGATCAATATTGAATCAATTACAATGTTGATCTATTTTCGTATAGCATATTCACTAATACTTAGACATATTTTCGGTTTTAGGAAAAAAAAACATATTACTATATAGGCTTGTGAAATATTTCCTAAACTATTCCTAATTTTTTGTTTTTGTTTTTAGGATAGATTTAGGAAAATGTTCACGCGCATGTAGATAGATAAAACGCGTATAGTCAGAAGTGACACAACTCATTAAATTTAAAATACCAAATTTAATTGCAAACCAACATCAATATACGAGATAATCTGATATTTGCCACCGGTCTCATCTACAGACACTACATAACGTGTAATATAATTTAATGCTATAATTATGGCTAATAAATATAAAAATTATTCATGAGAGCTCGCACGAACCAAAAACTAAAAATTCTTAAGACCAAATTTGGTGAATTTAATTTAAATAAAAACATTTTTACGGAGGTAGACTTATCCTTTATTTGTCATTAAACAATTTAAAAAATTATTAAAATGTCACAAAGCATGTCTACCAAATTAGTTGAATCATTTATTTTAATTTGTATACAGTTGTTTACATATGCCCGAGTAGGTATACCCGTATATCGGTTCTTTTAAATTAATTTAAATATTTTTATCGAACTTTTTCAATTACTTGTATATCATGATTGCCGTTTCTTTGCAAGAAGTTAAACAAATAATCTTAAAAATTGATCATTTATTTAAATTTTTGTACATTTTATGCCTTTTAATGATTTATAATTTTTTTGTATATACGTTGGCGATCGTATATTTCGAATACGCGATCGCAACATGATGGTTGATATTTAAAAAAATTAAAATTTAAATTATTTGATCGACGAATTTAATATCATCTTTATTTAACCTTTACGCAACATTAAATATTATGATTATGTAAAGCGGATGTTCCAGAAGGGTTATAAATACCAATTTATCCGATAAACTAAAATAATGAAACGAACCAGCCAACAACAAAACGATTTCAAATTGAGCGATTTTATTATTTAAAGGTTGATCGCGCGGCGCGGCTCGATCTTCACAAAAATAAATTACTTATCAACGATTGTAATGAATATCGCAATTATTTATATACGCAAAGGTAAAATATTTAATTGAAATTAAGGGTCGCTCAAGATGATTTATATAAGATCGTATTGATTTTAATAAATTTATGTTGATGATTTCTTTTGAATGCACTCTACACACAGTCCCTACCTACCTTCCAATTTGCGCAACCAGACGTCCAATTATTTATTTACAGAAAAAAACCTGACGGCAGAATACTACAAAAAAATTTTACTAGAAAGTTTTCTTGATGTTGCGCTGCATATAAAATTTATTTATTTTAATTACAATTTATGCATTATTAATAATCGGCGAAATAAAATTTATTAAATAATTGCATTTCATAACTTTACGAACGGTGATTGGCGATCATCTTTGTATTTTTATGGGATGTTGCATTGTTGTGCAATTTCCCTACATATAGTACACAATTTACGTATGATAAATCATAAAATAATCTTTGGTTGCAGAGTTATGAACGAATCAATTAGTAGATTTTCTAACATGAGTATCAACAAAAATTTGATTCACTTTGTTGATTGCGGAATAATTTATAATTCACCGCTAAAATCAAGTATCAATTAAACAGTTATTTCTTAATTGAATAAATATGCTTTTAATAGATTTATATATTTAAGGACAATTAAGATAGTAAACTAATATTGTTTTATTACAATGGCGTAACGGTATCGAATTTTGATAATCCGTGGTAAACTCTTTCCTTAGAATTGTTCTTTATGATCATATTTTAAAATAATAATTTTTTTTGTTGTTTTCAAATAAGCGCTGCGGTTCAAATTTTCAACATAATATTAATTAATCACACTGATATAACGTAAACAAATAATATGTGAAATAAATAATATACAGTCACTCACAAAAATGTCCGTACAACCTAAAAATCGAAAAATGTTCAATATCGATTTCATTATTCGATTGTGCATCTAATTGATGTAAACAATTGTAAACAGTTGTAAACAATTAATTTTTGCGTAAACATTATCGATAATTGGTAGAGTATGTAGACAAGTTGCAGATAATGTAAAATATGCCTTTTATTGTTTTAACCATTCCTCATTCAGTACGAGGTTCTCCAAATATTTTATAGTTTTCAAGTTCAGAATGGGGAAGCTAAAATTCATTTATACAAAACTAATGAGAGAAAATATTACAAATATTTTCAAGTTTTCTAATTACCATCTGGCCAGCTTTAGTCATTAACCAAATGCACTAACATATTTTTCCAAATTGTTAAAAGGCCCATTTTTTGAAACTGTCACAGTGCCAAATGCTATACCTATCAACTAATTCCAGTGAGAAATCAAAACATTCGTCTACAATTTTTTATGTTTATATATAGGATGCTTTTTATGTTTCGCAGGTGGATTTTGTTTGGCTGCCACGGAATAGCCGCGGGGTAATGAAAACCCACAATTGATACACCAAAGATCACTACACCCTCGTAGAATAACTGTGATGCTGTAACAGTTACTGGTGATGACTCTCGGGACCTGTTGGAAAATTTTTCTTGTACCCAAATTGGATCAATTAGGTCTACAGAACATGTGGCCGCTACAATATAGAGCCCCATCAGACATAGCTCTCCCTACGATGTAAATTTTACGAGAAATGTTTCACGTCGAATAATGTCAAAAACTGGTCGACTGGACCCCTGATTTGACCTCTCCTGATTTCTTCCTGTTAAGGTACTTGAATGAAAAACCAACCACAACCTCGATGTCTAAGAATAAGATTTACTGAAATAACACCAGAAGTCTGCAAAAATGTTATGTAAATTGTGCCTAAAAGAGCTCGCCTTTGCGCCATGGCCCAAGGCATCCACTTCACCAGCATTATATTCCACATCTAATGTTAAAGACTCTATTCATTTAAAATTTATTAAAAAAGACATCGGCTTGGAACAAAAATGGATCCTGTATTACATAAAATTTAGTAGAAAATAACAGCTTGAGGCCATAAAATAATCTGTCGTCTAAGATCTGTTTTAAAATTTTCTCTCTTTCTTATTCGTCTAACACTCTAAATTTTTTGGTTATAATAGTGTGGCGCCAGTTCCAGCACTCATTTATTTTCGGCGTGACCACAAGCACGTGATCCTGTATATACGAAAAGTACCAGTATGTACTAAAATTTGATTACATCCATTGAATGCGCACCTTCCACCAGCGGAATGATAACAGTTGATGCGATGAAAATTATCGGGCGACATCCGTTTGCGACTATGGCGACAATTTCTTCAGAACATTTGCACTTTTTACTATCCAACATCAATGATAATTATACGCGTAACCTTTTCTTTTAAAATTTCGTAATTGTATTATCATCCAAAAACATGTTTATGTAAGATCATGCAGTTATATATAACCAAAACATTGTGAAGTGCAGTCTACTGGTTTGGCTTAATGGACGTATATCTCAAAAGCCGAGAAATTTTGTCGCAATTGTCAGGCATGTAAGAAAACTGAATGACGTTTTTACTGTTTAATAACGTTTTTAATAAGAACGGATAATTCTAAAATTTTAACAATTATAGTCAGAATAGAAACTCATCTCCTGGTGGCTGCACCATTTTCGAACCAATCTAGATCTGTAGAAAATTAAATTCTTAGAACTGTTGTAGTATATCACTTTTCTTTACGATTGATAATTAAAAAGTTACACGAAGAAATTTTATGTTGAAATCATGACTGGGAATACTCGTTTTTTGAGTTTTGAATTTTCATACGACACAATCCATTCAGTATAGCATGTTTGAACGCTATGTACAATGCATTTGGGATGACCTAGGGTTTGACTCCCAAAATGATGCAGGGTATGACATGCAGGGGTATTACCGGTGCTATGTTACCGACTTCAATCTTCAATTTGCAAACCATTTTGTTTCTACTTTCTTTGTCTTTCATTCTGGGTATACTGTTTGTTCCGCCACATTCAGATTAAGGTGCGTTGAAGCGTGGAACATCCTAGGTTTTATTGCAGGGTATAACAAATTTATAATCTCTTCAGTTCATCTTTACCAGAACTCATTATGATTAATGACAAACTGTTACCAGAATTCGACTTCGATAATTCCTTTTCAGTGGTTTATCCATCGATAAATCTTTGGTTGTCTCAAGACTTCAATAACGGGTGTCCGAGTTAGTTTCTTCGCGAGCGGTTCTCACTCTGAATTAGGTGCGGACTTTAGGCGTATTTCTCTTCACTTGGTCTACGAACTTAAAGCAGCTGGTAATGTGTCTAACGTCGCCGTTTCAGATGAAAATATTTTTTTGTGCATGAATGGTAAAGCTGAAATCACTTCCATAGTGATCAAGGACTGTAAACATTTTATAAGACGTCTGTCTTGCATCCATATAGTGTCACTTGGGTGCCGGCCCATTGCGGTATTGAGGAAAATTTAGTAGCTGATTCTTTGACCAGGGTGGATTCGCAACAGAATTTCATTAGAGCCGAGCCTGTAACTGCGCTAAGCTTTAATAATGTCAAGAAATCTATTAAGAACTATGTTCGCTACGAAGCTAAGCACAATTGGCTTGCTTCCTGTGCCTGCCGGAAGGAGAAATACTTTGTTTGTGTGCCTCTGTCTTTGAAGAAAGATCAGGTACGAGTTTCTTTCGATATTTTTATGAGTCATGGACGTTTCAAACTCTATTTACAAAAAATGAGGCTTGCTCGTGAATCCTTGTCTGATGACTGTCTTGAAGAGGTTGTCTATAGCACACACTTTGTTTGTTGCTGTTCAGCCTTCGAATTAGTTAGGTTCTGGTTACTTAGGTGCAAATCCTTCAATGTTGATCAGTTGGTTGGAGTACTGGTTGAAGCTCTTGCAGCTTGTTATAGCAGAGCAGAACGTTGTTGCGACTTGGAATAGAATCCTCGGTTTACATTATGCATTGTGGCATTGCAACTACATTTTCTTATAAACATGTAACCTTATACATATAAAAAGTCGGCACCTAGGGCGCTTAATTATAACGCATATAAACATAGAAAAAAATCTCTACCACGTCCTACGTGTAAACGCCACAAAATTGTATGTATGTGCCAGGATAGGTGAGTGAAAATTCTAGTCCATACATTTTCCCCAAATTTTCCTTGTAGTCTCAGTATGACCTAAGCCACAAGAAAAACAACCGAAAGTATTGGTTACTAGTGGAAGTTTTTGTGATATTGGCCAAAAACTGAAAATAGCTTATATGGCCGCAGAAAATCTAAAAATTATAGTGAAAATTCTATTCGATAAATTTGTTCCGAATTGTCTCTTTAGGCGATGCAAATTTTACAAAATTTAATTTATTTATATCGTGTAAAATTTACAGATATCATTTTCCATAACAAACTTTTGATTATGATATGGCCAGGTAAGTCCAGCACGAACAGATCCTAGAATTGTCCAAAAGTTACTTTAAATACTACTATCCAAATTTCTTCATAATTCATTAGGAAATGGCGGAAGGCCGGAATATTGTTAAATTTCAAGATTTCATATACCGAGTTCCTTTACTTCGGAGATCAATCAATTTGCCATTTTAAGGATCACTTTTAATATTTTATTCCGCTGAGATGTTTTATTTAGTGAAAATCATGTATCACTACATTCATTATGTATCACTACATAATGAATAAAAAAATTTCGCTGATAATTACATGTAATTACATACCAAAAAAATTCTCTTTAGTGGGAGTACTGCCACTTGCGGCGAGTAGCGCAATTTCTTATCTTCCGCAAATTCTTATTTTCCGCTGTCAAATTTCCGCTATCTTATACCTCATGTCAGGGAACCTTATTTAATTTTTTTCCGCTTGATTGCAATGGTATAAAGTTCAGAGTGCCAGAGTATACGATTGTAATGAGGAAGACTAACGTCTCACCGTTTAATTATTTTCATATTTTGCTTGTTGTTGTTGGGGGTATACCCCAGACAATATCCCGTAGTGACATTTTTGTGAAAAGTTCAAGATAAATTGGATTTTATATTATATTGGTCCAAAAATTCATTGAAAGAGGCAAGGTATATAAAAAATAAAAGGTCAAATTATAATCAATTCATCTATTCAACAACCAATCGACAAAGTTTAATTAATATCATAGTAAATAATTAATAAACATAGATCGAGTGTTACTAAACCAAAATAAAAGGTGTCAATTTGTATTTAAATATTTAATTTTATTACAGAGTTGACGAAATAACGCATTGGTACAGTCATTACATTTATGTTATGTTAACTACTTATTAATTAAAACCAAGTGTCTTTAAATTAAATCGAATGTGTGGCAACGATAAGGAAATTGCGACCAACTATTTATTAATAAAGTTAATGAACAATTTTAATTTCAGATTATGTAAATGTCAAGCAAAATAGTTCAGCCTTAGCTAAAAACCACAAATTTGCCAATTTACGAAGTTATTAAATTTTATCGACGTTATAAAAATTTTTAAAAAGAAATTTCACTCTAGGTAGGTTATTAAAGTCTACACGTAGAACCGTAAGATAAACCTATTATCGTTGTTTGACGATCAAATAAAAAAAAAATACTTTGTCTTGTTATGAAAAAAACAGAGTTTGTTCCGATTTGCCACAGGCAAAGTTTGTTCACTCACTTGTATACATCTGAAGACTATGAAAAGATTGTTTAATTAGTTATATAAAATAACTTCCCGCACATAAAAAATATTTCGCGTATACGTTACATAATTTAATCATAATTATTGTAATTATAAAAAATTTATAAATTCTGTATTGCTTGATAAAAAATACGAGTACAATAGAAATATAAAATGTATTCACGAATTTCAAATTATGAATATAATAGAATCTACTTATATGTGTATCTTGTGTATAAGATAATGATAGCAGATCGATTAGACCGCGGCCGCCGATTATTTTTGCTGAGTCATGATTATATACAAATTATAATAATTTTATTGTATATTGTACGAGATTTTAAATTTTTACACATAAACCGGCATAATAAATATGTATAGTACAAAGTGCCTCTTGTAATCATGAGCTTTTCAAAGTAAAATTTATTTCCGGTGTTTTAACAGGCCAGCCTTATTATTGTCAAATTACAATACCAGAAAGTATGATTGATCGTATTACGTACACGTCTTTTCATATACAAGTGAAATTGTATGGCCGAAAATTAAGTGTCATGTGCCTTTATATAGGTTTATAATAAAGTCAGTAAAGTGAATGTGACTGTACATCTCACGCCTATATTTGGTGATGATTATTTTTATATTACGGCCATTGATTGATTTGAATTTCCGTGAACAGGAAAATCACTTTTACTCTTTTGTAATAATACTCTTGTAAACATATCTTGAATATGGTAATTAATCGTTCTTATAATAATAATTATTTAATACTTTGAGTATTACGTAACGGATGTTTAAGATCGCATGGACAAAATATGTATTTATTGTACACGTAAATTGTACATATGTTAATTGCTATTTAATTCGTTTGCTTTGGGGCGATATTACAAGTATTTTTTACTTATAGTTCCTTAAGATGTCACTTTTTTATTAATAAACAATTGCCTTGTGGCGTACTATCATCTCCATACCAATGAGTTACGCGTTTTAATTAAATTTTAATTAAATTTATTTAATAATTTATCTAAAGTTAATAACCAACCCTTCTCGCATCTCTTGAAAGACATTTCCAAGGTCTGCGACTGGGCCACAGATTCAAACAAAAAAATAGAGGTTGTTATTCCTAAAACAACTCATGTTAATACTTTACGTAAATTATGTTCAAATAAAGTTTAATTAAGCCAAATTATTTCATTCATTATTTGTCGGTATAATTTTCAAGGAACTCTACCTGTGAAAATGTAAAGAAGTTGCTTCGTGATTTTCACCAACTTTCACCAACTTTTCTTAGGCCAAGATTTTAAAAGGAATATGATTACCTTCATAATGAAAAATTAAATTGTTTATAAGTATTAACAACCAAAACAAGAATTTTAAACAATATTCTCCTTAAAAGGCTCTCCCTAAAAATGTATTTATCAATTTACCTCAGATTTTATATCGCTCCATTTAACTTTAGGAAAATCATCCAGGAATATAATTGATCGTTACATGAACCTTTTCACAACCAAAAAATTCTAGAGATTAGCTATTTAATGTGATTGAGGTCAATGCGTAAAACTGGGCCGAAGACGGAGAGCACAGTCCGTGCATTTACATATGAGCGGGCGGACAAATTATTCAATAACTTTGTTAAAAATGAATATTTTCTCATGATTCAAAGTTCATGTGATAGAGGAAATCTACCGCTATATACCCTGTGACTTGAGTCACGTTTTGATTCTTTGGCCAAATTGGAAAAACGGGTCAAACTTTCTGCTCCCGCGCAGAACGTTTTGATACCTTGACTAGTGTAAAAGTGGAATTCTCACCTTTCCATCAATGTATATAAAGTCATCTCATTGATATACGTGGGGAAAAACCAGAGTCCTAAACGTAATGCTATAATTTCATCGCTCGTGCTCTATTTGTTGTTTTTCCTACTTAATCCAGTAAATGAAGGAGGAAAAAAAGACCAACCTGTAAATTATTAGTTGCAATTTTCATTTTCTGGTGGTAAGTGGCACTTGGTACCTCATTAAAAATGAGACCGAGTTTTCAAGAAAACATTTTGTTGTAGGGGGAGAAAATGGCTCCAAAAGACCTGGAAAATTGGTTTTCGGCGAATATCTCCCAAAACTTAGCAGTTAGAGATTTTTTATTCAGATAAGAATTGAAGATCAGTTACTTTTCTACAAAAATGGTCCTTATGATTTTTTTCGCAACATTAATATTTTTAATATTAAAAATTTTCAGGGTACCCTGGACGGGAAAGGGATTATTTGTTGAAATTTTCGGCAGATATGTAAAACATTTAAGATATAATTATTCCCGCAAAGTCACAGTGGTTTTCGATGGCTATGAATGCAATCGTGATAGAATAAAAGGGTCAGAACGTTTGCGACGTGGAAATAACATGTCATGCCCTGACATAAGGTTCGAGCCTAAATGGTTTTACCATTTTCAAAGGAAACGTTTTTGTCCAATAATAACAATAAAATTCGCTTCATTCAGTATTTGAAGGGTGTTCTGGGAGAGAATGGCATTTCCGTTAGACAAGCAGTAAACGATGCAGACTCGATGATCGTACATACGGCGTTGCAGAAATATGCTGTCAACGGCCCGCCAGTTATAGTAGTGGCAAAGGATATTGACATCCTTGTAAGGAAAACAGCACTGACCCCAAAAGATCAACCAATTTATTTCTTGAAGCCTGGAACGGGAAAAACTCCCAGCAAATGTTTTCCTCCAAGAACTTGATTATTACGATGCGCTGCTCTTCGTTAGAGAAAAAATTTTTTTCCATGCGATTTCGGGAAGCGATACAACTTCCGCTTTTCTCAGGAAAGGAAAAACGTCAATAGTCGCCAAATTAGAAGGAAAGGTTACGAAGAACAGAGACACGGTCATTGAAATTTTTAAAACCATAATCTTCCCCACGAGACCGTATTTCAGGACGGGCAAACTGTCATTGCGTCGATGTACAGTGATGATGATAAACAAACCCTGACATAAAATTAGATACGAGATCTTCATGCGACTCACCAGAGACAGAAACAGACACCAAACCGCGCTCAAACTAGCAACCTTGCCACCCACACCTGAAGCTGTAAGGCAACACCTTTATCGGGTATATCTGCAAGTCCAGTAGTAGCTCGGAAACGAACTGTCACCAGAAAAATGGGGATGGAAACTTGTAGGGGGTATACTCATGCCGGTCCAAACCATTAAAGAGCCAGCGGCTCCGGAACTCTTAAAGATGATATTTTGTCAATGTAAGAAAGAATGTAAGGGAACATGTTCATGCAAAAAAGCAGGGCTACCATGCTCATCTATTTGTGGTTCATGTGAGTCCCACCAGTGTTCGAATTATAAAGACAGCCAAGATACGTTATCCGAAGAGATAGAACTAGAGGAAACTCTAGAACCAGAAGGAGTTGTTGGCGAGGGCGACGTTGATGGCCAAGAATTATTATTGGAGTCTTGTGACGGGGACTGTTGATTAACAGATTTATGTCATAATTTCAATGTATTTTTATATATTTTTTTTTCTATAATAAATGAAATTTAAAGAAACTTTATAACTTTTTATTCCAAAAACCTCGATCCGGATGGTTGCAAAAAAATTTGCAAAAATTTGCCGAGAATCTGCAAGAAATTGTTGTTGAGTATTATGGGTAAATATTTTTCACTCTTTAGAGATTATAGTTTACGTTAGGAAAAACCTTTTTGGACAATAGTTTATCATATGGGCAAAACTGATTTTCGCTAGTTTTTCGACATTTGGTGGGGTCCATCCTGCTGTAATTAATCTTATGGTCTGCTTTCCTAATAGGTATAACTTGAGCCCTCATCTCTGAGTAAAACAAGACGCTCGGGAACATCAAAATTCTTGAAAATTACATGGTTTACGGCGTTTTCCATTTATGAGATCGAGGATTTTGCCAGTGGATGGACACTAGTGGCGCCATTTGTGGTTTCCATAGTCAAAAACATTGAAAATAATGTATTTGCAACACCCCCCTCCCCCCGCCCCCCATCTCAAATTTTGTAAAAAACTTACATACTTCATGAATCTCAAAATTTTGGATTTTTCAATCCGACTTTTTGCAAAAAATATTAATGTTGCGAAAAAAATCGTTCCGACCTTTCTTGTAGAAAATTAACTGATCTTTAATTCTTATCTGAACAAAAAATCTCTAACTGCTAAATTTTGGGAGTTATTTGCCGAAAACCGATTTTCCGGGTCTTTTGGGTTTAGTTGTACGAATTAGAGTAACAAAGGTACCCGGGTACCTTTATATATTTTACCCTATATTTGAAAGAAATAGTATGCAAATATTTTATAGTTTTGTTTTATATGTCGTTGTATTTCATTATTTGTATTTGTGTTTATTTATTTCATTTAATTTATGTTTATATTTTTATTTGTTTCAATAAAAACTAACCAACATTTTTTTTATTACTATCGATCATTTTTTTCACTGATGTGACATGTTGGATTATTTACGTATTTTTATAGAATGTTTCTCGAAAACTGACATGTTGCAGCTTATGCAAAATTGTTTCTAATTTATGTAATTTTAGCAAAATTCGTTATACATTTCATAATTGCAAAAAAAAAATTTAAAAAAAATAAAATTGCAGAAAAAAATTGCAGAAAAATTGCATGTAGGGTACCCGGATCCACCTTAGTCACTCAAATTAATTTATTTTTTTCTTCACTAATATAAGGGTTAAAAAAATAATTTGTCATTTTTGCTTTCAAAAACTAAAAATTGTATGCCTTCTCATTTGAAATGAGATAAATTTATAACTGGACTGAAGATGAATTAGGGTGAGTGTCCGGAATAAGAAAATTAGCATTATTTAATTTATAGCGGTTAAACCTACTCACACTCTTAACCCCACCCCCTAAAGCCTAGGTGGAAAGGGAAAAACTCCCAGCAAATGTTTTCCTCCAAGAGTTACACAACACCCGCTTGAGTCCCTGAGTAGGTCAAATATATAGCCAGCATGTTGTGGACGGTATTTTTTAAACATTTTTATTAAAAAAAATTACTATATGGTTTCGGTTTGCCGTCTGTGTTCACGATAACTTGAGAACAGATGGAGATATCAACTTAATTTCTTCACTAAAAGTTCAAAGATTCATGGGATAGAGTGATTGATTGAAAAATGTTGTTTTGTACCTTATGTAGTTGTTAAATATGACGTTTTGAAAAATGCAATTTTAAATTATGCAGTTTTGAGCGGATCCCAAACACAACTGCACACTTTACTTTTATAATCATTTTGATTTTGCAAAAAAATCAGTTAACCTCTTCTAAATCATATCATTACAAATTTTACATAGAAAATGATGGAAATCAATGAAAAATGAAATTATACCAATATAATATTGCATAAGGGAAGTTCACGGGTATTGTTAATGTGATTGACTAGCAGCAAATATGGGTACCAAAATAACAAATTGTGTGAACACCAAAAAACCAAAATTAAAAAGTCTACCCCTTCTATTTTGGACGCAGCATCTAACCAGAAAATATACGCAAAAAAATTTTTACCTCAAGCGTCTGTTCTCCATGTTAGGGGCGATTATGGGATGGACTTTACCCATACAAATGGAGTTGGAATTTTACTAACCTCGAGAATGAGAAAATCCTTAATGGAGTTCAAACCTGTTTCTAATCAAGGTAATAAAAAGCAAAATGTATGAAACCATATTTTAGCAACAGAGAAATTACGAGAAAAATTCGAGGTAGTAAGAAATTTACGAATTCTAATAATAAGCCTTTCAGTTCTCACCTCACCGAGTGACAAATCTAGTCACATTTATTTAGTAATTCCATGTAAGGTGAGAACCCCAATAGAAACCTAAAACAACTTTCATTTCGGAATAGTAACCCCGAAATACTTTCGATGCAGATCAAGGCATGGTTAAGTAGATCACGATTTTCTAACAGGCTCAATTATATACCAAATTAGCAGCGACTTATTATATTTATTTATTATATGACCAAGATTTATTATCTGATCTTGAATAAATTGTTTAATATAGTTCCGAAAACCATTTCAAAAATTAGTCCAGACGAGTCAAATTCTAGCGCTACTCATGTATTTTCATCAGAACAACAAATTCAATTAAACCTTATCATGGCAAAATTTCCGTCTTCTAATAAGCAAGGTCTAGGTTGAACGGCAATATTTTTCCTACTATATTGATGTCCAAGGAGCAAATCCTTTAAAACAAGGGTATTACCAAGTATATTCATAGTTAAGCAAGCAGCAATGAATAAATAGTTGGACCGGATGAAGTCTTTGGGAGTGATTGAAGTGTCCAGAAGTTGTTTAAGTTCACCTGTAGCATTATAGTAACAAAGTCAAAAGGCTCGTCTCTGTTTAGATGCCAGACGCGTGAACAAAGTAGCAAAAGGGACGTGCATCCGCTGCCTATAATCGATAGACCTTTGAGCCGGTTGGAGGACACTAAATTCATTTCAAGTTTAGATTTGAAGGATGCTTTTTGGCAAATTCTGTTGGTTCCTGGTCGTCCGTTATACTAGTTCACAGTGATGCAATTTAGTCATTGCAACGCGCCTCATACAATGTTCGTATATCTTGACGACCTTCTAATCACTTCCAAAACAGTTGATGGACATCTTGCAATACTTTCGATTGTGGCAAATAAAGTGTCTGCTGCTGGTTTAACTGTTAACATCGAGAAAATTTATTTTCTTCTAAAAACGATAAATTATCTGGGATATGTAATGGGAGAAGGAATATTGGCAACTAATCCAGAAAAGGTTACAGCAGTTCTAGAGTTCGATGTTCCTACTCTCAAACAACTACGTCCGTTTTTGGGAATGGCCAGATGGTAGCGAAGGTTTTGTATCCTCAAAAGCATTATTAGTATCGCCTCTTACAGATTTGACTAGGAAACGAAGCAAATTTATTTGGACGAATAAAGCTCAGGAAGCATTTTAAAAGTGAAAATCGTGTTAACAAATGCTCCTGTACTTGTCCATCCAAATGTTGGTAAACCTTTTGTGATCGAGTGTGACGCCAGTACTACAGGAGTCGGAAATGTGTTGCTGGAAAAAAGAGCCGATGTCGCAGAAATTGAACGTTGCTCAGCGCAATTATTATATCACTTAGTGAGTGTTATGTTGCGTACTGAGCGTAAGGAGGTTCTGGGCGCATGGTGAGGGATAGCCTTTTGTAATTGTAGCCACGCCTAGTTACAATTAGGCTTTTGACTTCACAGTACAGCATCGCAATGGATCACAAATTGTTACTCCATGAGCGCGGTTTTGACCTAAACCTTGACTCAGTGGCAGTAAAATCAGTGGATTATTTAAGGTTGGTTATAGCAAAATTGAAAACAATTCGGCCTCATTTTTAAATTTTTTGTGTTTCTGACGGCAAAATTCTTAAGAATACGACACATCAAAATTTAACTGTTTCGTAACTAATTTTCTAAATTCAAATTATATATTCTAAATCAAGCCCACAACCTTCCAGTAAAATACTAGAACGAATTCAATGGTATTTTTTTTGGCTAAAAATGGCACTGAATTTAAAGGAATTCGTAATATAAATAGCTGTAAAATGTGGCCTATCTTGGTGCTAAGTGATTGTAATATTTTCGAAAACTGTAACGTTTAAGGCAGGTTCACGTATACGATCAATAAATGATTCGCAAATCAAGTCAATCAATTAGCGTCATTATTCACGTATAATCAACCAACCTTTAGTAACATTTGTTCATGCAGTGAACGCAACCAATCATCGGTGAACTCAAAATGATTTGTTAAATCTTCTAAACAATATATACATATAACATGTTTTGAAAAACTGTTCTATATTATACCAATTATTTTATTTTTTAAATAATATGTACGAGCATCCATGAAAAAAATTCGGTTCTAACGTTGAATTTTCTAAGTATTAGGTGTGTAGTAGAAACTGGCCTCTGAAGTTGGTTGCATTGAAATATAATTGAACGATCCAAATCTTCCGCCATTTTGAATATGTGTAGCCTAGTCATTTCGATTTTAAGAGATTTTAAGAGATGGTTATCGATAAGCAACATTTACATATTGATTTGATTAATTCAACTTTGAATGAACATTCTGTGAATCACTCAACAATAAAAAAGTGGTTTGCAACAATAAAAAAGATTTCGTGATGGCAATTTTAGTCTTGAGGACGATCGACGTCCAGGTGCAGTTGAAGGTGCATTTGAAGACAAAAAACTTAAAATTTTGTTGGAAACGAGCTTGCAGAACAGATAGGAGTTACTCACCAAGCAGTATCACTTCGATTGCGTGCAATGGGAAAATACAAAAGGAAGTAAAATGGGTTCCTCATAAACTGGCCGACGAGTTTTTTGTTCAAAATCATTACGGGTGATGAAAAGTTGATTTTATACGATAACCCTAAACGGAGAACATCATGAGTTGATCCAGGCCAGCCATCACCATTAGTTGCAAAAAATAAATATTCATGCCAAGAAAGAGTTACTGTGTACGAGCTTCTGGAACCTGGTCAAACTGTTACAGCTGAACGTTGCCGGGTCCAATGCGATCAAATTAAGTGATGCTCTGGAGAAAAAAAGACCATTTACAAGCCAAGGAAGGCGGAAGGCATGCATTGCTGCATGACAACTCGCGTCCACATACAGCAAAATCAACCCAAGAACTCATCTTCTCCGTAGGCAAGAAAGTTTTACAGCATGCAGCGTATTTTCTCGGCTTGGCTCCCTCTGATTACCACTTATTCAGATCGATGTCATTATATTTAAAAGACCAGCGATTCACGAAAGCTGAAAATGTGCAAAAATGGCACCACGACTATTTTGCTTCGAAACCACGAAGGCATTCATCATCTACTTGTTAAATGGCAAAATGCCATAAATAGTAATGCTGAATATTTCAATAATTAATCTTAGTAATAATTATATTTTCAATAAAGTTGAAGACTAATTTAATACGCTAAACTAATTAATAATTCTAATTCGCCATTGAAATTTTATTTATACCTTTTTTGGAAAATAAATAATAAGGCAATGACAATATCAAGAGATGAGATATGATCGTTTAAGATTGAGAATGATAATGTCTGGAAACTTTGACGTGTATGCATGCATGTGGCATTGAAATTCAAAGTGAAATAAATAGCGAATAATATAAATTGAATTTATGAATAAAAATGCAATTAAAACTATATTTTAATGTAGATCGTCATCGCCTTACGTCCTTGGTGATAATATAAGCTCGCATATTAAATTCCATATTATTAATTGTACATAGTTTTTATTATTTAAAGTGACAATAAGCTGCTTAAATGTGAATTCAATTTTCTTGATTTAAAGTAAAATTAATGCACTTAAATATTGGCCGGTTTAATCACAAGATTATCAGAGGCAAAAAGTATGTCAAGCAGCCATTTAAAACCCTATTATGTCACTTCCTGCCATCCCTATTCCAAAATAATTACTTCACTTCCTGACGTATACACAAAATACAAAAACTGAACACAGGTTAGTGTAAGATTTTATCGCAGAGAAACATCGTAACGAATTAACGATCACCACCAGTATGCACGAGATGAAAAAATTTATGATCATTTTCAAAGGAAATTGAATAATTTTTTTTACGATCGCGAAAGATATATAAAAGTACAAGAACCGACTCATTATTATAAAACATGAACACATTTTATCGCTAATAAATCTATTTCGCTTACGTGACATGAGACACTATTTTCATGCATTTATAGCGATTATTTATTTATATATTTGCACGTAAATATTTTTTAGAGCTAGCTATACACATGTAAAGGTACTTACCCTGTAGTACGGTAAAAACTTTTCATATGATTTATATTTTTTCAATTTATCGGAATATTTTCCATTTAATTTATCCACTTTGTTTGATTTCATGTAATCCCATTTATTATTGTTGTTGCTGTAATTATTATTTATATCACTATTTGTATTATAATTTGTTTGTTGTTGGGATTGAGCAATAGAATGTGAATTTGTCACAAAATTGTTATTGTTGTTATAATTTGTAGCGGTGGATGGCGATGGTGAAGCGACAATTGCGACATATTTATTACCAACGTTTGGCACGTATTGAACCGTTAGTGATGGTACACTTGGATTTCCTTTATTGTCGCTTGGATGTGAAATTATTTTATTTGTGTTGGGTGCTTGTGGTTTTTGATAGCCCGAATCAATGTCATTATATTTTGGCCGGGATGGTGGAGGTAGAACGTATCTGAAATGAAAAAAAAAATAAAATAAATAAAAAATTTCATTATACATCGACATTTTTTGAAATTTTGATCCACTTACACATAAGGATTTGAATTCGGAATATCATTGCTTTGATCTTCCCACACTGGGGCCGGTTCCCGATACGGTTTCTGTGGAATCGGCCGCTGTGTTGTGGTTGGTGGAACAATAGGCCCCTTATTTGTATTCCAATCAACAATTATAGCATTACATGCGGTAATGCATACAATTGCTAAATACAACGAAACCGTCTGAAACGATAAAATAAAGAAAACGAACATAAATAAAACATAATTAACTTATGGCAATCGTGCCTGCCGGCCATTTATCCAAATATGTACATTATGTATACAGATTTTATGTCTAACCATTTAGATGATTTAATAATTTTAAATTATTTTTCTTTATACAAAGTATTACAGTGAAAAACCACTTGTTCTTTCGTATACATGAATATGATTAACTTACATAATCCGTTTATTTATGGGAATAAGGTGGTATCAATGGCATTTTCCAAAGGTTGTACTACACGAATAATTCATATTAAGTATTAATATGTTTCCACATAGAGAAGGTTACAACATAAAAATATTTTGAAGAAGATACGCGAGGTAACAACAAATTAATTCACTTTCAGTGGTATGATGCATGAACAGATACATTGTATACAAATATTAAAACATTTATCTTTCAAAATCTCGTTCGAAATATTTTTTTTTTCTCAAAAAATTTCAATTACCAGCGAGTACCTTGACTTTGTTATTTAATTTTAAAATATTTTGTGGAAATTGTATAATTTATAAAAGTTTATTAATTCGTTATGAATTTGACATTGTTGCAAGTCATTGTATCGTAAATAAATTACAATGTTTGATTTAATTGAAAAATATTCTCTCCAAGAATTTAGTATTTTGATCAATGAAAAAGTTTAGGAAAAGCGATTTACGGCCAATCTGCTAAATAGCATTTTATATAATAGGGTAATTGTATATTGAAAAATAGCTTTAAAAATTATAACCGCATGTTTGGTTTTCTTCCAACGCAAAGTCAAATCATTAATTTTGAAAAATATTGTACAAATTGTACACTGTACAAACTTTCAATAAATTTAAACTGTTTCATTTTGATGTGGGTAAAAAGTGAATTACATAGAATTGACAGAACATAATTGAGTACGCCACTGTAATATAAAGTTTCGAGTTATTTCACCAACAATTCGATATCATAGACTCTCTCTCTCTGCGTTGAGAAAACGTAGTAGAAAAACAACATTATTCATTATAAAGCACAAAAATATGACAGGCAACCAACATCAGCATGAAGTCAAAAAATCATTCACTAACTGCTACTGCAGGTTATTGTCCACCGCGATATAGCCCAATAAATGATGACTTTATAGTTTCTAAAAAGTTTAGGAGAAAAGTTGGTTGTTGGAGGAAACTGCAATGCAAAACAGACTCATTGGCGACCAAGACTTGTTTCCATTAGAGGTAAAGAGCTCTTCGGAACAGTGATAAAATGATGTACTCGACTTCTTTATCACTATGAAATTACCGATAACTTACGTTAGAATCGAAAAAGGTTCCAACTGGAACTGTCAAAAATAGTCCAAGCAATCTTACTCTGACAATTATATGAACAGATTGTGAGGATTCAAAAAAGGACTAATAAGAATAATACACACGAAAGTAAAAGGACAATAAAAGGTACCAATTACCCAAAAGAAATTAGAAATCGAATTGCTGAAAAACAAAAAATCAGAAAGAAATGGCAGCTTACTAGAATGCCCAAGGATAAAAAACTACAGGATAATTCGACCCAGTGATTAATAGTGCAGACACATTACTAGTTACGTAACCGTATGATTTCGGGATCATTTTTCAAATGAGAACGCAAGACATACTTCAATTTCTTTTGTCTTCTCATTTAGTTTTAAAATAGTAACGAAATAGGCGTTCACCAAAATGCCAGGATTGACCTTTATGCGTAGACTCCACAGTGAAACAATTTTTTTCAGTAAAAAATACTGGGAAACCTAAAAGAGAAGCGCGTATATTTAAATTACGTCAGAGTGACAAAAACAGCAACTTTTGTATGTTTTTGTTATAGTAAAAAAATAGTCAAAAAAATGACAGATTATGGGCAACATAATCTAAAAAATTTGAAAACAATCGATTGAAAATAACCGCAATTCATTTTTCTCTTGACATTTGACTATAATATTTTTCTACCATAAAATTTAAAAATGTTGCCATAAAAAGTATTGAGTTTCATACTTTTTATAGCAACATTTTCCTCACTTACTATATTATTTTGCCAGTAAATTTTACTGAAAATTTTTTTGTTTCTGTCTAACAAGTAAAGCATTAATATTTTTATCTCGTGTAAGATTCTAGTGATTCTTGGCCAAAATCGGTCAAGCAGAAGTGATGGCTTGTTTAGGAGCTTTTTGGTTTTTCTAAATATTTTCAATAAAATGATTGTAAATTAAATTTGAAACAAAATTAGTTCAGACCATTTTCAGATCATTTCGTTTTGATAAAAAAATTGTTTCATCAAAATTCAGCATCTTTGCATTCAGGGGGATTGACTGCCCCGGAAAAATTTTAAACTCAACTTTTTCCTTTAATTGGGAGATTATGGGAGCTTCTATGGGAGCTTTTCTAATTTTTGCAGTGGTTTTCAAATGTTTAGCATTGATAATAAACGACAAAGATTTAAATAAATTTTTAGATTAAATTTTCAACCATAAACAGTTAACCTTGTTGCTTTTCTGAAATTTAAGCAGGGATAACGCTTTTTCATTATTACAAGAGCGGTTTTCCAAAAGTCCGGTAAGTTTAATTTTTCGCATTTAGATCGAATAATTGAGTATAACATAAACTGTGTTTACGGTAGGCAACCTAAAGTAGAATTGGTACGTTTTATTTTTGTCTTAGATTCTACCTCGAAGGTGAAATTTATTGTTGAATATTGCGAATTTAACTATTTGGAAAAGGAGCCTAATAATATCAATTACGTTCTTAAGTCATAAAATACCATCGACCCCTTTGTGCCAGAAACAACGGGTTATCGGATGATAAAATAAGGAATTCATAGGAATTTCTGCTATCAAAAGTGACAGGCCTTAGCTTTTGCGCCAAGCAGCTGTTTTCACATTTTCAAATTCTCAAATATATTTTTGAGTTAATGAAAAGTAGTAAAATTTGTAAAGGTTACTTCTATAATGAAACAGTGTGAAATTATTTTGTAAACTGGGATTCTTGAGCTGAAATGTGAGATAGGAGTTAATTAACGGCAGCCAAAATTAGAACAAAAATTGGCCAAGTTCGTGTAACATTCGCACTGCTCGGGTTACCAAGCAAATGAAAATAAATAAAAATGAAACAGAAGTCGAAGGCAAATTTCGAAGTTGAACCATGAACTCAACACAACAATGAGCTGATATGCTCAATTTAAGTGTGTGGTTTACAGAATTGTAACGAAAGAATTTTAAATAAATAAATGTTAAATAAGATTTTGGAATAAGGGTAAGTCGATAAATAAACCGTCTTATAAAATTTATAATTAAAACATAAATAATTTGTTTGACCGGACAAGTGGTGCAGTGGTCAAAGCTTCGGCACTTGGATCGGGAAGTACTGGGTTCGAATCCCATCAGAGGCAGGATACAAATCGAATTTTCATCGCATCGATTACAATCGATGATGTTAATAAACACAGATAAGACTCTCTGATGGAGTGCAGAATTCATCACCGAACCACCGTCCACGTCAATGTACAGGTTGACATGGAGCTTGCAATGTGCAGGTGGTATACTGTAGTTGTGTGAGTAGGTGAGTAGGTGAATGGGTTAATGATGTGACGTGAATGCGTGGTATCACAATGGGCCAAAAATGGCCTAAGTGTCAACCACTGAAACCTAGCCTAAAAATAACTTTCCTGAATACAAATATCGAAAATAAGTTTTAACTTTCTAGGAAATTTGACTGTCATTTTAGTTTTATCAATTGGGCTGGAAGTGAAACGGCTAACCACATCAAACGAAATTAATCTGGCACACAAGTATATTGGGATAGTTATATTTTTAATTCTACTAATAAATTCTATATAATTTTCATAATTAAAAAAATGGAGGGTTAAATATTATATAGCTAAGACCCGACTTCCTTTTACGACAAATGTACATACTACTCGAATACACCGCACTATATTTCTAATATGAAAAATTGAACCTACCTGAGTTTGTAAAAGTGAAATTTCAAAAAAGCAACAACATCAACCCTCGTTGGAATTTCACGGAACCACATACGCACGCACAGTAAATCTGCAAAATTCCAAATGTCAAATTTCGGGTTCATAATTAGAAGAGCTCCATCCGGATTTTCGGATATGAAATCAAATCTTATTAGTCACTAACAATACGAACAAAAGTGACATTGATTAAGCGTCTCTACTTGACGTTACTTCATCAATGCCAAACTTATTCAGAGCAAGACCAAATAGTTTATATTTGGCGAGGAACTTGACTTTAGATTACCATAAAAAGAAGTAAACAACAATGATAACGATAAATATGATTTTTAAAACTATATAATTTATTGTCGAGGCTTACGAGAAACACTAAAACCTCATAATTAACTACCAAATATTTATTTAATGTAATCGCGTTTAAAAACTATTTGGTAACCATAAAGTTCTCTTCACCACATTCGTTCCATATAAAATTACCAAATTAAATCCAAGGCGAAATCCAAATGGCTGATCAATCACTTGTTTGTACGTTTTTTAAACTGTATATTAATCTAATTAAATTTTCCAAATCGTTTTGTTACACATCATTATTGTTTACAAATTATATTTTGACAACCGCATAAATAAATATAGTTAAAGCCGCACTTTCGATTCAAGTTTTAGTCGAATTTGAATGATTTGTATATGTACTCGTGCTCGTGCTTGCACTGTGGACGCGCACTTTGAAAGCAAGATATTAGGAATTAGATAACACAATTTCACATTTGAGTACCCCACTTTCAATATGCCAGTCAAAAGTTCTACTCGTTTACCGTGTATAGGGTTGACCACAATAATATACACAATCGATCATAACAAAATACAATAAAAATTCCGGTATGGGAACCGCGATACTGTATAACAGTATATCGCATAATAATCAGTATAACCATAAAATAGTTGACCCATCCCAATGACTTTTATGAGAATCGCGCGGCCTAACCATAAAATCAAATTATTAAAAATTTCTTACGTAATTCGTTGATAGTTTTAGTGTTTAAAAAACGTGGTTCGGTGTTGTTGCAGTTAAATATAGTTTTATGTAATAACCCGTACACGTTTTGATTTTGTTGTTGGTTTTGGTTCGGTTTTGGGTGAAATAAAATTATATGCCTCAAGATGACCTTTTCAAAACGTAAAACTTTATTTTTATTACCATTTTTTTGTATAATGTTGGTTGTTGTTGTCTACAAATTATAGAGTACTTTATAAAATTTTCTAATTCATTGCACGCAAAAAACGATTTTTTAAAAGTCGGCTTACACCAAATTAAAATGCAGGCAGGATGGTTGATTAAGTATGCGTCCATTATCTAATAGGTATTAATGGGCACAAGTTATTAACGCGTGATGCGATTCGTATTTTTGTATTGTTTTGTCGCACAAGCAAACAATGTGTGTATTAACATAGTTACCTCACACGACATTTTCAATATATGTTTGCGTTTAGCGTAGCTTGAGGCTAAATTTTAGCATACGATACAAGTATATTTTCCGACATGTGCATAAGACCGCGTTTGGTTTTATAATAAAGTCGGTGTAAACAATTACATATTATTGTTATGTTTTGCGATTGAACGGCATTGATTGACAATAATTAAATATTATAACGGGCTGATGAAATATAATCTGATTTTTAACGGATAATGAATTTTTGCAATTATAAATAATGTTAGTGCAAGGTAAGCGTATTAGTTGGGTGATTTTGATATGTGGGTTGTTTGAAGCGTTAATAATCTTTCATTATATTTGTTAAACTCTTCAAGTACAATGGTAAAAATAAAAAAATACTTTTTATTTAAAGTCATTTGACACAGTGAGTAAACGAACATCACAACATAATCTTTAACGTGTTCCACATTTCTATCAGTCTAACTCACTCCAAGATTACCAATTTGTTATTTGTTGACAAAGTGACAATAATACTTTACGAATTGGCAGTAACTGAGAGAATTATTTTAGTTTTATCTAAAGTTCTTTCTTTCTTTTGCCGAACCTAAGAAAATAATTAAATTGTTTATTGCGTTTTAAAAACTTATCGTGGCTATTCAGATTTTGTTGTTACATATCATCTGTTTGTTGCAATAGTGACACAAGCCAAAAATTATCAATTTTGAGATATTCGAACAAAAATCCTAAATCTCTACCAATCTTTCACTCAGAAAACAGATTATTATCAAATACTTAGTTAAATTAGTTTGGTTGTTTTAACACAAAATTCTGAGCTAGATAAACCAAATATCTTGTTTCATTTAAAAATTTGGTATTTTCTTACTTGGTTCCTTTACTACAAAAATGGGTGAAATTTGAGTTACCAGTGGCACTATTCTGGCTTTCGCTGGGAATAAGGAATTGGGAAAAATATTTTCATAGCATTTTTGTCTAAATTATATTTTTTTGGCCTACTAAGGGAATAAGTTTGGTGTAAATATTTTCGAAACAGAGTTAAATGGGAAAATATGTTTCCGGAACAAAAGTGCCCCAATTAACATTGTTTTAAAATTTTTGCACTAAAGATATTCCTTCAGTAGGCCAAAAAAATATGATTTGGTCAAAAATGCTATGAAAATATTTTTCCCAATTCCCTATTCCCAGGAAAAACCAGAATAGTGCTATAGGAGGTTAGTACGTAGTTTTGTTTAATTTAAGCAAAAACTATAGAATTTTGTTAGGTGAACATAAGAACATAAAGCTTCAAATGGTTCGTTTCGAAAAAGAAGATTTTATTATTTATTGCGAACAATCTATTTCGATAAAAAGTAAGTAGTCAGTATTTTATGTATCCCAATCATCAGTGTGATTTTAACTAGAGCGCCCCACTGCCCTTATGACTCTTAAATAGTTTTAAGAGTTGCTTGTTTGGTAATTAAACCTATATAAGATGGCTGCTTCATGCCAAGGATCTTACCGTAATCTCAGAAATATTAATACTTCTAAGCCTAGAACTTTATCCAGGGCTATGAGAAGCGTTAATTTAAGTTATATGTATAGCAACTCCATTTGAATAATATTTATTTGTTTATTTATTTGTTTATTTTTATGCAATTTACAATTTTGCAAAACCGCACACCCCATTTTGAGCAGCAAAGCTCATTCATAACGAGGGTGCAGTTCATAGTTTTCTCCAAAAGTTGTATGTTCAATTTACAGGGCCAGTTATAAAATGGTTGTAAATCATAGTTAGATTTACTATCGTCCTCAAAAGTTTGCAGTTGCTCTAAATTGCACCAGCAACGTGCACGATCGACATGCATGCATATAGCCATTGTATGATAACCAGCTAATCAAAAAATACATCGAATTTGCGTTAATATCTAAGCGGCCAAGAGGAATATTACCTTTCTTCAACATCACGCAGCAACAACATTTTTCAAGTATTTATATAGAGATATCTTCATTTTAACGACATTTCGTTAAATACTTGTGTAGTGTGTTTCAGGAAGCTGCTTCAAAATAAATTCTCCTAATAATCCACACCAGTTAGGGTACTTCAACATTCTACTGGGTGTGCACTGCTTCACTCCCGCAAAAAAAAAACGAAAATACAATTTCCAATTTGTCGGAATGATTTTGGGGAGAGCTGCTAAAAGACCTGTACAAATTGTTTGTTTGTTCCATTTTGGGTATTGAAATACACAAAAGCTTTTAAAAAATATATTATGAAGAAAAATAAACGACTGTCTGACGCGAATATGAGCGGTTCACAGGGTTAACATTAAATTACGTATGTTATTGACAAATTATAAATCAGCCCCAATGTCGAAATGGAAGATTACCTCTTAGAAATTTCTATCGACGAATTGCCTATTATTATCTGTTCCCAAAAATTGTAACTCAGATTTTCGTAACCTGGGTATGGAGTCGAGAAAACAATTCACGTGAATTTTTGTAGTTTATCTTATTTGCCGCCATATTTTAATTTAACGCTTAATCTAAGAGTCCTTTTGAACAGAAAATAAAAAAATATTACAAATGCCGTGTTTGTTTAAGCGAACTCGCAGTGAATGTTACGTGTTCAGATTACCTATAATGATTTGTGAAATCATCGTCAATATGATTTGAAAATTTCATAGTGCTAAACATTTTCTTAACGTTGGTCGCTATTTTAGTCATCATTGTTCTTAGCTACAGGCCGATTCTGGCTTTCCCTATGAAAAAGGAATTAGGAAAAATATTTTCATAGAAATTGGATAGAAAAAATATTCCCTATTTAATTTTGTTTTTGAAAAAATTTACGCCAACTGGTTACATGCCAGAAAAAAATGTTTGCGAAAAAAATATCGCAAACATTTTTTTCTGGCCTGTAAACAGTTGGCGTAAATTTTTGCAAAAACAAAATTAAATAGGGAATATTTTTTCTATCCAATTTCGATACGGAAAAAATATTTCCTGAATTATAAAAATTTAGATCAAACATGATTTTTCAGTAGACCAGAAAATAATAATATAATTAATATAATATATGATAATTTTGACAAAAACGGTATGTAAATATTATACGTAATTCTTTTTTCCCCTATAGGAAAGCCAGAATCGACCTGCTGTTGGGTGTCCTGAAAGCGCCCAAGCACATAGACTTTACAATTTTTTTCAATGGAACAAAAAATGTAAAGGGGATGTTTGTTTACCAAATAGAACGATTTGGTTGGTTGGTTTTAAAATCGCCTTTAAAGTTGAGGTAGAAAATTTCTGATATTTTCAAAATAATTAAACGGTTAACTTTTGAAATTTTGGCAAGAGTAGTGCGATCATGAAATCCGACTGGAAAGATCAATTGTTTTGAAATATTTTTTTCTCTCTCTCTCTCTCTGGCACTATATATCCCATACAGGGATTTGGCCGCCTCAAATGAGGTTTCATAATCGTATTTTCATTTCGGATAATGAGTGATTAATTCATTGATCCTAAACCAGCCGTGAAATTTTTTCCTTGTCACCACCGGGAATCGAACCCGGGACCTCCGGTCGCTGGAGCAAGCATGCCACCGGGACGGTTTTTGCCACTGGGGGACCACTTTGCCACCGGGGCGGTTTCGAAATATTGCAATGGACAAATACAAAAAGTAAAAATATGGTCAAAGCTGGCTTGATATTTTGTATGAAAACACAAATAAATGAAAGTTTAATGGTAAAATTGTATTCGATAAATATTTCAGTATCGAGTAATTTTGATCGAAAACGTTTTATTGGTAGAAATTGAATTTTGAAAATCTTCGAGCAGACTTGTCATTGCTCTTGAAATACTATAGAAATTGCAATTTTTGCTTGAAAATATGTTTCAATCCATTTAAATTTTCCGGTTGTATTTCATGATATAGATTTACTAGAATGCAGGCAATTTAATACAAAATCGTTAAATTTAGTGACCGTTCAAAGCAAGGTACTGGAGCCTCACGTCTAATTGAAGTGAAATTTGGATTTAAATATCTCCTGAAAACGATCTCCCGAGTTGGTAAATATTGAGGATTTTCGCAATTATTTATTCACATTGATATTATGCTACCCTATTTCGAAAGTTAAACATTTCTGGTTTAATGAGATAATCATTTTAATTCGGCAATTTTGGCAAATATTGGTCCCTTTTACCGAAATTGGATTAAACTTATGGATATTTACTGCTTCACGTGGTTTTTTATAAGAAGTCGAATTCCTAGTATTTACTAATCAAATACTCTATAGAAGCAAATTTGCCGAGATTAAATAAATTTCAATTATAGGTCTACTATTTAGATTTTACAACGATAATTTAAACCACTAATACCATGTTAAATTTAGGAGATACATAAGTAAAAATTGTATTTGCCCCGTGCAAAATTTGGTGCTAGGCCCAAAACATTAAGATCAAGCTAAATCCAATACATTGCATTATTTTTATTCTTTTTTTTCTACAAAAGTTGGCCCATAAATGGATTACGAGTGATAAATCTTGAATTTTCTCAAAAGTACTAAACTGGCTTGAAAGTACCTAAGTACTTTTCACACAGCCAGAGTATCGAAAAAAGTACTTTAGTATCGATTATTGGTGTATATGGGTTATACATGTATGACGCATGCCATGTAGAATTCTGCACATCGTTTAAATTTCTAGTTTGACTACGCATCCGTCGGTGTTGACAACATGAAAAAACTAAAACTAATAATCTTCGGCAACGTCATGCGACATTGTTTGACATTTTCCACTTTTCACATTAAATTTTGTCAATATGAAGTAGAAAATTACAGAATTTATAAAAGAAAACCAGTACAAGACATAGAACACGATACAAGACATTTCAATTGCAAAAATATTTAGAAAAGCAATACAAGACATAGACCACGATACAAGACATTTCAATTGCAAAAATATTTATCTGTGTGACAAAAAGTTGATAGCTTGCTTTACTCTAAATAAAAAAAAATATCGCACACAAGACTTAGTGGCAAAAAATTATGCTCATGTGTTTTACGTGTTGATCTGCATGCCGTGCTGCATGCAGAAAATATGCACATCGCATAAAAAAATTTGGTCAATGTTAACAAATAATTGGTTGTTTCAACCTTAAACGTTTTCAACATTAACCTCCAATTTGGTTACATTTACATTTACTAAGAAAATTTGGTGGAAAATTAACAAGTTAACAAGTAAAATAATTTTTTTCCCTTGGTTGATTTAACAAAATAGTTGGTCTCTGTTACCAATTAGTTTCCACTTCTATCCATTAAATTAACCATATGTTTTTGGTTATATTAACTAAGTTAAAAATTAAATAACCACGATTTGGTTATTTAAAATTAAAATTTTATTCAACTATACGTTAAAATTACGATTTTTGTTGGCACATTTCTAATATGGGAGTAGCGCGGATAAATGAAAATAAAGAACGGCAGATCGATATTAATTGATATGGCGCACGAATTGATATGTTTTCCAAGATATAAGCTGAATCAACGTGACCAAGCAAGATCTTAACAATAAAAGCCGCGCCGAAGAGAAATCGTCTATTTTCAAGCGAGCATATTTTGTAATCCGTGTATCTTTTTGAGTACGGAGGTAACATTTTCATGGAATGGTAAATTTTGGTCATAATCCAGTCACAGTTAAATAGCTAATTAAATTACTCAACCAGGGCCACATTGTTCACGAGATTTTTATGAACTTCAAATTTGCGCTGCAACGCTAAATGGCAGATTGATTTTATTGAATGGCAATTTGATATTAATGTTAGAAGACAGTTGATCGATTCAGTTGGTAATATTTGTCTAGTGGATGTTACTTTGAATGGTTCATCAAAATTTATACTTGGTTCCATTTACATTCATCTGCATGCTAAAGAAGTCGATTTAAATATGTTCTTCCTTGCGGCATTAATGGAATACACAGAAAGTTCAAAATTAATTGATAAACGGTTTACAGTGGATAAAGAGGTTCCAATAATTTTAATGTAGATGTTAAACGGAATGAAGGAGCGTTTGAGTTTATGAAGCATCATTTCAATCTAGATATGGTTCCGACCAATTATCCAAGTACATTAGGAAATACTTACATAGATTTGTCATTCACTAGAAAAACAACTCCAGAACTTCTTTCATCGGTTTGTTACTTTTCGTATCATAGACCAATTCTTCATAAAATTGTGATATAAAATAGTAAAATGTTTCAAAAACTATCTTTTTATCACCAAATAAAACTTACCTTTATATGAGTAGAGTAGTTCGACGCCTAACAACCCCTGCAGCTATGTCACCGAACAGAGTCTACCGTAATTTTTTATTTACTTATTTTTTATACTATAACGATATATTGTGTGTTGTGACATTTTTAAAAAGTGTAAGTAATATCATTAATTAGTTTTTAGAAAATAATGTGGTATTTAAACTTAAAACGTTGTTTTTTGAAAACGTTTGATCCTCGTATAGATTTATTTTTAGATGTGACAATATTGCGGAAATATAAATAATACATTGGGATCGTTATTTTAATTTATGTATTTATTCTAATAAAATTTAATAAAACTTAATTTAAAATGTTGGTGTATATTTTAGTGATTGACCTGCATTATTATTCTCGTGGCAATAATAGAGAGTTTTGAGAGGTTGTTGGTGCAAATAGCGTTGAACCAAGTGATTAAAGGCAGATTTCAAAAACCCTTTATTGACGATGAACCTAAAAATACCAATACAGGTAAGTGATCGTCATAATGAATCTAAAACAGTTAATTAATAAATTTTCCAATGAACGAAAGTTGCATAATTTATGTTGAAAATATTCTTAGATTTAGTATTAGAGCAAACGTTCATGCGGAATCCCCGAATGCAGCGGAATCGATGAGGTTCGATAAAACTTTCGATAAGTTGAGGGCAATAGATTCAGGTGCCCCACATTACAATAACCTAACTTCTTCAACATCGTCGTCGTCATCTAGCAGTAATAGTTCTAGCTCGAGTTCAGAATCGTCCGATGAAGGTAAAAAATATAACCTTAAAATATTATTACTTGTATAAAGGCTTTCTAAATATTATAAAAATTTTTATTTCCATTAATATGTGTATAATAAATTTAAAATAAAATAATTCTTGATTTCAGACTGTGAGAACACCATTGACGATCCTAATTATAAAGTTGTCGAAGAAACTCATTCTAGTAATACCGAGGAAGACATTGAAACAATCCTTTTTAAATTCAAGTCAAGTTGTACTTTCTGAGAGCAATGATATTCCTGGAACTGCAAATAAGGGCCGAAAAAGAGCGCGCAGGAAACCCAATTGAAAGAGAGTGGACTCAAAACGATAAAGAAACTCTGGGCAAAGTTACAAGATCCACAATAAAAAAAATGTAGTAATGCTACGTCAAATGAAGCCACCTTACCACTGAAAAATGTAAACCGAAATGCTTCCACAAAATTACAGAAGAAGAACGTAATGTGTGATTTACTTCTTTCTGGTGCTTGTATGGAATGCATGTATGGAACCTGGGGCATGTATGGAACCTGTGCAACCAAAATATCGATCTACCAGAACGGAGAGTCCCACACCATTAATTAATGCGTTTTATTTTAAATTAAACGGTTACAAAATGCGGATTTGTAAAGTTTTTATTAAATCCGTTAGATATTAACGACAGGCTAATTAGGACAGTCGTTCAAAATAGAAACAAATTACTAAATGATATTATTATGGAGGAGGACAAAAGAGGTTAACCAATCGCGAATTGAAGAAGCAATGAAAGATTTGAAATTGGCCAATTGATCAACAATATTCCGAAGGTGGAAAGTCATTACAAACGTTCTGAGTCCACAACACATTACATTGATGGAAATAAATCCATTAACGACCTCCATAGAGATGACGTTGGACAGTGCAAGCAATAATGTAAACCATTTTGTAATTATATTGCAAAATTTTTACAACGGAGTTTAAGAGCTACAAGCCGAAAAATGATCAGTGCGGATATTGTGTTTCTTACGAAAATGCGCCAATTGAACAAAAGGAAGCCAAAAATGTGAAAATGCGCCAATTGAAAGAAAAGTATTTAGCCCGCGAAGAAAAGAATTCGGACAAACAGAAGTTCGCAAACATACCTAATGTTATCCTCGCAGTACGGTAAGGCATCAGCTTTCTTCTATAAGTCAAAGTTAAACGTGTTTAGCTTCAGTATTTACGAGGTGCAGCATAAATCTGCAAATTGCTTTGTTTGGCATGTCTCTTTTATAACAAATAGAAGTTATTTTCTACTTGGGCAACTGCCCAGGGCAACAAAAAAATCAATTTATGTTGTGTTTATACTTATATGCTGCTCGAAGTCTAAACATCAAATCAATCACACATAAATATCTTATTAAAGGACATACCCAAAATGAGGGTGATTCAGACCATTTGACTGTTGAATCTGAAATTAAAAAAGCCATTGCGAAGTAGTCCTTTATACACGTCTGAATCATTCATTAGTTGCAAACGAATAGCCAACGAGAAGGGTGATCCATAAGTAACTGAAATGTCGTATCAGAATTTATACGATTTAAAATAGTTAAAAAGCCAATTGAAATTTAATGTAACAACAGATACCAGTAATATAATGTGTAGTCAAAATTTCAGATATAAAAATTATAAAATTCGAAAAATCTTCTCCTCGATCTATATTTAACAAAACATCGTACACCGATGAAATTCAATAAAGCAATAGTCATTAGAAATCACCAGAGAAACGTAACTGCAGTTTATCAGCTAAAATACACCTTTTCCCGATTCTGAACTCTGTATGTATATTAAATTTGATATACATTAATGAAATTAATAACTAAACCTCTATTGAGATTCCTTTTATTTCATTTTCAATCTTTAATGCATTTGCCAAAGGTTCATAACCCCGGAATATTTAAATTAATCTTAGATATGCATGACACAATTGCGGAATAATATTATATTATTTTTTTGGAATAATGTTACAACTCGAAATAGGGTTGGTTGACCCCTAATCTTATTAGAGGTAATTAAATATTTTAATTGCAGCTCTGAAAAATTAGATACTCCTTAAACTGATTAAAAAATTACATTACAAAACAATTACATTTTCGTTGTAGTTTTTTAATAATTAAAAAATTACTACAAAAAAAAATTAAATCGAATTCCTGAAAAATATGGTTTTTTGAGATGTCACACTGTTGCACTAAACCGACGATATGATCTGTAAAAAACACCACTGCAACAGCTCGAATGTTAAAAAAAAAAAATGTCAAATGAAATTTTTGTAAGTCTTTATTTTTATGTGGTTACTTCTTGCTTTGATTTTAGCTTAAAGTAATAATTTGGAGCCGTATTATTGCAATCGGTGGAAATTTTCCAAATCGGAATAAAATTGGCTATGAAATTTTCTATTCGAATTTTTCGCCGGCTACTTTATTCATTTTTTTAAATTTCTTTTCTTTTTTTACACTAAGAAACATAATTTTTCCTAAATTCCGACTGAGTAAATCGATTCAAAATTATTCCTTGGTAGGGAGACAAATATTAGTAAACTTGGAAACAAATTTGAAAAAATTATTAAAGTAGCCGGCGAAAAATTCGAATAATATAGAGAGTTTCAAAGCAAATTGGAATACAATTCCAGTGGAGAAATTTCCACCGATTTCAAGCATACGACCCCTGGGGGTCAAGTCGCTTTCCGTGATAATTGAAAATGAAAATTTTTTTCATTAGCAATCGTGTAGGTTTGCATTCCCTATAAGAAATTTTAATTTCACACAGTTAAATTTAAAATTACGTGCGGATAATTCAAACTACTAGATTGCCAATGAATAAAACTTTTCATATTCATCATTTCACGGAACAACATTACACTTGGGCGTAATTTTACTTTACGTATTCATCAAGAAAATCAGGTAAGGAGTATAAATTTTGAAAATTTTTAAATGCAGGATTGTTTACTATCAGTTTTTAGGAGAGGAAAGCTAAATTTCTCAGGAAAAAATTTTGATTTTCCGGAAAAATTATCACTTGTTTTATTTTTTGAATATTTTATTTTTATTAATAATAATTGTTTCGTCAACCTTGCGGACACAGATCAAAGAGTTTCTGTCGCTCTTATCGCTTCTTCTGATAGTGCCACAAATGTTAAAAAAATCAACTTTTGTAAAAATAATTTTTTTTTAATTCGTTGTATACCTTAGAGGAGGAACCCCCGCTTTTCCAGAATTTATACAATTCTTCAAGTGTCAAATTTTATTTATAATTTTAAACTAAGAAAAAAAAATTCAAAATTTTCCTGGAAAAATTGCAAAACTTTCCCGGAAAAATTACTAGTACTCGCCTTAGTAAAAACTGTTGATAAACAATCCTGCAGTTAAAAATTTTAAAAATGTACCCTTTTTACATGATTTTCTCGATGTATACGTAAAGTAAACTTTAGCCCGCGACTTGACCCCCTGGGTAGGACCAATTGCAAATGTTATGCGATGTACATCAGTTTTTGGAAATTGCAATTTTTTCGTAAATTTTACCCCACCATACTTTAATATTGACAAATGAAAAATTACAATTTGGCGTTTATGTTTGTTTCTACGTTTGTCATTTTAGACATCTCAGTAATCTGATTGAACAAAACAAAACCAAATTACTACCGCAAGGAAAACACATCAAATTTATTTTCCATGTTCTATTAACACAAAAAAGTTCAAAACAATATGACATTAGTGATCAAAAAAAAACCTAAAAATGTCCATAAAATCCGCAGTAAAATTGCAGAAGGCCTTTGATTTTACTGGGTGATCAAAAAACAAAGCAAATATTTTTTTCGATATGATACACTTTGAAACCAAAATATAGTAAATCTGGTAGTTTGTGCTTCCTCTAAATTCCCCTTACACAATTTTCAGCCATTTTTCAATTTTGCTCAAAAACATCTGCCAATCAAACCTAGTCAAGAACGACCGTACTAGAAACACTTCCATTTTTGACTTATTTGGCCGTTACAAAATTTATTGATTTATTTATAAAAAAAATTAAGAAATTCGGAACTTTTTTTGGTTTGCTGCAAGGCACGAAATTTAGTTCAAAAATAATTAACAAAATATTTTTTCTTCATGCCAAATATTGAGGTGTTAATTCTTAACTCTGACCACTATAATTACATATTGGCACACCGCAATAATCATAACATAACATATTAATTTTTATGGGACTATACTTTAAATATTTTTTGTACCCGTAAAACAGATGATTTAGACGTGCGGCGCGTAAAGTTAAAATTAAGCTTTTACGTGTATGTATAATTTGAATTCAATTATATTTAAAGTGAAAGGTGAGCTAATATATAGCTGTATTAGAATATTACAAAAGAATTACAATTACCTTTATGTACTCATTAAAGAGTTGTATATGATTAAGATTGATACGTCTCAAAAGTAACGTAGACAGATTTTTTTTTATACAAAATTATGTAAATGTTTAACATTTTGTTTATAATAGGAGAGTATAGTACCTACTGTAGTGCCAGGTAATTTTACCATTTGTATGGTAAGTATGTGGCATAATAAATAAATAACAAATTCATATACGCAAATTAAATTTAATTTATTTTTAAACAAAACTAATAATTGAAGACTGTTTGAATGCCGCCTGCGTGTATTGCAAATTAATGCGGCATAATTAATTTTTTGACAGAATGTGATCATAATAATGTATGGCGAAATGGAGTTATAGAAGTGGTATGTGTAGTAAATGTTGGTATATTGGAGAAAATTTATTACATAATAAATATAACTGAACAAGGTTACCAGTTCCAGCCTCTTGCGTAGCTGCCATAAAAAGCACTAATTAAGTTCGATCAACCAAATACGTGATAACCTCATTTGTAGTGGTGTGGCGAACATTAATATTGTCCAGAATTCCAATGCCCAAATAGTTTTTTTATCACGTTTCACTCATAAAATACGCATACGTTTAAAATATGGTTAACACCATATGATTCCGTCTTACCTAATCGTTACATTGGTATACACTTATCTGTTTCAAAATCCATATAATATTCAATACAATAAATCACAATTAATTAATTAAATTTATGGGATACACAATTTGTGTTTCATTTCATTTTATTTCTACAAAATATTGCAATTAAACTGCATTAATAAAAATAATAATTTTGGTTGTGATTGTTACTACTATTATTTATTTCCAATCATGTATGATAATTGCACAATTTACTGTCAAATTAGAATTGATTGATTTGCTTGCGTTTATAGGTTGAACACTTACCACCATTTTAATTTAGATTTAACTATGTTTTGATGGCATATTCGATTGCGTCACCTTTGCTATAATTTTCATTATAAATTACATTTATTTACTTTGTAAATATTTTGATCTACTTTTATCACATTGTATCAACACCAGCAGCAAATCAATCATAGACCGCGTCGAAATAGTGCACTAAACACCTACCTACATACTTGCATTTGCGGATTCCATATTCCATAGTTTATATGAGGAAATTTATGTTTACAAATTAATTAAAAGAATTACCATTTCTTGATCAAATGGATATTAGACAAATTTATTTTATTATAGTTTTAATTGGTTTTTAATAGTTGTTTAATATATTTTTAGCGTTCATTCTCTCTGCTATTAATTATTGAAGGTTAAAAAAATTGATTGATTTATTGCGATTGAAAATCATTAATCATACAAAAAAAATTGAGTTGTTTTGATTAAAATAATAGTTGCAATTTTGTATTCCATCAGGTTGGGTACGACGTACATTCACAAGTGTGTTCACAGAAATTGGTGGATATATGGAATTAATATTCCATAATACTGGTAAAATAAAAGTTAGTAATAAAATTGATTTTAATTCACTTAACAGGATGTACATACTCATACATAAAACAATTAAAAGATTCGTTGGTAAAATTGATTTACGAGCAATTCAAAGCATCAACAAAAAACTGTTAAACGTCCCTGAAATTAATTGAAATGGAGGAAAGTATCCATCGATCGGTATATAGTCTTTGTTATATTATTGCAGTCAATATAAATTACTTTTCATTTTCAATAAATTTGCATATTTGTTTGTAAGGTTGGTGGTTTTTTAATGAAAATTCTCAGATGTAATTTAAATATTCTTGAACATCTGCAATGATCTGTTGGAGTTGGGTACTTTCAATTAACATTTTCGAAATTTTCTCGATCGGCGATTGATCTTTTCTTTTCAATATATTCTAATGTGATCAAAATTCTCTTTTGGTGATATGTGATAAGACATTTTTTTTTTTGAAAAAATATAGCTTTTAAAAAATATGACTTTCTAACGATATTAAGATCAATGAATTAATCACAGTATCCGAAATGAAAATATGATTATGAAACCTCATTTGAGGCGGCTAAATCCCTTGATGGGATATAGTGCCAGAGAGAGACAGAGAGTATTTGATTTAATGTTATTGCTGACATTATTTAAAATTTAAATACTTTAACTTAAAAGAAAAAATTGTCATACTAAAAATAAAGACATAATTGCTTTGCGCAAAAACTATATATAAAATTTCATAATTAGTAGTACGAAGAATACTTTTAACAATAAACAATTCATTCGTAAGCACGATCAAAGCCTTATAGTAATCTCTAAAGATCGAATAATCTCAAACGAGGTTAGAAATTTTTAACTGGACTCTTGAGTAATTGTTCACTTTACCTTATTACCAATATTCCTGAGGAACGTAATTTTGGAAAACGTAACCGTAACAAGATTCTGGTGAAAACTGTTGAGCACTGAATTTACCCACAACATTTTGTGGGAGTAAATACAATTCGAAAATGATGGAAGCTAGAAACTCTTCGAAATGGAATATGTCTCAGGGTTATTAATTCTGCTATATGTCGACAGGTATTCTACCTATCTAATAGCGCCTTCATTCGTAAATGCGCAACAAAGATGAAACTTTTAAGCGGTTTATTGAAGAAATCATCAATCTTGAGTAAATCTGTTGAGTGTATTGCAGCAATGACAAACAGGGCCCACGGTGTAAAACGACTATCTTAATCCGAAAACGAGACCTGCTGGTTTAGCAAATTACTGTTCTCATAACATATTTACTGTCACAACCAGTAATAATCGAGACCAACAATTCAATTCGATCCTTTTTTAACTTTAAACATCTCCTTCTCTAGTGTTTTGTTTAGTTTAGCGAGGCCAAAGAGGCTTTCCGCACAAAAACTAGTTATAGTATGAAATTTTATGAGTGGCTCCTAAATTTTTCTGCTATTTATTTTGTGCAATCAAAAAATTAACCCAATCAGACTTTAGATAGGATATTTTAGAATTGTTATATTGCGTCGCGTTTCTTGAACTTTGTTTGGTAATAAGAGTACAAGTTTTTTTTATCGCACCAGAAGGATTTAAAAGATGTTTACGATCCAGAAACAGTAAATCTCGTTCGACAAACTTCATATTTCAAGGTTGATGTTAAAAGAGATGCCCTTATGATCTATAAGGTAAAAACGTAATCCGTCATGCTCGAATTTAAAATCAGGTTAATTATAAAGGGTTTTCCAGTAAGAGGTTTTATTTTAAATAGCCGGCAGCTGTCAATTTTGATGCTGTCATCATTTGACATTTGACAAGAAAAAACTACGCCAATACTAAAAATAGTACGACACACGATTCAAAAACGCATTGAAATTGTTAAATTTCGCTACAAAAATGGTGAAAATTTTGCAATCACAGTTCGCAAAACTATATCACTTTTGGGTCGTCATGAAGCACCTTCTCGGCCAGCAATAGTGAAACTGGTAGAAAAATTTGAGCTGTTGGGACAAGTTAGTGATGTGAAGAATCAAAACCGTGTGCATCGTGTAATTATCATCAATGGGTTGTGTTACGCTCATACCAGTTGTTTGTCCAACGATGATTTCCTTATGCGAGGTGACTGTATAAGTTCTACTTGTATTTTGATATATATTGCTACTCCGGTAGCCCACTGACCATCTTTCTTGAACTGAACGCAGCATTCAAAATTAGTAATATTAACATGCTTGTCATTGCGTAGCCAGATCTCGGAAACCAAGAATCTTGCATGCTTCTTGCATGCACACATACTTTGAATCGTGTGTTATACGACGTTCAACAAATAAATAAATGGTAGTTCCGGCATACCGGAAAATGGTAAAATTCTAAATGAAATCTACCTTAAAATTAGAAAACAATTTACCAAAAATAATGAAAAATAAACAAAGTTCGTGCTCAGGGGAATGAAAATTTAATTTTTTGTCGCAATTACGAGATATAGATAAATAAAGTCAAAAAAAAATTGAACAGAAAATTTTCATAGCATTCGTATGAAACTGTTTTTTCGTGTTGACATTATTTGGGCCTGCATACATACAAAGCGTATATATTGAAAGACGGCCGTATACACATACATAGGCACTGGTTAGGCATACAAATACCACAAATTATATTAACTGTTAGTGCATGCCACAATTCGAAATTCGTGCACCAATTCAATAATATGGGTGTTTGATGTTACGATATATTCTACGGTTTATGAAAATTTTTGGATTAATCGTTCAACGATTCAACATATCATCTTTACTTCAACGAACATCAACTCGGCAATCAACATAAGATGTATCACAAGTAATTTTTTTGTTTATTTAATTTTTTTTTATGCACTATTTTTTTATCATTTGATAATTTTTTTTTGGGTAACTACTAAAATGAAGATGATCATTATTTGATATTATAAATATCTGTATATTAGTAGGTTTAGCTAGGTCGTAGTAGGGTAATACTTTGTAATTTTTTTTTCTCAGATTTTTTTTGAAATACAAACTTTATAATGGTGTTTTGTGAAATTCAAAAATTTGTGCGTTCTTCTTTAATTTCTTTACTACTTTCAATTTTGACAATAATGGAATGAATCCGTGAATTATATTATGAGTGGTGAGGTTAGTGTGGTGGTTTAGGTGAGTATGCCTATTGTCTGCTGGCACTTTTCTTTGAATCCAGATTTCTTTCTTCCCTTTCCATCCTGCTTAGCTTATCAATAATCCTTCAAAATCCTATGCGGTCTTTCAAGATTATGTCATCCTCCAAGAAAGCCCACCCCAGAGCTCCTGAGCCTTAGTCGGACTCAATTGACCGCCTTGGAGGCTCTGATTTAATAATAACAAAAATTTCGGTTACGGCGGATATTTTCGGAACGATAATTGTTGATCGTCATCCTCTTTCAATCGGCTCATCTGAGCACAGATGGTCATTCCGTCAATGTCAATGACTGACTTAATTTTAAACTTGAAGGTAACATTTTACATATGTAAATCTCAGAAGAACTCCTAAGCCGTTCCGTAAATAGGAAAATAACCGACAGAGATTTAGTTTCAATCGAGCTTTTTTCGTAATTAATCCAATTTAAGAAAATTCTTTGTGACTTCTAAAAAAATTATTTTACAGTCTGATTGGGTTAATTTTCTAGTCACTCAGACTTTTTCTAAGAGAAATTTAATACCTTATGCTAATAGGGTCACTACACTTAACGAAATTTTTGCTAAAACGATTTCCTAAGACGACTGTCCGAAGAAGTCTTCTTGCAGTTAGAATCAACAGCTCATCAAAATGGGCTTTCTTAGTGGTTACCGCAAGAAGTCAAATACACCCACAATTTAATTCGAAGGACATGCAATAAAAGATAGTAAAATAGTGTAATACTTCAGTTAGTATAGTAAAGTTTTTAACTCTCGTAATATTTCGCATTGGGCTGAACTTACAATCTACAAGGCACTGGCTAAACCTTCACTTGCTTGACATGGACGCTAAAAGCAAGAGACATGCTGAAACATGCTATAATTTAACGTAAAATAGTTCATATGATGTTCAGAATCATGAAATATGATAGTCGTCAGAAAGCATTGCTTCCATTGACAAATCAATTATGCCACCCAAAAAAGAAGTGATTGGTCGAAAGAAAAACACATCAAGAGCTTCATAAACAGGCGAGTAATGCAAAACTGGAAACCGTTCAAGTAAGCACTGCTCAAGCCCGTTAGTCTGAAACAATACTAGTAACGGGAAGCAAACCTGGAAATATTTTATTATTAAAATGGCCCAAAAAGTGAAGATTCATCGGATAAGAAAGAATATAATTGTTGAGCCATAAATGCTTGTCCTTATTGACATCTCTTAAGAATAACGTCAATTGGAAGGAGAATTGCTTGTCTTGGGTGATTCTGAAGTCGACGGAGAAAAGATTATCATAATGAGTACTAGACCATCTCTACAACTCCTAGCAGAGTCAACATGTTGGATAATGGTAGGCACTTTTGAAGTGGTACCGTCCATAATGCGGCAATTATTTGCCATCCACGGCCACATTGAAAGTGAAGTTACGACCACTTCTTTTTTGAATTAAAATAAATATTTTTAAAATTCGAAATTCAACCAAACCCACAAAGAATCTTTTGTGATTTTGTAAAAGCCACTGTCTCTTCGGCGAAATTTTTTTTTTACAAACGTAAATGTAAAGAGATGCTTGTTCCACTTCGCGCAAATTTTATAGCGTAAAATCCAAAAGGTGGGGGGGAGGGGGATGAAAAAACTGTATGGAAATTCAGTATCGTTTTCGTTGGAAATTAGGATCATAAAGCGCCTAGCCTTTGCTCCGGTAGATGAAGTATATTCATATTACTTAGAATTGAGGTTGAACACAGAGAATTTTCAAAGTTTGGAGACTGGTTTGAAAACAATTATTTAAGGGCAACAAATCAAGCTGTAATATTTTGGACAATGTACCAAAGCTAACCCGGGACGGAGTATTTCCCAAGAATGCAAAACAGCGTTGAACCATGGCACCGACGTTTGAAAGTGGTAGTCGGGATACGCCTTGCGGGGCTTAATAAATTGAGAGGTAATTTGTCAAAAATGCAGGTAAAACATAAATTCGGGGGGAAAGAAAAAGTCGATCATATACAAAAAAGAAAAAAAATTGAAAATCTTATAAAATTTAATTTTCTTCGCAATTAGTTTATCCCTATAAACTAGAGAATTTAGTATTATGTCAACATTTGTTTAAAATTTGTAAACCAATAATTTTGTCAAAATTCGATTACCCAATTAAAAAATATTTCCAATATATTTTTTCGTTTATGTGTGTGTTGATTTTATAAGTAAACTGGTATAAGTTAAATATCATAAATTATGTTTAAAGTTACAGAACTTCTTAAACAGAACTATGTAAATTAGAATTTTGTAAACAAAATTTTGCAAAACAGAATTTTCTAAAACAGAATTTTGTAAAACAGAATTATATACCGATCCCTTACATGCATGCTTACATGATTCCTTGTATGCAAGAGACTTACTTGTCGAGACTATCAGGCCTTCTATGCACAGTTCACCACATATAGTGGCAGAATGCTCTTAATTGCGATTACTGTTAATCAACGTACGTGGAGCGACATCCTTTCAAGAATTGAGAACAGTAAACCGTCAAGTATGTACCACTTATCATGAAGCTTGCCAGGAATTAAATCGTCTTGAAAACGATGTACATTAGGACACTGCACAAGCTTAAGCATCGAATTCTGCTCAACCAAAGCAAGCACGCAGGTTATTTGCAGTCATATTAGCTGCGTTCTATTGGCGTTAGTAAAGTACTCGAAGTACTTCTACCTACATATAACTACTCAATCAAAATTTTTATTTTCTTATGTTTTACTTCTAACTAGCAAATTTACGTTTCATTGAACATATACTGATAATTACTTGCAATTACTTTGCTAACGCCAATTTATCACGGCTATTGACTATGAGCTTCCCATGCAATCCTAAATATCTTTTAAAAATACGAAAACTACATGCGTAAACTCATCCTACATCGTTTGCGTGCAATGTATCAAAATCCGGACATTCAATTCACATTTGAGGATATATGTTTGTCAACAAAACACTGGTACAATTGGGAATGGCTGCACCGGAGTTATCTACAAACAACCATTTTGATGGTGGTTTGCTACGAGAAACAAACTTTGATGTCGACGAATTGGGTACATTTGTTCATTCCAAAATTGGTTCCAGAACAACGCATAAGACAGGACAGAATTGTCCATGCAATTAGAAGCCAAGGTGGTGGGCTGTATTTCCTAGATGTCATAAGGTAAAACTTTTCCCGTTTCAATTATTTTAGCACCCATACGATCACGAGAAAATTATTACACTGGCAATCGCCTCATCTGCAATTGTGACAACTCTTTTCTGACCAGCAGGTGGAAAGTAAACCCATATCCAAAAGCACTTCAATAAACATTAAATTGAGATCACGCAAGCAAAGTCTCGGGCAACAGTTAGTAAAATTGTTTTAACTGCAGTTCCATTCAGGCGTAGCAAACGATGGTGCAACAAAAACCGTTCTAATGTGAATTTTTTAAAACTTTTTTTTTAATTATGTTTTTTAATTTTATTTTCCGAAAGAAGACTTTGAAAATTTATGTAGAACAATACACCACAACAGAACAACGAATTAACATAATTGAATTTTGTTATGAAATTCAACGATCTAAACCAACAATAAACCTTTTGATTGCAAATTTCTAAAAACAAGGTGCCGTACGGAACCTCCCAGGTTCCGGAAGCTGGCGTACAACACGCACGCATATTCAACATGTTCTGAAGAGTGTGCAGAATAGTCCAGAAGCGTCAATAAGAAGGCCTTCAACACAATTAGGACTATCACGGAGGTCCGTACACAGAATTTTCGCCATCTTAAGAATGTTCCCATATAAAATTCAGTTTGTGCAAGAATTAAGGCCGACAAACTATCAAGAACGTCTTGATTTTGTCATTTCGCTACGAGGAAAAGTTGTAGAAAATATCGATTTTAGTCACAAACTCACAGCTTAATAATGAGTGATGAATCCGATTTTAATTAATTGTGCTCGTAAACAAGCAAAACGGTAGGTTTTGGACAAAGAAAATCAAGATCAATTCATCAGTCACAATTACACCCACTTCACGAATGTGTAAAGTAGAAAATAAAAATCACTTTTAAGCAAAAAATAATGTCCATAAAATATACTGTATTTAAAAAAAATAGATTAAATATTAAATAAAACAGTTATTAAACATTAACACTATAGTACGGTCTTTTTGCGCCACCCTGTATAAGTACTACAAATAGTTAAGGCACGAATACTAGTGTGCGGTCCTTAACTTTTGTCTTCGGGATAGTTGGTTGTAAGCGTTCGATTGACTTTTGATGGTAAATCACAATTAGTACATCCAATCGAATTGCCTAATGGAGCTAATTTTTAGTTTTTGGGTGGCTCTTATTCAAATTTAAATGATATAAAAAAATGTTCAGAATTTTACTTAAAGTTACAAAAAAAAAAGAAAAACATAATTTGAGGTTATCAAACCGGAATGTAACTATTACTGAACATAAACTGTGACAAAGTCGCATATTCCTCCACTAAATACAAAAGCCGTTGGGTTAAAGGATAACATTTTTAGAAGCAACCAGTAACAAAATTGAATTTCTTGGAATTTTATGATAAATGGAGCTCATCATTTAAGGAGTTAAAGGGTTTAAGTATGTCCTAGAGACTTTTTAATTTAATATAACAGAGCTATTCATTCACGTTCAAGGAACAGAGAGAGAGACTCTATAACAGAGCTATTCATTCACGTTCCCAAATCAATTTTATGCTGAAAAATTCATCAAGCTAATTTAAGCGTTAAAATTTGGTAAATTATTAGGTAAAAAATACAAAATATTTCTTTTCAATCCAATTAGGATTGTTCGTAAAAAATAGAAAGTAGATTTTCACCATTCCATTTTTTCTAAACCACATCAATCATCATAATTATAAAACCTTCTTAAGCATTATAAGTTCTTCTTATCAAGAGATGTTGGACAAAGATGTGAACGATGCCGAATTTCTCATGATTGCTAGCAAAATGTTACTATATAAATACGAGTTTACCTGAAATTTGCTTGAAATCATTCGGACTGGGATTGCAAAATACTTTTGTTTTGAATGAAGCCTAACATAACTTAAAACATATGTCACATATACGAAAATGTTTGTTGTGCTAGCCCGATAAAAAAAATTAAGTATCGAGGCGAAACTCAACTAATTATCCATTAACCACAAATTACCAAGCACTCAATTAGCAGGTCATTGAATTGTACGCAAAGCTAAACACATGGTCATATAGTTCAATCATCCATTTAACACATTATTAACTAACCTGTTGCAAAATCATAATTCAACCTTCTGCACACAGACGTAAAAATAATTTTAAATAATAATCATTGCAATGAGATAAAAAAAAATAATCATCGTACATTTTTTTTTATATTTATGATTGATTAAGATTCCATTCAGGCAAATAATAAATGGTAAATAAATAGTGTAACCTCAACCCATTTCAAACATTTGTTCAAATATAATATTTTTATGCATAATGATTATTTTAAAACTATAAAATTCGTATACACCGGAGGAAATAAATATTTCAACATTATATTATTACTCGTATTATGTATAGTTGATTGTAAATTGTAAATAATATATTTACAAGTAAAAACAAAAGAAACGTACAAATTAATTTTAATTATAAAGATCAAAATTGCCTTTGAGGTGGTGGCTTAATTCTTGAAATTTCTTCACCAAATACCAAAATAATAATACTCGATCGATTATACAGAGATGCAATAGATAAAATCTCCGATTTAAATATATCGCCAGCGGCGCAATTATACCTCGAACAATATAATTAAGTTATAATTTCTTCACATAAGTATGTAGCTTAAGCTACACACATCTAATAAATTCTATATGTAATCAATCATGCACCACAAAGTGCAGTATTTTGATTTCAAATGCGTCATCGTATCGAAAACAATCTTGATAAATTATATTTTAATTAAAGTTAATTAAAATAACTGTATGTAGTAATAGCATAGAATTAAAACTTAATTATGTTTCTAAATTATTTATTATTAAGTAATAAAGAAATAGTTCATTTTTGTCTCGCGTCATATTACGATTGTGGTTATGCAACTGAAAATCAATTTTTATCTCGTGTACGTCTATTTCATTAATATTGATTGCATTGTATAATCAAACTGGGCCACAAGAGGTTAGGTTCCTGTCACGCGATATTAAAACGGTAGCACTTTCTATATAGCCAGTGTACCGTCGATAGACTGATAAAACAACACCGGTTGAACAATTTCCTATCACATAATTCAATCTTGCTCTAAAATGATGTAGGTAGGTATGTATTCTATGTACACTCGTTGTATGTAATGTGAAGGCGGTTCATGTCATTAAAATTATAACACATTTTCCTAACACCGCACCACCTAACGCCGCCGCTCTTTCTCTGATCGTAAGGTCATTTAATTAACGTAATAAATATTTCAGTGAAATTATGTAACTCACCGTTTGTTTATTATTATATCCCGTCATCATAAAATATTTTATTAAAATTAATTAATTTTTTTTTTTGTTATTAATGTTAAAATAATATCCAAATCGATCAATCACTCAAATATTTTGTTAACACTAAATATTATTTAACACTTCACTTATAATTTTTAATCACACAAATTAAAAATAAAAAATTATGATAATTTCAAAAATTCACATAAATAAATCACGTTCACTTTTTTTTAATACTTTAATTAATTAAAAAACGTTTAATAAATCAAAAATCCGACACAGAACAGTAAAAAATTCGTTACTTAGCTGTGTAAAGGAAGAGTTAATAAGAAACGTGACAAACCGCGTTGGCGACAAAAGCCCAACTGAAAGCAAAATTAAAATTATTTATTTAAAAAAAATTACTTTATATATTGTTTATATTTATTTAGTTTGTTGTTGTTGTTAGTTTTTAAGCCGACCACTGGATCGCGTTTTTTCTATTCTTTGATTATATTATTATTTCTTTGAAGATACAGAAACGCGTTTTTTAAATTCTCAAGTATTAAAGTTTTGTTGCTGGTTAGATGCTATGAGTATTTTATCAAAATCTCTTTTACAATAAAATAAAAGACGTAAATACTTTGAGTGAGAATAGAAGAAAACGAATCTCTGTTGAGTTGAAGTAGTTGAGAAAAGAAAAGTTGAACTACACACAACAGAGATTGGACATAAAATGTATAGTGAATGAAGTAGTTTTCGTTAGCGATATATGAAAATTTCGAGCTTTACTCCACGTTACTATTCAAAAATACTTGTTATTTAAATGTTAATAATAATTTATTAATATAATATGGGATAATTCAATATTAAAGATACCAATAAGTGGCTGAAATCCTGACCGAAAAAAACTAAATTTCTTAATACGTCGGCTAAGCTTATTATTTTGTAAAATTTAGTACTTGAAAAATTGCTGATATAACACGTGGGTCAATAAACTCCAATGCTAGCATTGTTTCCTTCAAGAGTGATCCATTCATCCCAACGCTTCTCTAACATTTCGATGTCTTTTTTGTAGAACAATCACAATTTGACGCAAATCTCTTTACCTGAAGCATTGTTGTTGGGTCTGGGCATAATGAGCAGTCGCTGGGAGCCAGATCCGGATAATACCGTGGATGGGGAAGCAATTTGAACTTCAATTCATCCAATTTTGGCATCGTATCAAAAGACTTGTGACACGGTGCATTGTTCTGGTGAAACAGTACCTTATTATTTTGCTTTCGGGGCCTTTTCTTCGCAAATTTCTTATTCTCTGTTGATGATTTTGTCTTTCCCAAGATAGTCACCGGATAAAATACCTTACGCATCGCAAGATTCAGAGGCCAAAACATTACCGGTCGATATTTGCGTTTTTGGACGCTTTGGCTGACTAAGAGTGGCTGCGGCTGTGTAGTGGTGGATGGTTGTTTCATACATTGTTACATACCGATGCGTTGCTATTTTTAATCAACTCACGAAATTGATTTTTTCATTGTCTCGGAAATCACAAATGTGTCAGCCTCGAGACTTATTGACCGACGGTAACATAATATTGATATTGATACTATCTGATAGATATTTGAGCAAAAAAAAAGAAATTAAATTTGCTAGTTTCTAAAATCAAACATTTTATGTTAAAATATAAAATTACTGAAGAGTTTCCTAAATATCGGCAGTATCCAATTAACAATTAAAGCTGACTCAGTTCAAGTTTTTAATTTTAATCTGTCTTATTTTAGTTTTTTGGTTACTGACGAAAAACAGCAGTTCTGCCTTTGGAGTGTTCAAACGCCATGTCGTGTGAATTTATAATAGCTGTACCCGGCACGCGTCACCCAAAATAAAGAACATAATTTTGTATCTAAAATAAAAAATTAATGTATTTTTTATCGTAATGCTAGGGGATAAACAATGTTTTTGGTATTATCATTTGGTGCATAAATGAATAGATTTTGACAGCAAGCAACATATAATTGGCCGCGTGAAAAACATGAGTTTGTTAAATTCAAACCAGCAATAGCCAACGATTGCCCTTGTGATTTGTTAATTGTGATTTCGAATCAGCCGCTTTAAATCGAAGGGTAAATCATTTGAAACCATCGGTATGCGTGCAATCAGCACATCTTCCCCTTTATATTTACCGCTGATGATTATTGCCTCGATCAAATTGGTGTTAGTTTTTTTATGGTCAGTCTGGTTCCGTTACATAACTTTGGTGCGTTCAAATTTCAAATGAGCATGAAGAGAACTGCAATGTCAATATGTGTGGTGGCATTCCTGATGGCTCCATTGAATTTAAAAATTCGATTGGATAATCGACTACTTGTTCCGCATCCATCACTGTGTCAATTGATTTGTATTTGATTGGTTCTCCGGGCAATTTCAATTGAATTTGTTCATTCAACATTGGGGCCAAAATTGGTCGTTCGCATAGCCAATCTGGATTTTTGTAGTTGCAAGTGAAGTTTGGGAATACTTTGTTAACAACGGCCTGAATACTTTGCTTCATTTGGCAAAAGTTTGGCGGAAACGAAATCTAATTTGTTGAGTGATCAATTGGAATTTTGCCGTTTCCAATGTCCAAAAGCTGTTTGGAAAATGTTTGAGCAGAGGCTTCTTTCAACAAATGCCCACGCATGTTCGTTGAGAGAGTAATTTTTTCAACGCAGTTCCATAAATAAGATGCTTTGAGGCATGCGTTTAGCTCATCAGTGGGTGTTGATCGAGGTATAACGAGTAAGGTTTGGCGAACATCACCTGCAAGAAGTATAAATGCACTTCCCATTGGTTGGTTTTTACCCCTGATATCTAGCAGAGTCAGGTCAAGCGCCTCAAATGATTTTTTATGGGCCATGGTACATTCATCCCAAATGATAATTTTGCACGCTTTAAGGACGGCGGACATCCTGAACTTTTGATGATGTTACAGGTTGATGTTTCGGTCTAGTTCAAATTTAAGGGTAGCTTGAGTGCCGAGTGTGCTGTTCGCCCACCATCGAGTAGCGTTGATGCAATTCCCGATGATGCTACTGCGAGTACTATTCCATACTGCATTCGAACCGAAGCCAGTATTAAATTGATCAGAAATGTTTTTCCGGTGCCGCCAGCAGCATCAAGAAAAAAATCCTGCCATTTCCATTGTCTACACGTTGCTTGATTTTTTCGTAGGCATAGTTTTGATTAGTAACTAATAGTTTTGTTTGTGTTTCCACGAAATGACATTGCTGGTTTATATCGTAATGCTGTTCTCGCACCAGATCTCTGTCTTGTACGTCATTTCTGTCCAGTGTGGATGCCAGCATACAAAGTTGATTTGGTACTTTGTTGTTAATTGATATGCATAAATCCTCAATCAATATTAGCACTTCATTAAAAATGTCATCGAAATATTGTAGATTTGGATCACTTCTGGGTGCATGCCGGAGAATAACTAAACTGAGACTTTCACGATGCTTTTGCCAGAGTTCTTGTGGATTCGATGGTATGCATGTTGTTAAAATGATCGGAAATAAAGAACTTATTTGTTTTGGATGACCCGTAAGCGATGCCTCTGTTAGCGTTGTATTCCCATTATTATTGTCATTTTCAATCCAAGCTTGGTACATGCTTCTCTATACGTTTGGCATTTTACCCCATCGATGGTTTTCAATACAACGAATGATGAATAATAACATTCACTGTTGTTTGGATGTACTGTATACACATCCTAAAGCATCTGACGAACGTACACCAACATTCTCTAGAACAGTTGCACCTCGCTTTCTTCTCATGAACTTTTTTGTCGATGTGTTCCCAGTGTAGTATTTGGGCACTTCGTGATACAGCAACGTTTTAGCGAAGTCATCAGACGCACACAATTGGAAAAAGGCGGTGAGTGTTGTGTTGGGTGGTTGTGCTCAGTTCTATTTTGTGCATTTTGATCGGTGAAGTAGACGCGGGCTATTTTCTAAGTGAACAGCGAGATGTTGAACAGTTCGATAGCGTTCGTGGATGTTGAATGCAAATATTCTCCAAACAGCTTCATTGCTGCTGCTGATCATTGCCATCTGGAATTAAGTGACTTCATCACCTTGGTTTGCTAGTCCGATGGCAGTCATGTTACTGCCTTTGTTGACGTATTTGCAAATGTATATTGTTGACTTCACTGAATTGCAATACTCAACATTAATGTGGGAAACAAACATTTTTGAAAGCAGCTGATCTATTGTCGATGTCAACATCTACATCTCGCATTCTGATTGTGGTTGTGCATACATCATCATCGGTGTTCCTTCTTCTATACAAAGGCTATCGATCACCTCCAGTTTGAGTTTCATTGATCATCTCACGTGGATATCGCTTTGTACACTTGTCATCCTTCATGGATGGTGAATTTGTATTAAGTGCACCGCATGGTCCATGGATCATATTTTTCTTGATTGTTTCAAAAAGAATAGGACCTTCGTCTCAGTTGGGAAGCTCAGCAGATATCACACTTTCAATTTGTGTTGAGACGGTTTTTAGCTTCAACCATTAAAAAATATGTGCGTGTAGAAGACCTCTTTTTTCTCACTCAACTGAATACATCCAACAATGGGTTTCTCCAAAAATTTGGTTCTTAGTGATGACGTCCATCAATCGAATTAGCTTTTGATCTTAGCTTTAAAGAATTAGCTTTAAAGTAGATCTGTGATTTCACACCACCTTGTATTGCATGTGAAGGTAATGAACAGATCTGGATGTCCATCGTCCATACTTTCCAACTTATATCATGGCATCTTGTGCGTATTCGTGTCTATGGTGTATTTGATCGGGTAAAATGTTACCCACAAATGAATATTTTAATAACACCCTGAGATTTTGAAGTGTAGTTATAATATAGGTTCTATGCAGCCAGTCGTGTATGGTGATAGCTGCCTCAGGTAAAGATGATATAGTAAAATATGATGAAAAGGCCAACCATCCTTCCACAGTATGTATCGAATAAGCTTCTTTTGAATTTCTTCAATATTACCTATAATCGCTATAGAAAAGACACCAAACCATAACAGCGTATTCTACTTGAGGCCTGACATAGGCGTAGTAAAGGATCTGTATTATCTCAATATCATAAATACCCAACGGGTATCAGTATCCAGACGAGTATAACAGATACTTCAGCCTCGGGCTGGAATGGCGAGACAAACCAATCCGACTATTTGCTATATTGAAACTGTGCCTCTCAGTTTTTGAATTCTCGATATTCGATAAGTATCGAGATTTGAGAATATATGAAGAGAAATGCCAAGAAGTGAAAAATGTATTTTAGATCTAAGCTATGTAGCGGCTTTTTCAGATTTTAAAAATCATTTACAAGAAAAATAATTATAAACTAAAAGATTCTAAATAAATTTTGCAGCAATACCGGTCCAGGTCAATTTTCCAAAACTAAAGCAGAGCTGACGATTTTTGGAAAAAAACTGTTTTCCAACATAAATTTGGCTCCGTAGTGCACGGATGGATTTATTGACCGGAATGGAACTTCATACTTAAGCTTTCTCTACAAATTGGGAAATCCCAGTGAGTTTTGAACGAAAGCGATCCATCCGCAGTGACAGTTTACATAGGAGCTTTTAATTAAAATAAATAGATTATAAATTAAATTTCAAACAAAATTAGGTAGTTCAGATCATATTTTATATTTTACCGGAAATGACGAGTTTTGAAAAAAAAAATTTATTTCACTAAAATTAGGCTACAGTGTCGGCGTATTGACTTTGTATAAAATAAAAGTTTATACTAAAGCTTTTTCCTTGAATTGGGAGATCAATGCGAAATGTGTTGGACATCTGTTTACCAAAAGTGGCAGCTAACTGCCGGAAACGTTCCACAGAATATGGGTTCGAAAATGTGATGTTGTGATTATTCTTTTTCACCTTATGTTACCTCTGCCTAGCGTATTCGTTGCCCTATACATATTACATAAAACCATATATTACCGTTGGTGTATAGGCATTTAAGAACGGGAGCCCCACTTTATCCTTCATTTCAAAATCCACTGGTGCTAAAATCCATCTTTTTAAAAGAAAATCACTTTTGAGCAAATCCGTCATTGTCAAAATCCAACTTTCCTAAAATCCATAAATTTTTTTGTCAAAATCCACTATTTACAAAACCAATTATTTACAAAATCTGCCATTTCCGACACAGACACGGACATAGATACGAACAAGGACACGGGCACAGATACAGACGCAGACACAGACATCAGATATCAGACAACAGACATCAGACATTAGACATTAGACACAGACATCAGATATCAGATATCAGGCATCAGACATCAGAGATTAGACATCAGGCACAACACCAACATCAGACACGGATACAGACAGAGGCGAAGACACATACATCGGACCCTAGGCATTAGACACTAGGCATGAGACATCAGACACGACACAGTCATCAGACACAAACTCAAACACAGACACATGCGCAGACACATATAGTACATCAGACATCAGACGTCAGGCATCAGACATCAGACCCAGACATTAGACATCAGATGTCTGGCATCAGACATCAGACACAACACAGACAATGACATGAGTTTATGGATTTTTGAAAAATAGGTTTTGACTAAAATGGATTTTAACATAAATTGATTTTATCAATATTAATTGTATGCTAATGGAAACAGGAATAAAAAGGATTTTGTTAAAAGTGGTTTATGACTATAGAGTGGATTTTACCAAAGTGGATTTTAGAAAAATGGATTTTAATATAAATAATGGATTTCGTGGGTAACCCTGAAAGAACAATATTAGAATTTCAATATATAGGAATTAATAATGGGCCATCTAGGAAACTAACAATTTGTTATCTGTAAACGTGGCTACTCAATTAATTTTATTAAGCAAATATCTTACATATCAATAATGAAATTGTGAACATATCCTCTAAAGAACAATTCATCCCGGATTTTGTTCCGAAATACCTTTAAAGTATTTTACCCGTTGAATTGCGTACTTTTTACTTGTCGTAGTGCTGAATAATGCTTCTAATATAGATGTAGTTTAACTTAATAAGTGGGTGTTTTTTAAATCAAATAAATTTGTACGTATGTGCTTAAAAAATTATCTAAGCCTAAAGATCAATTTGAATAATCGGAAAAATTTGTTACTTTAATTACGCTTGCATAATTAAGATAAACTAAATAAAGCCACATAACCACACCTTAAGATCTATCAATAGCAATTCTAGCTCGTGACATTTTATGTATATAATTAATGGAGTCAAATGTCTAGTTTTATATTTAAATATTTCTAACGATATTCTATTGAATTTATTGACTAATCAATCAATTGTGCAAATCACACTTAAGCGATCAAAAACAAACAAAATCGTTTAAAGATTTATCGCCTAAATAAAATTGAACGTAGTACCTCAATAGGCAACACATTCGAGTCGGTGTGTGCTGTACGGTTTTTGTATATCAAATCGGCCATCTCAGGTAATTGAACTTATTTAGGTGCGTGGAGTTTTGATATTATGACTACCCGTATATTAAAGAATTAGAATGTCGGTTAGTTTAAAATTCACCAAATCGAAATTCTCGTAACACACCAAAAATGAATTTTTATTTCGTAATTTTTAAAATAAATAATTTATTATCAATTTAGGGCAATCAGCTGACAATATTTAATTGCCTTGTTGTTGCTTTTAATTAATACGAATAACAATATTTAATCGCGTTAAGTACGTTCAAAAATGATTAATATTTTATTTTACTGGTTTAATTGCCTCTATGTACCACCGCGCGCACAGATACCAGTTTGACAAACTTTACCATAACCTCCAAACAAAAAATAATTGGTAACGATATACGCATATAGAGAATGTGCGATAGATAAAAGTGACAGAACTGGGTTTATCACAACGTCATAATTGTTTTTGGTTTTCTGGTTTCGGAAAATAAAAAAATACGTTTACCTACGAACAACTAGTCCGCATAAATACAAAAAACAAAAAATTTTTGGTGTACGCACAGTCGTATTCTAAATCAAGATAAATCAATAGAAAATGTACAAATATTTTTAAATTAGTTACACAAAAATATTAAATCTAATTAATTATTCATGAAATTAAAGCAGATCAAAAATCAGCACAAAACCTGTGCAGATCTTAAAACTTTGGACAAACACATGGAAATGCTAACGTACAGAATCCATCAATTAAAGTCTACACGGCATTTTACATTTTGCACAAGGTTGCACAATTTTATCCTCATCAGTCTGCTAAATTAATCACTGTCGAGTTATACAAAATGATCGAGTATGTAACTTAAACTAAAACAAGCGTCACCTGTCTGTTGCGGAAAAATGTGGTACAAGTGTTCGGCATTGGAAAAACCTGTTATCTATCGATCACAAAATCAATGTGTAGGGATTATGCGTGTTGCAAACAAATCATTTGTGGGCAAACATGTTTAATTAGACGCGAATAATTTATTCCAAAATAATATACGCGTGTGAAATGTAATTTGACGCCATACGTCGAGAGTACATATCAATTTACACACTTAAGAAATACTGTCTACACTACAAAGATTTGTTGGTTCCCTGTCAAAGCAGAAAATAATCAAGCAAAATATATAAAATTAATGGGAATGCAAAAAACCAAACATTTATACAAAATCGAAACAAAATTTGATAAACTCGAAAGATTATGACATTTCAAGATCAAAATAACGAAATGCTATTGAACTACAATTATTATTACGATTTATTATTTATTGCTGTGTTGTTGTAGACGTAGCTGAGTTAAGATCAAATTTATGTTTTTGCACTAACGTACTTTTGTATTCCCGCCTCTTCTTCTATCTAAAATCTAATGTATTAGAAGTAAATTCTATATCGTAATAATGGTTATGGGACTTGGAATCCGCGAACAATGTAGATCATTAACCCAAAATGCTATGATTAATCGTTATATCATTATCTTAATACGCAATTTATGTAAAGGCAACTACCTAGCTGCTAATACGTGTGGTTTGACGATGAACGCAATAATGTTAAGATGATTAAACTAATTGACGGTGAGTAATGTCTGAGTAATGTCTTGTAAAGTCGTCAATAATAATATTCTAGTCCTACAAGTAACAAGGTTTATTATTAGTCATCAGAATAACAATTTATAATAACAAAACAATTTGTTTGAGGATTAAATTGAATGACTAAGTTTGATTTGCACTTCTTGGATACGGAAAACATAAACCTCCTCATATGGCGAATTCAGAACATTTTTAGTTATAGTGTTGTCCATCGGATGTCAGTATTTATTAAAATAAACATAAGGGAGTCAACTCAACGTAAAAAAAATTAAAAATTTAAAATCTAATCGTCGATTTGACTAATGAAATTTGTCTGTTTAAATTTTATCATTCAGATTTGGAGTATTTTCTGAATATGCTTATTAAATTATAAGGAATAGTGCTCAATATATTGTGTTAAAGTTCTCGTCGATAAGATTACAAAGTCACTGGACCATATCGGTAAAGTAAATTAAAAAAGTCGGTAAAGTAGATGTTGATAGTATTGAGTCAATTTGCCTTTCCACAAACAACATCTTCAGAAAAAACTCAAGCAGCACTTGCGCTCTCCACGCAATATTTAAATGTAAAATTATTTTCATATAATGTCTAGTACCAGAGCCACCTAGACATAAGAGAAGCATTTGTTCTTTCTAATATTTTTAAATAACTTTTTTTAAATATGTATAAACCGAAATGATTAATTTGAATTTGTAGTTTTAATAAAATAACATTTTAATTGGTTCCCTTAATAATACAGAATTATCAAATCAATATATTTCATAAGATATTCATGTGAAAATTAAAATAAAATAAAAATTTTAGTTAGTCAATTAAATTTTCATGCACAAACATTACATCAAAAAATTGTTATTTTACATTGTTTCTTATGGAAACATGCACATTTTAATATTACGGATTTTTAAATCGTAGAGGGCTCTGCTAGTACGCAGGTAAAGTGAAATTAAATTTTACATATAAAAATGACAAAAACGAAAATAAAAATTTTTCACCGCTGAATTTTGTTTCGCGGTATCCATTTTAGCTAGTGAAGTTGGTATTCGTTTCGTATTAGAATATAGATGTCTGTGTTTACCTCTACAAATTTGTCACTGCATTTTTATCTGCAGATACGACAAAAATAAGCAAAATTTTTGCATTTCATTAACTATTTTTATTTGTTGTTAAACAAATCTCATGTAAAACATATTTTGACAACATGTCTCTCTCTTTCTCTCTCTGGCACTATATCCATCAAGGAATTTGGCCGCCTCACATGAGGTTTCACAATCATATTTTCCTTTCGGATAATGAGTGATTAATTCATTTGCCACTGGGGCGGCAAAACTAGTGAAACCTATAGTGACTCTCTATGTTTTGTTTTTTCGTATTTGACATAAAAAAATTATTTTAATCACTTTGGACGGCAGTAAAAACGAGTGACGAAAGCACCTACTGTGCTGGAAGTCGAACGAAGTATATATACAGCAAGTTTCGAACTTTTTCCCTTTGAGGCCGCCAGGGTCATGTTATATACCATTGGAAAGGTCTTGAAAAATAAACCCAAATAATGTATAAAAACATAAATTTCTTCCAACATTGAGTGGAGATATGACCTTCCGAAAATTGCCCCAAAAAATCAGTTTTTCGGGTATAATTGCCCCAAAAAACGCCCCAATTATTTTTTAACTAGCAAATTATGATTGTAGACCTCAATACCAATTCAACGACACCTCAAACGTCGTAAACGGATGATTTTAACCAAAGTTATGACATTTTTAAATTTTTCTATGACGTCACCATTTAATCTTGCTTTGGTATATATTATGTTTGTTTGTTTGTTTGTTTGTTTGTTTGTCCGTACCTCTTTCATTTGATCTCATATTTTCAGGGTTTGTAGTACTTGAAAAAATAAGCAACTTTTGTTCTACAACTTTTTGATTTGACTGCCATGTTGGCCGCGGCCAGCCTCTGAACGGCCATTTTTGGCCATTTTGTCACGCCCACAGCGCTGAACCTATTCGACATACCTTGGACATATGCATATCGTTGGAAAGGTATTGACGCCAGCTATCAAATAGCATAAAAAAAAAATTCAAAAAATTAGGGTGGAGGGTCATTTTGGCCAAAAACTGAAAAATGCGAAATCGGCCGGCCACATTCGGCCAAATTGCTAAAAAGTGAGCCCAAGACTTTTGGTTCATATTTTCAGGATTATTAGCCACAAACCTCACCTACAATATGACATCAACCGTTTGTCCCAGAAAACTCGTATGTTTTAGATATTGGCCTCCATAACTTAAAAGCCACCCTAATTTTTTGCAAAATTTCATTTTTTGGTTCAAATGCACCCTAATATCGGTCCGTTGCGGTTCATAATGATAGTGAATCAACGTATTACAAATTTAAATACATCATATTGTTATCATTGCTAAGAGAATTTTTACCAGTGACCCTGTTTTCATAACAAAAAAATTAAAAAACTGACAAATTGATGTGATCGAAAAAATCACTAAAAACATTGAACATTTCACAGTCTCCTTGCATTAAATCGATACTTTTTTAATCTTTATGATGATTTCTTTAAAAAAACAGATCTTATCTAACCTCCCATCGCATGAAGATGGAATATCAGCGAGAGGGTAGCTACCATTAATTTTTGTTTCCAACTAACACATTAAAATAAGAATATTTTATTGTATTGTTTAAGGAATCAAAAATGAATGGTAGCTGCATGCGGTTAGTGACAAAACAGCAAGAAACATGCAAAAAAATTGTTGAATTACTCAATCGAATTTTTACTACTCTGTAACATGCACTAAAAACTAAACTACAAATGTTCAGCCGATAGCCTACGAGAATTGGGTGTGTAATAAGATCACACCCGGCATGACCTGTTTGTGGCATGTGGTAAAGGATTCTGAAATAAAATCTACTAAAATACTATAAAATGAAGATTGAAAAAATGCATGCAAAATAAAGAAATAGAATCGTCTACCACACACCAGAAACAGTACACCAGAACGTAGGCTATCGTCCTGAACATAATGAAAAAATACATATCTGAACCTAATGATGAGACCTGATCCTACTACTTTTCAACATGGGTAGTGCGGTGTAGGGTGGTGCGGGTGAGATGGGTTTTAAGTGTTTAAATTAGATAGTGGGTCGGGAAGGTAGTAATGTTTAGGAGGCATGATTTGCGATTGATTGGGGTCGGTTGGGCTGGGTGTAGATGGAGTTAGGTGGGTGTGGGTGGATAAGGGTGTTTGTGATATTTGAAATACACAAACCACACTGCATAGAACCTCTTTTTCTTAGACACGGAATAATAATACTGTTAATACTATATAGGCAACAAAAATGCTTATAAAGTTCGGTTCCGAACCTTTCCCGTCTTTTTTATTTCATTTATGTTTGTGTTAGTGTGATTTCACTGAAAATTTGTTTCAGTCGCAATTAAAACCAGTATCATAGGTAAACGGGGAAAGAATAGAAGAAAGTTATAATTTCTGTGAGATCAAGTGTGGAATAGAGCATTGCGCCTCATACACAGACGCACGCCACTGCAGTGACGAATATCGAGAGAAGAAAAACGAATCATGCACACTCCGTAACATACAGCCGACAGCTGTGTGAAAGTATGCGTAATTCGTTCTTCGCCTCTGGCTATTCGTAATTTCAATGCCGCGCGTCTGTGTAAGAAGTCGTATTCATACGTCGGATAAAAATCTCAGATTTTTCTATCCCAGTTTTTTTTCAACTTTTTGTATGAAAATAGCGTGTCTGTTGTATAATTTACGTGAATTAATTGGTAGTGTAGTAATTGGTTAAAACGATGGAATAGAAAACTCCCGGATTTTTATCTGTCGTATGAATACGACTTAAGCCACAATAACACGTAGTGGCCAATTGTGTGCTATCAAGTGTGTGTGAACTGTTTTGACTGACAAACAATAAAACGAATCGCAATTCAATTCATTTTCAATTTGCCGTGCCAAAATCATTGATATCAAATAAAAAACCTCTTAACGAGGTAAAAGTTCGAGTGACGAAAGCCGAATTCAATTCACAAAATTTCTGATATCAAATTTGTGCCGAAAAAAACAATTGCATTCGATTTGTCAACGATTTTTCGGAATGTTAGTGCATTCGGCGCGTTTGTTTACATTTTTCTTTCTAGCTGTCAAAAACAACAACTTGTCAACGATTTTTCGGAATGTTCAACAACAACGCGCTGAATGCACTAACATTCCGAAAAATCGTTGACAAATCGAATGTAATTGTTTTTTTCGGCACAAATTTGATATCAGAAATTTTGTGAATTGAATTCGGCTTTCGTCACTCGAACTTTTACCTCGTTAAGAGGTTTTTTATTTGATTTTATTTTACGGAAGAAATTTAATTTAAACTGTGTTCCAGAATTTGTTGAGACAGTCGTTTAGGAATTTGCTGTGGGCACAGGAATTGTTCCAGGCTTTGCTTTGAATGGTCCTCTGTGGACCATTGTTGTTTTGTGTTTGCGTGCCATGAGACTGAAGGGCGATGCGATTATCTGTGGTGGCGGACAATATAGCTGCATTCGGCCCTCATGTTGTTTTTGTAACCGCTGATCTCATCTCAACAACTTCTTAAAAACAAAACAAAGGAAAATTTATTTGAAACTCAATTGAACTGCGTACTCCATTATAAATGAGCTCGGACGCTCAAAATGGGGTGCACAGTTCTTCAAAATTTCATATATCTAAATAAATAAATAAATAAAATATAAACTACAAATGTCGATACTGCGTTAAAATTTTACGAAAATCAACAAACTAATTTTTCATGGAATATTTATCTGGTTAATTTTCGAGACCAAATACTTTCATTTCACGTCAATAACGTAAGGGCGTACCTGCCTTTACATTTGGATGCTTGAGCGAAACGGATAAAAAAAACAAGAAAATATTCTTAGCCCAACATATGTTTGTGTTTTTTCGTTTGTGTTAGTGAGAAAACAACACGGCACATACAATTATTGCGTTAAACTTTGTTACGTTTTCTTCTCTTTGTCACTCGACTCATGAATAAATATGAACCGAATGACATTTAAACAGATTGATTTACCCCAGCGTCATCACCCCGCAGCCTTGTTGCCGACTATCGCTCAGTCCGTCGTGGATCTTGTTGGGTGATGTCCATCCGAGGTCGAGAGAGGTGCGATTACCTACTTGACAAGCGTTGCCCTTTTCCCACCAATATTCACACTCATCTACCGCACTGACTAAATTAGTATGAAAATATGCTTTTGAATACTAATCTTAACTGAAATATATATTATTGTATTTCCTTTACTTTCAACTACCTACATTAATACATTTGTACGAGCTCAAAAACAAATTTATTTAAATTATACAATGCAATTGGGAAAAACCAAAAAAAAAACAATTAACTGCCCCGAAATAGGAGTCAATATTACACCACGGTCCAATTGTTAATCCGAAGTCCTGTAATGGTGCACGAGAAGCTCGCCGTACCCACCTAGGATCTGTAAATAAATACATATATAGCAAAAAAAGTAGAATCACGGATTCTGCGGAGCAAAATGGTTACGAATTGCCTTAGTTTTCTGATTTATAATAACTATACCTCAAAAATACAACTACCACTAAATCACACATTTTAGTTAAAGATCTAATTAACAAAAATTATATGTAATAACTATTTTGTAATAAAAATGATACCCTGACTTGTCACGATTCACCACGTTCCTCAGCTACCGCATGCGTTCTCTTTCCGTACGACACAACCTGTACACGTTCTATCAATTCGTTTGAAATGCACCTTTTCTTCACGCAGCCGTCTTTTCTCTCGAAAGATTGTGATTGCTCGTACTGGACTGTTATTACTTTTCGGATACAAATTGCCAGCAATGAAATATCCCTTTCCTTTTGTACCGCTTATTACTGGATCATTATTCGGTATTCGGAATGGAGCATCGACAACCCGTATATCGCGAACTACACTGAAACTTGAACCACGCAATTCACAATGTGTAATCAGCCGACTATTTCATTTTTACTTTTTTTCCACACTCACTTAAAGCCCGAAAAAAAATCACGACAGATTTGTTTAGCTTCTGGAACTTGGGGGGTAACACACTCACGACCGGAAAAATAATATTTCTATTCAGCTTTTTTCCCACGCACTTATACCCGAGTTTTCATTTTGTGTTTTTCCCTGTATTTCTGTATTTCCGATAATTTTCTTATAACTTGCTGTTTCGCTATAAGGTTGTAGATGGGGTACATGCTCTCGACTTCACGGCTCGATCCAAAAAGAAATTTTGTTGTTCGTTTCTCATTAAACAGACATCTCCTCGTTTGACGTTTAATGAATGCTACGCATATTTTTTTTACTCTCACTGTACCTTTTCCATGTACAGGTGAACACGAAACGTCAAATACTTTAGCGAAGACGCAACTCCGAACTTAACCGCAACACAATTTCCGAAATGTAACCTGCAGAAAAACCTGCACGGTGTGGAGCGGCACAATCAGCGTCTATAGTCTTGATACTGTTAAATATCACAATTTTAATATTGATAATGCAGAGGCAAAGATAATGCAGGTTTTCAGTTTTAGTTTGATAAGTTAACTATTGTGTATACGCATAAATTTTAAAACTTTACCAGTTGGCTATATTTGATGTTGCACGGGTCTGGGCATAATTTGATAGTACTGTTGGGATAGGTCTCAATTAGTTGAAGTAATCTTTAATTAGCAAATCAGCTTGCAAAACCTTTAAGTTAAAACTATTTTATCATTAAATAATCAAAAAAATCAAACTACTCCTCCTCAATCACGTCAGACTTATCATAAGAATTCTTTGTAACTATACGCCCAGTTCGCTGTATGTTCAGTTAAACTGAATATTCTAAATAGCAAAGACATACGTTTAAACGACATTTTGATTTTTCTCTGACAATTTAGTAAGCCTGTATTTGAGAGACATTGCGTAAGCGGTTACACTAACGAATTACACAGTGAGCAGAGTGCTTGGTTTGTTATTCGTGGGTCTCGGGATCTAGTCCAGGTACCTGGGTGTTTTTATTCAATGGGTTATAAATTATACTCAAAATCTCTCATCTCTATTGTTGGCTTTAGCCCATAAATATTTAAAAATCATATTTCTACTTACATGCACACAGACATCCTTCTCCTTCGCCTATATAGAATTAATAAAAATAATTTGAGGGGATTTAAAACAGCAACTTATCTTATCTACCGTAAATAAAATTAACATTTATATTTAATCAAAACATAGTATAGCAAAAAACTATTACGATGAAAATGAACTTATTCCTACGTTAGTCGTTTAAGAGAGACACATACTTTTTTAAACCGCCAACTTAGCGTTGCGTAATCGTTTTAGTTAACAACTCCGAGACGGAAAAGGTCAGCAGTCACTGCTTTTAACCTAACCAAGTTATTTGAATGGATCGGAACTTGCTGAATCTCCTCCGATGTATTATTTAGTGATCAGTTAAAATTTCGATCGCCGATTGCCCATCTGAAAGTCTTCAACAAGACACTATAACGAGGTGGGTGTTGGTTTTTGGTGCCACCAGCTTTCTCTTCAATTAAGCCTGTCTTTTGTAAGCCTGGTCCTTCAACTATTTCCAAAGAGGAAGGTCCTTCAACCATTTCTCTGCTGAGCTGTGGTACTGCTGGGCATATCCTCTTTCCTTGAACCAGCTTTTCTATGAAATAAGTTTTCCTATGAACTTGATATATTAAAGAGGGTCCATTTCCAAATTCATATCTATTCTTAGAGTAAAAGTTTGGTTGAATGTGTACTAGTATCCATCTCTATAGTTTCCAGGGTCGTTGCAAATTGCGTTGCTTAACGATATCGATCTACTATATATTGTGCACAATTTCATTTTTAAACCATTTTTGTTTGTGCCATTCACTACTAAGGGTTGGAAAAAATCATCTTGTATTTTGAGATCCATACATTCCAATCGTATAAAAACTATTTCGAAAAATGGTTAAAGTTGCATATAATACTTTATGAGAAAACACAAATAAAATAATGGTATCGGATATTATTTTATGGCCAACACCCAACTTTCTACCACGAATATATATATATATATATATATATATATATATATATATATATATATATATATATATATATATACATAAATCTTATGTTGATGCGTATGTTGGAGAAATCATGCAATACTTACCTGGAATACTTACCGCATCAAAATAAACTCTCAACCTAAACACATAAAACATCATATCATATAAACCTAGAAATAAGAACTATAAATTAATTAATTAAATTCATACTACCTTTTACCATTATAACTTTAAAGATTTATTACGTCCATTACCTGAAAAATATAGTTTATTAGAATATTATTTGTTAAAATTAATATTACATAGTTCTTACCTTTAGAGATTTATCCACTTCTTGTAACACTGTTTATCTATACGACAGCAAAACCAATATCCAAATAATTTGTAAACAAAACAAATTCATGTAATTTATCCTTGAACTTGAACTTGATACAAATTTTTGGATGCAACAAATTTTATATTATATAAAGGTTTAACTATGAAACACAAATATATTTTAATTGTATATTGATAATTATAGTTACCTATTTGTTAATCACTTGTTAATCACTTTTAATATCACTATCATATTATATTTAAATAACTAATTTAATTTTTTAAGTAAATCTTGTTTACAACAAAATGTAAACAAAATATTGACCACTAGATTTAATCGCCATTTAAATATTGTAAAGGTAACAAAAAATTGTACTAGACTTTGGTAGCTCAAATAGAATAAGCATGAGTACGTTCCATGCAGAAATCATTTTTTACAACAACTATCGGCGGTTAGATGAACTGCACACAACATAAAAATTTACTTTTAATAAATCTTCCCTTTTCAATTGAGACCACCAAAGCGTCTACACCAATTTAATAAAATATTATAAACCAGTGGAAAGGACTCGTGTTTTAATATCAGCAATTACCCATTACCAACACCAAGTTGGTAATGGGTAATTGCTGATAGAAACTTAAATAGACCCCACTTGACTTCTAAAGTAATAAATTAAACTTACAGAACTTTTAGTAATACGGTCTTGTATAATCGAAAAACATTGTCCCTGCTAAACTTTCAGAAAACCAACAAAATCAATCCTTGTCACTTGAAAATTTAAAATCTAAATTTATTTAAATTTTTTAAATCTTTGTCGTTTATTTTAAATACTGAATTTATCAACAGCATTGGAAAAATAGAAAAACCTGCCATTTCAGGTACACAGATTTATCCCAAAATCTTTCAGTTATAATGGAAAAATTATAAATATGACGTGTCTAGAGACAGACGAGTACAGAGATTTAAAAAAACACTTTTTAGAGCCTTCGGCATGAATTTGGAACTAGGTTTACACAAATTATAGTAAAATTTGGTATGTACAAATGGATTGGGATTTTAACGTGGATTTAATGTTAAGCTCTGTAATTGGACCATTCTTAATAGAACTAAGCCATTTCTTAACCAATCATGCGGTCAAATTTAGGTTGTAGAGCCTGATTGGGATTGTTACATCAATTTTTAGTTTTGACGATGTTGGAAGGAACTTGGCCACTTTTTTAACCAATAATGATGATATTGGATAAATCGGTCTAGATTGTGATTCGAACACGAACTGGCATTGCTTAATTGAACTAGGCCTTTCTTTATATAGAACGAAACTTCGAAATTTCTTAACCATTTATGAAAAATTCTAATCCAGCTTGATTTGGAATCAACAACTATTTTATGCATATTTACTACATTGTACTGACAACAAAAATGTTATCAAAAACCCACTTTTGAAAATATTTTTTTTATGAATCGAAAGAATTTCAACACCGCGGATGAAAACACAACAAACCAAAATTAAATAAAGCGGGCTCTATTAACGGGATTTTGGAAAGCGGTATTTAGATAATCGAGATTTTGAAAAGCAGACCCCAACCCTTTTTAAAGAAAAGGTACAAAGTGAATAAACAATTTCCGCTAGTTATAAAATAACAAGAGAAATTGTCTTTTATGATAGCGCTGCTATTTGTTGACGAGTAGCGTAATCTCTTATTTGCTGCTGGCAAATATCTGCTGTCTTATACAGCATACATGTTCGCATGTATTTAATCGAATTGACGCAAAAAAGAAATCACTTCAGACGCGAGTTATGTTCATACTAAATGAAAAATGTAAACATCGCACCACTTCTGTTGACAGATGTGAACATAACGCCACTTTAGCAAGAAGTTCGAAACATAATTTAAGAATAAAAATTATGTTCCATCAAAATTGGTCCCGATCTCACAAATCAACCAACAATTTATCACCAGCTGCACACTCACAAAATGTCGAAAAGCAGTATAAAGGCAGATGAACAATCGTCTAATACTAATCCAACTGGCAGAATGTTAGATCACCAGGTCATTATAATTTTTTTATCTGCAATTCACTGGCGAGGGAACAATGTGGCCGTAAGTTATGTGTGCAACATTAAGTTAAGATTTTTTTCATCCATTTCGATAAGGAAATATAAACAATTAAATAATATTATATTCAAGTATAAAAATATAATAAAATTATATGGATACGCCAGAATCAATGTAATTGACCCTTGTCGTTAAACAAATATAACTTTTGTAGCGCCCAAATAAACACTTTAGGATATTATTGTTTTTCAATAAAACGTACAATTTTATGATTATTTTTGCAATATGAGGAAAATATTTCGAGTGTTAAATTTTAACGACACTTTAATGCAGTGGGAGATGTAATAAATTCTTGGCAGCCTTGTAGTATTATTTTACTCGTCCTATAACACTTTTAAAAACTTGTAAATGCTTTAGGCTCCGTTTGTTTAAATTACTAAAAGTGATGCAAAATTTTAAAGTCTATAAATTTAATATTTTAACATGCAATAATATTTTCTTGAAGTGTTAAATATTTCATATCAATTTGTTACTTTTGAATATTAATTATGTAAATCCAGTTATGATTCGATTTTAAGTTTTCATGCGTCGTGGGAAATTCTCGTATGTCTTTTATTCTATTTCATATAACGTAACTCGTATACCACAAAATTATGCAAACACCACACCATAAAATTAGCATTCCTTATAGTTTTGCACCAAAATGTTATTTAAACGATATATAAAAATATAAAAACCAGCTTTCGGTCCACATCTCAAAACTAAACTTTTATGAAAACTTCATAATTTATTTTATTTGTAAATAAAATTTCCAATACTACCGAGTTAATTGGCTGTTGTACTTGATATTAAATGAAGCGAGTTACGAGTATGATATTTTTACTAACCCACAATAAAAATTGTATAATTAGAAATTGAGATAAGTGGGTGGGTAAATATGAAGACGGTTAAGAATTTATAATTATTATATGCAATATAGGTACGAAGCACTATTACGATTATGAAACGTGCGAGAATGCAGTTTTGATTGAAGTACACCCGCGTTGATATTTACACGCAACAACAACTTTATTAATCTTTATTAATTAGACTTTATACTTGTTCACTTCTCATGGTATCTAAAAATTATTTATATTTATTAATTTGTAGTATGTTAATTAAATTATTATGACACTACATAGAATAAACTATATGAATTTATTTAAGAAATAATTACGTTTACAGAAATTGATTTTATTTATGGTAATGAGATTTCGTATAGTTTGAGGGCGGAAAATGTATATAAAATTGTTGCAACCGCGCGATTGATAACAAAGAACTGCTATCTTGTTTCGCAGTTTGCTATTACGCGGTTTTCAAATTCAAAGCAACTACATTTAATTGCCGGTTATATATTAGATTACATGGCAGTTACGTATAGAAAAGAACAAAATGCGACAAAAAAGTTCAAAGTTCTCTTTAAATAGGAAATGACATAAAATTCGTTACTAATTTTTTCTAAACGTGAAACATAAATCTCTGCAACAAAATTACTTTCTATGACTTGGTTAAAGGCCTCATCATGTAATTCACCCCGTTTAGGTTATGACAATTTGAGCACAAAATTAACAAAATTCACAAAAATTCTAAGATCATTAATCATATTGTGCGACACAGAATGCCTAATAACTATGAGACCAATCACTATGACTTTCTTTTTTATGACTTTTGAGTCGAGTCCGTTGATGCCTAGATATGCTGTAATAATATACACAGGTAGCTATTTTGTTTATGCTCGATTTGATATCTCGATTATTCTTGACCAAAAAATTTATGCAAATTGCGTAATTCTAGAAAGTAGATGTATTTAAAAAGAATATAGGCATTATGAAATAAAATTCGTATTTTGCATATATACATAATTAAAATTACAAAAATTATGAGATTCATTTGTGTTCATGGGATCTTCGTGCTCAATTAAATTATACCATGTACCACTATATACATTAAAGTGTTACAATTTAAAAATGACCTGAATGCTGGATTTAAATTTAAATTAATTTCAGGGTCGTTAACTTTTAAATACGTAAACGTATTTTGTTTGTTTGACTGCGAGAATTTCCTTTCAGACTCGAAACACGGTCTCAAATTACGTTTATTGTGCGTGGATTATTAAACCAAAAGCTGTTTAATATAAATTAATAGCCATTAATTTTTTTAACACTTCGCCACCTTTTGTAAGATTAATGTTATAGAATTTCATTTTGTATGAGTTTTAATATCACACTTTAGACACACGATAATATATTATATTCCTACTACAGTTGGTCATGCTGGACGATGATTATCATAACGCGAATAAAGTAGATTCAAAATTCTTTCGTATGATTCTATCAACGGCTGTGTTGCAAGAAATAAACACGCCTTAGAATTCCGTCCGTACTGCATAACGCAAACATTTAATTTGTGCGTTTAGTTTAATGCCATTATTACTATTAATTATAAAATAATAATTACGTATAACCACAAATTAATGTTCCAAGTTCAGTTGCAAATTAATTATGATAATTTGCTGAAGAGAGTTCAATGACTATTGTGGTATTTCCGGCATCGTTTGAATAATTAAAATATGATTTTGAAAGCCAAGGTAAATCAAATAATTTTAATTGAGCAGAAAAATAGGTAAGTTATCAATCAATAATAATGATGGATAATCGTAAGAGAAACACTAAATTAGTGCTAATTAATGGAAGGCATTTTTTCAAGCAAAATTTCCATTATATGCTCCGTACGTCTCGTGAATATATTATATTGAGACAAGATCTCCCTCTTTGTATATTTTTAAAAATAAAAAACTTCGATGTAGGTCAACCACATTTAATCGAGTTTTTCCGTGTATTAGTTTGACTAATCAAAAATTTTTCCCGTAAATAAAGATTTTCTATCAAAAAAATTTACTGAAAAAATATAAATATAAATCCGAACTTCTCCATCTCCAGTGACGTACATTCCCTTATATTTAATTTTTCCAATTAGTACTTTTAATGGAATATTGGTAGAATATTGCAACTTAATATCGCAAATGTAACATTTCGCAATCTCAAGGCAACAACTCTATTACTATGTGTATAACGTTTCTCGTTTTCAAATCGTCGCCTATTTTCTTTACCACAATTTTCGTTAAACAATATGTATTTACAAACGAAACGGAACAACGAAAAACAACGAATGCAAGCAAAGCAAAACGAATAAAATTATTTGAACAAAAAATGTTCATTCTTTAAGTTCGTTTCGTTATAACCAGTCGTCACAGCGTCGCATGCCATTTGCGCTCGCCGCCACCATGTCGCATGAATTTCACATCACCATTACATATGGCCGATAATAGTGATAAAAAATTAAATTTCCATTTAATTTAAAAAACAAAATAAATCAATTAATAAATTAATTAAAAATAGTTTTAATAATAATTAAATAGACTAATTATCAAATTTATTAAAATGGTTAAAATGACATTTACAAACCAAGTCTGTGTTTTCCACTGATGTGAGTAACGCAACCGAAACAACAACGAAAACGGAGAACACATATTTCATTGATTGTTGAACAAGGGTTTCCGGCAATGTCTTGAACTTAAACAATTTTGTAAATCTCTTGTCAATTTTTAACCAAGGGTTTTTATTGGTTAACAATTAAGGATACTGATGGAAATAATTCTGAAAATTTCCCTGAAAGCGGGTTTCTTAAAATAGCCCCTAACACTTTTCTTTATAGTCGAAAATAATCAAATATTTACCAAACTAAGACATTTAAATTCTATTACATTACCATCTTTTGTCGTAAAATTTTCTTTTGATAATTATTTAGTACAACTCGAGTTTTCAAAGTGAAAGGTTAAAAAAATGAATAAATGACGGATAAAACACCTTATTGTTATACTTCTAGTTATTTTAGAAAATGCTATAAAGATAAAAATAAAAAAAAATACTTGTTTGGTTCTCTCGGTTCTTCAAATTATTCATCATCTGTCAATTTTGCTCTGGCTCAGTAAAAATTGCTACGGATAAAATATCATCGCTAACTTTTACAATTTCATCCTCAGTTGAAGCACCTTCATATACAGAATCACCGATTTATCATGACAGTGACACAGAAAACATTTTTTAAGGATGAAATTGACGACCATATCTTTGATGAAGATGTTTATAGTAAACTAGCTGACCCGGCGAACTTTGTTTCGCCCCAAATTACTTCGTGCGAGCAAACACTTTTGACCTTCACGACAATTGATTTTGATGAGAGAAAAATCAAACAACTCAACTCAATTTTCAATAGACGTTTGAGTTAGACGATTGAGTGGCCATTCCATTCACTTTTTTATCGAATTCAACACTAAAGGTAGGTTTATGGTTGCGTTCTTTCGTTCGGTCATTTGTTCGACCAATCATCTTTTGTACAAAAATCCAGAATCGTCATTTTTGAGCAATATGATTGGTGGAAAAAATTGTCAGAATGAACGAACGAACGCAACCATAAAGGTGGCATAATGTATTGAAAAGTGAATAATACGTCGATTCAAACTTAGGCATCTATCGAAAATTTAGTTCTTTTTTGCAAATTGACTTTGTGATTTGTTAATCGTCATGGCGAACGCCAAAAGAACGCGGAACCGAATGCACTTGTTTTTATATATAGAAGATAAGATTGCCAAAATTCCACACAACTTATATTTATAGTAGTCAGCAACCAACGCGATCTATTGAAAATAATCCGAAGTGGCTATTTAAATGAATGATCATTGTCGAAATACAATTTTCATCGGTGGTGGTAAGAGTATTACCATACAAAATTCCTCTACAAAACATAATTTTCGATTTTCCAATTTTTTTGGAGTTTTGGAGTTTGTTCGAACACAACAAAAAGGTTGAGCCAAATCGGTTCAGCCGTTCTCAACTGATGCGCGCACATACATTTTTTACACCATTTTTATAGATATAGATTGGGAAAAGAGTGCATTTCCGAAAAAGTTCATCTACAACAAAAGTTAATGCATGGGCTTTACTGAACAAATGTACTCATTCATCTTTTAATAATTTACTAAAAATATTAAAAGATCATGGACATCTAGAGATTCCAATCAGTAGCCGAACGCTATTAAAACCTCCGTTGACATTATCGATATGTCAATCGGACAATATTGGTATATTATGGCATAAAGTCTAATACGAGTATTGAAACTGTATTATCTAAAATTAACGGATGGGAGTCGATTTGCAAAATTATCATTGCTGATGGAATATCGCCTTTCAAAAGCTCGCTGTTTGAATTTTGGCCAATTTTATTTCGAATTCTAAAAATTAAAAATTAAAACAAACAAATTTCATTCATTAATTCACAATTTCAGTCCATTTTTGCAAAAAAAAAAATAAATAAAAATCACAAAGAAGTATAATAATAACATGTTGTTTTTAGTTATCGTCTTCAGCGTCATACCCATGACCACTTCCTACGACATTCTCGGTGTTGGAAACTATTGCTGGATCCACTACTAGCTATTCAACACTACTTCTTCTCGCTGTCTTCTGAGGCACTATTTTTGGTTCATTCTTTTAAGTCTGCTGCGTTTTGTAGAATTTTTCAATAGCTTCTCCCGAAAAAAAATTTCGGTTTCTGTTTTTGACCAGCTTAGCACTGTGCAATTACAGATGCCAAGCTGCGAAATGAAAACTTTGGGTCACACTTTTCAGAAATTCCTGTCCAAGACGTTAAGGTCAGAAGATATTTTGTAAAAATATCGGATATAAATTTTACACCTAGTTTATCTCCTCTTTGCAAGCCATTAGTTTCACAAATTCCCGAAAAAATAATTATATTTGTACGTCTAGTATTGCGGGCGGGAAACTATCCATTTTTTCAATTCGTCGCCGTATTTTTCGGAAATTTAAAATGGTTTGTCAATATTTCGTCGCCGTTGCTAATTTTTTCTAGTTCTTTAATTTTCATGGGCTTGCCAACTTTCGTTAGAAAAGCTTCAATTCTTTCCAATTTATGCATTGCGATACCATCTGACTTTGAACCCTCCCAGTTTTTTCATTGGGCAAGTCATACCGTTTATTACAGCCTTTCAAAATCAATTATTTTGAATTTAGTTAAAATATCATTTTTTAAACTTAAAATATTTACTTTCGGAACAGGGTGGTTACTGATAAAACAGAAGAAAGCGTTTTAGAAAAATTATGTATTAAAATTTGGTAAATGTTTCATTTCTACTTTCTATAGGTAGAAAGTTAGAAGAATACAACTAATATTTTCCATCGATTCGACGTAGAACTAATACTGTGTGCTTCAGGCATTTTTTCGACTAAATTATGAACTAAACTTAAATGCTCAGTAATTCACAATAAACATTCATAAGTGGCAGTAACATCAACGAAACCGGCTGTGCCTAACTATTCGAAATACTAAATTGTCGACTTTTCGTGGATAAAGGGAAATATTAAATTAAATTAAAATAATAGAAGATGATATGAAAGTTGCATTATTTGCAAACGATATTATAAACTACGAAATGTTTAAAAATAAAAAAAGTGTTATGTAAACATTTTATACACAATAACACATTTGCATTAAATACCAAATAATGACATTTGACAACTAAATTGAAAAGTTACCTCGCGAGGAGACTTTTCGTTTGGAGCCTGGCGGCGAATAGCGTAAGACCACCTCAAAAAGTTTAGTTCATAACTTAGCCGAAAAAATCGAGCCGAAGCACACAGCATAGCCCGTAAAATGGGAAAGTTAAAATTTACCTAAATAGCACTTTCTAAATATAATTTTACGCCGAACTGACATCGTATTTGGTTTGTGTTTCTCGTCTTCAAAGACTATTTTTAAGTAAAAATCTAAATATGATCGAACTAATTTGTTAGTTGGGATGTGCTATCACATAAAATTTTGTTCAGATTAGTATCTTCATTCACATCCCGAATTTGTGGTACTTACTTAAGAGTCATACCAAAAGATAGGTGAAGTTTTGCACTGCCTATATAAACGACAAACACACAAAAAACAGCTCCAAAGAAAAAAAATGTATGAGTGGAGAATAAACCAACATCTTCTATACTCCGGTGAAAAACTCCATGATATACTCTATTTTAGCCAGTAAGAGAAATTAAAATAACTTTTGTAAATTTGATGTGTTATAATTTTCTGTTGGTAGTCCCCGCCATTTTACACGGGGTCTACACTATGCAAAATCGCTGAGATTTTCTCTCATGAGATTAAATTTATGAATATATATATATAAGTATGGTATACAAATTTTGAAACTCTCAGCAAATTATCAGGAGGCCATTTCACGAAAAAGTTATCATGAAATTTTTACAAAATGTCAATGCTATCTAATAAAATTGTCAAGGCTATACTGTTTTAACATAAAAATCTATAAATTGGTTGACAATGGTGTCGGTTCTTTGTAGATCTTCTATTTATCTTTTCTTCTATTCTTCTGTTATTTCAAAACCACTCGATATTTATTTCAAAAATTTTATTTAAATTTATAGCTTGCTTGCATAAATGCATCGAGTTTTCCTAGTAAACATAGCAGCATATAAGAAAAGAAAAATAGAAGGTTCACATTGAAACGACACAAATATTTATGACTTTTTTGACATTTAAAGAAATTATTATGAGACTAAAATGCCCAGTAGGGTGCACAAAAAAAATTTATATTGAGAATGTTATTTCGCTGGGTAAAATATGAAAATAGGTGCAAATTAATGAATTTAGGTGAAAAAAAAAAATTAAAAAGCTAAAAATTAGATAGTGTGCAAAAATGTGCAAAAAAACTCGAAAAATTGCCTAATACTTGGCAATAAAATATAAATCTCACATACGTTATCAAAAAAAAAATTAAATATACCATTTTCTGAAGTAAAATTGTATGAATTATCGACTAAAACCATAAAAATTGGTGTTTTGTTAACATTAAAGGTAGTTCTGAGCACTTATTTACAAAATTTTATGGCTGTTTTTCGCATTTTTTGTAAAACGCTTTGCAAGTCGCTGGTATTTAATTTTTTTTAAATACGAAAGACACACGGTATTTTAGGGCATTTAATAACCTTTCAAACGTGATATTATACTCTTTGATATCTTACGTGGATCAAAAAATATAAATGTTTTCTAAAACAAGAATTTTCGATTGAACGCAATTTTTCGTAACTTTTGTGAATTATATAGTATTATTTTTATTTTTTGGTGTAAATTTCACAATTAATAAGTTTTTGATGCATTAATGAATTTTGTATAGGATATTACAAAATGTAAAGCAATATCTGGCAACATCCATGAAATACATAAAAACTTTTTGTGGTCAAAAAAATCCAACATAAGGACAAAACTACCTGCTAAAGATCTTGACCCGATGTTAATTACTCTGTACAACCCACAAAAATTGTCGAAGTAAATCTAGAAACGAGGACTGAACAGATTATCCCTATTGGTGCCCGAATCATTGTTGCTCGTATAAAAACCAAAATGCTTCTCAGAAACTATTTTGGAACAACAGTTGAAAATTCATCAAGCTCGTGGGGAATATATTGATTTTTTGGAAAAAGGGCTTCTATTTTTTGGGGAATCAAATAAGGGACAAATTAAAAAGCCAGATGCTACATCACATGCAAAGTGGATGGCAAAAGCAACATATATTTTGAAAATATATTTATTTCGAAACCAATTCACTCTATCATGTAATATATTTTATAATATTTGTTACAATTTAATCATTAAAAGTTTTAATTATTTATATTTTTTGTAGACAGAGAACTCCGTGCACTCCAAAAATTGATTATCTTTATTATGAGGCTATATATCAAATATTAGTTCAAATGCAGTATTCCAAATAAAGCAGTTAAAAATGATTTAAAATGATTTAAACAGTTAGTAGAATACGAAGAAATTGATAAATCTTTAGCAGAAGTAGTTCTTCAGGTACTTTCCAGACATTTATGGTACCTCAGCGAAACTCTTATTGTACTTGCATTTTTTAATGATTTTAGACCATTAGAAGAAAACAGGTTAATGGTTTCAGCTTTGGAAAACCCTCTGGATATGATAAGAATCCAAAGAAAGCATTTATAAGTAAAGAGAGAGTAAATCAACTTTATTTATACGATTTTGTGACGGAAAACACAAAACATTTTTTAACGCAATTTGTGAGTCTTCGACTCAAGAATTCCTTAAAATGAACCCTGAAAAGTTTAATGAAAACAACTACTATTTATCTGCGAAAATAAAAATTAAGAAAATATTTATTGTTAATGATGTTGCTGAAAGAGCAATAGTCTTAGTTAGTTCTTTCAACGATAAAATAACAAAGAAAAGGATGAAAAACAGCGTTTATTTCAAGTAATAGAGCGATATCGAGAAGAGTTTCATGTTTCGAGTTAATGAGGAAATTGTAAAGTTACTGCTTTCAGTTAAATTTGGCGGTTGTGACATTATAAACTCAGATTCCTTTTGCTTCCGAGCAACCTAACGCTAGACCGATTGATACCAAGGATTATTATTTTCGATGTTTTGCGTTGAAATTTATTCTTCTTTCCACCTTATGCAATTCTGATTATGACCAATTGCTAGAGAACTAGTTATTCATAATTGTTATGTTAGTGAAAATAAGATTCTAATCTACAAGTTTTATCCCAATCCTTATGCAGGAAGGCCGTGAGGAAGGAAATAACCGGAGAGTAATCGATAGGCTAATGGCAGATTGGAATGATATAAAATAATCGACCTGGAGTAATTGGGAGGGCAGAAATATCGAAGGAGAGGATGTTTGGCCAGCGGCAAAATCCTAGACCAGTTTCAAAAATTAAACTGATTTATGAAAAATCTGGAATAATTTGGGTTTTCCAACTTAAATGGGATTCCCATGTATTGTATAACTTAAATGCTCAAATAACGATTTAGTTTATATTACACCAATTTCATTATAATCAAAACGCATCTGTATAATTTAATCTGAGTGAAAAAATGTCCACGTCCCTAAAGCTAACCAAAATGTTCCCACCCTGCAACTAACTAACTTTAGTTACAGGGTCCCTCCCTGCAACTAAATCGATGAGCGCTAGCTTTAGAAAAAGTTAGCAGAACCCATATCAAACAATGTTTTAGAACCAATTGCAAAATTAAAGGCTTATAAAATTCTCAACTCGTTTTATATAGAACATTTCAAAGCTATGAGAACCAAATCGGAAATCGATTCAAAGCCGAAATAAGAAGTCGAAACAAGATCTAGTGATATACAAATAACTAAAGGTGTCATTATAGAAATCATAAATTGCTCATTAAAAGTTTCGGACTTCACTCGTTCTCGGTTAAGTTTTAGATAATTTCGGTAATATATATTATATATGTATTTCGATAATGACTTAATCAAATGCACTATAAAAAATAGGCTCCAACAATAAATAACAGAAGCCTAATTGAACATTGAACCAAAATTGGGACGCAAAATAATATTCTAGCAATCATGAAACCAAATACTCCAGTAAAATGTTGATTCAGATATTTCGGATACATAATTCAAATTTTCGTTATTTGTAACATAAGAACATAACATGTAACGAGAACAGGGTTTTCTAGTAAATTATAATTTATTTTGCATGTACTCGTTGTAACATAAAATCTGGTACACGCAGTAAAAAAAATTTGTTTATATATTACCTAATAGAAACATTACCGTAATTTGATCTATAAAAATTATGCGCGTTTATTTTCATTTCATTCCAACTAAGGAGGTTCGATGCAAACGTGTAAAAGTAAACAACAAACTGATGATACAAAATTCTACCTTGATCTTAATAAAAATTATTTTAATTGCAATTTAAAATAATAAAAAAATACAAAATCGAATTTGACCTTCGAGCGAGCCTCTAAAAAAAATTGATTATACTGAACGTGGAAATTGTGGATAAAATACCTCTATACCTTTAACCTCATGGTGATGATACGATTCGTCATGACTTATCGTTATGCAACATGGTATAACATGCTTAAATGATATAAATAATTTATTGATAGACTTCGATTAGTCAAAGGTTTTTATACGAAATTGAACGAAGGTCAAATAATCAGGAAGATGAGCATCACAAACAGTTTTTAGCAGATCGATCTCGTTTATTGGATTGATGTTCCAAAATATTCAGTATTACCTTCAATCGAAATGCTATATTGTGCGATTGATTCACATATAATTGGTACCTTTCACGCATGTGTATTCAACTCATCCTTTCACAAAAACTTAAGAAATACAAATATGAATAAATGTGTTGTACATGGATTATTTCACTTGACGATATTTTTTGTTCGAATTCGTGTAACTTCTAAAAAGCATCCAAGGTTTTAAAAATACATAAAATATCTTCGATTCTTAATCTTACAAACATTTCTTAATTTAATTTTAGAAAGCATGATTTAAATAAACAAGAAAATAAGTTGATCAATATACAAGCATTTCAAGATGTTTATAACTTGTTGGAACTAAGTACGTTACGACAATCCTTTCGATTTTACATTTGCACAATCAAGCATGTGTCATTTACATTTATTGTGTACTTTAATATAGTTAGAAAGGTTCGCCTTAATAGTTTTATTATATAGCACACGTGTTGTCAGTTGCGCCACTTAAGTTAACGAACAGAGCCTTTCAATGAATCCGTTCGGTTTATTGCCAATGTGACCGGGGTATCTACATCGAATTTAACAGAATATTTACGTATAGCAAGGAAGTTTTCTAATTTAAAAAAACAACAACAAAAAATATAATTAAACATTTGCTATTAGCCATTACCTGTGTAGATGCATAATATTAATATTTAACTGTGCGCGTTTCCTTTCAAGGTAAATTAATTCAATAGTTTCAATTTTATTTCTTATTTACTTCATTACAAGTCAATTTAGTAATTTACTTTATCGTGTTGTTTACTGTTTACAGAATTTTATGCACGACACAATATTGAAGGTAAACCGAATAATCGGAAGATGGATGTCAAACAGATGAGATGAGTTGTGTTTTTTTTGTTGTTGTTGCGCGATGTTTTAAGATTTATGTGAATGTACCGAGCTTACTGTGTACTCGAGTAAAAAGTATTGTATTATTTCAAGGACATATACGTAATGTAATCAACCGTCTTAATTTCTTATGGGAACCAGAATTCTATTTTGTTGAATTTAAACAAAGTGAAATGTAGCCAGTCCAACTTAAAGTGATATATGATTGATGTAATAATAAGATCTATAAATATTATAAAGTCTAAGTAATTTATTTAGTCTAAATAAAATAAAAGTACAGCTATTTGGTCACCGATTCGAATGACCTAAATATCATTTTTCTATTAATCAAAAATCGTTCTAAATAAAATTAGTTACGATAGTTGAAAAATATTTGTGTCAGAGTCTGCGAGATGCTCGCGACATTCGTATAGAAATGAGAAAGTTTTCCAATTTTATGGATAGTAAAAATATGTGTCAAACTATAAAATAAAAATTAAATAACGACATTTAAATTTATGCGTGTATAAAGATGACAGTTAATTGAAGAAATTTCGCTTCCTGATACAAAAACAACCTAAAGGGAACAATAAATTATTATTTTCGAATTTTGACATAAAATTGCACATAATGAAAATTTGATCATGTGCCCAGGTAATATTGAATAATGATAAAGGGCACTGAGTATTTAGGGTAAAGTGTAATTAAAATATAAATAATTTACGATCAGTATAGGTTATAATACCTGAACATCGGTGGTGGAATTTTTTCACCTTAATCTAACACTTTACACAATAACAAAGTTTCTAGTTGCACATTGTGGTCCAAGAAAATTTATAAAATCTCGGAGTGAAGCCGAATACACAAATGAGTGTAAAATTTTGTTAATTTTGACCTACACGCAAAACCAAGTCAAAACGCTTTGAACATTTCATCTTCAATTTGTTCTTATATAGTTAAAATTTCGTTAGGCAATTAAAATATTTTGAGTATTTGCGCTACTTGAAAAGCAGTGGTTTTATTATTATATAACAGACACATTTTTTTGACTCTACAGGTAAAAATAAGTTACAATAATTAATGCGCCTAAGAGTCCCAAAAAGTACTGCTTGACATGGCATCAAGTTTATGTCGACAGTTTCTTTTCTGAACTGTAGAAGGCAGTAATGTTCGTAAACATTTTGTGAGATTTGGAGGTTTAACGAAATATGGAATGCATGTTTTAATAATAATATAATAAATTCTTATCAATAGCCCGTAACTAAATTTTTAATTCATTTATTTGATCATACTGATATTTATAGTCGAATATTGGAATCGTCAACAAAGAAATGAGGTCATTAATATCTTAATATCTAGGTGCAGTGTTACAACTCTAAGATTTGTGTTATGAAATAATAACAAACCATGTATACGTTCAATAGATTATTTTACCACGAATGTACATAAATCGAGAAGAATACCGCAATTGATTTCTAAAATGAAGCGGAATTTTTGCAAAAAATCATCGCCATTTCCGGGCCACTGATTTCCGCCAAGTTTCACTAGGATCTCCCAAATCGCAATATCAAAAGTTTAGCAAATTTTCGACCTTGGAATTTTTTTGCAGATTTACTATTCGCTATATCGCCAAAGTTTTTAAAGCTGATCTTCTAAAGAGTTTACCATTAATTGACAACTGCTGCTCTGGGATGTTGTATGTTTTATTGTTGACGAATAAAATTGCCGTCTACGTTTAACGAAATGTGGAAAATAGATAGAACTGACAATTATAATAACACAATAACGTAACATAACATAACGTTCAGGAGCCTCAACCCGAGATGGACGATTACGCGTCATCTACTAAATTTTACGTTGTTTTGTAGAGATCTCGTCAACAAGGTAGGCAATGTCGATTAATCGTAGACAGCGTTGACGACCAATCCGGATTCCGCCACTAGTGGTGAAAGCATATTTTTAACTTATATTAAGATATTTCCAAGTAACTTATGCATTGTACCTCACACCGTTTTTGTCGTTAATACAAGCTGTGTTTCATGACGCTTGATCCGCTATTTTTCATGTACAATTTGATCTGATCCGGATCAATGCCTGACATTGCCTTTTTGTCTAAATTTTCAACTAACTAATATGGAGGTGTACGCACTCAGTGGAATGTCTCTAATGGTTTTAAACCAAAATGTTCATGATATGTACACCTAAACTTCAAACTTAGTTCAAACTTATTAAAAAATTGCCGGTTAAAAATATTGTCGAAATTAAAATCTTAATTAAGTTAACAAATTTTAATTGAATCCCAAACACGATTTGTTTAAAACCATCCTTGAAGGTCTAGTATGAGTCTACCATTAATTTTGTTAGCCGAAAGTTAGACAAAAAAATTGGCGTGACACACATTCGAAATGAGTTACTATTCCAAATAGTCGTTACTATCGCTACTAGTTATTTCTAGTTCTTACTGTAGCCATAACGCATATTGGGTTTAATATTTATAGTATTAAGATGTTAATTGTCTACCATCGATAATAAATACTTCGACAATTGATGAAATTCAAATTAAATTAACGAATTAGAATAAAATTTTAGTGCATTCTATTTTACGCCATCTATTGATAACTGCTATGAACTAACATGGATTTACTTAATAAAGTAAAATTTATCAATTTCCAAATTGTTTCGAATCGGTTATTGGCATATCTGTTCGAGGTTTGCAGGTTCAAATATCAGACACGTTCTGTTTTCTGAACCCTAGAGTCACGTATCAATAATTTATAAGAGCCGACCATCAATTTAGTTATTGAAATTTAGAAAATAAAAAAATTGGGATCGGGCGCTCGGCTTTATAGTCAGTAATTTAACCTAAAAAATCGACGTCAGACACAAAGTATTAGAAGTTTTAATTATGTGCCTGACGTTAATTTTAATGTTATAAGCCGCGTTTTTTTAAACTCTATTTTTCGAGTTCGTGAACAGGTATAGGTAACAAATTTTAATACTTAAGGTAAATAATACAGGCCTATGTATCCCAAAAAATATTCATCATAAAAGCTAGATAGTTTTCCCGTAATATCCCTGTTCTATACATTTCTGCTATACAGAACTACTCAGAACTGTTGAGAGCAGTTAATGTTTAGTTAAAAAAATAACACTTAATTTTTAATTTGACAAAATTTCACTTAAGCTATCGCGATCTCGAACAAACGATTTTTAACTGAACTTCTGGTCAATTCAGGCTACTTACCGGGAAATGTCCCTAATATTTAGAAATCAAATCATGCCTGATATTCAGTTCTAAGCTGCAAAATTAGTTCAGAGTTGTCAATTTTCAATTAGTAATATTTTCGTGATTTTTAATTTTAATTTATTTAGCAAATTTTAATTAAAACTCAGGCGCGATTTGTGTTGTATCATCTATAAACAGTTGGTATCCACCAACCATCAAATTAGTCAGTCGAAAATTTAAACCAAAAAAATCGGTGTGATGCTCACAGTATGAACGTTAGTTTCAGACTAAATACAACAAATTATTATTAAACATAGTCACATAGTCACCAACAGCTTAGGTTTGTTGATCTCTACTGACATTTTGCCGAACTAAAAAAAATATGGAGTTGTATTGAACTACAAATGTTTTGTTCACTGAACGGACAAATATTTCTTTTGTGCATAAATTAGCTGATGTATTTCTTCCCTAAATATAGTGAGCCAATTAAATATGAACCAGAGAACAACCAGGGAACAAGGATGAGACCGAGTTGGACGATGAAATGGGTGCTAAATATTTTTTTTTATCTGTGGTTAAATTTTAAGTGTGTTCATCATACTGATGTTTGTCACGAGGATGTTATCCAGGTTGACCATACACTATAATGAACGTTTATCGGTGACTGTTGTAAAATCGCGTTCTTTTACGCCCAATGAGAATTAGTTTAGGTCAGCGTATGAGTCGGTACTAACGAATTATACCAACGTGTTATTTATTATACTAATTAATAATCTACGTGTTTTAGTGCCAAAATAAAAACTTATTTTGCCCCTTAGACAATAAGATGATTATCTTACAGCTAGACAGTAAGTTTGTCAGACTAACTAACGTAAAGTAAAGAAAAAAACACGAGAAAATTAATATTTTAATATCATTTCTTATGTTGTTGACGTTGTATACATTGTCGACATCAGGGACGCAGAAAATTGCTATGTAGTCTACGTGATTGATTACGTGTAGACTACATTGTGTAATCTACCTCGCCCAACCCTGGCCCCAACACAGAACGAAATTTGGCGAACAATCTGAAATGTTCAGTGCGAAATATTAATACGGGTGCGATGAACGCCAGGTCTTTGGTGAGTCTTCATTAAAACGTAGTATGCAATAGTTAACGAAGGGATTTTGATTATTAGTGGCACTATTCTGATAATTTCCCGGGAATAGGAAATTGGGGAAAGAATGTATATTTAATTTCTGTTCAAATATTTGTTTTCCAGCCTACTGAGAAGAAAAGTTTGACGTAAATATTTATAAATTTTGAATAATTTTCCCGTATCTAATAGCGAATTCTTTTTACGTTTTTGATGTAAATCAAATTTCCAATAGTAAAAAAGAATACGAAAAAAGTTGATGTGTTTTTATCGTAGTGTGCCTAAACCCGAAAGGGATGCCGAAAACAATAACAAACTATTTTGAAAAAATTTCAAATGACGCGTTTGACGCATTTGTCAATATTTACAATTGGCATATTATATGTATATGAATATTTGTATGTGGTAGTTAAAATGGAAGTAAAAATCTACATTTCCATTTTTTGATGTACATCAAATTTTTTTGCTATTTTTTTCGCTAAAAGAACACGAAAATGTGATTTACATCAAAAAATTTTGATATACATCAAAATTTTTTGCCGGTATTTTGTAAAAAGAAAACGCTATAAGTTGGCAGGGAAAAATTCAATTTTGTTTTCAAAAAATTAACACTAACTTTTTACCTCAGTATGTCAGAAAAAAATGTTTAAAAAGAAATTACATCTAAATTCTTTCCCCAATTCCTTATTCCCGGGGAATAGTGCCACAGGAGAATTAAGTCTAGAAAATTTGACGATCTAACGTTTATCTAAGGGAAAACGAAAGTAACCGAGTATTGTTCAGAAAAGAATACAGATGCTCGACGTAGTAAGAAGATGAAGAAAATCGAACACGGATTGCAGCGCATGGATTATAACGTTAAGTATGGTAAATGAGTAAAGAAAAATGAAAAACTTGCGGCGGCACTCTCGGGTGTGGCCGAAGATGATTGTGGCGCCGATATGTGGACGGAATAGTCAGTCATAACATAAACGAATGGCCAGAACGAAGTGAAACTAATGGATCGGATAGCTGGATTGGATTATAGCAGTTAGTCTCGAATAGAAACGAAAGTTTTCGGAGAATCTGAAATGTTAAGCACTATATAAATACAGGTGCGATGAACAGAAAGAGTCAGCCTTCAGTGAATCTTGGAGAGTTTTAGTTAACACGCGGTATATGGGACAGAATAAAGGTGAAATTTGGTAGCGGAATTGGATAATAGCGGGAAAATTATTATGGATATATTTTTGGGATTTTCGAGAATATTCGAAGATATATATATTCGATATTCAATCGTATTTCGATATACAGTAATAAGTGTTCAGTAAATACTATTAAATTATTCAAAGATTTTTCCGATATATTCAGGAATGTTCCGGAAGCAGTGCAAATTACGAGATTTATTGTTGCAGTGGTCACATTTTATAACGGTATTCACAATCCAAAGATTCGAACCTGATTTGATAGGGCAAATTTTTAAGAATTGGTGACAGCGGTAGGATTGTGAATATCAGAAAACGAGTGTAGATGATTTGACGGTTACGGAATTAAAAATCCTGTTAAAGCAGCATAATTTACTAACCGAATTATGAGTTACAAGATGTAATAAAGGAAAAACTAGATAATCAGCGTGAAAAAATCGATCAACAAAGTAAAGTGACGCAAGAAACGAATCAACAATTGACAAATGATTTGATAGAACAAATGAATCGGAGAATAGTTTTCGATACCTGACCACTTTATGTTTTATTTCATAACTTAAGAATCGATTAAGCTATTTAGTTGAATTAAAGTACTGGAAATGAATATGGTTGAGGTGAACGAATCTCTTTAAATTTCACTAAAATCACCAAAAGTCCAAACCAAAAAGTCTAAGTCACCACATATAAGAAGTTACAACTGCGCAGCATCACAGCTGTGTGTTTACGTTGAAGTCAAGTTTACCATTATTATCTTCTATGTTGAATGCGAGTTTTTTTAAATCAATTTTTGGAGCTAAAGTTCATTATTCGGACTACTTATTTGAAAAAAAACTTTGTTCTAAAAACATTACTTCAAAGCGGTAATCGTTGCTCCACTTAAAACTTCTAGCATTTATGAATATTAAATTATTTAATACATGCATTTTTTAATAAAATAACAATTTATTATTTAAGTTCATCTGATTACAAGTAAAATATTTTTTTTATTACTTTCGACGCGATTTATCGCAAATTTATTCATCTCTAATGAGAATATTGTAAAATAGAATGGTAAACTTGTATTGAAGTATTACGACATTGACTAGTGTAGGCTACCTTGCTGTTTATACATATACGCGGACTAAAGAAAAGTGAATCTCTGACATTTAAGTGCAAACTAGATTTATAACGCTTAGTATCCGTGTCTAATAATATAAACTGTACACCTTAATTATAGCATGTAAATACTAAATTGTGGTGTCTAAACAAAATTTATTTTCAATTAACGTCGCGTGTTTCGTATCCATCTATAATTACACAAATTCACATAACCATAAATCATTTAACAAATTATATCGAATTATACAAGTAATTGTATCTCTTAAGGTGACAGTATAAATTATATAAATATTGTACACAAGGAAATTAAAAAGTTCAAAGTTGGCAGTCTAAAGCTCATCATATATACATCGCATCACATCGCATCGATATATCTTTAAACAAAATTTAATTCGTTACGCTTCAGGTTCGCCGATTTTTGATTGATAAACGAAATGATTGATATATTTTGTTGGTGCTTGCTATAGATGGAAGAACAAGATTATTGTCTTGTCTTGATTTCTTGTGAATCAATTAAAATCACAAATCATTTTCAAGGTTTTCTCGTTTTGGAATTATAAGGAAATGCTGTACAGCGGGAATAAAAATTCTGTGCTTTTAAAAGTGTTGTACATTTAGCTTTTTTACGTACCTACTAAAAGAAAATTATATAGTTAAATTTTTTTAATAAATTCAAGATTTATGATTGAAAACCATTTATTTACCTCTCTCTATATAATATACCGAATGGTTCGGAGGTAAATTAATGATATGTATGAAAAAAGGGAGTAACTTTTTTTTATTTTAGCTCGCTGATATAATTCATGGATATAAATTACATTTTTTGCTAAAATAATATTCACGTTATTATTATAATGTGGTTATATAATATTTTTAGAGTTTAAATTATGATTCTATTTATCTATTTCAGTAATAAACATAAATTTTTATGATTTGAATGGACAATAAAACTGCATGAACCGCGTTTTTGTTCTTATATAGAAACCAAAAATTATGCGGCAATAAAATTTTATTGGATTCTTCATTTTCTGCTTGTGGCTGTTGCATAAGTTCCCATAACACTAAATGTGATTTTATAGGCCGTTCTACATTTTTCAAGGCCGTTACACTGTGTATCCTGTAAATTCTTTAAAATTAAGAAGATTTCATAATAGTTATAATTTGTAAATGGGTAAATTGGTAAATGTGTTCCTACTCTACCATGTCACCCGTTTTGTTAGCCGATACTTTCAATCATTCCAAAATTTCCTGAAATTAAGCTTGATTCTTTTCTAGTCAAATTATAAGCGGAAAGGGTTAATTGATTCATTTGACAGTAATATCCACAATAAATTGCAGTATTTCAAAAAGTCGGCCGAAGACTTTGTGGCAGCAAGCTATCGCGAAACTATATGTAGGTGTATGCACATTATTTTCATTATTTGCAGTCACACTATTTCACACCGTTGGATCAAGCAACGTCATCAAACCTTTCAAGTTTTTCGGATGAATTTAATGCACAAATTAGGTAATTAATACCTTAAAACGTCTAGGCGAATACTGGGATCATTTAAAGGTACAGGGGCGGAACCTTTTACAAATGTATATATGTATTAAATGAAAATGCAAGTATTTTCAAATGATTAATGGTTTATTTTCGAGAGTACATCATTCAAATGACTCCATTCTTTCGACCCAATTTTTCAGTACAATTTCAATCGTTTGAGGCTCCACAAATAATCATACTTTAATTACGTCTTTCAATACCTAACGGAGTCAAATCGCAGCTTATATAAGCAGCCAGTTCGGCGTATAATGCGATTTTCAAAGTTAGGGTGCAAAACGTCATTTTCATCGTTGTCTGTGAGGGCAATGCCGCCGTCCTGTTGAAACCAAATATAAACCAAGTCTTCCTCTTCAATCGTAGGAGGCTATGGCTTTATGAAGCATTTGGACCATATGTCACACCAAAAACACACTCTTGTTAGGTACATCGGCTTCTCAATTGTTACGTATCGGTTTTTCTTGTCCCAAATATGTCAACTTGCTTGTTCATATAACATTGGTAAAAATTCTCATCTTCTTCAAATCGAGAATTGTGAATGGGCGAAGTGTAAACTAATTGCTTTTAATTCTTGAACCAATTTGACTTTGTAGGCCTTTATACTTAGGTCTTGTTCCGATGTCCAATCGTTCAATTTTTGTGAACGATGGCGGGTTGAGGTGCTCGGATGTTGACAAACACTTCCAGCTACAGCAGCACACATATTTTCCATCGAACGAGCCGGACGGTAATGCGGAACGTGTGTATTGTCTATTAATATGCCAATCGAACGTACTTTATTTACAAATTTCCTCACACTATTGTCGTCAGTTAGCGCTTCATTTCCACCGAATCGTGTGTACAATTTTCGGTTAGTTGCGGCAATTTCTTTGGAAATAAGTTTTCAATATTTCCCTATGTTGTTTAAGTGTTTATCGCCTCATTTCATATATCGGGAATATCACATTGAAATTATGTCATATGACTGATGCCACTACAGCTATGAGCGGTGAAATGAACCAAAACTGAACCAAAAATGAACCAAAACATGCCGCACCCTTTACGAGAGTATATGACCTCGGACATATGATGTGCAGTAAGCTTGATTCAAAGATCTAGAAAGCAATGAAATATTTATTACTCTATGATCTTCAGCCTACGGTACTCAAAGACCTTCGGATGTCTCTGTGTACACCTAGGTAGCACTTAAGTAGCAAAGTGGTACCAGGTAGTAAAGTAGTTTAAAGAAAATTCATTCCAACAACAGTTTTAAACGTTTATTTTGAAACTAGCCAGTTACCCGTGACTTCATTCGCGTGGTCTTCAATTTAATGGAATATATAGTACATTCAGTACAAGTACGCGCGCGTCATGCTTTGCAGTGCCACTCAAACAAAAAATGTATTTGGTTTTAATTATGTTGCGTACATACACGAATAAAACATCAGGTTGCCCCAAACGTAGGAAGGCCAGATACAGCTTTACATGTGAGAAGCATGTATTTTCCATATTTAGTGCACACACTTGTAGCGATTGTCGCTGTGCTTGTTGTTGATAATTGCAAATGCGAGTCGCACCGTAAACTTGAATAGCATATCAGTCAAAATCATTGCGATGCGTGGCAACAGTATATCCTTTCTTTTAAATTTTTCAGTTAAAATTGTAGCTTCGATGAAATTAATCATTAAACACTGAAGGCTAGAACGTACTGTTTCAAAATCGTGATGGATTGGTTGATGTTTCGGAAAACAATATGCCTATCATTGTCAATTTTTAATGTTGAAACGTGCGGCGGCATTGCCAAACCGTTTGAGCTCCTTAATTGAAGCCTGAATGGGAATACCCCTTCCAGATATTACATTATACCTTAATCAGTTAAAGGCTTCCCTTATCACGATTAGTTCAACTTGAAAACGCTGCAGAAGTCCGGGAGACGAAAAGGGAGATTTAAATTTAATTCTTCAAAGAAAAACCCACCCAACCTTTCCATCCATCTTTCAACCATCATTGAAAAAATTAACACCTTCCATATTTAGAAACGCTTCTCCCAACAAAACTTCTATGGAATATCAGTCCTTAACCTTTATTCAAAACATGGTGAAAGGATTGTATATGTGCTCGTAAGAGCACCACTAATCCACAAGGCAGCTGTTTGTTGTACTTTCACAAAGGATTTTAGGTTTGTCGGAATATTTATAGCTGGCCACCAAACAATAACCCCGCATACAATAAAATAGATCTAATAGTAAATTATAGATTATTATAAGTTTTTTAACAAATAATAAAAATATTTATTTATTTTCTTTATAGTGATAATTGACTTTTTATTTATTTAAAGTACTAGTTTCGGGCCCATACGCCCTTTGTCAACTTATAAAAATAATTTAATTATTATCTCTGCTTACACGGCTATTTATAATCATTTCATACAAACAGTTATACAGCATTTTGTTAAAATATTTTTATAAGTTGACAAAGGGCGTATGGGGCCGAAACTAGTACTTTAAATAAATAAAAAGTCAATTATCACTATAAAGAAAACTAGCTGACCTGTGACTGAATAATCAGTCTCTTCAATACATTTTTTTGAATTTTTGGTTAAGAAATGATTAAGAAAATTTTTCAAGATGTAAATTTGATGCACTTATCAAAAATAAAGTAAATTCATATACGTTGTTAATTTTTAAATCTTAAACGGCAAGCACTCGCTCAAATGTACACAGCATTATGACTTACGTGTCAAGTCAAATATTCATACCTCAAACAGGAAGCGCGCGCTTGGGATCACATGATCACTTACGCACCCAAACTAAATATTAAAATCTCAAAAGGGAAAAGCACACAATTGTCGAGGCAAACTTTAATCTAAATATTTCATAAGAAATGTACAAAAAGTTAATAAAATAGTATTAGAAGGTAGATAACAAAATACATTCTTTGTTGTGATGTGCCCATCCCGATCAGCTGATTGATCGCTTGTCTCAACGATAAAAACCTGGAGTCCGTCAAATGAGCGGCAACGTGAAAAGGCCACGTACATCTGATCACGCGTAAATACGGGGGCCGGCAAGTACACTCCTACCTTCTTCAAGCTTTAACCCTGACTCTTGTTGATGGTTATGGCGAACGCGAGCTGAACCGGAAATTGAAGGCGAGATATTTTAAATGAGAAAATGCCTTCCGAGGGTGAGGGCTTAATGCGTGGGATGAGAACACGCTCGCATTTGAAAAGCTAGTCAGCACCTCACATTCCATGTTCTTGGTGCGTGTAAACTTATTTATCAATTTCCAAAGCGGGTTTAACTTGATGGTCGATTCGCAAGTTCTCGCGCGTCCTGCCTTCAGGTAGTCACCACACATGAGGATGATTTTCCCAGCTAATGGACCACCCACTGCCCGTCTATGATTGTGAGCTCTGCTCATGGCATGATTAACTTTGAACTAAAATCGCGCGTCAACCAATAAGCAACTTTGAAATTGATTCGCGCGCCGACAGTGTTGCAACTTCGAATCTGAATCGCGTACCAACTGTTTTACAACTTTGAATTTGAATCGCGTGCCACTAATTAGAACAAAAAAATTTGCTTTTTGGTCGTCCCATAAAATTCTCAAATGTTGCAAGATTTTACGCGCACAAAAACTTGGAAATTTTCTGAAACCAACTGAGGTACCCATTTCGAGTACTTTCTGGTAGAACTTTTCCGATTTTTCTAGCTCACGCACAGCGCAATATTTATGTCGACCAACCCTGGAAAAATCTAACGGATCGGATCATGTTTAGGGGTCATTTTAGGGTTGAGTATGAAAAAATTAAGAATATTAATAGAAGCTAACCTTCGACTGAATAATCAATTACGTGAATACATTTTATTGAATTTTTGGTTAAGAAATAATTTAGAAGATTTTTTAAGATGTAAATTTGATGCACTTTTATCAAAAATAAAGTAAATTCATAGGGGGAGGTGGGGCTAAAGTAAGCATTTTTCATAATTTCCATAACAACGGATTAACAGATTCAATATTACGTATATTGCAATATACATACTATTTGTTACAGTTTTGCCTATGGAATAAGCCAATAGTCGCAAACAAAATGCTTTTGATGTACTCAAAGAACTGATTACCAAAAAAACATGTTGTCTGCTTACTTTTACCCCTATAGTGGAGTAAGTGTAAGCATAAGCACTTTTTCTATGGGGTAAAAATAAACAGGTTAAAAAATTGCAGTTTTTTTTAATGCAAACCAATTTATTCATAAAATTAATGTCACAAATAAAAAATACAACAGTTTCAGTGCAAAATATAAAAAAAAAAATCTAATATTCCATTGATTATGCTACCTAATCTTATAAATTAGCGTATTTATCTAATGCTGGGCCCTTACTATTGTTTTCGATCGTCTTAATTTTGCATTCGTTTTTCTATGTTTGTACTATTATGTTCGATAGAGTCGAAAATGAACGACTGTAGGCGAAAATTTACAACGCAAATTCCATCGTTGTTTATTTTCGATTGTCATCTTATGGTTTACAGTTCAATAATTTTAAAAGTAAAAACTAAAATGTGAGTATACCTATATAAGTTTATAGTTTATTTAACTAAACATATCTTTTCAATTAAATATACATTCCAATTTAAAAAAAATATTTATTTAATTAGAAAATATATTTAATTGAATCCATATTAATTATATAAAAATTATTTTAATTTATATGAAAAATAGATAAATTTTCTATAAACATACAATATATGTAATATTAAAACACAAATGTCATCCGGTTGACATTACGATGTAAAAACTGTACTAAAACATAAATTTTGTGCTGGCAATACTTTAAATAATCTGTACTAAAATATTGCTACTGATCGAAAGCAAAAGTACGAATATTTTTCTCAATCGTTCAGAGCTAAGCGATAAAAATCGAAGACGATAAGGCGAAAGACGAAAACAATAGTAAGGGCCCTGTATTCATTTAGATTGATATTAAAGTTGTAGTATCTCTTGGCACGGGTAATTCTGCGATAATATCACTTCGATTGATCTGCGATATGTCATCAATTATTGGAAAAACATAATAATTATTATGCTTTCTTAAAAATGTATCAACAAAATCGTAAATATTGAATACACGTTCCATTTTAGCAATATAAAAACTGGCTTTCTTTAGGCTGCTCAGAATTTACTAATACAAAATCTTCAGTTTCAATACCGTCATTATCGACTAAAAGGTCTGAGGAGTTGAGGAATATCGTAGATCGTTATTAATTTTCCTGGATGTGTTAGCAAATAATCGTTGAATGCAACCTTAAGAGCGCTTTTAAAGGGCCCGAAAATTTGATTTGCGAAATTTTCCGGAACCTGTTTATTTATTTATGGAACCTGTCTTTTTACCTGTTTGTGATGGGCCGACTTTGGATTCGTTAAACTATATTCACTCTCATTTCCCGAATCGTCTTGTTGCATCAGTGGATAATTTTTTGGCCAACTTTATCCACTTTGTTATGTTACCTGCAGAGCGTTGTGATTAATTAAATATTTTAAAGTAGTTCTCCGAATCGACTGTTTCCTTATTAAAAAATCTCTCAAAGATGTTTAATTCAAGTTAAGTTATTCACATAAATTATAGTGTTTGTATATACAATTTAATTATAATGTCTGGGGATTAAAATAAGCATGTTTATTTTTAACCCATGCTAAATGCTTAATTTAGCCCCGTGTCATTTTTTTTAATGGTAGGCAAAAAATATGTGTAATGCATATCATAATTACAACTATAATTCGTAACAAAACAGTAAATTTCATATAGATAATAATGCCATAAACAATTAAATACCTGTAACAGATATAAATCGACAAATAAAAATTTTTGAAACACGAAAAAAATTACTTTTGTTTGTCAAAAACATATTTACCACTGTAAATCCAAACTGAAACTGAATATCGAATTCATTTTTTTTAGCATAAAGATAATATTATTAGTACCGTTATTCCTTGTTTTGTCTCTCTCTCCTCTCATACGGTTAGATCGAGAGATATTTGTCTGTTTATTTTTACCCCGCGCTTAAAATAGCCCCACTTCCCCCTATGCGGTTAATTTTTAAATCTTAAATAGATAGAGTGTCATGACAAAATTGTATTTTTACACTCACAACTATTAACAAAAAAATGTATGTAAAATGATTTTATGTTTTCTGTTTTGTTTAATTGAGATTCAATTACAAATTTTCTACTCATTTTGTCATCACAGTGTGTCATCACAAAAACATCGGCAATTTTAATAAATTTTGTCATTGTCACGGTGTAATGCGCATGATCATAGATTCAATATAAACATCTTTTGTCATGGCATTCTGGCGTCGTGACAAAATTTTGCTGAAAACACCTGAGGTACTCGTTTCAGGTACTTCCCGGTAGAATTTTTCCGATTTTTCTAGCAAAGGCACACCGCTATATTTATGTCGACCTACCCTGAAAAATTTAAACGGATCGGATCATGTTTAGGGATCATTTTAGGGTTGAGTTTGAAAAAATTAAGCGTATTAATATAATAGATAAATAAATATTTTTATTATTTGTTAAAAAACTTATAATAAACTCAGTGATAAAAGTGCACAAAACATGGATATTTTCCAAAATAATAATAATAGTGAATCTACTATAACCGTGCTAAAATATTTTAATTTATATAAATAACTAAAAAGGAATAGAATGAATTTAGATTGGACAGGACATGTTATACACGAAAAATAATTCCTTCATACATAAACGTTAAAATAAAGTGCAACACAAATACGGCGAAAAACATCAAAAGTAAAGCTGAAAGAATGTGGTTGAAACAATCCATCAACAAATTGTACACGAAAATCAACCTAATAACATTACAACTATACATCACACAACTGCGTTTGTCAAAAATATGCCACAGAATAGAGTATGAAAACATTACACAAGGAATACAGTTAAAAACAGAGAGCATGCTGAAACACAAAAAAGAACAATGAAATGTAAACTAAGGAGATTATTTACACAACAGAGGCAGTATAACATATCACACAACAATACTAGAATCCCCCTCACAACGCACAAATTTTTCCAACGTATTCAAAATGATACCAACATTGTATTCAACAATGACGAAATCAAAATGTTGGAGAAAGGTTTAAAACACAATCTCACACCACCTCGGAGCAAAACAGAAGACATCAAACTACTGCTGAACATCGAAAGTGCCTTTAATAAGGCTGATATACAAGACCGTGACAACATATGTCAAACCATTGTCCATCACATCTCCAACAGCATACCACATAGCAGCAGACACAACAGCAAAGCTAATAAAATCATTGATAGTATAGCTGAAAAAGTTGCAAACAATTCTGCAATCGTTACTAAAGCCGATAAAGGTAACACAGTAGTTATAATGTCTTTAAATGAATATAACCGCAAGATAGACACACACTTTCAAGAAAACACGAAGCCGCTCACTATGGCACATTTCAAAACAGGATGTAATAAAACAGGACATCACAAAACAGTACATGGTACGGATCAGGATCGATAAAAACAGTACATCACAAAACAGTACATGGTACATTAAAGTACATGGTACGAAACAGGACCGATAAATACAGTACATCACAAAACAGTACATGGTACACTAAAGTACATGGTACAAAACAGGACCGATGAAAACAGTACATCACAAAACAGTACATGGTACGCTACAATACATGGTACGAAACAGGACCGATAAAAACAGTACATCACAAAACAGTACATGGTACACTAAAGTACATTTTACTGAACGTTAAGCTGGAGAATTTTTTCAGCTTGATTTGTTAAATATTTTTTATTGAATACGTTTAGTAATTAGGATATTATCAAGTGGATATTTGCCTTCACCTAGAGTAATTAGACAGTATACTATATAGAATTATAATTGCTTTAATTTATAATAAAATATCCCTTCACCTAACAATATATAACATTATTTTTATTTAAATCGCTAATACTTGATCTTTGCAAAATAGATCAAAACTTTAAATAAATATATAAATAAATATATCCCTTTTTTAACCAAAAAAATGGCTCAATTTAAGTCCAAACCACACAAATGTGTGAGTAAAAACCCATAGTATGTAATTGCGTTTTTGATAAAAAATTTCGCTTGATTTGAAGTACAACCAATACAATTGTGGGTATAGTTATAGTGTTTTTTCGAGCGAAAATAAGTTTGAAAAGAATGCACAAATGTGTATGTTGGTTCAAAAAACATACAAAAATAAACTTTTGACATGGTACTTTTCCGTACCCACACAACTAGTTATTAAAACCGTAAAATTGACTATTAACTATTTTGTGGTGTTCTCTTTTAATATGTACTGTTTTGCGATGTACTCTTCCGTACCATGTACTTTAGTGTACCATGTACTGTTTTGTGATGTACTGTTTTAATCGGTCCTGTTCCGTACCATGTACTTTAGTGTACCATGTACTGTTTTGTGATGTACTGTTTTAATCGGTCCTGTTCCGTACCATGTACTCTACTGTACCATGTACTGTTTTGTGATGTACTGTTTTAATCGGTCCTGTTTCGTACCATGTACTGTAGCGTACCATGTACTGTTTTGTGATATCCTGTTTTGTGACATCCTGTTTTAGCACATCCTGTTGTGAAATGTGTCGTTTCGTATGAGACCCAAGAAAACAATATCCACGAAATTTCAGTTGACCCCACTAACAAGTTCAAAAACATTGTGAATAACGTGATAAATAACAGCGAACGTGTAATAGACACTAAAACAAAACATTTTTTTAAAGATGATCAAGCCGACAGCTCCGCAGTTCAGAGGTTTACCCAAAATACATAAAGAAGGCACATCAATAAGACCGCTAATTAATTACACCACCGCACCGGTCTATAAACTATCTGAATTTATCAACACCCAGTTAAATAAAATACTAGATATCAGAGGAGCCACTTCAGTAAAAAATATCTTAGAGCTAGTAACACGCATAAGAAACATTAATATACCTAATAATGGAAAATTTGCATCGTTTGACATATCGAATATGTATGGAAACATACCCATCAATGATACAATAGAAATTATCAGAATATTATTGTTAAAACAAAAAATCGATATAATCAAAATTGAACAAATCATACACATCTTAAAGGTTATCACAGCACAAAATTACTTCATACACAATGGGAAACATTACATGCAAATAGACGGTTTGCCAATGGGTAATCCTTTATCTGAAACTTTCGCGGAAATATATTTCAGCAATTTTGAAATGAACTACATTTTAAACGAAGTCAACAATTCACGCAACCATATGATATTGGTATAGATACGTTGATGACATTTTAATATTATTTGGCGAGACACTAAGGCAATTAAAAATCATGCACAACTACATCAATAACATCCATCCCAACATTAAATTCACATTGGGAATCGAACAAAACAAATCTATAAATTTTTTATATATCACAGTAAGTAACATAAATATGAAACATACATTTAAAATCTACAGAAAGCCGACACAAACAAACCACACAATACACTCCTCTTCGAATCACCCACCGCAACACAAGTTAGCAGCATACAGACATATGATAGCACGACTCAACACCATCCCAATGAGTAAAAATGATTATGACGATGAAATAAAAACCATAAAAGAGATTGCATACAATAATGAATACAACGGGAACATGATCATGAAAATGAATCACAGATTTCAACGTAAAGAACATGTACGACAACTCACTACTTTGACAACAGAAGGGGCAAACCAAAAATACAAATACATCACGGTAAACTACGATAAGGCATTAATGTATATAATCAACAAAACTCTAAAACAATATAATTACGTAGCGGCATACAGAACAAATAACAAAATAGAACGAAGATTAAATTCAAACCAACACAATCGAGAAGAATGCCCAGCGGTGTATACAAGTTACGGTGTAGTGATTGCGATGCATTTTATATAGGTGAGACGGGAAGAAATTTTGTAACCAGGATAGGAACCAAGCGCAAAATTTATCTACATAAAAATCTATAAAAAAAATAATTTTCTGTATAGAAAACTGTTTGCAACCAAAACTGCTACACATTTTTTTTGAGGATGAAACCAAAAACAAAAAAGTATATAACTTATATATTATTTATAAAGAATTTTTTTTTAGCAGGACGTTGATAGGTCTCAATAAAATAAATTTTTCTCGCATATAAATAAAAAAATTTTGGTAATTTGGAAATGAATTTAATAAAATTAATAATAATTAATTTTCGCAATATCCTTATATGGTGAGTATTTTTATAATGTAAAACAGTTAGTCATATGTTTTTCTAGCAGACTGTTAGAAATTATGTCGATTTTTTTTTTTGATAAATTTTGTGCTTGCGGTTCCTATCCAGTATAGGAACCAAGCGCACATTTTAGTGGAAAAAAATATTCGATATAATTTCTTGTAAATGCTATAAAAACGTACGTTCAACTTTTAATATTTTTTTAATCATAGTAGACGTATGTGCAACTTTGATTTATTTTATTATGTTTACAAACAACTGGACATTTCGCATTGGTATTTGACGTTTTGATTTGTGATTTGTCGCCGTTTATTTTAAATTTAATTGAAATACATATTTATTTTGAGTTCAACAAACAAAAATGTTAATTTTAAATATGACCAAAAATCTACGTTCATAATTATAGCTGGTTCCGAATACTGACTTATTTCAAATAAAAATACTTATATAATTGGATCATGTATAATGCATGTATCATAAAATAAATATAGTCAAATTATATATGTAGGACAAAGCATCTATTCATTTTTTCAATAAAAATATAAATACATATGCATAAAAAAAGTTGATTGTATCTTTCTAAATAAAAAAAAATCGCTTTGAAAATAACAAAAAAAATGTATCTGTACCTCCAAATGTACTGATAAAATTTTGTCTAAATTTAATTAGTTTTTATGTGGGTTGCATGCCCAAAATTTGTATAGCAGTTTGGCTGCATACATGCATTTTGATTTAAACGGAAAAAATTATATCGAATATTTTTTTCCACTAAAATGTGCGCTTGGTTCCTATACAGGTTTGTTGAACACATAAAAGAAATAGGAAAACATGATATAAAATCCAAATACGCGCTTCACCTAACTAACGAACAACACAAATACACGAACTACACCAAAAATTTAAAGGTTTTACATAGAGTGAAAAAAAGGAGATGCACTGAACAGATTAGAGGAAATGGAAATAATAATAATAATAATTATTATTATTATCCCAACGACCTATTACCCCTCCCAACCGCGCGCGGGGAGTCTCCATCTGTATTATTATTATTTTTTTGAGTATAATTCAAGTGAATTATAAACAAGGATGTCGAGTTGCCTAACCAGTGAAATTGAAAAATTGAATGTTGAAACGGCTAAATATGTAAAGTATAAAAATCAAATATGATTATAAATGAATAGCTAAGTGAATAGTTAAGCAAAACGATACCCATCGCAGACGGAAGGAAAATGGAAGTCAAGTCTGCTTAGTACAAGCAGATTTAAAATAGATAAAACAAGATAAAGTAAAGCAGAATAAAATGAAACAAATAAAAACAAATAAGTTAAATAAAACATCAAACTATAATCAAGAAAAATAAAAAAGTTTTTTCAACATGCGTTTCGTCATATTAAAATCGATCAAATGGAAGTGCTGATTAGCTTCGAACAGCATTCTAGAGACGGGCTCATACTTTCCGTAATCTGTTCGATGAGGGTCGATTCTAAACATAGGTACCGTTCTTAAATCTCGCGAATTTATATTTAGAGTAATTTTACCAAGCAGAACTGGAGAATCGATACCGCCCGTTAGTATTTGATGAATGAAAACCACGTCTGCAACAACTCGGCGCTTGCTAAGTGGTTGTAATTTAATTAGCTTTAGACGATCCTGATATGGAGGCAGGTTGAACATGTCCACCCACGGTAGCCCCCGTAAAGCAAAGCGAAGAAATCTTCGCTGGACTGCTTCAATCCTCTTAATATGAACCTCATGATAAGGCGACCACACCTGGCTAGCATACTCGAGCAGGGGACGAACGAATGTTGAATAAAGAGCCTTCGTAACATAAGGATCATCGAATTCTTTCGACCAACGCTTGATGAAACCGAGGGCAGAGTTGGCTTGATTGATAATACGATCGATGTGTTGTCTGAAATTCAATTCACTGTCGCAAATGACTCCCAAATCACGAACAGAACTGGCTCTGGTAATGGCATCGCTGTTAATGTAATATTTGCGAAAAATGGATTGTACACGTTTTCGAGAGTAGGTGATTGTTTGACATTTACCCACGTTCAAATCCAGGTTGTTCTTTGCACACCAAGTGGAGAAGTTATTGAGGTCGGATTGTAATAGGCTCTTGTCGGTAGTGTTTGAAATCCGTCTGTAATTCTATATAAATATATAAACACAAACACAACCACCTACTACTAAATGACAAAATACCGTATAACTGTTTGTATGAAATGATTATAAATAGCCGTGTAAGCAGAGATAATAATTAAAATATTTTTATAAGTTGACAAAGGGCGTATGGGTCCGAAACTAGTACTTTAAATAAATAAAAAGTCAATTGTCACTATAAAGAAAATAAATAAATATTTTTATTATTTGTTAAAAAACTTATAATAAACTCAGTGATAAAAGTGCACAAAACATGGATATTTTCCAAAATAATAAATTATAGAGCCTATAAAGATCTATAGTAGCTTTATTCACTCTTTCTATTATACTATGTTAGGTTTATAGCTTAGTTGAGAATGATTCCAGAATGAGACCCAGATGCTACGCTTTATCAATGAACGCCAATCCAAACCCTTTTAAGCTAGAATGGTCGATTTGACGAAGTTGGTATTTCCTGGAGAGAAATACCAACTCAATTTTGTGTAAATTCACACTTAAAGCTCAACTGTAAGCACTTTTGGTGAGAAATGCCAAGGGCACTTTTCCTCTACTCACAAACCTGCTATTGGAGGACCCAACCAGGTTGGCCATCACGACCCTGATTTTAAGCATTTGATATACGCAGTCTCTGAGTGATTGGACTACGCTCAGAGAAAATAGCGCCTACGGGAAAGCCTCTGGTCTTAAAGCCTCCTTTATATCCAAAAAATTATCATGCGGAGAATCCGTTTTATTCAAGGGATTTTTCGATAAGAGCAATAAGGGAGTAGGTGTAACTTCCACATAATTCCACTCGCAATATGCATGTTCAGATTACGATGACCTATTTTGCTTAATCGAACTCCTAATGTTTGGATTACATTGGCCTTAGGTCTTTGTGGCGCAGATTCCAAGTAACCTGGAAAGTGAATTTCCAGTAGTAGCTCCAAGGAGTCTACACTAGTTACGGTTAAAGAACCATCCGGTAGTTGGAGAAAGTTCGGAGGGGTGGGACTTAGAGATAGTACTTTAGCGTCGAATAGACGCCTATTTTTCAAATGTTAAAGTATCTAAGTTTTTTATTTTTATTTTATGTTTGTAAAGTGTAAATTATTTCTAACTATGGGCTGCAAAAACTCGAGATGTTGTGAAAATTTTGTTCAGAAGCGTATTATACATTACTGATACTGGAGTGAAGCGCCGTGTTCACCAAACGAATGGCACGCCCTATCTAGCTAAGGGAAATTTCCAAAGTGGTACAATGAAGTAGGTGCCTGTAATACATATACCTCTGCACGGAAAGAAAATATTGAAAAAATAATAGTTTGGAAGTAAAAAAATGAACCTCGCAACTTATATGAATGAGCTCAAAATAAGGTTTTGGGTTCAACAAAATTGTCATTAAATGAATGAATGGATTAATAAATAAATACTGTACGCAGCCTATAGATGTCTCAGAGGACTCCTATATTTTACCATAGAAAAATCAGTTTACCATAGATTTCTCATATTTATAAATCGAGAAATAAAAATGAGTTAGTAAAAAAGTTATGATAATTCCAATGTCATGATTGTATTTGTGAATTGTGACTTTACATTGGGGCGCGCAATGTAAAGTCACAAATACAATCATGACATTGGATTTGTCAGAACTTTTTTACTCAATTCATTTTAATCTTTCGATTCCAAATGAGAAATCTATGGTAAACTTATTTTTCTATGATTTTACTACTGCATAGCCTCCAGGCATTTGTTTTAGCATTTCCTAATTCTTATTTATATGTTTTGAGAACTTCCTTGTTTCAGTTCCAGTTCTTACGAGCATTAGTTTCCTTGGCTATTTTAAAGAAGACCCTACATTTTTACAGGTGTTTTGAAGTTTTTTCGATAACCACGGTGGTCGAGGTTAAACCAGAGGGTCTACTAGGAAGGCTCGCACCTAATATCGTCATATTAAATTCGTCGGATAACTGGTTTACTATGACATCAAGCTCTGGTGTATAGAAACACGGGGTTTGGAACGGGTGGCGGTAGTGAATTACTTTGAATAGTTTCATTTCCAATTTAAATAAGAGATAACAATGATTAGGAAAGCAATGATCCTCAAACACCTTACAATATACTAAAGTATCTATAATGATATCTGAGACAGGTGTAATGTCTAGTACTTCTCGTCTATTCTAGTTATAATCGTTGGGTTTCTCAAAATTGCTTATACTATATGTAATATGTACACAGGTTGGTACTAAGAATAAAATCATTGAGTAACTGACCTCGTTCATTAGAATCAGTGCTTCAAAAAATTGTGTGATGTAAATTTACATCACTTCCCAGAATGACTCAAATTTCTTGTTATTGAGCCTCCTATAAAGAGCTTGCTAAAATTACAGGTGGGATATCTACACCGTCATGTTGAAAGTAAGCTGACATTAGCCAGACATTTTGATCATCCATCTCTATGTTTGTTGTGACCACATCAGAATTACTGTAATTTCATAACTTAGAGATATTCTGATTATTTTTAGCAAGAATGCAGGACCTTTGTTTGCGTATACCAGTTTAAATTTAAAAGTCTTAAGTCCAAGTGCTCGGTCACCATTGACCGAAGGTTGGTTTTAGTTTATTCTACAGGAACCTCAACATTAGGTTTGCCTTTTCACTTCAACCTCCACCACAGTTGCATCAGAGTCCTTCTGTGACTGTAATTTCTCCAAAGGTATTTCCAATTTTACCTCCTCACCCATTTCCATGATGTTCAGGTTGCAGGTGTGGGGCCTCTACCGGTATCGGCGTTCTTACGATATGACCGTCATGTTTCTTATAAATCTTGAGTGTGACTGCGCTGAAACCTCAGCTAAATAAACCATTAGTTTGTGCCAGCGGCTCTCTATTTGTGCATTAGGCGGTCGGCACTTTAGCGTTGCTAATTTGAAACATTTTCAGAATTTTTTCTGGTCACTGGGTCTGCAGAGAGATATCCTCTCTAGCGTCTGCTTCTAGTCTATTACCAGGCCAAATTTCACCTAGGCTTGACCCTCTAAGAGCCTTAGAGGGTCAATAGCTGTTGTTCGGCACATGATGTCAACTTGACTTGATTCCAGTGCCAACCTTGATGATGATGATTCCAGTGCCAACCTCAGAGTTTTCCTTTATAATTTTTAGGAAAGTGGTAGCTAAGGCCTTCTCTACAACAAAAGTTTATTGAGTTTTACTACAGCTTTGCTAGAGCTTTCCAGGCTCCCTATTTCCTGGCTTTGGAAGTTGATATGTCCTTAGAGATTGCATTCGAGGAACCGGCCTTGTTCGTGCTTTAGGTCGCATTTAATCCCAAATAAGGTCCCAAATAATCAAAGCTCCACTTTTGTTACCTATATGCCTTGAAGACTAGGTATAAAGACCAAAGTCCCACCAGCATTAGTTTCTGAACGGTTTTAAGAACGTCGAAATCTTTGTTGTTTTTATTATTAGATTAATCCATATTTTGTCCAACGAGTAGTGGATAAAGAAATGTTCATCTATGTAGAGATCCGAAGTATACAGATAAGGCAGTTTAGTCCGAAAGGCGCAAGATATCCGGTAACACAGTTAGAGACCGATTTTTATACTGGGCCCCAACCTGACTGGTTTTCACCTCGGCACGATTAATCATCGTAACCCGGTCCAATTCGCGCCGGTTTTTAGCCTAACACACCACAAATACCGTAATGAGCTAGTAGTCCGATGGTTACCGCGAGAAGGTAACACGAAACAACAATTCGCACTAACTCGTTGTCTCACTACCTAGCGTATAACACAAACAAATGGTTTCCAGTAGTCTCCGTATGAACGGTATTCATCAAAGCCCTTCTAATAAACAATTTTCGAAAAACTATTTAAAAAGTTATTCTAAAACTCTATAAAGGTTATTAAACTGTAGTGTCTGATTCTGAACGCGAAATTCCGATTAATCCAAATCCCTATTTTTATATCACCGTTTGTCTTTTATGGGCCACCTGCCAAATACTTTTATTCACAAATCCATAATCAAGTATTTCAAGTAACAATGATTTGCAAATTCATATTTATTGCTCTCACGTGAAAAGTCCTACGGACATATTTATAGCTTCGCGTACACTTACGTTACAATCCATTTTACCGATCGAGTTATATACATGCGACCAACACATCAAATTCATCATAAATATTTTTAAAAGAAATTCACATTAAAAAAAAAAAGAAATTTAATTTACAAAACAAACAAATATAAATTATTTTTAATTTTTTATATGTGCGATTCGCCGGACGATCATTCTTACAGAAATACAATTTTCTTATGATCACGATAAAAATAGAATATTGTTAAAAGTCATATCCAACGCTGCTTGGCGCAGTTTAAATTTAAATGATCAGTAGTACTATGTAGTGTCTATAGTAAAACTTAATAAATAGTTTGTTGTTATTGTAAGTTTTACTCGTTTCGTTTGCTATAGACTAGGTCATCGTCTAATATTTTCCTCGTTTCGGAATGATGATCATCATGATGCTCAATGATGATGTTCTTTTTTGAGAAAATTGCGAGATCAAAAAAATTTTCTTTTACTTTTTAATTATAAATAAACAAAAACATTGTGTATACAAATTTAGAAGATCATGGTACACGGATGAGAACCGGTTTATATGCAAATTCATAATTTGATTGGTCGTATTATGACACGATGCGACGACGGTTCTCATCCCAGGGCGCGCACCAAGTTTTATCCGAAAATTTTTCTGAGAGAAAATGTGAGAAATTTTATTTGATCGAGTAACAAAAAAAGAAAATTTTCTTCAGTCTGTGAAAAACTTATCGCGATCTTAACACGCCCAAACCGTAAATCTAAGTTGATCTTTAAAAATAAAATTGATTATTAAAATTTTTTTTTTATGGATATTTTAAGTGCTAATCTAAGTTTAATAAAATTAATTGATTATCGATCAGTGTGTGAACAATTTTAGAAAATTATATTTAGCAGTGTGTGTGTGGCGTGCTTATAATATTGAGTGTGGTGGTGTGATCAAAAAGAAATTATTTTTACGACTTTAGTGATAATTAATAAAAAGTACGAATATTCTTTATACTTCTTATGTAATAAAATTTATTAATTTTCCGCAGTTCGAAATAAAGTCTCGAAATATCTTCTCCCTATACTCGTTAACTCGTTCATCATAATGTGATTTGATCGGTTTTTTTACTAAATTTAGACCAATAATTATTAATAATTTTATCGTTTTATTTACTTTTAAATATAAAGTGCCATCAAATTAGATTTAAGATTAGCAGGGACGTATACTATTAGTGGTAGCATATGGGAGCAGATGTAAGCGTTCACTAAATTTATTGTCTTATACACATACACATGCATAAACACATACACACACAAACCGAAGAAAATTCGTGAATTTGAGAATATATTTTTATAAATTTCATAATGATTGAATCATACTCTCAGCCATTTTGTAAACAACATTTTTAATTTTATCGATATTGCGGGTTTATGAAAAAATTATTAAGCATCACATGGGCTCATTGATGAGTAATGTATCCAAAATAATCGTTGTACAATGCTTTATTGAAAAGTGCCAGCGTAATTCAAGGTTCCATCGCACCACAAGCGATTGTGATAAAAATAGGTCAATGTTTTTCAAAGTTAGAACAGTATTTTGCAAATGTTAGAGAAAGTGTTATACTGACCACTGATTCTCTAACTTTTTCCGTGTTTTCATTATTATAACGAAGCACAATACATTTCACGAGTGTCTTTAGCGAAAATAATTTTTATTTTTAATTTTCACCAAAAATTTAAATACAAAATATAAAAAATAAATAAAAATTGGCTAAAAATAATTTTCATTGAATGAATTTTTTTTTTTTTTATTATGACGTTATGATGTTTCGATTTCGTCACACAATAACAACAACACAAGCAAAATTTAATTTATATTTTCAAGTAAAAATAAATAAATAACAACACAAATTTTCTTTTACAGATACATTTGTGAAAATTACCGGAATAAACAAACACAGTAGCAAGTATGCCGATTACGAATGTAACGCCAAAAAGCAATAGTAGTAGTAAAGATAACGCAGTAAATCGCTCAACATTTCGACCGCCGTGGGTGAGGGAAGATGGTGCTGAAACAGTTAAACCATCGCAATGGCGACGACCTTCAGCAACGACTGCGACTCCGGCTGCTGATACAGCAAAGACTAGTGAACCAGATAAAAAAGCAGCTGCTGAAAAAGTGACGCCAGCCTTGAAAAAGACCACGGTGAAAACGCAAGGTTCGGTCCAAAGTGCAAATGAAAATGGTCAAGAAAAACCAAAAGAAGTATCCGCAAAATTACAATCGCGTGAAATAAAAGTACCTATAATGACTGAACGTAAAAAACCTGAACCACCCGCTCCCACAACGACATTGAAAAAAGATACAAAACCAGCACCCGAAAAACCTAAGGCAGTAGAAGAAGATTTAGCGCCAAAACTATTAAAATCCAATTTAAAACCGATCGAAAAAATTTCACCAATCGATAAAATTCCACTGCAAAGAGAAATGTCGACCGATAAGAAATTTATACGCCCCGTACTCCGCAAAACCCCAAAAGTGGAAGAAACATTTAAAGAGCATGAAAAGGTTAAGGCTCCCACCGTCGTCTTAAAGAGAACCGAGCCAATAAAAAAAGATCCGGTGAAAAAACCAGAAATTGAATCGGTTCACTTACAGCGCGCAGTGCTTAATAAAAAGGAACCGGAACGCGAACTACCCAAGAAAAAATTAGAACCAGTAAAGCACTCATGTAAGTACATGCCTGTTGTTTTAGACGATTTAATTCTGTAATTAACTTCTCGATACTTGAATATAAAAATTATTTTTTTTTTGGCAACTATTCGAGTGTAAAGTGTGGGTCGATTTTTAGGTTATAAATATTTACATTTCATTTGACATCTATTCCAGATTTTTTTTTTATATTGCCGCACCAAGGTTATAAATAAGATTATCTAGACATACTCATATTTTCTATGTCTACAACTACAAATCATTTCAAACGTGTGTAATTGTATATTGGGTGGTATATCAATGTATTTGCCCATACATACGTATGATTTATATTTTGAACGAATCTATATTGACGGCAATGATGAAAATCAGTTTTCTTTTGTGCTCTCAAAATAAAATTATAAAATTTTGAAATTAGTTCGCATTGCATTTAACTATTTGACGGTAGCTAATTATTTAACATTTTTTTTTTGTATACGCATGATAAATCTAGTCAGTAAAAAAGCAATGCCTGTCCTGGAAGACGACGACGAAGAAGAGGAGGAGGAAGAAGTTGAGGAAGAAGAGGAAACCGAGACTGAAAGTGAAGAATCGGACGAGGAAAGTACAGAAGAAGATACACCAAAAATTAGTACACCCGCCAAGCCTGAAGTTAAGCCACCAGCTCCGGAGAAAAGTGCAAAAGAAACTGCTCCAAAATCGGGTAAGACGTATACGTGTTACATAACAAGTGATAGTGATATGGAGAAAAAAATACTTTAGTGTACGAAAATAAAATGTGTTGCGTATTTTGTAGAGAATAAAATTGCCCCACCGCCACCACCTCCACCACCACCGAAAGATGGGTTGCCACCACCTCCACCACCGCCGCCTGGTCCAGCCACTGATCTTGAAAAGAAACCGATCACGAAAAAGCACAAAGATTATATAGAAAAATTAAAAACGCGTCCAAGACGGCGCCCCGATTGGTCGGAAATGATGAAGGAAGTGGAATCCGGAAGAAAACTACGACATGTTCAATGTAACGATCGGTATGTTTATTTATAAAAAAAATAATCAATTAAATTAGTTTTAAATAATTTCAATTCCGACAGTTCAAATCCAATTCTTACATCAAAATCCATGACCAAAGTGAAAGGTGAGTTTATCTATGAAACGGAGAAGGCAACTAAGCACAATCAATTGCTTGAATCAATTCAAATTGGTGTCAGACTACGTCCGACGAAGACAAACGATCGTTCAAAACCAATATTAGAGGGGTTGCGTAAATTCCGGCGACAAATGACGGTTGAGGAACAAGTATTAAAATCGGAATCCAGAGCGGTATTAAACACCGAGGCCGACGATTTAGAGGTTATTAACATTTCTAATACACATTAAGCTCACGTCAAACACAATTTTGTTAATTTTATTTTATTTTGATTTATTTAATTAATGTTTATTGCTTTGAAATTTCTTACTAACCATGTCAAAATTATATAAATTAAATTTTATACATTATGCAAATTTATTAGGCGCCCCCTGTCGATTCACCCGATGAAATGGACGATATCGATAAGCTACGTGATGATTTACAAAGTACAAAACAATTATTAGCCATTGAATTACGTAGTAGAGAGGCACAGGATCGCGAAAATAAACGGCTTCAACAACGTGTACAAAATTTAGAGGCTGAATTGGCTCGCGAAAAATGGGTTGTTCCGATTGAATCGCAACCAGACACCCAACAAAAAGCATTGAGTGCAGACGAGTCACTAGTCGAATCGTTAAAACAGGAGGCGAAAGAGGCACAGAATACAGCCAAATTGCTTGAAAAGAAATTCCATGATACCGCCGAACTGTTGGATAAATCGAAGAATGAGATTGAGGAGCATAAACGACAAATCGCTTTGTTAGAAAAGAAATTGGCACAAGCGGCGCAGGTAATGTTCTAATTTTATTGATTGATCTCTAATTCGAACAAAGCTTAATGCGCATTTTTTAATATATTTTGCTTCGTAATCAAACTAACGCTATTTTTATACCGCTTTTTCATAAACCTTAAAACTAACACGCAAAACCAAAGGACCAACGACGCAAGTCAGACGGTCAATGGAACTATTCTTTTGTATGGCAAAATGAAATTGAACCTGATTGGTGGGGTGACAACGAAGTAAGATAGACAGTTTTTTCTTTATAGTAGTGTTTAGCTTAAAATCCTAATACACATAAAAAAAACATTGTTCGCTTAATATCGTACAGGCGTACGACTCAGAATATGTACTAATTAATAATCTTGCAGGGCGTTGGATTTGATGCGGGCCGCCGACCAAGTGAAGCCCACCAAAAAGATAGTTCGCCCGAACCAGAGCCCGAAGTATCGGAAAGCGAGGAAGATGAGAGTGAAGAAAAGAAAGCCGAACGTCATGCTCGTCGTTTGGCACGTGATGTGCGTGTATTAAGTAACCAATTATCACGCTTCAAGGATAAAAAGAGAGCAGCAAAACGGGAAAGGGAAATGTTACGAAGTGCCATGAAGAAAAATCATGTTATACTCAAACAAGAAAAGAAAAAATTCAAGAAAATACAACGCGAGGTAGACAAAATCTCGGCCATGATGAAAGATGAGGAAGACGAGGATGATGAAAATGCCGAGCCCAAAGAAGAGAAAGAGCCAGAAGAAGTAAAAGAAGAGGAAAGCGATCAAGAGGAATCTGAATCGTCGGAAGAAGAATCAGATAACGAATCAGGCAACGAAGCTAGTGAATCAGAACCAGAAGTATATACCACTAAAAATTGCTTGTATTTTTATATATTAATAAAATTTGTTCAATTTTTAGGATGCACCAGATGATAAGAAAAAAGATAATTTAGAACCACGTGTTAAACGACATGAAGGTCGATTAACAGCATTAAAGAAAGGCAACTTTTTGCTGCAAGCGAATGTTGAACGTTTATTAGATGAAATCAATAAGACACGTGAAAATTCAGTAACGCTACAAAATGATTTAGATTCAATTCTTTGTGAATTAGGATAACCAAACAAAATAATTTTAATTAATCACTTTTTAATTTTTCAGCTTATTTTTAATTATTATTATTATTATACGATTTTTATTATGATTAATATTCGCATTTTATTTTATAATCATTTCATCCAAATATTTTCCCATATATGATACTGAACGAGAAACGCGCTATGCTTAGCAAAACTATATAAGAATATTTGTATTTTGTGATTTTTGTATTGAATGAGAAAGAAAAATCCGCTGGCAAGTTATTTTAAATAAATATAATTGTACAATTAAATATATAAAATTATTAAAATATTGTATTATAAAATATTTTAGAATAAATAAAATGAGAAGCAAGATGCTTTGCTTTAAAATCTATCGGCAACGCATATAAAATTTTGAGAAAATTCAGCGAAAATGACGTCAATATCCTAATCTAGATTAAAATTTGTACACCTCTATTGTTGGGAAGCTGCAATTTTAGATTGAATTACAAAAATTTGTTCTTAGTAAACTCAGCATACGAAATTTATCATGACGACTCCGATGGAAAGTCGGCTTTTGTATCCGAATTATAAACAGTTAACTTTTATGCTCGTCTGTAAAGGTAATTAGCGAAAAACTACTCTGTCGCCTGCATGGCAAGACGATTAGACAACACTGATAGCGTATTTAAAACCGTTGTACATATCGATCGAAATAATTATTTGACCTAAAATGTACGTTTTTGGACGAGAATCCACAAACGAGCGAAATGAGTTTGGCAATCATTCGGATGCAAATATCATTTTAGGCTTTAGGCATTGTAATCAGTTCAAATCACCAAACGTTTAATGGAGGTAGCAGAAAATTAACTATTTTACATCTTTAACCAGATCTCGGAAAAGGAACACATACATATATGATTCATATTTTCTGGATAGAACATTGAAACTGTGTTTTTGATCGACGAATGCGGTTTCATTTCATAAAAGGGCGTCTAGCTTTTGAACACGACTCAATGCAACCAATAGTAGCAATAACTTTATATCTCTTATCCTACTTTATTTTATAGTCCGGTCATATGAGATTTATTGATCCTCGTCTTTTCATTACTAATATAAAACGCTTCAACTTGTTTCAGCTCTGGTAATTTAAATTAAATGGACGATAATTTTGTTGAATGTTTCTACCTACATCTTTAGATTTTCTCAGGAATTAATTTTATACAAGTTATGTTGGTGCATAAATTTGCTGGTGGAAGTATGGCCAATTACACTAATATAGTACACGTCATTTTATATGCTAATCTACGTTAAATCAAATCTCTAATTTGTCTAACACATTTAGGTAACCAACTAGCCAAATATTAAAAACGAAACGATTTTAATATCAAATTGTCAAAATATTCTATTTGAAATTACACTTCTCAACCGTTCAGACATGTCCCAATCAAATTGTATAACTGTGCCTGTAGGTTCATAGTACCTCAAATAGTCAGTCAGATATGCTGAAAAGTTAACCGAAAATATCCGCCGAAAACAAATCTGCATTATTGACATATTTTGTTTCAGGTAGTAGTACAAAATTCTGATAATATTATCAAAAAAAAAACACTTTACTGAAGTTAGCAGAAAATTCAGCCGAAATCTGCATTAACGACAAAATTTAAGGGGAAAATAAAATAATTATTTTGTTTAAAAATAAATAAGTAATTATTATGTCTAATAAGACGTAAGCGTAAGATGTTACCGTACTGCAATTTAAAAGTTCACGCCGTAGTAGTCAATAATCATCCTTGTAAAGTTTCAGTTCAAAGTTTATGTGGGATCATACATAGATTTCCGAAAATTCTCAACAATGTCTGAAATCTCAGACTCTCTAACTATGGTCCCACATAAACTTTGGCCTCAAACATTACGCATATATTGTATTTGTAGGACCAAGCCTAATAAATTATCCCGCGTACACGACAAATGAATAATATATGGGCTACACGAATTCTTGAATGTGGGTATTTTATGAGAAAAGGTGATTTCAAAAATGCATGCAGAATTTCGGAAATCTACCTATCCCACATAAACTTTGGTCTCAAACTTTGCATAGATGTTCTGTTTGTAGACCCGAGCCTAAAATTTTAACTTGCTTACACGACAAATGAATTATGTTAGCCTCGCGGATTCTCGTAGACACGTTATAAATTATAATCGTACAATAATTAGCATAATATGTAGAAGTTGTGAATTAGGTAACTTTATCCAATGTACAAAATATGTCGTAGAACCGATTGGAATATAAATTTAAAATTTGTTAAAATATTTAGTTTATTTAAATAAAAAACTTCTAGTTTTCGTTTCCTTCTATTGTATTGTCGGTAATGCAGATCCCAGCTAGCGCACTAATTCGCCATTTTAGAGTGGATGATGCGAATTACATAGAAGCGTTTCAACGTTTATGTAAACGCTACGATAAGAAACGTTATATCATTAACACGTTTCTTCAGTCTTAATTTTAGGTTCCATTTTTTGATGCTGATCCTGTACATACATAGTATACCATAAAAGTGCAACGAATGCCCATAAACCGACATTTCGAAATAGAAAGAGGAATTTGTTCGGTTTTTGTCTCCAAGATTACTTCGACATAAAAAGCAGTTAGATATAGAAAAAGTTTGGAATGTTATTTTCCTAGGAAAATCACAATGTACTTTAATTTAAATTCGACATGAAAAGAATTTCGACATAGACAAAGTTTGAATTAGACAGAGTTGACTGTATATCCAAAATGGCGGGTGATTTGGATGTGTTCAAGTATATTTTAATGCAACCAACTCAGAGCCGAGTTTCTACTTGCGCACCTAATATATTCTTATTTTATGATATTACTAACTTTTCTACTCGTCATCAATGATCTCGAATATGAAAATCAAACCAACATAGTTAATTGCGTTTGAAATTTTGACATTTACAAGAAAAAAATTAAATTCAATACGCTCATCGAGCAATAGGTTAGGTTAGGTTAGGTTAGAGTGGCTGCTATCGCACACTGTGATACTACAGGATCCAATCTCCCCTTACTCTCGCTGAAACCAACCAGAGCTACTGATGTAGCGTAAAATATCTCGCACCCTACAGTCCGCGAGTTTAGAAAGGCTGTCCATGTTGTACACACCCAAGTACTTACGTCTTTTGTATGATAGTGCCGGACATGAGCATAGGAAGTGAACTAGCGTCTCTTCCTCCTCTTCGTCCATACAACTTCTACAACAGTCATTCGTCTCTAGACCCAGCCTTCTCGCATGTTCCCCAAAAAGGCAGTGTCCTGTTAGTATCCCTACGACCAATCCTAAATCTCGTTTTCCCAGGGATACAAGTGCCTTGGAGCGCCGCAGGTCCAGTTTTGGCCAAACCTGTTTTGCTACCCTGCACGTGAGAGTGTTGGTCCACCTCTCATCTGTTAAGGCGATTGCCTTTTTACTGAGCGTCAATTTGAGCGCTGCTATAGGCCTCCCCAGACCTGCCCTTTCCGGTTGCATCTGGAGAGTCGTACCGTACCTAGCTAGTTCGTCTGCCCTGCAGTTTCCCGTGACGTCCGAGTGACCAGGGACCCAGATCATCTGGATACTGAAATACTCGCTCATCTCATTAAGAGATGATCGGCAATCCAGCGCCACCCGTGACTTCAGAGAAACCGCCTCTAGTGACCTGAGTGCCGCTTGACTGTCCACATAAATCGCGATATCCCTAACAGATACCACGTTATGCTTCAACCATGTCACGACTTCCCCTATCGCCACCACTTCAGCCTGGTACACGCTGCAGTAGTCAGGGAGACGAACAGAAATATTAACATTGAGCTTCTCACAGAAGACTCCAGCTCCTACTTTGCCGTCTAGCTTAGAGCCGTCCGTGAAAAATGTCAGTGCCTCGTTTTCCCGTATTGATCCATTCCTCCAGGATTCCCTAGAAGGACAGATGATCCGGAAACCTATATCGAAGCACAACGTTGGTTTAATATAATCTAGATTCACAAGTTCTTCCCTTAGTGATCTAACTATCGTCGAGTGTCCCACCTGAAGAGACTTCCACTGAGAGACAGCCGAGAGCCTTGTAGCCACATTGGCTGCCATCTGCTTACCAAAAAACTCGATTGGAATAAGGTGAAACATAACCTCTAAAGCGCGTGTAGGTGTTGTCCTAAGCGCCCCGCTTATAAGCATACAGGCCGTTCTTTGCACCTTCTCCAACATCCTTATGTAGGTTACCTTTTCCAGAGCTGGCCACCACACGCCAACCCCGTACATCAGCACAGGCCTTACCACTGCGGTATAGAGCCAGTGTACCAGCTCTGGTTTCAAACCCCATTTCTTCCCTATTACGTTTCTACACGAGTAAATGGCTACATTAGCCTTATTCACCCTTTCTACAATGTTAGGCTTCCAGTTGAGCTTACTGTCCAAGATTATGCCCAAAAATCTCGCTCTGTCAGCAAAAGCCAGTCTAATGCCGTTCACAGTAGGAGGGCTAACTACCGGAATTTTATATTTCTTAGTAAATAGTACCAGCTCTGTCTTGGACGGGTTGATCCCTAATCCGCATTTGCCGACCCATTTCGTAACGATCAGGAGTGCATTCTGCATATAATCCCTAATCGTATCCAGATATTTGCCTGAGACAGCTATCGCTACATCATCTGCATACGCTACAACCCCCATCCCCTCTTTCTCCAGTTCCAACAGCAATCCATTCACCACTGCACTCCAAAGAAAGGGGGACACTATACTCCTCCCTGCGGAGTTCCTCTAACCACCCGCCTTCTAATGGTGGACTCTCCCAGTTCCGAGATAATAATCCTGCTTACCAGCATCTGATTTATCAACCTACTTATAGGATAATCCCACCTTCAAAAATGACAATCCTTCCATGATCGCCTCCGTTTTTACATTATTAAAGGCACCCTCAATGTCGAGAAATGCTACCATACAGAACTCTTGCGAGTAAATTGACTTCTCAATCATGCGTACTAGATCGTGCAGAGCTGTGTCCACCGACTTTCCCTTACAGTACGCATGCTGAGACATTGCCCAATTCCTCGGATCAACTTTTGTTCGAATAAGTATCATCGAGCAATAAATATATAAGAGATTTTATAGTTTAAATATATTTATATAAAAAAATTTAATTTTTTTCTATATTTAATCCATACGTATCTCATAAACATATCGGCATACTTATTTTATAGTTCATTGTTCTTGTTAAGCTTATGCAGATTGCCAAAAGTAAAATAGATTAACCTCGGAATCTCTACATGAGTCCTCTTATGTATATTTCGCTTTATGATACGCTCGATGCGCTTCTAGGTTTCGTTGGAATCATACGTGCTGCGATCTTTTAGAGTCTTCCGATAATATTTCTTATTGAAATGATGTTGCAACGACAGTTTACTAATGAAAAAAATAAATCGTTACAATTGCAGTAATATTTTGCATAAAAATACACGCAAAAGTAAATCAATTTTAATTTTTTATAACTATCACATCTTAATTATTTAAAGTGTGACCTTTACATATGGTGTATTGGAATAGTTCGGTGATACATTTAAGAGTCTCAACTGCTATTGATCCGTACATTCAATGTTGAATTGAGGTCCAATAAAAAATAATTATTTTGAGAAATCGAGGCTGATTTGTAATTTATGTAAACATTATTATTATTATTCAATATTTATATTTTAATTAAAAAATTTTGTATTTCAAATGCAAATTAAGACTTTAAAATTATAATTCCTACATATCCAAAAAAAATTCAAATGCTAATTTAGATTTATATATTTCAAATTAAATTAGCATCAATCCACATCACAATGAATTGTAAAATATAACGAACAATGTATGTCCTTAGTATTCTATGCTAATTATACCTTTATTTGATGATTTTGCTTGTCAGTTGACAACGTAAGTCGTGGAGCCAAAAGCCTACATGTAATTCGTTTTCGGATACACATATACTTATCATGTGCTAACCCCCCCAATTTATGTACAATATATTGTTGAAATATACGATTATATTGTAAATTTTGTCGTGTAGGTGGCATTTGTTAATTGTACTTTTGATTTGTAATGTGTGACACTTCCCCACCAAGTAATTATTTTGTATGAACGCTTTCAAGTACGAAGATTTATATTGGGGTACGAAATTCTCACGACCGTACACATAAATTATTGCATAACATATATTAGGTACACGTCTAATTTAATGTAATTATGTATATGAAAATTCTTGAAATTGCTATCCTCTATATAGTCTATAATATGAATTCATTCATCTTTAATTACATACAGATCATAAGTAACATTCTTAGTAAAGTATTTAATTACAAATGGCAACTATAGTAAAGCAGCAGCAATTTGCAATAAAATTGGTCATGATTTTATAACGTCAGTATATTACAGCAGAGCTACATCCTAATAAAATTGCGATGATAAATTATCGCATTACCCGTAAAATTTTAATGCAACGTTGATTTTATCTCATATTGGATTACAAATTACAATACAACATTTTTCCAGTAAACGGTTTTTTTTTACCTTTGGATACGATTACGATTTACATTTTCTATATAAGCAAACCACATCAAAAGGAAAGATGTTAGTAATATGTGTTCGCAACAGGTTTTCCGATTTGCACCAGTTTTGGTCAAATGGAGCCATAAACCGACATTTTTGTATTCTGCGCGGCTTTTGAGATGCGATCAACAAAATACTAAATCCAAAATAGTGCCCGGTGGGAAAATTTATAAAATCGTTATATTATTGATAGTTTAGAAATTTTGTAATTGTAATTTGTCTCAATAAAATAAATAAATAAATTACCGAACATTGCATAATTGTACGATTATACAATCGCATATATAGAAAATAAGTGTGATTTTATTATATTGGAGTTGACTTATAAGGATGTGCTTTATGGATACACGCACTGAATTATTCAGGTGCACATGTTACATATTTTATAATAGATTTGAAATGAATTTTACATTCCATATTTGATATAAACCAATTCGTAATTTTATAGTTTTGTTGATCATCAGTCTAAGAGTCTGTAACTATTATGGCAAAATACCATAAACAATTTAAATCATAACAGTGAATAGTGTGTTAAAGATTAATAACTGGGAACTGTAAGAATTATGTTGAAATTTAAGTGAATTTTTATTTGTTTTGTCATTTGATATTCAGAAATTTTAATTTGTCACAAATATTATAACCAATATCTTCGTATTCTTTGCATTTATTTAATTTAATTTTCAGAATAGAAAGGGTGTTCTATTTCGAGGTATAGAACTTTGAAATCAAATAAAACACAGAAAATTATTTCGAAAATGTGGCCGCCGCAACCTGCGCGTATACATGGTGTATTCTAGAAGTTCAATTTTCGATGATTCATCGCAGAATTTGTGGTTATATTTCGATTTGGCTTTCCAGTGTAGATAAGTGAATTCACATACCTCCAGAGAACATAGTCCAGCGATGTTAAATCATACGAACGCGGTGGCCAGTTGACAGGTCCATTTCTCGATATTAATCGTTCATCGAATCTTTCTTTCAGTAAATACCAACCAATTGAGGCAGAACCAATTAATAATCATGTCTCTATACCGGTCTCCGTTGACTGTAACATTTTCACCACCTTCATTTTTGAACACATATGGTCCAATGATTCTTTCGACCCATAAAGCAGACCAAACGGTAACTTTTTATGGATTTAATGATGTTTCAGCAATGGCTCGTGGATTATCTTTACACTAAATGCAACAATTCTGCTTGTTGACATAGCCATTCAACCAAAAATGAGCTTCATAATACGCGCGAAAGCGATTCATAGTTGGTTAAGTAATTATTTTCAAAGTTAATTTAAAGAATTTGCAAACGCTGTTCTTGCGTGAGTCTATTCATTAAAAAATGGCAAACAAAACTAACAAAAACTAACTGTCAGCTGTTAAGTCGGCTGTCCCTGATAAAAGTGTGGCCAACTTAAATTTTCATACCTCGAAATAAAGCACCCTTTACTCTACATACTAAATTAAGTAACTTATGACAAAGAAACATTTACATGACATTTGTTTGATAAATACAAATATAGTGCTGATAACAAACTGTTCTATATATGAAATTTAATAATGAGTATTACCTCAATAAAGAACTTAAAACTAATTTAAAACTAGAATATAAGCATGAATTCAACCTAAAATTAACACTTACAGAGATGAATTCAATAGTCATTATTTACGTCCTAAAGCTAGCAGAACATACAGCAAAACATTACAAGATAGTATGAATAATTAATTATAGGCTACAATAGGCTAATTAAATGCTCTATTAAAAAATGTTGGGCTCCACCCCTTCCAACTAACTAAAACAATGAGTTCTCATAGCTTTAGAAAAAGTTAGCAGAACCATTATCATATAAAAATGATTTTAAAACAATTAGAAAATTAAACGTTAGTTAGGCTATTTAAAGGCCCTATTAAAATTTTATTTTATTCTACTCGTTTTTATTCATAATGTGCCTAAAATTACTTGTATGTCAATAGATCTGAATTATAATTTTCGTTTCAGGCAGGCTAAAAAGAAGCCTAAAAAAATATAATGGCATTTAATTATCCTAACCCGATAAACCAAAAGCCATTTATTCGCCGAGATAGCTATTCGAAAACTAAAAATATCATTTGTCGACGAACCAAGTCGGAAAATGATACAGGCACGCGATATATAAGGATATCCCTTTTTCAACCAAAAAAAAAAATTGGCTAAATTTAAGTCCCAACCACACAAATGTGTGAGTCAAAAACCATAGTATGTAATGGCGTTTTTGAAAGGAATGCACATATGTGTAAGTTGGTTAAAATAACATACAAAAATAAATTTTTGACATGGCATATTTGCCGTACACACACAATTGTGTTACCGGGCAACAAAAGGGATATATTAAAAAAAGGCCAGGTCCATTCGTATAATAGATTTTTGCCAGTGCAAGAAGTCACTTTGATGTCAATTAACTGCTTAACCAAACTAAAACGATAAATGTATTATATTTCTGACTCCAAAGTCTGACTTTAGACAAAGTTAATAGTATAGTAAATTCGGACTTCAAATATATTTAAATGTCCGGCCATGACGTCACTCGGCAAACAGACGTTTATGTTATACATAAATATATAATTTTTTTCAAGTCGCTCATCTCTGACTTTAGATAAAGTTTAACAATATATAAAATACCAACACGACAAAGTATCAAATGTTTAGGGCTTTTCTAGTCATAGAAAACATAGAGGCCATTTACTCACAAATATCTACCACAAAAAGTTGAAAAATGCACTTCCTCCCATTTTTCACCCCAGGGTACTTGTGTACACAAAGATACACAAACCCTTACAAAAATGAGAACTTCCTTAGGTCTCTTCTCGACGGGAGCTTGGTTTCGTACTGATAAAAGTTGGTCTACTCATCAGGTTGCAACGATCAAACTGTCAACTTTCTGTTAACTGTCAAATCAACACTTGCTTTGTATACCTATAGTTCAAAACAAAAACTTATCGATTTGGCGAATTATATCACAAAACCAGTAATTTATGGAAAATCTCACTATGTATGTTTATTTTAGGAGTGACATTTAAGCCTCCAATTTGATACTTTTTCGACCCTGAAGTGAAAGTTCAGCATATTTTTACAGTTTTTTGAATTTGACTTCAAAGCTCAATCCAACTACTAATCACTAACCCAATTTTATGAAACTAATCTAGGAGTTCGTTGAAAGAGAGTGCGGTTATGTCAATGTACCGTAATTTATTTCGATTTTTGACATATGACTGTCCCCAAAACCAATGTTTAGATTAGTTATTATTTTATTTGTATCTGCCTTCAGTATTCATACTTAGTATTGAGCAGTAAAGTCAAATTTTTGTAGATCACTTTTGAGTTCATCGAATAATATGTCGATTATGTCAACATCCTGTAATCCAATACCAAACATTGACATTTAACGAACACAAAAGCCAAAGTTCTGTAACTAGCGTCTTTGAATGTCAAATGATTGAATTTCAAGCTGACATCCTAAAAAAGTTATTCAATATTATTGTAAGGTTAACTTCCAAGTCAGAATTTCATGAAATGACTTCCGTTTTAGTTATATTTCTAAACTTTATAGACTAAAGGCAGGTTCACGTATGCGATCAAAAACTGATTCGCGAATCAAAAGCCAATAAGAAAGCCAAGAAGAAATCGGGAGGTCTTGGCCATCTATTAAATGGGAATCGAAGAATCATGTTTTGCTGAACTTGGATAACGTATTTTTGAGGGTACAACATGTGCAATCCCACTAACGACTTCTTCTGTATAGGTATTGGATATGCGTGTGGAAGTTGTTGCTAAAGCTTATACACCTAAGTAAAATGGGTGCCATCAATTTCAGATCAAACGTCTTAAGATCTTGTTGTTTTTTTATAGAACGAACATTTTTGTAATAAGTTTGGATAACCAAAACGCTAGTTTTCACTTTTCATTTGTTCCCAAAAATTTTGGGTTGCCACCGCGCCGCGCAATAAATATTTTTTCGGGCTTAAACAAACAACAGACGGAACACCCATTCCTCATTTTTCATCACTTTGATACTACTACCATTTAGGGTGACAGGGACTACCTTATTTAATTTGTTGCTGTATGGTAGATGCGAGGATAGATGTAATTTATCTTTAAATTTTGGGTTTTTTGAGTTTCATCAGCATTTCTTTTAATCCTTCATTTCATAAAATATTGATAAATTTTTTAGTGAACTAAACACTATAATTAGAAGTAAGAATTGCCGTCTCATCCGCAAAGACATTAGTTCCTGGTACTGTGGCACTATTCTGATAATTCCTCGGGAATAGAGAACTGGGGAAAGAATTTATATATAATTTCGGTTCAAATATTTTTTCCTGACTACTGACTGTGCGTTCTCATCTGAGCTTGCTTTGCAATTAATTGCAATCGATTTTAAATTTATAATTTTCATAGTACACATTCAAAAAATTCCGTATCGGTATATAAATTTTTATACACACACATAAAAAAATTACAAAGCGATGTGCAATCGAAAGTAGTAGAGCATACATCTTTTTCCATTGTAAATTTTACATTTGCTCAAAAACTGGAAAATTTCCCTTATTTTATATAAAGAAATTTTCAACCCTGCAATAAACAAAGCAACTTGTTTGTTTTGAAAGCAAACATTATTTTATAAATATGTCAAAATTTTGTGCTAATAAATAGCCGTAGGATGATTTTATTAGGATACATCTCTATTTTTCAATTATTATATATAATATAGAAAATATATTAAAAAATATACTTAATATATACTTATATATATATATTTAATATAGAAAATTCTTTTAATTGGTAGAAATTGTGGCTCCCAGAATCTAATGAATATTTTTAATAGCGAAGCTTATCGCTTTTCCTTTTTAGATTTTAGTTTTGCTGCTGTTATTTATAAATTGTATTGTGGCCATTAACCACAAATCTCTTGTAAATTAGTTTTATTTATGTTGTTATAGAAATATTTGTTTTGGAAACCGTCACATATACAAATAAAAATAACACACAAATACAACTAAATGAATCAAAAATTTTCCTTTGCAATTATTTGCAATGCATTCAGATGAGAACCAATAGCAAGTAGTAAAGTTTGATGTAAATATTTATAAATTGGTAATAATTTTTCCATATCTAAATCGTCAGGGAGAATTATTTCCCATTTAATTTTGTTTTGAAAAAAATTAGCACTAACTTTTTACATTGGCAGGCTAGAAAATAAATGTTTAAATAAAAATTACATATAAATTTTTTCCCCAATTCCCTATAACCGGGAAATTAACTGAATAGTGCCACTGGTCGTTAATGGGATATCATATACACTACCGCTAAAAAAGTGTTACTGCCGAAAACCACATAAAACATATAAAAACTCAGTAAAAATGTGTTAAATGGTGTTAAAGCAAATAGAACAACATCGCAGGTAGTACAGACAATATACTCGACTAAACTCAAGCCACCGATATTCGATGCAACAACCTCATTTGAAGTTTTCCAATTCCTTGGGTACACCTAATATTTTCCCGGGATTGAATTTGGGCGGACCGCCATAAACTTTATGGTATATAGTATTATAGTTATGTAAAATAAATTTAGTTTTGATTGAATGATTATAAAATTAATCGGCGAGAGGACGCCGCAACCAAAAATTATTGTAAGCCGCATTATAGTGTACTGCGTAGTCCAGTTTTACCTGTGTGTTAGACCGGTACAAGACTGCGTGAATTATAACGGCTGATGAATACCAAAAACTAATAAAACACAAAGTTAATTATATCGACGTGGACGCTGCAACCCATAGGTATGGCTCCATCCTAAGGAGGCCTTGATGTAAAAAAATGTTTTGCTTGTTTTTTTAAGTTTTAAAGAAAGTGGAACTTTTTTTTATAACTTTTTTTAAACGATTTCTTGTGTAAATACAATGTCAAATGTCAATTAAAATTTCCACTTATTTATTTTCAACTTTTCATATGAAAAAATTGTTACTAACAGAACTCTCTGTTTTATTGTACCAATATTTTCCTTTGGTTCTTTTGTGCTAGCCTCGATTTGCGATTTTATATGGTGACTACTGGCCTTTATTAGAAAATAGCCGTGTTCCATTGGCATTAGCAAAATACTCGCAAGTATTTGTGAGTAGATGTTCAATGGAACGCAAATTTGTTAGTTAGAAGTAAAACATAAGAACACAAAAATGTTGGCTGAGTAGTTATGAGTAGCTCGAAGTACTTGCAAGTACTTTAATGATAGTTCACTTTGCCTATTTTCTGTTTCTATTGCAATTAAAAGCTGCTTTTATAAATAGAGGCACTGTGCTCTGTTTTTTTCACAACGATGACATTTTTCTGTTAATTACTTGAATGTTTTTCACTCATGATAGGTGAAACAACCAGGATAGATGACTTCGTCTGTGCTATACTTTTGCCACTTCCTGAAGAATTTTGTTGTATTATTCACAATAAAGTATTGTTCTAATTGCGCTATGTATTCATCGATTTTTTTTTTGCCTGTTGTATCTATTGTTACCCGTTTTATTTCTTTTTTAAAGCATGCAATGCTCTCTGGACAACACAAAAATCTCAAAAAAATACGTACCTGCATTTTAATTAACAACCTGCAGAGTACGTAAAAATATTTATCATCGTCACCAGAATAATACTTTTTTTACTACTAGTAAATGGCATTGTGTAATTTATTATTAATATTATTATCACACTGAATGTTGATCCGTGGGTTCTGCTCTCTGCCCCTATCGAGATTCAAACACGGTACCTTGCAGGTAACAAACTACGGGACGTTAGGGTGGCAACATTTTCTGTCAATTTCGAACAGCAGCTATTCCGACTCTGTCACAATATCTTGTAATTTATGCAATCAATGGTAATAGTTATAATAAATTCTATTATTTAAGTTCTTTCATTAAAATAAATTTCAATTTTATAATATTCTTGTATATTGTTTATGTTACTTACGAGAATGACTGAAGGTTATTAATTTAAATAAAAAAATAATAATAATAATAATTGTGTATTGTAATTGTTGTTATTTAACAGATCATCTTTAAATTTTTTTTGTACCGTGAATACTACAATACCGATGTGAGGAAGAGCCGCATATAAATTATACTGTTGTACAAAAGGTGGAAGAACATAAAAAAAATATTCAATAAACAACAATAAAAATATAATAAAATACAGAAACTTGTTACCGAAAGTATGTCAGACATTAATTTCATATTTATTTTAATATATTTTTTTTTTTTTTTCAATTCGGATTTATTAAATGATCATGGTATTTTTCATCTTAATGGGTACTCAACTAAACCCGTGTTTTGATAAAAATAAATAATTTTGTTGGCAGTTTAATCAAGGATGGATCACCTAAAAAGTGATAAGTACAATTCTCATAAAATCTTCAAGGTTCAGTTTTGAACTAATGTTATAATGAGGCACATCCTCCATCCAATAAAACACGGATTCATTTTTATACGTCTATATATAAAATTATTCCGGAGTCAAGGATTTTTAAACTATTTTTGCTTACATCAATATTCATCATTCATTGATTCCGCTTTAAATTAGCTGAAGCTGCGGAAAAGTCACACACATTTCAAATTATTTCGGTGGAAGATGAATTCATTACACAAACCAATTCTATATTTGGATGTCATAATAAGCGTATTCGTATAGAATTAGAGAGCTACAAGCATACAATACCGAAAGATTGAAAGTATTTGACCTTTAATTTTGTAACATATACGCTGCTATACAGTTTTAACAAATTAGATAGTAATTATGAATAAATGAAATGAAAATTAATTTATAAAGTTTTGTTTTTCGTTTGTTTGAATTGTAAAAAAAAATTATGATCGTAATATAATTTTACATTTATATGCCAGTCTTACAACGATTTGAAAGTTGAATTATACATTTAAGAAGATAAAACCAACAATTTATTGCAATTTATGAAAATGACACGAGATTAATCTAAAATTTTATTACATATTATAATTTATAGTATTGTTGTTGTTTTATTATGGACCATATCCGTCATTTGCCATTGATTAAATGACGGAGATGCCTATCTGTTAATTTAAAGGGTAAATATTTAAATTTAGTTATGTTTGAAAACTTTACAGGCTTCGATGATTAAGACCTCATAAAGTCATAAACCTAGATTGTAGTTTTTGCAAGTGTTATTTACCTTGATATTGTTTTTAAAATTATATTTGGTATGCATATTTTAGTTTTCGTCTCGGATTGATCTTATACTGTGAATGTTAATTTGTTAATAAGTTTTTCCATGTTCAATGACACTTCAAGTGAACTTGAAATTGGTACAGTGAATTATTGCGAGGAAAATTTAACTACTCGAAATTATTGTAACGGTTAGTTATAAAAATGTTCAAGTGACACTAGCTGTCTTAATAAACTCGTAATGATGGATATATCATTGATATATCCATCCCAGTGATACTCTGGGGTAACCAGGCGTCCTACAGATCCTGAACATTTACAAGGAATACCCTATTTGAACTACTGAGATAAGTAACTAACGTAAGCAAATATAAGTTTCAACCTCTGTTTAAAAAAAAATATTACAGAAACTAAAGATAAATGCTACATTTACTTTGCCGCCACAAAATAAATAGCCAAGAACAAAAAAAAATTCAAATATTTTAAAACCAGCAGAAAATTTATAAACATTTTTTTTCTGCCGGGCTCACATCAAGCCGACAAAACAAAAACGCAATCTTTTTTCGATAAAGTAGAAATTTTTTAAAACAATTCTGTAAACATTTTGTTTTGTTTTTGTATTTCACAACATCCCAGTTGGAAATTTGTCGACATGCATGTAAATATTATTTTACGATAGACCTACGTTTCTATTTCTTAACTTTTTTCTCTAAATGTGTAAGAAAAAGTAAAAAATAATTGTTTGTTTATTTTTAATGGTATGTTGAATTATCGACTAATTAATGACGCACGTCACAATAATTTCTCAAATGACTTTGGCTTTACTGTTCACAATATATATATAAAAATAAGAAATAATTATTCTAACAAATTCCAGTGAATTTTAAAACCCATACATGTAAACCAACTGCAATTTAATTCGAGGATCCTGAAGTTTGCGTTAATTTGTGCGTATAATAAGCTGGTACAAGTAAACCTACTATTAATTGACATTTGCTTACAACAACAATGCAAAATGGCATTACAACTGGGCATTAACTAATTGTAAGTATTACCAAATATTATATAGTATCAATATACGACACTGCCTTGTAAAATCGTGTTCCAAAATTGTATTTCAATAAGACAAGAGCGAAGTTAGCTGTTTTAGAACAAGTTCGAAAAAAAATTCGAAAATGTACACAGCAAGCGAAAAAAAAACTGTGTGTCAAAATAAAAAAGTAGTCATGTCTTGTCAAACATAGCTTCAATTTTTTACTTTTAGCAAATATTATATAGTATATTGTAGTTATTTAATATATATAGTTGAAAAAAAAAATAAAAAATATTATATAGTCATTTAATATATGCTTTTAATGTTGTTTGTTAAATGCTAGAAACGTATAGTTCACCGGTCTGAATCTTCAGCCATCCAAAATGAAAATATTTACATGTTACTGTTGTCGTATTATTTGTTTATCGGTGGTAAGTACATGCTGCCCCGTTTAAATGTGTAGACCATGTCATTATGTTCGATTCTAATCCATAGGAATTGAGTTAAAATTTAATTATAATTATTACAATAAACTAAAAAAAAGTATGTTTATGTACTTACTTGGAAGTTGGCAGTTGACACTTTGACAACAAAAAATCGTAAACTTTTTGACAATTGATTTTACTTCGAATATTTTTTCGAAGTTCGAAGAAAACGACAAAAGCGACACCGCGACTAAAAATCTAATTACGATAAGATAAGAGAAAAAAAGAACACGAACGTCCTATATAGATATTTTTTAATATATGGTATTACATGAAATTAATAATTAATTTTAGTAAACTATGTTATTTTAAAAACTCTCTTTGCCAATGTTGATAAATTACGTTAACGAACATATTGTTATTAATGTTATAAATTTAGTAATTAGTATTGTCAGGCCTCAATTTTTTGTTACAATTAACCACTAACACTAAGTTAAACAAAGCGTGACATTTGGTCACTTGTTAATAGAATGTCAAATAGAATGTACTTATTCTTTCCATTCATCTTGTGTGTTATAAGTATTAAATATTTCAAAGGACAGTTTTCAACAGGTTATGGGCCCAGGACGCCAAAGTGATTGAAATAATTATTAACAAGTTGTAATTAACCAAGCTCGTGTTTGTCGCGATAAATTCGATTAAATAAAATAAAATTACTGTGTGTATATATGCGTGTAACGTAATAAGAAGGGTGTATATCAACCTACGTCGTTAGGGAACAGTTTTAGTTATTGATAATCGATAAACCTAAACCTACATATGGTGCCTATGGTTTATTTGCTCAAGTAAATGAGCCGATAACTATAATGAGGTGTTGAATAGTGAAAACTTTGAAAATTGGAAATCAGCCATGCAAGAAGAAGTTAACTCGTTAGTCAAAAATGGAACTTGGCAGTTGGTCAACTTGCCCAAAAATCACAAACCGATAAAATCAAAACGAATTTTTAAACTCAAACGAAAGGTTGCTCGCAGTGATTTAGAATCGATTATGAAGAAGTTTATTCACCAGTGGTATGTGACTCCTCGATTCGTTTTGTCATCGCTTTTGCTGTCAAAAATTGTTTAAAAATTCATCAGATTGATGCAGTCACAGCATTTTGGCAGGGAAATATAAATGATGGTCAATGGTGGTAATACTTGGTTCAACCGGAAGGCGTTCACGATGGAACAAATAAAGTCTGTAAGTTAAATAAGGCGATATATGCGGTCTTAAACAAAGTGGATGAGTATATGGAACGAGAAATTGTCAAAGGTGTTAAAGTCATACGGCTTAAAGAAATCAATACATCCCTAGTGGAAAAATTGAAATTTTTTATACTAAAAATAAACTTACGATTTCATAGAAATTTAATAATAATTTTTGTATAATGTTAGTAGGTTATGGCAATATAATTTTAGTATAATTTTAAAAATTAAACAGAAATTATACTTTCGCAAATTATCTAGTTAAAAGTATAATTTTTGTATATTGTGTTATAAAATTAATACCAATATTAGTGTATTTTAAGTAAATTTTAGTAGGTTATGGCAATATAATTTTAGTATAATTTTTAAATTTAAACAAAAATTATACTTGAGATAGAAGAATATAACGGAAATATTCCATTCATTGTGAATGCCGCCGATGTATGCGTATTATAATTTTACATCATTTTTCCATGTGGTTGTTTGTATTCGCGGACATGCCACGTCATCAGTTCCTCTCCATTGATTATTTCACGCCGTTGCTAATTCTAGTATTTTTAGTCAATTTTCAATCAGAATCAGAATAATAATTGCTTAAATTTTAGACTCCGTCTAGACTCGAACCGGCAACTTTTGCGATAATAACACTTAGCAGTGTACACCTTAACCACTGCACCACCAAAGCAATAACTATGTAGAGTTTAATTCCTAACAATATAAATCAATATATTTGAATACACAATTAAACTTAAAATATACTTAATTTGGTTTATTTCATTTGCTGCAAACTACACCAGCACACCAACATACAAAAGACCGCAAAATACGATTACAAATAAAAACATTTTTTCAGCACGATAGTATAGATGCGCACATCAGTGTTGCCAGTTCGTGGGAAATTTTCCTTTTTGCGGGAAATTCATCTCGCGTACGGGATGAAAAGTGATGATTAAAAAAATTATTTTTCTAAAATGTGTAATACACAATTTTCGATTCCAATAATCCGCTTAAAATAATTTTTTAAATTTATTTTTAATTTTGACTAAATTTAAATATATGTATATACAAAAATCATACTTAAATTTGTGTAAAATATTTAACCATTTTTAAACTATAAAACTACCGTATTAAGTATTTATCCCAAATGTACTTAATTTAGTTTAAAATTTGAATTTAGGAGTTAATTTTAGGTTAAAATATTTTATGTATATTCATGTTTAATTTTGACTAAATTTAAATATTTGTTTATACAAAATTCATACTTAAATTTGTATAAAATATTTAACCATTATTAAACTATAAAACTACCGTACTAAGTATTTATCCCAAATATACTTAATTTAGTTTAAAATTTGAATTTAAGAGTTAATTTTAGGTTAAAATTAACACTTATATGTGTATAATATTTAAAATCATATTTCATGTATATTCATGTTTAATTTTGACTTAATTTAAATAATTGTATATACAAAATTCATACTTAAATTTGTATAATTTTTGTGATGTATAATTTAAGTAGTATTTTGGTTTAGAAATGTATTAAACTTTAACCAATTTAAAGTATATTTTGTATTTAAATTAATCATTTATACAAAAATAAATTGATTTTGGTATTCCTCAGTATAATTTTTTGGTATAAATATTTGATTTTTTCCACTAGGGATGATCCGTGTGTGTTCTTTAATGATCTGTTTAATAATCTGTCTTTGATAATTACTATCTATGTTGATGACTTCCTGATTTTTTGGAAAAATCAAGTTACCTTGAACAAATTGACGTTAGGCAATGCGTTTAAGGTGGATTTACATATCCGACGATTTTTCTGCGCCGAACATCACGTGGCACATTCAACCAATCAGAAAGGATTTCTTCGCCGAATTTTCGGCACGGCGAAGACATGAACAAAATTTATCTTTTCGGCGCAACGACACAGCATACATATAATAATTTTTTTTTTAACTTCATCTGTTTTTTTTATATTATGTGTCATTCTATTGTTTATGTATGGATGTGTGAAAAAACTGTGCCGAAAAATCGTTGAATATGTAAATCATCGATAATACGCGTTCGCCGAATTTCCTGCGGCAAGCAGTCGCGCCGAAAAATCGTCGGATATGTAAATCCACCTTTAAGATGAAAGACGTGGGTATTCCATCTACATGCATTGGTTTGCATATTACGAACGAGAATAATAGAATTGCTATTGATCAAAATTAGTATATATCAGAAATGATTGGTTGATTTGGTATGGCAAGTTCTAATCCAGTTACAACACTACAATGTGCCCAACAACCGAAGAAAAACAGATGAAATGAAGAAAATTCCGGATTGATACGTTACGTTATTAGTTGGGTGTTTGATATTTATTGCACAAGAGAGTCGGCCAGACATTGCACATGCGGTAAATGATGTGAGTCGTTTCAACTCGAATTACGGACAACCAAACGGGACCGCTGTATAAAGGATACTAAGATATCTAAAAGGAACATTAGATTACAAACTGCGTTATTCAAAATCTGATGTAAAACAATTAACCGGTTATTGCGGTGCAGATTGGGCATCAGACGTCGACAAGAGGCGGTCTTGTACTGCTTATGTTTTCCAACTAAATAATGATTCTATAACCTGGAATAACAAACGGCAAAGTTCTATTGCACTTTCGAGTAAGGAAACTGACTACATAGCTGTATCATGGGCGGTTAGAGAAGCGATTTTGTTACAAAATTTTGACTGTGAATTAGATCCACACACCGCTCAACCAGTTCATATTCAAATGAACAGACAAAGTGTCATCAATTTATCGAAATCAGATGGCTACAATCAAATTACGAAACATATAGACATCAGGTATCATCATTTGCGTCAGAAAATCGAAGATAGTACCATCAACTTAACTTATGTTTCAACCGACGAGAAAACAGCAGATGTTCTTATACCAAGGCTGTTAGTGGACCAAATGCGAAATTATGCTCAGTAAAGATGGGATTAAATTGATGAAGTAATGAAAATAAAAGAGATGTAAATGTAATTTAATATTCTATATTTTATTGAGTGAGGGTGTTATAAATTTAGTAATTAATATTGTCAGCCCTCAATTTATTGTTACAATTAACACTAAGTTAAATAAAGCTTGACATTTGATCACTTGTTAATGCATGACATTTGGTCACTAGTTAATAGAATGTCAAATAGAGCGTACTTGTTCTTTTCATTCATCTTGTGTGTTATAAGTATTATTTCAAAGGACAGTTTTCAACACATATATGTAACATCAACTCGCACGATTCTTCGGAAAAATTTCATCCATGAAAACATGCAACCAAATAAGAATTGAACTTATATGAGAACGCATGGCGTTAAAACCTATCAAGAGAAGCTGCTTGGCTGTGAGCCATTGAACCAGAACATGAAACTGAAGAAGTAGCGATCGGAAAAGCTTCAGTTATATTGAGTAACGACGACAGAGTTCTAATTAGAGACAACCAATTAGGGCTGTGTATTTAGAAGGGAAAACTTTCGAAGGCATGTGTAGAATTTAGCCGAAGTCTTCGAACGAGTACAATTCGACAGGTATAAGTTAAGTCCAAAGAAATGTAGGTAAGGCGAAATAGTTCAGTCATACAGTGACCACTACTGATCATGCGAAATAAATATATAAACGGAAAAGGAATGGAAGATCCAAAAAATTGCATTAGTTACGGAGCTTCTTGTGGGTATTCGCCAATGATCCAAAAAGATTCCACAAATTAATTAAGGAGGACAAGCAATTTTAATGGATAGAACGACAAAAATAGTCATTCGTTGCACTTCGGATGCAGCTATGCACAGCAACAGAACTTTCGTATTCTATACCCAACTTGAAATTTATTTTGAGTACCATTGCAAGCATCGTTGATGATCGAGAACGAGTTATTGTATATTACTAAATTTTCGAAAATTGGTTGCTACAATTTAAGAATCTAGAGAGATTGGTGGCATTTTGGATCGAACGTGTCCGACACTATGATTTCGATTTTCGATCGAGGAAGCAAATTGAAATTTATAAATTTCAGTAGCGAACGACTGTTTGGCGCAGTGGGAAAGCCTTGTTTTAAAAAATGGTTGTTTAAAATTCTTCTACTTTCGATCTGATGAGATCATGAAAAATTTCAATTATCTCATCAAATCGAATATTAATAATAACACTTTGTATTATTTATAATAATAATTCTTTGTATTCTATTCCCGTTTCCCGTATACAAGTAATTTTATATTTTTTCACTTGCACGGGAATCGAACCCAGTGTGAATGAGATGAAATTTTTTGTAAGAATAAAATTTGAGCGTTATCGTAATAATTCACTAGAGTTACTGATGCACGGGTGCTCTACATACATTAAAACACAAAGTTTGATTCTTGTGTTTCGATATTCAGTCGAAACTTTTAATATTCAGATCGAAACAGGATATTACTTTTTACATCAAGGTTACAAAACAATCATCAAAAATTTAGCTTCTTATCAAAAATTCAAAATGGAGATAGAGGGGCTTCAAAACAGGCTAATTATTAAAAGTTGTTTAAAATCATTATGGGAGAGCTTAGACAAAGTCAAACAGTTTGTTAATAGTTGTGCCGTAAATATAGTTCATCAAATACGTAGAGTGGAGGCTACGTCTATACAATAAAACCCCACAAAATGTGTTTAATGATTTTGTTGCTCCGGTTGTAGACTAACTAAATTAGTCGGACTAACTCCACAATTGTGATCTTGCTGCAGGAGGTCAGGGTATCATTCGAGAAAAATGCCTTTTTAGTGACGGAAACACCCCATAGCACGGATAGCCGCAAAAGGTATGCATTAGTAATGTGAACTATTTCAGCAACTAGATGGAGGCATACGCTATAGCCAATCAAGAAACAACAACCATCGTTCATGCTACAATTAACACCTTGATTAACTGCTATAGAGTTCCAATGAAAATTCACTCAGCCCAGGGAAGAAATTTTGAGTACCTAATTCATATTCCAAGAAATTCGTCAGTTTTTCAGTATAATTTAAATTAAACCAACCCAACGCCTTTGCATCCTTATAGTCAGACGGTACGGTGGAAATATTTAATGATACACTGGAAAAATATTTAGCAAAGGTTATAGACAAAAATCAGTGTGACTGAGATCGATATTTTATATACATATACAAGCGGTCCTGTCTGAACGTTGGTTTGCTTGCTATAAGCGGGTTCAGCAAACGTTTCTTCGATATTCGAATTTTCCATAAACTATATACTAAGTGACATTTAACATTTAGTCAGACATTTTAATCTTTTCGTTTCGTCATAAAAAAAGTGAGTGCAATTTTTCATTATTCTGCGCCGTTCAATTCTCATGTCACGGCTGGACGATATTTGGTGCTTGTCATTGGCACATTTGGCGAAAGAGAATGTACTTTTCGTGAGATTGATGTTGTTGCAAAAAAGATATTGCTGTTGTTGCATGTGTGTAAATGTCTGACGATTGTGTTTTTCATATGTATTAGCTGTGTGGAGAAGAGTGTGTGAAACATAGTTGGTCGGTGAGCTCATAATGGATCTACAAATTACTGAAGATGTGGCGACTTATGAAAATGGACGCTTCGACGCTGTGGATCCACTGAACCACATGTACACATATGTACAAATTTGGACGATTTTCATTTTGATTAAAAAATAGCAAACAAAAAAAAATTCAACAGTGCCGATGGGTCGTTTTGCAGTTGGACATGCATATTTATGTTAAGGTGTAATGTAGTTTCATTTCACCATGGATATGATTATTTCAAAAATGCGTTAATTTCGTCCACACATGTAACGAGAAGAAAAAAAAACGCCTAAAACCCTATTGCAATGCCACCTACTGGGTCCAACTGTAAATCTAAACCATCCAGGAATCCACTCAAATACACACAAAAAATTTCATTAAAATCGGTTCAGCCGTTTAGGAAGAGTTCAATTACATACACACGTACAAAAGAATTATATATATAAAGATAATTGTTTCTGATGAGAAACCTAGAGTAGAATTACACTAGCCAGGCTAGGCTCTACAATTCTCAACGAAGAAAAAGATTATCTCGGGTACGTTACAGAGTTAAGAAAGGACATTTAGAGTAAACCCAATATAGTGCGTTTGGAATGGTTGGCACTTTGCAGAGGTAGTGTAATAAATTAAAAGCAATGTTACATTTTTAATATTTTATAAATATCAATTCACGTTTACAACATTTTATTTAAGAAGTTTACATTCATAAAATTGTTTACATTAAATGTTTATGTATCACTTTATAAATATTTTAAAATCGGTATCTTGTATTGAACTAATATTATTAATTTATTCAATATATCCATGAACATAATTTTTTATAATTCCTCAGACGGCCTGATACAGTAATATGAGAAAATTCAAGTACACATACTAAGCTACTTTAATAACATCACCGGCTATTATCAAATACCTACTTTTATAAAATTGCTAGTTTTTAATACTATCAAAATTACATAAATAAATTAACCGCAATTACACAGGTAATTGAAGTTATGTTTAATTGATAGACAAATATGTATCAACAATTTAATAATATTGTAAATATGGAGTTTTGAAAAATTGAAATTCAACCTACTCATAAAATAATTGGAAACTGAATTTATATTATTATTACATGTGACAATTTTAATTTGAAAATAACTCAAATTGTATTTAATAAACAATTCGTGTCTTGTATATTAAATTATGTTGATATAAACGATCACATAATTCAATTTTGTTTGGGTTTAGCCTAAATGAAGGCCGAAAATAAATTAGAACAGTTTCAATGCAAATAAATTTTCGAATATTTTTATTACAATACCCCTTAAAGTTGACTGTTCGCTTTAATGATGATTAATAATTTACTCAAAAGCTTTCTGGTTTATAATAAAGTTATGGTAAAAATAAATATATTCACCAACTTACCAACGATATCATGATGCACGCAAAATTGACGAAAATTAATATTAGTGTTCGATTTTTGTGTGAAAGTAACATTCGCAATTTTCACATTAAAATGACATAAAAATCATTTTCAATACCATATTTTAAAAGCATGATAACAATAAAACTAAAATGTAACATTTAAAAAAAAAATTATTTATTTACATAAAAAGCAGATTAGTGAGATTTAAGATACGTGCTATTAAAGAAAAACAAACCGAGACTAATACACGTAAACATTTAAGGTTAATAATTGCATAATTAAAAGTATTAATTACATATGAAATATACATATGTATATACATATTCGTACATAATGTATATTTGGGAGAAACTTGTCAGGAGGTGACAGATATCTGTTTAAGACGTAACATTACACCACAGCGAGAAACTTCTAAAGGTGTTCGCATATTTTCTCATGTTAAGAAACTTTTGTTAATTTATAATTATTAAGTAAGCAATTTTATCTTGATGACCTCTGTCCAGATCAAAAACCAATAAGTTTTTTACTGGGCATATTTAGGACAAGAAATCTGCAGGAAAACGATAAGTGCAATTCATCTTATTGTTTTATAACAAAATTAGTTACCAGACAATGATATTAAAAAAATTAGCCATGAAAATTGAATACATGAATACTTTTAAATCAAATGGTATAATCTTAAAGATATATAGAAGATTTAAAATTGCTTAATGTAAACAAATTTTGTGATATACTCGTACCAAAAATAAGTTAAGAAATTTTCTTCAAAGTTATGAATAATTTAAAAATACAAAAAAAATAAATAAATCAACTTCGTTACTGATTACAACAGACAAAGTGGATTTACAACTTTTCCGTGAATTAAATTATACTATAAAATTAATGACTAAATTAAATGCATCGTATAATTTTTTTCCATAAAGGTTATTGTCTCATTGAAGTAAACGTTTATATCACGATCGTTATATTTTAAATAGGCAACACAAGCGGAGTTTTTGTATTATAGGATGACAAATTTTATGATCGCACTTTACTAATAAAATCTTGATTTTAATATGATCATGGTCTTTCAAGTTCAGGATCGTGGTATATAATTTACCACTTTTGAAGTGTTTTTTGAAAGCAAAGTTTACTTTGCTTCGTTTAGTTAACTTCAAATTTTTAATTGGCTATGTAACGAAATCATAGTAAATTAAAAATTGGAAGTTTGGTTTATAACCTAGCAAACAAATTTATCATTAAATATAACAACTAAATTATATGCCATTTTAAGTTTTTCTACCAGATCGGTGAGACAAAAGCAAAGACAGCTCCATAGAACCTTCTACGCGCTAGAAATAAATATCCAGAGTTGTGCAAAGTTAAATAATTTATACACCTCAGACTTATTCCGAGACGGGGAGAATCAATTAGTTCTGTAGATATATCATAAATTAATTCTCCAGAAAAAAATAATAGAAAAGATAGCCTGCGGACTGTTAGTACTTCAATTAGTTATATGGGTTTACATTTTACCGATTATTGGGTTAGATACTCGATCGGCTAGCAAGCAAGCATGTTGCTAGACAAAAGCTTGACTACTCAATCAATTATGCCAAGGAAATTTAAATTTCAAAATACATTTTTCATAAAATTTTTGTTTAGTTTTGCGATGGTAATTGCTTGTTTGTCAACCGATCGAGTATCTACCCCATTAATAGACGTTGTTCTGCAGTGAAACTTGAATTGAAAAATTTAAGTAGCCACTTTTATTGCCTGTATTTTTTTTTTTTTTTTTGTGTATAAATAGTGCATATTTTGTAAGATTAAGTTATTCTGTAAGTGATCCTAGTCAAATAAAGAATAAAGTGCAATTTTAGTTAAATTGTAAATGGGAAAAGTTAATGAGCAGTGTAAAAGCAATACCTTGACTTTGGCGCGAGAAAATTTAACCACGCTGAAATAGCAGAAAGATTAAACATTACCAAAAGTACTATCGCGTGGAATATTAAAAAAAGCTAGAGATGGGCAGTACACAAAGAAAGAAAGGCTCTGGAAGGCCCAGAAAGACAACGCCACTGGAAGATAGTTTCATAATATTACAATGTAATCGGAACCGTTTTAAGATTTCATGGAACATACGACGAGATGTTGAGCGAGCGATGGGAAAACAAATTTCAGCCAGCTTAGTGAGAAAAAGACTTGTTAAAGCTGGTTTGAGAACACTTAAACCAGTCCAGAAGCCTAACATTATTAATGAAAAAAAAACTATTGCTATGAGCCCAGGAGCATGTTTCTTGAACTCCAGAGATGTGGAATGGTGTGATTTTCTCGATGAATCACAATTCAAGCTCCATATAAATAAAAGAGAGGCTTAGCAACGAATGTCTTTTAAGACTTCCACCGAAAAATAAAAGGGATATGGTCTGGGGATGCTTCTCTGGAAATGAAACCGGTCGATTGTGCTTCCTTAGTTCCAGCATTACAGCAGCTGTTTATCTGCAAGTCCTACACAACGAATTTGAGCTTTCTGTGATTTAATTTTTTTAACGAGACTTGCAAATTTATTTTTCAGCAGGACAACGCTCCGTGTCTTACCGCCAAAGTTGTGAGTTATTAATTTTGAAATGTAGATAGAAAAATTAGCTTTCAGATAAACATAAATAATTTGTTAAAAACTTGTTTTTTTCGTATCTCTTTATTTAAAGGTAAAAAAGTACTTTGAAGAAAGAAGTATTGATGTGTTGAGCTGGCCCCCGTATAGTTCACGCATAAATCCCATTAAAAATATTTGGTCTATAATGAAGCTAGAAGTAGCAAGAAAGCGCCCAGAATTGATTCAAGCTTTAAAAAGCTTGTTGATGACGATTTGGGAATCTATACCTCCTACGACTTTGAAAAATTTATCAAATTCAATGAATCGGAGGTGTATCTCTGTAATAAAAGCAAATGGCGGTCCAACAAAATATTAATATTAATATTAAAGATAGAACTTTTATAAGCCAATTGCTTTCATAAGTTTTGTAATTTTAGCTAAAAAAGACTCTAATTTGCATTAAAATATGTTTGCCCAATTTTTTTCTGTACTGTATGTGCATTTGTTGATGCATTTATACTCTATATAGACGGACAGAAATGAATGATGAGCTTGCAATGAGTTTGCAAGATGCTAAGTTTACAATATGTAAGTTTAGAATTTTGGTTTGCAATATTCTAACAGCTACAATTTTCTGAAATTTAAGCAGGAATAATGATTTTTGCTTCTACAAGACAGTTTTTATCAAAAGTCGTAACCTTAAATAGTGGCGCCAGGAAAATTAATATTGCAGACTGTAAAACTTATACCTATACCGCTTTGGTCACAAAAGCTGAACTCCGAAGGACATGAATATGTTACTATGGAGACGAGAATGATCGTCCAATCAAAGTTATATAAAGAGACCGAACCTGTGGAAAATACTGCTTATATTTATTGGTTGGCCTTGAAATCCTGTATTTCAAAATTCCGTTTTCAAAATCTCGGTTTCAAAATACCATATTTAAATTAAAATAAAATAAAAATCATTAGTTTATTAACTTTAATTAAATTTAATTAATCAATTATTACCAACACCTTAAAAAGTAGCCCTTTGAGAGAACGCTGAATCTAAAATACGGATGATTTTAAAATTCGCGATATGAAATATTGGATTTTGAAATACAGAATTTTGAAATTCGGGCGTTTTATTTTGCTTGTGTTAGCATGGATAGAAAAAATACCTCGCCCCCTTGTTGTATTCTTGGGAAACGGGGTTTTATAAATTATTATAAAGCATTCCAGAAAATGTTGGCATATAAAACCACCAAGGAAAATCCCGCATATTGTACCCCTCCGGGTATATTGCCGTCAGCATTAGTACACCATAACCTCTGATGGATCAAAACCAAAATGGCGTTTATATTTCGACTCAGAATGGACAATTAATTCACAGGCCATAGTCAAATGCATTTTAATTTATTCATGCTCTAGCTTGTTTACATTTGTAGCTTATTGTTAACATTTTGCTAATAATTGTAGATTGAAACCCGATGAAAAGCTTAAAATATTCGTAAAGTGCTGTGAATTAAGTGAGTCCAAAGGACGTTACTAAAATATATTCAAGGAAGGAATTATCGTACTGAATTAAAGGCACTTAATGGCCATTTACCTTCACCTAAAAATCACAAACAAATAATTGTTAGGCCCTTCCTAAATAGAAATGGTATTTTTAGAGTTAACGGTCATATGATACACCAGTGGATAATTAACTGCTAGTTAATTATACGACGAGTAGTAAAAAAATGTATGAAATTCTTCAGATACACGTCAAAACCTATTCAACCATTAATCAAAATATTTATAATAAATTATGAAATAATAGACTAAAGGCTTTACTTAAATTATTTAAAAGATTTATTTTCGGAGTTCAAATAAATTGGTTGCTATGAGAATTTTACAAACGATATGATCACCTCTGCCAGAGTTCTTTAGCCTCTAAGTCTAAGTTAATCAAACCAAAATAGAATCCAACGAACCACCCAACCATATCTGCATAAGTATATCCAGATTTATACAATGCCGAATAATTCCCTGTTGATTAGAAGTAATAAATTCCTGCGTGTGAAAAATCTTTAATCATTTCAGACAGGTTTGGATAGGATTTGAAAATTTGAAAGTATCTTTTGGCAAAACTTTTGGCAAAATAGAGCAGTAATAGGCCTGTAAATTACCCTAACAGTCAATCAAAATAGAATAGGAGAATCTAATCTGCACCATCACTTACCACCATACACTTCAAACACTTCGGATAATACGTCACTCTCTGCTAATTTAATCATTAAAATTTTACAATTATCCTTTACAATATCACCATTAGAAGGATCCGACGAAAATGTAAAAACTGTTACAAAAAAGTCAGCGAACCGGTTACACGCGTCTTGCCAGTTTTCACTCAGCCGCCCCATTTGAAACATTGAGGGAGAGTAACCATAATTTTCTTTATGGTTATTTATGTTCATTCTTTCCGTTTTTAACCGTTTGAGTCCAAGCAGCGCGATTGCTCTGTTTAGATTTTATGTCGAGAAAATAAAATAATTAAATGTGGCGGAGCGATTAGAAATAGACGAGAATCGCGTTACCTAACAAATACAAGAAGCGATTGTTATCTGCGTTGGAGTTTATTTTTGTTGTTTGCGTTTGCACCACAATAATGGTTTTTTGTAATGCGTTTCCATTGCCTCCTGTGGCCCTATTCGGGCTTTCCGTGGGAACAGGGAATTGGGAAAAATATTTTCATAGGATTTTTGTCGAAATTATATTTTCCTGGCCTACTGAAGGAATAAATTCAGTGCAAACATTTTTAAAACAAAGTTAATTGAGAAACTTTTGTTCCACAAAATTTTTATAGGGAAAAATATTTTCCCATTTAACTTTGTTTCCAAAATATGTAAACCAAACTTATTCCCTCAGTAGGCCAGAAAAGTAAAATATAGACAAAAACGCTATGAAAATATTTTTCCCAATTCCCTATTCCCAGGGAAAGCCCGAATTGGGCCACTGGGACTCAAACGGTTAAATAATGGGACTTAAATTTGGGAATAAATTTATTTATTTTTTCGTTCATAGTATTATAAAAATTAATAAGCATATCATGAATATTATTACTTGAATAATAATAAGACCAATTGAATTTATCAAGAAATGCGGTAAAAGAACCATAGATGTCCTTTTAAAATTGTAACTAATAGTATCTACAAACGGTTCACAATATTTGAACAATAGAGATATATCTAAAGAAGAATGATAAATACTTAATGAACTCACTAAATCACCATTCGTCACACGTAGACGCGTTAGCCACTACATCCAGTTGTAAAAACACGAGACCGAATGATAATATTTCAGATATAAAATTTTAAACTTCATCATTCATCAGTCAACCAAGTCTCACTCGACGATAGGTAAATTAAAATCACCTAAAATAATCATTTATCCTCTTGCTTGAGATCTGGAACTATACGTGCTTTAATATAGTTTATCAACTTCACAACGCCCCAAGGTGGCGTTAGTTACAAGGAATATATGCGATACAAATAGCCAGCGAAAATAAAACAAATTTAATTCGTACAGAAATCATTTCCACATCACAATCAGCAATATATATGTATATATATTATATATCGGTGCAGATGAAAATTTATCAGACACGGCAACAATGTGTTCTCCACCAGTTCATATGTGCCTTCTTGAAGGTGTCTGCCTATCTCTTCGATAATTGATGTATAAAGTAGGAAAAAATCCCTCAATTTTGAAATTACCAGTTAACCAGGTTTCAGCAATACACACTACATCATTGTTGCATCCCAGCATTGATTGATAATTATAAATTTGATGACTTATTGCGTATACTGTTTGCGGTATGGTAATATATATTTGAGGTACCTGTGCTACCCTTAAGTATCTTGTATTTGGTTTAATATATTAAGTTTCTTATTTTCTGCAACATCTAATTACATTTTTTTAATGTCAATGAAGTCCGTTGCTCGCTCAGTAAATATCTCAGTTTTCTGGAAGAGACTCATAACATCCCTATTTTTGACCCTAAGTTTACAGGAGTCACAACACACGTGTTATTATGACAACTGCTGCGACGGATAAATAGATTATTATTATTCGAACAGATGACAGAAACTAGTTGATGATTTTGTTAATTTTCTGATGCCATTTAAAAATTTAATGCAGCTAGAAGAAAAATTAGGGCCACTTAGCAATAACGAAGGAATCTTATCTAAATTATAGTAGAATTGCTCCGGCGTTGCACGAGAAATTAGAAATTGTATGCTGCTAACTTTACATCAGCTCTGATCTGTCTTTTTCTATTGATCGACTATCGTAAGCGATTTTCGTGTCTTACTCTGCCCACTTGATGCAGCAGCTCTAGAAAAAGACATTCTGCTTCGATCATGTTTATACCGTGTTTCACGCTGTTCACTTGTTTCACCAGTTCAAGAAGAAAAAGTTCTTTTTGACGCATCGATTCAATTGATTGATAACGCAATTTATTTTGAACAATATTTCAGGATCAACAGAATTATTTTCTAAAAATCGTATGGTAACGGAAAATCTGCTCATTTTGATTTAAAATGAATCGGACCAGCTCCATCAAAAATATAATACAGTTGGTTCTAGCATGCAACTTTTACATAGTAAAAATTTCTTGCAGTTCGGTTGAGCGGCTGAAACGCCCAAAATAAATTGTCCAAATGAATTATGTTTCCACACTTGTTAGGAGAGACCATACCACCAAGAGATCATATCACTAATTTCATATAATTCCTTTATTTATTTATTTATTTATTTAATTATAATTCACAATAACAATTTTTATTAACTTTAATCCACTCAAAATCTAACACATCTCATTTTGAGTAATAGTTGCTCATTCATATTGAGATATGCAGTTCGAGGTGGACAGTACAATTTTAACATATAGAACCCAGTACATGTTGCTTCTGCACATATTCCTTGGAATAATATAGTTGGTGTATTTTTTTTTTTTTTTTACTCCTAGTATACATCCTTAATATACGATTTACATAATATGTAAAGTAATTGAACTTAGATGAATCCATAAGTATTTAGTAATTTGTATTTGGCCCCTCTTGATGAATAATTAAAGTGACTTACATCCTCTGATGCTCTGGTAAACGGGTTGTAAATTCGTTGTCAGGCCTTTTACTGCTCATGTCAGCGATGGAATGGTTTATTCTGTGCATTTAGATTTTCCTCGAGAATGCTAACATTGCCAACCACAATTAACAATTTAAAAAAAAAATTGGAAACCAAAAAAAAATCGAAAAAATATAAACCGTTTGACTCGAAAGTCGAAGGCGACTTTTTCCTTCCCTGGACTCCTCTTCTTAGACCCCCTGTCATGTGTGTTAAATATCGTGTCATGTCAGTAATTTCATATAACTCCTGTTCTAAATTAGGCCTAGGCGGGCGACCTTTTCAAAAATATTATAAGAAAACCGGCTTATTTTGATATAAAATACCTATTCAAAATAAGTATACGGTTGGACGAATGGTATGGAAACTTATAAGAAGGGTCCTCTCGATCCAGGCGGCAGACCCCTCAGATTCGAGCATGTCGCTAATTTCATAAAACTCCTTTTTAAAACTCATTCTAGTCGAAAAATTATAAAAAAATAATTTATTTTAAAAAAACTTGTACCGGGTCCCCTAGACCTCGTAGTAAAGCCTTGGTTGTACTAAATCTGAATCCTTCGCGGGCGTGCGAAATAGGGACGCATACGAAATGGTATAGGAACGTATACGGGACTGCCATAGAATTATTTTTCATACAGGGTGTTTAAAAATGAATCACAGTACCATTTGCTTTTCTTTTAATTTTCGTTTTAATTTTTTTTCATTATTATTATTAATTCAACAAGCCTCAACAAGTATTAAAATTAATCGATTCACACTTCAATAATGTGGCTCAATATATTTAATGTACGGTTTAATAATGTTTAAAGGGCTCTACTTGAGCAGGTCGGAACCACTAGTGATCGTAGCCGAACAGGAAGAAATCTAACAAGTCGGTCATTGGAAAATATTGAGCGTATTGGGTAAAGTGTGAACAAAATTATCAAATTGTTTCTAATAACAACTATGCACACAGAATAATGCATTACGATATACACCTGTTTCCCTACAAGAAGCAGCTACTTCAGTCTGTTATAGCAGCCGATTTTATAACAGAGAGTGATTAATTTTGGAACATCCAATAAATATAATAAATCTTACATTAACAGCATTCACTTTCAAGTTACATTTGAAGCCACATATTCCGAAATAAAGAAAACATGAGCACAAGTCTATACCAAAAGGTAGCTTTTTAGGACCTACTTTGTATGTTCTATAATCCTTAACATATACCATAGAAGAGATAAAAATAGCAATGTTGCTAGATTCATTTTTCAGTTATCACGTCTGGGACTTTAGAAAAAAACAATTATATCAAAATCACCCAGTAATTCCATTGCCAATTCCTACACTCGGCATAGGATATGTACCATGGTAGATATAAGAAATCAAAACTTCCATAGAGGACTGAAGTTGGATTTCGTCAGTGAAAAATAAGGAAATACGCGAGAGAACCCATGCATCCTATTAGACTACATCAAAATAGTGACTTAAGCCAGGAAATTTACCAGTTGATTTGTAAATCAGTTTCAATAAATAATAAATAAAATACAAAACAATTAGGTATGCTTAAACTAAATCGATCCTGAACATTGCTTACTTTTGTTTTTTAAAAGTGGCAAAGTGACTTTAAGTTTTCGTTAAGCCAAATATATTATCTGGAAACCTGCTGGAAGACTTTGGGTTCTAACCAATTAAATAAAAAAATACTGCAAAGTGGCTACGGCTCTGCTAAAACAATTTTACCTACTGAACCATTTATGTACCATACAAGAGAACTAACTCAAAGCGCACGTAGTTTTTAAAATGAATTCTTGCATCTTTCATTAGATAATAGTTGCCTTGAGGGGTATCCTTGAGGTAAATCATGATTTTCAATCGTTTAAAAATCAAGGCCCACTTTTAATATGCAATGTTGCAATGCAGCATCATATGTGTATTGTCTATTAAATTTAGATTCGCGTGATTCGAATTGGAACGTCTATAACAGACTCTGTCGAAATTTTAAATCAACGTATTCATATTAAAATATTGCCATTTTATTGTTATAATGTCTTATTGATGTTTTTTAAATTTATTACACAATTTCTTATCAATGAATAAATTGTTATCTAACGTTTAGCCCCGCAGAATTGGGGGCACATACACATACGCATTTTAATGTTATACTATTCTATAACAATATAATGTAAATTTTGCATAAATCTTCTTTAAACAAATAATACGTAATGCAGACAAATTATTTTACAACAAAACATATCTTACTATATTTTATCTTAATAATTTAAAACAATATTTTATAAAGATCCAATACAAAATAATTTAGTATTCACTTTCCTCTTTTCGAATATATTAATAATAATTAATGAAAGAAGCAAAAAAAAAATACAGTGAACGTAAACGGACCGTACAACAATAAAGATCATCCACATCACATTTCTCTTCATTCAGCCAACGTCGATCGGTGTTATAAAAAATTTCCTTCCGATCTTCTTTGATATAATTAAAACATTTAATTAATTTGTATACAATTAAATGCATTTATTTTTTTATATTATATAAAAAATAATAAATATTTACAGAAATATAAAATTATTATAATTCTTGGTTTATGTTTATAATTAATTAATTATTTATGCGTCAGTCGCAGGTTTCTAACAGTTTGTCATTTTCTTTCTTATACATTGAATTACTAAACTGAGAGATCACAAATGAATATATTTTGGGTTGATAGCAAGCAAAATAATTGCCTAATAATATTGTTGGCCATAATTATCATACTGTAGGTCACCGTAGCCACCGTCATTATAATCAGCATAATTCACTTGTTGTATCTGTTGGTGTTGAGCATAGTGTTGTACTTGAGGAGCTGGCGCGTAATGATGTACTTGTGGTTTTGAATAAACTGGAAAAAAATTGATAAAAAATAATAATTAATTATACGCGGTTGCATAAAAATCTCTTGTTTCAATTCGTTGTATATGTCTTAATCCGAACATTATTTAATATTTAACCTTAGATCGTGAATAAATTATATTAATGCGTTATGAAATGGTGATCTACTAATGAATGTTTGATCACCCAATGACATAAATCTATAGACCAATATTTGATCGTGACACATTAAATGGTGGTTAAACATCCGAAATAAATTTAGGTAGCGTCACCGCGAACAACATTAAATCATACTTTACATTTTTAAAAGTCATTCAGCATTAAAATATGTTTGCAATACTAAAAAAAAAAACAATTATTGTGTTTTATTCTTTAATAACAAGTTGTGAGAGAATATTAGAATATTGCATAATGATCCATTGTATTATTATATTATTTGTCTTAAATTTCATACAAGATTACAACATTTAGGTTACAACTTGTTAGTTTTCGCACAGTAATCAAACGTATTTATACGGTATATAATCATGTGTGTGGTGTCGAGGATAAACTTTTAAGATCATAATCACGATCGTATTATAAAAGTCATATAACATGTCATATGACACAGTTTTGTGTGTGACTAATAAAAATTATTGAATTTTAACAATTTTCACAATTAAAAGTGAAATTTAATTTTTATTCGTTTATCTCTAAAAAGACACACACACACACACGTATAAAAAAGAAAATATCAATAGTATAATAAAAAATCGAGATGATGTTATATGTTAATAAAAAAAACTTTGGGTGATCGATAATTATGAAATCGATGTTTATGCGCGAAAATAAAAAAATGGTAAAATCGCGGAAGTTTTTAAGAAAACAGATAAAATTTGATTGGGTTTACTTACTAATTGGTTGTTGTTGTTGTTGTGCATACACAACTTTTTGTACATGAGGCACCGCTGGCACAACATGTCTATGTACTGGTTTTGCGACCACAGCATGTGCATGTATTAATGGTGCGGTTTTCGATACAACAGCATTAAATCCGTTTATTGGGTCAGCTGTATAGTCTACGGTACGCACGGAACCATCTGGCTCGACTAGGGAATATTGTCCTTTTACAACATCACCATCTCGTGTCTCGTGCTGTGATTTAACGTCGCCCGTTGTATGGTCCGCAACACCATAATTAAACGCGTACTTTGGATGATCATGATAATCAACGTATCCTTGTTGTGCGTATCCCGGTAATGCAACCGAATATCCAAACATTGCAATTATTAATAATCCAAAAAGTTTTGATGCCATATTTTAAAATTAATATATTTTTTTATATTACACAAATTCACTTATGATCACTCACTGTACTAGCTTTTCACAAACTGTGGTTCAATTCGAAAATGTTTTATGGTTTTATACCCAGCCAACATTAAAATAAAATACACAAAGAAAATTTATCCACGTTTTTCAAAAAAATAATGTATGAAATTGGTGGGTAGTAGTGGTAAAGTTGAAAAGTATAAGAAAAGAAGTAAAAAAAAAGCTTTTTGTATATTCAAAATAAGCTTAACATTTTTATTTTTCGGGGGATAAGCATGCTGACATTCGGAATTTAATTATTGTTATTAGTATTTCTAGTGCAATTTTTTGTATTTTATTATATTCACATAAAAATTAAATTACTATTATTCAAATAATATACAATACGTGTATTTTGCCATACCTCAACTCAAATTATATTTTTCTCGCGCTTTGCATTTTTAGTAAGTCGCGCACTTTTTGTGTGCGCGGTGTGTGCTAATTTTAAATAATTAACGAGACTTATAATTTTTTAATTTATACATTTTAGATGACAAATTTTTTTACCTCGCATTCTATTAATTAATAAAATTGAAGTTTTGTTTATTGCTTTTGAAAGGGTGTCTGATTAATTTATATAAAACTATTGCTATGTTGATTCATCATATTCGATTCCAATTTGTGTCTGGGTGTTTAATTTGTTTAATTTTTAAAAAATGTATGCGACTTGTGACTTGTCCCAAATTCCAGTTTACACATTTGGGAATAAATTGCATAGTGGGAATAAATTGCAATAAATTGTTAAATTCATAGAAAATTTATTATTTTTCTATACAATCCGCAAAACATTTATCTCGCAATTTTTACTTTGTAAACAAATAGTTTCAGCTTAAAATGTAAGTCTTGCGATTAGAAATCTAATCATTGCAAAAATAATGATAAACAAATTTTGAAAGCACGAAATATTTACTCATTTCATACAGTCAGATCTAAATGGTTTTGTATTTTATTCTATTTTCACCTTACGATTGCCCCAATTTTCAAATTCTAATAATTTAAATAAATAAATAGTTTAATAATCAGTATATATTTTTAATATCCTACAGTGTTTTATCAAGATTTTGATTCATGACTTACCATTTCACAGTTCAATCAAATTCATTCTGTTAAAAAAGTACAAAGTGCCCTAAATCATTATTTCCCAAAGAGGTATTCTAATTTTATATGTATACTCGGTATTTGAAAATCCAATGATTATCGAAGATCCTATATGATTTAAACTATAAGTATAACACTTACTAATATGCGAATATATGCAGATTAAACATTTTCCACGAAAATACGACAGCTACACCTATACAGGGTACCCCAGAAGTAAACGATCAAACGAAGCAAGGTTATAGGGGAGCTCACTTACAACAAAACCAGCCAAGTAAATTTTTTTTTGGATTTTTGATGGTGCAAAAGTTATTTCACTTTTAGTGTTTTTAGTGAAATCCCATGCCATCTACCACAAAAACGAATTTAGCAGAGTGTGACTTTCCACTAACATTTCTTCTGTCAAATAAAAACAATGGTTTTGTAAAGTCTTTTTGTTTCTCAAAATTGTTTGTTGATATTTAAGTGACACCAGCGGGAAAACAATGTACTACGGAAAGTTGAACTATTGTCAGAAAATATGCGACATACATAACATTCACAACAAAACATTTTTATCAATTTTTTCGCAAAGTAAGTCGAGTTCTAAAACAGATACTTTGTCAAAAATAAAACAAAATGATGTTTTCATTTATTAAAAATTCCTTTAATTGGTTAGATCAAGACCACCCCTATAACTTGCCTCACCCCAAAATTTATTTTAAAAACGCCTTGTAAAGCGATCAAGCTTTTGCAGGCGGATGATAAATTATTTTTGTATGAGGTTACACGGAATTTGCTTCAACTGGTAAAGGCAGCAAATATGTAATTTAATGGACAGTTTTACCACCTTTAATAGATATTGGCTCAAACATTACAAACCTGGATAAGATTGACCTGCCCTTCACAATGTCTATAGAGTGACATTTGACCTACTATTTGGTGGCGGTGTGGCGTAATAAATTATTAAAGGTGGTAAAATTGACCTTTAAAATATATATGAGGGGCCTTTACAATTTGGAACCAATTCCGTCTGACCTGACACAAAATTATTACGTGGCTAAATAAGGTTGACCTATCCTTGAAAGGATTCTGGCAAAATTTGACCCAAAAACGGTCTGGTGTAGTAAACTGTTAAAGATGGTTAAATGAACGTTTTTGAAATGAAATTTGCCCTTAGGCATGTTATGGGGGTGGTCTTGGACTATAAACTAATTCAATGTAAATGTGAAATCAATTGTAAGAAATGTGTAACAAATTATGGTATAGGTTTCATTGAGGCGGGTTAATTTGGTGGGTGCAGGTTTAAAGCACTAGTTTGGCCTATTCCTGCGATCTAAGTAAAGTATGTTTTTGGAATTCGTTCTATTAAAAACTATATTTAAAAATACAGCAACAATATCCCAGTCAATCCTAGAGATGTCTACGGTATTTCAACAACATTTTCAATAGGATTATCAAATCTACTGGTTCTATAGCGAGGAGGATATAACTATGATGGATTTTACTATGTTTTAAAGACGTTATAAACTTCACAATTTTGATGAATATTTCAAGATTTCTAATAACCGAGCTCAATATATTTACGGGTCCCGGCTAGTATATACAAATAGACTAGACAAACCGCTACTCTCGCGATGACCAATACGGTACCCTGAATGCCGATTATTAATTTTATACATATTTACGCATCTAGAACGCAAACAGCATTGTGGTGCTCGAGCGAATCGTTTGATAATCGAAGCTCGTTTGCGAGGCGAACGACCACAGGAGAGCATCAGCGTTCGAAATATACACTATATTTTTCCATAGACTTACATAAAATTTGAATTTAACATTTCATATTATTTATTTTCAAAAATTCTCAATAATTGTTAACTGAAAACTAAAAAAAACTGGCAGGTTGTGTGTTTCTACTGAATTTTATGAGTCGGAAAACGATCACATATCAAAATTTAAAACAATAACGATTTCATATCAACCTCCCTCTCTTTCATATTTCGTTGGTTCGTTTGTTCTCTACAGTTATATGGCGAAAAGGAACCAAACGTATCATCCGGTTAGTCGATATTCGTAAAAATAATTATGCATCACTGAAATTTCATCTTGCAAAAGGTGACTCTAATTCCATTTAAAATAGGAAAGGCAACATTTGGAATTTTGTATTTCTTCTATTGGCTCATATTTTGTGACGATTAACCCTTTAACTGTTCAAATTTGTTTCCAAAAACTTTTTCTCCTTGTTTAATTATATTTCAGCGAGAACAATAATATGTACATTTTATAGGGAATTAAAATAAATAAAGATCGTTCAATAATAATACGAATGTAAATTTTATCTTTATGACGAGTATATACTGTTAAAGAGTTAAAAGTTAATTTTTCGTTGTCACTTTAATCTTATCTAAGTTGATCTGTGAGACAGATACCGCTGTCAGACCCCCGCTCCAGTTCTAACAATATTACGTTTGATTGCAATGTTCCAGAGAAGGATGACTCAAACCACCCATCTTTAATTCTTCGATCCTCTTGCTAACGAAAACAATGCTTAGTAACATAAGCTTGATTAATTTTTTTTCTGCATCTTGTAGAGCTTCCCCGCTCGAAAAAATCCGTCCATGGCTAGCTCAGTTTTCACATTGTTAAAGGCCCCTCAACATTGAGAAATGGTATTAAGGAGGATTCCTTCCAGTCTTATGATTTTTCCATCATGCTCCCTAGAGAATGTTAAGTTGTATCAACAGACTTCCCTTTAAAATACAATACAAACGAGTCGAGACTAGACGAAAATTTAGCTCGAATGTGTACATCTAACAGCCTTTTCAGTGTTTTCATTAGAAAAGACTATAGAATTCAGATTTCTTAGACACACCCAATTTGTTCATCTTTCGGGTTCCTGATTCTTCACCATCGAATCTTCAAAATTTCCTGGGAAATGAGTTTTAATAAGAAGCTCCAAGGATTTCGCAGATATTCAATTCATATTCAATTCATATTCAATTCATATTCAATTCATATTCAATTCATATTCAATTTATATTCAATTCATATTCAATTCATATTCAATTCATATTCATTTCATATTCAATTCATATTAAATTCTTGTTTAATTCATATTCAATTTATATTCAGTTCGTATTTTACTTATATTCATTTCATGTTGAAATTTTTTTTGAAGCTTTCTCTTACAGATGCATCTTTTAAGATACCTTTCTCTAAAACGCCCAGACCAATATTTAACATAAAAAATATTATATACACCCCTATATTAAAAATAGCAAAAATCACAATTTTGACAGTTTTTACGATAATCTGAATTAAAATTTAAATTTCATCGTTCTCGTAACTTAATATTTCATAAATATGTTTCTAGTTCATTTGCAATTTTATTAAGTTATTTATGTTTGATTGAACATGATTCTGGTCTCATCTCATCATCGTCCGCTTCATTAAACCCCTAAGGCGACAATAATAATTATTATTCGGATAACGATTAATGGGAAAATTGAAGTTACGTTATTAGACTTTTTACGATTCAGATGAGCGATTTCTTCAGGGGCGTGCGTGCGACTCAACCTTGATATATTAATTTATGATTTATAAGTTTGCGAATATGTAACTTAACCAATAATTAAATCAACAATTTCTTTTCAGATTAACAATTTAATTTAATAATCACACATATAATTTGAATATTAGAGATATAATTTATAACATTTTTATTTTGGTACTGTTATGTATTTAATGTTAGTATTCGGAATTGTCTGTGATGCATGAAGGATTATTTCACTTTGTGTACATACAAATTTCCTTCTATGCTAAGTTAAATTACAACACCATCATATGTTATTTATGTAGGTACGTTGTACTCATAAATGTTAACATACATATTTAAGAAATATGTGTACGTTTAAACTTTTAGTTCAAATAGACGCAGGCATTGTGTTTCGCATGCTCATTGCAAAATCTCTGAATTATTATTTTTTTTTGGTAATGATGTTTATCTTATGTCGCTCACACTTCAATTTTGTAACAATTATGTAAGTACCTAACCAGGTAAAAGTTCAAAAAGTAGTGTACAATGAAGGTTATTTGCATAATCTTAAAAATTGGCAGTGCATAAACACAAAATTTAGTAAAGTTATCAGTTATCACCATGCACTTGGTGATGGCTCAATAATATGAGTCAAACTGCATAAATTTTAATTCAAATTTGAAGTGACATAATTTGCATTATTAAATTAAATTCGATTTCATTTCATGTCTCGGTATTGTCTGCTCTACTCGTCTATGCTCAAATAGAGGTTAATGATTGCATTGCAATAAACACAAAAGCTTCACGCTTTTCATAATGAATGGTTTTCGATTTTTTATGTAATTCATCGATTTGTTTATTAATTTTACATTTTTCAACAAATATTATAAATTATGTTTTAGATTTAACACATTATGGTTACACGTATACGTATTTGGCCGTATTCATTAATATGTATGTATCTACGTATTGATTATGTGGTTTCAAAGTTTATGCTCTCGAATATAAACTCAATATTGAGTCACAAATTTCCAAATGTATACAAATTATAATTATAGGCAGTGGCTTTGAGTTAAAATTGACAATACTGCAATTTGAACTCAATTTAAACTCAGCGATGGTTAACTCCAAACGGTTAATCGAGCGAGGAACAGTAAACTTTAAGAATTTTCAGACTTTTACTTTACTGAGCATAAATAAGTTTTTCGGCAGACATAAAGGATTTTACTTTTCATACTCTACCAGTCTTGAATTAGGCCAGCCCTGAAGGGTTAAAAGAAAAAAATTCGGTAAAATTTCCAGAAAAATGTATTAATTTCGTTTTTGCTCCGTTTTTATTGTAGATACCATTTTGAATAAAAATGACTAAAGCTCAAATAACAAGAGCGAAGGCGGCGAGCAAAATCGCCTGTCATATTATAAAACACCGAAGGCATGCAATACAAACACAACCATCGAAACTGGCGAGTACGATTTTTGCGTTGAAATAAATTTAAGCTGTGTTGCTTTCGCAAAGCCGCTTAGCTTGAATATTAGACGTCAATTTTGGTTTCACCAATATTTGTTTGTGAATTTTCAGTAACGGAAAATATTTGTTCATCATAGTTGGCGTATTTATCAGTAGTAATAAGAGCTTTAAAAAAACTAAAAAAAAATGATTTTTATAAATCGATTCAGATTACAATTACTACTGACATAAAAGCCAACTATGATGAACAATTATTTTCCGTTACTGGAAATTCACAAACAAAACAATTAAGAGTCTATTATTATTTTTGTCGCCGGCGAAACAATGTTGCCAACTGTTTTCTATAAGTTGGTAACACCCCAACGTCAAGTGCCAAAAACGTAAAAGTAAATAATTTTTATAATTTTGAAATTTTTATTATTCGGGTATGCTAAATTTTAGAATCCCTTTTGACATAGATAAAATATGTCGTGGTTATGCCGTTTCTGATTGTTTTCTTATCGCCATACGCCGACGCTCTTGTTCTGTTAGCTACAGCGATATTATTAATTTATTCGTTGACGCTCGTCGTTGTCACTCTTGTTCTGTTTCGAGCTTAAAGGTGAACTTATTTGACTCTATAGCAAAATATTTTGAAGAAAAATTTGTTGTCGAATATAAATCGAAGAGAGAAAGAGCAAAAACAACCAATCAAATTAGCTAAATTGGTTATATTTTTGTAAACAAATTTCCCCCACATTTCATTTTGTAAAACGTATTGCTCCTTAGCAATAAAACAATTTCTTCTGTAGAATAATTTGCTGAAGGCAGGCACCTTAACAAAAAAAACCAATACAATACATACTTCAAACTACAGCAAATTTTTCTGCAGAAAATTTTGCTACAGAGTCAAATAAATTCATTTTAAGAAGAATTTCATAATCGTTCGTGATATTAATTTGTTCAAGATTTTTTCGGCCGCAAAAGTAGAAAAATGCAATCCCCCCCCCCCCCTTCCATTTTAACCCCAGGGTACTTGTGTACACAAAGATACACAAACCCTTACAAAAATGTGAACTTCCTTAGGTCTCTTCTTGCTGGCTTGGTTTCGTACTGATAAAAAATTTTGTACCAAAAATTCAACTCTTGCTTTATAGGTACCGATAGTCCAAAAAAGAACTTATCGGTTTGGCGAATTATTTCACCAAATCAGAAACTTCAGGAAACTCTCATTATGTATGTGTACTAAGCCACGTATAATTAAGAAGTATTTCATAATGGGGGAGTGCATTTTTCTATTTTTGTGGTGGAAATATTGGGAAATACTGCCTTTTGCAATTGTACTTTGTTGTTCTTAACCATACAACTGGCTAGTTAGCCATCAGTAGATATCCCACAGTTATTGATTGAGTAAAATCCAAAATATGGTAGGTTCCAACTCGACGATTGGTCTACTATCCGTGTGTTGTGGAAACAATTAAACAAATTGTGACAATTCTCTACTTCATTTCTTGGTCGGAAGGTGGTGTTGCATGCCAACTTTTAGTTTCATGATGACTGTATTTAAGATTGTTATCCATTTTTCCACATGGTCCCTTGAACCCTTGAAGTGGAATAGGTCCAAAGAGAGGTGTCCTTACAGCGGTGTTTGTAAGTCGAATTTACATATTAAATGTGCTAGAAAAATATACATCGACTTGCAACCAATTAATCCAAGTCCAAAAATTACGTTTCTACTGTACTCTTGTTGCGAAATCACAATCTTTACAGTTATTCAAAAACTGGATGACTTAGCTGTTAATATATAAAAAAGCATCATCCATTCAACCAAGTACTTATACATGTTAATAGTGATGCTACACCTGGACTTGTTCGAGATGGGATCCGGTCTGGAAATGACATTATGTCAGCAGACTGAATCCAACAACAGTCCACCTTAAATCAAAGCTGGATGATGTTAAGGAAATGATTATCGTTTACGGTTTCCTAAAGGGACGCATACGACTACATTATCGTTCATCTCGTTAAAGGTTACTGTGGACAGAAAATTTATCAGTCAAATTGTATCTTCAACTTTCTGGCCAAAGGGTATTTTATTAAGGTGATTTGATAAACTACTCTAGCATCAAGAACCTTAACAATCCACATATTATTAACGAACATGACAAGACAACGAACATGAAACCCGGTTCTCATATCTATTATCAAACTAAAAGTTGGATGCGCTCCAAGGCTACTGAGTTGGTAATAATAAGGGTAAACCATGGTATGCTATTTACCTGTACCGTACTATCTCAAAAAATAAATCGCTACTTCCAGCCCAGGTAGTTTTAGGAAAGTTATGAAACGATTTCCAAACAAATTTATATGGGGCCATATCGAAGCTGGTATACTGTGTCAATTTTAATGTCAGGCTGTGGAGCTCACCATAGTATGCCCTTATCATTACTTACTTAAAATAAAAATAACCATTTCCGGCCTATCTTAAGATATACAAATTTGTATTTAACTTCACTATACATCCGCTGAAATAGAAAAAATATTAACAGAGAAACGTCGCTTAAGACGCATCTGGCAAATTAATCGATCGCCAGATGCTAAACATAACTTTAATCAGGCAAAAATAAAACTACAAAGCCTACTACAAAAAACAAGATGGATTATATGCACCATTATCTAAAATAATCATCTCCTAATTCGGACACAAACTATTCACTATGGAAGGCGCTAAATACCTTAAACGGTCTTAGCAACTAAACCCGCTAATTCATCTTTCTAACGGTGAATGGGCTAGAAGTTACGAGGAAAAAGCCAAAGCATTTGCTGCAGATCACCTTGAAAGTGTATTCACTCCAAACCTTGGATTATCGGTGGTTCAAACAATGTAGCAATCAGACATGTGAGAAAATTTTAGATAAAGAAACCACTGGTAAAGTTTATTATTGCACATCCAATTCAATTAAAGAAAGCCCTTGCATATGATTGAATTACAGGTGATATGACATTTTGTCAAATACAATACCTCTAAATCGTGCGAGAAAAATATTCTGGCTGGAGTAACACAAGGTAGTGTGCTACGCCCAACGTTACATTTAATTTTCACTTCAGATCTACAAACTTCTTTGCAAATTCTGACGTTTACTTTCGCAGATGATACGGCAATTGTATGTAGCCATAAAAATCCACAAACGGCGTCCAAAACTCTGCAACAACATATTAATCACATCGAAATATGAATGAAGAGAAATCGACCCATGAAACATTCACTTTAAATAAGCTTACTTGTCCCGCCTGTCACAATGAACGGAATACAAATCCCTCAATCAAATGGAGCAAAATATCTGGGCGTCCATCTAAATCGACGGTTAAACTTTACGAAAACATATTGAAATGAAACGAGACCATATCAAATTAAAAATTGTTTAAATGCACTGCGGTTGATGGGGAAATATTCAACCATTGACCTAGAATACAAACTTCTCCTGTATAACAAATTGATTAAACCAAATTGGTCATAAGGGTGTCAATTATGGCAATCAACCTCAAATTCGAATATTGACATTGTCCAACGAACACAGTCAAAAATTCTCAGAATGATTACAGGAGCACTCTGGTTCGTAAAAAACAAAAATATACATACGTTAGCATCCTAACTACCAAAGAAGAATTACAAAAGATGCAGAGCAGCTATACAGGGAAACTGGTATCTCATCCGAATTTGCTGGCGCGTAACCTAAAAGATATGCCTATTTCTTCGCGATTAAAGAAGAAACGGATGCTGTAACAACATAAATAATGAAATTATACAGTTTACTTATAAGAAGAAGATTCTGCTCCCGCAGATTTACCTAATTACCTTAGTTATTAAGATTTGAAAACTTATTGTTATTTTGATGTGTGAAAGATTCAATAAATAAATAAAATTGTTAAAAAAAAATTTTTACTTCACATAAAAATTTCGATGTTCGGCATTTACTCACTTTTTAACATACGGATGGTATTGGCATCTTGGTCAGCATTCACCATATAACGTACAATAATAAAACATCAATGCTATTTCCGGCCCAGGAAGTTCTTTGAAAGCTGGAACGTTGTGCCATTCCTAACATACTGCTGGTATTGGAGGGCTCACCATTGTTGGCCCTTTCATTACCAACTCAAAATCAAAATATAAAGAACTTTCGGCTAAAGTTTACTACTTTAAGTATACATCGATAAAATCAGGTAAGGAGTATAAATTTTTAAATGTAGGATTGTTTATCAACAGGAAAAGTTTAGCTTTCCTCTCCTAAAAACTGATAATAAACAATCCTGCAATTAAAAATTTTCAAAATTTATATTCCTTCAACATCTTAAGAAATATTTTATATTTAACTGCACCTGAGAATTTGGAAGTTGGCCTCTTACTCAAATCTCATCGTACGGCTGGTGCTAACCACTTGGCCAGCATTCTATAACGTTATATTTCAAAATTTCAATTGCCATTCTCGGCGCTGAAAGTTCTTTCAAGTTATAGACGATTTTCATATAAATTTATATTGGGCCATATCGAAGCTGGAGGATTATGCCTGATAGTAGAAGATTGTGTTTTGGAAGTTCTTTAAAGATACAAATGTTTATTTAATAAAATAAATTTATATTGGGCCATATATCGAAGCTGCGAGATTGTACTAATCCCAAGATTTGGCCGGGATTGATGAGCTCACCATAGTATGAGAGAATTTTGAAGTTGGTCATTTACTCAAATTTGAAAATACGGCTGGTGCTCGCCCCTTGGTCAGCATTTAACCTATCACATACCATCTTAAACGGCAATCGCAATTTCCGGTCCAGGAGGGTCTTGGATGTTATATACATAGACGATTTGCATATAAATGTATATATATGGTTCCATATTGAAGCTTGCAGATTGTTCCCATCCTAACATACGGCTTTCACTGGCGAGCTTTCACACTAAAACGCATTATTATTTCTAACTTAAAATGTTAAGAATTACTACGGCCCTACGTGCACATACAGCCTTGCAATATATTTGTTTTACATAGACAACACGAAATAAATTAAAAAACTGGGATGGGATATTTTGTTGTTGTGTTTATTAATAAAACTCTTATAGAGGTATAAAATATTATCCAAATGCTGCACCAGCACTTGCAACACAATCTAATGAAAATGGTACTAGATTTTTTTTACAAATTAATTACAAATTTGTTATACATTTAGAAAGTTGTTTACAGGTCCCATTAGGCTGCAATTTGTGTGTAGGCTGGTATTAGACAAAGCTAGACAAAACTTTTCATATTTCCAGTAATATTTATTGTATCGTAATGATGCGTAGGTATGGGCAGTTGTAATAAATTCAAGGGTACGTATTTTTTGCACAGGAAGTTAATTTGATGCATTATGTTCAATTTTTGTAATTGTGGACCGTTGTAATAAGTTCAGGAGTATTTATTTATTTTTAAGGAAGGCAATTTGATGATATAGGCAATTATAAAAAATTCATATGTATCCATTTCTTGTATACGATGAGCTGTTTCATCTTAATTGGGGGTTATCAGATAAATGTGAGCTGCTCTCCTTATGGCATTATGGCAGATTTGGGAATTGGAATATGCCAATATATTGTAATTAATTTGTAAACCCCAGTACGATACAGTAAATATTAACAAGAACAGAAATACGGAAAGCGTGGTTTTGTTTTGCGTAATGCCAGCCCACACTCGAATTGCAGCTTAACGGTACCTGTACAAATTTTATGACTGTGTAACAAATTTGTAATTAATTTTTAAAAAATTCTAGTACCATTTTCATTGGATTGTGCTACAAGTGCTGATGGATGTATAAAAAGTTATAACTTGGATGGAATAGAATAGTTTCGTATAAATAAAAAAATGGGATAACTTCATATAATTGTGTTTTTAACCTCACTGATCGTAATCGATTAAGAAAATTTGCGGGAATTTTAACTGCATCATTCTCCGGTAAAAAAAATCTACAACCCGTTTTTTACATTATCAGCGATTGCTGAGACATTGAGTACTTAATTGTTCCATAACCATTTACGAATTTTGTAATTTTCGTCAAGGTCATATCCAATTTTTTGCCGTAAGGAATATAAAACTATCATAAGAAAATTATCAGAGAAAAAATATTATTACAATTATAGAAGGTAGAAATATATTGCCAAGTAGAGCTCCTTCTTTTATTAAACAATAAAAAGCTGAAGGCAAATTTTACCAATATTAATCAAACTTGACTTCAAAATAAGCAAAATATCAAAAAATAGTGAAAATAGAGCGGATGGACCAAATTAAAAAAAAAAAAAATCTTACTGAATAAAGTGAATTTGAAATATCTAATAGGAGGTAGATTTTAATCTTTACATGACGCATTTTAAACATGTTATCAACTGCTTTCCCGTGAATGTAAGTTTTCCCGCGTTGAGTATGGATCCAACTATTTTTCGGCTGACGCTATGTTGTTTTGTCTTTTTTTTTTTTTTTTTGTAGTCCATGCCATCTGTTTTGGGGCCGAAGCACTCCCTGCTCTTTCGCGGTTTATTTTTCCGTCTTACTTTACGTATCATCTGCCAAATCGAAGACGTACGGCTAATAGGTCCGATTTTTATCACCATCTGCACGTTGCATTTCTCCATGTCAGCCTATACTCGCATGGAAGATTGGTTGGCCCATGAGTTTTGCACTCCGACAGAGGGTCATAGATGTGTTCCATTTCATCACAGATCGTAATCTGTATAAGATGAATTGCATCCTGCCCCTATCGGGATTCGAACCCGGTTCCTCCCGATCCAAACGCCAAGGCTTTAACCACTGTGCCATTTGGTCGGTTGATTTTGTCTTAACGACGAACATTTATCACTCCACATCAATTCGCTTTTCGTCGGGAGGTCAATGATATTATAATTATTTACTTTAAGATTATGTTGTAAACTGTTATAAATTATCAGCGACGCAAAGCACAAAGATAAGAAATTTTGGTGCAGAAAGGTTATTAATCGAAAATATACATTTATAACCACATTTTTATAGTGCTATGCATCTTATCTTTATAACCTTGATTTAACAGCTAATTACGTATTTTTGGCGGTAAGTTTAGACCTTACAATGTTGCTCACAATAATAAACGTCTTGGTTATTAAATCTTAGCAAATTAAATTTTAATTTATTCAAATATAATATACTGATTTAAATATGAGGTGTATGTGTTTAATTATAGGGGAAAGAATGGTACAGTATTTTTGATGTAAACCGTCTTGAACATAGGCGATATGGCATCTGTTGGGCATATACAGATTTGTAGGCTGCATCAGTCTGATTGATATATAATTAATAAAGAAATAATTTTGAATTACAACCTTGTATTAATTAAATGTGATATACATCTCAAAAACAAACAACAAAAATGTCTTGCACAACATCTAATAATTTTTTATTTTAAATTTAGTTAGATAAATTTATTTTTAAGATACTGGAATGTATGAATAATATTTCTTAAACAATTTCATAACAATAAAAAAAAAATAACAATTCAGCTGGTGTTTTATTGTTTGTGCGAGTAGTTTGAGGTTTCTTGCCTCTAAAACTAATTTTTTAGTTTTGGTTTTTAATTCACAAATTAAATTGTAAATATTTTTTTGTTATTATAAAAATATTAAATAATAATGAAGTTACATTTTTAATGCAAAAGAGAACTGGCAGTATGAGCAAATATTGCATAATTGTATCGTAATTTTACTGTTGAATTGTCTCATATACCAGTGTACAGTACCTACATTCTAAAGAAGACAAATTACAACGAAAAAACCTTGATTTTGTAATTTTGGGATTAAGGCGAGAGATTATAATATCGAGATAAGCTGTTGATTCGAAATTCTAACATCACGAACAATTCATTGATTTATTATTTCGATCGATCCACTTCGATAAATTCGCACCAACAAAAATACAAGATGTGTACAGTAAGTTAATTAAGTGAGCGTTAGTTACACAAGCGGAAAGTATTTTACAAATACGCGTTTCCTATGCGGTTTATATTAAAAATCGTCAAGGACGTAAAACCACCACTTCCTTTGGATTATTGCACACTCATTGCTAGTTCCCATGGTATTTTACTTCGTAAAACGTTTTTAGACAATAAGCAAATATATTATTATTTTTTTTGTACACTATGGACCTTACCTTTAAATGACTCGGGTCACAATAAAAAATTTACCATTGAAATATGGTTAATTGTTTTTATTTAAACTTTTTAATCCCGCTGATTATGTTGCGTCGACGGAAATTCTTAATAGGCCACAGGTGTATTAATAGGCTTCCTGCTTTGCAAGTATCTGCACACAATTACGCATCTATGTATAGTTACAAAATTAGATGTTGTAAATTAAATTGCTTCAAATTTCATTTCTCTTTCATCTCTAAAATTTACACCTTCCCATGCTTTTAACATAATTTTATTTAAGATATAAAAAAATTATGATACACATAATACACACACACACACAATTACAACACCTTTCAATTCTAATGAATGCAAGATAGTAACACCACAGTTTGACACAATATATATACGTACACACACTTCACAGCAGCATCATGCATCATCATCATCAGCAGCAACTATAAACTCAATTTAATTGTAAGATTATATTATAACATCTTAACATTTTTTACTGTTTTTATGTATTTTTACATTTCAATTAGAAAAACAATGAAACGAATTAATTAAATTAAGAAAAAAACTTGTTTTGTATTTGACTGCTCAGCTAAGTGAAATGAGAAGTTTATCTTATTATGAAATTCGAACTCAATGAATGTGGAATATGTTATCTTCATTTGGTGTTATATTGTGTATTTTGGCGATGATCGATGACCACCGTGCTTTTATTATGCTAATTCATGACCGTCATTCTACAAAACTGAATGAAAAGTGATAAACGGCCTAGACCGATGTTTATAAAAAAATGATATTTTTATTTTATCCTTATCGAGAATGTCACAACTAATTATCTTAGTCATGCTGAATGTGAAATTGGTGTAAATGTCACAAATAATGCTCTTTGAAGGTATCAAAAAAAGGATGAACATGCCTTATAGATGAGATGACTACCGGTGCAGTGTTCATGATACAATAGACAGTGGATAGTGGCAACTTTCTTACTATATTCCTTACATTTGGAAATTGATGTATATCGCCAAGAAATTTTGCATGATGTGAAAAGCAGAACTAACAGTGTGTAATGATTTAATAAAACTATGAACAAACGATTCCAAATGAAAATGCGAAAAATTATTATCAACAAAACTCCTGATATGGACACTTGTTTCCCTTAAAATATAAAATTATAAAATCAAATATAAAATTGTAACACAAATAAAGTATTAAAGTTTGTAAAAAATATCAACCCAAATAAATATTTTATTTATTTAATGCACAAAATCCGTTAGTATTATAGTTTACTATAATTATGTGTCAATTTTATGTTAGAAACTAGAAATCTAGTTTAAAAAGAGTGACGCCAATATTTTCTCTACATTCATTTTTGCATTATAAATACATATATTATATTACGTTTCGATAAGCACTTCTTTACTGTTAATACAAGAGAAAAATATACAGCTGCTGGGTGTTTTTACAGTTTATCTAATATGCAATTAAGATAAATAAAACAAATATAATTTGTTTAAATAAAATGTTAGCTCAATCACGTTGACTTTTCGAGCGTTAAGGATTAATATATACCTATGTACATACGAGTATTCACCCAGTTCCACAATAGATGGCCTTACTCCAGAACTTCTTCCAAAAATCATTTAAAAATCCCATTTCCATCCAACATACCCAATCCTATCATAATCGGTTTAGAAATTGCAGAGTTTCGCCCCAGATGGCCATATTCCAGAACTTGTTCCAAAAATAATTTAATATTCCCATTTCCACACAACATATCTATTCCCATCATAATCAGTTAAGAAATGGCCGAGTTCCGTCCCTGGTGCCCTTATTTCAGAACTGCTTCCAAAAATAATTTAAGAATCCCATTTCCATCCAACATATCCAATCCCATCAAAATCGGTTAAGAAATTACCGAGTTCCGTCTCAAGTACCCTTATTCCAGAACTGCTTCCAAAAATCATTTATGAATTTCATTTCCGACCAACATATCCAATCCCATCATGAGAAGTTACCGAGTCCCGCCCCAGTGGGTCATATTCCAGAACTTGTTCAAAAAATAATTTAATAATCCCATTTCCATCCAAAATATCTAATCCCATCATAATCAGTTAAGAAATGGCCGAGTTCCGTCCCTGGTGCCTTTATTTCAGAACTTCTTCCAAAAATAATTTAAGAATCCCATTTCCATACAACATGCAAAATCCCATCATAATCGATTGGGAAATGGCCGAGTTCCGCTAGATGGCCTTACTCCAGAAATTCTTCCAAAAATCATTTAAAAGTCCCATTTCCATCCAACATACACAATCCCATCATAACCGGTTAAGAAATTACCGAGTTTGGTCCCACGTGCCCTTATTCCAGAACTTCTTCCAAAAATCAATTATGAATCTCATTTCCGACCAACATATCCAATCCCATCATAATCGGTTAAGAAATTACCGAACAACAGTTTTTACATGAAGGAAACGGGGAAAGAATCACGACGAAAGAATCAAAATGTGAAACGGCGAAGGGTTCTTTTCCATGAAATATTAGCACGGCATTCTTTATGAAAATAAAAATTAAAAAACAAATACAAGTTTAATTTTTTTTTTTGCTGTCAGATCCACTTAACGACTAGATACACCACGCGTCGACGGCGAGCAGCGAATTTAAATATGCATTAATTTATTTATGTATTATATAGAAACGATAGCATAAAAATATATTCGAATTACATATTTATAAAATAGAGTACAATTCAGAAAATGAAAAATGACACCATGTGTTCTTTAGTACGAATATTAAAAAATATTGTCTCGTTCGAGCATATTCAAATATGTATTCACATTCCTTATACAAAACTATCTAATGTTTATTCACAATATAATAGAAAAACTGTAGGTATATAATAAAATAACTTTAAAACAAAAAGACTTACCAAGTAGGTAAATGCATCCTTGTAAATAATAACTCACAATCACAACTAAAACTTTCACTTCACTTATGTATTTTTATCAATAATTAATAACACAAATACAAAATTCAAATATGTAAATTGAATTAAATTTAAAAATAATAAATAATAAAATAAAATTTTTATTTAATTTAATTTCATAGTCGACTGTTCTCGTCGACGGTCAAACACCAACTGCAGCGTGAAGTTAAAGTTTATGACAAAATAATACTCCCTACACGCTACCCACGATTTGATTTGGTCAGGTGTTTGATGGTCGGTTGACGGTTGGCTGGATTTTCCACCTGACATCACCCAACAGAAAAATTGTCATACGACAATCCCACACGACCTGATTTAATATCTGATCTTTTCTGATCTAATCAGCATGACGGCCTAACCAAATCAGATCGTGTGTAGCGTGTAGGAGTATTATTTTGTCATAAACTTTAACTTCACGCTGCAGTTGGTGTTTGACCGTCGACGAGAACAGTCGACTATGAAATTAAATTAAATAAAAATTTTATTTTATTATTTATTATTTTTAAATTTAATTCAATTTATTTGAATTTTGTATTTTTGTGTAATTAATTATTGATAAAAAATACATAAGTGAAGTGAAAGTTTTAGTTGTGATAGTGAGTTATTATTTACAAGGATACATTTACCTACTTGGTAAGTCTTTTTGTTTTAAAGTTATTTTATTATATACCTACATTTTTCTATTATATTGTGAATAAACACTAGATATTTTTGTATAAGGAATGTGTATTTTTAAATATGGTCGAACGAGACAATATTTTGTAATATTCGTACTAAAGTACACATGGCGTCATTTTTCATTTTCTGAATTGTAATCTTTTTTATAAATATGTAATTGGAATATATTTTTTATACTATCGTTTCTATATCATACATAAATAAATTAATGCATATTTAAATTCGCCGCTCGCTGTCGACGCTTGGTGTGTCTAGTCCTTAAGTGGATCTGACAGCAAAAAAAACTAAACTTGTAGGGTATATTTTTGTTTGTTAATTTTTATTTTCATAAAGAATATGCCGTGCTAATATTTCATGAAAAGAACCCTTCGCCGTTTCACATTTTGATTCTTTCGTCGTGATTCTTTCCCGTTTCCTTCATGTAAAAACTGTTGTTCGGTAATTTCTTAACCGATTATGATGAGATTGGCATATGATATAATGGTTGGAAATGAGATTCATAATTGATTTTTGGAAGAAGTTCTGGAATAAGGGCACTTGGGATGGAACTCGGCCATTTCTTAACTGATTATGATGGGATTGGATATGTTGGATGGAAATAGGATTCTTAAATTAATTTTGGAAGAAGTCCTGAAATATGGCCATCTGGCTGCAATATCTTAACCGATTATGATGGGATTGGGTATGTTGGATGGAAATGCGGGATTCTTAAATTATTTTTGGAACAAGTTGTGGAATATGGCCATCTGGGGCGGAACTCTACAATTTCATAACCGGTTATGATGGGATTGAGAATGTTGGATGGAAATGGAAATTTTAAATGATGTTTAGAAGAAGTTCTGGAGTAAGGCCATCTTTAGAGGAACTCGGCCATTTCCCAATCGATTATGATGGGATTTGGATGTTGAATGGAAATGGGTTTCTTAAATGATTTTTGGAAGAAGTTTTGGATTATGGATATCTGGGGGCAGAACTCGGTAATTTCTTAACCGATTATGATGGGATTTTGCATGTTGCATGGAAATCGGATTCTTAAATTATTTTTGGAAGAAGTTCTGAAATAAGGGCACCAGGGACGGAACTCGGCCATTTCTTAACCGTTTATGATGGGATTAGATATGTTGGATGGAAATGGGATTATTAAATTATTTTTGGAACAAGTTCTGGAATATGACCCACTGGAGCAAAACTGCAATTTCTTAGCCGGTTATGATGGGATGTTGGATGTTGGTTATGATGTTGGATGGAAATGGGATTTTTAAATGATTTTTGGAAGAAGTTCTGGAATATGGCCACCTGGGGGTGGAACTCGGTAATTTCTCATGATGGAATTGGATATGTTGGTCGGAAATGAGATTCATAAATGATTTTTGGAAGAAGTTCTGGATTAAGGGCACTTGGGATGGAACTCTGTAATTTCTTAACCGATTATGATGGGATTGGATATGTTGGATGGAAATGGGATTTTTAAATGATTTTTGGAAGAAGTTCTGGAGTAAGGCCATCTAAGGTGGAACTGGGTGAATACTCGTATGTACATAGGTATATATTAATCCTTAATGATCGAATAGTCAACGTGATTGAACTAACATTTTATTTAAACAAATTATATTTGTTTTATTTTTCTTAATTGCATATTATATGAACTGTAAAAACAGCCAGCAGCTGTATATGTTTCTCTTGCATTAACAGTCAAGAAGTGCTTATCGAAACGTAATATAATATGTGTATTTATATTGCAAAAATGAATGTAGAAGAAATATTGCCGTCACTCTTTTTAAACTAGATTTCTAGTTTCTAACTTAAAGTTTTGTTTAGTACGATATTTTTGTTTTATCTAATTTTAATTCCAATTAATATTTTTTAAGAAGCTTGCAAAGGATTTTCATGACTTTTTGTGGGACCAGACGTGGTAGGAATAATCATAATGGTGCTATCGGGTTTTCTAATAAATTTGATATTTCAGCGGATAATTGATTTTTTTGGAATTACAGTAAATGCAGTAACATAGGGAAATCAAACTAAATTCAAATTTATCAACTATAAACACGAGTTTCTTCTACTTCCTATCGAACATCGCTTTAATAAAAATGATTATCTGAAGCTATTTGTTTAACGAAATAATATTTTACAATATAATAGGCTCCTATAATTTAATAATATTCTTGCTTCCTAAATACCTGACTAGTTCTAAATTGAGGCCCTTTTATGAAATTTTATCATTGTCAGATTTTTTCGGTATCAAAACCAATCGGTCCAAGAATAAATAAATAAAAAAATTTATTTATTTATAGCTAGAACTAGTTTTACGTCATCGACGGTATTTGACTAAGAATAAGTTTATAAAACAAAAATGTCTAGTTCATAAACCAGTTCAATGGTCGATTTTGTTCATATGTGATTTTAAAATACACACTCGTAAAGACAAGATAAAATTGGCACGTGTATTGTTCCTTAGTTTTAAAATTAAAAAATTATAATCTATATATTTATTATCCCTACTATCAACATCGACGGATTAACAAATTATCGCTTAACAATACGAATAACAATGTTGTATACAACTCAAAAACAATTACAGGAAACCCTCCAATAACACGATTAATTCGTTCCGTGTCCTTTACAACCGTGTTGTTCGAGACTATAAAAAAGAAAATAAAAAACGTTACGTTTTATTTTTTGTTATGATAACTAACAAAAATCGTGTTGTTTGAAACCGTGTAATTTGAGGAAATGGGTATCCGTGTTCCTCGAAACCGTGTTCTTGGAGGGTTACCTGTATTTTGATTAAATTTAAAACAATAATAATAAGTCTTATTTACAATAACTTCTTTCTAATGGAGTCTAACGTATCATAAAATATTTTCACAGCTCATCATTCATTAGGTAACATAGGACACAAAACAATTTTGTTTTAAAAGTACACAAAACAAAAAAATAATATTTTACGAAAAGTAAAAACCATTGATAAAATTCAAAGTTTATCTTGCTTCTTGTTTACGTTTTTATTCAACAAGTATGTATGAACATACTTCAACATGTGTATCCATAGCATGTGCAAATCGTCGAAAATAAAGGTCGAAAAAAAATTTAAACTTCGTATACTTTTGATCATGAAACGTAGATATCGCGCAAAATTGTTGTCTAGCTAAACTATTTTAACCCATTCACCCAAATGACGGCTATAGCCGTCATTTGTTTCTGTAGGCGGAAATATATAGAAAAAATGATCTGATGAGCAAATGACGGCTATAGCCGTCGAGAGTTTTCATGGGAAAATTGTGAGAAAATGTGATAATTTTCACTTCCAAACATATAAATGATGCTCAATTTCATATGGCAGTCATAAACAATTGAAAAACAGAAAGTGTGTTTCTGAGCACGGTCGTCAATTAAAAAGTGTGCGGCAATGGGTTAATGAAAAAAGTGGCGACATGGTGTGGTTACTGGGCATTCGTCCGCTCTTTTAAAATAAAATTTGTCGAAAAAATTTATATGAGATCGGCAATATTATATTTGCTTTGCTATCAGCGATTAAAGAAAACGATTCACGTTCGTCCCCGTTTTCAAAACTTAACTAAAGATGTTACCACATCTGCAAGAATTTCCATTATATCTACATCGATGTAATACAATAGACAAGCACAAAAAACCGTTCGATGGAATGTCGATGCTCTAAAAGACCAAGCGCCACTGCAGAGTTACCAATCAGCTGTCACTAACTATTTAGAGTGGCCCAGCGACAACGATGGAGCTCCTCCTAATATCCAGGAGCAGTGGCACGCTATACAAATCGCCATAACCACCGCGGCGCAAAACACTATATTCGTCAAAAATGGTTGGCTCGCAACACGAGAAGCACTCAAGCAGAATACCTACGCGCAAGGAAAGCCACGATTAAATACCTTCGTCAAAAGAAACGCGATCATATGAGGTCATGCATTGAAAACATCAGCTTCCAAGCGGAAGTTGGAAATTCAAGGGACTGTTTTGCTAATGCCAGGAATCTCACTAAAGACTTCCACCCAAGAAGTACAGCCATAAAAGACGGGAATGGAGAATTGAGAACAAACGTGGCTGATGTTCTCTCAGTATGGCAAACCTACTTTCAAAGTCTGCTAAACCGGAATGACGAAGTGACCCCCATTAGAGCAATACCTCCGCCAGGTGAAGAGGTCTTTGTCGAATATCCCACAGTGGAGGAAGTAGACGCAGCTATTAGTCGATTGAAAAACGGTAAGGCACCCGGTCTCGATGGAATCCCCGCAGAATTGATCAAACTTGGAGGCGCTACACTTGCAACAAGTCTATACGATCTCATCGTATGTATTTGGAACCAAGAAGAGTTGCCGGTGAAATGGAAGACCGCACTCATATGTCCGTTGCATAAAAAAGGCGACCGTCTTAAATGTGAAAACTTTCGTGGCATAGCTCTATTGGACACTGCTTACAAAGTGTTGGCTAATGTTGTACTTGCCAGACTCATCCCTTTCGCCGAAAACATCAATGGCGACTATCAGTGTGGCTTTCTTACCAACCGATCGACCACTGACCAGTGTTTTACCATGAGGATGATCTTGGAAAAATGTTGGGAGTATAACATAACCATTCATCAACTATATATAGACTTCCGGCAGGCATATGACAGTATAAACCGCGACAACCTTTGGGCCGCGCTCATATGCCTAGGTATTCCAGAGAAACTCGTTTCTCTGTGTAAACACGTGTAACAACGTCGGGATCTGCATGTAGAATTGTAATTGAAGGAACTGTATCAGACTCTTTTCAAATAACATCTGGTGTTCGACAGGGAGATGCACTCGCGCCTGTGCTGTTCAATTTGGCGCTTGAGTACGTAGTGAGGAAAAGCAACATTGAAACTTCGCGCTGTATATTCAATAAATCAGGCCAAATTCTTGGATATGCAGATGATATCGTGCTTCTTGGCCGAAGACCTAGCGACATCAAGGACAGTTTCATACCGCTCAATTGCTGCGCAAGAAGACTTGGTTTGGCGGTGAATAGTACCAAAACGAAATTCTAAGCAACACCCAGGAACATCTCCATGGCAAATCTCGAAATTGGCGACCATAACTTTGATAGCGTCGAAAATTTTAAATACCTCGGGTCACTTATAACATCATCAAATGATATGCAGGCAGAAATAAAAGCCCGAATCGCTGCCGGACAACGAGTTTTCTACGCCCAATCAAAATTATTGCGATCTAAACACCTATCGCAGTCGTGCAAGCTTGTACTTTATAAAGCACTTATAAGACCTGTGCTGACTTTCGGAAGCGAGAGCTGGACCATGACCTCTAACGACTGTAGATTATTATCTACCTTCGAAAGGAAGGTCATCCGTGCAATTTTTGGTCGAATTAAAGTTGCGAACAATGAATATCGGATTCGCATGAACCACGAAATAAAGCAACTCCTCGGAGGTAGCGATATTATCGGCTTCATCAAATCTAACCGAGTGAGATGGCTCGGCCACGTTGCAAGGTCTCCACAACAACGAATGATTTACAAAGTGTTCCATCAACAACCAGCCGGAGTACGTCGTAGAGGAAGACCCCGACTGCGCTGGCGTGACAACGTCGAACAAGACCTACTTGTATTAGGATGTCGAAATTGGAGGACGAGAGCGATGGACCGAGAAGGATGGAGGACCATAGTGCGGGCGGCAAAATCCCTTCATGGGATGTAAATGCTAGAGAGAGAGAGAGAGGTGTAATACAAATTCTTCAACGGCAGCTAAGTTAATATCGAGTAATAAATATTCTATAATGGCAACCCCGTGAAACACAATTACCATTTTAGGACCAACGTATGACAAAATTTAGGACAAAATCAATTCCGGTCGGGAATAAATGTCTGTTTTTAGATTAGGTTATTAGACAGTCAAAAAGCGTGGATGCTTCTAGTCTTCGCCCGACCGAATATCTGGGTGTATAATGAGTAGACGAAAGTCAGTCATTCGTAGACTTGTTTAAGATTATATTCAGTCTCTCACAGGACTGATCAAGTATGTCTAAAGACCCACCTAATTGTACGTTGTAAGCCCGTCGTACATCAACTAGTTTTAGTAACACTTCCTCGGTTGTAATTCAGTGATCTACAGACTGATTTTGGTAAGTATAAAATTAATGGTTTAGTTAGAGAAATTGAAGACACAAGTAATTTATGTATTTACATTTTTTTCGAAATTTTTATTTATATACATATATAATATAATAGTTTAATTCATAATAAATGTTATTTTGAAAGTAGTGTTTTATTAAATTTGTTTAAGGTACTCCTGTACTGCGTGACAAACATCATACCAAACATCAACATTATTTACAATATAGCCTTTGGGTTCCATCGTTTTAATACCTCCAAAATTACGTCTTGGATCGCTATCAATGACAAAAAACCTGATAAATCTAAAAATTAAACAGATAAAAAGTATTCGTACAAATTTTCGTAAACTTGTAAGGAAAATAGCGCACCAAAAATTAAATTTCATTAAATTTTTTGTGTAACTAAAGTACATATTTATAATTTTTTATATACATATAATATATAAGTATAATGCATACTTAACGTATTAAAATATAAAAAAAATTCAGAATAAAAAATTAATCAAATGCAATTTTTTGGGCGCCATTTTGGACGCCTTAAACTTTTCGAAAATATTTTACGCAATCTAATTTATGAACTTTTTTACACAATCTAATTTATGTACATACATACAATCACATTTGATACATAATTTAATGATAATTTTTACTTTTTTGCACACAAACCTTACTTATTCAATAAAAACTTTAGAACAATTAGCTACTTGCGTTATGGCGTCTTTTTGTGCCCCCAAAAAAATGCATAGATATTATTTGCATTAAATGATAAATTATTAAACTAATTCAATTAAACTATCTACTACTTACTTAAATAAATTGAACACTTATAGTACGTATATTAAATTTAATGATACTGATGCACTTATTGAAATTTAAATCAAATACTAATAATTAATTTTAATTTTATTTGTTTTATTATATCAATCACAACCAAACCGGCCGAAAAATGTAAATGATATGGCAAATGAACAAACGTATGCTACCGCCAGTCGATAAACCGACCATGGAAAACCGGTTTTGGTCAAAATTTCAGTTTAAATCAAGTCTAAGGTTGACCCAAATACAACTAAAGCAAAATTTTGATTTCGGGTCACTGTGGAGTGTTATTGGACCGTGATTTCTCTGCGGTCGCTAAACCAACCTTACAAGACGGCTTTTGGTAAACATTTCGGTCTAAAATTAGTTTAAAGTTGGTTCAAATGTTACTCAATTCAATAAATTGATTTCATTGAGGACTGTTATTAAACCGTTTTAGGGAGACAAATATGAATTTCGGTCGGTTTGTGTTTTACGGGAACATCACGATTAATACTGCTGCCTAAAGTGCAAACAACAGCAATAGTTGTCGATTCAGCTGAGGACATAGCTCCCACCAACGGTAAGCGCTCAGATCGAATTCGACGAAACAAAGGCATAGCCAAAATATCGAAGAAAAATATAAGAAGCTCGTCCTTCCAATCGTTTATCAGTCAAAGAAACCAGAGTAGAAGTAAGTGGAAATCCATTTTTTCATTTTCTTCTTTGGTATCGATTCAACACGGTCTAATTTCTTTTAAAAATCAAAACATTTTAAATCAACGCGTACATCGTAATTATGTTACACTTTGACTGCTATTTTGCTGAAAATTTGTTGGGGTTAACTCCTACAGTTTCCATGAAACCGAGTTAAGTTGATAGCTATACTTAATAATTAATTAATATTGGTCTTATCAGGTTATATACATCTAGTCTAAACATTGTGACTAGAAAACTACGACATTTTCTTTCATAACTGGATCTACTTCAATAGGCGTTGTACATATCGCATGTAAATAGGCGGATATAGTCGTACTAGGAAAAATCCTGACCAAATCTGAAGGAGAACTAAATTGGTTTTTACATGCACAGTTTTGCACAACTAAACTAAAGCAAAACATATGCTCTAATCATTAAAAGGATCCACCATTATCTCCTAAAGTACATTATGTACAAATTGTACTGTTAGACGCACAAAATTGCACAATCAAATACTACTCGACAAAATAAGAAAACGGTGGGATTTCCAAAATGGGATTTCTGACTCACACATAATATTCCAAAAATATTAGATTTCAAACTATTCGTTCAACTAAAGTCATGCAACTTGTTTATTGATTTTATAGCAACGAGACTATGTTTTGCTTCTTACGCTACACACATTTCGTGAAAAACAGTTTGCTGCATTACCAACATAAAATGTCATTTTTATAACCTGCAAAAGCTGTAAAAATCTAAAATGTTGAATTTACTTCGAACTCGTTTAGTTTTGTCAACAAATAAAACAGTTTTTAGAAATTCATTAAATAAAATATGTGTCGGTCAATTTTGTAGTGATAAAAGTACAGAAATTCCTGAAATCAGTGAAAATCTTGACAGTGCAAAGAAAATCGGCGGCTTTGCAAAAGCATACGAGAAGCAAATTATCTCGTTATCAGAAAAACCAATCGAGAAGGAAGAAAATGTTACATTTGCAACGTTGTTAAAGAATTCTAAGTTTATAGATGTAAATATGCAAATGAAATTGTTCTGATTGTGTCAAATTGCTTTTAAATTTTTATTTTTCATGTTTATAGTTGGGCGACCCGGAGGGTAAAGTTGTGAATGGCAAAATTTTCCATATTGTTGGAGATGATCTGTACATAGATTTTGGCTGGAAGTTTCATTGCGTATGTACTCGGCCATCGAGAAACTCTCAAGACTATGTCCGTGGCTCTAAAGTACGTTTACGCATAAAAACTTTGGAACTATCAACACGTTTTTTGGGATCCGACAAAGATTTAACCGTACTAGAAGCCGATTGTCAACTATTGAGCCTTGTGACTAGTCCAACAAGGCGTGCCTCCGTAGCCTCGCACAATTGATTATGTAAATCATTAAATAGTTATTTATGTAGTAATAAATTGTAAATTTTTTTTAAATTATTTGGTTTATATACTCACTTCTAGATGTCAGTATAAGAAAGGTTTTAAACATCTGCTTAACAAACAAGCAAATGTCATATATGCAAAAAATAGTGTCAGTCGTCGCTTGTGATAACGTTAGTCCACGTAACAAGAAAATAGTTATGAAAGGTAAATTATGAACAAACGCGATAAATCCAATAAAGTGCAAAACTCCAATCCATGGGGTAATGTACAGCCACCCCAAGCCCGACCGAAACCGGCAAAAAATCCGGATGTAAAAATCAATTCAGTGAAAAATCAAGAAAAGTTTAAACAAGTGCAAGCTAAGCACTTGGAAGCAGCCAGCAAAATCATCAAAGACTATGAGTCGAGTTCAGATGAAGATGAAATAACATCAGGGGATGATATTCTTAAAACGGTGTTCCAAAGTTATGGTGGTAATTCGGCTGATTTATCAAAGACACAACAGTTTCTAGAGAATTTATTTCAGTCAGGATCGGCAACATGTTTGATTTGTATTGGAGGTGTTAAACGAGTTGACGCGATTTGGTCATGTGAAAAGTGTTACACATTTTTTCATCTCCAGTGTATTCAGCGCTGGTCTAACGATAGTGTATCCCAGAAACAGATGAACATCTCCAGCTCGGACCAAGGATACTACAATAATATGGGGATTTATGTGCCTAAGAAAACTAAACCTATTGTATGGGATTGTCCCAAATGTCGTACTACCTATAATCCAGACCAAATTCCGCGGCATTATATGTGTTTTTGTGGAAAAGAAGTTAGTCCTGTGAACCATTTATGGAATATTCCACATTCGTGTGGGGAATCGTGTGGTAAACCGCTAAAACCAGAATGTGGCCACAAGTGCGTGTTGCTATGCCATCCAGGTCCATGTCCACCGTGTCCGCAAATTATTTCGATTTCATGTAAATGTGGAAATTCAGCACTCCGAACGGTCCGGTGCACACAAAAATCGTGGGCATGTACAAAGAAATGTAACGAGAAACTGGGATGTGGAATTCATGTATGCGAATTAGTTTGCCACGATAAAAACGAATGTCCCCCGTGCAAAAAGAAAAGTAAACAGCGATGTGAATGTGGATCGAGTGTCGAAGAACGTAATTGCTCCCAATCGGGATGGAAATGTAAAAAAGTATGCAACAAAATGTTTCAGTGTGGCCTTCATAAATGTGAAAAGGTTTGTCACAATAATAATTGTGGTAATTGTCCATACGGGGAGCCGAGATCATGTCCCTGTGGCAAACAACTAACGGTTGCGCCGTGCTCCGAACAGGTGGAATCGTGTGGCGATACGTGCCAGAAGATTTTGCCGTGTGGAGAGCATAAGTGTGCTCTGCGGTGTCACAAAGGCGAGTGCAGTCCTTGTTCAACGATAGTCGAGAAAAAATGCCGTTGTGGCACGCATTCTAAAGAGTTGCCGTGCTCGAAAACATTCACATGCGAATCGAAATGCAAGCAAATTAGAGAATGCAAGAAACATCCGTGCAACCGAAAATGTTGCGATAATCAGTGCCCGCCTTGCGATAAAGTTTGTGGTAAAACACTGTCATGCACTAAACATAAATGCCAGTCATTGTGCCACAACGGCCCGTGTTATCCATGTAACCAAAAGTCTATTATTAAGTGTCGATGTGGAGGCACTACCAAAGAAGTTCCGTGCGGTCGAGAACGTAAGTCAGCGTCACCAAAATGTATGATGCCTTGCAAGATTGCATCGAAATGTCATCATGAAAATCCGCATCGGTGCCATCAAAATGATTGTCCGACTTGCGTTCAAATTTGTAGTTTGTACAACGACACTACAAAATGCGAGCATCCGTGCGAAAGTCGATGTCACGATGCTGTAAAAGTGTTGATCACAGATAAAAATTTCAAACCTGCACTACCATGGGAGGTGCAAACCGAGACGTATGAAGTTCGAAAGTTGCCACATCCCCCTTGTCAAATCAAGGTAGCTGCAGTATGTTTAGGCGGGCATGAAAAATGTATATGGCCGTGCTATAATTCTGCGCCGACAAGTTGTCAACGAGTTTGTGGCCGAAAATTGAAATGTGGTAATCATGTATGTCAACGGTTGTGTCATGAAGTTAACAATTTGGAATCAACGGAGCAAGAGGAATCATGCCAACCGTGCACTGAAGGATGTAAAGTTGCCCGTTCCGGTGGTTGTATTCATCCATGTAAACGGGCGTGTCACCCTCCACCATGCGATCCATGTAACACCAATATTAAAACCCAATGCCACTGTGGATTATCGCCAGTGTTCTACAAATGCGGTCAATTTTTCCGTCCAACCAAAGATGAGGAGGATCGTGCCCAGTTGGCCGAAGAGAAAGAGAGAATTTTGAGTTGTGGAAATCGATGCAATCGAAATGTAAGTATAAATATATTTTGTTAAGAATAATTTATAAAAAAAAAATTGTATATTGTAGTATCCGTGTGGCCATCAGTGTCGTGCAACTTGTCATTCGGGAAAATGTCAAAATCCCGAACAATGTAAGAAAAAAATCAGACTCTATTGTCAATGCAAGAATATACGACAGGAAGTAACTTGCGATAAAATACGCCTTGAAAATTTCCAAATGATATGTAATGAAACCTGCACCGCAAAAAAACAGGAAACAAAAGAGGCGGCCAAAAGGAAAGAGGCCGAACTCAAAAAACAGGAAGAGGAACGAAACCGAATTGAATTAGAGGAGTTTGAGAAAAAGTACGCAAAGAAAAAACCACGTGAACGTAAGATGGCAGTGGTCGAGGAACAAAAGGATTCAAATCTTACTAAAATTGGCCTAATCGCAGCTGGTGGCTTAGTTTTAGTTTCGTTTGTGGTTTATCTTTTAACTAAATAATAAATGTATTTTGCACGAAAAATTGCACTTGTGTTTATTGCAGAGCTTTTAGAATTAAGACTATTAATAATGGATACCAAGGATAAAGTCTAGATGATCTGGCAGATTCGTCTCCCGCAAGCCTAAGTTTTGGCAATTTCTTTGGTATATCGCACGGGTATTTTAAACTTGCGCCAATTACTTTAGTTAAAATGCAATAAAATAATGTACCCATTTCGGTGCCACAAAGCTCAGCGGTTTTGATGTAGTCACAGGACATTATGTCAATAAATGTTGTGCACACGATTGTATTGTTTGGAAATTCAAACCAATCCGCCGGGCCCTCACAATCTATATATTCTTCGCGCAGCTCCCGAATACATTCGGAATTTTCATCAAACTTTTTCTGATACTTCTCGTCTTTACAAAAAGCCAATTCAAACATTTTAAGGCCTTTCAGCAGCATCATGTATAAATTGTCATCGTCTAATGGCCGACAACCCTTTTGATTATTTTCTATAGTGCGAATTGTGGTGGTTACCTCACTGCACACTTGAATCGATGAGTCGTAACTGGTGAGCAGAAGTAAAATACGTTCTGGGCTAATAATTTCTAAATTGGCCAAGCTTAACATTAGCTTGTTCTCATCACAAAAATTCACTGGAATGCTCCGCTTCGATAGGCTCTGAAATAAGGCAAGTTTAGGTTAATGGAAATGTCTATTAAAAGAAGCACATTTACCTTTTCTGCGTTGGTTATATCATAAATAGCTGAGGAACTGATAGTCTTATAAAAGAACCGTCGGAAATTTTCTAAACTGGATGTTTCAACAAAAGTTAAGAGGATTAGAAAATATACTGATATGGAAATAACGTTCATATTTGACATTGAAGCAAATTTAATTCCATTGGTTACTCAGAATATTATATTTATGCTTACTACTGTTATAATTGATCAGTACTTCTACAAAAAACACTTGCATCCCTTGCGGGGATCGAACCCACGACCTTTGGATTAGAAGTCCAACGCGCTATCCTCTGCGCCAAAGGGACGGTTGTTTTCCTCTTTCACAAAATCTCTATAATTGCATATAATTTACGTGAAAGATACTACTACCATCTACATTTTAACTATTTAACTTATATTTAATTTAGACTTCAAGTATTAGTGCACCATCTATGATTTCAGAAATATAGTAAAGGTAACATTTTGTTGTTCTTATGTTGGCTGTTATTTTTGAAACCCTATATCTTTTCACAAACGTCAAAACAGTAAAACTTATTTTTGATTTGTTTTAATTTCACAGCATTAAAAAAAATCAACAAAAATTTGTGGATTTAATGGATTAATAATCATAAGCAACGAACCCGTAATCATTTAAATCCTTGATAAATACACAATGACTTTTTTCAATTACATTTTTCTACCGAAATTGTTCAAAGAGTATGGTGAAGGATTTTCCCAGGTGAATATCGAAAAAATTATTTTGATTTATCGATTTTCGTCCGAATAATTAGATTTTTATATTTCGTAGCATTATGAACCTAAAGGATTAGAGCGATGGGGCGATCAAATCATATCGACGGTGAGTTTTTGAAAATTGTTTTTTCGATTCTGAAGATATAAGTTTTTGGAATTCTTCCTGCAGCTTTCCATGTTCTGGAGTATCAGCTACTACACATCTCCATTAATTTTAACATTCCTGTATCGACGAGGCTATTTCGTGGTCGATTCAATCGCAACCCTCGCAAAAGTTACAACTGGAATCGGGATACTAGTCGCCTTGTCACTCTGTATGCGTGGCATTGGCCGATCACAATCCCAGAATTATCGACGATTCGCACGAGCCTATTCACTCGCTAAAAATAAACCGAAAGATGCGGATGCTCGCTTACAACTGAAAGCGTTTGACTTTGATTTCAAGTACTGGCCCGTTGATTATGATGCTGGGGAATCACAATCTGGTACACTGCACCGGGCAAAGGTACGTTCGACTGATTCTGCGCGTCGCAAATCTATTTGGGTATCGTCACTACCATGTGAAGTGCTCGCTTACATAGCAGTTCATACATTTGGTATCCGAATGATTTACCCTGGATCGTTAAAAATTATCCAAAGCTACTTACAACCGATGCTGCTTCAGGGACGTGCTAAACTGATCGAAGAGGAAAATGCAATTCGGTACAAAATCAGAACCTTTGATCACAATGAGATTGACACAGTGTTCGTAGATAATCGTAACCGAAGTCAAAACGGCAAAACGCTCGTTATCTGTTCTGAGGGCAATGCCGGATTCTACGAGATTGGCATCATGGTAACACCGCTTGAGAAAAAATACTCTGTTCTAGGTTGGAATCATCCCGGATTTGCTGGCAGCTCGGGATCACCATTCCCGGAACAAGATCAAAATGCAGTTGACTCTGTAATGCAATTCGCGATTCAAAAGCTTGGATTTACTCCTGATAATATAATACCGTTTGGATGGAGCATTGGTGCATACTCAGCACTTTACCTTGCGTCCCAATATCCAGATATCAAAGGCGTTATCCTAGATGCCACATTTGATGACATATTACCGCTGGCCATTCCAAAAATGCCTGAAAGTTTATCGGGTATAGTAAAAATTGCGATTAGGAGCTACGTAAATTTAAACAACACAGAATTAATCAAGCAATACAATGGACCGATTTTAATGATTAGACGAACCGAAGATGAGATTATTTGTATTGAAGAAATGAATCTTTCAACAAACCGTGGAAACGATCTGCTTTTAGCTATGCTAAAGTATCGTTTCCCGAATATATTTGGCACCGAACAACTTCTCTACATCAATAAAATGCTAGCCAAATCATTGGAGGGTAACGGAAATGGGAGTGACTCCGATCAATTATGCTCTTCATTGCTGACGTCTTACATCACCGATAACGATAAGAGCTACCCATTGGAAATTGGTGTGGATTACACTGATGGACAGAAAACGCAAATGGCAGAGTTTTTAGTCCGAAAACACATGGCCGATTATAAATCAAGTCACTGCACACCGTTGCCGGCTGAGTACTTTCAAATTCCATGGGACTTACTCAATGAAAATGATTTTATTTTTTATTAAGACAGAAGCACACAACCGGTACGGTTTGTGGATCTCAGATATTTTATGTAGCTTTTAATTTATTTAAAGGAATAAAGGATACAATTTAAATTCATTCGAATCATCCATTTGTCTTATTCTCCTTTTTCTTAACTTTGTCCTTAATTTTCTTGGGTTTTGACTTCAATTTTTTCACTTGCGGTTGCTGTTTATTCATGATTTTCTGAAGTTTTGCAACTTTTTTCTTAAGTTCGTCCTGATCAAAATTTACCGGATTCATTGTTTTCTTAACTTGCTTAATCTTTTTATCTGACTTCTTTTTTTCCTCGATTTGCTCATCCTTTTCGGCTATTTTCTTGGCCCTCTCAATAGTATCACCTTCGAAAATCTCTGATATTTCATTAAATTTATATGCCTCTTTTGGACGATTAAGTTCCTGTTCAACTTTCTTCTCTACCTTGTTGACATACTTATTTTTGGCTGCCTTACGAATTTCTTGCCGATGTTTGGCCGGGCTTACATATTCTGTGTTCTCCCAAATAGTTTCGCCACAAAATGATGAATCAAAGATTTTTACTGGATTTAAAACAAATCGTGGCCCGACTTCCGCTAAAGCACCATCCTCACTAAGGATTTGAAAATTTCTAAACCAAATCCTTTTATCCAAATAAGTAAATGTGTAGATGTGGTCGTAGAATGGTTGACTTTTGGGATGATGATTTGGCACCCCAAATATTTGCCCAAGTAACTCCTTTAGTACTAATAAATGTGGCTGATCCTCAAAAGTTTTATCAAACGATAGTAATGGACGAGAACCTTTCAAACAATTGCCGGTTAACTTAAGTTCTCCCATAGTGTGGATATTCTCGACTAAAAATTTACAAGATGGCCCCGTTGGAACATTTGAGATCCACATGTACAAGTCCCGTTTGCGTCGTCCCTCGAAAAGTATCGCCTTATTACAGTGTTTCATCTCGCACATTTCATTGATCACAGACAAGTTTTTTGTCCGTTCCATCTTACACTCAGGTCGATGATGGGGCATCAACGCTTTTAAATCTTTCATTAAATGCCGATCACGGTAACTAATTCCACGTGCCCCAAACACCAAAACGCGCTGCTTATTTATCCATTTGGTCTAAAATAAATTAAAATCTTGATTAAAGCAGGAATGGAAAAACAATTGGAGGTTATGTTCTCACTTTTTTAGGAATAGGCTCGTCTGAACTTCTAGCTGGTGGCAAAGGTTCATTCTCTACATCTTTAGGTACTATTTCAAGTATACTCTTCTTAAATTTTTTATTATTTTTCTTTATTTTACCCATTTTAAATTAAAAATACTCGATTTATCAACTTGCAGACTTCTTTGAGGTTTGCAGTTTGCTTTTGACAATAAACAACAAATGAATCGAAAATGACATGTGCTTTATTAATACCCAAATAAGTGGGCATTAATATGTTAGGCGCTAATGTGTATGTATACTGCATACGGGCTGTCAAATAAACGTCAAAATATTCTTTGTTTTGGTTTTTTTTGGAAGTGTTTACCTAGCTCAGGATTTTAAATCATTTCGAAATGACTACGCGCCCGGACGACCATCGTCGCAAGTGGGATCGTGCCCAATATGAACGTATCGCACAAGATCGGTTGCGAGCCAAATCGAAACCTGAAGAGGAAGATGACTCCAAAGGTAATTATAAATGGGGCTACTTTGCATTGTTACACTGCACACTATAGTTTTCACATTTCCTTGTAGAACCAATAAAACGTGAGCTACTGAAGCGACGCGAATATAAAGTTGACCTTGAAGGTAAACTAGGCAAAAGTGTTGTGATCAATAAAACCACACCATCATCCCAATCGGGTGGCTACTACTGTAATGTTTGTGATTGCATTGTAAAAGATTCCATCAACTTCTTGGATCACATAAATGGTAAAAAACATCAACGTAATCTCGGCATGTCCATGAAAGTTGAACGTAGCTCATTGGACCAAGTGAAAGAACGTTTTAAAATTAATAAGAAGAAAAAGGAAGAGAAAGATAAAGACTATGAACTGGAGACTCGTTTAAAAGAGGCAAAAGAAGAGGAAGAACGCTACAAAGAACATAAAAAGGAAAAGAAAAAAGATCGTAAACGGAAGCACGAGGATATAGACGGTGATGCTGTAGATGAGTCGTCCATGAATGAAATGGCTGCCATTATGGGTTTTGCTGGATTTGGGGGGGCCCGAAAGAATCATTAATAATATTACTACCTCTATCTTGACCTAAATTATATTTTTAAATAAATGTAAATTAATAATTGTATGTAAAAAAACGGATATAATCTGTGTACCATCTATCACTACTTCCCATTATAGACTCATGTTAACTTTAAAATAGTTTAAATAACAAGCAAAATGATATTCGTGTATTTGATTGTTTGATTTGGGCGATGGCATGACTTAGAAAAAGTGTAAGGTATGACTACTTCCAGAGATATCTTTCTGTCTATATAGACACCAAGTTATCTTCATATTTATCTGATATATAACATCTTTAGGAATATCTTCGAGATACATATATCTTTAGGAATACATATACATATTTTAAAAATTATTATTTCACGAAATTAATTCGATTTACCGACTAGCAAAGAAAACATTTCTCAGAAGTAGTAGTTTACATAATTGTGAGGCGGCTCCACAAAATTTGAAATAATTTTGCAGTGGCAGAATGTTTTGTTGGCGAATGAAAACAGTTTTACGACGAAATAAAGAATCGTCATTTCGTAGCTCAAGTAATTTTTTTATACCTTAAATTTTTCATAGGAAACCTAACTTTTAAATATGAATGTTTATAATTACAATGGACGATTTTATCGTAATTAGTTTTTCTGGCAAAATAGATAAAACTTCATTGAGTCCGTAATTGTTCATTTTAATTTAAAATACACAAAAATAACGAATTTTTTCCTACCTGAGAGTCAAGGTCATAAAAATTAGTCGATATTTCTCCATATAAAAACAGCGTTATGAGGTTTCTGTTGTTATTAGGATGTCTCACTCGCACCGATTCGCTATTTATGTGTCACTTACTGTAAATTTCAATGCAGAAATAAATGGATAAATCCATAATACTTAAGTTATTTTCAAACTACCGCTGACCGTAATCGGAACACACTACCTCGTGGTATTTTGACGGCTCTTCCGAGTTGACTTTGCTCGCGGCTGTTATCAACTTATATGCGAAAACAATACGGAAGTTATAGTTTCATAAGGCCACATACCTAGAGGCAATAGAACATTAACCCATATTAGCCCAAATTTGCCCAAATTAATTTTCTTTGTAAAGAACATAAACTGCTTAGCAAATATTTCGAATGATGAATTTGGAAAACAAAAAATATTTGCAAAAATAAAAAACAACCGTTAGGTAACTGGTACTGAAAATGCAAAAAATACCAACTTAACCTTCAAAGTCCTTGAAATTATATAACAAAATATAATTGTAAATTTGTTCTGGAAAATTATGGTAATTTGAATAATTCACCTGTGCACCGCTGCGATTGTAAACCATACTAAATATTTTTTCGAAAGGATTTTAATTTAAACAGAACTTTGCAGTAAAAGTATTCCGTTATAATTTCTACAATTCTCTTTTTCAGGGATTTTTTGTATTGATCTATAAATAGATCGCTGGGCTAATATGGGTTAATAGATAAATGAAATGATAAAATTTCTGGTGTGCACTAGCAAAATCTTTTTAAAACCAAACTTTTCACCAAGTATATCCGTAAGTCAACTGGACAAAATTTTTTTATTAACCTCAACGAGTACAAACTATAATTAACATGCTGACACAACGAACTTACATGATCATTCCATCCCAGCTTAGAATTCATGATAAGCCCTAGATTATTAACAACTGGAACAAATAAAATAGTATCATTGTTCAAGAAGAGTTCAGGTACAATACCATGGGAGCTATTTTTGGAGAAAAATAATGCTTTACTTTTAGATGGATTTATGGTAAGCATATTATTCGTGGACCATAGCGAAACACTGTTAAGATCGGAATTCAGATAACTCACAATTTCATCTAAATTCGACAAGTCCCCACCAATATACAATTGCAAATCATCAGCGTAAAAATGATAACGACAATTTAAAATAAACCAGGGTAGATCATTAATGTAAATAGAAAAAAGTAAAGGACCTAAAATTGAGCCTTGGGGAACACCAACAAAAACATCCCGTTGGACGGAAATATCATCACCGTGCTTTACAAATTGTTTGCGATTGTCAAAATATGAATGTAACAATAAAATAGCAGAATTAGAGAACTTATAATACAACCTAAGCTTTTGAAGCAAAAAAATCATAGGTAAACGGGGTATCATAGGTAAACGGGGAAAGAAACGAAGATGAAGCCGCTTTTTGACAACCCGTGTGGAATGGCTCATAAAGAGTACGAACCATGTGGAAAATATTCATGAAAAAATGCGTGGGTTATGCAATTTAAAATGGGTTATACAATACACTTACACATCAATTTTTTATTTTATTTGAATCGGATACTATCATACTCGTTACTATTGATAGAAAACGATAAAAGTTATGCAAATAAATTTGTGTAAGTGTAAATTGCACCATTTAAATTGCATAATGCCCCATTTATATGCGACCAACATTTTTCTTCTGCAAATTTTTGTAGGTAAATAAGAAGCATCCGCCATATAAAAATATTTGATGTGCGAGAAAGAAAGAAATGTGTATAGTAATGCCATAATTTTTTTATAGCATTATTATTAATTTATTTTTAATTAAATCAAATGCGAAATTTACATATTTATCTATGGCGTCTATTTATAAATGTTAAGGATTCATAATAAAAACATGAATCCTTAACATTTATAAATATAAAAAAAAAATTCTTGCTATTTTGCCATACAAATACTCGGATCGAATATATTTTATGGCAACATTTATTTTTATGGCAACATTTTATAGTGATGTAGGCGGTATAGTGGTTAAAAATTCTTCTGCAAAATTTTGTAGGGATATATTTTTTTTCTTGTCTCTCATGTATGAAAAGTCAATGTTTTATCTCTTTCATTTTGAAGAAGAAAAATGTTGTTCGCATGTAAATGGGGTATAACCCACGCATTAAGCTTTAATTCCATGGATAACATTTGCTGACAGCAGTTTTTTTGCTGATAATACGCAAAAAAAATTTTTTTTTTAAATTTCATGAGAGTGACAAAGAACAGAAATATTTTTTATTTCATTTAATAGAAAAATTTTATGGTTGGCATAACCTAAAAATATCATAAAATTTTTAATTTGTACGTTTTCGCACAATTTGATTTTTTTTTTATATACTTTAATTTTAATATGCATATCACAAAAAACCACTAACGTTAACAAATGTCAACACAAAAAGAAAAAACAAATCGGCATTTGGGTATAAAAATGGCGAACAACTTATTTTATATGAGTGTGAGAAAAATTTCTTATCTTTACACACATTTTTTGTAGATGTGTGAAAAATGCTGCCATAAAAAATACTCCAATTTACATTTTTTATGGCAGCATTATGGCAGCAAACTTCCCCTATCACACTTCCCCTCTCAGCAAAATTTTACTGACAACATGTTTTGTTTCGTACACAACCAGTATATCTATATTTTTTTCTCGCTTCTATTTTTGCTGACAGCAGATTATTTCCATGGAATAGAGGCATTATTGATGAAATTTTCCCATTGTTTCGTTACTCTTTATAACATTAGATACTCTTTTGTAATGGTTACCTACGAAAAAAATTGCAGGCCAATTTTAATATGGGTCACATGTGTAGAGTTAAAAGTTATGTTTCGTTGTTAGTTAGTTTCCGCGTAGGTATTTTCGAATTCTCTAAGATTATTTAGCGGTATACTAATCGAGAAATAAAATAAAAAACCTAACCTTCAAATTTCGTTTGCATTAGTGAGCATGCAATATGTGTACATAACATTTTTACTGCAACCGAGCTAAGAAATGAAGAACAAGGTAAGTGATTTTTAACATTGATCAACAGCAATTTTGCCTACAAGGTAACTCATATGTTTTTAATCTAATGTAACCATATTTTATTTTAAATTTACGTTACCTACTTACTACTCGTTCATTATTCTCCTATATTAATTAAATAACAACGAAATATTTTCCAACATAAATAAAGATTTGCTTTTATTATTATTTAGATTTAATAATTTAATTAATTTTATTATTGTATGTTTTTTTTTATTTACTTTTCTGTTATAATTAATAAAGTTTAAATTTCTTTTACAATTTTACATTTATGACATATAATTTTTTATGTATGTATGTATGTGCTCGTATTTATTGATTTTTTTTTAGTTAATTAATTTTTGAAGATATTTAATGATTTTTTGTTCAAATTAAAATGTCGGCACTTTTATAATTAAATATTTATTGTGTTATTTAATAATATATCGCTTTATGTATAATTATCTATATAAATAAATTATATTGTAAATTAATTTAAAAAAATTGTTTTGTTTTAAATAAATTATTATTCCCATTTACATTTTATTAAAAAAAAAATTGTTTTTAGTCGTGATATGTAAAAATATTTTTTTCTGTTTAATAAATAAATTAAATATATGTATTTTAATTTTTAAACTTGAAACACAAGAAAAACAAAAACATTGTTAATTTTAATTAAAATTAATACAAATTTGTTAATTATGCATATTTAATATAATATAGTGTTTGTTAAATTCACATCAGTTAGAATAAAAACGATTTTGTTGCTGACAGTTTCAAACTGTTCACATTTTATGTTTGTTTAAAATTAATTTTTAATATTTTAAGATAAAAATTTAAAGTTTTTGTTAGTGTGTGATTTGTTTTTTTTTTTGTATTTTAAATCCACATTTTATTATAATATTACATTTATATATAATAATTTAAATATTTTAATTTTTGTTTGTTTTATATTTATATTATTAATTATTTTTAAAATTAACGTTTTTAAGATATGTCCAGCATATCTTACTATAAATTAATATTTCTGTTTGAAATATTAATTTAACTAAATTTACTTTTAACATTTAATATAATACATATAATTATTTTAGACCCACGTTTTATATTTAATTTATTATTTTGTTAAATTTATCTAAAAAAAACAAAATATATTTTTAAACGGTTTAATATAATAAAAAATCAATTATTGCAGCTAAATTGTATACGCTTATTAGTGATACAATTTATTATTTGTTTAGGAAAACTTTTACAATAAATAGAATCATGGAAGCATTAGAAATTATTGTTTTGTTTAACCAATTCTGATGATTGGGCATCATTAATTTATTCCTTAACTATTTTGATACAAGACGTCAGCAAATGTTTCTTCTTTTGACCGAGCGCCTTTTTGGCTGTTAATCATTCGGGCAATCGATTCGGATTATCTGGCCCCTTCGATTGTTGCATCAACGTAATCTGTTTCGCTTTTATATCGTGCAGAGTATGAATATCCTGCTGTTCAAATAATTTCCATTGACTGTAGTTATGATTCATATACTGCATAAGTTCAGGCATCTCAATGAAATCTGTGAGTGTGGATTAACATAAAATATTAATAATAACGTAAAAAACATATTTTTATAAGTTCGCTTACTATCCCACGCTTGTAACATATCCATTATAATGTATTCAATGAAACCGATTTGACTTTTTGATATGCTGCATGTAGCTCGATCAAACATAGGCATAACAATTGGTAATTGTCGTTTCTTCTCTTCATCCGTTTGGGTAAAATATTCTTCGGCAATACGTCGGGCCCATTCCACACAGTAGGTAAGGGGTCTGGCCGGGTTACTTACGTCAGCGCATTTAATTAACATTCGGCGAATTAGACGAGTATTTTCATCCGTGTCTTGGTAAATCGCCTAAATAACAAACCAATTAGTCATCTATTATAGAATCAAGATACCTAATGCGTAAGAAATACTTACATCCCTAGGATCGCCATCCGGTGAGAAAACACTAACAAATTTAGCCAAATGTTCAAAATGCTTTGTCATTTCAGTTGCTAAAATCATATCTATTATAATTGAACGTGAGCTTTTGTAATTATCCTTATCCAAATTCTTAAAAATATTGATTTTTTCATCAGCTGCAATTAAAAATAAAAATGTTGATTAATTTGGTAATTAAAATTGGTTGCATAATTAACTCACCCAAAGTCAGTTTAAATGTAGTCGCCGCATGATGTGATTCCAGGACACTGCTATCGTTATACAAAATTGCTAAGATATTGTCCGAGTTACATAAAAATGCTGAGGACCGTCCCGGGTGGTCAATGTCATGTGTGGCAGCTGCTATTAGTACCGAAGCATCGTCAATAGTTTCCAAGCTATGCCCCTTTTTCGATAACTGCTGTAAAAATGCTGCTGTTGCCTGTTCATAAAATATACGTTTCAATTATAGTTAGGTAGTTAGTAAAAAGGATAATATATATAGTTGTGTACTTTGTAGATAATGTAAAAGTTTTAATTACTGTTCAGAAGTTTATTATTTTGTATTTTTAATACTCATACCTGCATAACATCAGCTGCGTGTGTACTATTATGATATGTGTTTGCTGAATGATAATGTGCTTCCATAACGATAAGCCATGATTTTGTTGTTGTTTCATCAATGTTGAACGTATCGTAAAAATTAAAGCGACGAAATAATTCTAATCCTATATAAAGTAATGGACGTTTTTCAGTTATTTCCTCTAGTCTAAATATATCGAAATCCCAATCCAATGATTTATCAAGTAAATCACTCAATACTGTTGAACCCTAAAAGAAGAAAAAATAAGGACAAATTATGGAAAATACATTTAACGATAATTTTAAACCCGTTATGACCAAAAAGTTTTATTATTTTTGTCAGATGACTTTTAAATCCTATTAAATTTAGTGGGAATGGAATTACGGCTAATAGTAGAACATGGACAACTGAAATAATACAATTTGAACTACAGCTTTAATATTTAAGCTTTAAGGAAAATAGGCGATCCAAGCGTCCCTTGGAGTGTGTCGGCTATTTTAGCAGAGTGGTATGAACAAACCCACCCACATCTACTTTCATTGTTTGTGTTCCGAAAAATTTGTTGTTGCTGTTTTAATATCTCAAGCTAACTGAAAACTAAATATACCAATATTTGTTACAGTTGAACCTCTCGAGATTTTACAGAAACGATGTATCTTTGCATTTTTGACTTTATTATGACGACGGCTGACGAACCTTTAAATTTACAATTACGAATATTGTAAAACAGATTTCGAAGCGGTACCAAGGCTAAGTTGTATTTTTAAATGTTACGGTTTTGACCAAAAAGGTTCCGAACTCATTTCGAGCTCATGAGATCAAATGAGAATACTTGCACACTAGTTGTCACTGAGAATGCTCCAGACATACATATATGACATTTGACACCTATATGGGTTTCAAGCAACATTTTTATTGACTGCATGGAATTATTCTGCTCGACACTGCTTTCGAAGTAATGTTGAAAGAAGAGTTAAGTATTTATTTGTTATTTATGTTAAATTGCCAGGAAGAGACTGTGGTTTAATTTCTAGGAGCTGCCAAAAAAGTCGTGCAATTTTAACGTGCTATTAAAACCAATTTTATTTCCTACTCATGGAGTGAACACAAGGCGTATAAAATGATCTAAAACAACTCAAAAATGAATGGGTCAGAGTTAAATGGCCATTTGCGAAATAATCGAAAAGAAATCATCAACTTATCGTAGATTTTATGGTCGAATTTAGACTAAGAGGTGTAAAATATCACCTGTAAAGCATTATAACAGCTTGGATGGTCTGGGCGAGGGATCCGTATTAGCAATGGTTACATTCTCCGCTATGGTACCCTCATGACTCCAAAATGACATAGATAACACATTTGAATCAAATTAGAAAGAATTACGAAAACAGTTCTTCATTGCAAAAAGCCTTTAGGATGAGTTCGTTAATTTGATATAAAATGTAAATAAAGAGACACCTAGGATAAAATGCTGTAACTACATTCTTCCCTAGTACTCTGATGTGTTCATATATAATAGTAAATATAATAAAATAAAATAAAACAAAATAATAATAGAGTGCAAATAGTAAAACAATAAATAAAAATAATCCAAAACAATCACTACGCCATCATATATTGGAAACCATAAGCAAGATTTTTACTAATAAAAATGACATCTGTTAATTAGTCGCCATTTGTAAATTTTGTAGATTTAGTATTTCGGAAAATATTTCCTTCTATTATAGTTCAGTCGTCAAACCTACGTATAATTATTATAAAATATTATTTAAATATATAAATAAAATATATTAATTTGACGTATTATCCTCCATTTATTAAATCAATCGATTTAGATTAAATTTATATGCTGGTATATTTGTCATTTAATTTATTTTAGCGTGCTTTAAAATAGAAAATTGTGTTATAATTCATTTCAATCTTGCCTTCTACTCAAGCACCCTTAAGTTTAATTGTACAGTTTTCGAAGTAGCCAGATGGATACTTTTCAAGGTTTTACAACTGTGCAAGTGCCGCCAGATGATAGTTGTATGTTTTCTGCCCTAGTAACTCAGATATTATCATGCCGTGTTTGGTGTAGTGAATGTGAAGCCTTTGCGAAAAACCTACGAAAGGAAACTGTTAGACATATCAGTCTGGAACGATCATCAGAAAACTGAGCGTGGGGGCATTGCAGTCGAATTTGCTCTGCAGAAGAATCTTACACTATGTACCACTTTCGGTCGTAGGTCATGTCTTACAACCTGGAAAGGCAATAAATCGTCCTCACCGTTAGATCACATATTATTCAGACAGGAAAAATCAACGAAAGCTTCCATATAAAAGAGAAAGGTAGAACAATTAATAAGTTTCTTTCGGATCAAAAGATTGTGTTTGGGCATTATATCCACATAATGATTACGAAAGCCGAGAGTTCAGAAACTTGGAACTTGAAAGAGTTATTGAGATCCCGAAATATTGAAAAAATATCAGTTCAATATAATTGAATATTTAGTCAAAAAGGGTTTGATTTCCGATGGAATCTTATGTTTATCATTAACCACATAAATTGAAGAAATTTGGAGAGAGTTAATATTAAGTATTAATTAAGAAATCCGCTAATGTAGTTTTATCCAAGCCAGAATCTTTAACCAAAGGACAAAAACTTTCTTTAATTGCCTTGAAATTAGCTTTGAAAAGAAAAACCAAAAGATAATTATTAGCAAATACCTCAGGAAACCCGATGTCTTTAATATTCGAAAGAGATTATTGGCCGTTAGATTTACCTCCGACACAAGAAGAAATAGAAAACATATTATCATCTATTAAGAGGGAAACCGCTCTTGGTTTGGATCAGATTTCAATTGAGCTATTGCAGTTTATGTTATGAAGCATGCATATGGTTGTTAAATAATTTCCCCAAATGATTGGTTAGAAATTGTTCAGTTTCCTTTACCAAAGAAGTCACTCTCTCTCTAGCATTTACATCCCATGAAGGGATTTTGCCGCTCTCACTATAGACATCCATCCGTCTCGGTCCATCGCTCTCGTCCTCCAATTTCGACATCCTAATACGAGTAGGTCTTGTTCGACGTCGTCACGCCAGCACAGTCCGGGTCTTCCTCTACGGCGTACTCCGGCTGGTTGTTGATGGAACACTTTGTAAATCATTCGTTGTTGTGGAGACCTTGCAACGTGGCCGAGCCATCTCACTCGATTAGATTTGATGAAGCCGATAATATCGCTACCTCAGAGAAATTGCTTTATTTCGTGGTTCATGCGAATCCGATATTCATTGTTCGCAACTTTAATAGGACCAAAAATTAAACGAATGACCTTCCTTTCGAAGGTAGATAATAATCTACAGTCGTTAGTGGTCATGGTCCAGCTCTCGCTTTCGAAATTCAGCACAGGTCTTATGAGTGCTTTATGCACGACTGCGATAGGTGTTTAGATGGCAATAACTTTGATTGGGTGTAGAAAACTCGTTGTCCGGCAGCGATTCGGGCTTTTATTTCTGCCTGCATATCATTCAATGATGTTATAAGTGACCCGAGGTATTTACAATTTTCAACGCTATCAAAGTTATGGTCGCCAATTTCGAGACTTGCCATGGAGATGTTCCTGGGTGTTGTTAAGAATTTCGTTTTGGTACTAGTCATCTCCAAACCAAGTCTTCTTGCGCAGCGATTAAGCGGTATAAAAGTGTCCTTGATGTCGCTAGGTCTTCGGCCAAGAAGCACGATATCATGTGCATGTCAAAGAATTTGGCCTGATTTATTGAATCTACAGAGCGAAGTTTCTATGTTGCTTTTCCTCACTACGTACTCAAGCGCCAAATTGAACAGAACAGGCGCGAGTGCATCTCCCTGTCGAGTCTGATACAGTTCCTTCAATTACAATTCTACATGCAGATCCAGACGTTGTTAATTTACACAGAGAAACAAGTTTCTCTGGAATACCTAGGCATATGAGCGCGGCCCAAAAGTTGTCGCGGTTTATACTGTCATATGCCTGCCGGAAGTCTATATATAGTTGATGAATGGTTATGTTGTACTTATGTTGTACGAAATCACTGATTATAGACGAATAACTCTATATCCGATACAGGTTATAGAGTTTATGCAAAATTGTTATTAACTAGATTAGAAGCAATTCATGCAGACGTCGGGTCTTATCAAGCTGCCTTCATACGTAATCGGTCAACAGACGACCATATGTTTGTTTTACGCCGCGTGATAGATGAGGAATGGAAAACAAGAGATTTAGAGGAAGCATTTGATACAGTAGATGTGAGCCAAGCGACTATTCTTCTATACAGTATGTGGATAGTCTGCAAAAAATACAAATATTTTCATGATACGAGCGAGGGGTGTTCAATAAGTTCTGTAAATCTATATGGAATATCGATGGACTAAATGGACAAAAAATTGACGATTACGATCTTGCGATTCGAAATTACTATCAGGTGGCATGAATACCAACTGACTGTAATTCCGAGCTTAAAAATCGCATTTATCTTTACAATTAAAAACACACCACAATATTTTCGTCAGTTAGATAGAGGAAGAAAATAGAAGAATAAAAAACATAATAAAAAATTTCTCTTAACGTTATTCCATGATTTACGAAACTTATTGGACAACCGTCGTATTGAATAGTTCGGTTATATAAGGTTACCGTTTCTGAATACCAATTTACAGAACACTGTATTATTTTCTCTATAATCAATTTTTGTGGAGTTACAGATAAAAAATTTTACATTTTCCGAATCGGACCACAAATTATAATTTCACTTCTGTGCAAACTCGGACTTTATAACGCACTTATACGGCCTGTTCTAACTTTCAAAAGCGAGAGGAGCAACCGAACTGGCTCCTCCGGCACAGGTAAGACAGAATTAAGAGAAGAATGTAATTGAACAAATTGACCTTCTAGGTCTTTTTTATAAAACACTAGCCCCAACAACATACCATAATTTAAACATATATTTCCCTCTTGTGCCCGGTTAACTTCCAGTCTACGATTAAATACGACTGAAAATATAATATTACAACTTTATATAAACTCGACATAGGGTGATTTTCATTTAACACCATCTAATTTTCTTCATCATCCTTATATCCTCCTGATATCACACATATTACAAAATTTAATTAAAATTAAAAACAATAATCTAAATAAAATGAAAAGTTTATTTTATGGTTTATGTATTTAAAAAAATTATATACAGAGAGGTACAGTGGTTTTTCTTTTTATCCCTGGTAAATGAAAATATGAGTAATAAAAAAATGCTTAAAGCGTTTTTAGAAATTAATTAATAAATTTATGGTCGGTTTTTGTATGGAATTTTCCAAAAATTTAAAATGCTTGATAAATTTTCTACATGAGAATATAGCGCGTTCTAAATAGGCAGATTATCGATATTTTGCAAGCAAATATTAATTGTTAAGGGTTAAGCGGACTTGACACTAAACATATTATGTTGTATGGCTAAGGGGGGCAGATATAAAAATATTATACCACATTATACTGTACACATTAGAGAATATCACTAAAATGTTAATGGTTTTGCTTAGCGGTAAACCACTTTTGTTAATATACTAATGGAATATATATTAACATATGCTTGCTGCTGTTTTATATGTGCATTTTTATGTAATATGCTTTATGCGCTCCAATATTATAGGTTTATGAGGAAAAATTTACAACCGCATCATAAAAATTCAAATTTATTTAGCTTTCGCATAAATAAGGTTATTCATGTTATACTATATACATATTTTACAGGTGAAAGAATTTAGATCCTAATTATGCCCAGTAACATTTCTTCGCGCATGCATTTACAATATAAACATTAGTATAAAAATATATATTTACCTTTAGTTTAACAGGCGTAATTGATGATGGCCTGTTTCCTCGAATTATTGAATCATTTGAGCTTCGACGTGACGATAACATGTTCATTGGCCCTTGCTGTAATCATAATTTAATACTAATATTTGATCAGTTATTTTATTTATTTTGCATATTACCAGTAGCAGAGCTCCAATTAAATCATTAGCCACCGGATCATCGGTTTTGATTTCTTTCATTTGAGGACTATATAAACCTTCGCGTTTCAAAAATTCCATAACCTTATCTAATAATCGAGCCTCGTCCGGTGAACAATTCTCTTGCACTTGGCTTAATAGTGTCAACACTTTTGTGATTGGCGCCTCTAGTGGTAAGGACGATAGTTTAGCCAAACTAGTCCGTCGCAAACCATCCGAAGTGATTGATCGTACATCAAAACTACCACGCCGTATTGAATGCAATGAGCCTCGTGGTGCTTCTTTGGCTGGTTGTATCGTCGCAATTGTTTGTTCCACTTGTCCAGGCAAATCGATCGAAATCACTAAATGGGTTGGATTACGCCCTATACATATGACTGGTGTAACACGAACATGCATTGATACCGTTTCAAGATTTTTCTTTTTTATCGGTATTACACCATCATATTCGCGATGTCGATTTGTTTGCATGGTTATTGGTGTTACATCCGCATTTAATAATTCTGCGAGGGGCCGACCAACAATTTCATCCGATTTTATGTTGAGCATACGTTCAGTAGCCTTGTTCGCGTATTGTGTGCGTAACAGATCATCGGTTATAATCATTGGATCGCGGGTTCGATGTAAAGCTGTGTAAAGGGCCTGCAAAATGTATTTGTATATAGCATATAATTATTTACAGAGCGTACACTGTTAACAATTTTGTACAGGCATTTAGTAAAAGCGTTTCCCCCTTTATACATTTTAAATAATCAAAACGTACCTGTTGCGTTGAAATAACATTTTGTGGTCTAACTAACGAATGTTGAATTTGCCGTAATTCCGAGCAACATGTTGATATGTGAGGTGATTCAATTAAACACTGCAATAAATAGAAAATTTTAATTAAATTTACAAAAAAATGTAAATAACGAAACTATTAGATATTTACTCTATTATATCCAGCATCTAATAGTGATAAAACTGTTGTATCATCTTTTTCAAATGTGCTGAAAATACAAAAATTTTTTTTTTTTAAATTTAATTAAATAATAAATGGAATTTTAAAAATTTAATTATGGTTGTTTTGTTATAATTTTTGTGTTGGAATATTATTATAGTATCAGTGCCAAAGTACATAAGTTTTATATACAGATAGAATTAAAAGTTATTTCCAGTGTGGCGTAGAGCTTTTTTTTCATTTGGGTTTAGTGGCACAGAAATGTTGTAAATTATATGTTTAAGTGTTGTTGAAATTTTTTGATAATAAATCCACCTTTTTAGTTATGTATCGTATATAAGTAATAGTAGTGCATGGTTAATATAAAATGATCAGTAATTGTTAAAGTTAAAATTACCCCAAAACTTAAGATCCCACAAAACCAATATACGAGGCTGTTATAATTGGGAGAATCAATAATCTTAATAAAAACATACCTCGCCCGTCGATTGAATATCGACTGCTGGTTAATTGAAGTTGTGTCCTCCAGAGCCAAGGTTAGTTCTGGAACTGTAAAATTGACTGACTTCCAGGAAAATATTTTCCTGCAAGATATACGTTTATTAGTTTCTTGTATACATAGACCTAAACATGGCCAATTTAATGTTTAGGGGGAAAAACCAATTTAATACGATAATTTTTTTAATTTAGCCATTGTTTACTTAAACTAAGAATTTATCCTTGATATAGCAATTTTACCTTCTGAAGACCTAGGTGGAATAAATGAAGAAAAAATTGTAGACGATGATGTCCCTAATGGGAAGAACATCAACAATGAATTGCCACACGATGTTACAGGAACTCTGGAAATTCGTGTCAATGCGGATGGTGATTAGGACGAAGACGATTTAATTCTTCCAAACTGTACAGTTAAAAACAAACGAATACGACTAGATAATACCATGAGTTCTCATTCAGAAGTAATACAATTAAAAAAAAAAAATTATTGGTTGAAAAATCGCCCGTTTACCTATTCCACAAATTTTTTGATGATAACGTATATAATTTGGTCCTAAACCAACTAAACCTTTATGCTAGTCAACAGAATGTTATAATCCTCAGGTTGACTCTACCATACTTGAAACGCTTTCTGGGAATTTTATTATATTCTGGTCACCACCCTGTACCCCAGGAACATCTATATTGTTCAGTGTCAATCGTCTATGCTTTTAAAATAATCCGAAATACAATGCGCCGTAACATGTTTTATATAATAAAATCAAACTTTCAGTTAGCAAACAATGATCAAATAGATACTTTAGACAAATTTTATAAAATGCCAGCTTACATGAGTTAGATAACAAATAACTGTTCGAAGTGTGGCATTTTTTCACACAACTTGTCAATAGACGAATCAATGTGGCCAGATTTGGTTACAAAATTTGTTGTATGGCATCTTCAGCGGGATTTGTCTATAATTTTTTTCCATATGCTGGTAAGAATCTTGCTGATATGTGATTCCAACAGAACGTTGCCATATGCCACACAGCGCGGGACACAATTAATTTACTCAAAGAAATATTTGATGAAAGATTAATTTCAGGTAATGGTCCTGTTAATTGGCCACCGATATCGTGTGATCTAATCTAACTCCATAAGATAATTTTCTTTGCGGATATGTTAAGTCACTTGTCTACGCCAATAAACCAGACACGATTGAACACTTGGAAACAACAGTCGGCGAGTAAATTGTATAGACGCGGCCGTTTTTGATGCCTGGTGCCTACATAAACTAGTATCAGACAAACCAAAGCCGCTATTGGAATTCCATCATAAAATAACTTTGGCATTGCTATGTGACTCCAGTCGATGTCAACTTCTTCAACCCAGAAATAATCGGACGTATACGAGAAAAGGCCATAAATAAAAATCTTAGGCTATCAAATCAGTGTCACGATATTATTAAAATAGAAAATAGCAAGCAAAAGCGCTGTTGTGTCTGTAAAAGAAACTCGACTTTTAAATGTACACGATGGCCCAATAATGGTGTTGAAATTCCATTGCACTTGAAATGTTCTCCGGAATTTCACATCAGAAAGTAAAACGGTTTTGAAATTTTAAAATATGCTGAATTGTTTTTCATGTTAAATTTTTATTTTATAATTTTTTTTTAAATATGTTACAGTGTTTCAACAGTTTTTCCAATTTTGGAACATTCCATATCTCCTAAACTAAGTATCAAAATTAGATGAAATCATTAGATCAAATCATGTTTAGATGACCAATATACAGTATTTTAAATTTGAGACAATAATTGTCACAATTGTTCAGGTGGTTCTATGTGTATGTAGTATAAAATGGGTATGTATGTGTATGTAGTATAACATTTTCTCGGATTTTAGCATATAGATTTGATTGTATATAGAATGTCCACGGTGGCAATTAGTTAATCTAGATATACTGTAGACACCTCTTTGCCTAAGCGTTTACAGTTCTACATACACGTATCTAATTCAAAAACACTGAACGGAACCAGTTTTATTACAATATCAAAAATATCACAGGTGCGTACATCTACTTCAAATGAAACTGCACCACTATAGAGATTTTTGAATTCTTTGTTTGAAGAACTGATGGTCAACTTGCGATGGTAGGAACGATATGTAATCGAATTCAATCAATTCAAAGTGATCGAATTCGACGAATATATTCCATTTCGTCGTATTTTACCGAATAGTAAAGCTATAACCAGCGAGTCTGTAAGAGTCAGTAACGAAACCTTACAGAATTTAACGAGAATGTTTTGTTACTGATTATTTGACCAGAGAATCTGTAACACTATTATAATTGTCAATTGAATTTTTAAATGTCAATCTGCAAAATTAGAAATTACCACACCACGATTTCCGTCAAAAATGAATCTATTTGAGAAAATTGAACAGCTTCTTACCCTATTTAAAAGACGAAGGGACAAAAATAAAAAAACGGATTTGTGTGGTACGAAAATTAAATCGCACAAGAGATAGATTCAAATATTACAAGATATTTACATTTAACTAAATACAATAAATGTATCTACGAGTATTTAGCGGTATATGTACATAATTTATTTTAGGTAACGATTTTAGAAATGATGAATTGTCAACAGTAATTTTTTATCCAAACTCGCATGACATGTGACGTTTTCAACATGCTGTTGGACCTTGTGCGGCCACAAATGTTGGTGAACAATCGGAATCTATTGATCTGAAAAGAGCTGATAAAAATGTACATAAAATATTATTTAAATTATTAAAGTATAAATAATATTTGTACACGTAAATTATAAAAATTTAACACATACCATCATACCGTCATTTCAAATATAAAATTTTGACGTTTCCTTCAGTTTGAGCGATAATTTTCGCTCTTGTTACGGATTGCTAAATGACAATTCAAATTTAACGAAACTGAACGAAAAGTACTTTGAGTTTCGCTGGTCACTAATGTCAATAAACATACATTTTTCAGATGTCGCTTTGTTACTTAAATTTCTTACAGACTCGCTGGTTATAGCTTAAGTCATAGGCTACGGGCCAATAGTGGGGTAAAAGTCAATTATAAGTAAATTATTTTTGCTAAATTCATTTATTTTTCAAAAACTCTATGGCAAACTGATCAAAAAATCTGTTCTACATCCGATTTTTACCAAAGTAAACGATTTACCCGACTATTGGCCCGCAACCATAGTTATTGAATCCGATGGCCATACTTGATCAGCTTTTGTTGATGCGTATGAACAAACAAAAATTTCGAAAAATGAGCTATCCACTCAAAAAATATTGGTCAACTAACAGTATCTTCCGCGAATGTGGCAAACATTGCCTGTTAGCTTATGAAATGTTCTCTCAAACGACACTGACAACTTATGAATGCGAACAAAAATTTCGAAAAATTGTATGATCCACTCATTGGTCTGTTCACATCTACATTGCTCGTCAAAAAATTCCTTACACTTGAATTATTAATGCATAAAAACGCCAGAACCCACGTTGCAAACGTTTTCAATAAATATTTGGATGAGGTGGGAATTGATCGAATTGTTTGGCTCGCTCGCAACCCTGACCTTAATCCCTTTGAGATCGTGTGGGATATGCTAGAGCGTCGTTTAAGGCAAAGGGAAGTTGTTCTAGAAAACTCTCTTCTCTTATTCTGAGTATGGTCGAATACATATCTCTCGCTCTCTTACATTATTCTTGTTACTTTTTTTATTCTATCTATAGTTCCCGCTTTAGGTGGAGTGCTGCCAGATTATTTTTTATAAAATCTTTTAATTTGACTAAAAAAATCTTTTTTTCGACCCAAAAATCTTTTTGAATGTTTTATGTGTTTTTTAATATTTATTTGTTTAATTTTATAATCCTATGGCCCGTTGCACACTTGAGTTATGTTTTTAGACTGATGTAAGCTATACAGCTTCCCGTTTTTGTTTCCAAAACTCAAATAAGAGAACTGGGACATAATGTGAGAAATATTTAACATTTTTTTGCCTTTAAACTAACCGAAGTATTTAACTCCTTACGTTTCATTTTCGAGATAAAGTGGAAATTACGATTTTTTTCTAACCAGCACGTACAAATGTACTCTTGTAAGTCACTACAGTATATGCAAGATAGATTAATGGCATGTTGCACATAAAAAAGACTAACGGATCGGTCCCATTTGAAACGCGATATTTTAAAACTCGAATTATCAAAACGCGATATTTTAAAATGCGATATTTCAAAACACGATATAGAGTACAAAACGCGATATGGTACAAAACGCGATATTTCAAAACGTGATATTTCAAAACGTGATACGGTACAAAACGCGATATGGTACAAAACGCGATATTTCAAAACGCGATATTTCAAAACGCGATATTTCAAAACACGATATGGTACAAAACGCGATATGGTACAAAACGGGAATTTAGAATCGGGTTATATCAGTCGGTTGAAGGGGTAATTTAATTTCAGTTTATAGGAATTTAAAAATCGATAGGAGAGAGAGTATATAGGATCGCGATAAATCGTGTCGCTACGCTCCCGTCGCTTCGCAATGCACATTCTGTAACATAACGCGTTTTGAAATATCGCGTTTTTGTCCATATCGCGTTTTGTACCATATCGCGTTTTGAAATATCGCATTTTGAAAAATTGCGTTTTGTACCATAACTCGTTTTGTCATATCTCGTTTCGAAATATCGCGTTTTAAAATATTGCGTTTCGAGCGGATTTGGTTTAAACTAAAAACAATAACTTTAACTAATTGTATTTTATAAATATGGCTGCGGGCCAATTGTCGGGTAAATCGTTTACTATGGTAAAAATCGGATTTAGAACAGATTTTTCGATCAGTTTGCCATAGAGTTTTTGAAAAATAAATGAATTTACCGGAAAATTTACTTAAAATTGACTTTTACCCGATTATTGGCCCGCAGCCTATGATTACAATTTTGCCAGTAATTTTTAAGAGCCTTTGTTCTAGACGGTTTGGTGGTCCAAATTAAAAAGAAAGCTTTTTTTTATGAAACAATGGTTTTAGGATCAATTTAGTTTATCTAACTGCCGATAGTTGCTACTCATTGCTGATTCTACCAAAGTCTAGCATTAACTTAGCATTGACTTCTACCAAAGTCTAGCATTAACTTAGTTGGAAATTTGTCAATTTTTATGAAAGACATATACATTTAAAAAAAAGTTGTTTGCCGATTTTCTGTTGGAATGTTGACTAAACGACAAGTTTATGACATGCCAGATTATTAGTTTCTTAAATGACTCATATGCCGTTGTTCTTTAAGCGAAAAATGTATGACATGTCTTCGACGTTTCTCATTATATCAAATAATTTTTAAAATAGCTTAGATAAACAACCGAGAGAGATAAAAAATTAGATTCAATTCCCTGTTCAATCCTCTCCTCCTGCCGGAAAGATGATTCTAATATTGTTTAACCCTTTCCTGACCCGCACACACAATTGTGTATGTAAACGACAACCTAATATGTCAAACATAGAATTAGGTGACAATTGAAGACCAGCATACACAATTGTGTAAACCATTTAATTTTGTTTTCGTCCGAAAAATAACAGTAACTATAATAATGATAAAATAATTAATATGTTATCAAAAACTAAGTATTAATATGTTATATAATTAATTTGTTATCAAATTATTATGCTTTTTTCAAAAAGAATTCCGATTTAATTAAGATCCGTTAAAATACGGAAGACATTACAACGTGTGATTATTTACATACACATTTGTGTATGGCGAACTTAACTTGAACTAAAAAAAAATTTTTTTTGAACTCGAAAGGGTTAAGTTAACAGCCCAATATTAAATAAATTATTTATTTTTAGTAAATTGTGATTATTATTCATTTAAATAAAATGTTCTCATTTTTATGCTAATTTTCTATACATATACGGGTTTATGGTTTTGACTGCCGCTGATGAGTCATTAGTGTGTCGTCATTAACTTTCCTGATGGGACCTTTCTACATTGTAGAATTGGAAAAACAATCAGTGTAGAATTATGAGCTCAGTTCAGCAGAAATTTAAATCAGTATAGTGGAGAGGGGCTGAGTCAACGTCGACTCAGCCCGCTCACTACTAAAACCAGAGTTTTTTTTTTACTGTAGAAAGTAGGAGCTATTTACGGCTTGCAATTAAAGATAACTTTTTTTGCAATTAAAGATTTTTGTGCTCACCCTTAAAACCAAAACCAATCGCTTAATTAATATGCGAAAAATGTTGTTAACTTGCACGTATAAATTAAAAATTCTTTTAAAATGGCAAAAATTAAATATTTCTAGACATAGAACTATCCTGAAATTGATTCAAATCACAGTAGACACTTCAACGAACCCAACGATATATGACAAGTGCTCGTCGCCTTAACGTTTGTGGTTTCGTGCAGACCAAAAGTCTAAAGATTCTCTGTAGCTCAGACGGAATGACTGATTGGGATGAAACTTAATACTGAAGCTATTCTCATAAATAGGAGATCCGAATGATTTTTGACAAGAAAAGTATATCATTTACAAGAAAAACAAATAATATCGACAATATCGGCCTAGACCCGGTTTTCCAAAATTTATGCGGAAATGACGATTTGTGATAAAAACCTTTTGTTCAGCAAAAAGTCAGTCCCTGTACAGCCTATATGGATTAATTGATCGGGATGACACTTCAAACTTAAGCTTTTTATTTTATTCAAACATTTGAAAAGTGTATAGCATTTCCAAAAAATGTTTAAACAATATTATTTATGAAATTTTCTGGAAATTTATTTATTTATTTATTCATTGGCATAACAATTTTGGTAAACGAAAAGCGCATATGAAAGTATTGTAAATGAACACAGCAAACAAATACTTCATTTGATCGGTAGAAGTAGGAAAAAATATTGTCCCAACAAATACAGATTCATTAATTTTAGAAAAATCCCTAAAGCTGAAACTTTTAGGTTTAGGTCGAGAGTAATAATTAACAGAAAAAACAAGGAGATCATGATGAGAGCCAATAAAAATTGATTAAAAAAGCAAATGGAATTATCAGCAGAAGCGACAACGTGACCAATGAGTGAATAAGAACCGCCGCTTGCGGTAGGGTAAGAGTAAGTGGGCGCTTCAGTAAGATAAATCATATGTATTTATATGAAATGGCGAGTTTTAATCAAAACAAAATTTATTTTACCCAAATTCGGCATTTCTACAGTCCAAGCGTATTGAATATTCGGAACAAAGCTTCATAGTGTTTAAACTTTTTTCATTAAACGACAAAGAATTAAAAGATTTACATAATTTAAAAAAATTAAATTTTCAACTATCAACAAGGGCTGATACAACTATGACCCCCTGTCGAAGTGCACAACTCGTGGGCCAACCCATCTTCCATGCCAGTACTATAGGCTGACATAGAGCTAGGCAATGTGCAAATGGTTCTACGTAAATCGGACCTATAGCCGTACGTCCTCGATTTGGCAAGCAATATGCGTAAGGTACGATGTTAAAAGTGCACCGCGAAAGAGTTGGGAGTGCTTAGGCCTCAACACAGATTGCATAGAATAAAAAATAAAATAAGGACTGATCTATGAAATTGAAACTCATTGAGGCCATCATATCATTTATTATAACCAAATACGTGGTATAATCTGGTTGCGGTTGTTAATAAAAGAAACAAAGGATTTTTTTTAAAGAACTGACCACGTGTAATAAGGCGGTTTGTGAGGGATTAAGAAAATAATGCTGCCTGATTGATCTTCAATGTCCGTTTAATTAAACATCCGAAATTTTACCTGGGTCGTACTAATATTAGTAATTTATCAATTAATATTTCATCGTGATTTTCTTATTTTATCGTTTAATCGATAATGCAATCTCTTATTTGTGCTAAAATAATGCACACCCTGTTTCAACTAAGACGGATTTGTTCAACAAAATCAGAGTTTAATATTTTTTGATACAAAACCTTTTGCGAGTATTAATTATGCCATTTCAAATAACATTTCTTACTTCTTGTCCATTACATCTTTACAGATACGGTTCTTGAAACGTAACGAGCGTATAGAACATTTTCAATTGATAATAATACTCGTACTTCGTTTGCGAATCTAAATATTTATGATCATCCGATTTTAACTTTTATTTTATTGTACTCTCTACTTGTCATTTTATATGATTATAAAAATGTACGTCCGAGATATATTCATTGATATAATGGATACGTTTGTCGAAAAGAAACCGTTTCTATGCTTCTAATAGATATATTTTTATCCATGCAGCATCCATGTAACAATGGAATTTGATTATATAGGATATGTATTAAATATTTGAATGATGTATAGAAAATTCTCATTTCCAGATGTGTTTCATTCAGTGGCCTAGAAAATAGACACATAAATTATATGTTATAGAATTTCTAGATATATTTAAAATCGTAAAAAATTTGCAGCTAAATTTAAACAAGTAATTTTGTTGAAAGTTATAACTTTAAAGCTTTTAGTTACTTGTGCAATTTAGCTAATTGGCTTTATATATAAACTTTTGTTGGGGGAGGAAATATAACTTTTTAATGTATATATGAATACAATGATGAATGGAAAGCTAAACTTGTAATCAGCTTTATTTTGTTAAATATTTTGTTTGTATTTTAATGGCAACGAAACATTAAAAATTGTATTAAATCGTTTCTAAAGTGTTTTATCTTCTTAGAAATAATAAATAACAGGGAAAAGCTCAGGAAATCCTCTGGAAACGTACACAATTTTATTTTGTTTTGCCTGTGTTAAAGATAATATGTAATAATAATAATAATCCAATCAGTAAATATACAAAGCAAATATTTAAAATTCACCTTTTTATCTAACGTATATCTATAAAGGTTATACGTAACAATATGAAAAATTATGTTGTTCCTTAAACTCCCATATACAAGAGATTATAATGTCCTGCTGTACAAAACAAAATATATACAAATTTTTCTATTCAGTACAGAGATAAGCTCACAACTCAAATTTAATTTAAAGTCGACCAATCGATAAAACTACCAGTATACTTTTATATACTGTTGCTTCGCCTTTCGTCTCGCATATAAATGAGAGGAGTATAATCCGTTCTCTGTATTGCAAATTTTCTTCTGCAACTTTAAGTTGAAAGTTAAATGAGATTTTCACTTTTTTCCATTTTGGTTTTTCCATAAACTTTCATTCAATGAACCGAATTTTGTGTACACGAACAAAAAAGGATTATTGTGTTTACCATAAAAATAAAAATGAAAAGTTTGATCCAAATTTGAAATAAATAAATATATAAAATATATTATGCGATGTACGTTAAGTTCAAAGCGTATATAGGCTTTCATTAAATTACCCAGAGCTTTTTTATAATAAAAATGTGCTTTACACAAATTTTTCGGTTTTATGTAAAATTCGATATATTTTTGATGATTCTCAAAAGTGGATATAAAATATAATACTGCGTACAGCACAAATGATTATTATTATTTTGAAAAATGTTGGTTTGCTACATGCACACAAGATTTACATACGAGATAAAAAAAAAAATTTATGCGATATCAGTCAATCAGTCAATTCATTTTTTATTCAGAATAAATCGAAATGGATAGAATCAATGATAAATTATTCATTGTGAAATGCTTCTTTTATGTTATACGAGAATAAATATTGTGGTATATACGAATGAAATACTGGGGAGTGAGAAAAAACTTAGTTACGGACGAATATTAATTAATCTTTTAAAATATATATGTAACGAGTACGTAGGTAGCAAACCCATTAGACGTATTAATGAGTATTAGTGATAGATTTTTTAATTAAATATGCGCTAGAATAGGAAGACAAATGATTTCTGTAAGACTTAGTAATTGGATATAGACATAGAGATAAACAGATAAATTTGTTTCAATTACTCATTGTGCTATAATAACAATTTCGGTTTATAAGAACTTTTCACCAAAAAATTGGTAAAATGAATTAAAATATTTAATAGTATATTTTCAACGAGCATGTAATGATGGCTGTTATTCACGAGGATGAAGTCATTATATGCAAGTAGAATACTATATTTTGTCCAAGATAACTATTTATGATATCTTAACATTTTGATTCATGTTAACGGCTCAATTTATTTATTTTCATATTTGGAAAAATGTTTATCTCGTAGGTAGTTTTTTCTCAAAAACTAAAATTATACGCTTTCATTGATTCGCGTGAAGTTTGTCCTAAACTGTCCTAAAAAAAAAAAAAAAAAAAATAGGATTTTTTAGGGCAAATTTCACTATATTGTTGTCTAAGTTTGTCCTAAATCCTAAAAACAATTAAACGTGTTAGTAAATATAATATAATAAAATCGAATATACCGATTAAACCATTAATTGATTCGTTTTTAAGTACTAAAGTAGATTAAACTTACTACAAATTTAATAATACCTAAAATTCTGGGAAGCAAATAGAAAATGAACACAAAAATTAAATAAATATTAATGAAATACTTATTAAGTTTAATAATATCTATTCCCAGTCAAGTTAAGACAAAATTAGACTTTTGGTGTCAGGACAGCCAAATTTGACTTAAAGTACTACAAATCAAACGTACATTTTTCTGAATTTCTCCGGGAATCTCCTGTTAACCAGTACTTTTTGTGTCAAAATCCCCAATTTAAACAAAAAACACGTGTTTTTCTATTAGATAGGACCTAATAGCATGTCACTAGGCCACTTTGCGTGTTGGCTAACAGAAGATTCCCGGAAAAATTCAGAAAATTGTACGTTCGATTTGTAGCACTCCACTTCAGATTTGGCTGTCCCAAACACTCTATAAACTCCCAATTTGATCAAAACAAACGTATTTTTCTATTAAATAGAACCTAATAGCATCTCACTATATAGGTCAGTTAGAATGCTAGTTTATAAGAAAATTCCGGAAAAATTCAGAAAAATTTACAGTTTTGTTAAAAAATATTTTTATACAACTATTTATTCTAAAATTCGTTCTATCGAGACATTATACAAACACATCTACACATATTTTATTGTTGTTTCTTTTTAGGACAGATTTACGACAAACTCCACCAACGTTTTCATTGAGAACATATTTTATTTTCTGTTTAATTTGACATTCTAGGAGCCTTAGTGTAAAACGCTCACAAAACAGCAATACAAGGTGTAACAGAATTGTAAACTGTTACAACGAATTAAATAAAGTGCATATAACATGGTTTTCCGGTATAAATCTTATACTGCGGCTGCCATGTGACGAATGTCAAAATATTCAACTCTGGTTGGCTACTAGCTCTCGCCACACGTCGCACGTCTCATATGTAAATCAACTTTAAGAAGTGATATACTACAGTGTGATACAAGCTACAATATTACATGCAACATACTATAGCAAAAATTATACTATAGTGAATTTCCCTGCAAGTTATACCAACAAACACTATACTTTTGTAATGAATTCTAGGCGTAAGTGTAGGTGACGTATACATCGCGGAAATAGGATAAGACGAAATTTTTTTAAAAAGTTTTCTTTGTATGATTGTGTATCTATCGTTTTCAAGAGGTATGCAAGCCAAAAAATCACCGCATTTTCCAGGAAAATTTTCTATTTTTCCAAAAATGATTTTTGTTTTTTTTTTCATTCAAAAATGAAAATAGTACAGTTTTTGATTTATTAAATCTTAATTTTAATTATAAAAATTACATTTGAGTTATTTTAATTCGTCTTATACATTAGAGGATGGGGCTGCCTCCCCAAACCCCCGCTTTTTCAGAAAAAATTAAAGCTCAAATGCTAAAATTGTAAAGTTTTTGACAAATGTGTATGTTTTTATGTAGGTATATGATATACTAAAATTGAAAGCTCCTCTAAGCCGCTTAGCATTCATCTCTTCCGCGCAAGGATAACACCTAAGCGCCAAATTTTTCGAAATTTGTTTGGTTATTCACTTACTAAAATTGGGAATGCTATTCTTGAAAAATCTAATAATGTTTCCGAAACTTTTGGCTTGCACTTCCTAAAAACGATAGATATACACAATCAAAATCTTTTAAAAAATTTTCATTATCCAATTTCCGCGATGTGACCGTGCAACTTATGTTCCATACGATGCACACTAGATTAGCCTCTCGTGCAAACAGTCTAGGACTGCACCTCCATACTACATGAAAATTCAAATGATTTTCCTGTCAGTAAATTCATAATACCACAAATCTAGTGTAAAATCGAATCAAAATGCAGCAAAACAGCTTTAATGCAATAAATAATTTAAAATTATTAACTACAATAATTTAGTGAATATTAACACCATAATAATTACAAACACCCGAAATACAAAGGCAAATTTCGAACAAATTCAAGAAACATTTACCATACCACTGATGCTTTAAATGCTCAGATCAAATTATCAAAAAAAAAAAAAAAAAAAAATCAGATAGCGATTTGACAAATTGGAAAACCGTGCGATTTCCATGACAGCCTCAACAACGCTAACCACTCCAAAAAATGAAGAGGATTGCAATATTTCTCATGGGAGCACAACGTTGAAAATATATTGCAAGACTACGACATCCTGCAAAATAAACCAATATACCGGGCTATACTTCAGCATATTCGCCAAAATATTCCAGGTAATGCCGACTTAGCGTTGATTTAGTATAACTTTTTCAGCGAGGAATGGGCGACAATTAAAAAATGCCTGTCCTTACATTACGTCGATAAAAGAGATCTCCGCATATTGGAACACCAGCAGGGTAGACTATCGCAAAAACACATGACGCTAGAAGAGCACTATGCCAATGTAAATCACCTGTTCTCATTGATAGATAATAAAATCAAGACAGAAGACTACACTTTGGAGGCAATCAACCTTTTGGTCGAAACGTATCGTAAGATGCTGATCATATAGAAACAAGCCACATAACTCGGGGCGTATGCATCACGCCTAGAAATTTTGAACCGGAATTTCAGGAACATATGGCCATTCACAGAAAAAATATCAACAAAGTTGTAACGGCTCCGATAAACCAAATTTCAAATACACACGCAGTACCATCACCCAAAAATAATGACGCGTCATCACTTCAATGGAGAAAAATGGCATACAACATTCAATATCTATCAAACGCGACAAATTATATTAACCATCCCATTTAGGATAATCCGGTAGCAAAACGAGAACCGAAAGTCGACTATTATAACCATTTGGCATACGACAACACCGAAAACGAGATACCCAATCATGCTTTCCATGAAGCGTACCATACCTACAGTACCGGCTTAAAAACGGAAATATACTTAAGTTCCTCACCCACATTGAAGCCAAAAACAACTTTATAAAATTCGAGTTAGCCGTTAGTGCAAAGCCAAACGAGAATCAATTCCAAGTCTGTTCAGCGGAAGGTGACGTCAAAATGAGCCACACAATTAGTGGACCATTCTTGAAATCGTTTGCTGGCATCATAAGAGATGACAAATTGAATGAACTCGGAGCACTTACTGATCGAAAACACAATGAGTTCCATTACAAAAAAAGCTTCATGCCAAGGTACCAATAAAGTAGCTGACGCTCTGCCAAGACTGAAACTCGAAGCGGACACATTGTCTATCACTGGAATTATCCACGGTCCCAGAAGAGGATTCTACCAACTTAATTCGATATTGTTACGCACTCATCAATGTCTTCAGGAGCCAACTGATCTTTCAGAAAGGTCAGGACATTTATGCCCATGAAGAGCCCTATCACTCTTACCACCAATGGTATACTCAGCTTAAGGAAGCATAAAGGAAGTACACTAGCGGGCAAGCAGAAATCACATGGAAAACCGAAAGCAAATTTTGTAACACTACTATTTTTCAAGGATGGCCAGTTTGATCAAATACATTCAAACCTGCTATACCTGCAACATAAATAAATACGATCGACATCCTCATAGTGTTGTTCTCCAAAAAACACCTATTCCAACATACCCTGCGGAAATTCTTTATTTGGACATATTGGAAATCAAAAATTACAGAGAGTTCGTTCTACCATATTGGAAATAGTTCGATGCCTCCAGAACGAGTACATGGAATTGTCTACAAAAGAACTCATCAACATAGCTGTGGACCGCCTTAATGACTTTATACTGTCGGTTACGCAACGAAAACCAAAATGAAATCTTTTTCGGAAGAGCGCAGAGAACCATGAAGATGAAGACAGAATATAACAGAATGAGAAATTCTACATTGTATGAAATTTTGAATTACCAAGCCACATTAAATTAAGCCATTTCTTAACAATGTGTATTTTATATTTCATCCAAAAAAAAAAAACGCCGTTTTCATAATAAAAAAATATTATACTCCCATCCTTTGATTTACACGGTAAATTTTTACACGAGTTCGCTTTTACACGATTTGAAAAAACATAAAAAAATGTATATTTTAAGTTTTTATTTGTCATTTCTAATTTAATTATATTTACACGGTATTCTGCGGAATCAATCTACCATGTTGGGTGTGTTGGTAATCTACAATACGTGTACATAAGAATCAAATTAAATAAAATGTAATGTAATACGAGTATAAGATGGATGCACAAAAAATTAAATCCATTTTTATTAAATTCCAAAATTAAATCAGCATACCAAATATGACAGTAATATGTTAAGAAATGTCGTAGTTCCAACTAGTATTGCCAAAAACTAGTTCTGCATTTAAGATTTATGTGAATATCCCAATCCAGCTCTTATATTAATACAGGGTTATCCAATTCGAGGTTGATAAAGTAGAAATCTGTATACCGACATCTGTCAAAGATAATCGTCAAGTACGCTGTCATTTATTTAGTTGACATTCTGCCATTTAAGAATATGGAGCATTTAACAATCGACCAACGCGTTAAAATTATTAAATCTGCTGATGCTGATTTTTCGAACAAAATTTTCTTCAGTGATGAAGCTCATTTTTCGCTTGGTGGATACGTTAATAAGCAAAACTGTAGAATTTGGGGCTCAGAAAATCCACAATTGATTGTAGAGAAGCCATTACACCCGGAAAAAGTCACTGTTTGGTGCGCATTGTGGTCTGGTGGTGTGATTGGGCCGTATTTTTTTGAGAACAACCATGGACGAACCGTTACCGTCAATTCTGAGCGCTATGGCCGCATGTTAACCGATTATTTTTTTACGAAAATCGAAGATTATGATCTTGACGATATGTGGTTCCAGCAGGATGGAGCAACCAGTCACGTAACACGAGCAAATCGAGATCTTTTGCAAGAGAAATTTCCTGGACGTTTGATTTCGCGATTGGCTGATGTCAATTGGCCTCCAAGATCCTGTGATTTAACGCCTTTGGATTTCTTTTTGTGGGGCTACGCGAAAGATCGTGTTTACGCAAACAATCCTCAAACTCTTGACGAATTGAAAACTAATATTCGTAAGGTAATGGCCGAGATACCGCCCGAAATGTGCCGAAAAGTCATTGAAAATTACCTCCAAAGAATCAAGGTCTGTAAGAAGTCCCGTGGAGGACATTTGAATGATATCTTGTTTAACTAAAAATGGCAAGGATCAATCTGTAAAATGAAATAAAAATTACAATACATTCCGAATATTTTGTGTGTTTTTTTTAAGTTTACTTTATCAAGCTTGAATTGGATAACCCTTTACGTTAAGATATGGCCTAGTTCCAAACATTATGGACGAATTCCTTGTACATAATAATCCTAATCTAGTTGTACATAATAACCATAAGTGGTCTTAAAATTTCGAATTACATTCAGTATGAAGAAGAAATGGCCTAGTTCAATTAAAGAATGCTAAATTCATTAAATGCGTTCAAAATTCATTTTAGAATTTTAATCTAGTCCGATATATCAAATATGACCATTATTGGTTAAGAAATCGCAAAGATACATCTAACATGGCGCCAAAATCCAAAACTTCGGCCTAAACGGATGTAAGATTTCCAACCTTGCTCTAAAATCTAAATTCGACCATGATTGGTTAAGAAATGGTCCAATTACATTAAGAATGGTCTAATTCCAGAAATGTATGTTAAATTCACGTTAAAATCAAAATCCAGATGTACATAACAAGTTTGACCATAATTTGTTAATAAATGGCCTAGTTACGTTTATCTTGTCGAATTCCGGAACTTTATTCAAAATTCAACTCACAATCCAAAGCCAGTTTTGGTTATATCAAATTTAAGGTTAAATAAAATATTTTAATGTCTTAAAAAAATTCCGGTTTTTTAAGATTTCATCAAAATCGGGATTTTAACAAGCGGGATATTCAAAAGCGGGATTTTGAAAAGCGGTATTTTTAAAAATTCGGAATTTTGATAATTCGGGATTTTGAAATTCGGACTTTCGGAAAACTTAATGTGGTTCACCTCTAATTTAAATAGACAAAAAAAAATCTAGTAAAGTACCTTTAAACTCTACAAGTATTAGTAATTTGTTACCCAACGAAATTTAATAGGTAATTAATTTGTGTACGAATATATACGTGTTGAGATGAATTTTCAATTAAATGGAATTCTCGAGTTGTTTTTTATTTTTTGGCTTCAGCGTGGTAAGTTGTTATAAATTATTTGTGATATTTCGTTAATTCGAAATTTTTAAGAATTAAATTTACTGGCAAAGAGAAATAGTTATAAAATATATATCTGCCCTAATTTACATAAATACATGCAATTCTTTGAGATGTTCGCATGCATAAAAATTATAAAACGTAAACTTCACCTTTAATAAATCCTACCTACAGTATTCAACATCAACTTCTGTATTATTTTATCATTTTCACATACACATTTGAAGAGCATAAGCTTAGTGTTTTATTATCTTCAATTTTAAACAAAATCCTAGATATAAGCGTTAAGCTTATAAGGATAAAAATAATATTGCAAACAACGTGCAAACATATCCACTCCACATACTCGTATATAGATAAAATTTGTTAAATATATAAAATTTATTGGCCGTGTTAAGAGACTTTAAAACCAATGCTATATTTATGTAGAGTGGGGGTTATAAAAACAAACAAAAGCTCGTAAATTTTAATAAAACTTGCATATAGCTGCAATATAAAGCAAACACAGCATGACATGTAACATTTTCTTATATTAGAACTGTTTTCCCATAGAATACGCTTATGTGTATATTTTTGTATTGAATATACTATATAATATATAAGACGACAATCTATAAAGCATTCCATATATAGCATAACTAATACATTTGGTTGTTTATTATAAAATGAAAATATAAAAGTAAAATTCAATATCCCAAAAACGACATGTTAAGAATTTACTTGCTGTTGCTGTTGTACGACACACTACACTCGTATATTGAAAATATTTAAAAAAGTGTTATTGAATTTTTGTATGTATAAGCATCAAAATCGAAATCCCTTTGAAACAACAATCTCTTGACATTATTTACCTTACACGAGTACATCTAATAAAATAAACGTATTGTGTTAAAATCCTTTTTACAATAGCACTGTACCGTAATTTAATTTCGATCTTTTGATTCTAAATAAAACAATCATTTATTTTAAACTTCAGCTATAGATTCTGTGTAGAAATGTTCAATTTGAATGAAAGGTATTTTACTTGTGATATTGATTGAAATATGTATGATTAACTTCTCTAATAAGACGATATATAGGAATGTTGTGCAATGAAGTGAAGATTAGAACGTTTTTGCTGTAAATGTACCACGATTAAATTAAAGTAAATATTAAGGCGACATAGCACCTTCAAATTTTCAAAAAATCGAAATTTTTTTTATGATAGAATATGTTAGAATGAACGTTTAAAAACATGATTTTAATGATAAAAACATGAAAATCTCAACAAAAAAAATCTCATTTTATTTATTGCGAAGCGCGCCAAAGTCGTTTTTTACGCGGTTATCTCGAAATGACGAACTTTAAATGCGGTTATCTCGAAATGACGTTTTTCAAGTTGGCGTGCAAGATTGAGAAAAAACTACTTATCCAATCGTTCTAAAATTTTAACACGTTGATCTACATATATTTCTGCTCAGAATGAACTACGGAAGGAAAAATCAGCTTTCAATTTTTTGAGCTACAACTAATTGGGGGGGGGGGGGTACAAAAAGCTGCATTTTCGAAAAAAATGCCGCCATTTTTTTATTTTTCAACCAATTTTTTTCTTTTAGTTCATTCCAAGGACGATTTAATGCTGAATAAAACCCCGTTTTTGTTTTTTTAATCAGACGTTTCTGAGAGTATTTATGATGCACGCCGCGAATTTTCTGTGTTTTTGGAAAACCCTTGTAGCAGACTTTGGACTAAAAAAAATCTAAAAAATTGTTTTTGTATTTTCAGTTAAATAAAATGACAATGGAAAGTTTCATTAAAAGATATCTCTTTTTTTCCATAAAAAAAAAATCTTTGAATTTTTTTTTTTTTTTTCAATTTTGAATGTGCTATGTCCCCTTAAATCGTACAAAACAGTAGTCTAAGCTCTTGAATAATTTAAGGGTACAATTAGAGATATGCATTTCGCGATTTTATTTCATCCTAGAGAAACCGAGAATTATGTTTGGTCCTTTCAGGAATTCTCGAGATTTCTCGAGATAAATTAAATATTTAATTTATTATTTCGGAATAAAGTGTTTCCTTCACTACATTTATGTAGTACAGTCATACAGAGAGCTTGTAATTATTTCAGTATTGTTGATCTGTGTCTCAATTGACTAAACACTAAACTAAATGAAAACAAGAAGTTCATGAACTATAAACGCTCGTGTCATTAAATTTTAATTTGTGTTATTCATGGTTAGTGCACCGTTTCATAGGCCAACTCCAGAAGCTTCAACTTTAATTCTAGTCTATTTAATTCAGTCGATTTGGGCATACTGATTAGTTATTTCTGATAATAAATTGATCATTAGAAGTTTAGATAAAAGAGTACCCATCGGAATAAAAAAAAGTTGTAACGTCTAATAAAAATGTTCACCAGTGCTTATCACAGATAAACTCTTAGATGAGGTTGAGACGGTAAGCACTTCCTAAAATAAGTAATGGGATGACATTTTCTGACGTTCACTGAGAGTTGATTCTTTGAGCAGAGCACCAGATTGCAAAGCAGTTCAGGTTGGTGATCAGTGTTTGATACGATTTTTTGATAAATTTTCGTATCGTCAGCTTACCCAGAGGCTGGACAGATTAAATTATATGTTTTCAAATGACTAACCTCGAGTACGCCGGAGGATGAGTTAAAAGGATCGGATGTGAATGATCTGAACGAGATAAGGTATAAGTTTGAACATGATGACGCCGTGAGAAACCCAAGGTTTTACTGAAATCTGTTACGACGACATCGACCTTTTTCACGCCTCCATATCAGAGAACCGAGATCTGCAGTGAAAGTGCACTGATCGTATTCGACACTCTCAAACAGCTTGGGAATGCAGTACATCCTCGCAATCGACATGTAATTAGTAATATCAGTCTTGCATCCTTTCGTTTGAGGGCGACTGTTTGAGTGCAAACTTTTGAGCAAATACAACAAACCTAATAATTAAAAAAAATAAAATTATGAGATACATTGTGCCCAATACATCGGTGAAAAAGTGTGATTCTAAATATTCGCACAAAACTTCGCACTCGAACAGTCGCCTTGAATGGGGATTATGAATGATATTTTACGCATGCTACAGGGAAAATTCGAAGAAATTGTGATTTTCTAAAAGTATTGTAAACGTCTGAACCATATGGTCACCCATTTTTTTGCAATTTTCGAAATATTTAAAATAATTCACGTCAGGCTCAGAATCACTGCTACAAAAATCAAGTTTAAAAAATTATTTAAACATGCAGTCCACGTAACCCGCTTATGCGTTATTTACGGGGAAAGAATGTAGCCCCATGCACTCGTCGTCTTGCTCAATAATATTTATCATCCCTTCAATTTAATACTTTTAGTTGGGAACACCCTGTAAATGCATTACAATTAAATTACCTCGACTATGTTTGTGTTTATTTTTGTGTTCTGCGCAACAGGTACACCAATTTACAATAACCCTATATAAGGCCTATTCTCGTTGTTGACACTCGATGTAAAATAAATGATAAACGTACAAAGGCCTTATTCCAGGTATTAAGCGACACTTTTAAATTAGCTGTTAAAGTTGAATAAGTACATAACATTTTCCGAGGTACACTAACCCTTTATAGGCTAACGTTCTGCAGTTCTTTCAAATTTAATGATTAAATTAATTATTCCCCGATTTTTCAGGGTGAAATATAACTTCACACCGAATTGTTAATTAAAAATTCAAATATCAACTGCTTCGCAGATAGAACTTGAACAAAATCGGCTATGGATTGGGTACAGAAACCTTTCCACCAATATCCAGCAGTTCACGATGAACGAAGAAAAATCCCAGTACTAACTAAAGTTAAGAAAGGCATTGCTCCAAATAGAGGTCCAATACCAACACCGTATTTTAAGCTAATCGGTTGTGGTTTTTTATTTCGAAAAAAGTTCAGGTCAAATAAAAAAAAAAATTAACTGGAAATCTCAGGATGAAAAAAAAATCATCCCTATAGGTTACATATGAATGGCGTGGCGTGTTAAGGTGGATTATTAGAAGAAATTAAACTTCAAACACGAACCGCAAGCAACAACAATTATTATAAAAATATAAATATGCTGTACACGACCGTCGACCGCCTATTTGAATATATATGAACAATTTAAATTAAATTTATGAATTTAATTAAAAAAAATGTTAATATTTTTTACCATTAAACATTTCATCACTTTAGTCAGTTATTATTTATTTATAAAAAAATATGTAATAAAATATTTCCATTTCCATCTCGAATATTATTCATAATGTAAAAAATCTGTATCTGTCATACATCAATTTAATTTATTTTAATATCTCACAGCTGGTGATGTATTAGTATATGACAGTGAAATCTGTGCAAATCGGGTGAGAACCAGTATTTCTTATGCCATCATTGATGTAGTAAAATCAAACGAAAAGATTTGACGTTATACTCGTATATCAATTTCAATAGTTTTATTATGGTAGCCGTATAAGACAACGTATTAATTAATAGCACGGACATAAGAAATTTATAAAAATAGTGATTAAGCAGATGAAAGTGTAAAAAACTAAAGAAAAAATATTTTGAAATGGTCGTCTCTCCTGTCGCCCACATCCATATATAAATTTGATTGAGAAAATTACGATTAGACATTTAAAAAAATTAAAAAAAGCAATAATTCTTACGTATACGATATGAATAAAAACACGATTCGAAAATATATATCATATGGGCGATAATAAGAAATACAACCGTATTGCTATTGAACACTGAAGAATATATGATTTATAAAATACCCGACGTATCGGCATTTTAAAATCGATACTTAGACTTCAAAATTCAGAACTTCAGAACTTGGATTTGTTCATAGTCTGTTGAGAAGTAGTCAGTTTGGTGGTTAGGTTGGAGTGCAGATAGAGGGATTACCGCAAGTCTCATATCCTGTGCCGTATGTAACTTTAGCAAATACTCACACCGCCTCCTAGCGGCGGTCACGGATAATTATACCCAGTTTAAGAAACAGATACCATTCTATAAAAGAAATCGCTACTGATTTCCATCCACCTAGTAGCGCTATTCTCAACTAATTTGGAGAATTAAAAATGGTCACAAACACCGCCGCATCTTAAGATGAAGTGCAGCATCATTTCAGAAACGAAAAATTTTAAGGCGTCTGGTGAGTTTGGGATCTACAACGAAATTCTCAGGAAGGGCAGCAGCTATCTATTTAACATATTTGAGCTGATTTGGCGATCCCAGACGAGTGGAAAATAACTCTTATTTCTTAAACCTAAAAAAGGAGACCGGCTGAATTGTAACAAGTATCGCAGAATAGCTTTGCAGACATTATGGACTGTATTGTCAAAGTTGGGCATTCCTTCAAAATTGATAACGATCTTCAAAGTATTAATGGATGTGAAATAATAATCCTGAAATAATATCAGGAGTGCAGCAAGGAGACTCAATAGTTCAAATTGTATTAAACTTTTCATTAGAATATGTCATTTGACAGATCAACAGAGCGGTGTGAAGCTGTTTATATTAAAAATTGAGCCAAATATTAGCCTACATGGACGACACATATGCATCGTGTGTCGCAACATCGTGTCTTTCAAAGAATTTCTACTCTCATTGGAAACAACAGTCCGACAAATATGGCACAATATCAATACGAACTGAAAACCAAATATATGGTTATTGTGAGAAGTCAGTCTCTGTAGAGTTCAGACATAACATCGCAGATTGCAGCAAGTTACCGAACATTATACACTAAAATTTACATTTTTAAGTCTCGTGATATATCCCTCGTAACAAAATTAAATGTCGATAAAGTGCTGATAAGACCAATAGTGACTTCTAGTAGCGAAGCGTATATATATATATATATGTTTATTAGTGGAAATTGGTGATTATGATGCTAGTAAGGGGTGGGGGGAGGGAGATGGGGGAGGGGGGAGTCTGTACCAGATGCATTTTAATTTCGGATTAGAAATGATTTGGACAATATCGATATAATCGGAACGATCAAATCACCAAGGCCTAGCTGGCTATAAAATAGCAGTCGGCAACAATGAAGACGGGATCTCGTTGTCGTCCCCATATTACGGATCAAGTTATCTGGAAGAGCGTGGAGTGGCCCAATTCTTGTTACGACTCTACGGTCCTAACATTACCCTCTTATAGTTTTTATTTTGAATTTTTGAAAATCAGTATAGTTGTTTGATTAATACTGATGGCATTGCCATCTGTTGTTGAATAGACGCTAAAGTTTGATTTTATGGAAATTAGCCTCCTTATCCACACGACGACTCGTGTGCTTTTATAATAAATTGAGAGCGAGACCAATGTGTACCTTGTGCCAATGTGTACCTTGTGTGTGTGACTGGTGAGATATAGAGGAGTATTTTTTTGTATATTTCTCGTTTTGGTGTGTGCGATTGATGCGCGGTAGGAATGGGTACTACCCTACCCGTAAAAACAAAACGAGAGGCAAAACGGAAAAATATTCTTCTAGAATGTTTTTAGTGGTGTGAGAATTTTTTGAGTTTGGCGTGCCATTATTAGTAAATAAAAATAAAATTTATAGTTTATTGGAATTTTTTTTGGCACGCGAATAAGTTTCAAGTTTTGAATTTCATAATTATAATAAAGCTTAAAGTAAAACTAAAAACTATTGAGCTTAAGTCTAAGTCTAAAAATATTAAATAATGGGCGGAAATACGTCCAACAACATTTTCTACGGTTAAAGGCGGGAAGACGCCCAACAAAATATCATCGAACCAAGGCGGGAAGACGCCCAACGCATTTCGGCATAACGGACGCCACCCTAAAAATCGATCTCAATTCGGCCAAGCGGCTTAAAAGTACTGATTTTTTGTAATTTTTTTTATTAATTATTTTCATGTTTTTTTACATTTTATATTTCTTAATTTCAGTTTTTTATTTGATTCTGCTCTACGGTGTAGGCCTGGAACACTCAAGCCTCAATTGAGGCTTCTACGCGTTTAGATAAAATCTGCGCTATGGCGTGAGAGAGGACTCTACGTGTTTAGATAAAATCTGCGCTATGGTTGTTGAACCATTCCGTAACATCCTTTGATGGGATATAACGCCACCGAGAGAAGAAATAGTTAAATTTCCCTGAGTCAAATTCCAAAATTTGTAGTAGTATTCTAACCAATTTATAACCAAATTCTGATCAAAATCAATATAGGTCATTTTACAAAGCCATATTTCAGAACTTCTCTACATACAGCGAATTTGACCATATTCGGTTAAGAAATATTCGAATTGCTCTTAGAAAGACCAAATTTCCGACAAATTTGCGGACCTTCCCTAAAATTTATTAAATAATTGTAATTCTGAATTAGACACCGATCTTAATTCTGTTAGGTGGGTTCAGGGCTGTCGCGAAAAACTGAAATGACACTTTTCAGTCCTATTCATTGTGGTATTGTTTAAATCACCGATCGTAATCAGATGGGGAAATTTAATTTGTTCATCTTTTCTGAAATTTAACTAAATAATTACATAGTTGGTTAAAAAAAAGTCTATAGTGACACCTGTTATTGCAAAACTCCCGTACTTCGTCTAAACTTCATGATAGGATCCGTTTCGAATTTGATCATAATTGGGACAAGAAAACCTGAATTGAACATAATTTTTGTAGAATTCTAACTGGAAAGCCATTACACATTCACTACAATTGTAGCACACAAATGTAAAAAGGTTGGACTCCCCTAACATAATTCGAAATATTTGAGCTAATCTTATATAGGCCCGGGGTTGCTGCTTTTCGATGGTATAGTGGTTCTATTATGGAAACTCTAGCGTGGGCTGTTAATTGGGTGTGAAGATCCTAATATTGTTCGAGGAGCTCAACCTTTTTATGGTTACGTACAAGAGTAATTTGAAGGACGGATATTTATAGGATGGAGTGTTAATTGGGTAAGTATGTAGTATTCGATGGTATGGTAGTGTCTAAAATTCAAAAACTCTACAAATTTTTTTATTTTATGATTTGTAATTTGAATGTTAAAGATAAAGTATTTAATTATTTAAATATTTAATTTGACAATTTATGTGCAAATTAGGAACATTAGTTGATAAGTAACTTAATTGTCTTTTCGTTGGACGCGTCGGGGTCAATAGTATAAGTTTCAACATTAAGTTTAGTCAATTTAGTATGGTCGATTAATGGCATACCCTGTTATAGTCTTTTTAATTAATAAGCATTTTTACGGTCCTACACCTTAATTGCACTATTTTTGCCCATCTAGTAAAAACGTCTTTACTATGTCGCCGTGTACCTTCAAATCTATCAAGATATGTGTTAGGTTTACTCTTAAGGTTTTCTCAGAATGATGAAGAAGGGTTTTTCACAAATTCAATTACATTCACATGTGACACATATGACTTTTATAAAACATAACCAAATATTTATATGGAAAATTGATATCGATCAATATCAATTTAGAGAAAAAGATAATATTTCTCATATCACGTCAGTTAATGTCACCATAATTCAAAATTTATACAGGAATTTAATTTTATTACATACACACAAACTCACACTGTACTTATATTTGATTTTCTTTAAGATTTGGGAAGATTTTTTTTCCATTTTCGGATGTCAAAATCATTTTTATCTTAAATTGTTTTTTTCTTATTTATTGAATTTAAAATTTGTTTTATGTTAATAGAGAATGATTCATGAGATTGTGGTTTCTAATGTATGTATATTTAATCATTGATTTAATGAATGCTAATTTAAGATCGTCTTGATTACTTTATAATAACACAATTAGATGAATATACAGGGTTTAGTGTATAGCTGTAGTTGAACATGCATATTTGATATGGACTGTATTCTGCTACCTAGTCGTATACCGTTGGTAACTGCAACTGGCCACAATCAGCGAACACGTAAGAGCTTTAGTTCTACGCTTTCTGGACCATTCCGATTAGTACCATGACCACCAAAATATTATAAGCTTTTTGTCAAACTATTCGACTGCTATCAGATTCACCTATAATTAAAAGCTGTGAAATTCCGCGATATTTTATCGTAAAGTTTAAATAAAGAGGAAGCTTTTTGTTATTCCTCAAAAGAGTCAGTGTAAATTAATATTTTTTGAAATATGGTAGGTTAGGTCATAAAGCAAAATATACATAAGAGGGCTCATGTAGAGATTCCGAAGTTAATCTATTTTACGTTTGGCAATCTCTATAAGCCTAACAAAAACAATGAACTATAAAATAACTATGCCGATATGTTTATAAAATACGTATATAAGGATTAAATATAGAAAAAAATTAAATTTGTGTATATAAATATATTAAAACTAGGAAATAAGATTAACCTCGGAAAAACCTGCTTATAAAATTTGCACTACTTGATTTCTCTTATATATTTATTGCTCGATGGTTAGGTATATGGTAGGTATGGTACTAGATTTTCAAATTTTATTTTTTGTTTTATTCGTTTCGCTCAAGCATTCAATACAAATTGAAAATTATTGTAGATATATTGGCCGCACAATTGGCCGCATTTTCGTTTTGCTTTAAGACTAAATAAATGACTGCATGAGCATAAATGATTGTCAAGCGTTTTGTGACGCATGCACAAATGGCCTACTCATATTAAAGGCTATATCTAATAGATTCACTGCTTTGACTGGATTGATTGGCAAATATGTCCTTTGCAAATTGCTGCACCAATTCGCGACATATGAAATTATTTGCCAAGGATTATAGCATATGAGTAAACAAACAGTATTACGACACAACTAATTTTAGTATGAAAAAAATTCGTTTTGTTTATTTAGGCTTGATCTAAAAATTGGGGTATAATATATTGACTTGAAATATAAAAGTAAAAAGCAAACCAAAAACTTTACATTGAAAATAGCAACAACAAGTTAAAAAATTGGATAATTATCCATTTTTTTGTGTTCACCTACTGCCACATATAAATACTATGTCATATATGATTATAGCCTCATGCGAATATTACAATTATTATGACTAGCTGTTTCCATATCGCGGTAAAACTAAACTCACTCAATGTATTGAAGGGCTACAAAATATCCATTGCCACAAAAAACTGATCGAACTAAGCGACTGGACTAACCTGGTCTCGAATTCGTTGCCACCTTTCGAATTTCGATCCAATAAAATACTCTTGATGAACTAAGAAAGAAAAACAATCGCCGAGTTTTTTCATCTTGTTTTTGTTTCTGTCCACGATGTGCCCTACACAAAATTGTATCAAATATCAATCGTTACTTCCAAATGAAAAATTAGGTCGCTACTTTATACTGCAGAGACTATAACCTATAAAAAAAAAGTTAAATTCTTCATCTAAATGAAGTAAACCCTAATTGACTTAGCGAATTATATGAATTCACAAATAATTGCTAAAAACTCGACATATCGGGGTCCTGTATTTAACGCATACTCACGATTTCTTTATGAACTACTTGTTGTTCTTGTTATGGATGATAGTTAGACAGTTGTTGTATATCAAAAGTTTATTTTTGTGTTTAATAAAACTCGCTTACTCAATTGTTTTATTACTTTATGTTCAACTTAATTTTGGTAGTTTGGTCCCACAGTTTCAAGGGCTAGCGACGTATGTGAAGTTATACTAGATCCCAGAAAATACAATTTTTTAATCAGGCTAACATATCACCAATCAGGCTAACATATCACCAACCAACCAATTTGGTTCTTGTGTGAAATTAACCCAGCCCAGAATTTTTATCAATTTTAATGAAAAAACGAAAAATTATCAATTTTCAATCATCATTAATTTGATTTGTTTTTCATATCATAAAAAATTTTAAATCTTACCTATAAAAAACTGTAAATTTTGAGTTGCATAAAGTAATGGAAAAGAACTAGGCTAGGAATTTCATTGATTTTTATAAAAATTTTCATCCTGCTCGATAAATTTAAAATTATTTCGCTAAAACTAAAAATATCTCGGACCAGTGCTACATGATTTTGAAATGTATACACTAGTAGCAAAGTTTAAGCTAAATTAGAAAAAAATTGTTCAGTGGTAAGTTACCGAAAATGAACTCTGGGCTGGGAATTTTATTGATTTTTTTTTTTAATTTTCCGTCCCGCTCGATAAACTTAAAACTATTTCGCCAAAACTAAAAATGTCTCGGATCAGAACTACATGATTTTGAAATGTATAGCTAAATTTATGCTGAATTAGAAATAAATTTTGTTAGTTTTGGCGAAAAATTAATTTTAAATAATTTTAAATTTATCGAGCGGGACGAAACACTATATAAAAATCAATGAAATTCCCATCACAGAGCTCATTTTTGGGAACTTGCCATGAAACAAAATTTTTTCTTACATGTAATTTTACATTACTTTATGCAACTCAAAACTTTACAATCTTTTATACGTTAGATTTTAATTTTTTTTTTATGAAAAACAAATCGAATTTAATAAATTTGATAATTTTTTGTTTTTTCTTTAAACTTGATAAAAATTCTGGGCTGGGCTAAAAAAATTATTTTCTGTGCGGATGCATTATTGGACTATGAAGCTGGCACGAAAAATAATGAGACAACACATGACATGGTTTGGGTCATGAATTAATTGGTACTTTAGTATGGTTTATTGAAAGAACCAACATACGAAATTTGGCGAAAAAATGGCCGTGAGTAAACCATTAGTACTCACGTTTTAAACATAGAATCTTTGTGAAATTTCGAGAATAATTTCGTCAAAGGTCGTAGTATAATGTAAAATTCTACGAATAATAATCTTTCGAAATATTTTCGCTTTACTAATTTAATATTCATATTCAATACATAATCTTTATTAACATTTTAAATCAATATGTTTTTCTAAAACTATTAAAAAAAAGAAAAGAGTTACAATTTGCTTTTTGCCATCGATCTAGTTTTTATTTCATCTACAAACAACTTTTCGTTATTCTAGCTAATATTCAAACCGCTTATACTCTAATTATCTTTTAAGAAATTCTTTAGGTCAATTTTGTTTATTATAGCTATTGTCAAATATTTAATAATAAACCAATGATAAATGAAATATTCAATTTTATTTTAAAATAGTTTTTTGGGCGGTTTTGTACACTGTTTTTTTGATTTGATGTAAAACCATAGGTTTCAAAATAAAATAATAAAGTATTACCATACGTAAATATTTTAAAATTTCATAACACGATTAGTGTTAGATTAATCGGATCATTAGTTCGAAACCAAGTTATCAAACTATTTGAAATCTATCCTCGGTAAGGAATTTAAAAGGTTCTTTAAACCGTTTTTTATAAATATTTAATTTCCTCAATATAAATATAATAGTAATAGGAAAACTGTACAACTTGCCTAGAACCACAACGTTGAGTTTGAGACATCTACCGGTGAATTAAGTAATTTGCTAAATGCTATAAATCAAAATACATTTGGTTTAAAATAAAATAATCTAGTAAAATTAATTAAAATAAATACTTATTTTCCTAAATTCTTAATTCCGTGACAAACAAATTCAAATAAAATTCAACAAAATGTCTTCTGTAAATATTCAAATTATAGCGTTCAGTGAATCAAATATGTTCCGCTAGAGCACACCGTACATTCGTCAATTGAGACTTGCACCCCTGTGCCCTCACGGGAAAAAATATTACTACAAAAAATAGTTCAGTCAAGCTTTTCTATTATTTATCTATGAAAAGTGGTCTTTGAAAGTTTAATATTATTTGTATATTGCATTACAATATAAAAACTATTAATTTATTTACAAATAATATTAAAATTATCAGTTTAAAACTGAAAAGAGTGTCTTGGGTGTATCTGAAGCAAGCTTGTTTTTATCTTACTGGATGTTTTCTATACTTCCCCTGGCCTCAATTAGAAATATCAAAACAAATGAATTCGGCTTTTATACATTTTCATGTAAATAATTGACAATATTAACATTTTAAAATACTTGAGGCGATACTTGAGTACTTGAAGCGAACGTGAAAAGTATGCATTTAACTTTTCAAAATTCAGACCGTTGGTCAAAAATTGCGCAAGTTCTTAATAAAATAAATAATTTGTATTTATAAATTTTAAAAATGGCAAACTTACCTTTTTTTTAATATTGCTACCATAATTGTGTATTGGCTTCCTTTTGTGTTTCGGATGGACCTGGAAAAATAAAATTAATATCAAATTATTATTATTTATATTTATAATAAATTTACGTATTTTATGTTCAAATAAATAAAATTATTTGTATCTTACAAATTTTTCTTTCGACTTGAATTTTTTTAAATCTCTTCGTTCGTTTTCTTGTTACGCCCTTAAGGAATTTCTGTTCATTTTGTATTATAATACCAGCAAAAAAAAAAAATTTAAAGTGCGGGATACGTACGATGCAGAGAAAGGACATAATATAATAAGAGAAATTTTCGAATATTTTTTATTTAGGTTCTTGGGAAATTTATAATGAAATAAAACTGTATATAAGATTATTGTTTAGTAAATAGCTAAAAGATTTCTTTTTGTTGGAACTCTTTTTGAGACATAAAATAGTATACTACGTCGTATGTATACAGATAACGTACCTAAAATCGCCCTTCGTCAACATACGAGTACACATATAAATTAAGATAAAGGAAATCAGAATGTCTTAAGGGGAGGCAAGAATGTTGATACAAATTTAATGAAGATTGAATATGATTCGGGGGCAAATTATTTACCCTTTTCCATCGTATGATTAAATACTTCATGCTGTTGCTATTTCTTCGTCCATGACATTCCTGAAAAATTTGTGGCGTGACCCCGAAAATCTTTCCTTACCTTTCAGTTTACTAGTATCGTATTTTATGTCTAGTCTATCATTATTAATTTTAACAGAAGTAAAATATTTTTACCTTCCAAATTCCTCTGGATCTAAATTTTTTGTATTCCTTCCATCGACGACAACAATATGTTGTCCACCATTAGTAGGACTTGAAAACAGTTCAATCGCCGAACTGGTTGATTTGCATGTTGTCACATCGTAATTTAGCCGCAAACACGCATTATGCAGGGCATCATGTACATTATCACTTTTTGGAAATACTAGAAGTATCTATATGAGGAAGACATAATAATAAAATAAATGTTATTAAAATTATTAATAATTTTGCTAATATAATATTTTTTAGTGAACAATTTAAATATATAATATATAGACTTACCCTCAAACAAGGATTTGGTGGTAATAAGTTTTGATACTTTAGGTCTGAGAGAGGCTTCTGAAAAAAATGCAAAAAGGGTTAGTGATTAGTATTCAAAATGCATTCAAAAACACGCAACGTAACAAAATAAAACTTTATGCCATCGATAAACACTTTTTATTGGATGGATAGAGTGTCCATTCCGTATATACTATCTATTTTTATAACAGTTATATATTTTTTAATGATTATAATTAAATTGTGTAAAAGTCTAAAAATAAAAATGTTAAAAGCATTTTTATATACATATATAAAATCAGATTTTAAAATAAATAAATAAATCATCAAATTTCTGGTCCTCAATATAATAAAAATAACATATACGAATACTTTCCGTTGAAGTACAAAAGTAATACAATTTGTAAAAAGATATCCTATATTTTGATTCTATTTTGAACTTTAGATGGTAGCTCGTATGATCCTATTTTATTATAGATTTTAATTAAAATCTATTTTTATGGTAAAAATTTTAATTTTATGGATATTTAAAGTTTTATTATTCATTTGCACAAAAAAAGTAAATTAATCTTTTGTTAAAAATGACTTGCAAGCCCCATTTCGTTATTTTATGGCTGTTATGAATCCTTAATATATTCGGGAATGGTACAGATAGTTTGCAAGCAAATGTCAATAATAAAAGTAAGTATTCAAAATTTCTGCAACATTACTAAATTGTAATTATAGATGTACTAAAAATTTTCCTATTGGTACTATGTGCTTAGGTATAAAATTAGGTAGATTTCAGGACACCTTTACTGGTGTATTATTTAATTATTAAGGTCTACAGATTTGACTTTTGTATTAGTATGAGGAAAAGTAAACAGCTAAACTTAATTTGCAATTTTGTATCAAACATAAGTTACTTGATGTTACTTTGGGTAAATGACATCATTTGAGTCATGTCCTACCAGAAAATAGTAACGAGTAATAAATTTCCAACCACCATAAGCAAAACATTTCTTTACAAAAAAACAAGTAATATGGAAACAGTAGAAAGAATAAGAAATGTGGTTTGATTTTTCTCTGTTTGTTTTCTTTATACGAGATCAACAAGCAAGGCAGAAAAAAATTCTGACGTGATAGAGCACTTAGCGTTTCAATTACTCGTACATTATATTTTAGTAACGAAGAAAAGCACCCAGTCTTAACTATTTACCTATTGTCGCCACTATGAATCGAACCCAGAACTGTTGCTAAAACTAACATTAATAAAAAAACAAATATAGAGACAGCGAAATACTCCTCATAAAAAGAATACTAAAATGTACAGGAGGAAACGTCAATATCCATCAACACCAGAACTTTCAATATTTGCATTATTCCAAGACTTGGCTTAAATTGTAAAGTGAACAGCAATCGTCCCTTTGGTATTGCTACGGTACCTTTTGTTTCTTAGCACATGCTGCTATTTGTTTGCGGAAAAATGACTGAATTTTAAATGTTTTGTCACAGAAAAATGGTTGATAATCCACACATCGATGATACATATTGGAGATTAACAAAAACAATGTTCTACAACAGAACATGTAAAACGATTTAATCTGCTAGAAATCAATGAAAGGACTATGATAATAACTGATCAAGAATATGGCAAAAGGGGTATTGTAATTAAAAAAAACTGAAACGTATAGATCGAAGAATGCTCTGCAATATCTTCTATTATCCTTCTTTTATGGAGTAGATGGATATCACTTTCGTATACTCCATTAAAGTGTGATCCATAAAAACATCTAACAAATGCCATGAAGTTTGATGTACAGGGCCCCTATTCTTGAATACGATCGTTGTAATTGCTTGGTGTGTATCCTTGCTATAAGGGAAATTGATTTTAAATGGTTTTCTGCAATAAAATTGTACAACTTGGACACTATTTTGATTTTTGACGTTTTGGTTTGTACTATGCAATAATATTATTTTTCTTCTAGGTTTTTAAAGAAGAATCACTTATTTATGGTTTGGGGATTATTATAAGTTGTAGTATAAATAATTAATAGTGAAATAAAATTAGAGTTTTGTGTAAATAAAATATTTTGTATTTTAGTATGGCCGACAAAATTGTTAGGATCGAAAGTAAAATTCCACCTCCGAATAATTTCTTGTGGTGTGTTAATGCACCATTAGGCGTCTTGCAACTCCAACCTGTTAAGTTTAAATTGATTGGTTTTATAATTAAATATAAATTAACTGTGTTTTTGGAAACATTTCGTGTAGTACATACGGCCATGTTTAAGTTTTAAAATTAAAGATTTCCTTTAAAATTATTATAAAATAATGTCTTTATTTAGATTCAAATATATTTTTGGTTTTTCTATGGAGTCGTTAACTAAGTATTCATCGTACAGAAATTCGTTCATGAACGTACAAAAACTGTTCGAATTCGTATTGCGGAATACGGGAAATTTTTGAACGTATCATCCATTTTCGTATTCGTATTAGTATTATACGTATTCGTATTCAGCAATACCAATTACACGAATTCGTAAATTATTTATTCGTATTCGTATTCAGGAATAGGGCCGCAGGAGCAGAACTTAGACCACTTCGCTTCCTACAGGCATATATACTGTTGAATGGCGAAAGAAGCATTACTTTATGCTCATATTTCGACTTGGTTGACCACCAAACACAAATCAAATCAAGATGCTTGAAATATTCAAAACTGATGTACACGAAAGATAATAAATACGCAAAAGAGGTACCGGGTTCGAATCCCGATAGGGGTTGGATGCAATAGAAAATTTTCATCAACAGATTACGATCTGTGATTAAAAGTAAGACAACTATACGACCCCTTATCGGCATGCAGAACTCATGGGCCGACCCATCTTCCATGTCCAGTACTATAGGCTAGCATGGAGCTATACAATGTGGGGATGGTAACTTAAAATCGGCCCTGTAGCCGTAAATCCTCGATTTGGCATAACTGCGTAAAACAGGACGGGAAAAACGAAAGCGAAACCGCGAAAGAGCAGGGAGTGTTTCGGCCCCAAAACAGATGGCATGGATTAAAACAAAAAAGGAGCCATTGATCGGAACAGAAGTGTTCCCGAAAAGCGTATGTGTATATAGATAATTAATGACGAATTATGATGCACCGGTTTGTGATTCAGTACTCGGGTATCTAATTAGAAAACGTTCAATAGATCGAAATGTAGGAACAAAAATTTATAGTCGGGATACTCAAATCAAAAAATTCTGGTTTGTTGAAAATATTGATTATTAAGTTGTATATCAATAAATTGAGATGTATTACAGTTCCGAGAATGATATCAATTGAGCTTCATGACTTTGGGGACACATCGAAAAAAGGTTATGGTCGCATTGAAAATTCGTGTGTCAATCGTGAATTCAACGTGTATGTAAGCTTCGTTGGCTCCAAAGGCTAAGTCGCTTTAACCAAGACCCGCGCAACTAAACAGATATAATTATTTGTGTTTATAGTGGGTGTTACCGGGTTTTTATTATTTAAGTTAATTAATAACACTCACTATTTGTTTGTTCATAAACTATTTTATTATTTAATATTTTCTTATAAAATGTTATTTTTACATTTGTTCACAAAATGGTGTGTGAACGATTGTTCGCGGCACTTTCACTGTGTTAGTTATTATTTTTGAGACCGTGTCTCTTTAACCTCTAAAACGCGACTCCTTTTCGTTTTCGTTTCTCATTCCGTGTAATGAACTTGAAATCTCGATATTTATCGATTATCGATAAATATCGAGATTCGCGAATGTAGGTGGCGAAATAACTCTATTCAGCAAAACGAGCAATGCCTCGTAATTAAGCGGCGCGGTGTATAAATAGTTTTGCTACGAGGAGTGCCACGAAGTGAAAATGATTTTGAGCCGCTACATGTTACTATTATTAACACACTTTGTCAAAAGAGTCATTAGCTATGTGGAAAATAATTTTAATAAAATTATTTATTACATCGACTCTGGTATTTCGTTAATTTTCATAGCAAACCTAATTTCAAAAATTCAGAAAAAGTTTATGATCTTAGGTTGAGAGGTTATACTATTTATCGGTCATTCGGCACCTTCGAAAAGTTAATGTTTATCTCTGGGACATTCGTTTATAAAGGTATCCTTCAGACGGTTTTATTTAATTCCTTATAACGATAGTATGATTAGTTAGTTTTGCAGTTCGTTTCTTTTATAACCCATAAAATTCGATCAACAGTTGCACGACAAAAGCGATTAGCATGGAACTAGTTTCTGATTTTCTCACAAAGCTGCCTTCATTGTTTTGTTTCCCGTCGTGAACTTTATGAACATATAAGTTATAACAATGTAATAAATTTTGTGTCGAATCAAAATTAATGAATTTGAATGCTTTTCTATTTCTGAAATATATACATTAAACTGAACTAGTTAAAATATTTTCTTGGTTTAATTATTTAATAGAATAAAATAACACCAATCACTTCGTTTCGGGGTTTATAGCGGGCAGTTAAAAGAACATAAAATTTTATCTAATTAGTACCACCTTATTGTTTTGAGAACTACACGTTAGTTATCCAAATTGATAGATTTCTAAATTCGTGTCCTAAATACTGGGTTGTTCAAAACTTACAACAAAACAACAAAACTTACTGAACAACCTAGAACGCCCAATGTCAGAAGATCTAATTAACTTCCTGTTTTTGGTTCCTGGTAATTTTGGGTTGGGTAATTTTGAGTTCGGCAACAACAACAAAACAATTGGCATGATTGACAAATCACTTTTTTGGTTAACAAAATTAAAGGCCATAAATTAAAGAAATATTAATTCTTAATGAAGACAACGTCCCACCTATTAAATGGCTAATAGCGCGAATTGTTAAACTTTATCCCAGTCAAAATGGTCATGTCATAGTAGTTACAGTTGAAATATCATATTCAAAATTTAAAGATGTAATTACTCGACTTTCTCCTCTGCCAATGAATTCGTTCTGGGTCGACGATATTAAACCTTTGTTGCCAACTATTATTTTCGATGAGTGGTAGATTTATGGCAAAATAGTGTCACATTGACAAAAAATAGGGCTATAAAAAATCTGAAATTTTCGAAGAAAATGCGCGTGAGAAAATTAATTTTTTATTCAATTTATTTATTTATTCAGTCCACAATGAATTTAATTTTATAATTACTTAATACATTTTGTTACTTTCATACTGAAAATACTAATGTCACGTGAGTATAATGTTTTATTCTTACTCTTAACATTAGATGCCGTAAGCATATGGCGAAACAGACTTACGCTTTTTTACAAAAACCGGAGTTAAAAATTTTGCGAGACAAATCAAAACAAAATTAAAAGTAAAAAAATTGTGTTTATTAAGCTATTTCTTCTGGGGAATTAATAACTTTTCATGGCAATTTCAAATTAGCTGTGCTTCTTGAGGCTTCATCTGAGCCAGATCAGTTAATGTTTCACGAAACAACACAAAGACCCTGGATTTGAGCTCCGGAGGCTCAAGTAAAACCTCCTCAAGTAAGAAGAATTGAAAAGTGCGTGGCGATGTTTAGGCTGTAGAGCCTCCTTAGATCATTTAGTACTGAAAATTAACACCAGACACGGGAAGGCTGCCTTATATTTGGATTGCACGCATCATAAGCACTTCTCTTAGGCGATCTTTCGCTATCCAGCATCTTTCCTGAACTCATTGTAAGGGGAACTCCAATGCGGATCTGTCGATAGTTAAAGGCTTACACAGATTTTTAAATCTTATGGCACATTTTATTTTGAGTGCGCCGCAATTCGAATCTATTAGGTTGCACGATAGAGGAGGGACACTCACTGATCTGATCCTTACCTTACAAGGTTATCTTTTAGTCTTAACAACTGTTTTGAGTTCATTGGAGCGGCATCAGACCATGATCTGATCACTGTTACATTGATTAGGTGGATTTTATTTTTCAGATTCTCTAAGAAACTAGAAATTATCACGTTGCAGACGAGTTTGGCAAAGTAGACGAAATGGCTGTTTTAATAATCAAAAACCGGACGCAATTGTCAGCATTCTAAATAACATGATTTACGCTGGTTGTCATGAAATATCGAAAGTGCAATGCAAAGAATGATTAAGAGAAAGAGGAAAAGACATACATGTTAGATAGGCAAGGAACTATGAAAACATGTTAAGGAAGAAGGAATTGGACATTCGGACATTAATAATATCATGTTGCACTGCTATTCTGCCGTTAAAGTACGGTACACACTTTTACTTTCATAATTTAACGGTTTAACAAAAGATGTTTATAATTTGAATACAAAATAATTTAAATATTAAATAGCGTTAAAAATGTTAAAATTAATACTGCCATCTATGATTGAGCACTAAATATTGTGAAATCACTCAATCTTGTCTCTTTTCTTGCAACTGTTTCTTTATATATGAGTGTTGAGCAGAAAGAAAACCTGACAACAGAAAACAGTAAAAATATAAAACAAGAATTTCATAAAAGTGTAAGATTTTCAAAAATAAATATCGTTTCTTTTTATTAATGAAATTTATTATAAATAAATTAATCACTATTGATTACGGTCAAAACAATCAAACATTTAAAGGTAGAAATACACTTCTCAACTGATTCCAAGTCAGTTTTTCGTTTTAAAATGCAATTTTGTTAGTTTTTTGTTGGTGTAAAATATTAACGACCTAATTAACTATGCCACTTAGGCGTTCGCCTATGACAGCGCGCAGAGGGAAATGGATTTATAAAAAGTCGTTTAAGAGAGGAACGAGTCAGTTAGGGAGCTAACTTCAATAAAAAATTTCACAATTCAAACATGATAATTAAAACGGGATTTAAAAAAAATTCTATAATTTCTTACTAAGTTATTAAAGGCAATTTCGGTATTGTGTATGTATTTTTATCGTAAGTATACAAACTTAGACCATATACAATTGTACACGATTAGGAATCAAAATATTGAGTAAACAATAGCTGCACAAGCAAAATTACGTCTTCGAGTGAAAAAGGTTTTTACCCCTTTTAAGTATTTTGTTAGAGATCAATTGATGGCTAATTACAATTAGCGTCACGTTTATGTACCTCGGTATTCCACTTATAATTTCTTTTGAAAAACGTGCGCTCAATTTACAAGAAAAGTTTGGCATCAGTTATCAGGCGAATGAAGTGGCGAAATCGAATAAAACTATTTAATTATCAAATGACTGTTCTTAGAACGAGCGAGTTGAGTATGATTCGAGCTAGAAGAGCAAATATTTAAAAAGCAGTAATAGTCTAAGTCTAGTCTAATTGTGTCGTTATCAATTATTGATAAACACCTAACAGCAGTTTAAAGTATTTTAAAAGACAAGGTGAACCTCACCATGGAATTGCCAATCAATGTGGGATCCCACAATTGTGTTCAGCCCTGACCATATTTAAAACGTTTCACTCTTATCATTATTATTTACATAAGATAAGAGTTGCACCTAATTTCATGTTTTTGGGCAATTAAAACAGATGACCATGTTGATAATTTGATAAAGGTTTGGAAGAGCTTTCGAAAAAAATTAGACGTATGCATAAAACGGAAACTCTATACTGCTGCGGATTCTGTTGCAAAACGAACAAAATCCACCAAAAACTAATTTCGTCTATAATCAATGACCGTTGTGACAGCCACAAAAAATGAGATTAGACAAATTGATTCAAAAAATATTATTTACTACCATAATTAAAATGTTATCGCACTGATACAATGCCAATATATAGAGAATAAATTGTTATCAGTTTGTTATTTTTATTACGTATGTGTAAATTTTGACATTTCATTGACAACCGTGTACACACTTTATCGCTGCTATATACGGTAAAAATGTAATTATTATATTACCTGTGCCATAAAGGAACTATATTCGACGCCGCCATTTTCATCATCTTCATTAATACTCATCATCTGTTGCGGTGGCCCAAATTGAAAACCACTGGGACGTCGAGCACCTGGCTCATATGTGCGAGGCGTATATACTTTAGAAAGTTTAACGTTATGTTTAGTGAATAGCGCGGTTTCCCCCTTTGAATTATTCCGTATTATAATTTCGTTCAATTGAAGGGCTTCATCGTCCAAATCTTTAATAAGTTCGTCTAGATCAGGGCGTAGAACACTGCGACGTCTTGGAATCGGTACTATAATATTTGTAACTGAATCGACTTCATCTCGATGATCATCGTCCTCGTCACTTAGTATGTCAAGGCTTTCAGACGAAATGGATTTATTATAATGTCGTGACGCGGTTTTATTTTCCACCGTATCTACAGTGTTGTCATTACTCTCAGTTGTTATACCCATATTATAATCACTAATTGTATTATTACTAAAACTATCACTATCACTATTAATATGCAACAATTTCACTTTATTATCCGATGGAGATGCGGATTTACGTTGCTCTTTTAATAGGGAACGTCGGGCTCTTTTAGAACGTTGGAATAGGGTAACCAATCGATCAAGACACGTAATTGTTATACTATTACTCCTCTCAACATGTATATCGAGTGATGATCCATCTGTTGACATCTTTTCATTTCATTGCACTGGGTATATAACCCTTTTTTATCGACATTTTATATTCTTGTAATAAACACCTAAATTACACAATAAACTATTCACGCACTGATAAGTATAACGGCTTCACACACAAATTTTGCACTTTTGGGTAAAAAAAAACCTAATAATTTATTAAATAAATAAAACAGGCTACGAAACCCTTATCACTTGCGAATGTCAAAAATAAAACTAGTCGTGTTTGAGGTAAAATCGAAGAATTTTTTCTTATGTGAGTATTACACCTTCCTTCTTTTTTTAATCTATTAACTGATAAGTGTTTATAGGTGTATACATTTTTAATATGACTACTCTTGTTATTGTATAGGGTGGTCAATATTTTTGTTGGACGATGCTTTATTTCCGACTTGTATTTGCGTTACCAAAATATTGAATACAAATTTTAAGAACACTGCATTTCCGAACACTTAATTTCCGAACACTCAATGTTTTGACCGTGACAATGCACCACCGCAAATCTTTTTACTTCTAGTACCAATTCGCCACCGATTTTCTCCTTAATTCTCAAGTAGCCACCGCACTTCCATTTATATGATATTCCGTAGTTGCTCAGATACAACTCGATGATTCGTAGCAAGGGGCAATGATTGTTTCACCCTATCATTTGAACCCTTCCATATCCGTTCTGAGAATCCAATAAACATGTAACCTCACTACATGTTGATCGATGCCTTTTTTCTTTGTAAAGCTTTATTACGGACGAATTTCGGTTCTATAACTGCTGCCTCCCGATCGAATTTTATCAATAAGCGAAATTGTAGCAATTTTATTAATTTCGTTCACTTAAGCATTTATTAATGAATGTGACGACCTCTAAGTTTAGACATTAGTATTGGAAAGTATTTTTAATGAATATTCGAACAAATAGCGAGCTTTTGTCTCCGTATAAATCTAGGCAAATCTAGAATGTCCCACCTTATGTACAATAAATGGCCCACCTTATGTATACCGGGTTCAAATCTCGATAGGGGCAGGCTGGAATTTTCATCTACAGATTACGATCTGTACCACAACTATGACCTCCTGTCGGAGTGCAGAACTCATGGGCCGACCCATCTAGTGCCAGTGTAATGTGCAGATGGTTATGAAGATGCTATAGCTTCACAAAAAAAACTTATTGGTCCTGAACCTCGTGTACCGTTATCATATATCTACGGAAACGCTGCAATTCAATTTTTTCAGGCTTGATAAGACAGGAGTGGCAAGGACAGGATTCAGGATACATCATCTGTTGATCGTTTTGGCTATTCTATCAGGCCACGGTCGCTTTAAGCAGCATGTTCACCTTAGTGGTTCTAAACACATTATGCAAGGATTTCTTGGAAGAAATTGATGATAGTATTCTTTATATGTGTAATTGTCGTTACAGATGGTGATCAAATTTAGTTCATTCCTTGGTTCAAACTCCTACAGTTTGCAAAGGAAACAAAGTGCAATTTCACAACATTTCCCAGAGATACGTATCCTTTCTGGATGGGGATAATGACCATAGGGCAAAGGGTCTCGCTAAATAATTGATGAATAAATGCAAAGAATAATAACGTAGGGAGGAGAAAATAAAAACTTCTAACAACACCTTTAAATTTAATGTACAGAATACTACTCGTAGATGCTTAATAATCTCAAAATAATCTATTTCCTGAAAAAATATCCCAAAATGAAGACAAACAGAAATTAGGCGACCCAAAATTACATTATACATACTCGTCTATAAAAAAATTCTTATTAGACCTTTGTCGTTTTAAATTCTAGGCTGCCTCTATAAAATGTACCTTAATGTTATTTATTTAGTAACACCTTTCGTGCGGCAGTATTATGAACGTTCTACATACGTACATGACACATAACAAAAACTAGATAATGTGTGTTGTTGAAAGCAACAACAACAACAATGGCAATATTATCACACAATTAAAAATTGATAAGACACAATTATTAATAAATATTTTATTTTAATAAATAATGACCAATTATAAAGGAATTAAAAAGCGTATACTGATTTGGGTAATTGGGTATCCACAGAGAGACAAGCAAAGAACTGCTGACCAATTTATGGTTATGCTACAAAAGGATTATAAGTTTAAAAGTCTCTGTAAAAATAATTAATAATAAGAATTGTAGAGTATTTAATTTTTCACAACGTGTCTAACGTATAGAACGCTTCATTTCTTATCATGACGTTGACTGTGTGTGTAAATTTATTTGGACTGTAGTGGAAAAGACAAATATTCCAGTCAATCATATTGATAAGGAATTATTAGTATACGAGTACATGCTACCAGTATCAATATAATTTATTTATTTTGAAATGCACTTATATTCATCTCATTGTTTATTATCAATGTATTATAAAGGAAGTTACTATTTCAAGTTGTTTGTTTTTCAATTTTCTACTTAAGATGTATTAAAAACAATCAATAAATTGATAATAAATTTTTAATTTCATCAACATTAAATAGTGAGATTTATATTCTTTTATAAATCTTTATATTTATCTCCTTCTTCCATATGAAAATTATTAATAGAAATAAATAGAAAAAATTGAGATTAATATATTGTTTAAGACACAGCGGGGTTCCGTCTACAAAATACTTATACATACTAGTGTGGATGACGAATCTTTTCCCTCGTTTCCAAAATCAGTATGTTTGCGCTCAGAATTTTTGAAAACATCATCAAGACACCGAGAAGTCCTGAAGTTATGGAAATTACACAATAATCAAAAACAGCAGCAGAAGCTACTAAAGGTGCTGTATAAGATAGCGAAAATTTCACAGTGGCAAATAAGAGATTACGCCACTCGCCGCAAGTAACAGCACTATCACTAAAGAGAAATTATTTTGTTATGTAATTACAAGCGGAAATTTTTTATTCATTATGTATCTCTTTTTCACTAAATGAAACATCTCAGCGGAAAAAAATACTAAAAGTGATCCTTAAAATGGCAAATTTATTGATCGGAAGTAAAGGAACTCGGTAAATGAAACCTTGAAATTTAACAATATAAATATTCCATCTTTCCGCCATTTCTTAACGAGTTACAATGAAATTTGAATAGCAGTATTGATCAGGGATTTTAAAGTAATTTTTCTACAAAATTCTGCTGGACTAAACTGGCCATTTCTTAACCAATCCGTATGAAACATGGTATCTGTACATTTTACACGATATAAATAAATTTTAAACTGGATGAAACTCGGCTAATTCTTAATTAAATTATTATAAAATTTTGTTCGCACACAGGGACAATTCGGAAAAATGTATGGATTAGAATTGTCACTATAATTGTTTGATTTTCTGCGGCCGTTACTGTTTAAATAAAAACTAGAACTCTAACTCCATAAATTAAAACTAGAGAGTCATACGAAATCCATAAATACCGTTACTAATGTCGCCAAAAGATTGATTGGAAATATGTTATTGTGATCACATACCAAGCCGTCCGGTATAATATTATTTTTGTATTACGTGCATTGGTAACGTACCTTCCACTTAGGAAATATGACTTTTATTTTGGATTTCAACTGCTACATCTACTAATTTAAACCTGTAATAAATTTTATTACAAACTGTTTTTACGTCATCTCAGTAAGAAAGAGCTTTTTCTTTAGGTCCGATTATTGGTGAACTATCTAATTTTGTTCAATCTAAATAGACAGGTGAGTCTCAACAATGCACCAACAATTTACTAACAGATAATCAAATAATGTTCTGAAGTATTCGAACAATCTTATAGAAAGCCCCATTCATTGTTGATTCAACCAGAACGTGCATCTACTATATTTGCAGCTTCTTCTCTATACGCGGTCTTCAAGCATTTTTATTTTTGATAACCAAATAACTCGATCCGCAACAAGAAGGCGTCAGACACGGTAACCAATTGTTTGAAGGTTCTATTCAATGTCGTACATCCACCCAATCGGAGGCCTCCCGTGAGGTACTGTGTCCAATGGTATTAGCCTCCTAGTTCCTGTTTTATGGTACAGCTTTAGGTTCATAAAACATATCCGAGTCGTCTAAGCCTTAATGATTTAATTATTCCAATAATGTCGATCTTGTCCAGATCGTTTCTGATATAAAAGTAGCCTTCGATTATCGTCTTGCTTTTAGAGCCACTTTGCACATGGTTATCAATTTCGAAGGGATGCCTAAATGTGATAAAACTCTCCATAATGTGTTTTCTAGATGCTACCCTATGCCTCCTGTACAGAGATGTCCATTTCATAGCACTTTTCCAATACAATCCTCAGAGTAAACGTTTGATCAGTAGACTACTTGCCTCGACCAAAACTACACTGATAATCGCTCAAAATGCATTCGCTGTAAATTTATAGTTTGTCAGCAATAAGGTTGGCTAAGAACCTTTAGCTGGTTTTGAGCAAAATATTCCGCAATAGTTGTTACAATTCAACCGACCTCCTTTTTTAGGTGGAGCACAGATTATCAGCTATTTGCTATTCGTAATAACGATGCAATAATGTTGGTTGCTTACTTGACGATAAATCCTGTGTGTTTGTGACGAGAAATAATCTCACATGGTTAGGACTGTGTTTATGTTCATCTGTAACTCCCAGATTCGTTGAGAATAGCGCTACTACGTGGACGAAAGTCTGTCTCTTAAATTTCCAGTTTCGATTTTAACCCCTTATTGTTTGTACCCTTCACGTTTCTACCTTCTACACAGTCGGTTGGGTATTTTATCCATGTGGTCATTGTATGACTGCCTTCTGTAGATATGTAGATTCGCCGTTGATACATTTACTGTTGCAAATTTTTATTATTTTAATAGTGGATATCTGTTGTTCCAGAAAATAAAGTAGTAGTTGGCTGTGCAAGAAATTCGATAAGCTATAGGTTTGAAGGTGGCCCAAGTAACTTGTTTGTTGAATGCTTCAATATTCCATATTTCACATCTACATAAAGTTGTCAGAATAGAGCGTGGCACCGCGTGTGATTTTAATAATTTTGATATTAACCAAATGCCTTTTGCACATGAAAATATATGGTAGATTTGATCATTTGACTTTCACGTGCCTTTATTTATTCGCTTATGTGGGAAGTTGTGCTGGCTACCATCAGATTAGATAGGATGTTGGTGCCTATCCCGTTTTTATGTGAGTGTAGGGAGTATGGGCTAATGCTACCACGATGCTACCACGATTGGGGAATTTTGTTTAAAACACTTTCGAGGTGGTCGTAGAAAGTGTCTTATATGTTCTGATTTTACCTCTGTTTTTGGCATGAGCGATTACAGTTAGTTATTTAAGTGACGAGTGAACGATCTGAGTACACGATTATCCATGCGCGTGAAATACGTCCCAAAAATCCCCAATTTGCTGCATGCAACAAATGTTGCAACAAATGTTGCACGTGTGAAATACGTCTCAGTCCCAAATTTGTTGCATGCAATAAATGTTGTACAGATTTGAAATAAATAGAAATATACAAAACTTGTTTATTATAATATGAAATAAAATATCATATATGTACTAAACTATAAAAAAAGGCAAGTACGCATGTCAGTTTTCAAAATACTAATAATTAAAGTGATCTTCTAAGAGACACATACACAGAGTTTATTCCTACAAGATTCAAATTAGAAATCTATCCTACAAATTTCAATAGATTGGCATGTGGGTAAGTTTTCTGGAATGTTCGTGATACGTTCTCTTATCGGGAGAACGAATCGAGCGATTCCTGGGGTCGGCGATAGTATTAACCGGAATATCACGAGCATTCCAGAAAACCTACCCACATGTCAATCTTTCAAAATTTGTTGAACAAATTTATTAATTGAAATTTGTTGCGACAACCCTTTTGTAGAAGGTCCGTTATTTATATCGCCGACCCCAGGAATCGTTTGATTAGTTTGTCCCTGTGAGAACGAATCACGAGCGTTCTAGAAAACCTACTCATATGCCAATCTTTCGAAATTTCTTGAACAAATTTGTTAACTGAAACTTGTTGCAAAAACCTATTGATTATGCAACGTTCATTGCATGCAACAAATTTGGTTTTTTTTTTGGATATATTTCACTTGGGTGATTATCTAATCTCCATTACCGAATTGGGGCAAACGATTGCTGATCAGAAAACTAACTCTGAACTCATACATATCGAAGTTGTTGCTTTGGCATAGAGTAGATCCGTAGCGACGGTGATCAATGATGTGTTTGCCGATAAGAGTTGTTTCTTGTACTGCAATTAAATCGAGCTTGTATTGGGATGTCTGATCGAAAAGTTGGTCACAGTTCGACGCTTAATACATTGCATGTTCGACATTTAAAATTTCGAGCTAATTACCCGAAGCTTCTGTTGAAATTTAGTAACAATTAGGGCTGGTTTGGGAGCTCAATGCAAATCCACAGTAAACCACAGTCGCCACACAATTAGCCTAAATCTTATTACGGGGTAGTTACCGGTAGTCATCACGAGAAGGCACTTGCTGAAGTTTCATACAGACACTGCCCAGAAAATGCGAGTGCTTAGGTAATCCCTCTTTCCGAACTTCAACCGGATCTACAAGTGAGGAGGTTCAGGATCTGACAAATGTACCTGGATTGTAAAACCATAGTTTTGGCAAATATTTTGTTTTATCTGCCACAATATAAGGACTGCCTGATATAAAATTAAAAATTATCTCCTAGTGGAAAAGTAAATTTTAAATTATTTTTAATTTTCTAATTAATGGTTGTCAGCCAATGTTGTTACACGGTATGGGTACCGTACAAGAGTACCTTTTATGTACAAAAGCATATCTTTTTTTTTGGAGAAAAGTCGACAACTATGTCTTGAGATATAGAGACAACGTACAATGTAACACAAACCACATTAAAACCACATTCAAGTGATTATTGTAATTACAAATCAAGTCATAAATCAGCTATCCCAATGGAATATTATCTTCTCTGAGGTATTAACCCACAAATTCTCGTTGTTAAAACCTCTGCACAAAACTTACTTCTCTACTTTCAAAATTAATTAAATATATAGCATAGGACAAATCACGACTAAGGATTGGGATCGAAATATTTCGTCTTGCAAATTTGTTTTAAATAGTTTTGAATGTACTGTGATTTTTCATAATTTAACGTTAAATCGAACAACTGCAAAAATATTAGGAATTAATAACAAATCTGTTTAGGTATAGGAAATACTGAAAAGTGTAAATATTTTGTGAACTTTCTGTGTATAATCCTGCTGTGGTAGGAGCCTAAATAATAAACAGCTTCAACATAAAACTATGACCCGGGCAGATCTTTAAGGACGCAAGATCCGTGTCCCAGTGACAACAATTTTAATGGATAGTCACTAAATTTAGTGACGTGTAGTGTAGACCATACTGAGCCTTGCGTCCAATTCAAGACATCCAAATTTCAATGTAAATATCACCTCAAGGCGGATGGTTAATATTGAGGATTTTCGCCATTTTGTAATAACACAGTATATGTGCTACCTTACCCGAATTTTTAAATAAAATGAGATTAAACTAATCGATACTATTTTACTTTGGTTTTTTATCAATTGTAATGGTGTATTGTGATTGTTCCGTATATTGGTCTATTTCAGCACTCTCGAATTAATTACACAACCGTAGGAAATTCTTCCATTTGCGTCAATCTGTATGACAACGACCATGATAATCGACACCTACTTATACACAATCAACTTCCCAACCACCCCATACATTTTTCTTTCCTTTAACGCTGGATCGCGGATAAATTTGAATTTTTTGACTTATAGATGGCTAATGTGTAAGAATCACAACAATCAGTTTCGAACAGACGAGATTAATGATTTGAAAAAAATCAGTCTTCTCATCAGGTCGCGACGACTGATGTTGTTTATTACATTGAAATATTTTCTATATATATATAGACCATACCATGTAGTTGTACTACTAGCGAATTACTGCGTAGCGTACGAAATTTTTGATTCTTTCACATTTCCATCTATATTCTATTTTAACAATTAACTTTTCGAATTCACGAATTTTTTATATTTTACTTCAGTTTTTATCAATTGTAATGGTGTATTGTGATTGTTCCGTATATTGGTCTATTTCAGCACTCTCGAATTAATTACACAACCGTAGGAAATTCTTCCATTTGCGTCAATCTGTATGACAACGACCATGATAATCGACACCTACTTATACACAATCAACTTCCCAACCACCCCATACATTTTTCTTTCCTTTAACGCTGGATCGCGGATAAATTTGAATTTTTTGACTTATAGATGGCTAATGTGTAAGAATCACAACAATCAGTTTCGAACAGACGAGATTAATGATTTGAAAAAATCAGTCTTCTCATCAGGTCGCGACGACTGATGTTGTTTATTACATTGAAATATTTTCTATATATATATAGACCATACCATGTAGTTGTACTACTAGCGAATTACTGCGTAGCGTACGAAATTTTTGATTCTTTCACATTTCCATCTATATTCTATTTTAACAATTAACTTTTCGAATTCACGAATTTTTTATATTTTACTTTGGTTTTTATCAATTGTAATGGTGTATTGTGATTGTTCCGTATATTGGTCTATTTCAGCACTCTCGAATTAATTACACAACCGTAGGAAATTCTTCCATTTGCGTCAATCTGTATGACAACGACCATGATAATCGACACCTACTTATACACAATCAACTTCCCAACCACCCCATACATTTTTCTTTCCTTTAACGCTGGATCGCGGATAAATTTGAATTTTTTGACTTATAGATGGCTAATGTGTAAGAATCACAACAATCAGTTTCGAACAGACGAGATTAATGATTTGAAAAAATCAGTCTTCTCATCAGGTCGCGACGACTGATGTTGTTTATTACATTGAAATATTTTCTATATATATATAGACCATACCATGTAGTTGTACTACTAGCGAATTACTGCGTAGCGTACGAAATTTTTTTTTTTTGAGAAGACTGATTTTTTCAAATCATTAATCTCGTCTGTTCGAAACTGATTGTTGTGATTCTTACACATTAGCCATCTATAAGTCAAAAAATTCAAATTTATCCGCGATCCAGCGTTAAAGGAAAGAAAAATGTATGGGGTGGTTGGGAAGTTGATTGTGTATAAGTAGGTGTCGATTATCATGGTCGTTGTCATACAGATTGACGCAAATGGAAGAATTTCCTACGGTTGTGTAATTAATTCGAGAGTGCTGAAATAGACCAATATACGGAACAATCACAATACACCATTACAATTGATAAAAACCAAAGTAAAATATAAAAAATTCGTGAATTCGAAAAGTTAATTGTTAAAATAGAATATAGATGGAAATGTGAAAGAATCAAAAATTTCGTACGCTACGCAGTAATTCGCTAGTAGTACAACTACATGGTATGGTCTATATATATATAGAAAATATTTCAATGTAATAAACAACATCAGTCGTCGCGACCTGATGAGAAGACTGATTTTTTCAAATCATTAATCTCGTCTGTTCGAAACTGATTGTTGTGATTCTTACACATTAGCCATCTATAAGTCAAAAAATTCAAATTTATCCGCGATCCAGCGTTAAAGGAAAGAAAAATGTATGGGGTGGTTGGGAAGTTGATTGTGTATAAGTAGGTGTCGATTATCATGGTCGTTGTCATACAGATTGACGCAAATGGAAGAATTTCCTACGGTTGTGTAATTAATTCGAGAGTGCTGAAATAGACCAATATACGGAACAATCACAATACACCATTACAATTGATAAAAACCAAAGTAAAATATAAAAAATTCGTGAATTCGAAAAGTTAATTGTTAAAATAGAATATAGATGGAAATGTGAAAGAATCAAAAATTTCGTACGCTACGCAGTAATTCGCTAGTAGTACAACTACATGGTATGGTCTATATATATATAGAAAATATTTCAATGTAATAAACAACATCAGTCGTCGCGACCTGATGAGAAGACTGATTTTTTCAAATCATTAATCTCGTCTGTTCGAAACTGATTGTTGTGATTCTTACACATTAGCCATCTATAAGTCAAAAAATTCAAATTTATCCGCGATCCAGCGTTAAAGGAAAGAAAAATGTATGGGGTGGTTGGGAAGTTGATTGTGTATAAGTAGGTGTCGATTATCATGGTCGTTGTCATACAGATTGACGCAAATGGAAGAATTTCCTACGGTTGTGTAATTAATTCGAGAGTGCTGAAATAGACCAATATACGGAACAATCACAATACACCATTACAATTGATAAAAACCAAAGTAAAATATAAAAAATTCGTGAATTCGAAAAGTTAATTGTTAAAATAGAATATAGATGGAAATGTGAAAGAATCAAAAATTTCGTACGCTACGCAGTAATTCGCTAGTAGTACAACTACATGGTATGGTCTATATATATATAGAAAATATTTCAATGTAATAAACAACATCAGTCGTCGCGACCTGATGAGAAGACTGATTTTTTCAAATCATTAATCTCGTCTGTTCGAAACTGATAGTTGTGATTCTTACACATTAGCCATCTATAAGTCAAAAAATTCAAAAATAATCGATACTAATTAGGGACTTCCTTACATACCCAAAAAGAAATGTTATTTGGCTTCTAGGCCAAATTACCTAAAATCTAGACACCAATTGCATCAGAGCGGTTAAATGTGAACTAAAGAAAAAATAATGAAAAAATTGAATTTTTTAGGTTGTCGACGTCAGGGACACAAAAAATCACTTTGTAATCTACCTAACAGAATACGTGTCAACGACCGCGTTGATTACATTGCGTAATCTTTCTCGCCCACCCCGGTTTAGCAATGGTCATTCCTATAATTTGGATAAGATGGTGTCACTTGTTAAAGATCATAAAAAATTTGTAAAACACAAACCACGCGTTTTATGGCAAAGTCCTCTGGATCTTTTAAGTTCCCCATAGATTGTGTGTCAATGACGTACTGTATTTCAACATTTAAAAACCTCGAAGCGCGTTTTAATCAACATCCGTTTAATCAAATTTATTGTGTAAAATTGTATGACATGTAAAATACTGGTTAATACTAAATATTAAAGGAAGCAACTGTTAACGAAAGCAATCAAATGACACAATTTAATTATGAAACTATTAACATAAATCCTTCGCACATACATTTTTGTAAGATTTAAATTGAAAAAGCAAAACGATAAATTTCCACTTGTTTGCAAATAATACGAAGCTTGATGTAATCTAATTTTATTTATCTAATTGAGCTTGGCATGTACATAAAAAATATTTTTAATTTACAAGCGATATGCCATTTAATTAAAAAATAAATGAGAATTTAAATTATGCAGTATTATGTGCATTTATACATAAAACTATTTTTGATGTCACGTTCAAATTTGTACAGAGAATTTAATTAGAATTTGCATCGTATATTTGCGAACGTCTATAATCATGCATGACGAGCTAGACATCTGGTTTGGACCAATTTTATATGAAAATACGATACAAGCCAATTAATTTAATATTTTTGAACAGTAAATATAATATTTTTGAAGTTGAAATTTCTTATTTGTTCAAATTTTGTCGAGTCGCAATTATTCTGAGCAAATATCTGGGAGATTTTTATAAAATAATCAATACGTTATCGAATTATATTTTAAACACGCATAGTAACGTTTGTCCCGCACTTGAAAAAAGTTTGCATGACTTAGATTTTACACGCGCGCTCACCTAATTAACACCACAGAATCGCGCTCGCAATTATTGTCTACTCGTACACGCTTGTAATTATATTACAAAATATAATTACAAAATATTATTCAGAGCACGCAAAGATTACAGCATCTTTAATTAATTTTAATTGTCTTGTTTTTAAAATTAATTTGCTAACTAATACGAGTGTGTATTCAGAAGATTCATATGTAAATAGATTAGATTATTTTATTATTATATAATCTTGTATTATTATTATTATTATTAACAAGTATAAATAAATTGATTAATGTTTCCAATTTGCTATTACGCTTTAAGATTACATTAGATACCTTTTTAAATATTTGCAACTTTGATTAGATCGGGTGCGAACTGCGAGTATTAACGTCGCTTTTTTATTTTGCATTTTTACAATGTTTTAAAAAGGGTGCGAAACATCTGCAATTTATCATAACGTAATTAACTGCATTTTATTGGTAACCTATTTTTGTTGTTGCAATTTAATCAGCAAATTATCATTGTTAATTAGTTGTAATTGATTAATAATCGATCTTCTATATCACATTTCACATATATACCGTGTATGCAACCTAAATTTCCGGTAAGATCCGTGGGTAGTGTATTTGGTTTGAGTTGAATTCGTATTCGTTACGAAGTGAGACAAAAAAAAAATTTTTCGAGAAAATTATAAAATACATGTTTTCTAATGTACAACTCGCTATGAATTTTCACCAATATTAAATTAATTAATTAATAATTTTGCAAGTTATTGCTTTATGGCACTGTAAGCTGAATTATAAAAATTAAAGATCAGCGTTATGTTCGTGTGAAAATTGCGGCGTATTTCGTAATGCCTATCCATACCGTTACTTCTTCAAACCGCATGCAATGCAGCAGCATTGATTGATATTGGCGATACTACAGTACTTGTTTTGATACTTTAGCGGTATGAAAAGTACTTCGATACTATCAAGCAACAATAATGCAACCCATTGGGTTTCATCTTGAAATCAGGGTGTTCAACACGTTTAATTCAAAGACTATGTTATAATCCGTTTGATTTGTTTAAAGCTACTAATGTAGCTTACTATTTTTGATTATTTTGACTTTTTTCTACATTATGCAAAGTCGAAAAAATATCAGTTGCTTCGTAATTCTTAATATGTACAAAGCAATTTACGTAGGATTATTATTAAACAAGTTTTCTTACCAGCTGTTAATAGAATAATAGAAAATGAAGGGGTTTATATGTTGAGGCCAACACCTGTCGTCTGTCGGAATTTTGTTCATCATTTTCGACTTCTATATTTTGGAAATCTCGTCGTTTTTTTGATCTTTGTAACTATAAGAAAAAAAAAATCAATCTTTCATGTGTTGTGTATATTTTGTGGTGTGTTTTTTTCGTAATGACTGGCATTTGAAATTCCCTTCCAGCAATTTTTATCAAAATCGTGTATACCGCTACCTAAATTCATTTTCTTGAAATCAGGACTCATCACCATTCGTTTCTCGCATTCAAAAACATGCGACATTCATGCGAGCCGAAAAAATTAAATATTGGGATTCAGCACCCACCGGACCTACCCACTTAATAAGTTTCCCCGAAGTCAGAACCCATCCCAATCGCTTTCTGCTACTTGGAAACCCCTCAGCAGATTATTATTATTAAAGGGCTCAGGCCATGGATGACATCAAAATCGTTTGAGGCGGCGGAAAATGTGAAGAGGACCACGGTCAAAATATTAATAAGAAAGCGAATGCTACAAATTAATATTGCTACTCATAATAAAACATTTTCAATAAGAAGACGCGATAAGTGCAACCATGAATTGTCCTGTAACGCAAGTAACGCAACTTGGGGCAACATTGCGCGATGTGATGGAACGTAACGCGATATATCTATTTAAAGAAAAATACAGTACTCAACATGAGGCAACTGTTAGAAAATCGAGCAACATGATGCGACTAGTCACAACATAATGAAACATCACGCAAGATGATACATATGATGCATCATAGTGCAGCATCTAGTAACATCCCACAACATGATGAAACACAAGATAGTAGAGTACACAAACGTTCCTCAACAAGATGTAGTAACATGTAGCATAGTGCAACAACACGCAACATGGTAAAATATGGTGCGACAGGATGCAACATCTCACGACATAGTATAACGTCTCCCATAACATGGTGAGACATAACGTAACATTGTGCAACGTCACGCAACATGGTGCAATATCATGCAACATGAGGCAACACCATACAACATGGTGCAGCATGACCGTCCATCAGAAGGACTACTAAATTAGCTATCCAGAAATTAGGGCTGGGATGTTTTAACATCATCATTTTTCGATAATTTATCGAAGTTTATTTCTCGTTTCTGTAGAATAAAATTTGCTTCTGTTTCAATTTTTATATCATTTACCAGCCGCTAGATTGCAACATTGTGATGTTTCTTTCTACTGCGTTTCTATCACCAAATAATTTATTTTCGATTCTAGAAAGAAAATAAGTGAAATAGTTATTGTTCAAATATACTCTAGTAAGTTGTGATATCGATAGAGAAGAAATAATTGATAAACGAAACAGAAGTCAAATTAATTCATGGCAGAAAGAGACGTAGACTTCAATAAAATAACGAAACATGGTGATGTTAGAATATCCCAGCTCAGAACTCCTTGAGTTGTTTCCTTGCCTTCGAAACCCTGCCCCGCTAAATTTTATCAAAAGCATTAAGATCAACTTAAATATTAAAAGCCCCAAGCCCAACATAACGCAACATCCCTCAAAAACATGGTGCAATATCCCGCAACATGCTACAATATGACGCAACATGATGCAACATCCCATAAAATAGTGCAAAATCAAGCATCTTGGTGCAACATGGCACAACATAACGCAAGAATCGCGCAGCATGATGCAATATGGTGCAACAAGATGGCCTGTTCTTGTAGTCACTTTTTGCGTTCGATCCGAAAAAAATTAAAAATGGTCACGAGCCCCACCGAAGGACCAACTAAACTAATTTCCCCCACCAAAAATTAAAAAATCGAGCCCGGATCCTTTCAACTTTTCCTGAAATTGGGACCCATTACAATCGGTTTCTAGTACTCAAAAATACTCCTTCAGTAATTTTTATAAAAATCGTGAAAGTCGCATAAAATTATACAAAGGGACTCGTACTTCACCTGACAACTCTCTGGAAGGGTTTTTCGAAATTACCACCCAAAGCATTTGAATCCTTGTTCTGGAAAACTCTACCTCACCAGTTTGTTTAAAAATCGTGCGAGCTGAAAAAAAAATTAAAGAAAGGGGCCTGGAGCCTACTGGAGAAATCGATTTCTGGCATTTGAAAACCTACTTCATCAATTTTTATCAAAATCCGGGTCCCACCGGATGACCTTCTAAACGAATTTTTCCGAAAACAGGGCTCATCGCAATCGAATTCTGGTACACGAAAAACCCCCTCAACAATTTTCATCAATGTTCTTTAAGCTGTTAGATTAGATTAGTCAGTTATTATAGGTTTAAATCTTAGGTTTAAAATCCAGATAATAAATTTAAAGAGATATTGAATAATTAAATATTTCTAATCCTTTTATAAAACCACTTTAGAGGTAAAGAAGGGTTAGTAACGATGTCTACGGGTGCTCAGATTAGTTTAGTCCCATTATGCTCAAAAACCCCGACTTTTGCCAAAAATGCCTAGTACATAAAAAATTAAATGTTTAACTTTGGAAATAGTGCAAATATAGTGACAGAACAAAACAGGCAAAATCCTCAATATTAACCATCTGTTTTTTGGAGATACATACAATAAAACTTGGTTCTCCTGAATTGGACTTGAAGCTCAGAACCGTGGTCTAGACGTAACTCAATTTAGTATCTTCCATTCAAATTGTTGTTGTTGGGGCACGGAGGCTTGCATTTTAAAAGATCTTCCTTTATCAAAGTTGTATGTTAAACCGGTTGATTATTTTGGCTCCTAGCACAGCAGCATTACATATCAGAAAATTTCTACTCTTTTCAGTAATCCCAAAATAGAAATTCCTTATATTTTGCCTTGTTATTTTAAAAGCGAGGTGTTATGTTAAATGTTCTCGGAAAATTCAAAACTACAAAAAAAAATTGAGTAGTGAAATTTCTCGATCTCAACCCTTAGTTGCGATAGCTGAATAATAATTTTATATTATTGTTTTACCACTAAGACTCCAAAAAACGAAAACTAAGGGCATTGTGGAGTAAAAATTTTCATTATTTCTTTCTACTGCCGCCGTTGTGTGAATGTAAATAATGCAGCTGTGGCTCTATTCTGGTATTTTCCCGGGAATAAAGAACGAGGGAAGAATTTATATGTAATTTCTGTTGAAATATTTTTTTCCGGCCTACTGAGGAGAAAAGTTTGATGTAAATATTTATAACTTGGGAATAATTTAACCATACCTAAATTGGTAGGGACAATTGTTCCCAATTAATTTTGTTTTCAAAAAATTTAACACTAGCTTTTTACCTCAGTATGCCGGAAAAAAATATTTGAACAGAAATTCATTATAAATTGTTACCTATTCCCGGGGAATTACCAGAATAGTGCCACTGGCGTACAAGACTTAAAAGCAAAACAATACACTCTCAATCATAATTGCGCAAGCGCATAATTGAAAGTAAAATCAAGCATGTGGTACATCATTTTTACAAGAATGCGCAAGCCTTTGTCACCCCTATACACCCTAGAAAGGATTATTTGGTTAATTAAAAAAAAAAAATATTATCAGAAAAAATTACACACGAATTTTGACTAAGTAACCAGCCTCCCTCCCGTTTTCATTTGTTATAACTTTGAGAAATATAAGAGAAACTGTTTTAATGTTTATTTAAAGAATTGACGAATTGTTTGTAAAAGTGTTTTTGTCCTGATCCATTCCTTTGTGGCAAACAAAAATCGACAGCGATAGCTGTGGATATGAAGGTTACAGTTTCTCGCTATTGAATACTGAAAATCTTCAACTAATAAACTAACATCCGTTTAAAGCTCTACAACATTTACTCCGGCGGTGTCTGTGGATCACTTTTGTTTCAGAATGCTAGAAGCAATAACGTAACCGGTAATAGAGATCGATATCATCACATGGTGCAATAATTTCTTGTATTCAAATTTGACGAATTTGGTCTACAAAATGCGTGATTTCAACAGACGCTGGCCGTGGTTATGACGCAAATCTGGCAAGAAATATTGATTAAATAATTTTGAGTACTTGAAGAAGTATACTAACCGACCAAAATCTTGATGCTTGAGAGCAACATTTATAAGTCTGCGAAAACATTTAAAGAGTAGTAAATGTGGAAATTCGAAAATTAAATTATAATTTCCTTTTTATGGCAAAAATTTAATATTTTTCAGTATTTCATGAATTTAATTTTCGGGATTTCGGGTTTTTCTTTGTTTAGGGATTTTGAGTTTTGGGCTTTCATTGGAACCCCAATAATAATATTAATTAAAGTTAAAAAATCATCTCCTTTTCATTAATAATTGTGACGAGTTGGTGTTCGGTAAAAAGTAAGTGAGCTTACGTGAGTTTTAAAATGCTTAAGAAAAAATTGTTTATTTTAATTTTTAAAAGGCATTGCATACGGTTACGTTAGAAGCGATACACGCGATCCAACTTGATATATTGGAACAAATTGAATCAGTCAGATGGAAACCCAATCCAGACATTTTAAATTAAGAGAATTGAAAAATTTTCAAAATTTAAGTTAAAAATTATTAAACTGATTAAACTGTACAATTTCTGAAAGAAAATATTTGAATAAAGTTTAAATTTTGATTTAAAGCAAGAAACGTATTCAGTCTTGAGCAACAACATTCAATATTGAATTAAACCTCTAGCATATAGCAAATTTTTATAATTGAGTTGCTTTTAGAACAGAAAACAGAGTTTACTCTTAGTGCAGCAGAAAATAACTTGACATATACCATCGAGCAATAAATATATAAGAGAAATCAAGTAGTGCAAATTGTATAGGCAGGTTTTTCCGAGGTTAATCTTATTTCCTAGTTTTAATATATTTATATACACAAATTTAATTTTTTTTCTAAATTTAATTCATATATATGTATCTTATAAACATAGAAGCCAAAAGTAAAATAGATTAACCTCGGAAACTCTATATGAGTCCTCTTATGTATATTTTGCTTTATGCATATACAGACCAGACCATTAATAACATTTACATTTATTTACATTTACAATAACATTTGCTAGGCAGATGAGATGAAATTGAAGAAAAATAACTTTATGAATAAATTAGAGTGTTTCAAATCGATTGTTCCGGAAATGTATAATAATGGCGTAATTAAGGATGCTGTACGAGTTTATTGATTGCCCGTCCTCTATACCTACCTTTTAGCAGTGTTTGTTTTTATTGAAAAACATAACAAGATTTATTTGATAAACTTCATTTAAAACTTTTGTACATTGTGTTAAAACAAAAAAAAACAAACTTACAACTTTGCTGTTTAGGTGAAAAGTACATTCAATCAATTAAGGTGACTTAAAAACAATAAAACAATTTCTTGTTTTGTTTCTCATGTATATATACATAGTTTTCTAAGCACAAAGCACAACAAAACAAACTTACTTACAGATTCTAATCAACTTTGAAAATCACAATTTCAAAATTCACAATTTTCGTACGATTTCAAAAGTAACTTTTAAGTAACGAAAAAGTTGATTATTAATTTTAATGGGAGCTTTTTATACTCTAAGTACGTAGGAGTTTTGTATTTTTTAATATACTTACTTGTGTAGCTGTTTCTAATGGTTCTTCTTCGGGTGTTAATGCAAGTGATGATTTTCTGTGTCCCAGTCTGCCGGATATATTGGATGCCCCACCTGACACAACAAATAAAAAAAAAATATTTTAAATATAAGTTGGTAAAGTAATTTTCACAAGAAAAGCGCAAAAATAAAAATTTTATGTCAGTCATTTTAATTTTCCCGAGACTTTATCGTATAATATTCGTCATGCCATGTTATTTAAAATTATTTTGATATTATTTTACAGTAAAGTTGCAGAAAATTATAGAAAATTATTGTTTGTACACTTAAGAAAATAAAATTTATTTAATTAAATGGTTGTTGTTTGTGTGCTGCTGCGCTTCGCATATTTTATATGGCAAGTTGAAATCACACAGAAAGCGAATTATTATTATTTACACAAAGTTTGTATTTGCTGTTGTTGGTGTTGTTTCTGTAAATACGACAAACTTTGAATTATTAATAAAAAAAATTGTTGGGTAAATGACATTATTAAGGCGTGTGTGTGTGTATGTGTATTTTGAAATTTCATCTAGCGGCGATTCTCAGAGGATTTATATGTGGTAGTTAATTTTGCTTAAAATTTTAAGAGTTCAATGAACTTTTTCAAGGATATGAATGAAACATCCATAAAATATTCGATCAAAATTATACGACGACACGTCTTACATTTTTAGCTACTAGCTTTCTGCATTTTAAACTTGGCATTATACAACTAATTGTCGGTATCTTCTACTAAAGCACAATTATTCATGTAATAATTTACAATAAACATAAAAAGCAACCAAACATAACTTTTACCATTACCATAGAGCGCAGCAGAAAAAAACTTTTTAACAAATTTAGTGTATATTTCACTGTTGATTCAACCACCTGTTGTTTCCCAAAGCAGCAACAAAATGGAAATTTTATTTTTTTTTTCATTTCGAGGAAAATATTCTTTCCCATTCCACATTCACCACATCCACTGGTGGATACACGTAAAAATAACGGATGATACGAAAATGAAAATTGATGGTATTGTTTTTCATAATTTTTGTAAGACATTAAGACAGACTCAAAGTAAACTTTACGAATAATAATAAAAAGCTAAATTCAAATTTCGTGTCCTTCGTTTTTATTTAAAATACTATACAATTTCCACTAAATCTGTCATATGCATGCTCCAACACGATGTATTAATATGGAAAATTTATATAAAATATTTTCTCGTACGGTATTATGACTCTCTAAAGAAGTTTTCACAACTTTTAATGCACTTACAACAGAACTTCGCACTTCGTTTAACACAATTTCTATGTACATTACATAATAATGCTCCATCATATCTATGCAACAGGCATCACTGCATACATGTCTTTAGACAACTTTGATCTGCTTTTATATTTCACTTTCTACTTTGTCTGCATGATATGTTGAAAATTATGTAATCAACTAACTAAGAAATGATGAGATTATGAAGTAGAAAAGATAACCCAAATGAAAAATATGAGTTTGTGCATTTCATAAAATGAAAAGCACTAAAAAGTTAAATGAAATTCATCTATTATATTTTATTCTGTAAATGATAATCTTTTCATATTTATGGACGATGAGCATACAACTAAATTTGTATGAAGATGATTATGCTTAACATTGTCATAGTAACCGCAAACAGTTTTTGGTTAAATATTTTACATTACAAATTAATCATACAACATAACTCTTATCGGTTACTGTAATGTTCATAATCCGTTTTGCGTGTGACGATTTTCGTGTGTCGTTGCAGTTTAATCTGCTTGGATTATTTGTCCATGATGATTCAATTTTTTTTTTGGATACCCCTCTACTATCGAAAACTCAAAATGAATTTGTAAAGATTTGTGATTACCGGCTACATAGGCCCTTGCTACTTTAAAGGTTATTCAAAATTTGATTTTAATATTCACATGTAATTATCGTATACGTTCCACAAAATTATATTGTTACGTAAATCAACATAGGCTTGGTCCTTTAAAACTATCGATTACAATAAAATCAAATTAACGATACTGCTTTAAATATTCTGTTTATTTCATATGCAACTATCTTTTCAATGCGATCTAAATCCTCTAAACAAATTTTATAAGTTCTTTGCTCTGGCTCTACTAATTCATGGCTCTTGATTTATTTGATTGAGTCAACCTAAAGCTAACATTCACATATAGTGGAATTTTCCTACAAATTCTACGATATCCACAAATTATCTTAAGAATTATTCAAACTAATAAAATCGTTTTTATTTAGCAAAACTAAAAATGATACACCTACTCTCAATTTGGAAACTTCATTCATTTCATTGTGTTACCTTATAGGACAAACTTCATGAGTTTAGCAATTTATTTAAACTAAAACTAGACATACCGAACGAATTGACTTAATCTACGAGAACAAAATTCAGAAATATCCCATTTTTATGGGAATACCCTTTAGCTCACTTGATTGCGTTATCTGTCCTTCTGATATGGTCATATCGTCTAATTTCCATTCAGTGGCTTTGTACACAAATTGTCTATACCGGACATTTAGATACATATTAACATAATATCTTCTATAAATCTACTTAAAAATGGGAATTTTCCGGGCTATTTTGAAGAATGAAAAATTAATTTTTTTTGAGTTTATTTTCTAGTTTTCACTCAACATTCTTACAAAACCTTTTTTAAAATGTGTATTCACTAATATTTGTTTATTTTTGTTATTTAAAAAATATTTCACTGCCATTAAAGGATGTTATAATTTATTAATCGTGGGCATGTTTTCACTCAACAAAGTGATTTCAATGGGGGGAGGGGGGGGGGGGGGGGTGGGGGTTGGTTATGCTGTATAAAATAGCGGAAATTTGACGGAGGAAAATAAGAGATTATGCTACTCGCCACAAGTGACAGCACTATCACTAAAGAAAAATAATTTTGTTATGTAACTACCAGCAGAAATTTTTTAATCATTATGTATCACTTTTTCACTAAATAAAACATCTCAGCGGATTAAAATATTAAAAGTGATCCTTAAAATGGTAAATAAATTGATCTCCGAAGTAAAAGAACTGGGTAAATGAAATCTTGAAATTTAACAATATACCGTCTTTCCGCTATTTTATAACGAATTACGATAAAATTTGGAGAGAATTATTGATAAGGGATTTTAAAGTAAGTTTTGGACAAAATTTGAGGATCTGTTCGTGCTGGACTAAATTGGCCATTTTATACCCAGTCCTTATGAAAAATGGTATCTGCATATTTTACATGATACACATATATATATATATATATATATATATATATATATATATATATATATATATATATATATATATATATATATATATATATATATATATATAAATTTTAAACTGGAGGGAACTCGGCTATGTCTTAATTTAATTTGGAAAAATTTGCATTTTGCAGGCACAATTCGGAAAAATGTATGGATTAGGATTTTCTATAATTTTTTGATTTTGTACGACCATTGAAGTTATTTTCAGTTTTTGGCCAATATTTCAAAAACTTCCGCTGTCAAATTTCCGCTATCTTATAAAGTATGAGGTGGGTACTGGAGGAAAACAAAAATTGAAACCTCTCCCCTCCCATACCCATTAAAATTTTACAATTAGCACTAAAACAGAAGGTACCACGGAAGGATTTAAAACCGCCTCTAAGTATGCTAATTAAGCATAAAAGCAGGATTTTAAAGCACATCATTTACTGAGCCAAGAGTTGTTATACACTACAATATTCATCATTGATTGAATAAGTACAAAGAAAATAAAATTAGAACAAAAATAAACAATAATAATATTTTGTCCAAGATTAGACTACGTCAGTGGTAAAACGCGATTATTTACGTCACAATTATTTCCAGCCCACATTCCATTCGCTTCCATTTCAAATAAATAAACAAGTGTCATAACTTAACGAGTACACACCGGACAAAAATTTTAATTATATTGTAAAAAATTCAGAACGCAATTCGATTAGAAAAGTTTTATTTGCAATTGTTGTTGTTCAATTTTATATTCAATACGTGATTAAGATCACGAGTGGCTAATAAAATACGTAGGCCACAGTTAAAAACGGCCGCTAATTTATAAGATTATAGTGTACTGTATAGTCGAACATAAAACGAATTATTTAGTGTATATAGTCTATAGCAAGACGTAAAGAATTCGAAAAATACTTAAGAAATAATAAAATTTACAAAAAAATTTACCAGAGCTACTTTGTTGCTGCTGCTGCTGCTGCAAATGATGATCAGGTGGCTCACGTTCTTCCTGTATTACGTTATTATTATCGTGATGTGTTGATGATGTTACCGCCGTTTCACCAGATACAATAATCATTTTGCATTTATATCGAGAATTTATTTTCCAATTTATTATAAATAAAATTTTTAAACACTCCACTTAAAAGAAATCGGCGGTGTACACACACTTTATTTCATTACACTTATACATATTATATAGGATAGAGTATAAATTATACAGATGTGCGCGCGTCTTTAAGACGAGCGCAGTGTTCTTTAAATTGTTTATAATCGGCACATATTATAGCGTTTGCGCTTTTTAACAGGAAACTACTTTAAATCTGAAATTGTGAATACGTAAAGACAAAATTTGTAAATTTTTATTCAAGGTTTCATTTTTTTTTTTTTTTTTATAAAATAATATTCGAATCGGCATTGTATGCGGTGCGGTGTTGATTACAATTGATCTATACTGTAGGTTTGATCAAATTTCGATTATGATTTGACGTCGTCGATTAAGGCGCGCGATAACGCGAAAAAATATACAAACAATTTATTATTATTATAAATAAAATTTTATGACTTTATGCATGTACTGGCGTATATAATACTCTAATAATTATTTTATGTATTTATATGTAATCACATTTTTTATCTATATAGAACATAGTTTTTTGCTTTATTTATTATTAGTTATAGTTTAAGATGAATATACATAATGCATTGACGTCATATTACATACAGATTATACATTCGATTATTGGGTAGAACATGAACAATTATTATTAGGTTTGTAATATGGAAAATTACATTTCTAATCTCTAATTCGCGTATATCAAATCGATCATAACGATATAAGCGTTTCAAAATTCGATATAATATGATGTTTAGAAAACAAGAACATGAAAAACTAATTTGTTTCTTCGTTCAATGAACGCATTTTGAGGATCTGAACAGGAATCTAGTTAAATTTATTAATTATACTCGTTAATAGTGATCTTAAACAAACGGAATCAACAGGATTAGAAACTAAAATATAAATATCATCACGGATATAGCACCTAGTGCGTAAAACGTATCGTTATCGCACAGGAATGAAAGTTCTACAAGATTTTTCCACAATGTTATGCGACGTCTAAAATTTTTAAAATTTGTTCGTTGTTAAATTTTAGTGAATACATATGTGCAAACTATGGGTTTCATTGATCTGTTATTCAGAACTTCATAAGAAAATTGTAAGGAAGGCTTCAGTTCTTTATTCAAATTTGCAAACTTTAAGAAGTCTATGTTGACAAACAAAGGGATAAATTCTTAAAAGTTTGATTTTATAAACAAATATATTGAATCAAACTTCAATCCCCTTTTGAACAAAAAACTGTTGTACAAATAAAAATTTTCCAGTGGCATATTTCATTCTCGAAATAGTACAAAAAATATCGTCATTAAATATTCAGATTAGAAATATTCTCAACAGTAATGTATACTTAGTGATACTTTCAAGCTTAAACAATCTTAAAAAGCTGATAAAGTCAATCAAATTCAATAATTTTGCAGAAATGCAGTGATGCAGTTAAAAAAAAGTCACAGCATAGTTCTTTAATTTGTAAAATTTTGCTTTTCTAAGTACAACGGACATACTCGTATATGTCACATTATTAGTTTGGACAAAAATCGAAAATACTGCCATTTTTTCACTGTGCATAACGGCACCGATTATACTTGGTTTTGTTCCTACAAAAATTTCTGTACACATACAAATCCAATGGCCCGTTCCACACTTTACTTCTTTGAAGTTACTTCTTTTTCGTCTCTTTCCCCGTTTACCTTAAAACCCGTTTTAATTGCGACTTATTTTTAAACAAAAAAGTTTACGGTCAAGCAGCTCTAACTTCGGAAAAAATATTCGAAGTAAATCAAGTTGTTAAAAAGTTCTTGTTTTTGGTTGTCAAAGTGTTGCCAACTTTAAAATAAGTATATAAAGATATATTTTATAGTTTATTGTAATAATTATAATTATGTTTTACTTAATTAAATACATTTTAGTGTTAAATTATTTATAATTTTATATATACACAAGTATATCAAATCTAAAGATGATGTATTGATGGTCAGTTGTGGTAATTGAAAGCCAAGTGCCGAATCTTTACGATTCAAGAAAATTACGAATATTGATATTTCAATAGCGGCCATAACGCAGATGAACGATATGAATAAAATACAAGGACCCGATATAATTTTATACAAATGAACGCATTATATGTATATGAGTTAATGATGATGAATTCATCGTGGTACTGAATAGAGGTACGTTGGATGCTTTAATGTCTGACGATTCAATCGAGAAGCAAGAAAATATAAAAAAACATTTTGGAGAAATGGCACCGGGCCAACTCTACACAAATTGAGGCAATGTTTAGGAGGAACTGTTCGAGAGTATCGTAAATTCGGCGCCACAGTGATTAAAGGACCAAATTGTTTATTTATATCTGGGGTCAGAAGTAGGGCAACGGGAAACGATATATCATGACACCAGTGAATATTCTGGTGATGTTATCGTTGAAGATATAACAGACGAAGATAATGAAATCTTGCGTTTGCTAATATTTTTGTCAAATTAGTATGTGATACAGTCTGAGGCTTTGGTAAAATTAAAGCCTATGAAAGGTGGTAAAAATAAGCAAACCGTGAAAGTGGGAGAGAGAACCAAAAACTCGCGAACCTTAGTAATCGGCCTCGGTGGTGGGGGTCTTACAAGTAACAGCGGTTGAATTAGATCCAGCTATGTTAGAAGTAGCCACTGAATATTTCGGATTGAAATTAAACGAAAAGTTACAAGTTGTAATACAGGATGGTATCCAGTATCTTGAAGAATCCGCGGAAAAACGAAAACATTTGATTCGATCTTTTTTGGTGTCCATAATAAAAAATCGTCGGTCTCACGACAAACGGCATCTTTGTTCTCACTTTGGTGTATCGTGATGAAAAGCTACTAGAAAATTTGGTGAGCGATTTAAAAAAATTGTTTAAAGCTATCTACTACACGTATCAAGTGGAGGAGAAAGTAAATCAAATACTGTATTGCACCGATAGTAAAGTTTACGAGTATAAATTTATAAAAGCAGCGATATACTACGGTATAAACTATATGGCCAAAGAAAAATCTCCATGCGACCGAACAATTAATTTATGTTGCATTTTTTAAAAGAATTAAAAATTTAAGACAAAATTTGTTTTACTTTATTTGCTTACACATAAAAATTCTCAGAGTACAATTTTTATTTTGGTTTCATTCGCATGAAAGTCCATGTCGTAAAGATACGATTATAAAGATGAATCCCATGGCTGTTAGTAGCAGACGGTTAAGTTTTGGTATGTGTCTGATCGATAATGATAAATACAAAACCACCGACCATAAACAGAAAACTACTTGCCAAACCTTCCATGATGTATTGCCCGTCTCTCGTCTGTAGTTGATTCACCACTTGAGAGCTTAATAAATACATCGTAAATAATTCCTATGGATTAGAATCGAACATAATGACATGGCCTATACACTTAAACGGGGCTACAACAGTAACATGAAAACATTTTTATTGCGGATGGCTGATGAAACCATGAAGATCGTTGAACTATAATTACTATAACTACATTTTTAATTAATGAAAACAAATAACAAACTACACTAAAAATTAATTGAGGACATGTTTTGACTATACATGACAGTACTTATTTATTTTTTTATTTTGACAAATAACACAGCTAACTTTTGACAGATAACTCCACTCTTGTCTTATAAAAAAAAAATGGAATACGATTTTACAAGGCTGTCTCCTAAATTGATACTATTTAATATTTGGTACTACTTCAAAGAAGTAGAGTGTGAAACGGACCAATAAGATATTTTTAATACTAAACTATATTAGTAATTACACTGTTAAACAGAAATTTAGCAGAAACAACTATATTAAAAGAGAAAGAGACGAAAATAGTAATTAATTTAGTAAATAATTTAGTGTAATCAATAAATTAATTTAAAACTATGTAGAATCTATACATTATTTTAAATCTAAATATTATACGCTAAATAGATATTCTCATTTTGTCAAAAAAGCAAAAAAAATAAAAAACATGTTAAAGTAAACAAAAGTCCCATTACATCCAATTGTTAAATTATTAAATAAATAATTATCAAACTGATATTTTGTTTCAATTGTGATAAAATATCATTACGTAGAAATGTCACTAGAAAAACTGTGCAAAGCCAAATTTTCAAACGAAAGTGTCCAGTAACACATTCAAATATTTCAAGCAGACGGTTCATTGGTCTCACTGGTTTTAGTTTAGATAAATTCTGGATATGCAAGAGTTTGTCGGGAAATTCCACTATGTAGAAATGATACTTACGTTGACCCAGTCAAATAAAGCAAGAAACTGGAAATGACAATCGACACAGTTGATTGTGTCAAGCTATACGGCTTTCATTTCCATATAGTTAAATTTTCCGACGAGCTGTACGGTAACAAGTTTTTATCTAAACAAAAATTACTTAAACGACTGAGTGACTAACATTTTCATTTAGTGGAATTTTCCAACTCTACGATATCCAGAATTTATCTAAACTAAAACCAATAGAATCGATTTGATTTACGAGAACGGTAAAGACACCCCGTTTAGAAATGGCTCTTGACTCATTTGTTTGTGCCAACCTAAGATTATCATTTCCATATAGTCGAATTTTCCAACAAACTCTACGATTTTCAGAGCTTATCTAAACTAATTCTACTCAAACAGACGCAAAACAATTCTGCTAATCTCCGTTGTGAAATGGCATTTAACCCATTTGATTGTGTCTTCAGAATTTATCTATAAACCAAAATCACTCAAACCAATAAAATCGACTTGATTTACTAGAACTAAAAAGGATATCCCTTCTCTTCATTTGGAAATTGTACTATAATTGCCCCATTTGTTGTAGAAATGGCTTTATTTAGGCCACTTGACAGTCTTACCGTCATGTAATAATAATTTTCACAGAGTGGCTGGGAGGATATTTGAAGAACATTTTGCAGTTTTATAAAGGAATGATATTAATTTTTGTTATCAGCAAAGTGGTACATGAAAACTGTGTAAATTATTTTGGCACATCTTAGACACACCCAAAACACGACATCGCAAGAGTTAAAATACAAAATTTTTTATTAATCCTCGAATTTATTTTCGAAGGCCCCAAAAAAAAAAAACATTTTGAATGTCTACATAAAAATCGTTAGGACATTTATTTCTCAATTTATGGATAAATCGAATTAGAATTTAATAAAACAAGAAAAAGTACCCATTCTTTATTACTGCATTATGTCTGTTTAATATTTTTATTACTGAGCTACATATGTTCGATCATAGATATCAGTTTAATAAGGAATAAAATAAAAATGAAAGAAATAGCACCCATATTAAAAACTAATTTAGAACCAAATGGCAAATTAAAGACTAATTTTAAGCTAATGCTCCATTATATATTTTTTGCTTTCCTAATTTTTGATAAGAAGCCTTACGTTCTCCATTTAAGCCAGCAGAATCCAAATCAAGGAACTAGTTGGAAATACATTTAGAGCGCAAAACAATATATACCTATTGGCTTACAAATAATTAAAGGCTAACTATATCCTACTCAAATGCCCCATTTTATAAATATTGGGGTCCACTCGTTATTCGCCAAGCTTTAGCTTATTTATTTAATAATTTTAATTAATACAAAATAATTTTGTTTTAATTTAATTTTAAAATTTTTTAGGGGATCATTTGGTTAGGCACATTATAGCCTTAATTATTTATATGACATGTTTTGATTTCTAAATTCGGGTTTCGTCCGTTTATCATTTTGTATTCTGCTATCTTGGAAAGAAAAGCTTAACCATGAACGAAATTTTTTTTAATGTGGCATTTGACTATACCATAATGAGCCTTAATGATTAAGATCTTGTTCTGCTGCCTTTGAATGAAATAACCTAAAGATTGTTCAAGAACAAGTGGAGCAAAAAACCAATTGAAATGGGACTTTTTTTAATTTTCAAAGGGTTAATCCTCAATTCTATCACACAAATGGTATTAAAAGTGTCAGTAGTTTACGGAATATCAGAGCAATCTAACTGGAATGTGTGAATAGAATGGCTACTGCATAAATTCTATAACGAGGCATATACTTATTAACGTCACTGTTCGTATTTTAGTAGCAGAAATTTTGTCAAACATTTTCAAAATAAATAAATTTGAAGAATTTGGATTCCAAAATAGATTGATGAGAATTAAAACAAAATATTTATGAGACAGGAAAATAAACACATGATACCTTAAAACCACCTTGACATAATTTTTTTCTGACCACCACCTTCCCGGTCACACTCAGGCCCATTGAATAGCAAAGCAAGTGCTTAACTCACTCTGCTAACTAGAACAATTCCAGTACCATTTTAAAATACTTCTGATAGTAATCAAAATAAAAATTTATAATAAAATTAGAATTCTAATATTAATTATTTGTGAAATTAGCCACATGTAATTTAGCGTTTGTTAATGAAAAAATGGGTGTGCAATTTTGTGTGGTTTTGTATAAAAACATCCCGATATTTAGGGAATCCCGGTTTGAATTTTTAAAATTTGACATGTGGTAAAATAAGACTCTTAAATGATTTTTTGACAAAATTCAAAAATTAGTTTGCGATAAAGTTCTAGAAAATGTCCAATATAATTTTTTTTAAGGAATATTTCGTATTTTTTTTATCAATATTAATAAATTTGCTTGATAAAATTTTCCTTCACCAAAATGTATGAAAACCGGGACTTTGAAAACCGGAATTTTGAAACCGGGATGAAACCCTACGAATTATCAACATACTCACTATACCAATTGTTGATATTGTCTACGCAAAAATCAATTGTCTACGCTAGTCCACGCAACACCAGGGTTTTAAAAGGTTCAGGGTTGAGAAAGACTTGTAATTATTTATTTTTAAAAATTGTTAATGCTAATGTTGATAATCACGAGATAACTAAGAAAGATAGACCATCCAGTAAAAGTTCATTTCAAATATTCAATTTAGTTGGCTGTTTGAATTTTTGATCGACACGACCTTGATGTGCTATTAAATAATGAAACATTTAAGTACCTACGATTACGTTTGATGTTAATAAACTCAGTGAAAAATTATTATTTTTTTTGCGAATTGCAATCCACTACAACAAATGCACAAAGCGATTTTTAACTACATAAAGATAATTTTAATCGAAATTTCGCGACAAATGGAATTAATTTGAATAATAATTAAAATTTAAACGTAAAGCCAATACAATTTTATCGATTATACTGTCATTGGTATCAGGTTACGATAATTTACTATAAAATCGCAACCTATTTTTTGTTCAGTTTATATACGCTACTGAATAATTTGGTTATGTTTTTAACTTTCAATTTTTAAATGACCTATTTATTCCATTAAACAAATAGGTTTCCCACTCAGAATAATAATCTTATACGTAGCTCCATAAAATGTATTATACAATATAGTATACTAGTAAGTGGCTTGTTAGCACAAAAAATGGAAAATCCCTGCTACATTACTTACACAAGAGTACAGTCATGGTGTCAATTAGCGTATCTACATATGTGTATGTGGTGTGTGTGTGTGTCCAAATAAAACATTAATCATTTTGTGAACGCTAATATTCTTTTTATGTGTAGCTTATCTGTTTTTAAGCCACACACTAAATATGCGTAGAGGTAATAAATACTAAAGTTAGATAGATAGTTTTATTATCAAATTTAACCACACAACACCAGGGAATTATATAGGATTTATGAAAAATTGTAATTAGAGTTATTTTTTTATAGATAGATTAACGTTTATTTTTTATTTTTGGATTAGTGGTAATGAACACTCTGCACATAATTAGGTCAAGTCAATAATTTTCAGTTAGAACCTTTCATACATATCTAACATTATTATGGGGCAAAAAGCTTCAACTAATTTTAAAATAAGTACAATAAATGTAACATTTACTTAATAGATTTAGTAATTAAAAAAAATTTTACTTGAACTTTTAAAGCTCACAAATACAATTCCAGATTTAAAGCACTCCCTGAACGCGTTCTTTAAAAAACTTTAATTACCACACACGTATATTGAAAATTTTCACTACACAATTCGAATAACTACCAGAAAGCACAATATAATTATATATTTTGAAGAAATCATACAAAAATATCTAATTAAAAGTTCTATTTACATATTCTGGAATTTAAATGTCGATTTTATTATTAAATATTTTAATATTAAATTCACAACCCAAAAAAATATTCACACAGCACAAGCACACAAACTTTATCCAAACTCAATTCCATTTATTTCACTTAACTAATCTAAACTAATAAACTTAAACAGAAATAACAATAATAAAAATATTAAAATTTATAAAAAAAAATTCTGCTATTTTGGATTTTTTTATTTAAGTGTATGAAATATAAACGAATACTATAATTATGGTGTATATAGCAAGCAGTACGTAGACGAAAATTTTATTTTGCATCATCACATTTAAAATGAAATAATAATGTTATATACGAGTACGAGTACGAGTACAAAAATAAAAGTGTACTCGTATATATGGTTTGTCGTATAAGATTACTATGGTAACCGAATTGGATACCAGACGAGATAAGATAACAGAATAACATCATGATTTAGGGTATATACAAAAAAAAATTGTTAAACATATGTAAAGATAGAATATTTTTCCGGAACGAATTTTTCCTAAACAGTGGAACCCCCCATAACGCTCAGCGATATTTTCAAGCTCGTGCCAATTCAACTTCTAAAAACATTTATATGAATTGCTTTAGCACATGTTATCTGACCGTCAGTTCATAGATGTTGCTTACAAAAATGGCAGTATTTGGCCTCTAAAGGAAGAGGCAGGTATTAGAAATGGGTTTTATTGTTTCTGGAAAAAATTAAACAAATTAAACATTTAAAGATATTTGAAAACATCACAAATTCGCAAAACAACTCAAGAAAGTAAACTCTCAATATACGATCATAATTGTTTTAAAAAACCAGCTCTACCACATTTTCGTTTGATTTGCGTTAAATTTGGAAGAAAATATAAGCAAATGAAGAAAAACTTTTCTTAGAATATAAATAATTCGTCACAAAACGTTTCAGAAAAATATTCTGGTTCTCACTGATTTTATAAAAATTTGTTTTAAAAATTACTATGTACCTGATTCTAGCGCCACAACGGTAGTTTTGACTACTAAATTTGTGATCTTCAACTAAATTTGTGACATTCTTCAAGACCTTTTCAATGATATGCAACACGTTTGTATTCTATACCAAAATAATAATAGGCCGTTCTTGAAATATCATCGGGACAGACATCCATCTAGAGTTTCTGCTCAAGAAATCTCAGCTCGAGAATTCCCGAAAAGTTTGTATATTTCGGGAATCTTGTTTCTCGAGAATTTAAATTAATTTTTGTTTGGGATTCCCGTTTCCCGAGAAAATGTTGACAATTCTCGAGAAAAACATTCATCATTTATGCCTTAATTAATACGTTAGTATTATGCGATTTTACAAATTGATTTCACAAATTACTCAATTTTCCACATACATTATTCCTGATCCCACCTTGATTTGTTTGTTGGCTAATTTAATTTTTCCGAATGCACCCTAATTTATTTTGACATATAAAAACTACGAATCTTTTTAATTTTTTTTTAGTGTGAGCGGTGAGAGCATTTGTTCAAGAAAAAAAATTCTTTTACAATAATAATGTAAGTATATGGTATTTTTTATTTTTACAATTTTATACCAAATTTCTTACAAACTATTTCTATTTATGAAAAATTTAGCAAACAAAATGAACGAATATTCCAATGTATGGCAGAATTTTGACAGTATTATTTGCAAGAAAACTTTACAGTGCAAAGCATCATCAACAACTGGCCTGCATAGGCGTTTAGAAAATATTCACTGAATGAAAAGAAAACTGGTAGAACCGCTTAAGCCCATCCATAGCACTTCAAAAACAGTTAGCAATCTACATTATTATTAGAATTCGAGTAAAGCTAGTAGTTCCTCTCTTCAATGTATTGTTGCAAAATTGGCTGCTAAGGACGGTTTTACGATAAATGCAATAAGTAAAACTGAATTTATTCGAAGCAGTCTGAGCTCGAAGGGAATGTGTCTGCCTAAAAAGCCAGATGACGTAATGCAACTTATTTATGATTACTATGCGGAAATCAAAGCACTTATAATAGCTAAAATTATAAAAATGAAGGAAGAAAACAAAAAATTGAGTATATCCATTGACGAATGGACTAGTTTGCGTAATAGAAAAACTATATAAATGTACACTTGCATCACATTGACTTCGGCGGAGACTCAGAAAATTTAGGTCTGATACGAATATACGGCTCTTGTATAGCAGAAAAAATTCTGGAATTAGTTGATTCTAAGTTAATTGATTTCAAATTAAGTTTATGTACAGATATTGTTTCTGTCATCAGTTATGGTGCTAGTACTATGGTGAGGTTCGGGAAGCTAGCTCCGTGTATGCAACAGCTGTGTTACAATCACGCCATCCCTTTAGCTGTTATGTTAGTGCTCTATGAGAAAAATAAACCAAATGATAGTACAGAGGAAAATGCAGTCGAAAATGAAACCGAAAATGAATCGCAGTCAAAGCAGTCTATTGATGGAAAGAAGGATGAGGATAGATATGAGTCCGACACGGAGTATGAATTTATTTCAGAAACAATTTTTATTAGTGAGAATCACAATATTTCGGCGGTAATAAAAAAATTCGGAAAATTGTTATACTGTTTAAGAATTCACCAGTAAAAAATGGAAATTTACAAAATTATATAGTACGAGAACAAAATGAAACAAATGAACTCCAGTTACTTTGGGATAGTAAAACCCGTTGGAACAGCTTTGAAACAATGTTGAAAAGATTCTTGCGATTAAAAAGCCCAATAATTAAAGCTTTAGATGATTTGAATTTTAGTCATTACTGGATAACCGAAGATGATGAGCAACTCGCCAACAATTTATTAAACGTTTTAACACCTGTACGAATGGCAGTAGAGGCATTGAGTCGCAAAGACTCCAATCCTTTAAAAGCTAAGGGAATTCTTAAATTTCTGTATAAGAAACTCGAAGAGAATAAAACATTCCTAAGTACAAAATTTGTCGATGCCTTAAAGGACAAAATAAGTATTAGACGAAATATTCCGATTATTTCATTGATGAAATATCTCCAGGATCCAAAGGGATTGCGATGTTCGGAAGATGACAATTTTTTATTTCTTTCATCTTAAGTTGAAATATTGAAAACAGCAAAAGTTATATTAAAAATAAATTATGCAGTTAATAGTACGATCTGTGACGATGACAAGGAAGATTATGAAAATCCCATTGAAACCCACACAAGAAAATCGCACAATTAATAATAATAGTTTATCTGAGCAGTTAGAGGGATTCATTCGAGAAAGTACGCAATGTTCCAATACGAGCTTTATAAATAACAATTTTCAGTTAATAAAAAATGAAATGAACCTTTACGAAGGATCTGGCGGATAACTTACAAAATCTGCAATCAGCATTAAGCACGATACAACCAACTAGCACGCAAAACGAAAGAAATTTTTCCATTTCGGGAAATTTAGTATCGCGGAGGCGAACGAGATTATCGGATAAATCAATCGATATCCTATGGGTATTGAAATAAATAACATATTTTGTGTTTCTACTTTTTTTCATCATTTTTTATCTCAGTAATATGTTTAATTCTTCAAAATGAATTTATTTATTTGATGTAACTGCATTATAATTTTTTATACAATGAACTAAAGAAAAAATACACATATTGAAATAAATATCTAAAAAATTATATTAAATGTAATTATTTTAATGAAAAATTTCTCGGGAAATTCTCGGGATTTCTCTCAATTTTTTTCAAGAATCCCGAATCTCGAGAAAAAAAATATCATTAAAAACGGGATTCTCCGTAAAAATATCGGGAATTAAACAATCTCTATATCCATCCATCCATCATTCAAAACGTCGAGAAAAGTGGTCTTGGACCAGGGTCATATTTCATATTTTTGTCAGGTTTTCAATAAATTGGCCTAACAGACCGAAGTTAATTAATTACTTTCTTTAACGCAGTAAAAGTAAGGATAGTAATCACGAGAAATTTTGATTCGAATATTTTTGAAGATTTACCATTCGCTATATCGCCGAAGTCAAAAAAGTAGTTCTTAAAAATCTCTGTGTGTGCGCTATGTGGTGCAGTGCCCACTAAATATCTATTGGTTATATACAGCACAGACGGATTGATCAATCGGGATGAAACTTCATAAGTACTTAAGCTTTTTTCATAAATTGGGATAACCCAATAATTTTTGGTCGAAATCTGGAGCTTTTTCGTTTTTTGCAAATATTTTGAAAAGTATACGATTTCCTACTGTCTATAAGTGGATTGACTATTCCGAATAAAACGTCGCACTAAAACTTTTCCATTAATTGGGAGAATCTTGCGAAATTTAGTGGAAATACATATGTGTGTCAGTAGTAGCATCTTCAATGGGAGCTTTTAAATCTTTTGCAATGATGATGAAAAGTTTAGCATTTACAAAAAACGACAAAGAAATATAAAATTTACATATGTATATTGAAAAATTTAATTTTCAACCAACACGGGTTGACCTTGTTGCTTTTCTGAAATTTAAGCAGAGATAATATTTTTTAATTATACAAGACAGTCTGGTAATTTGTATGTTTCGTCTTAGAAATTAAGTATAATGTTTTCGGAGGCGATTGTTTATTGCCTTTGTAAAAATTGTCGAACCGAAGTTCTCATTGAAACATCAGAGTTGAAGTATGTACTCTATACGAATTGCAAGTAACGGATAATACTTGAAGGCGATATTTTATTATTTTTAAAATTCATTTCCTTCGACTATCATCCGAACTAAAGTAGAAAACATTGGCAAATTTCGACACTTTAAACTATATTTGGTCCAGGTTAATTAAAACACTACCAATAATTTGGAATATAATTCAATAAACTTATCAAACGCATTCGAATACCTACCAATCCAAAGTTCATCAAAATTTCGAAGATATTGTATATTCGATCCGAATGACCTCGTTTCAAGTTTTTAAATTTATAGAATTCGATTAATTTCTCTGCCATACTCAGCATACTAACTCCTAAATGTTGATTATGATATTGTGTAAGTCGGAAATGGTTGAAGGTGATCGTGAAAATTAAAAATATCGCCTTATCGATCGGCAGTTCGATCAGTTTGAGAAAAAAAGAATATCGAGTGGTCGATACCGGAGAGAATGAAAAGTTACTTAGCAAAATTTAGACAGGTTTTTGTTTGGCAGTTCTTAATTTGATTTCGAAAGGTGAAGACAAAAGGTTTTTTTATACTTAAAATTATTATGGAAAAAAAGTCTTTAATTTTCTATAATAATTGTTTGAGAATTAAAATATAATTTAAGTAAATCGTGAGTGATTTTGGACATTTTACAAAATAACAGACAATTTTTTTGCAAGTGATTTGATAAAAATTCTGTGATTTAATTGGCTTTTGTGAGAAAAACATAATATAAGTTAAAAAATAATAAAAATTAAATTAAAGCTAGAAAACATTTGTGCATTCCTTGCAAACTTATTTTCGTCCGAAAAAAACACTATAACTATAAACACACAATTGTGTTGGTTGTACTTCAAATCAAGCGAAATTGTTATCAAAAACGCCATTACATACTATGTTTTTTACTCACACATTTGTGTGGTTTGGACTTAAATTGAGCCAAATTTTGTAGAAAACGAGATATAAATGTTGTACAATCAATCTCAATTTAATTAAAATACTTGTTTTAACCATTTCGATCCTGTTGGGACCCATATATCCCGGTCGACATTTTATCAGCTCTTAAATCAAAATACACATAAGACATGATTGAAATTTGTCCCAGTTCGTAGTTTATGATCAATTTATCACTTAAAAGAAAAAAAGATGCAATATTTTTCACTATACCCTCTCTGCTGTTCAGTCTAGTTCAAATCGTGAATGTGATTACATTGCATGTATGTTTTTGTCAAAAATAGTGGTGAAAACTCTAGAAAGAGTAAATGTTTTTATTTTCGGATCCGCTCGAAACGCGATATTTCGAAACAAGATATGACAAAACGAGATATGGTACAAAACGCAATATTTCAAAATGCGATATTTCAAAACGCGATATGGTACAAAACGCGATATGGTACAAAACGCGATATTTCAAAACGCGATATTTCAAAACGCGTTATGGTACAGATTACAGAATGTGCATTGCAAAGCGGCGGGAGCGTAGCGACCCGATTTATACCGATCCTATATAGCTCTCGCTCCTATCGGTTTTTAAATTCCTATAAACTGAAATTAAATTTCCCCTTCACCCGAATTTCCCCTTCACCCGACTGATATAACCCGATCCTAAATTCCCGTTTTGTACCATATCGCGTTTTGTACCATATCGTGTTTTGAAATATCACGGTTTGAAATATCGCGTTTTGTACCATATCGCGTTTTGTACTCTATCGTGTTTTGAAATATCGCATTTTAAAATATCGCGTTTTGATAATTCGCGTTTTAAAATATCGCGTTTCAAATGGGACCCAATTATTTTATTTTATTACAATTGAATTTAAAAATTTTAGCAAACGGGATACAGGTGTCCCAGTCGGTATTTTTGGTATATGTCCCGGTAGGTTTTATTTGATTTTTTTTTATTTATCAAATCACAGTAACTATACATAAAAATTATTTTTCTAATATTGTAATAGCCAAATAATGCGACGAGTATACACCGAAGATGAACTTCGAACCATTTTAGAAAAACCAGATGACTCTGTCATCTTTCAAGTGGCAGTGACGATAACTACTCGGGAGTCAAATGTCCCACTAAAAAGCCGGTTGGGACTTATATGTCCCAGTCTTTACCGCTGCCTCCTAACATAAATGGGCCTAAAGAACAGGAAATGTGCTTTATTTAACAGTTCTTGATCAATAAAATTCAAAGTCAACATCCTACTTACAGTATTTGTTTTCCGGATCGAAAGGGTTAAAATTTTTTCATATTATAAATAAATTTTATAAATGTTAAACATTTTATAAGTTTTATAAATTTTATAAGTTTTATAAATTTTATAAATTTTACCCGCACTAAATACATAACTGGTTTTGCAACCCCTATAAACTGAATGATAAAATTTTGAGAAAGTATAAGAAAGTGCATAAAGCACGTTAATTATTGTCAATTGAATAAATGCTGAGTTATGTTTTACAATTGTCCACCCGTTGATGCATTTTTCTGATCCATTAATTAGTTTTGACCCCATTAATTTAGCTATTTGGTGGGAGAAGTTCATCACAATGTAGGCAAATCTAAATCATAAGATTAACCGTAAATAGTTGAGAATATTCTTATAATTTAATTCTAAAATTATGTGAATACTTTATTATTCCGGGCAAAAATTGGGGTGGGCAAAAATCATTAATCATTTATAACAGGTGGGCAATTCCGGGTCTAACAATTTTGAAGCATTATTTACTTGACAATATAAATATTTCTTTACGAACAATTTTATATTTTAATTGATTGGTTTCCGTAAAAATTTTAATATTCCGTATGTGTTGTGGGTGGGCAAACTTATTATTGGGAGGGAAAAATACACCAACAGGTGCACAATTATTAGAAATTATAAAATATAACTCAGTTATCTAAAATTATATCACTATTGCCAGCGAAAAAGGGGTGAAGTGCAATTTTTGCCAAATTCGGGTTGTAACATATTTGGGATGGTTAAAGTCAATTCTTTGCTCGGGCACAACGAAATAAGTTTGTAAAGCTAAGAATGTTCCATGTTTGATGGAAAAAAGAGGTGGATTGATAAATAATATTAGTGTCTGGCAATAGATAGTTGATAAAAATCAAAAATGACTCTCCTCAAAATAGCAATATGGAAGGCAAACGGTCTAGCGCAGCATAGAGCGGAGGTTCAACCATTTCTCATTGAGCACAATATTGACATAATGTTAATATCTGAAACACGCTTCACCAAAAAGAACTACTTCAAAATTAATGGGTACTCTATTTATGACACTAAGCATCCGGATGGCAAAGCACACGATGGCACTGCTGTATTGATTAAGAGAAGACTAAAACATAATGAACTTATGAAATATGAGAAAGATTATATCCAATCAACAAGAATCTGTCTACAGGAATGGTCAAGAAACTGTTGTGTGATATTAGCAGTGTACTGCACTCCAAAGCACGCTATACAAAATTACAATTTATTGATTTTTTTGGTTCAGCTGGGTAATAAGTTTCTTACGGGGTGCTTAAAACAACAACAACGCGTAAAGGCAAACAACTTTATGAAGCTGTAAAGGAACAGTCCCTGGATTTTTTATCTACCGGTCATCGAATTTACTGGCCCACAGATAAAAAGAAAGTATCTGATCTATTTGATTTGATCATTGCGCGTACGTATATGTTAAGGCCACCGATTGCTATGATCTATCATCTGATCATTCACCGATAATATTAACAATGAGTACTGTGGTCTTAAAATCAGAAACACCGAAACGTCTGATACACAAATGAACTGATTAGAATCAATATAGGACACTAGTCGAACAAAATTGTGATCTTAATATCCCGCTAAAACACCTGCAAATATTGATGCGGCTGCAGAAAAGCTAAAAGAGGCACTGGAAATATCAGCTGAAAAGGCTTCACCAATCATCAACATATCTGAAAAAATTAATACATTATCACATAATATCGAGTCACTAATCCAGGAAAAGCGGAAAATTCGACGGCAATGGCAACAAAAAAAATCACTAATGTTGATCGAGCTATCAAGCCCCTGAAATTTGCACTGCAGGAAGACCAAAACCAAATTGTCCAGAATTATTTAAGTGAACTCTCGGCAAAAGACTGAGTATTCTATGTAGAAGGCAACAAAAAACCTAAAAAGGCCTACAAAGTCAAATCCACCGATTAGACTACGAACTGGATATTGGTCGAGAAGCGATAAAGACAGTGTTTTCACCACACAAAGGAACTAATAATATCGTGTTGCTTCACCAGATGGATGATTCATCCTTTAAGAACACAATCAAAACTTGCTTTAGCTCGAAAAAGACGCCCAGATTTGACCTTATTACTGAAAAAATGATAAGGGAATTAAAAGGCAATTGCATAAAGCTGGAAATATTCCTCAAACGTGGAAAATATCTTTGATCACAATGATACACAAGCCTGGAGAAAACGAAACTCAGATCTCGTCTTATCATCCAATAAGCATGCTTTATACAATCTCAAAGCTATTTGAAAAAATGTTAATGACGAAACTGAAACCAGTATTAGAAGAAAGGCAAATCATTCCAGACCATCAATTCGAAACCCACATGGTACCATAGAGCAAGTGCATTGCATTGTAAATGCAATCAGACAGACCTTTGAGGCAAAGCAATACTGTTCTGCTGTCTTCATGGATATAGCGCAAGCATTTGACAAAGTTTGGCACGATGGACTAATACACAAACTTAAAGCGCTCCGGCCGAAGAATATTCACTCAGTTCTGTAAAACTATCTCCTTCAAAGGCAATACATGGTCCAACAAAATGGTGCAGCAACTTTCCTAAATGATATAAGCACAAGAGTCCCACAAAGGAAGCGTTGTGAGACCTATCTTATATTTAACCTAGGCTTATACCTGGATAGACGGCTAATGCGGAAAATACATTTTGAAGCTCAACCAAATAAAAATAGCATTTTAGTTATCATTAGACAATAAGGTCTTACTATACAAAGCGTTAATCAAGCCAATATGGACATATAATATTCAGTTATGGGGATCCACCAGTGCATGAAATAGAAAACTCCTGCAATGAAGCCAAGCGGAAATACTCCGATGTATTGCTAATGCTCCATGGTATATTCGAAATACTAACATAAACGACGACCTTGGTACTAAAAACGTCAAAGAAACAATCAAGGAATTCAGTTCGAAATACTACTGTACAAAATACTACTTTGGCCCGGGGGATATACTAAAACAGCCACGATTTAAACGACTGAGAAGAGCAGATCCACTTGGACTAATGAACCTGTAAAATCATTAAATGTCTAGATAACACTTTAAGTAGAATCTTAATTAAATTGTGAACACTAATATTAAGTATTAACATTGGTTAAAACTTAAAAAATGTAATTAGCTTAAGATTCAAACAGTTCTTGTAAGTTTCTTATGTACTATAGAAAGATTCAAGAATAAAGCCATTGGCACCATTTAAAATACTAAATCTTGGAGGTCATTTGCCACAAATCGAGTGGCAGAGATACAAAATGCCACACTAATTGGCGTTGGCCTCTTTGTCTTCATTGCAACGTTGCGTTGTTTTTTCGTATTAACTCCAGAACATTTCCTGATTGAAGATGCCTTACTAGCACCGCCAGAAAAAGAACAGTTAACCAAACATGGGAATGTCCTGTATCGGTGGAAACTCGTTCAGAATATGCGCTGATCAATATGCCAAAGAAAGTAGTCTTTCAATTTTTTAGGAATTTACGTTATTTGCAAGATTTTTAAAAAAGGGTTTTTGCATTGTAAAGCAATGCTCAACAGTGTTTATAATGTAATTATTTTTATACAAGACAATTCGAGTTGATTAAAGTTATCGAAAGCTGATGATTAATTTTAATCGTGTCAAGTATTTAGCTGTTGCTTAATAAATGCTTTATTATGGAAATAATCATTACTTTATACATTCAACTACAGTAGTTGAAAGAAGCGCGCTATCTTTTCGGAATCGGTGGGCTTAGAGATATAATTAAAACAATTTTTATTATACTTTTAAGAAATTTTATTTATTTCAGTTCGAGATTCCGAGAAATTTAAAAAAAAAATATCAAATCGTTCCTGAGGAAAAAATTATATTTTTAGAGATCTGACTGAATTTTGATTTTCTCGTTATCACACAAAATTTTGGTTATTACAAACATAAATACAGACAAAAAAGAAAATCATTGGAATTGTTCCAATTTAATCTAAATTTAATTTTCAAATAATTACAGTGTATTATGTAACTGTATAATATGTGTGCATTTATGTAATATATATTTACAGGTATACACAAAACATAACCACCTTGAGCTGTTTTTCTGTCTACCTTTTACTATTACACCGTATTAGATTCGATAGAAGAAAATTCTTATAAATGCATATGCACGTATGTCGAATGCACCGTATATGACATAATCACGAACAATGATAATACCGACTAAATTACCTTGATTTCGCATAATTACAATATCAATCATTTTCAGCAGTCATTAACAACTATTTAAAATATTTATTTACGGTTTATGCCTGAGTTTCATATATTATATGAATTTGTGAACAGTGTGAGAAATGCCCATGAGAAATTATTGATTTAAAATATGTTCAATAGATTTTTAATGCTTCCTTTTCAATACTGGCACAAATCACCGTATAGCCCTGTCCACACATTTCCATCCCCGATACTTGTTATTATTACAATGTTGTTACACATATTTTGTTATCGAACATGTCAGCGTCAGATATTATATCGATTTTCATTTCGATTACATATTTTTATTATACTCGCGAGTATACTGATATATGCGGAGACGCGATAATCATAAAAAGTTGTTCATTTTCCCGCGCTCGCTTCTCACATACTGTGTGTGTGTGTGTGTAGGTGTGCATATAGAGACGTAAAAGGGCACACACGCATTTTCTATTATAATCATAACATAATGATAATAAAAATAATAAAACAAGAATAATAAAATATTTAATATTTTTCTACATTATCGATATATGATAATGACACCTGTAATGACATCTTTATCATAACCGTCTTATATTTCGTTTCAGAATAAAAACAAATTTATTTATTCATGGGGGCATTATTAACGCAGTTAAGAATAAGTGTTACGTACCTCCGTCTAAGGTAGATGATTTTAAGTGTATCGATATAATAGTTACGGAAATGATTATACATTCAGGGACATTTATTTTGTCAATCGAATATTTGGTTCTCATAAAAAAAGGTAATTGGTGCCTCCGTAATTGGTATAACAAGAGAACAATTTTTCCTGGTATAAAAATATTATGAAGGTTTCGATGATTGCTATTTTTCAACTTCCGAATTTCTGTTGTTATAGTTATCTGTCATTTTATAGGATAAGGGGTAAATACAATATATACATTCACCATACAACTTTTAAAAATAATTGCGTCGACTTCTTATCACCCTTTCAATTTTTTTCTTGTAACTTTCAAAATTTAATAATGTTTTTGTTTTCGTTATAGTTAATTGTTCAGGTATATGTATGTCCTTTTGATGTTTAGAACGAGACTTAAATTAGTGATAACATGCGACGTCGAATACACCCCTCATCAATGTACAAAATATTATTTGGTGCTGTCGTATCTCTTTGAAACACCAAAAGTGTGATAATTAATTTCAAAAAATTGAAATAATTAGGTAGCTGCAGCAGAGAAACTTTCGAATTTTAAAATGAAACTTTAAACATTGCTAAAGCCTAACTTTTTCTTATAATTGCACTTAATAAAAAATTATTGCTATAGTCTACGAACAACCACTGAGCCGATCAATATAAATGCAATACTTCCAAAATAAAGTGCTGTGAGGGACTGTGAATGCTCTATGGAACTTTAGGAATGGTAACATTCACAGGGACTTGAAGATGGAATACGTCAGTGGTGAAATATAGAAACAAAGAAAGCAACACTTACAGTGATTACCTCGACATGAAAATGCAGATATCAGTCGTTTGTCGAATACTACAAATGGAATGAAAAGACACCAAAGGCAGAAATCGCTGGAGACCAAAAGGTTACTCATCATAAACCGAAACTAAATTAAGGTACTTAAATTACTAGGTGATCGCTGAAGTAGTTGTAATATTAAAAAATATTTAAAAAAAACACCGTACTTCGGACTTCACTGGGCCGGCTCACTGCTCCAAATTTATTTATGGGAATATTGTAAGCGAGAGGTATAGAAAACTAAGAAACACAAAATAAAATCTATAAGGTCCAAAAAAATCTAGAACCTGTAAAACATAAAGAAATAAAATAATAGAAATATTCACAGTGGTTTTGGAGAAATTTTCGTACCCCAGAGTATAATTTTTAAAAATATTGATTCATAAATTGAGAAAACCAAATACTAACTGATTTTTTCCAATTTATGAAAAAAATTTTGTTTAATTTTATAACTTGGATAAATACAGAATTCTTCATTTAGACACTTTTTGAAAATTTGATATTGAGTTTTGTGGGGTTTCGACGTTCGGGGTTTTCTTAAAAATTTTGTTTTTTTATCATCATTAAGGCGAAATGTAAAATTTTCTTGCTATCTTTTCTCGACTCTCGGACCAACACTAATTAGACTAATTAGCAAAAAATGTGCTTTGACGGTATTCGGTAATTCGAACATTCCTCCGAAGGTTTTGTATTTGGGAGGTGGTGAATAATTGAATTTTTAAAAACGAAGTCTGGGGATTCTTTATAGCAGGGGTGTGGGGGTGGTATTCCGTGTAGTGGAATTTTTTTAAATTATTATTTTTTATACCGACCAAAGTATTAGTAATCGAATTTCGGATAGAGTGTTTCAGAAACCATAAAGCTTAACATTATGATGCTGACAATTTCCTATCAGGAACTTGTTGCTTGTTAAAATACATTTTATCAAATCTATGATAGAATTTTTTTAACACAGCAGGAAAAATTCTTGCGGATAACTCTTTTCAATTCTTAGAGTTGCTTCCAAGTAAAACCATAATTTTCTTTGAGTCGGAAATAATATTCTTGTTTAAAGCACAAGTCTGTTAGATTTATCGCCAATGATTGTGTAACTGTATTCGACTAGTTGGATAAAAGTTTACTAAAATCATTTATTCAAAAATCTAACATTGATCTGGAAGAAAAACATTTGAGCATCACTATTTCAGTGACAAACTTATATAGTTCAGTGATTAAAATATGATTAAAGTTTGGATTAGGCGGAGATGTCTTAGTTCAATTTGATCCTGATAACAACTATTTCATCACATTGAGATATTAAGGAAATATATTTTAGCGAAATTCCTATTTAAAAAATATGGAAATTAGCAGTTACAAACGAATTAAAAAATTTAAATTAAAGTTAAACAAAAAAACATCTTCAACTAAACTCTGCTGGAGATCTTGCCAAGTACTCCAAGCACTCTCTACCGTCCACCATTAACTTTGCTTTTGACCATTTCAATTTTATTGAATCATCAACCTCCATCTTATTACAGATGGGGAAATAAAATATGGTGATGGCAAAAGAGAGGAACTGAAAGTAAAAGTTCACTCAAATATGAGATTCGATTGTACTTTAGACAGAATTTACACTATTTTTCTAAATAAGAACTTACAACACATTGTAGACTGTAGGAAGATATATAAAATGCCAACGTCCATGTTAATTTTCAGAATTTTTTCGGAATTTTGTCAGAACCGGGCAAAAATACTCTACATCATAACTCACACGTTTCGGGGCCCTACTTGCCCATGCCAGAACTATGACAAAATTCTAAAAATCATCATGTCTATTGGTATTTACTAGAAGTAACATAAAAGCATGGTGAAATTGATGACCAATTCGATAAATATCGACTAGTGTATCTATGAATCTAGAAACTTCAACAAACTTCAATTTAATTTTAAGTTTATATTTACGATACATATGCCCGGTTGCACAGAAAATGAGTTAACAATTGGTTACAAAACTGATTGATAAGTCCCATCTCTAGTTAAAATTTGATTTCGTTTCACAAACAATTTTACATGGTTAGTTTACAAATATGTCGATATTAGCTATGTTCCAATGGGACAAATTTGCTACTCACAAGTAATTGCAAGTAGATAACCAATGGAACGAGCTAAAACTATGACAGAAGTAAAACATAACGTTTTTTGTGTACAAAGTTAGCTATGTGTATAATTTTGCTGTCGTCCTATTTTGGAAAATAAATTTTTTTTTTTTACTAAAATCCACAATCAAATCTCAAAAATGAGTAAAAACTGTTCTTATAATGAAGGCAACGCTTTCATTATGATATACGCCGGCCGAAAAGAAAAATATGTCAAAAATCTTTTGGTATTTCACAGAAGTAAACAAAAAATATTGTTTGTCCTGACATTTCAACATAGCCTACCCCTTACAAAGCCATCTATTAGAATTTTTTGAACCAAAATACCTACCGTTAATTTTATGCGTAACTACTTTCAACATCTACACCACCATTTGAGCATGGGTAGCTGCGAGTAGATACAAGTACTTGTGAGTAGTTTGCTTTCTCCATTGGAACACAGCTATTGTCGATATAATACAATTTTACCCAACCCTATTAACATGTTCAGCCTAGACTTTCATGTCAACTGGATTTTTGTTTTCGTTTTTTCAAATTGAACAATTTTATGGGTTTAATTAAATTTGGATTTCATTGTAAATATTACATTTTGGGTTTGTTGGTGTTGGTGTTGGACAATCTTTGGTTTGCAATGGATTCTACATCGCAAATCGCTTTTGCAGAATCCACAACACGTTACAATTTTATTAAAAAGTTTTTAAACGTCAAATTGAGTATATTGATTATGCAAGGAGCAAAGCGAGACAGTGATAAACCATTGTATGTGGATAAAAAACGCTAAACTGGATAAAAGGGAAAACCCATGACATGGTGGAAAAGGCCATAATTAGAATCTTAATGGACTGCACATCCCATAAAGAATGAGCTTGAAAGTTCAACATGCGGTGTAAAAATAGATAATAAAAAATATACGATTTAAAAAAAAGATTTGAATTTTGCTTTTTGATCAGCTTTGAAGATCAATTGGAAAAACAGCAAAAAAGGAAAAATTTGCTGATAAGGTATCAATATTATTTATTTATTCATCCATGAAGCACATATAAATTACTATTTCTAGATAGCCATTTTTATGACAGGATGGGGCAAAAAAATACGGACATTTCTGAAATATAGAACAAAACACGAAGTAATGGAGTCGTTGATTATTACACCACTTCAAAATAGAATTATGTATATGTACATTGTACATATATGTATTACTTATGCGATAAATATAATAAAGTTATTTTATTTTAAACATTTTTTAATTGCATACATTTTTAATTTACAAAATAATAACAAAATAATGTTATGTACGTAAAACATCTCAATTTTGACGTATAATAGTGTTAATATTATTCGTAACAGCACTAGCATCGATTTACATACAAGATAAATAGTTATCTGCTGAATTTTCTATGGTTAGATTTACCCGGAGATTTAACAGGTCGTTAGATGTTGTGAAACACTTTTTTCTATAACGGCCAGTTAAATCTAAGTAACCGACGGATAACTTTTCTGTGCAACCGGGCAATAGTATAATGTTTTTACATCACATTATAAATTGTTTAAATTTATGGTATTTTAAACGTACTGGTACGATGGATTTTGGAGATATACATATTAAAATTATACTTTTAAATGGAATTTTTGAATTTTTTTTTAATATTATTTACGCCTAAATGTTTGTTATTTGAGTATAATCATTAATATACACCCACACTCAATATTTACTTAGGATTTTTTTAGGAATTATTTCACGTCAGTGCCGTCTATGCATGCAACTTCAGCATGTGTTCACATCGTTCTCAAGCGACGGCCACCGGTAACTACTCCTTACAAGAGTAAGCTAAGTATGTAGGGTGGTGGTCTTTCTACAGGGTGTTGGGCTAAGAACATAACTATAGAACATAATAAAGTCGGTAAATTACTGCAACTGCAATCTTCGCTGGGTATAACCAGAAAGAGGACCGTTCCAAGCTTTTCAATTCGCACAACGAATTTCAAAATATTGTAAAAGTCAGTCATTATCTAACTCTTAAAGGATTTCGATTTTTTTTTTTATGAATGGAATTTTTAACAACTCTTAACGATTAACTAAAATCACAGAGATGTCTAGAGATAAAAAAAGAGATATTCGGTCCTATCTAAACTTTTTCTTTGTAAAATTTTTCTTTCTCTCTTTTTCTTTTTTGCTTTCTTTGGATTTAGTTACATACAAGAATTTTTTACCCTAAATTTGCAAAGAAATGTGTTCATTTGATTTCTCAAAAGATCTCGATCGTAGAACAAAATCCTTGCCACAGTCGTCCTGCCGAGTCGAATATTCAACGTTTGGTGGCCAAATTCATGACAACCGGTTAGATCCAAAACCCGTATATCACCGAAAGGCAAGGTCTGCTGAAAACATCGCTGCTGTGCTTGTGAGTGTGCGGAAAAACCCGGGAATTTACTGTCAGACACTCTGCATGAGCGATTTGAGGGCATGGTTATCTCAACGCCTCCACGACGAGAACTGAGCTTTGATGTCGTGTGATTTATCGCCTTAAGACTTCTTCTTTTGGGAGCTATACAATTGATACCCTCAAAGTCAACATAAAGAACGCCATCCAACAAATTCAATCAGATTTATGCGATAAATTCATCGAAAATTGAACCTCCCGAATATGTGCCCCACAGGAAAGCCGCGGCGGACATTTGAACGACGTTTTATTCCATGCTTAATGCCATAAAATATTCGAGCGTCCTTGTTGAAACAATCTTTATATAGTAGATAGGGATATTGATTTACATATTCGCACCCCGATTTAATTATCATTAATAAAGTATGTATACAGAAAATCCTCGATGGGGTGATAATTAATTAAAACAACACAAAAAACATAAACACATTATGTAGTAGAATGAAAACATAATTATGATAAATTGTAATTAGAAAATAATCAACGTTCCCATCTCATATAATTATGTAGCTACATAACGTTTTACAGCTGTAAGAAACACAACGAAGATCAAACGCAGACATAAACGAGTAACACAGTTTTCCTTGTATTTTTTGGTGCTCTTTTCTAAATGATTTAATTAGTCTAATTAATTAAGTTAAAATAAAGAGGGACGGGATATAGATAATAATTCATTTTCTATACATGTAATTCACCGCCCGCAAACTTTTCACCATCATCCATATTTTTATTGCGCCAAATACGCTTAAATTTGTCCGCATATATTTTTGCACACCACAATTTTATTAACGGTATGAGTGTGGAAAATTATTATCGGAAAACTTCATACTACACACATCACCTGTGTGAAAATATTTATGTTTTGGTTGCGCTCGTGACTTTTTAATATTTGAATGTCGATATAATATTTAATTTTACTAGCTCTATCATCCCTATGCCCTCGACTATACTATTATGTAACGTATTCTACATATAGCACATAGCACATGTTTATGTAAATATTTATAAAGAAAATTGTTTATTTTACTATTTTGGTATAAAAAATTATTTTTTTGTACATTTTTCCATTTTCATTGACTTTGTCTGGTTTAATATATAAAAAAAATTTGGAAAAATATGTATATTATTTTCCGGTTAATAATACACGCCTAAGTGGAAGTCATGACATAATAGGCCTTCGTGTACGGATGTAAACAAGCTGTTAGCCTTTTAATTTTTGTAAATTTATTTGATTTGTTTATTTATTGTTTTAAATCGTTCTGGTGGTTTATAAACGAGAAAGTTCGGAAGACAAATAATTTCGCTTTGAAGATGTACGTAAATTATTCCCCACGATATTGTGTAGACATATTGTGATAGTACCTACTCACAGCAGTTCAAATTAGAATTATTATTGTCACCAATCCGCCTATTAGGTATCAGAAGCACGATATGCAGCTCAACACACCAACAACAACCTTTCACCGACACAGACGCACACTAAAAATTGTTTAATCTTTTGCGCAATTTATGGAAAATGAAAACGAAAATGATTTATGATGTTTTCTTCCTACTTTGAAACAGGTGGATGAGTTAAATTATTTTTATTATGATGAGATCTTTCATAAATCATATCGAAGACACTTGAACTTGGTTCATCGTATTTGTTTTATTATACGAGAGGGACGGAATTTATTTAAGTTTAGAGCCACATAAGCCAATTATATCAAAAATCTTCAGATTCGTATTACAACGAATCTTGAGATACGACATATGTCACCTAAAGATAGAATTGGTCAATGTCCGAAAACAAAAATAAATCATGAAAGTAGACATATACATATTTTGTGTATGCTAATGCCAAGAATTTTATCAAAATATTATATTTTCTCAAATTAAACGTAGTTGTCGAACGTTCAAAACACTCATTTTTCAAGTAGGTAGTTAATATACCACTCGCACGTAATCAACATCTAATAATAATATTATTAAATAAATAAAAAACTTCAGTAATTTTTATTATTACCTTATACAAACATTTCGAAAACATTTCCCACTGAACATTCTCCCAGCATCTGAACATTCTCGCATTAAAAAATGGCTAATGTCTAGCAAATTGTCATCATAAAACAATTTGTACGCTTTGTACCGGAATTAAAATGGGGATTCCTCTAATTTTTAAGATATGTGTGTGCCAATTAAGTTGAGCGCGTCCAAAACAATTAAACTGGCTTAATAAACATAAGATTTAAGGTGAATTTAAGTAATTGACGTACTTTATATTCTGAAAATTGCGCTGTAACGTTTGGTGTAGTGTAAATAAATAAATTAATTTTTATAAACAGAATATTTTGGTTTAGTTTTAATTACACTTGAAATGTTAATTACGAGAAAATACACGATAATTACCTTGAGGAAAAAAATGTACACAGAATGATTAATAAATGCGTGCCTCATTCTGCTGATAGCACCACCGGCATTCTGGCTGATAAAGTAGTTCATAATTTAATGCGATTTTGTTTTGATTTTGGAAAAAATTTGATGTATAAACAGAAAATAATAAACAGAAAAATACCAGCTGCAATTTTTCGAATTAAAACCATAATTCAATCGACTCCCGTCCAGACTTTCAAGTAGACGAACGAATAAAATCATCAAAATGTAAGGAGGGTTACTAAACATAAACAGACAGATAATGCCAATAAATAATAAATAACTATTCTGCTGTTATCAAAGTACAATTGTAGTTTACACAAGATAAAGTGGAATTTTCTGGTAAAACTAACAAATCGAAGTCTGATGTATCAGGTTAACACTAAAAAACACTTTAATATCAACTTTTTTTTTTATTTAATTGATTAGAACCCACAGAGTTCCGCACTCAAAGTCACGAAGAGTCCATGCGAGAACTGAATACAGAGATCGTATTCTGGCAAAATCTGGATAGCTATACAAACGTAATGAATACTGTCAATATTTTCCTCTTAGACCAATAACCATTAGAACCGCATCGTGGTATCTTAGTTGGGGCTTCTTTAAAGAAATCCCATATTTAGCTAAACCTAGGTTAGGTTCAGTGACAAAATGCTTAGTGGTGCGCCAGGCAGTAGTGTAGAGAAACTCCTGCCTCAACAAATGCGACAAGTAAGTTTTTATTGCTGTCTTATCATAATTAAAAAATAACAGAATGGTAGGTTTGGGACCGATTAGTTTTAGCTGAAAACAAGCTTCGGCTAGGAGAACAGTGATCTCGTTATCGCAATGTTACAATGAGCTAGTACTCATATAAGCGTGACACTGTTAGATCAACAGAAACGATTAATGAAATATTTCCACTCCTTAACAAGGTTTGAATTAACCAGAGGACCAATCAACGAACTGAACACGGCGTTACAGTCAGCGTATAAAATGATGTTAGGGTGTGTGACGTCACGTTTCAAAACTACAAAGAGTTAAAGAATTAATCTTAACTTGGAACACTGCACAGAACAGGTGTATGCTCCCTGAAATCTGAGATCAAGCGTGGTACAGTATAACTAATGGAAATTAGTGAATTGGAAAGGTAGTTTCTGAAGTTCTGAGAGATCCACAAATCTCATAACGGTAAGACTCTGGAACATGAATCAGAGAAATTAAACACTGGGATAAGCCAATCGTTGGTCAACCTTGATTTTAAAATTCAACCCGAGCAATCAGACCCTTGAGCGCAGGATTTCATCCCAGAAAAATAAAAAAAATCCATCGGGTAAAAGTGCAACATGCAGATCGGTTTTCACATACATGCGAGCAGGCTTGCCCTGGGTATTGTACAACGAGCACAGGTTGTGCAGTGCCTGATCCAGTGTGCATAGAGTAATAATTTGATTTTTACTTTGCATACTCTTTGTACACTGGCTTTCTGTTTAGAGTAAAATTTGAAGAACCGAGTAGGCATGGTGCACCGTTCACATACATAAAAAACATAGTGTACACAGTAAAATTACTCAGGTTGAATAAAAAACACATAGAGTATTTTTTGACAGCGCTTGCTCAGGTTGAATTAAAAAATAGGCCCTTAATAAGTAGAGTGCTGCTGTTATTCAGTCGGGGGTTCCGGGGTTGATTCCTGATGGTGAGCAGTAAAAAATTGCGACTGGCTGTTTTTAAGGTGTTATTTAGTAGTTATCGTAGTCACAACTAAAGGATTTGTCGATGCCCCACAAGAGCACCACGGTTATTCTTGTGAATTGGATTTAATCCAAGCATAAGTTCCGAATTGTTGAGTTTGAGTTGGATGGTTTATCTGTTTCTGTTAAATTTGCCCAGGGCTATCGACAAGAGGGTGTACTCTCACCGTTGTTGTGGCACTTGGTTATTGCTATCGGGCTTATCATTCAGGATTATGTGATTGATCTTGTTCTTATGGTTTTATTAAAACACATAACCGTATTATCTAATTTGATTTAGCAAGCTCTACACACTGTGGGGGATTGAAAGTCATTTGCGGGAGTTATCTTGGATCGTAAGCTATCATGCAAAGGAAACCTCAATTATAAACTGCACAATGCTACTCATTTTCTGACACTATCGCAAATCGTGTGGAAAATCTTTTACAAACTTTTGCTTGTAGGGCAATTACTGGCGAATTTTTCTTGCTTTCTTGATAATTATCAATCCCAAATTTGTGATATGCATTAAATAGTGATAGAGGTAAACGAAGAGATCAAATGCTCGTGTTCGTATTGGTTAAACTCTCGTTATAACGAATTTTTAAATTTAAATGATTTTTAAATATGCAAACTAGATATACAGGTATAGTGAAAAAAAAACATTAATGTCCTTTTTTTTCCGTGACTGACCGAGGGGTGATATTGGAACTAAATTTAAAATAAAAAAAAATAAAATTCGCAAGTAAAGTATTGGGACGACAAATTAATTCGGCCCGTTTTCAAAAAGTGGTTCTGACTATAATAATTTTTTTATAGTGACAGCTGTTTTCCGTTTTTTTTCAGGGAGATTAAACATCTGTCGTTAACATTCAGTTTGTATTGCTTTGAGTTTCATACAAAACCGTGTTTTTTACGGCATTGAATATGTCAGATTTAGTGATAACTATAAACAGCATTTGCGGGAAGTTTTATTTTTTTGTTTTAATTGGAAGCTGAAGCACGTCGAATGCTTGTGGAAGTCTACGGTGACAATACTCTAACCGATAAACCATGTACAAAATAGTTTGAACACTTGAAAATAATGATTTCAGTATTGAAGATAAGCCTCGGATAGAGGCATTGCTCGATGAATATCCGACTCAAATGCAAAAGAAGCTTGCCGGTATATTGGGGGTGACTCAACAAACAGTTTCCGTACGATTGAAATCTATGAACATGATTCAAAGCAAGGCAATTATATTGAATTGAAACCTTATGAATTGAAACCAAGAGACGTGGAAAGGCGATTTATTTTTGTGATCAGCTGCTTCAAAGGCAAACAGCATAGGCGATTTTACATCGGACAGTGACCGGTGACGATCTTCTACGATAGCCCCAACAAAAAAAAAATACTACGTTTTACCCGGCCAATCGTTGACATCGATCTCAACATCAACACCAAACACGCACATTTATGGTTCAAAGGTTATGCTGTGTATCTGCGATCAAAGAAAAAATATTTGGAAACGCTCAAGGGGAATATTTTACCACACCCGCTGTATTCTCCGGACATTTCCCTTTCTGATTACTGGTTGTTCCGAAGGATGGAACACAATTTGGCAGGTCACTGGGTCACTTCTTTCGAAGAAATTGAAAATTGGCTTCAAACTTGGATGGCCTCAAAACGCGAAACGTTTTTCCGAGATGTGATTCGAAAATAGCCTTTGGAGGTGGGAAAAACTCGTAAGTAGCGATGGACAATATTTTAATTAATCTGTTAATTAATTATATTTTAAAATAAATGCATTTTTAAAATTAAAAAACGGACCGACTTAGTTTGTACTACCAATAATATTGATATTAACAAATAAACCACTTGTTGTAGAAGTGAAATTTAAGAGTATTTCTAAAGATTTGATTTTTTCAACACATAGAAAATTTGTATGGCGTTTTACGGAAATACATATCTCATTTTTAGTAATACCTTCCGGGCGATTTACGAGTATATATTAAATGGCTTGCGGTTCGTGCTAGATATTAAGCAATGTTTCAAATTCATCTGGTTACATTTCTTAATGTTTTTCTACTACGAACTTTGGAATCAATCGATATACTATTTGAAAAATTTTTCTCCGCTTATTGTTTTTAGTAGTCATAAACTTTTTATAGGTTACACAAGGTATATACGCTTCAAAGATTTCATTATTTAATTTTTGAAAGGAATTATGAGTGATGAAGCACATTTCGCCTTGGCTGGCTTTGTTCAATTGCTACACCTCCAATTGATACACCAAAGACTACTATACGCTCGTAGAATAACTGTACAGAGGCTGCTATCGGGACATGTTGGAAAACTTGCTCGTGTCCGAATAAGATCAATTAGGCCTACAAAAAATAAAAAAGCATCCTTACCTACTCATGATAAAATAGTCAGCACAATTTTAAAACAAACTTTATGTTCGTAGACACAAGCGTGAAGTTTGTCCTAAATGTGTCCTTAATTTTATTTTGTAATTTAACATAAAGTTAGGGCATTGAGACACTCGATAAGACTGAATGAACTTTCAATACTAGTAACAAGGTCATGAAGCACGATTTCACAAATCTTACCTGATCTGTAAGCATGCTGCTTGTTACTGAGGCGAGTGCAATACAAACACTAATTGCTCCTAATAAATATGTGAACGATTCTTTCTAACAGTTTCAAAATGGTCGAGGACCGGACTTGTAAAAATACGATTGTGTTCTCGTTCCTTGAACTCGAAGAAGAACACCGACCAAATGGCACAGTGGTTAAAGCTTTGGCATTTGGATCGGGAGGTACCGGGTTCGAATCGCGATAGGGGCAGGATGCAAAAGTGAAATTTCATAACAGATTACGATCTGGGATGAAATGTAACACATCTATGACCCCCTGTCGGAGTGCAAAACTCATGGGCCGACCCATCTTCCATGTCAGTATAGGCTGACATGGAGCTTGCAATGTGCAGATGGTCTTAAAATCGGTCCTATAGCCGTACGTCCTCGAATTGGCTGACTGGCGTAAAGTAAGGACGGAAATAAGCAAACCGCGAAAGAGCAGAGAGAGCTGAACAGGCCCCAGAACAGATTGCAGGGATAAAAACAAACAAAAAAAAAACAAAAAAAAAACAGATGGAACAAATTATCCTTTAATATAGGACAAACAATTCTCCTTTGAAAAATTCGATCGAAGGACTTGCAAACTTATATGGTGCAACTCATATGGTGCAAAAGAAAACAAACCCCAAAGTATCGTATATAACCAACTTTTGGGCCAAATCCCAGTTAACATATACGGTAGCGAAAATAGAATGACTGGCTGCTTAACATTGAGAACAACGATAATTCATTAGCTAGTCGAAGAGAATCCAGTCAGCAATTACCATTCTTAGGCTGTGGACCAATTCTAAGGTAAATCTAGGGTAAATGCCATTTTTAACAGTGTATGCGGTAAATTGAAATACCGTACTAAAAAGGTGGGTAAAGCAAAGACACATAAGTAAATGATAATTTGTGACTTTGCTAACATCTCAATAATATGGCGGATTTTCTATATGATTTTTTTCTATATGAACAATGCAATCTCCATTTTTTTTTTTTTGAAATAGAAACATCTTTATAATGAAATTATTGCATTACAATAAATTTTATTTTAATTTTTTTCATTAATAAAAAATACACATATTGGCAACCATTAATTGTTTTGAAAATATTCAATTTCATAAAAAAATTTAATATCCGAATATGTATTTTTCGTGAAATTTTTCGCTTCAACTACGTGTTTTATCTACACATCAAACAAGAAAGTGGTAAAAAGCAGCGACATACACTACACAAATAATACCAAACCTATTTAATTTCATTCATATCGTCTTATTTAAATGAAAATTTTCCCTACATTTCATTAAATGATTTTTGTTTATAACAAATGTCAAATTTTGACATTATTTTATGTACCTACGAACCAGATATTGTATAATCCAATAAACCATTTTGGGCCTTGAAGCCGTAACTACTTAATTTTATTTACTAATGAATTGGTACGGTTTGTTAAGTAAACTGTACTAAAATTTTAATTTACCGTACTAAACGATTTACTCGAGAATTGGTCCGCAGCCTTAGTCAACATTTTATTGAGCTTAATGAGCCAACAGACTGATCAAAACTGAAGTCGACCTGATGGTTCGTTCTCCTTCCTATGTTTTATAATTTATAGCAGTCTTTCAAAACCTTTTCAGAGCAGAGCTCCCAAAAGATTTATTTCAAATATTTTAAAATTGTTTGCCTTTCGAAATTTTGCCAGAACGCGAGGGTATGAGTGAGAAATTCTCCATATGAATTTGAAATAGTTACGAACTATAATTCTGAATACCCTGATATTTTGGCATTAAAATAATTTTTAGAATTCAAGATGTTGACCCTGACAAAAAAAAATAAATGAAAAATGGGAAAATTGGGAAATTAAGATTGCCAATTAGAATGAAAGGTCTGTTTTTGTACAGCTAACGATTTTTAGATTATCATTGTTCAATTATCATTGTCGTTAAGATATGGTTAGTAGAGATTGGTACCAACCAAACTATTTAGTGAGTTTGATGAGGTTAGAAAGTTAAATTTTGAATTTTTGTTGTTTCGTTTATTAAATAATTCATTATTCAAAATGGGTGTCAATCTGCGAACAATGCTTTAAAACTGGAGACATATAAAATGCTTACCCTATTAAAATCTTTAGATCTTCTAAACCTTCGACCTTTACGTCGGTGTTTTTCTCTAAACTTCTGCTGTTTTTAATGTTTATAAACCAAAATTAATCTGGAATTTAATTAGTAAATTCTAGTTTATTTATGAAATTTTAATTAAACATTAAACGCGGTGTACGTTTTGTGACATATATGAATGACTGTTATTAACGAACCATCAATTTAGTTAGACAGAAAATTAGAGAAAATAATCAATGTGAAGCACACGACTTAAAACTCTATTGCTGTGTGCCTGATATCATAGAGCAAAATATACATAAGAGGACTGATGTAGAGTTTCCAAGGTTAATCTATTTTACTTTTGGCAACCTGTAAAAGCCTAACAAGAACAATAAACTATAAAATATCTATGCCGATATGTTTATAAGATACGTATATATGGATTAAATATAGAAAAAGATTAAATTGGTGTATATAAATATATTAAAACTAGGAAATAAGATTAACCTCGGAAAAACCTCCTTATAAAATTTGCACTACTTGATTTCTCTTATATATTTATTACTCGATGCTGATACCAATTTTTTCGAGTAAACTACTGACAAAAGTAATTTGTACTTAGTTCGTACCAGTTGTTAATAGATAGCGTAAAACCAAAGACTAGTTAAATTACTGGTTAAACCAATTTAGTCGACAAAATCGGAGTGACACACACACTATAACTTAGGGTATGACTTTTTCGGCAAATAAAAATACTTATGCCTTCGAGGTCTAATTAACAAGTAATACATATTTTACTCCAATTCGGGATGAAGTTTGACCAAAAATATAAAATATATAGAAAAATTAGAAAATTAAGGAATTTTCGGTAGGAATGAATTATAATACAAAATAAAATTTAATTCGATACTTTATTATTAATATATAACATCATTTGCATTGTCAATGTTTCATCAGCTTTTTCAGGTGATTGAAAATGTCGCAAATGACTAAAACCCCTCTCAACATCACAGCCCCCTGTTTGCATACATTCCAATAGAGGCAGGATTCAAATTCCGATAGGGTCAGGATTCGAATTCCGATATGGGCAGGATGCAAGGAGAATTTTTGTCAATAGATTACGATCTGTGATGAAATGGAACACATCTATGACCCCCTGCCGGACCTATGTGTCGGACCTATAACCGTACGTCCTCGAATTGGCTGGCAGAGACGTACGCGAGAGAGTTGGGAGAGCCTTGGCCCCAGAATAGATTGCAGAGATAGTAAAATAAAAGTTAAAAAAAACTCGATAAAATATTCTGATAATTCTGTTTTTATTTTACTGGTAATGTTTAATGAATATTTTAAAATTTATAAATTTTCCTTAATTAGAACCTTTGAAAAGGGTCAATAATCGAAGCTTTCAAAATTCCATAGTAGCAGTATCAATATTTCGCGATATGGTGGCATTCATTTTTCACTTAGCGGTTCTGAAAATTTGTCCATGCACTTTTGAACCAATGCACGAGAGATATCTGATAAAGTTTCCATTATGCTCCTAAACTTATCACAAACTTTAACTCTAAAGTTTATTCTATCGTATTTAAAGCTTTGTCAACCGCAACATGAATTAGATGAGGGACATCTGTGTTGTGTAATAGATTGGATTTATTTTCACCAGCTCGTATTTTACGAGCTATTGATTCCATGTACTCCGCGGTTTCCATTCATATGGAAAGCACATCGATTGATTTTTTTTATCAATTTTTGATAAAACCTTTCATAAGACGTTTGTCTTTGTAACAAAAATAATGTCTACCAGAAATAAGGACTTTTTTGCTGAACTTCATTATAAAATGTAATTAAAGTGTTTGCTGTAGGTCGACTGGCTACATCACTACTTTCATCAAAAATAAAGTTAATTTTTGTATCTCTAATTAAATTTTTAATTCCATTCAACTCGGTGTAGTATATATGTACTTTAGGTAAATAATTGTTAAGTAGGGTTTTGTAGTGTGGTAAATCGGTTAACAAAATCATCTAAAGTACCATCACATGTTCTAGCGCTTAATCCAGGATGACAAACTACATGAACAAAATCAAAAATGGCTCCCACTTTATTCCCGTCTATATTTTTTAGTCGTACTAAAATAAGCCTTAACGATCGTTCACGTGTAATCTTTCATATACGATTTTTTGCTAGATCCATACTTATTTTTAAACAGCATTATTTGCACACAACTGCCTGCTCATTGTCATTACCGTCAGGTTTAAAGATTTTAAATCTGGATATTGCGATATTCATTCGGCATACGAATTATGTTGGAAAACCGCGACTTGAGAGTTGGGAGTTTTTATGTTGTTTCATCAGTATATTAGATGTAAATATAAAATTTGATTATAATTTGCATCAATCAACAATGAGGTTAATGAAACAGCAGCAAAACTGGCAACACACTCAAGTCTCAGTTTTCGAACAAAATCTGTACTCTGATAAGATTTTCCGTTTTCTCCCAATTTCTTCAAATAACGACGACGGAATACATTTTTTTTTATTGTTTAATAAGTTTTTTATTTAATCTTTAAATAAATGAAAAAAATGTATAGATTTTTGTATAGCACGTGCTGCCTTGGGATTCCCAAAATTAACTGAAAATGCATAAAAATGATTACGCGTAATATTCTTATTATAGCGAAATAGAAAGAGAAAGAGTAATTTAATTAATAACATTTCAACTAAACGTATAAAAATCTCTCGCTCTTACCTCACTCTTCGAAAATTTTAAATAAATGGGCTAGAAACTTGTAAAATATTTGCTGTAGATAGACAGATGATTATTTTATTCTTATCCATTTTCGATGCATTCCGATAAGAATAACTTTTATTGATTTCGGGTAGATATCGGACTTAAACCGAATTTCAAAAACTGCGTTCGGAGCGATAAAATAAGGGAAAAATCGGGTTAAACTCGAAAAAGTCATACCCTAAGTATAAGTTACTTGGAAATATATTTTGTAATAATATTAACTTTCAATGACTAAAATCTTCAGAAACAGGAGTTTAAAATATGTGGATCATACAATCAACCCTAGTGTGATTTACAAATAGGTGTCAACGCTGCCTTCGAGTAGTCGATGTTTTCTACGAGTAGTCTACGTTCGTTGTTTACGAGTTATTGGTGTAGTCGTGGTTGTTGGCGAGTTGTCGAAACGATCCTAAAAATTATTTGATGATGTATAAACGCCCATCTCAGATTGCAATTGGTAATTTTCATTTCAACCAATAATCAAATTGTAAATAGCGTTACATTTAATTGAATTGGAATCTGGTAAAATCATGAATGCCAAACCAAACTTGGATATTTAACAAAGTTTTGTTTAGATTATGTTCGCAAAGATCAAGTCTGCATTTTCGTTTTCAACTTTCGGCTAAGTAGCTTTAATAGAGTTACTCATACATTCAACTACTAACTCAATTACAGTATACCACTTAGTTTGGCACGTCAAATTTAGTTTTTGATAACGGTTCTTCCGAACTTGTGAAAATTTAATGGAAAACCGCTCACAACGTACAGTTTTAATATTTTAAATTATTTAATACATTTTTATTTTTAAACAAATTATTTTAAGCTTAAATTTTCGATGAAGTTTTATAACAGAAGTAATATCCAGTTTCGATCTGATAAGATTATGAAAAAATTCAATCATCTCATCAGGCCATGGCGACTGAATATTATTACGTAACGATTACATTTTGTGTTCTATATATGTAGATCAACCGTGTAATCGTAACTCTAGTGAATTATATGACAAGTCACTAAATTTTATTCTTACAAACTTTCCATCTCATTCACGCTGGTTTCAATTCCAGTGCAAGTAATTTTTAATAATTTTACTGAATTAATTAATTAATTCATAGCGATATCGAACATATTGGCCCCAACTAAGGCCATTTTAATGTGTTTCATCAAGTAACACGAAATATATTAGAAACGCCGAACAATTATTATATATAATGCCTATTTCAAAGCAACTTTATTCCATTTTAAATTATTTAATACATTTTTATTTTTAAACAAATTTTTTTAAGCATAAATTTTCGATGAAGTTTTGTAACAGAAGTAATATCCAGTTTCGATCTGATAAGAATAATCTTATTTTTTCATAAGAAAAAATTCAAACATCTTATCAGGCCATTGGCTGGAATTGAAACCAGTGTGTATGAGATGGAAAGTTTGTAAGAATAAAATTTAGTGAGTTGTCATATAATTCACTAGAGTTACGATTACACGGTTGCTCTACATATATAGAACACAAAATGTAATCGTTACGTAGTAATATTCAGTCGCCATGGCCTGATGATATGATTGAATTTTTTCATAATCTTATCATGATCGAAACTGGATATTACTTCTGTTACAAAACTTCATCGAAAATTTTAATTTTAATATGTCCAGAAAAATTAATAATAGCATCAATATTGATCTATCGCCGCATAGCTTTCAATCGTGATTGCCATTGATACAATTCAACATTGATCCACTTTATAAAAAGATCGATGACCATCGGCGACAATGATCTATAAATTTTTAGAAATATCATGTTTATTTTAATATGTAATTAATATAATTTTTAAATGGTATATAAAATTACCCTATCGACCAAATAGTTCGCAAAACTAATAAATAATTTTGAACGTCAAAAGCAATAAAATTTATTAAACATAAATTTAATTTACTTGGGCACATTTGCTAAGAATTTAAGTACATATGTGTACATTAAATTTAACAACAAAAAAAAATGTTTATTATTGTTAACGAAACAAGTTTTGAAATCAATATAACAACATGTCATAAAATTCACAATCACGTGAATATGATTTGTAATATGTTTATTGAATTTATTTATTTATAATGTATTATTACTCTTCTTGTTGTTGTTGGCAGTTTATTATAATTATTATATTTTGCGATTGGTACACTTTTACTGTACTCATATGGATTTACCTAACATTCTTATCTAATAAAATATCACAAAACGAACCAAATATAATAATAATTGTTAGATACACCTTAGTCGAGCGGCATAATGAGATATAAAAATGTAATAAGAGAGCAATGAATGATATACATATTCAAGTGTTAGTTTTAATATGTAAATAATACCGATTTTAATTTTATTTACAAAATAAGTGCAGAGGTAGATGATTATATGCACTTATGTTTGCGCTAAATAGTTTGTAGAATAACACTTAGCTTGGCATTAAGCTCATTTATATAATATGTAAGATATGTTTTATTGGAATCGAGATAATTTGTGCCACACGTGACGTGAGTTGAATCGATAGTTTTTGTTTAAAAGGTTACTTAGAACTTTTATAGTACACAATGATCCGCAAATATAAAATATAATAAAAATTAGTACGATGTTTTTTTTTTACAATATGCTAATTGATCGGAAATGATTAGCTAGAACATTTGGATTCGAAATAAATTACTGACTACTAGACATCACAATGTTTGTTTCTGATCGCGCCAATCTAACAAACAAATTTGCTAACGACATACAAATATAAATAATATGTGCTGCATAGCTAAGTTCAAATTCTATCTATACACAAGACTTAATTAGAATTATAGACAGCTGTACATAATCACAGACATCAAATTCTAAAAATATCAGCATTTATTTATATATGCTTTAGTTATTAAACACAACAAAAGTTTATCAATATATGTTGTTATTATTATTATTAAAAATTAATAAAAATATTTATATGCATACGAGTATACAAAATAGGAAATTCCGTTTTATTGGTTTTGTTCTTTGTACGTCACACGAATATTTAAATATGTATATAAAAAAATCTATGTACTATTTATTCTGGGATTTGGTGTATATCTTATCTCCGAAGCGCGATATTCAACCAAAAATAAAACAATATTATAAGTTTACATAAACTAATTAAGTCCAAAAATACATTGGGTTACAATACAGATTTGTAATCGGTACACAGTTGACCAATCCTGCAAATTTATTTTTTTTAATCATCACCGCACGGCGCACACAGCAATAATGCCGCTACTGAATTTATTTTTGTTTGTAATGCATTTTACTTACGGAGCATCTTAATAATATATTTGTGAAGAATGGTTTTAGGCAAGGTAATTTACCTTTTATATAATTAAATAATTAAAACTAATAAGGGATTTTTAATTTCTGCTCAAAGCAACGAGCTCAAGCACAAACTTTTTAGACTATACGGATAGTTTTTTGATTAAATCGGTAATAAATCAATGATTAATTTACGGTAATACACATTTTTTAAACAGCACTTTAAATTTTTCGAAAATAACTTTTCATACATTCACATAATATATAATATGTTTACAACTTTCACTTTGGTTTGAATATTACATATTATATAAAGTAATTTAAAACGACCACACATTATAAACATACACTCGTATTATTGAAATAATCAATCACATTTTAATTAGAAAAAAAAATAAATTAAATAAATTAATTAAAATTGTAAATCACACACATACACTAGCGCACATATGCAAAACAATGTTATGAAACCGAACGAGTGCGGTTCTCCAACTTAAACGTCTGTAACGCGCACAAAACACCACAAACTACAAAATCGCGCACCATACATAATTAAATCCGAAAAATAACTAAACCGCACAATATAAAAAAACTAAAATAAAAATAAATAAAATAAATAAAAAATAAAAAAAAAACTGTAAGATTTGTGATCTTATAGGTATAGTGTAGTCTAGAGAATTAAAAAAGTGAAATGAAATTGTAAATGAAACAAAGAAGGCGCACAAAACAAAAAAGTGTAAGAAATAAAAACGCGACTTGTGCAAGTGCAAACAACATAAGAAATTAGGTCTCTCTCAAGCGCATTTTGACGTTTTAATTTTGATTGTTGCCAGTTTACTTCGATTAGTGGAAATAGTTTGTTTGGAACGCGTTATCAATTTCGAGAACGATCGGTGTGGAATGTACCGACCATCAATTTGTATTCACTTCATAAATTATTTTGAATCCGATTTGCGATTATAGCAATTTTTTACCGATATTGTGTTTACCTAAGCAAATTGGCCTCGAATGAATCTCTGTGAATTAAATAAACTAAACTGATTTTAATAGTAATTAGTGCGTGTGAATTTTATTCACGAACTCATACTTTTATACATATTGTGTTACATTACCATTGTTAAATTAATATTCTGTTAGAAAACATGGCTGTTATTATATGAATTCTAGTACTAAAATTAATTATGTACTAAAATGTCTAATTTAATGTAATGTACTAGAAAGACTCAAAAATTAAATTTATAAATGCAGATTTTCTTAAGAAAGAATAAGTAAATGTATTTTCTCAGTTAAATACCTGTTCAGTTAAACCTCCAGCTGGGGATGTCGTGAATGAAGACGTATTGCAATAAACAACCGAAAAATATCAGTAGTGCAGATTTGGTTGATAGTGGTATAATACTATTATAGTGGGGTAGTTCAAAATTTCAATTCTCGCCTATACAAATTTGAGTTCTCGATAAAAATTGATTCAGATTTGATCATAATTCACGAAATACAAATAGCCTGACCCTAATGCTGCACCAGCACTTGAAGCACAATCCAATGAAAAAGGTACTGACATTTTTTACAATTTAATTACAAATTTGTTACACAGTTAGAAAATCAGGTCCCATTATCCTGCAATTCGTGTGTGGACTGGCGTTAGACAAAGCTACACCACAGTTTTCGTATTTTTGTTAACATTTATTGTATCGAACTGGGGGTGGTACTGCAATTTTTTACAAATTAACTACAACATAGTGGCATAGCTCAACCTCCAAAAAAACTTCCACTAAGAGGGGCAATTTTTTTACAACGTTATTTTTCGTCACGCCACGCCTTTTGCATTTCTGTGAATTTTTGTTGTATAGTGCAGGGGGTGGTACTGGATTTTTTTTACAAAATAATTACAATAAAATAACATAATTTAACCCCTAGATAACTACCCCAAATGGGAGCAATTGTTTCAAATCACTGTATCGTACTGGTTTTGATACAATAAATCACATTGGAATAGTTCAATTGCCAAAATCTGCCCCTAAAAAGTGCAACTTTTAAAAACAATATTTCTCGGTATAGGTCATTCTTCTCAAATAGGTACCTCTGAATTTATTACACTAGCCTGAATTTATTAACTCCCACAAAAAATCGGTTATAATGTATCAAAAATCCCTTCCTGTGCATGAAATTGGTATCCCTGAATTTATTACAACAGCCCAAACCCCACAAAAATCGATCATTCTGCATCGAATTACCTTTCTATTTTTTCACAGGACTACCCATGAATTTGTTACAACAGTCCATGTAATAAATCGGTGCAGAATGATCGATTTTTGTGGGTGTGGGCTGTTGTAATAAATACAAGGGTATACCTATTTCTTGCATAGGAAGAAAGTTCAATGCAGAGTGATCGATTTTTATGAGGGTGGGCTGTTGTAATAAATTCAGGGATAACTATTTCTTGCATAGGAAGGTAATTTGATGCAGAATGACCGATTTTTGTGAGAGTGGGCTTGTGTAATAAATTCAGAGGTACCTATTTGAGGGTATGACCTATTGAGAAAAATATGGTTTTAAAGAGCTGCACTTATTAGGGGCAGATTTTGGTAATTGAACTATTCCAATATATTGTGATTTATTGTATCAAAACCAGTACGATACAATGATTTTAAACAATTGCTCCCATTTAGGGTAGTTTTCTAGGGGTTTAATTATGCCATTTTATTGTAAATAATTTGTTATAAAATTCCAGTACCATCCCCTCACAGAAATGCAAAAGGCATGACGTGACGAAAATAAGGTTTTTAAAACATTGCACCCGGGAAAGTTTTTTTGGGGGTGGCGCTTTGCCAATATGTTGTAGTTATTTGTAAAAAAATACAGTACCACCCCACAGTTCGATACAAGAAATATTAATAGCAATGCGATAAGCATGTTGTAACGGAAAATATGGTTTTTGAAGAATTGCACTCATTAGGGGTAGCTTTTTGGGGGTTGATATGTTGTAATTGATTTGTAAAAAATTCCAGTAGCACCTCCAGTACGAAATAATAAATATTAACAAAAGTACGAAAAGTGTGGTGTAGCTTCGTCTAACGCCAGCCCACACACGAGTTGCAGGATAACGCGAACTATAAAAAAAAATTAATTTTCTAATTTCGTCAATTTTGAAGCTGTCTTCAATAAAGACTTGGGTCTAAAGGCTTTTAAAGTTCAGTTAACACAAGAACTAAAGCCGGTCGATCACCATAAACATCATATCTTTGCTGATTGGGTCCTTGAAATGCATCAAAATGGTCCGGATTTTCATCGAGAAATCATCTTCAGTTATGAGGCCCATTGCCACCTCAGAGGCTACGTTAATAAGCAAAATTGCCGCATTTGGGGCTCAGACCCACAACCTCAACGTGTAACTGTTTGGTGCGGTTTTTGGGCAGGCGGTGTGATTGGACCTTACTTATTCGAAAATTAGGCTGGTGCAACTGTTACTGTGCATGCGGTGAAATGATGAGTTTTTAATGAATTTGCGTAATAATTCGTTACGTATATAGGGATGACCAAACGAAAAACTCAAAATGCATGAAATCATTTAAAACACTACATAAAACCATATAATTACAGATCAGATACTTGCACCCAAACGTTACGAAACTATTTACCTTAACTGTGGATAAGCCACACCACAATAATAATTTTTAGCATATAATAGGTTTTAACTTAAAATTAATATTTATTTATTTCTGATTTAATTTAATTAAAATATATAATTATAAATGTATTAACATCAATAAGCCCATTTAAATGTGTGTGCGGTATTTTTGTCATGTCCACAACTGTGAAATTTATAATTAATATAAATTTACTAAATTTTCAGATTACTACCACACATTTGCCCACTAAGTCCAAAAAAAAATTACGATATTGAAACTTAAATGAAATAATATATCATTGATGATTAACTAGAACATTTATAATGAACCGCACATCAAACACCGCGCTAATTAATTTTATTATTTATTATATCGCCAAATCTCACGATTGACCACATCTGATAAAAGTGAAATACGATTTCATCGCGCGTATAAATTAATCGCCCATTTATACCAAAATATAATATTGTATATTGCGATTTCTTGTACAAAAAATGTTTCATAATTTACACAATAAATAAAAACATGTTCGGTCTCACATACTAATGACAAAATTATAATTTTTAATAAAAGAACCACGATATATCATATTTAAATGTTATTGTGATTAGTTTATGGGCACCATGTGCCGACTTCACCTTTCCACCATTAATAATAATTATTAAAATCAATTGAGTACATAAATTGCACGTGTACTAATTCGCAATTTATAACGCGTAGATATAAAAAGGCGCGACATTTTCGAATTTATCAAAAACGGATATAATTATTTTTAATTATAATTTCGATAAACAATTATTTTTAATATCACATAAGAAATTCATAAAATAATAAAATTTTTGAATAAATTGAGGCAAAGTGATTGATTGAAGGGTGATTGATTCATCTCTAGATTAACCCTGCTATACTTGACAGTAAAATTTCGACCAGACGACAAGTATGCGAGTTAACATAAAAAAATTTACAACAGGAATCTCGTAATTGACAAATCAGGGTAAAACTATTTCGCACGGATACACCACATTGCATGGGGACTGCAAGTAATGGAGCCTTGAAACCTTTGCCAATAAAATGACTCATTACAACAAAGAATTAGTGAATGGTCGGCGATCGATCGTCGTACGAGAAAGACGTGTTTTTGTCTTTCTCTGTATAGAAAATTAAAACTTAAATTTTTTTTCTGTCTTAAATAAATAAATAAATAATATGTTATATATAAAAGTTTTTAATTAAATTAAATATATAATATAAAGTGTTAATAAATAAATATTAGTAAATTAAAACGTGAATTAACGTGAAAATATCTAAATTATTATAACTAATTATTTTATTATTTGTGTGACGCACTGACGCAGCAGTGGTGAACGCTTCACAAGTTAAGTGTTTTTTATGTTTGATATTTTTTATTTATACTTTGTTTAATTTATATTTTGTTTAATTTTTACTTTTTTATAAAAAATTTATATACATTTTAATTTTATTAATATAAATATTTTTTAATATGCGCATTTTAATATGTGTCGTATGGTTTATGATTGTGTGTGTGTGTGTATGGATAATATGTACGTACATTCACGCAGTTTAGTTTAAAGTCAAATAAGACAAAAAGGATGAAAATAAAAATACTCTTCAGTTGCTTATCATTCATTTTCCGTTCATTTTTAAATGAATTTTTTATGCTAATTTCTCTTCGCTCTTGAATAGTAAAATGAATTTTCAGAAATATTATGCAGTAAAAAACGAAAAGTGTCTAGTGAGCGAATAATAAGAAACTAAAAAGGTTGATCTTATTTTTTGTGTTAGTGAACGGGATCTATTGCTATTTTGGTTTTACTTTTCTATTCTAATAAGAAAGCGAAAATTCATTGTAGTACTGATTGGATAAAATGTATTGTTGCCTGTATTGAACGATCGAATAGATGATACATATCATTTCTTTTTACTTTATTCTTGATAAGTGAATGGTAATGCTTGGTTCACGTGTGCGATCGGGGAATGATTCGCGAATCAAGCCAATCTTTGAGCGTAATTATTTCGCATTATTACTCATAATTTGTTTTTTTTATTATGTTGGATGCTTCCGATCAAAATTTTCCCAAAGTTAAAATAATTTCATCTCAGGCGGGGAAATTTGTATATGTTTTCAATGATTTAATTTTCCTTTGATTCGCGAATCGTTTTTTGATCGCATGCGTGAACCATTAAACAGAATATTTTTTGTTCCTTTACATTATTCTTGTTGATCAGTTTTACAAATAATGCATTAATTCCGTGGAAGGATTTGCTGACAGTAATTTTTTTACTGATAATACGCAAAAAAAAACTTTAAATTTCATAAGAGTGACAAAGAACAGAAATATTTTTTATTTCATTTTATAGTAAAATTTTATGGTTTTACATTTTCGCATAACCTACAAATTTCTTAAAATTTTTAATTTGTACATTATTTTCGTACAATTCGATTTTTTTTTTATATATTTTAATTTTAATATCCTATACCACAAAAAACCTCTAACGTTAACAAATTTCAACACAAAAAAAAAAACAAATCGACATCTGAGGCTGTTTTCGAAACGAGTACTTATTTCAAACTTATTTACTTATTTGCCGCCATCTTAAATAAGTAAGCAAAGCCGTTCGAAATGAGTTTGCTTACTTATTTTGACAGCGACATGAAACATAGATTGTTTTCTACGCAAAATTCTTCGATGTATAATTTTTTCGTTACATTTATTAATTTAATTAACTTATTGATAATTTTAGGAATATATTTATAACAATTAAAATGTCTTTCGGCAATGTAGAAACATAAAAACTCGATATAATGTTTAAATGTGTTTGATTTTTAGATGGAACTCTGCTGTATTTTTTATATTAAAGAAATTATTCTTTGGCAATGAAAGATCGTAGTCTTGATTACCAAATTAATAGAAAAGGGTTATTATATATCGCATCAGTACTAATAATCGTGTTATCCATATATAAATACACCGTAATGTACGATACTGTACGTTATTTTCCTTTATGTGTCTGATTTGTGCAAAAAGGTTTTTTGTACTCTAGATTGTATAATTTGGATGATCGCATCTTTAAGTTTATAATTTTATGTAGGTTTAATTCAGAAACATCCATGTGGTACCTAGAAATATTAATTAAACTCTAAAACAAAACAACTGACATCCATAAATATCAACAAAAATGACAACTAAATTAGATTTTTATGGAAGAAAGAGACAGAAAATAAGTCACCTCGCCAGCTTACTTATTTGAATAAGTTAGGTTCCACAAATAAGTATTCGTTTCGAAAACAGCCTGAGTATAAAAATGGTGGGCGACTTATTTGTATGAGCGTGAGAAAAATTTCTTATCTTTACATACATTTTTTGTACATGTGTGAAAAATATTGCCATAAAAAATACTCCAATTTACATTTTTTATGGTAGTATTATGGCAGTAAACTACCAACATCATAACTATTCTCTCAATAAAATTTTACTGACAACATGTTTTGTTTCGTACACAACCAGTAAAATCTATATTTTTTTCTCGCTTTTATTTTTGGTGACAGCAGATTTTTTCCATGGAATAGGGACATGACACTGTTCGATCGGTGTAGAGTGAACAATACATTTTGACGAGCGACTATTTTAAACCCTGATATATGCGTATGTGTGGATTTATGTGCATATGCATGTGTATATGTTTATGCGTGTGTGTGTAGGTTCATATGTATTTATACTTATGTATATGTTTAGTTTGTATATTTATATAATATGATTGATTGTTTTTACCTTTTTATAATCATTTTAATATTTTAAAATTAATTTGATATTTTATCATATTAATATACTTTAATGTATAAATTTTTATGATTAATTCTTTTAATTTGTAATATATGTATATGTATGTATATGTATATATATATATATATATATATATGTATGTGTATATATATGTATATATATATATATATATATATATATATATATATAGATGTGTGTATTTAATATGTATGTATGTATATAATATGTATGTATGTATATATGTATGGGTATGTGTATGAGTATGTGTATGTATGTATGTGTGTGTATGTGTATGTATGAATGTGTGTGTGTGTGTGTGTGTGTATGTGTATCTATGTGTATGTGTATGTGTATGTAGAGGAGAGGAGTGAGCAGGACTTATATTTAGGTGGATTCTGGTATAATATATAAATATTCATGACTTTTTTGTAGATTGATTTAAAGGGATGAAAAATCATATGTGTTCCGGCATGGCAAAGGGAAAATGGTTTTAATTTTTTATTTCCATTTGTAATGACAATTAAATCTTTGATGTGATATCCTTCGGCCTTTTAATGTTGACTGTTTTTTTTAGATTGCTTACTGCTTGCACTATTTTATCTAAAAGAAGTTTTGGCTCAATAATATTTCTCGAAACAGGTTCGTCTTTGCATGGGAATGATATATACGAATATCGATTGATTTGAGTTCTAAATCCTAATCAACGACCTGCTCATGCATCAATTGTGTAAAAAGCCTTCCGCGTGGTTCTATCCTCCGTTCGTGTCATCACCTCACATAAATCATGGTCGTTTTTGTTTGGTTGAGACGGTATACTGCGGAAGATGCATAAAATCATTTTTGGGCATAATTCTAGAAAATCGCAATTCTAGCAATTAGCATTAATTTGGGAGAGGCTTAGTTCGGCTGGGTCATCTGTCAACGGGTTGTCTTGACGGGTAAATGGAGGAATAGGAAAATTCTTTGGCCGATTATTTTCGGATTTATTTTGTTGAAAAATCCAGTAATTCACCCGGGATTTATGTTGAAATCCCGATTCAGCTCAACATATCAGATTCGCACATGATTAGTTAAGACATTGCTTAGCACGGCTGAACTCCAGAAGTTCTCTAAAACCCATCTTTAAATTCACATTTAATTCTGCTTACCTGATTTGCCAATAATTGGTCGGGATATGGCCAAGTTCCATTCAGAATGATCGAATTTTAGAACTTTACCAAAAAGAAACATTAAAATCCCAATACAAGTTGATCCTAGTTTATTAGAATCCTAGCCCAGCTCTGCAAGCTGAACTGGAAAATTTCAATTGGAAACGGCCTGTTTCTTTCATTATAGCTGAATCCGAAAATTTCGTCAAATTTGGCTTTGCACCCCGAATTTGATCATCATTTGTTTTGAGTTGGCTTAGTTCCATTGAACATGCTAGAGTGCCAATCCAATTCTGCGTACCATATTTAACAGTTATTGGTTGAGGAATAGTTAAGTTCCATTTAGCATGATATAAATATACTGTGCACTATAATTATACTGGTAATTAATCGAATATTTTCTTCTTTGGTGAACAAATTAATAAAATATTTGAAATTTTTGCGAATTAAATTAAATTTGTTTAAAATATCCTATCCGGTAGTTAATCTGGCATTGAATAACATTGATATTTTTCCGGGAACCATTGCCTTTGGGATGCCTTACATATGAAATTTTTTGTTTTTTGTTTTTTTTATATTTTTTTTTTTTTTTTTCGATTTAAGGGTTAAATACTAATGAATTTTAGACTAAGTTTGATATAATTTAAATAATTATGGTTTCAGGAAATCCTATTGTAAGTCGTGGAATTGCAGGAGGATTAAATTAATAAATGTTTATATTATTTAGGAAGCCGGAAAATATTAATTTAGAATTAAATTTCAGGAAATTAACAGACGTGAAATAATATTTCTTTGAAATATTAATTGTTAATTGTGTAGATTAGAATGGTGTTGTCATTGCATTAATAACTATCGACTTTATTTAGGGGTCTGCAACTGGGCCGATTTAATCAAGTAAATTTTGCAATAATTAACAATTACATTTTAAGAAATTTCCAGATGCACGTGAAATAATAACATTTTTTCCTAGGTTGCTGATTTAAAGAAGCAATTATTGATGACCAATACCATCAATATCCATTTAACCTATTAAACCTTTATCCTTCCCCAAGTAGATTAGTTTTGTGCTGTCTTTGTGTTACTAACTATCGGCTATACCTAGGTGTCTGTAACCGGGCCGATTCTGTCCCACTTAACTAACCTATCCAATCCTTCGGTTTTGTTATATGTAAAAAAGAGTGTACGGTGGGCCCGGCGTCACCCGGGAGCTCCTGTGTAAGAACTTGGTCGTGCATTCAGAATCAATCAATCAATCAATCAATCAATCATTACAACAAAGAATTAGTGAATGCAGGGAACTTGAATTTCGATATCTTAGTCCTACAGCCCGAACTACGATTGGTGCTTGTTTCAGTCTACATTATAATTAACGAAAAGATCAACAATGAGATTACTTGGTAACCACTTAGCCAAAATTTGTAGGTTAACCCTATAATCCAAAATGTGATAATTTTTGATAATTTAATTAAACAAGTTTTAAATATATGATTTAAACACGCAAGTTAAATTGTCCCAAAAAAAAAATCCCAAATTTGTTGCATGCAATAAACGATTCATAATCATTAGGTTGTTGCAACAACTTTGTTAATTGAAATTTATTGCTACAACCCCTTTGTAAAAGACCCGTTATTTATATCGCCCACCCCAGGAATCGTTCGATTCGTTTGTCCCGTTAAAAGAATGCATCACGAGCATTCTAGAAAACCTACCCACATGTCAATTTTTTGAAATTTGTTGAACTGATTTCTAATGATAATCTTGTGAGAATAAACTCTGTGTATTTGTCTCTTGGAAGATGACTTTTGTTATTTGCATTTTGAAAACTTACTTGTTTATACACTTGGTTTCTTACTATACAAGTGGGTGCAAAAAAAATCGCACATTTCTCAATTTTCCACAAAAGTTCAAAAATATCAAAAGAAATCCAATATTTTTTTAATTTTTTTAATGCAGATTCAAAGTCTATTTCAATACCTATCCAGTGGTACCTCCAGTGGTACCATGCCAACAAAGTGATTTTTGTCAAATGCATATAGCAGGCTTTCGAATTAAATTCTAAAAATAATTCAACTAGATCAATACAATAGCATGCCATGAAATATCTCGCTCGGAATTGTGATCATTCGCATACGTTTAGCCTGAACGATCCTCTATTGATTACGTCTTCCACCGGAACAAAGAAATGGATACCACACCAAAGGTAGTCGCACAAGTGGTTGCACTAATTTATGCGGGGCAGCACCAAAGTGAAGTGGCTTTACAACTAAATTTCAGCCAATTCTCCGTTCGTTGAGTGTGATAGAGATATCAGAAACTTGGTGGCTTCAGACGGCGACAAGGATCTGGCCGACCACGTGCTACAGCACAGCGTGATGACCACTTTCTTGTAATAACTTCGTTGCGAAATCGCCGTATGAATGCGGATCAACGGGGACGGCGGCTCAAAGAAGTTCGTGAAGTCGAAGTCAGTCGGGGAACAGTTAGAAAACGACTTCAAGAAGTTAATTTGACTGCACACAGACTAGCAAACGGGCCGAAATTGACCGCAGCCCAGCGACGAGTCCAACGTGAGTTCGATCGAGAGCATTTTAATTGGACAGAAGAAGAATGGAGAACAGTTCTGTTCTCTGACGAGTGTAGGATGTGTTTATATGGCACCGATGGACGCGGAAGAGTAGACAGAAGACAAGAAGAGCGATATGCACAATGTTGCATTGAAGAACGTGTCTCGTATTACGGTGAATCGTACATGTTCTTTGGAGGCATATCATTAGAGGCGAAGACAGATCTTGTATTCATCTCACTAACCAATACTGGCTGTCGATCAAGAGGAATGAATTCTCAACGGTACATTGAGGAAGTACTTGAGAAGTACGTCATACATTTTGCCGGATTTATTGGTGAAAATTTTCTGTTTATGTAGGGTAATACGAGACCGCATATGGCTGGTGTAGTATACCAGCACCTTCAAGAGGTGGATGTGTTGTTATGGAGTGGCCAGCTCGAAACCCGGACCTCAATCCCATCGAACATTTATCGGACGAGTTGGAAAACGGAGGTCGAGTCTGCTTAGTACAAACAGATTTGATAGATTAAAAAAAATTAAAATAGATAAAAGATAAAGTCAAGCAAAATAAAATGACACAAAAAAACAAAAAACAAATAAGTTAAATAAAATATCAAACCATAGTCAAGAAAAATAAAGACGTTTTTTCAATGTGCGTTTTGTCATATTGTAATCGATAAGATGGCAGTGCTGATTAGCTTCGTACAACATTCTAGAGACGGGCTCATTCTTTCCGTAATCAGTTCGATGAGGGTCGATTCTAAACATAGGTACTGATCTTAAATCCCGAGAATTTATATTTAGATTGATTTTACCTAACAGAACAGGAGAATCGATACCCCCAGTTAGTATTTGATGGATGAAAGCCACGTCCGCAACAGCTCGGCGCTTACTAAGTAATTGTAAATTAATTACTCCCTGCGCGCGGTTGGGAGGGGTAATAGGTCGTCGGGATAATTTATTATCATTATTATTAAAAAGGTTCGAGCCAAAGATGTTGTTCCAACGAGTCTCCAGGAGCTGCAACAGACGATCGTAGATGAATGGGAGGCGATACCTCAAGATTTTGTGAAATCAATGCAGCATCGAATGGAAGCTGTCATTCGGATAAGGGAGGGAATACTTCTCATTAATAAAACTGTTTTTTTTTGTTTATTTCCATGTTTTAATTCGATTTTTACCCCTAATTTTCATGCTGACAAATTCTCAAAAACATGTACCTCAGATGTTTACCCCCCAAAAATCAGTTTGATGGCACGTATAAGTACAAAAAATGTACCACTGGATAGGTATTGAAATAGACTTTGAACTTTTGTAGAAAATTGAGCAATATGCAATTTTTTTGCACCCAAGTGTAGTTTAGTAGTATGATTTTTTATTTTATATTCTAATAAATTAGTTTTGTGATTTGATCTGTGATTTATATTTCCAACATATAAGGTTATAACTAATAACATACAATACTAATGAAACACCAACAATAATAAAGAAATTCTTTACAATAAAATCGTTTGGAAATAACGTGCTGAAAATCAATAATTTAGTTTTATTTCAAATCAATCCTTATATTTTTTGAGATTTCTGTGCAACGAATTTGGGATTTTTTTAAAAATGTATTTCACACGTGCAGTATTTGTTGCATGCAGCAAATTTGAGATTTTTTTTTTATTGGGACGTATTTCACACGCATATTTAAACAATGTTGTTAATTATCTTTTTCGATGAGTGCCAAGTTGACGTCAAAACAGTACAAAGATGACAGAAATAGTACTAAATAACTCTTCGAATAAAATTCTCATTCGTTTTCTACAAGAGAATAAAAGTTTGTTTAACAACCGACACGATTATTCCAATCAGTCTAGATCAGGTACCAAGTGCAAACAAAAAACTCCACCTAATGTTCACCTTTGATGAGAGAAAGAATGAAATTTCATTTTTAATGGCGGGTTGGAATGAATTAAAATACCTCACGCAGACCAGCAAGTCAGCATGCAATGAACTGAACTAAAGGAAGAAATGCCCAAATTCTTACTGCAGTGAGCACACTGGACAATCCACTCTCTATGGAAGTTGGCTCTACGGATTCTGGGTGGAGCCTATCAAACAAATAAAACTCAAAATGTACTCCAATGTAACTGGAATATGAACAGGTCTTTTAAGAGACCTAGAAGTCACTCACTATTAGACCTCAACCGATTAACACACAATGACGCAATAACACACAAGAACACAATAGAAGTCCAGCAACAAAATGGTATCTCTGCGTATCCCAAAGTACCAACATCATCTCAAAAGTGTTGGAATAAAATTAGAAAAGAACAGAAACTCTACAATGAATGGCAGAAAACCATCAACAACGGCAAATTGACGAAGCAAAAAATAAAACAATGATGAATACTTCTTCTCGAGAGAAGTAAAAATAACAACAAATAATTGAATCGACACTATAACAGGGTGTTAAAATAACTCCACCACCTCCTATTGATGTCGATGATATCAAATACTTTCATAATTTCTGTAATATAATCAAGCAGTTTATTGTCTATAGAAACCTATAGAATAAACAAAAAAGACCTATTCGAATCATGGTACGAAAACTGCACCATACTCTTAATAAAGAAAGAATTAAGGATGAGTTATAATCAAAAGTCCTTAAAATAAACCAAATATTTAATAAAATTGTTTCTGTCAAAACTGTTACAGCATTATTACTCCGAGCATCCTCAATTATGCCGCTGCCCTAAATGAAACACAATACAGCTACTATACATACGAGGGTGTGGTAGTTTTTTGTATATCAATTGAGGGTTTTCAGTGCCCAAATAGCGGCTATTCTGTATATAAACAAAATCGGCCACGCCGAAATGTGCTTCGTAGCTCATAATGATTTTTTGCCTAAAATGTTTTTTTGCCAAAAATAAAATGTTTCAATAGTCCGCTTTGTTGCGGCGTTACATGCTCAGAAGTGTTTAACCTGGTTCAATTTTAAGACTTGAAGGGTTGAAGGCGTTGAAGGCTTATAATAGAACCAGGTAAAACACTTCTGGTTGCAAAGTTCTAAAAAGTCAGTCCAAAAGTCTACAGTCCAATGAAATGCACATTAAGCAGATGCAATCTGTGTAATTGGGCTGAGCAACAATAGACTAAATGAGGATAACTAACAGGAAAATATTTGATCTGGTAGGTTTGGTTTCAATTCCTGTTTAACTCTACATTTATGAGTTTCAATTTATTTTAGCAATTTACTTTAAAATTCCCTTTTCATCCAAAATAAACAATTTCATCGGTAAGAAAATTGACTCTTTATGTCTCAGTTTACCAAATTCCAGAATCCCTTCAAAAATTATTTTACAATCTCGCATATTTATCCTAAATACTAAATTTCATCATAATCGATTAAGGCTTAATTTCGTCTTACTAGGTCATATTCTAAAATACCAAAAATTATTTTAGAATCACATTTTTACCCTACATTCTCAATGTCATAACTATCGGTTGAGAAATGTCTTAGTTTCCTTTCAGTTGACCATATTCCAGAACTTTATACGTACCCAAGTTAATTATAATCGGTTAAGGAAAAGGCTAGTTACGTTCCACATTTCAGAGCAGTTAAAAAAAACATATTTAAATACCATTTCCATTCTACAAACTCAACTGCAACACGATCGGCTATGAAATAAACTAGTTCCGTTCTAATTGACCGAATTCCAGTACTAGTTGCAAAAAGTATTTTAGAACAACTTATGCATATATCCTTTATACCATATTTCATCTTGATCGAGTGGGAAATGATTTAACTATTCGAATACAATTTTCATCATATTAATCCACTTTGATCAAGAACAAAAAAAAAAAAAAAAAAAACCAGCATCGAGAAAAAACAGAACCAATCGAGGGACATATTTTTAAGAAATTAGTCACTTGGTACTCGAATGGGTAACTCAATTTATCTCAATCGCTCACCAGAAATATGATATAAAATGCAAACCAAAAATTACTATTCATTTGAAGTGTCATTTTCGGTGAATTGTTGTTTTCGGTGAATTGTCGTTTTCAGTGAATTGTCGTTTTCGGTAAATTTTCATTTTCGGTGAATTGTCACTTCCGCTAAATTATCGTGATTGAGGTATTGTCGCGTTCAGTAAATTGTTGCTTTCGGTAAATTGTCGTACAAGGATTTACTGAAAACGCTAACAGCCTTTATTCAACCTTCTGGTTCTTCCTTTAAAAGACGGAATTTAACGAATTCGCAATAATAAATTAAAATAAAAAAAATAATTTTTGTTACTAGAAATAATTCGCTTAAAAAAGGAGATCGTAATGAAACATCGAAACCGTAAACCCGAAAATGGCAGAAAACTAAAAATCCTTAAAAAACTATTTTGCAAAATATTGAAACAAAAATTACTGAAAAAAAATCTCGAAATTCAAAATACTTAAACTTCTTTACAATAGCTCATTGTTTTTTAATATAATTTTAATTAAATTACCTGAACCCTTCCAATAGTGAATTTAGTGTCCCTTTATTTTTGGACAACAACGCCAATTCTATATTGCCGTCATGTTTATAGAATCCCGCTCTTACGACCCCCCCAAATTGAGATATACAGTTCAGCGGAGAGGAGTGCAGCTACGCGTGCTTGTGGAAGCTACCTGAGCCGTTAGGCCCTACAATTCTAGAGGAACGAACATTTTAACCTTAGTCGAAATGTAAACTGTTTTTGTGTTACAGTTCATAACCAAATATTTTAACCATTTTTAATTATAATATCGTTAACAAAAATGTTCTGTTTTCCAAATTTTTTAAAGATTTTGTAATAATTATTTTTAATTTCAGAATTTTATATCTTTTTCGGTGAATTGTTCTTTTGAAAAATTGCCGTTTACGGTTAATTCTTTTTGAGTGAATTTTTTACGGCGAATTGTAGTTTTCGGTGAATTGTCGTTTTCGATAAAAAATTGTTTTTTTCAGTAAATTGAGGTTTTTGGTCAATTATTTTTCAGTAAATTGTCGTGAAACTAAAAAAACAGTCGTGTCGTTCAAAAAATTCATTATGAATTTTATTCGAAAGATTGAATGTTGTCTATTTTTGTCATGTTTGCTGAAATTTTGAACATCGTTTGAAATTGTTACGTCATATATCCATTAACTAATTTATTACTTTTAGTACAAGCTCAAAAAATTTGTAAAATTTAAATTTTGCGGCTTTTTTATTAAAATTTTAAAATAAATAAATTAATCCACTTACTTCCAGTATTTCGTCGAATAACAGTCTGAACCGTTGAATATCCACCTAAATGTCCAGGCCCTGTTACCGATACGATAGAATCCTTTTTCGAGTAATCCTGCACAAAAAATATATAAATCAACGTTTTATTAAATTCATATTTAAATTATTAAATTTATTTGTCTTACCCTTTGAAATGATTCGCCATATTGTTCGCTTGTATCCTCATTACACTTACTATTATCATTTTTGCCACTAGAATTACCGTTATTTTTTCCACTATTCGTATACACATCACCCTTACTATAGGAATTCACTAAAATTTGATTACAAATTGATACATTTGGTTGTAGTAAATCATTATTACCATTTAAAATATTTTCAGTGTCGTTTAAATTACGACTGGCACTCTCACCTAAATTTGAACAGAATAATCCACTATCTTTCCGATTTTGATTGCTATCCGATGATGATAAGATGCTTGGTGTACAACCCATTACGGTTATAATATGCAGATGCAAAACAAAATTTTTCTTTTATTGATTATGACGTATGTTATTAATTTTTTTTTTTTTTGTTGATTTAATTAATAATTTATTAGGTTTATAAATTAACTAATATTAAATGTATTTAGGTATATTTCTGTTTGACTAGAATATAATTTTTGGTTTATAATTTTAACTAAAAAATTTAGATTTTGTTTTATTTTATTAATTTATAATTATTATTATCATAAATAATTTTATGTATAGGAATTTTTAATAAATTTTTTATACGAACTGGTTTAAGTTTTGGTATTTTAATAACACAGCATTTAGCTCGCATTCTACCCATAAAAAAACTATTTGTAATTAAATTTATTTTTACTAGTTTTCTATAAATATTATATTTTACTATTTTTTAAACACTGTATATTATAATTTAAAAGTTTTTCTGACTATTAAAATTTTTATAAAAAAATTTTTAATTAAAAATATCATTTTATTATCTAAATAAATTGATTTATTCAGATTCACAAGTTATAATTCTTATTTGGTTGTTGGTTGCTGTAATATAGGTAAATCTGTAAATAAAAAAGAAAAGAAAATATTTGTAATTCTCTATAAATATTCATTAATTAAAAAATAAATTTCGAATTAACATAAAAAAAAAAAATTAATTGGACAGCAATCTTTTTGTTCTTGCTGATTAGAACATAACAAATTTAATAAAATATATTTATAAATTATTAATTACTATTTTTTTTAAACGTACATAAAAATATCCTTGACTTAAATTTTTTCTTTAAATAATTAATAAAAAAAATACTTGTTTGTAATTAATGCTAGTTTGGGAAACATTAATATACTATACATATACGTTGCATTAATTAAATTGAAAATCGACACAGAAAACCAATAATTAATTTATTATTATTCATTATAAATTGTGGCAATTACAGCAATTAGCTAAACATTTTAATTTGATTATGTAATTAATACACCGTTTATAAAATTTACGCCTTTTCAAATTTTTCTTTTCTTCCAGACAAAATATGTCAAACGAATTTATTGGTTATTATCCGCAGGTTTGCAGAATTCCCATTATTCATAACCCAAATTTTTAATTGAATTGATTTAGGTCTACCAAACATATTTATTTAAAAGGAAATGGTCATCAAAGTAAAACAAATTGCTTAACATTGGTGGAAATATTTGTGAAGATTTTGTAATTTTGAAAACCAATGAGCCGAACCTGGGCAAATGTATCTGTAATCAAAAGTGGTACAAAAATTAATTAATCGGTGATGTCGCCTTTATTTTTGAACACCAATGGTGTTCTTGTCATACTTAATTGTAAAAGAACTATACTTGCTTGAAAGGTACAGGGCAAAAATATTGTTGCGACCGAAACTTTCTACCTTAAAACTCTAGTACCTTTGTGGGGTTCTCATAATATTATGGAGAAATGTATATAAATTATAAAGCTCGTAAAACATCGATACAAATTAAAACGTATGACACGGCCTCAAAGCGCACTTACAATTTGGCTTTAAAATGTAAATTTTGTTTTAATTTTCCAAGAACGAAAGATAATGTTCACATTGAGAAGAGAGAGAAATTAGCTCTCAGTAAAACAATAATGAATAATTATTTCGATAAAAAACTACACTGTTCTCTGTTTTTTGACAGTTGTATTCGTAATGTCTTTTCCGGTTCAATCATTTGAGAAAATATATAATAGGACTCCATGGTTCAATTGGTCAGCCGCAGCCACCATATGCCGTTTATTGTAAATTTTTCGTTCATTCCGAATATTTACCTAGGCAAATATAAAAAAGGCATTACATCTTATCAACGAAATCGCGAAGTTAAAGAAAGAAAATGTGGAGCCGAAAATGAGGAGAGTAAGAACTTCTGGAAACTTTTCATACCAGTTATAATGAAAACGATACAATTGCGTGTATTAACGGTGAGTTTCATACAAATGATGAGGAGCTTGTGAGATAAATAACAAACCAGTGCGTGTTATACAACACCAGCAACAGAAACAGCACAAAGTTGCAATGAAGACAATATTCAAGTTTGATAATATTCAAGCTTTAATGAGATCTGTGATCCACAAACGACACGCAGGAGATGCAACATTTTTATATTTATTTTATTTGTAAAATTTACTCATTTTCTTTAAAATTAGGCCTGTTTTATAATTATCGAAATAAGTAGTTTTCTTTTTATAGCCATAAAACTATGTTCATCATTTTCCTCAAAACTTGACAGGCTGTAGATATAACTGCTTTTCCATAAAATACGCAACAATTAGCTTAGGATTTTACTCCTCGTCAAACCTCTCCACAAATTATATCCGGCCGATTACTTTATGTCATACCAACTCTCCATTAGCCCATCAGACACACTTCGGTCATTTCTCTTCTCACGGTCCTACTTAATCAGGTTTAGTTAAAATGCTGTAGTTTAGAATTTAGTGGGAACCAGTCAGAACTTAACTAATAAAAACTTAACTTAATAGAAAAATAAGAATGCGATAAATGGCATGTCAGTATTATTACCCAGCCAAACTTAATTTTTTCTTAAGAAACCCAACGAAACCTTCGTTAAATTTTAACTGTCACTTAAGAAAAAAAAAAGTTGGTTTTATATATACAGCAGAAGAAGATACATTTTTGATGCGGAAGGAAGCCATTTTTATTTTTCTTAATTTTTTTTTGTTTACTACTTTATTTATTAATTAAAATCATTTTAATATATTTTCAGATTCTGTGATAAGTTTTAATTATTTATGATAAGACAAAAATACTGTTTTAGTGTATTTTGGTAAAAAATCATTTGGTTAATTGGTACGGTATTACAGTCGTGGTGTAAACGCCATTTTTATACTATAATACTTTAATTTTGTTTAGTTTATTTCCTTTTTCCAGTGTCATGTAAAATCATTTCGTGTATGTGTTATCAATACAAACTGACTGTTTTATTTTATTTGGATTTGTTTAAAAATATTGTCATATTTCAGACATTAAACACATTTCACAATAAAAAACAGCTGTTTGTAAACAAACAGCTGTCGCTTAAGAATTATTATTTTTGAATGGCTGGAATGTCAAAAAAAAGAAAAACAAAAGATTTCGTTAAAATTCTTATTTTTTTTTTGATTTTTATTCTTGACTGGTTGAAGCTTATGAAGTAGTAGGCGGGGCATATAGCATTTTACGAAATTTGATTGGTTTTGAGCTCGGGAGTGAGTATGATGCTTTTTATTTCCGATGTCTTGTACGCAGCATTAACAAATATAAGATTCACTTAGGAATTAATTAGTTCTCTAGCAATTGGTCATAATCAAAATTGCAAGAAAATTAGGAAAATCTCATCCGAATTATTTGCTTTGTACGTCGCAAAGGTGAATAAACTCCAACGCAAGATATCGAAAACAACAATTCTATGGACTAGATCTCAAACGGCGATTTAACATTAGCGTTAGGTTGGTCGGGAGTAAAAGAAATCTTAGTTGATAACGTTGCAACCGCTAAAGTGAACTGAAAGCAGTAACTTCACAATTCCCTTATTAAAATAGGGTGGACTTCCATCATTAAGTGATATAAAAACGATTCTCTTTTACTTAGTAAAATAAGATGTGGAAATCCAGAAACTTTTGAACCTCGAGATTTTTGCAGGTTTATCATTTGCTGTATAATTCCGAAAAAGTCGTTTTCAAAAAGTTCTCTACGTGACACCCCAGGGTATGACTTGATTACTTCCCGGCAAATCAAGCACATTACAAAAATCGGTCGGATAGTTGGTTGCCCCGTCTTGATTGGTGACACAGTCAGCGGATTTGTAACAATACATTTTCCTAGCGATTTGGTTTTGAATCAAGTAATTCAGGCTGCCTACATCCTTGTTGTTCGCTGAGCCAATTGTGATTCATATAATTTCGGCGGATGTCCGAAAACATTTTCGTGATAAGCTCTTCCTTATCAAACGAGATCAATCCATCAACATGAATTTGACCATTACCAAGCTTCAACAGTTGTTTAGAAAATCGGTAGTTGATGAGTCGTTCTGTAACGCGATCCTCATGTTCGTGGTTAACTGAAACTTCTTCATACAGCGTCAAAAACACGACGAATTCAGACATGCGTTGAGTTCATCCACACCAAAACGTTTTGAGTCACTTTGTTAACCCTTCATCGTTCGATTGAACGCCTCCAATGATCGTTTGTGAGCCATTGTGCACTCGTGTCAGATGATGATTTTGCATTCTTGAAATACCTTGGCCATCGCCCAGTTCTTGGCAATTGAGCACACTGCAGAATGTACCGTCTAGCAATGTGGCTGCAATTTCCTATGATGCAACAGCTAACGCTATTTGAGATCTCGAGCGAATTGTGGCCAAAAGCTAAGAAATCAGAAAGGTTTTTGAAATATTCCTCTGTTTCCTTCGTCAACTGCATTCGTCAATGTGTCGTACACGTTAGTTTGCTGTGCATTTAAAAGCGGAACTTTCGTTTGAACTATTTGACTCAATGCAATTCACTATCAAATGCATCGTGGGTCGAACGAATTGGTGCTGGCACGCACAATTTCGACAAATGAACATGCATTTGATCATAATCAGGGTTCGTCGTTTATTTCAAGCTCATAATTCGATGTTGCAATGCAAACTCGTTGCAAAATGTCGTCAGCCATCTCGTCCTTGTATATATGTTCCACAATTCCATTGCGTTCTATGAATGACACGTCGCTATAATGATCACGAACAATGTACGAATTTGATATGACGGCGCAGTAACAGTGGCATCGGTGAGTGTTGTCCCAATGTAAGTCGAAATATACACGTTGTCCATTCTCCAAGTGCACTCACAAATGTTGAACAGTGGGTTGACGTTCGAGTATTGCAATTGAGAAAATATAGTAAATCGCCTCATTGCATCTGGCATAATGGCACAATATAAATTTTCACACTCAGTCATTTCTATCCGGAGCAGCAATGCCGAACACTGCCAGTTCGCTACCTTTGTTCACGTATTTGCAGACATATTTGGCTGCTCCACTTCATTTTCTTTTTTTTTCTAAAGAAAGTATTAATTGTCCAATAGATTTAGAAGGTCAATTAATACTTCCGTTTTCATTCACGTACACGCCACCTATTCACACCTTTACAGTATACTACCAGTGCAAATTGCAAGCTCTGTAACCTCTGTAAATTCACCACTCCACAGAGGGTCTTAGTTGTGTTTAATATCATCACCGATCGTAATCGATGACGAAAATTCGCTTTTGAGTTCAGCCTCTGGTGTGATTCGAACCCAGTATCTTACGCTCCAAGTGCCGAAGCCTTAACCTCTGCACCACTTGCCCGGCTCATTTGCCAAATCGGTTAACTCTATTTTTTAATTTTTTTTAATTGCAATATCAAAGAACGAACATGTTTGAATTCACGATTTTCTGAGATTCTTCAAGCTTTGCATCGACTATTTACACTTTACAGCAACCAAAATCATCAGCACATGCAAAAAATTGAAAATTTCTTAACAAAAATTAAATTTTTTTAGGGTTATTCCAGAAGTTTCCGAGTTTTCCACTCAGATTTTCCACTTTTTTCTCTTCTAAGAAACCATCTGGATCGGATACGCGCGTACAAAAACATAATTTTTCGATTTTCCGAATTTTCCGGCGAATTTTCTCAAAATTTTCTTTCGTAAGAACCATCTCCTGGCAATTGTGAACACATTGAGAAAAGATTGAGCCAAATCGGTTCAGCCGCTTTCAACTGATGCGCGCACGTACAGTTTATACACCAATTTTAATATTTAGATATATGAAAATTAGAATAGATCTCTCTCTCTCTCTCTCTCTCTCTCTCTCTGGCACTATATCTCATCAAGGGTTATAATCAGGTTTCATAATTATATTTTCATTTCGGAGTGATTAATTCATTGATCCTAAACCAGCCGTGAAATTTTTTCCTTCGCACCACCGGGAATCGAACCCGGGACCTCCGGGACTTTGCCACCGGGGCTGATAAATTAACAATTCGTTGGGTATATGGCAAATAATTTTGTTACTTACCGTATCATAATTTTATCATTTATCTTTTCGTTTTAATGTGTTGATTCTGCTCAACTCAACTAACCATTTTATAGAAAAAGTGGTCGAATTTACAGCTGGTCATGTTTATTTATTCACAAAAATTTAATTTGAATTTAGATTATTTTTCATTGCAACTTAAGCAACTTAACCCCATAAAATTGTATACTAGAATTTACAATTGTACCTGACATTTTGACAGATCGAGGCAAATTTCTATTTTATGTAACACCTTTTGGATTTAATTTGTAATACTACGAATTAATTATATTTTTCATTTTCTCGTTAATCCCGTTAAGCAGACCTTGAACGAACGGCTTGAAAGAAAAAGAAAATTATATTCAAACTGTGCGTGCTCAGTGAGAAATGTTTTCGATATTTTTCCATATAATAAAAGACAGGAAATGGAAAAGTAATGTTATCAAGAAAAAATCCAGCAACAAAAATTATGAACCTTATATATTGCGAGTATATAAAAGAAAATTTGAAAAGTTTTATTTTGCTTTCGAGCTTTTATATTGTGAAGAGCGAGATAATTTATATAGAACACACACACACCCACATTCTTGAACATATCTTCATTTCCCTTTATACACAATCATGAATGTCCCTCAATTTAAATCCCAAATTACCATTTTCCTTCTACCGTTGTTTCGGAGCGAAAAAGAAAAATGATTCTAACTTGTTGCATGTTTAGGATTGAAACGAGTACGAGTGTATACGAAACGAATGAAAAAAAAATACGACAAAACCAGTTTATGTATAGTTTTGGCTTTAAGTCTTATCGCTTTTACGGAAAAACGTATAAATGTTTTTCCCGAGTTTTTCTTTTATTACATTTTTTGTCTGTTAACTTAAACTCAATGAATTATGTAAAGAAATGTTCGAAGGATTTTTGGGTGGTGTAGAATTAATAAATTTCTATAGACGGGGATGATTTTTACAAAAACAAATCGGGCCTTTGGTTAATGCTAATTGATATGAACTAAATTGTTTTGTAAACACAATTTATAGAGACTGAAGGCGGTTTCCCGAACAAAAAGAAAATATTTTCAATGAATTTTATTTGTTAAAGGTATACGAGTGAAAATTAAATTAAATTTTTTTTTTACTATTAGACCGTAATTGAATTCTATTCAATATATTGAAAAGATTTCTTACTAGTTTTCAACTTTAATTCTTTAAAGTTTATTATAACATTTAATAGTATACCCAGAATGATGGAGCTGATTTTACGATTCGTCGTGTATGGAGCATGTTAAGATTATGCTCCATACAAGACGAAGCACAATTTATCCTTGGAACTGGGAAATTATATATTCATCAAATTTATTTTGATTTACAACTTTACAACATTTACAATTCTCCAAAATTTAAAATCAAAATATGTACCTTGACTAATTTTCGACTTTCAGTAATAGGGTGGATGGATAGTGCATTAAGGTTGTGATAACTAAGGTTTCCGAATTAATTTGACCTGCGCGTGGGAGAAAATTATCAACCCGACAACTCTATCAAGAGAATAGTGCTCTAAACATATAGTAAGCTTCTTAACAAAACACCAGTACATAATTATTACACACGGTCGACGATAACGGAACCGATTTGGTCAGCACAGTGGCTTCTGTTCGAATATGGATAACCTTACCGCATTCTAGAGAAGACCGGTGATTATATTATGGGTGAACAGGCAGTAACTGATCAACTACAAATAGAAACGAACGTTTTCACATTTCCCAGTAACTTACCAGTATTATAATAATTTAAAATAATTTTTTAATATTTATCTAACTGAGATCGTCCGTATGATTGAATTCGGGACATAACGTCTTTAATCGATCTGCGTTAACACTGAGAACCCTGCGAAAGGAAGATAACTGCAACGTCAGGATCATCGATTTTCTTTCAAAACACCCTTTCGCATTTTATCACACGGTTGCCTTATTAATTATCGGCTGTCATAGATGACACAGTTTTAGACGTCATCAGCATATAACACAGCATTCATTTAACAACGTATTTCTTTGCATCATAATTGCAACAACGAAGCCGCAGAACCAATTTTTAAAGCTGTCTGTTTAATACTTCATGCAAAGCAGACCTCGGAGTTTAAAAAATTTAGGATCAATCATATTGTAAACAAATCAAACAGGAAGCCTTAGGATTTTATAAAAGGATCGTTTAATAAAAGAAAACTACCTAATGGCATTTATCGGAAACCATAATAAAAAGACAGCATTGTTTGAGTTATGCTGTTTGTTTATTCTGATGGGGGGGTATTGGATCTAGTTGAGCAAACTGTCCTTGCTGTATTTACAAGGTACACAACAATATCTTGTTATCGTATCACTTCCCGTCGATTTACTCTACAAGGATTTTCGACACCAAAACTTTTTTTATCAAACTGGAAATGTTATTAAATTTACAATACATCATGCGACATACTAAAAATCAAAACCGTAACATAATTGCCATTATTAGGATCCTAATATAGGGAGATTCGCTGAGAATAATAAACGTGCGTATATCCGGAAACAATTTAAATTATTTATTTGTATTCAAGACTCTTACTAAACGGAACGCCTTCTTAGAGGTAAGGTGATGGGATCCACATACGAGAACGATGGAACATACGTAATAAATTTTTTTTTATTTCTAACAAAATTTAAGAAAGATCTTATTTCCGCTTTTTTATCTTTCTTATTTTTGTTTTATATTTATTTTGAATGACATAAAATTGGAATAATAATAAAAATAGAAATAAATTTTCTACAAGTAGATAACACAATCTAGAAATTTTCTTTTATTCATTTCAAATGTTTTATTTTTTTTATAATTTAACTGAAAGGTATGTTTTGTTCACGTAACATCGGAAAATTTTATTTATTATTCGCTTATTTATTTATTTATTTTTGAAAATTGTATCTTTTGTATTTATTATTATCTTTAATACATAGGTACTCAATTTTTGGAAAATTAATTTTGTTTATTCAATTTACCCCTATTAAGATCATAAAACTGTTCTTTTTAATCAACTATTATTATCTTTGTTTTTCTGCGTTTGAAGGTACCATAAGAGATACGAAATACTAAGTAACAGGAAAATAGTTGATGTAATTTATAAACGTAATTACAATTTATGGCTGACAAATTCTTAATTTTACAACATGAAGAACTTAAACCGATTTGCATGTTGTGAACAGAGCAATTATTGTTTAGATCAGTGTGGTGATGAGTTTCTATAATATCAAAGGGATTCGTCCTGTTACGTCGTTCAGAATATTTCAGTTAGTATCAGAATATTTTCTATTCGGCACTAGCTCTAGTTTTAATTTCAAACTGATTTGCATGTTGTGAACAGCGCTATGATGCATTGGGTCAGTGTGGTCGAGTTTCAATAATATTCACAGGGGTTCGGCCTGTTATGACTAGGTGTATCGCCGGCCAGTAACAAAATTTATTCTATTCGACACGAGGTGCATTAACTAACTCACGATAATATATTAGAATATATTATCTTACTGATGCAATAAGGCATAGCAGACCGAAACCCTTTAGATATTAAAGAAACTTGAAACGACAGTGGCCCAAACCAATATAACTTTGTTCACATCATGCAATTCGAGTTGAAATTAAATTTAGAGCAGGTTAAGGCGGGTTCGTGTCGAATAAAATACACTCCCTTACTAGCCTACTAGCATTCGATACATACAGACAAACCAAGCCGAACCCCTTTGGATATTATTGTCACTCGATACCACACTGACTCGAACCATGATAGCTCTTTTCACAAATTGCAAATCAATTTAAAACTAAAACTAGAGCTAGTCAATGCGAACCCGGGTCGAATAAAATCCACTCTGATTCACAAAGACATACCACACAGTAAGAAATTTTGATGCAATTTTTAATGTAACCCTTGCATCAAGGCTTAAACGATGCAATCGTGCATCACATTCTAATGCGTCAAAAATTACTGCGGTAGAGCGTCGAAAGTAAATTTCTATATAATCTGGGGTTAACTATTTTTTAGAGAATTTATAATAATTCGCTAAGTCATTGTAGCCGTGTTTTATTATTGGAGCACTATCCGGAGCCGAAGGGAAGTTTTTACTGAAACTGATCAAATCATATCAAATCAGATCAAACATTCATATTAAATCATATCATATCAATTCAAATCATATCAAATCATATCAAATCATATCAAATCATATCAAATCATATCAAATCATATCAAATCATATCAAATCATATCAAATCATATCAAATTATATCAAATAATATCAAATCATATCAAATCATATCAAATAATACCAAATCATATCAAATCATATCAAAACATATCAAATCATATCAAATCATATCAACTAATCATATCAAATCATATTAAATCATATAAAATCATATCAAATCATATCAAATCATATCAAGTCATATCAAATCATATCAAATCATATCAAATCATATCAAATTATATCAAAGCAACTAATATCAAACAATCATATCAAATCATATCAAATCAAATCAAATCATACGAAATCATATCAACTCACGTCTGCGGTCGCAGAAATATGTTTCTCCGGTGTCGTACACTATCTGTTAAACTTGTTAGAGTCCTCTTGAAATGTTAAGCCAAGCGATATATATATATATATATATATATATATATATATATATATATATATATATATATATATATATAAAATAATATAAAATAATACCAAATATGTATATCAAATCGTATCTAAAGTTCATTATCTATATTGAATACAATTTTGAAATATTTTTTTGAAGCTCTGAGATTGGCCATCATGAATGCAAGTATGCCATTCTTCAAGGACATCAGCCTCGTTAGAGTAACCTTAACAGGATTCTCAGATTCGTTCAGAGTAACCTTAACAGGTTGACCAATAAAGCCGAATTTATTTCAATGTCCTAGCGGGATACCAATCAGTAAACTGTTGGTTTACCGGTAAATGATTACACTTGCAAAATCGGTTTCAAAAATAGAATGGAGGCTGGATTGATTTGTCTTTAGAATGGGACAGTAAATATATTTTTTTTAAATAAATTTTACTTTATTTTGCAATACAAACTGTATTTTGTAACCTAACATTATTTTCATCTCATGGATGATTTCTTTCGGTTTTAAACATTTTAAATGAAAGTGTTTAATCAATGCACGACATTCATATTCTTTCCGTATTTGAAAAAAAATCAAAAGTGACTTTACAAAAATGACTCTAACTAAGAATTAATATTCAATCAAATATCATAAAAATTTGACAGCTTTCGTTTAAAAGAACATACTTCACGACAAACAAAAAGTTATTACTAGTGATCTTTAGATGGCGTTATTCTAAAATATTTATCAATCCACCCTTTTATATGCAATGTATTGGGGTTACTCAAAAAACGATCTCCAGAATCGCACCCATAAATTAAATACATTTGTTTTAAATGTCATTTATTTCAAAGTAAATGACATTTTGTCAAAAAATTTAGATTTGTGAACGTTGAATTTAATTCAATGCCGAATTTGAATCTGTAGCAATGTATTAAATGTCACCTTGAATTTAGTAGAAAATCACAATTTACAAATTTTAAAAACATTACAATTACAGAATGATTATATAAATAAAAGAACTCTTCAATGACAATGAAACGTCCAAATGAGTTTTGAAATTAAAATTTTCATGATGTCCGTTCTTTATCCTCCCGTTCATGTCATTATTCGTCAATTGTCCTTCTGAAACAAAAATGTAAATTTTTATTGCATCACCGCACCATAATATTTTCATATTTAATTTTCCAACTCGTAAATATTTACTTCTCCATGTTTTCCAAACCACCTCGTCGCTCCTCACTCACTTCTCGGTAACATTTCAAATTCGCTATCGTTTTTATTTTAAATATTTAAATTTCATTTTATTTGTATAAACAGCAGAATAAACAGGAAAAAAATTATTATTTTTCTTATGGAAATTCTTTCTCCTCTCTTTCCGCTTATTAAGTTGATGAACATTATTATTCTACTTTTCTGTATTTAACTTTAAATTAAAGACTGAGTGAATTATTTTCTTAAACAGAGGTCGTCAAATTTTCACTTAAAAATTATCTTCTATCATTTATTATACATACATACGAGTATTTCGATGTTATAATTTTTGCTATTTTAAGGATATGTACTGAAAGACATTTAGTAGATATAGATACATTCTTGAAAATTAAACAAAAAATATTATGGAGCCAATTTCTCGTCTAAATAGACGAATGCCATTGTGTAGTACGAGTAAGTACTATTTTATATACCCCAGATGAAATTTAATCTATCTCTGGCTGGATACATATCCTCGAGATACAGATAAAAATAATAAACTTGGCTAAAATATATCCACTTGTTATGTTATGTGTGGTAAATGTACGATATTATTTTAAGATTTAAAAATTTTCGACGACTCGAATAACCGAAGTCATCTCAATTTACATCATAATATTCACCAAAGTATATCTTAGGTTTTAATAAGGAACTTCATTAAAATTTTTAAAATAATTAATTAGTAAAAAAAATCAGCATCATCTTACGTTAAAAAAAATAATCTCTCTCTGTCCATATTGATTACGTATCAAAACCTCATTAACCGTTATCGTACTAAATTTGAAACAAATTAATTTAATTTCCCATGCTGAAAATGTATAAAAAAATTTTAAAAGTATTCTGCAAGAAAGGTACAATTAAAAATAATTTAATCAATTTAAATATAAAATCCATTTTGATAATTTTTTTTCGCTCGCGTCTCTCGGTGGTGGTGCGCGCAACGCGAGCGATTTTTTCGATGCGGTCCGACATTCCAAAAATATTCATTTAATCGTCAAATTCACGGGAGTCTTGACGTCAATTTTTTGTTAAAAATAATCTTTTATATAAATAAAAAAATAAATTGTGTTTTATAAAGTAATTAATATTTCACGCACACACAAAATGTAATGAATAAAAAAACCACTATAACCCCACTGTATCAAAACATTAAGAAAATTCGAAATAAAAAATTTTCTTTTATTATTACGAGTGTTTTATGCTCGCATTTATGTGCCCTCTATAAATAGGTGACTTTTCATCTTAAATTTTAATCATAATAATATAAAAGTATGTCTCTAAAATTTTTATTATTAATATTATTTATTATTAAATAACATTATTAAAAATATTAAAAAAAATAAGATAAATGGATATTCAGATGTTTCAATGTACACCCAACAAAAAAAATCCACCGGACACATAAATTGAAAATAGCAAAAGAAAATTTAATTTAATTTTAATTTTTCGGTTGTTATTTCCATGTTACCACAATCAATTTTTTCGTTCCCCAATTTTGTTTTCTTTTTTATTTAATAAATAAAATTAAATAGAAAATTAGCTTTTAAAATAATATTTGATATTTTCAATTTATCTTTTTTATTTATTTTGTGGGAAAACACGCATTGCACAAAAGGAAATTTAAAAAAAAAAATGTTGTTTTTGTTATTTTATAACCATTTAACTAGGTAGCGCGATATTAGTGTGAGGTGGGGGAAGGAGACTAATGAAATAATTCAATTTAGAAATCGATGAATAGATCAATAGAAAATGTACAAAATTTGCGGTATAACAAATTTGATTTTCTTTTTCGATTTTATCTTAGAAATTGTCAAAGAAAGTGTTTCCTAAACGTTATTATACCTTTGCATTGTGCCAAAGGGAAGAAGTTCAAAATCAATTTGAAATATTTCTGTTCACATTACAGTTTTCCCAACTGTCGGCAATGAGCGACTGTCTCGAATTACGTCATGCTATCCGGGTTTCAAAATCTAATCCATTAAGCGGTCATTCCTTGGTCAATTCTCTGAAAAAATCGTATAGGAGGGTTGGGGTTTCAATGGGCAACGTTGTCACATTGTCACATTGCTGAGCCTGATGTAATATCATCATTAGATCATGTGAGGATCATCTTAATCTTTTGAAAGCTATGCCCTTAAAGAAATATATCTACGCTTCGAGGTTTTCGAATACGACAACTTCTGATGCTGTATTAAATCACCATAGCAACAAACTGCATACATATTATTGAAAACGGTATATTTTTTGTGGATGTACTGGTTTTTGAACAATGGCTCGATATTCACTCCAAATGCGACAATTTTGAACAAAAAATTTGTAAGGAAAGTTTGCATCAATGTTAATATTGGCTTCGGCCCATTCACCGAATTGGCGGTGCGAACGATGGACGTATGGTTTTAAATGTGTTTCATTAGGATGCTACATTTTTTTATGCCGATTTGAAGAACTGTTTACACATTTTTCCTTTTTATTTATTACTTTGTTAACCAGGGAGATTTCTTGATCGTTTGTTTTTTCTAGTTCTTGTAGTAGTTTACTGTCCCAATTATGCTGAAATATACCCTCTAGGTGATCAGCAAAAGCTGGCTTGTTGCTGGTTGATAGTATTTCTTTAGTTGAAAAATTTTACGCTTCGCACTGGAAAATGTTGTTTTTAAGCAAAGCGCTTCCTCCACTTGCAGAATTATCTATGGGTGCATGGCGTGATAAACGTGATATCCCGTAAATTTTGTATGTGATTGTTTTGAGATGTCTGTTTCGGATATGAGACAAATATCAATTTTATAGATATTTAAGAGCATTTGAAATTCCTGCTTTCCCTTTGATATTGCAATAGCCAGTTGAAATTCCATCCTAATATTTTAATGTCATTCATTTATGCTTTTATTACTGGAGCTATTCTGACACTGTTTTCTAGTTTTGTAAGTCTTTGGATATTTGATCCAATAGCCTTGTCTTGTTTCTGCTCTTTTTTATCCATTCTGTCTAAATACCTTTGCAACATGTGGCTAGAACGGTCAGAGCCGTTTTTTATTTGTGGTGTTCCAGTTTTAGCAACTTCGGAATATTGTACGCCTCTACTTTGATGTCTTTGGTATGTTGGTTTGATTTCCATTTCCTTTAGATTTCTTGGCTATCTAACTATTGTCTTCTCATTTCGCATCTTCTGAAGTTCTTTGGCAACTATACAAAACCCTCTGTAGTCCTATGATTCAATCTCTATCTTTATATTTAAGATATATCTAATTTCATAAATATTCTCGATATCTTCTTCTTTATCGGTAAAGAGGTTTTATCTGTTCTCTTCACAATTTGAGTAAATTCGACTTTCGATCCATTTATTCGGAAACATTAAATCTAATCGGTTCCAGGAAAATCTTTCAAAATTAGGAGGAGCCCCTCATCCAACCTGTTATAACGTTTCTTGTATTTCTCGCAATGGAATACCTTCCAATGAATTGGGGAAATCTTCCATTATATATTCTATAAATTTTTCGGAAAACTAGATTTTTTTAAATGTTTTAATTTTTTAAAATTAAATAATTTTGAATATACATAAATTGGAAAACAATTAAAATTTGGTTAAACTACCTTTATTTTTAATCACAGCTTTTATTGTTTCAGGCATGGAATAGCTCAGATTTATGTTGTTTCAATACACTTTAATCGGTTGCCTTTTGGGGTGTCAGTTGCACCATAAGTGTTTCAACATTGAGGTATATTTCGATGGTTTGATCATAGCAGGTGAAAACGAGCAAGTACATGATGTAGCGCTGAATAGTGTTATGAGGCTAGCGAAACAATATAATATTAAATTCAATTGCGACAAGCTTCAATACAAAACAAACAATGTTCGGTTCATGGGACAGGTAATTTTTGAAAGATGCATTAAACCAGATCGCAAACATATTAGAGCAATTAAAGAAATTGAAACAGCGAATACCTTAAGAAAACTTACTGAAGACAACGTGTCTTTGATATGAGAAAGTCAACATGACTAAGCTTTGGGCAATATAAAAATTGAAATTTGTAGGAACCGGTGTTAAAGTTTTTTGATATAAATAAACCAATAACGGTTCAGACAGATGCTTAAGATGTCGGTCTTGGATGTTGCTTAATGCAAAATGACCATCTAATTGCATATGCTTGGCGTGCATTAACTGACACGGAACAGAAATATACCCAGAGAAGGAACTCTTAGCTGTTGTATTTTCAATGGACAAATTTTATCAATTTTTGTATGGACATCATTTCATAATTCAGTTGGATCACAAGCCTTTGGTTTCAATTTCAAAAAAGGACGTCAGTAAAGTTACTATGAGGTTGAAACGGATGTTGCTTAAAATGATGAGATTTGAGTTTGAAATTGTTTATGTTCTTGGAAAGGATATGCTTATTGCTGATGCACTATCACGATCTTTCATTAAGGATAAAGTGGAAGACGATCCGGAGATGCAGTTCGTGGTTTATTCTCTGTCAACAAGCATATCAATAACTGCTATGAAGAAAGAAACCCAAAATGATTCAATCAAAGGTAACAAATAATAAGTGGCCCCCGTGGAACCAGCTAAGTTCTGAATTAAAACATTATTTTAAGAATAGAGACGATACATTTATTTCTGAATCAATTTTGTTCTTAATCAAAATAGTAATTGTTGCACAAGCTATGAAGAATGATATGCTTAAATGTGTTTATACAGGACACTTAAGAATGGAAAAAACTTATTAAAAGCTCGTGAGCTTATACATTGGCCAAACATGACAAAAGATATACAAGATTCTGTTGGTAGATGCAGTGCGTGCCAAAAGTTTATTAAACAGAATTGCAAAGAAACATTGCATCCATATCAAATAGCGAAAAGACCGTGAGAGAAGTATATAATAAATATTATTTGGTAAATGTTGACTTTTTTCAAATTGGATTGAATTAGCTCAAATTAAAACGAAAACAGCTCTAGAAATCATAAATGTTTTCAAGGCAGTTTTTTCTAGATTTGGATAATTCCTGATAAAATTACATCTGAAAACAATCCATTTAGCAGCTTCTTATTTAAGAATTTTTGCAAAGAATATGGGATTGAGTATAGTCGGTCGAGTCCATCTTATGCTAAAAGTAATGGATTAGCTGAAAAGGCTGTTGGTATTTGTAAACAAATTATACAAAAAAGAGTATAGAAACACTCCATTGAAATTTTTAGGATTCTCTCCGTCACAATTGTTGATATGTCACGTAAATTGAGAACAAGAATTCCATTTCTCACTGAAAAATTACAACCAAAAGTAATAAACCCAAATCTCATTCAGGCTAAACTAAATTGTAGACAAAATCAACAGATTAAATATTATAATAGAAACTCCAGGCCTCTTCTGGCATTGTTCGAAATGAATGTTCGAAAATGAATGCAAACGTCGAGTCTAGGTTTTAGCTAAGGTGATTAAATGTTTCAACGATAATTCGTTTCTGGTAAAGGATGAAAAGGGAGGTAAGTTCAGAAGAAACGGAATATTTTTATGAAAAAGATTGGATAATATTCAATGAAAAAGTAGAATTGATAGATCATTGTTATTCTGTTGCTGAATGTGTCTCGTTGAAAGAATAGTGGAGATGGGCAAATTGATATAAATGAAAATAATTTAAGTAGTATTGATACTACTATAGATAATAGCAATTTAAATGAAAATAATAAAGATTTAGATTTAAGCGGAGTGCAGAAATTAATGAATTTGACTAAAAACTGGGACTTGGATCTAAGTAACGAAAATAAAAAAACTGATCCTCTTGAAGTTTATAAAAGATTACGCTTACCTAAAAGATTACAATATAGATTTAAGTATAAAAGAAAAAAAGGAAGCGTGTAATATAAATGAAAACATGAATGTTCCTCAACTATGTAATTTAGTACAAAAGTGATACACCATGTTGGCAAAAGAGTAAATTTATAACCACACTTAAGTAATAAGTACCACGTGTAAAAGTACAAATATTTTATAAAAAACACTAAATATATTTCATTTTGTGCTTTTGTTGCTCGCTCGTCGTAGCTCTGTGCTTTACTAAGCCGATTGAATAATTTTCCGGTCTGTCCTGGGCGTTGTCTTCCTGATTCCCTTACAGTTTCTTTTCTTGGTCTCATAAAATGTACCCTCAGATTGAAGAATCTTTGCCAAATTTCTTACTGATGAGCAAAAAACTATTTCCATTTTTGCAATCTCGCGGTATGAACGGTTTTTTGTTTTTAATAATGCTGAGTTCGCATGTTTTTTTCACTGCTTAGGTTCTGCTTTCGACCCATTTTTTAAATAAATGTCGCAGTCTAGACTTTCCAAACATACACAGATACTTTTTGAGAGAGTCCACAGACTTTTTTTCAATTTGTTGCATGGCTCAATGTCAAAATTGGATTCTGTCCATAAAATCATTTGCTATAATTCCTAGAGCAATAATGTGAGGTATACACGGATTTTATTTTCTCTCAAAACTCGAGAGGCGCAGTTGTTTGAGATTATCCTCTATCTCGTGCAATATTTCGAGTTGAGGTGTGTGGGTCCTGTAATATTGCAACTAGCATATCTAACCATTTCTTCTTGATCCTCCCGTTCGTTTTGGTGACACTCTCCATATACCATCATCATATCATCTTATATTTTCAAGAACTTGTTTATGAAATTACAGTGAAAATTGTAACGTAAAATCGAGACTAGTTAAAAATAATTAAATTGGAAAATGCATATGTTTTGTTTTAATTTGTGTAATAAATCAAAGAAGATTTGATTTTATATGTTTTTATTTTTCTCGTTACAGTGAAATAGTGTTTGAACTTACAGAACATTGGGCGTACCAGCACACTGAGATTCTCACTGTTTTTAGTTAGGCGTCACCAAATTTCATATGAAAAATTCTATTATTTTTAGTGAGAACTCAGTGTGCTGGAAATGTCCATTGTTTTGCTATAATGTAGTTCAATATTTGCTCACATCCGTGATAGCATACACTTTAACAAATCTCTTCGATTTACTTTTAACTGCTTAATCAAAAAGTGCACTCAAAAGAATATAGGTTCTAATTTAGAAAAGCTAACTTTAGCCAATATTTTCCAAACTACTGGTTTCAAGATCACCACCAACCGTCCCCATCGAAACTGAGCTAAAAGCCAGTAGTTTACTTAACTCATTCTGTTTGTGTTAGAGGTGTATCTGGCCGTTAAAGTCTAGCAATGTTTGTACGGGTAAATCCAGTAATATTTTGCATTTCTCTTCTTTAGTTGATTTTGTAATACTAAAAGCTTTCTAAGTAGCTTTCTCTTTTTTCATCAGCTGTTAATAAAACATTGTGATATTAAATTTGAGAGATCAAATTTCGTTTGGGAGGTTCCAAATCAGAATCAACGATTCCAGTTGAATCTCAGCCTTCTTGAGTGAAACAGAATGACTCTCTGTTCTGTTTGTTTCACTGTATTGTTAAAGATTGATATATTTTTGGAAAACATAACGAGCAGAAATGTTACTTATTTATAGTAGTAGGCTACGATCGCAATAGAAAACGCATTCAACAGCAAAATGTGCAAGTTTATTCTAAAAGAAAGAGTATTTAATGAATTCGTAAGAAACCGAGATGGGTATAGTGATAGTTATGGTTGGCCTGGGCGCCATTGCCAGCATAATTATGTGAGTTTTTTTTAAATAAAAGAAAGTATTAATCATCCAATGGATTTAATGTCCTTTTAAGGTCAATTAATTAATACTCCCCATTTCATTCACGCACAAACCCAGCCATTCTTACCTACTACTCACACAATGAAAGTATGCCATCTACACGTTGCAAGCTCCATGTCAACCTGCACATGGACGGTGCGCCGGCACTGCATTCTGCACTCCAGCAGCGGATCTAGTTTGTGTTTAATTAACATCACCGATCGTAATCGATAACGAAAATTCGCTTTACACTTTGCCTCTGGTAGGATTCGAACCAGGTACCTCCTGGTCCAACTGCCCCGAAGCTTTAACCACTGCACCACTTGTACGGTAAATTGAACGATTAAACTTATAGCTCAATTTTTTTAGCAATTAACTTAATAAGTTAATCTATATTTTGTGGTAAAATATTATCTTATAATCCACTAAGGCAATCAACATTTCTACCTACTTTTATAGCTGGTAACTTTTTAAACCAGAAAGTAAATATTTTCAATATTCTATCTGTCATAATACTGTGTTATCATTATTATACGAGTACCTACTCAAACACACATCCCTCTATGTGATTTCTTATGTGTTCCTTTAACACTGCACAAGAAATATTAACAAAAGAATTGTGATTCCAGGAAAATTGTGCGTTAAGCTTTTTATCAGCGTTTCTTAAATCTTCCTTAATTTATTTTTCTTGTGTCATTTAGAAAAGCATTTTTTTTTCTTTATTATAAATTAATTTTATGTAATCTGTTGATTAATTACTGGGTTACTCGGAAATTCTTTTGTGTTCGAATCTTACTTTGATATTACAACGAATGCCTTAAAAACCTCACACTGGTTGTTTACTCGTATATCAAAAAATTTATTACAAATTTTATGGCTGTAAATATATGGAGGTACATATAATCCAGTACTAAAAATCAATATATGGCAGCGTAATTCGCAATGTTATGGTGCTAGACATCGTCAGCCTTAGTCACAGTATCAATTTTAATAGATCAAAAATATTTTTATAGCCGATTTTATTTCGTACTTACACACACATAACATAAAGTAATCAAATTATTTATCTTTTATGATACAAACATGTTCTTAAATCCACCAAGAAATGACATCTCATTCCTGTGCAAAGTTGAACCCCTATTAGTATACGATATAAAGGAACGGAAATGGAAACGTGCCTACAACCTTTAATATAATTCTCGTATATAATATTTACATACCTACGCTACAATTCGAAAACCAAAAAAAATACGAATATTTTGAAACTTTGAAAATTGGAAAATTGGAAAAGTGCGTGTGTTTATTTTGTCTCGATGTAATGCTACTTTAATGATATTCTTATCTGCGTATTTTAATATCCTTTTGTACTTATTTTTCTCATTTTGGTTTTCAATTTGCACATATTCAACCCGTCATGTATAGAATTTGAAATCAATTTTAAATTGAAAGATTTGAAATATTTTTTGTCGTTTTGTAATTTAAAATTCAACTGCGGGTAATATTCGAGCAAATTGCTTTCGATTATTATTTTTTGTAATAATGCTCCTCTAGGAAATGATGTTGTGTCTTCTGACACTTAGATCCATTACTGAGGGAGTTTCCGACCAAATACCAAGAAAAATTGAAATAATTTGTTTCCATCACCTTATTTTTAACTTTAATCTATATTTCTCATTTTGCGTTGAAGTAAAAGGAAGACCACGTCCTTGTACCCTAGGCATTAAAATGTAATAAAATATAAACACTGTTCAAATATTGAATAAATAAAATATAATGAAGAAATGACAATTTTAATATTGTTTGCTATTTCCCTAAATTACATATCACATCCTCGCAGACTCCCTTGCCCACATCACTGTAGAACTGTAGAATGATAGAAGTCATCAACGTCTCGCACTGTTTATTTATTTATCTCAATTCAATTTACAGTAGATATAATATATTTATACAACCGCCATATTTATAGAACATTTAAACTGTAGACCATTAAAACTATAAAAATAATTTTATCCCCATTTACAAAAATACCGTAATATTTTTCAATATATTGACATAAACATGGAAGTAGGCTCCATCACTTTTGGATTTAACGTTTGTGTAGTTAACAATTTGTGCAAAAATATAAAATCTATGAAATGTTTTATGTGGTGAATTATTCGGAAAATAATTGAGAAACATTTCTACAAATTGTGGGGGAACTATGTTGCGTCCACCACCCGGTCCATAAGAAGGGGTGTAAATAGGATGTCTCCAATTAAAGGCCAATTGCGAAGCTATCCAGTATCCCTAATGTAATAATACTGAAATTCAAAATACCGAAGTGCCCTAATTCTCTAAGCAATAAGATAAGTTGTAAACGTGTAAACGATAATTTATCTTGCCTTTTTACAATATTTGCATTCTGTAATTGCACTCCAAGATAAAATTTAATACGGTTACGATAAATGAATGTCAAAACTTAACACACTCTTATGATGTATGTAGGTTCATATTTAGACTTTGAGGGCTCATAACTACCGTTCCCATTTAAATTTCAACATTATTCTTATGGATATAAGTTACTCTAAATAGCATCTGTTCACAATCTATAGTTCAAGTTGTTACGGGTTGTGGTATGGCTAATTTTACAGGTGAAAATTGTATACAATATCTTATCTTGGCATTTTTAAATCGCATTCTCTAAACAGTTTTTTTACCCAAGATAAACCTACTGACAGCAAGCGAGCAAGATAACATTAAACGTCAAAACGAAATTTTAATTATTTTATATCCTTAATAACTCAAAAAATATAATCTCTAGAAACGTAAATTGTTGCATATACATCAAAGCCATCTAGAATCACACATAGCCCCCAAAATCATATTGAAAAACAAGCGGAGTCGGGAGTCATTTGAAATTCAAATCAAGATACGGTTAGATAGACTTATAAAACAAACCAAATGTTTCACGAGAACATTACAACAGTCAAAAAATTCTTTACTTCGTATGGTAAAGACTTGTACAATATAAGTCGTGTTTACAATTGATCAATCCATTGAATTTTGGTTGATGTTGTGTATTCTAATATGTTTAAAGGTTATTCTTTATACTAAGTACAAAATCGCATTATTATGTAATTATTATTTGCGATATGTTTTTGAAATCCAATCGAATCTGTCTTAAGCAGATCATAATTTCAGTGTATTTCGTTGTTGAAGACCCATTTAGCTCTTTCCGATGCTCTATTTAGCTCTTTCTGCACATGCGGATCTCGAAAAGTTCGGGATTGTCTTATTAGAATTTTAGAATTTCGAGTAAAATACAAAAAGCTATGCGTTTTAAGCAACGAAGCTTATTTAAAGATCAAATTTAGTTAGCCACTGCCACTTTTCCGAACTTCACGAGTTGCTCATCCTATATTTTTGTATGTGCCTCCTCAATAGCACCGAAAATTTGTTAATCGAAACCATTTCTAGTAGTTGATGTAGGTCTAGTTATGGAGGGACGTTTTAGTGTTACGATTTGGTTTTTTACCATGAATTAATTTTTAATCTTTGTAAAATGTTTTAGTTAATCTTAAGGATCGGTAACGAGTAGAAGGTGAGACTTTGATCATTTACCTGCACTTTAGAAATCGATTTTAAGCAAAATATATCTTGTTTGACCTTAGTGCTCGTTAAAAGCTAAAGTATTTAATGCATATAATAAAATTAAATTTTGTACTCGTTCATTATTATTCGAAATTTGTCCTAATTATTAGTTTCTCAAAACATAAGATTAATAAATAGTTTAGAATTAAAGCATTGTAAGATCTTATAAATAGACTGTTGAGAGCTCCTAGTGCCTTTAAATGAAATATTAAACAACAACAAACTGCAATTTGTTCACTAATTTAGATTTTCTATAGGCCGTCATATTTATTGTGCTCGTCAGTTTTCTTAATTGTGCATGTGTAATGATCAAGTAAGATATTGCAAGTGCCACATATTAGCAGAAAACTAACTGGATAACCATTAAATGAAGGAAACGGCTGTATTTGGAATTTTAATAAACTGCACATTTGAAAACAAACCTTTTACGTGTACGGTTTTATTCTAAATTGTAATGTTAATAAATAAATAAATAAATAAGTGCACACCAAGTTGAAAGCTTTGCTTGCTATGTGGAGAGTGGGTCCATTTTAGATGTTGTCAAATCAGACACTTGAAACACTTGACATTTTTATATTTGAAAATTGACCAACTAAAATTGCTTTTTCTGTAATCCACAGACCATCTCGTTCTAGGATATTCTACCCCTTAAGTCTTTTTCTTCTAATATTAATAGGTACATTATTTATTCCCTATTTTAAACATAAAATTATAAATAATAACTTTATTTGTTTTATTGTTTTTGTGAAAAACTGGAGCTAACCTAAACAAAAGTATAGGTAAAGGGAAGACGATCGATTAAAATATTCAAATGTTTGATTTACTGAAAGAATATTTTAATTCCATCGATAACAGTCCACTTTTACATTCTAAATGGAAAGAATTTTATAACTTTTTTATGTAAAGTGTCGCAGTTATTTAAATTGTTAGAACTTGGCTTGTTTAATTCCAAAATAAAATTATAAACTGAAATATCAAAAATTGCAACTAATTATTAATAATATCCAAACGAAAGCGTTTTACACATTCAAGCAAAGTTATTCCGTGATAAATTACTTGTGTTACTTTTTGACATAAACTTATCTTGCCACTTTACATTTTATCTTGAACAAAATTTAGAGAATGCGAGTTTACTAAAACATCACGATATCCAATATAAATCTAGACTTCTACGAAAATTTTTTTCGTGTGTAAAAGTTATCACTTTTACATTTTACAATTTATCTTGGTTTTTAGAGAATTAAGGCACAGGTTTGAGAAATTGTAAATTCTTTAAACTTACATAGATTTTGAAGAATGGTTTTTTTTTTCAAGAATAGTGGCTTAAGTAGTTCGCACGGGCTCGAAGGGCGTTGTTTCGCACTCTCACGCTAAATTCTCCATGGGAATTTTTTGTTAAAGCTAGGAGGTATATAGGATCGGGGATAATATTCACTTAAAGTATTTCCAAAATTTTGTAAAATTTCCTTTTTTTAACAAAAAAAATGGACGACAAATGTACGTAGATCTCGCTCGAATACACCACACTTAATTTCTAAAGTAAAAACATGAACCTACCAGATTTGTGTAAAAAATTGTGTGGTATTATCAAAAATTTTTTATTCCTTTTATTCCTTTTATATTCTTTTATTTCCTACTATTAAAATTTGAAAAAGCTCCCGCTTCTGGTTCACAGATATCCACCACATTTTTCATGGAAAAAATTAATGGAAAATCTTTAGTAAGAAGTTTTATTCCGAATAGTAAATTCGCCGGGCCGGCAGAGATGTATTTTGGTGAAATGAAGTTTTTTTTTATAAAAACTTGTCATTTCCGGTGAAATTTGGAAATCTGTATGGGGTGGTCCCCATAAATTTTACTGAAAACCAGTTTTTTGACAAAAATCGTTATTCCCGCTTAAATTTTGGAAAGTTGCTTTAGAACGGTACTGTTGCAAATTTTATTTATAATCTTTTAGTGCATAATCGTTTTCATGTAAATGATAAACTTTGGAAAATATTTGCAAAAACCAATTTCGACCAACATTCACTGAAATCTTCCAATTTCTAGAAAAGCTTAAGTATGAAGTTTCCTCCCAATCAACCAATACATCTGTACTGAATAGAGCCGAAATTTTGTTAAAAAACAATTGTTTTTAAATGAACGTCTTACATATACTTTTCAAAATATGTGCAAAAAAATTTGAAAGGAGTAGTGAAAGCTGTCACTTCCGGTGGACGGCTTTAGTCAAAAATCATTGGGTTCTCCCAATTTTTGGAAAAAGCTTAAGTATGAAGTTTTATCTCAATCAGTTGTACGTGACCCCGCCACCTATTTCGATTAGATTTAATGATTCCGATGATAACACTGTCTCCGAGAAAATGCTTATTTTGCTTTATCAACGAATCCGATATTCGTTGTTCGCACCTTTAATTGGACCAAAGATGGAACGAATGACCTTCCTTCAAACGTCGATAGGATTCTACAGTCATTCTAGAGGTTATGGCCAACTCTCGCTTCCGAAAGGCAGCACAGGTCTTTCGAGTGCTTTATAAAGTGCGAATTGCACGACTGTGACAGATGTTTCGCCGTAATGTTAGCCGTAAGTTTCCAGCCGAAAGATGGTAATGCAGATAGTGCCTTTGATATCCCACCCGGATGATGGTAATGCAGTTGTTAATTTTGCTATCCCAGCCGAAATATTTTATTTTGAAATTTATTTCAAATCTAAATACAGGTCGTATCTTAATCAAATTCAAGACGAAATTAAAGTAAATCCAAAACAGTTTTGGAAATACTTTAGGAATAAACGCGAAATTGAAGGATACCCTGCTAATATGACGTACAACAATACCTGCTCTTCAAACGCCAAAGATATAGCTAACATGTTCGCGTCGTTTTTTCAATCAGTCTATAGACCAAGCGTTACTAGTGGATTGTACGAACAACCCAGCAACAACAACACATCAATAACTCCTCCTATTATTTTAGAGGACAACATTTTATCGGCTTTAAGGGGGTTTGGAGATGGTTGCGGTCTTGACGATATACCCTCTTCTACGCTGAAATTTTAACAATTCCATTATGTTATCTATTCAATCATTCCTTAAACACCGGCGTGTTTCCTGAAAAATGGAAAATTTCAAAAATTACTCCAATTTTTAAATCGGGCAAACGTGAGGATATCTCATGCTACAGAGGAATATCAACTACATCATCAATTCCAAAATTATTTGAGTTAGTATTATGCAACAGCTTTAAATCCACAATTGCACGTCATATATCAATAAACCAGCATGGGTTTATGCCTGGCCGATCCACATCGACTAATCTGGTTGAATTCACCAGTAAACTAATTAACGAGATAGAAAAACACCGTCAAGTTGATGTAGCGTACACGGATTTTAGTAAAGCATTTGATTCTATCTGTCATCATAAAGCACTCCAGAGTTTATTCAATTTTGGGTTTTCTCTCGATTACATAAATTGGTTTAAATCATATCTATCAAACCGGTGCCAATTTGTGATAATGGGAAATGAGAAATCAAACGTTATTAAAGTTACATCTGGTGTTCCCCAAGGATCACACCTCGGGCCCTGGATTTTTATTGTTTTCATAGACCGAATAACCGAGATAATCAAAAACTCAGACGTGCTCATATTTGCAGATGATGTGAAAATTTTTCGTACTATTAATGGATGGTTAGATACGGAGAAACTTCAAGAAGACTTAGATAGATTAAGTGAGTGGTGTGATCAGAACTCACTATACTTAAATATTAAGAAATGCAAAATCATGTCTTACCATCGTAAACGAAATCCGATAATTACTTCATACAAAGTCAACAACGAAGTACTGCAAAGAGTCAATGAGGTTATAGACTTAGGTGTTACATTTGTCGAAAATGCCAGTTTCAATAGGCATATTGAAAATTGTATTGCGAAAGCGAATGCCATGTTCGGATTTGTTAAAAGATGGACAGGTGAATTTAAGGATATTCAAACCTTATGTTCACTCTATTTCGCTTATGTTCGATCTCAACTGGAATACGCTGTAACGATCTGGAATCCATACTATGCTGTACACATAAAAAGAATTGAAAGCATTCAAAAGAAGTTCCTGATTTTTTTGTTAAAGAAAAGTGACTGGGATTACGACCACAACTTACCATTCCATGAAAATGTGGCTCGCTTACCTCCATACACAACAAGATGCACAGATTACAAAATATGCACGCTTGAAAATAGACGACTTCTCTTGGGAGCAGCTTTTATTGGTAACGTTTTGCTTGGTCACGTAGATTCAGCTTACATCTTGGAAAACATATCAATTCACGTGCCATGCAGAACATTTCGAAACCATAAATTTTTAGCACTTGAACACCATTCCACCAACTATGGAGAAAACAACCCAATTAATAGGATGTCTAAATCTTTCAACTTAATCGACGACCTATTTGACTTCAACTTATCAAAGGACAACTTTAAAAATATCCTTAAAGACTTTTTTCTAAATTTTTAATTGTTTAAACCAAAATTTGGTTTATATTGTTTTTTTATTCTGTTTTAAAGTTTTTTGTTGTTTTAATATAATTTTAACTATAACTGTAAATAATCTGAAATCATACATGTATATTACAAAATAGATTTCTTTAAATAAATAAATAAATAAAATAAAATAAATAAAATAAATAAATAATAAATTTTAATATAATGCAGATTTTTTTTTCAACACTAATCTGATTATGCCATTTCGATAGCCCATGATCATAGGTAGATTTTGACTATAGGTTAATGTTGGGTCTGATGGGGTTATAGGGGTGTAATTTAGATGTTCCCCATTGTTCATCGATAAAATCGTTCCTCATTCGTGATTTTGACATACAGACACCGATCTGAATATGCCGATTCGATACCCAATGAACAGAGGTAGATTTTGATTATAGGTTAAGGGTAAGTCTGATGGGGTTATAGGGGTGAAATTTTGATAGTCAGATTGGTGTCTATGTGTCATAGTAACGAATTGGGAAAATAAAAATTTCACCCCTATAACCCCATTAGACCTATCCCTAAAATATACTCAGAATCCACCTATGGCCATGGACTATCGAATCGGCATTGTCAGATTGGTGTTTATATGTCAAAATCACGAATGAGAAACGATTGTATTGATGAAAAATGGGGTAAATCAAAATTTCACACCCATAACCAAATCGGACTATGGTCATGGGCTATCGAATCAGCAGTCAGATTTATGTCTACTGGCGAAATCTCGAATGATAAACGATTTTATTGTCGGAAGAAAGAAAAAACAAAATTTCACCCCAATAACCTCATCTTCACCCACCCAAAACCTATATTTAAAATGTGCCTATTATCACGGCCCATCGAATCGGCATAGACAGATCTGTCTGACAAAGTCTTGAATTCCAAACCACTTTAACGACAATTACAAAAAATTTAAAGCTTGGTAACTTTTAAACTTCTTTATTGGCAATTTTCGGCTATATGAAAAAGATATAACCATTTACAAACTTCTTCCAAACCTCTTCAAATGAGACCTTTTCCAAACATAACACTTTTAACGTTAAAGGCGGATTCATTGTTCTAGCTCGTTGTGTTCATTCCGTTCGTTATGCTTTTTTGTAAACCAATAGGATTTGTCGCAAATGACGTTTTATTTCTTCGGTATTTTTTTCATCAAGTTGATCTATCTTCAACTAACCGAAGGAACATGGCAAGAAAGAGACGACATGATATATAGTATAATAGTAGAAACAAACAGACACATTTTCGATATTTTTATTTTGTAATCAAGTACATTGTTCATTCTGTGTTTTGATGTTTTATTTTTTCATCAACAATGAACTCATTAAAATAATACTCCAGTAAAAATACCGAACACAACGAACGGAACGAACACAACGAACTACAACAATGAATCCACCTTAAGGGTTAATAAATTAAATATGAATGACATGAAACAATAAATTAATATCGGTTAAATTGAAAATTTTATTTGTTGTTTGCTATAATATACGGCTGATTTTGTAGGTTAGTCACTTTCGGCTAGGATATTTGGGTGAAGTAGTCAAGACACTATTTGCATTATCGATTTTTCACTTTCGGCTAACTTTAACAAGGTAAAGTTATCTAAGCTATCAAAATTATGGTCAACGATTCCGAGAATTTCCATTTCGATACTCAAGGGTGTTGATAAGAATTTAATTTTTCTAGTGATCGAGCTGTATGAAACTGTTTTCAGTATCTCTAAGTCTTCGGCCAAGAAGCACGATATCATCTGCATATCCAATATTTGATTAGGAATATGAATATCCAATATTAAGGATAGGGAATTTGAAAAAATATTTATATACAATTGCATTTTTGGGCTCCAGATGTATTTATGTATTTCTATAATTTAAGTTCCAGATATAGTTTTGAAAATAGGATATTTTAAATAGATATAAGGCATTTCTCATGAAACTTGGCCGATAGGGTGAAAATGCTATATGAGTTCCTTTTCAGGTTCTTGAGAATTTCCTATTTTAATGAAATTAAGCCATTTGTCAGCAGATTGGGAAAGATCGGTTACACGAATAACTCAAAATAAATTAAAATCAAAATCCTATTTAAATCCGTAATGTCAAAGAATACGATTTGTAATAAAAAAAATCTACTGCCGATTCATTATCGTTATTGTTATAGGAAAGATAAACTCAATTGTTGTAAGAGCTTACTCACGTTTAAGAAAACGGTTAATTGCGATATACCACCGAATCGGTCTTTTCGAAAAAATATCGGCAGCCAGATACGAAAGAAAAACAAATTGGGAATTTTATCTGGCGACAGATGTGGTACTAAAGTGAACAAATATCGCGATCTGTGTGTTTTATGAAATAATATTTCTAGCTAACACAAAATAATTTTAAAATCCGTAATAAACAACATAACTTATTCTGTAATTAGTAATTACTCTGCTTACACAAACTTTTCCTATGAAATATTTTTCATCCAACTCGTTTATTATCCATGAGTAGTAGCACGAAAAAGAAAAATTAATTATCCAAGAGGCAGAAAAAGTACTTACAAAATAACGATTTTGAATTCTTTACGCATATCTTATTACACCAGAATTCTGTTAAGCATTATAGACAGACATTACAGATATTTTCACGTCAGCTGGGAAAATTTATAACTATTTTTCATTTTAATACAAAACATAAATTATTACAGCTTACATAGCAAAATGTATATAATAATGAAAATATATTCAACTTGTTGAACTCATAAAAATTCCCATAACACGGTTTACTATATATAGCGCACATAAGACCGTTCAACTTTAACTTATTTATCCATATAGCTAGAGGTACAGGGGGAGATATTCATGGGTACGGTTTTATTTAGTTCAAATCCGCACACAAAAAGAAAAATGCTTGTCATTTACACAAAAGAAATACAAATCCATACATTTTTTACCATAACAATGACAACAACAAAATTGGTCATGATATTCATAAGTATGTATATCTAGGTTCTAGATTCTAAAATATGAAAAATATGGATGGCAAAATATCTTTATATGCCATATACTTCATCTGGGTTACACTAAAAATCAAATTAATGTATTTTCCGTAATGGTGGAATGGTAATTCAATTAGTTGTGCAGGATCCCACTAAAAACTCATTGTAGCCGTACATGCGAGGGAGTCCATTGTTTATTATTTTCTGGTTCTTCGTGTTACAACATTTTTCCAACCATCATCATGATTAGCAAATATATTTTATGTACATATTTGAGGGGATGTGTTGGTGGGGTATATTGGGGCTTTATTCGATTCCTTCTGTTTCAGATAATCAAATATTTACGTTGCCGCTTTTTTATTTTATTGAATCTAGGTTTTGTCTATATATAGAGGTATTAACACCTTAGCGAGTGGCAGAATCCATTTATGTGTAGAAATGTGGGATTTTTAGGTACGAATATTGTGCGGATAAAGCAAGATGAATTGTATGAGAATTGAATTAATGCTTATTTATATTTTAGTGGGGTACAAATACGGTAAATTATTTGAACAGTATGAGATTGGTAAATAGATAAAATAGATGATGTTTAAATAAATAAAATCTTCATTTTCTATGTGGGATCTGGAATTTGATCAAATATCCCTATAATGTTAAAATGTAGCGGCTTTAATATTTATTTTATATTAACTTTTGTGATATTTGCAAGACAATCAAAGACAGCAATTAAAGCAAAAACCAAGCATAAACGGCAAAAAATTACGAGCTAAACAGCTTACATAGAGATATAAGTGGAGAAGAGAATTAAATTGACGTTCAGTTTCAGTTTGCATAGACAGTCGCAGTAAAAATGTTTTAAATAATTTAATGCCGTTAATAAAGGCTTATCCAATTCAAGCTTGATAAAGTAAACTTAAAAAAAACACACAAAATATTCGGAATGTATTGTAATTTTTATTTCATTTTACAGATTGATCCTTGCCATTTTTAGTTAAACAAGATATCATTCAAATGTCCTCCACGGGACTTCTTACAGGCCTTGATTCTTTTGAGGTAATTTTCAATGACTTTTTGCACATTTCGGGCGGTATCTCGGCCATTACCTTACGAATATTAGTTTTCAATTTGTCAAGAGTTTGAGGATTGTTTGCGTAAACACGATCTTTCGCGTAGCCCCACAAAAAGAAATCCAAAGGCGTTAAATCACAGGATCTTGGAGGCCAATTGACATCAGCCAATCGCGAAATCAAACGTCCAGGAAATTTCTCTTGCAAAAGATCTCGATTTGCTCGTGTTACGTGACTGGTTGCTCCATCCTGCTGGAACCACATATCGTCAAGATCATAATCTTCGATTTTCGTAAAAAAATAATCGGTTAACATGCGGCCATAGCGCTCAGAATTGACGGTAACGGTTCATCCATGGTTGTTCTCAAAAAAATACGGCCCAATCACACCACCAGACCACAATGCGCACCAAACAGTGACTTTTTCCGGGTGTAATGGCTTCTCTACAATCAATTGTGGATTTTCTGAGCCCCAAATTCTACAGTTTTGCTTATTAACGTATCCACCAAGCGAAAAATGAGCTTTATCACTGAAGAAAATTTTGTTCGAAAAATCAGCATCGACGGATTTAATAATTTTAACGCGTTGGTCGATTGTTAAATGCTCCATATTCTTAAATGGCAGAATGTCAACTAAATAAATGACAGCGTACTTGACGTTTATCTTTGACAGATCTCGGTATACAGATTTCTACTTTATCAACCTCGAATTGGATAACCCTGTATATAAGAACGCTAGAAAATATAAGAATAATAACGACTGTTTGCCGTTGTGAAAATAATTTAATTAATTAATGAAGAGTGCCATTCACACAGTAGATTGAATAATTTGTGTATACAGCTCTTCACCAAACTATTTGGAATGACATTAGAACATAAATCTTTCAACACTATTTAAATTTGTAGATCTACTTTGACAAGTAGTTTTTCGTCGAAATTTTCTTGTTTACTTATGTTTTCATGCCAATTGATTGTTATAACTCATAAATTAAAACATTAAAAAATATTTTGCAAATAATGATTTTGGCTCTAATATTTAAACGAGAAATTTGTAAGAATTGTAACAGTAAGTTCATCCAGTTAACGTAAGTCTGAGTGACAACAGGAAACATCCTTGTTACGTAGCCCACTAATGTACCAATACGAAAACCATCACCATTTCATGACACCGTTAGTAGTATTGGTCATTTTAAATGCAAGGCTCGAAGAGTCACGAACTAAAAATGCTTTAAAATACAAAGCATGAGTCATTCTTGCTTTTATTCGATACCTAAATTCACCCTTGGGAAGTTAACTCAGAATTTCAACCCAGCAAAATTTACAAAATTATTGGATAACACTAAAATTGCATTGAATTACGTTCAATCTCGAAATTTGATTCTAGCCCAGAAATATCAAATGATATCATCTTAATTAATAATAGCCATCCGAGGTATATGTATACACAACTTTGCACGTTACACAATGAACACTATAAGTTGTTCCTTTCGCTTAAACTAATGGCACACTTAGTGCAGTTTACGTCCTATCGACAAAGCTTGAAATACTGTCGCGTATGTCGTAATGGGGCGATATCCAAACAGGCGTTCCTACATTCATATGTGTAAGTTTGGCCAATAAGTGTCATATAAAACAAGTTAAAATGGTCTCAGGATAAGGCCATCTTGTTACTCCTTTCCTGTGAAAGCACACTTTTGCAATAACTTAAACAAAAGCAAACATTTTGGATCTAAGTAGACCAGCAATAACATTGATTTGATGAATACTTTGAATATTTGAAAAATACTTAGACTGTGTGCCTGAGAGCGATTTTTTCGACTAAATTTCCGACTAAACTAAATTAATGTGTAGTTATGCTATTACCCACCAGTTTCTATCATTTAGACTCCTGCTGAGGTTGCTTGACGATTTAGTTGTCATTTTCATTTCTTGTTTTTATTATTTATTTATCGAATACATTCAAGTAAAAATGTCTAAAAGGAAATACTCTTATTCTTAAATTTCAATTGTAATTTATAATCACATTCATGAATGCTATTCCCATATCCATGTTTGTTTTATTTTTTCTATTCCCTTGATTTTAAATAATAACAAATCGGTGTTGCTGAAAACAATATGACGTATGAGAAGTCATAATTTAGTTTAGTTTGCAATTTAGTTTACAATCAGAGGCACAGCATATTTAAAAGATAATAGTGCCACCTTTGAATGAATGATATGAATCAGTCATTAATTTAGTTTAGTCGGCAATTTAGTCGAAAAAATCGGTCTTAGGCACACAGTCTTAGAAGTGATTTGGACGAATTAGTAGATAATTTAAAATTTTTGTTTTTTAATCAAATGGGACGTTCTGGTAGGTTCATTAGAAACTCTTATCAGTTTGTATATAGAACTCTATAAACTTTAAGCAATCCAGCAATATTACTTAAGTTGTTGCTAAATAGTTGCCAAATAGTTAGATTTTGTAGAATTTCACACTAAACTCATTTCTAGTGACAGTGACGTAATTAAAAATTCGATCATTGCTAAGGACCTGAGAATGGAATAACTAACTTTATTGGCGTTTAGAATTTTATATTCTTATATTTATTTGTAGCTACTTTACTAGTTTTGAATTTCATCTTCAATTTTTATTTATTCAAATTGACCGTCACTCATATAGATATAATTGTCGCTGAAACAGACCTCCCCTTTTTGGGTTATAAGAACCCTCGCAATAACGACGTGTAGTTTCAGGAAGTTAACTGCTTGAATAAGCCAAAAGAACACCAATAATTTTTACAGGTGTCACCCTGTGAAAAAGGGATAACAATTGTTTATTCTAATTATAAATCATAATGGTATTAGTATGATATAATGCTTATGAAAATCGCAATAGCAGTAGCTAAACGAACATAAAAAAATGCTAATCCTATTTTAATTGGTAACCGCTTTTAATTTTAATATTTTGCTTTTGGTCTAAAACTTATTAAAATTATTGCATATAATTTCTATTTACTCTAGAAACCATAAATTATTTTCATAAATTAATTTGTATTTAAAATAAAAATGGTTAGAGGTTGTATAATTAAAATCATAAAATATAATAATTCACGTAGAAGGTAAAGAGAGGTATGTACCTCGGTTGTATATAGTAAGGTGGTATTTTTACTCATTTTAATGGCATTAAGAAATGCAACTTCCGCTACTGGAAAAAGCGTTTACCATTTCTTCTTACGTTGCTAACTAAATTAACAAATGGAATATAAATTATGTTTTTCCAGCTCAATTTAATGAAAGCTATAAAAGCGCATAAAATGAAGTTGCTGCGGAAAATATTTATTACTTACTATACATACATTTTTCACCAGCATGATTTTATGTCGTACCCAATTTTCGATTCACTCAATTAAATTTTATATTATGATGTTGCAAAATAATATTATGACACATGTACTACATATAGGCAACAAAGTAATTGTTCATAAAATTTATGCCCACACACACATAAGTATATATATTGCGATATCGGAAAATAACTCATTCGACACGTTTGATAAATTGAATGAAAAATGAAAATCGTTCACACTTCAGTAATTTGAATTTATGGCATTTCGATTTTTTCTTTGTTTTGTATTTATTTATTTATTTAAAGGGGACCCCGTTCCAACGGAATTTGTCGTCTGAATGCGGGGTACATGTAAACACAGCCATAAGAAACATGAAAACTTTATGACTTATTGAATTTAGCATAAATTTTCTCCGATGTAAATTCAATTTATGATTTGTTATACAAGTGCGTACTTTAAGACGATAAAATAAAAATATTAAAGTTTCGCCGAACCCAAGTTACCAAATATATCGACGTAAATGAAAATTGATTTTTTCGTACTTGTGCAACAACAAAAAAGTTAAATTGCTTTTTGAGCTTCATCATACCCGATTATCCGTCATTGTACTTAAGCTGGTATTGTTGTTAGGAAAAGTTTTCGAGTACTCAGGATTAATATTAATTTTACAATAATAATTATAATTTTATTGCAGGGTTGAACCAAGTTTCAGTTTTTTCAGTTTTTATATAAAAGATATAAATTAATAACAAAAAAAATTATTTTATTATGCTAGATACCTCCGAAGGTAATAAAATAAATATTTTTAACTTAATTTTACAAAGTTGTTGATTAATTTTTCGAATAATAAAAAGTTTGTGTACAGATTTCGAAATAAAAAGTAAAGCTTAAAACTTATTAACAAACAGAAATACGTCTTTGAATTTATTATGATCAACAATAATTTTTTGTTTATGGATCAAAAAGGGATAATTACGGTTATCAATAAACAAAAGGATATAATATTACCTTTAGTACAATACAAGAAGTACAGAACTTGTTTAATTGTCCATTTTTTTCAAAATCAATTAAATTTCTCCTTTTTCCTTATTGAACAGACTCTTCTTATTTTAATTCCTTTCGTATTATAAATTCTACAAAATTATTATTTTTTGGGATACGTTTTATGTTGTTGGTACTGTCTTGAATAGAAAATTGATTTTCAAATGTAATTGTCAATCATTCTGTAGCTTCAAGGTATGTTTTTATTTTATTTTTCTGTTCGGTTTCCACTGTCGACATCATCATCTTTTCCTTCCCTTTTCTTATTGTATTTATGTTGTTCATTCTGGGTTCAAGAAAATTAACATTCTTCTCTCGTGTGACAAACTTTTCAAAGAGATGAAAGCGTAGACAAGTGTGTTGAATTTAACATTAATATTATTTTAAGTGCTTTGGGGCTAAGAGAAATTAAAAAGTAAAATTTTTAGTGTTGAATTGCTATTTGTGTAGCTATACCATTTTTCGTTGACACAAACATTTTGCGGATTTACAATTTATATATCCGACGATATTAATTAATTTTTTAAGAAGGTTTATATTAAAACAAGACCGAAGTTCACAATTCACAAATTTTAGCCTAGGTATATTACAAAATAGCACAATAAATTAAAGCACATTGGTGAACGAGCTTATAATGAGTTAGTAACATAAAAACAAAATATTTAGAGAAGCAACTTTTATAGAATCAACTCGATCTTCTCACAAATATTGGTTGGAAATCACTAAATTGGTTGGAAATCACTAAATTTGAAAAATAAAATTAAAACCACCGCACATTTTGTTTTGAAAGTTTTATTTAATCTAATTTACGTGGTTTTAAGCAAAACCATTTGTTTTATTGAATTATCAATGCAACTTTTCCCCTAAACGCGATTTTTAATTAATTGTTTATTGCAACTAATAGTGAGTGATTAATGGCCTATGACGTCATAAAATGTTTTAAAACCACTATTGAAACTTCCGACCGTTCATGATGCAGAGAATCTCCTACTTTGGTTAAATCTGAGAATGTCAAGAAGGTCCACTGCAGAATCCGCCGAAATCGAGGACAGCCGATGCTAAAGATGACAAAACGGCTGAAAAAGTTTGTCGCAAAATAAAACATTGTTCAAATTTTAGCGTTCTGATGAAACAATTAAAAGAAAGGAAAAAGTGCCAATTTATCTAAATTAAAACTTATCCAACTACACTGTGTGTGAGCGTTATGCTGTGCAGACAAAATGTATGTGTTCTCCCAAACGGTTTGTCTGATCGAAGGGTGAAATTTCATATTTAAGCTTATTCATAAGATGGGAGATCCCAGTAATCAGGGCTCATCGGTAAGGCACATCGCCATATTATTGCTAATTAATTTAGCAATAATATCGGTCCAGATCTGTTTTCCAATATTCAAGCGCAAATGGATATTTTAACAAAAAAATGATTTTCAGCGTCAAGTCGACAGATTTTTAATATCACCTCGTTCTCTGAGATATCTAGATCCTTTTTGTGTTTCTTAATCGCGAATTCTCAAACCGTACTTGTCGAATTTTCTGTAAAATAACGCAAAATGTGTTCGAAAACAAATTTTTCTATAAATAAAACAGAAACTTAGCCGAATTTTGGTACAAAAAAAATTTATCGAAAATTGTCATTTCGTTTAAATTTTAGTAAAATAATCTGGACCAGTTTTGTTAACCGGTAAACCGATTTCCGTCAAATTTATCAGGTAATACATCGTTTCCCATCTGGTAATTTATCAGAAAACCTCTCAAAACTATGAAGTTGTATGCCGATCACTCAATCTGTTTGGTCTGTAGCGTGTCCGAATTATCGTCAAATAACAGTTTATTATCGAAAATCGCTATTAAACTATGTGATTTAAACCAGTTTTTTACAAATATAATTCAGAATCTTAATCGATTTTCTCGCAAATTAACATCTAACAAAAAACGCAAGAAAAACTAAAAAGCGGTTGGTTTCGGTTGACCGACTTCCACCAATTTTCATTGGGACTTCCCAATTTATAAAAAAAACTTAAGTAAGAATTCATTCAGATCAGTAAATCCGTTTGGGCAGTAGAGAGGGCACCGCCAGCAAAAATCTCGGGGTCGAAAATTTTCATGATTATTAAATTTATTTTTCCCTTGTAAAAAAAATAATAATAACGGTACACTTGTTAAAGCAACGGCTTAATTCAATTCAATTTACAGAACCGGTTAATATTTTTATCCTTGGCCAGAACAACCAAATTCCATGCTATTCATTTCTCGTATCCATTTGATCCAATTTCTCAAAATCACATCGGGAAGTCATTTTGGAATCTTACCCCATGCTTAAAATACAAAGAGAGTCTTATTCGAATCTGTTACGAAATGGATTAAGTTCATTTAACTAACAATTTTCCAGAGGCATGTAGCAGTAACTAAATAACTAAATAACCAATAAAAGTCTAATCAATCAAATTGTTGAACGTCGTGATGCATTGTACACCAATCATAACAACGATTATAACACAATTCTACGAACACAGAAGAATAAAAATTCATTCGAGTGATATAACTTTTGGTCAATGTCATCATCATCGTTAATGGGAAAATGGATACCCACAACGAGCCTTAAACCATTTGCAAGTTTTTTTCTTATTTTTTTTTTTGATTTAATATAACATATTTAAATTTTTGTAGGTTTAAGTTTAATCTTAGGTATCAGTCCGAAGTAAATAATTATAACATTTCTCACTTTGAAAATTTATCACACAAATTTTCTGTCATAGCTTTGTTCGGGTACATTTTTTTCTCTACTGTTAATAATTATTACTTCTGGCTCTGACGTCAAATTAGGTGATATGAATTTTTTTTTGACCAACTATTGCTTACTTGAATTTGTTTTTTTTATGGTCATTGACTATTATGATGTATTTTCTTTTTATATCTTTAACTGGCTTTCGGTATCCAAATTGATTAAATGCCACTATTTTGTTTGCATCGAATTTTATTTGTTTGAATATTTCGTTCGCTATATCGTTATTTTTCGCGTTGCATTTGAATTTTTTTTTCAGGATGAGATTGGGCAACAAGATTGGCAGTAGTCATGTAAGTAGAAGTAGGTAATCACATTCACATTACATCTCATCATTAGCTTTCCCATTTCCTACTATCATGTAAATTTTCCCTTTCAATAATTTTTTTTTGTTGTATCGGTCCGGTCAGGTTCAAGTGTATACTGCCCAACGTCAAATTAAGTTAAATGAATCTAATTATCTATTATATTATATACAGTTTTGTTTTATATAAAAGCGGTCTAGCAAGATTGAGAATGCACTTTGAAATCCCCACCCCATCACTCATGAGAATTAGCCGCGCATGATTACGACCGCTCAAAGTGTACCTCAATAATTTATATTTCTTTAACGAAACGACGTCATAAAGGATCTTTGTTATATTACCAAAGTCACGGCAATGTCCCAAAGACATCATCAAATGTCCATGAAGTTTCGTTACACATTCTACAACATGAATCCCCATAATGCAACATCATGCAACCACCTATCCGGAGAATCCTAGATTATATATCCAGAAATTAGAACGTAATCGTTTCCTTGCATTCGAAACCTCTGTCCCGCCAAATTATACTAAATCGTAAAAGCCAAATAAAACGTTAAAGGAAGACTCCAAGCTCCTCGGCGCATAGTAGTAAATTGATTAGTCAATTAATAATAAAAGTAGCGCGCTTGCATCGGCATTTGATAAATTATTCGAAAAAAAATCCCAATAGTTTCCAATAATCATTATTGGACTGTTGCAGAACAGCCCCGACAGCAGTACTCGGTGTATAACTCCTCACACTGAATTTTGTATCGTTCAGCGGGTGAGAACATCGTAGTATTAGCTAATTCATTCGTTAGTGGCTAAGTAGGGGGAACCAGTTCAAGCAATTCAGCAAGTTTCGGAATAAATCGATGCCAATTATTTACTATCCCGATGACTCACTGAATGCGTTTAATTTTTGTCGGAGCCTGGAATTCCGTAATGGCATCATTTCTGCAAAATCTAGAGTTATAATAACGAAAACACATTTCGAACTGTTTATATGTAGGAGCATCAAACTCGGCTAGCCGTTGTAAAAGTATTTCTAAATGTCTTTTCATGTTCTTGCGTTTGAAATGCCACTTTGGGGGCCGAAGAGGCTAAATGGTGTAGTAATTCCTGTTTTGTAAAAGTCTTTAGGAGCAACGGGAATTAAATTATAACCCCCGTCAAGGTCACGCTTGAAGAAAATCGTACAACCATGCAACTGCATGGCGAAATTTTGTAAGTGAGCGCGATGACGCGGTCTCCAATCGTTATATTTTTTCTCGACCATATGTAATAGATAAAAGACGGGAGATATTGATGGTTGGTAGGCTAATTCCTAATTCCGCTATGTGCTGAAATTCTATGAATGCAGCTAAGGGAAAGAGGGTCCGGGTATTTAAGTTCAAGGCATAAAATTAGATCGTATGATTTCGAATTCAAAGGTATTGACGTTGTAAAACGGGCAAGGAGCACCAAAAGATTACCCCTGTGTCAATGAGAAAACCTGATGATTAATTTTGTCGTATAGGAAAAAGTGGCTGTTATTTAAGGTCGATATTGTTGCCAAATTGACAGAGTGACTTATTCGGTTTTTTTGATGTCACTGTTGTTGCCTGGAGAGCGATACCTACATGGTTTGTGGCATTTTCTTTGCATCTTTCTTTACTTGACTTGTGACTGAAAGCTCACGCGTGGTTGTTTTTATTTCTCACATCGCCTCCTTGAGTCCTGCTTTGCGCTCTTCTACTGTATTAATACGAATTGTGAAAGGTATGACCATGGAACACGATTTTTGGTGTTATGAATAACTGGTAGTTCTCATTGACCAATCCGATACGGTAACTTGTTGTTGTGGCATCAGTACCTCGTATATTTTATCAGCCGTTTTTGCCGTATAAATATAGTCCTCAGTTCTTGATAAATTTTCAATTTTCACTTAATCTCCAAGATTATATAAAGTTTTAAAGGCAACTCTCACCACCTAACCCTTTTTGCTAGCTGACCAATGGGTACAGTTTCGTCGTTCACCAACATTGCAATTTTGATCGGTTTGGTCAGTTTTTGAATCCACAATGATCGTATAATTCGTTCGTAACAATTCGATCGTAATAATCGTCCCGTCAGACAGGCTGTACGTGCTAGAGTGGATAAATTCGAGTCAAAATATTCGCTATTTGATGTTCCTATGCCAGTGAGACAAGGCAACGCACCGGTCGAAGTACCAAAAATATCGCAGCCATAAGTGCTTTAGTTTCCACGCCATTCACAGAATTGGAAATCTCTCAAACTACAACATTGTGACAAATTTCGCTAAAGATCTTAGCTTACATCCATACAAGATCAAATTAACTCAAGAACTGAAACCTCTTAACCTCGGGTTCTACTAAATTTTGGAAAAAATTCTGAATTTCATCGGATAATAATCTCCAGCGATGAAACTCATTTTTGGTTTAATGGCTTTACCAATAAGCAAACTATGAGTTATTGGACAGCAACAAACCCACATATGGCCCAAGAGACTCTATTATAACCACATAACGTTACCGTGTGGTGTGAATTTCATACCGAAGGTGTCAATGGATTACGGTCAATGGAGTTCAATATCGTATCATGCTGTATGACTGTTTTTGGTCAGAATTGGATAGACTTGAAATCAGTGATATGTGGTTCTAACAAGATATTGCCACGTACCATACAGCTGGTCAAACAATTGATATATTGTAGGTGAGGTTCGGTGATCGCGTAACTCGAGCCACCTCGTTCTTGCGATTTAACACCGTTGGATTTAATTGTATAAGCTTATATTGAATTATGGTTTCCAACAAGCCAACAACGTTAGCGGAGCTCAAAGACAATATCGAACGCAATATTTCCAATGTTCCGGCTGATATGTGTGAAAGAATGGTGGCAAATTGGCTACAAAAAGTCGATCGCTCGAACGTACTCCCGGTGGTCATATGAATCGAATTCCATAGTAAAGTGTAGCATGTGTCGTGCACCTACAATAAATTTCAGCCCAATATCTCAATTATTCTGTATTTTATTTAAATACAAAATTGTTATGTCCTTATTGAAAACCTTTTATAAATTCTTTCTCCGTTCCGTTCCAATTGCTATAAAATTATCAGAACAGGGCCAAGGTAAAATAAACTATCGTATTAAGGTGGTCCTATAAATATTCCTCAGTTTTTGATAAATTTTCAATTTTCACTTAATATCCAAGGTTATAAAGTTTTAAATGCAACTCACACCAACTAACCGTTATGGAGCGCAAATATTTTATGGAAAATTACCACAAATAAATTATATTTTTTTATTTAATTAAATATTAATGAAAAGTTTTAATAAACGTCTGCATTGTAAAATAAAAACGAGCAAAAAAAACGCAAAAGTCTGATATTGAAAAAAGTAAATGTTGTATAACGTCTAGAAATTAAATCCTTGGTCAGACTTAATGAAACCGATAGGTGAATAAACAGCAACGATAATAATTTTATTAGTTTAGTCGCGAACATCAAAGGTGCAGCTAGGGAGACACCTGAATCGGGTGATAATGTATAAATTTTAAATCACGAACTGTTTAAATTATAGGCTTACTCTATATCATGATTTAGTATAAAGGTTTTAAAATTGTCTCCGCTCTGTATTTCGGTAGCGCTATTAAGTTTTTGTTGTTACTTAATTTTTTTAAAGTGTTAATTAAATATTTACATACAAACAGTATATTAATATGCTAAAATTTCATTAATAAATATTATTATTTATTAACAATAAATAAATACTGCTATGCCTAGAGAAATTAGTATTTCATTGTACTTGAGTAACACATCTAAAACGTCAGATTTTTTTTGGCACTAACATTGTATTGTACAGCTCGCAACAAATTATAAATTTTGGGGTTCAAGTGTATCTGTAAAAAAAATCTTTAATCAAAACATTAAATTTAAAACGAAGGGTGCCCGTCAAATTACCTGAAAATGTTACAACACCAGGAAAAAATTACATTAAATCTTATTTAAATTTAAGTACGGATAAATAAGACGTGAACGAAATTCGAATTCTAAAAATTTTAATTTAATGAAATTAAATTTAAATAAAAGAAAAAAGGAAACTAAATAAATTATAATTAAAAAGTTTGTAATTTTGTTTTTGGTCTGTAAATCTTTTGATGTACCCAGCTAAAGGACGTCAGATTCAGAGATGGGGGATTAAAATGAAGTCCGATTTTTATCATTTAATGTTTGCTTCTATCTCTCGAAACAAAAAAGTTTAAAATATACATAAATTAATTTTTGTGCTTTTAGCAAAAGCAAAATTGTTGAAGATACCAATTATCAGTTATTATAGAGATTTTCAAACAAAAGAAATCTTTTCTTCTGTAGTATAAAAGTTTCATGTTATACGAGTCTAAAGTTATTTTAAAGGTTAAAACATATTTAAGTCTAGGATTCCGAGGTAACACTTTAAATTATTTTAAAACATTTTTTTTAAATTAGAGTAAAAAGCTTTTCCATACTTTTAGAATTTTCACCTAACATTTATTAGGAAACTTTAGAGCTTTTTGTATAATCTTAGATATGAATTGGTAAACCTTTTTTATTTAAATTAGGTAAAAACACTAATCACATTAAATGGAATTTGCAAAGGATTTTTGGTAGTCTAAACCAGTTTATGATACATTACAATAGTTTTATGTAAATGTTTAGGTTTTTTGAATTTGAAACTCGGGATCAAATATTTTTTCTTATCGTCATAAAATTTGTGAATATACATATACATTTTTACAATGTTTAAGCCTGCGGATAATACTGGTTGTTACCGAATGTATTTTCTTGAAGGGGTGATTCCTTGATTAATTTAGGAAGAAATTAGTTTTGGATGTCGATACAAGCATGGGATGTATTCTTTACCCAAGAACTTGCCGTACTCTGCTTCAGTCTCGATAGAAATCCCACTGTCGAGTAGTATTTGAATGTGCAATTAAATGTTTTAACGGTAAAATTTGTGCATACTGTATTTTGTGATGGAGATAATGTAGGATTCCTGATGTGATTATCACACCAGGAATCCCATAGGTCCGTTTAATCATTAAAGCATACGTTTTTCTTTAGTTTAATTGTTCCAAACTGTGCATTACAAAAACAATGTAGTTTTCCTTTAGAATTGGTCAGGATTTTTCCTTAAACGGCTGTGTCTGCCCAAATGCGTTATGTGCGAAATCTGTTGAAGTATGTGAACTATGTAAGAAATTATCCTAGTTTTCCAGTCTCATTATTAAAATTAGATATATATAATCTCATAAAACCAGTATTCACTTGTGGCATGCTCCATATCAGCGAGATTTGGTAATAGAAAACCCTTAATTCCACACTATTTTTACAAGTTAAATTTTTGAAATACAATTTATGAATGATCTCTGAAAATCTCATCTTTTATTAATGAAATCACCTAAGCATCTTGTAAAGTTTCATAATTTTGCCTACTCCCAATCAGCTAGAATCATTAATAGGAATCCACCATTTCAACCCTAATTTCAAAAAATATCTTTCGAAGCATTTTTATGGATGATTTCTGTAAATCCCACGTTTTATTAATGAAATAATTTAGAATGGACATTCTGATGAAATGTCATCATTCTGCCTACTCCCCATCAACCAGACTTGCCCTATATACCTGCTAGCTGTCTAAAACGACAACATTTACCCTTTGAGCCGGTTATGAACCAGCGACTTATGGCATTGGTCCTTCGAGCTAAGAACAACAATCAGCGGAAAATTAAAAAACTCGAGCCACCACAACTGGCAGGCAATTCAACAACTCGAGCAACGAGAAGTTTGAAGAAATAGCTGAAAAATAGCTGGATAGCTGAGGAAAAAAAGTAAAATATCTCGAATAGAAGATAGCCGCGTTAAAATCAATGTATGCTGACTATATCTAATCAACGACAACAATATTCGAGCTACTACACCAACAATAGAGCAACCACATCATTATCACGGTGAAAGAAAGAAAGTGGTCGCCACATGAAATCGAGAAAACTCTCAAAAGGCTTTGAGAGATCAAAGGTTCACGAAAAAGGCCATTCTTGTCATTTCTCGCGAGTTGTTTTGAGTAAGTAAAATATTTAACACATTATAATTCGATATAACCATTTTAATTTTATTTGGTCACAAAAAGTGGCGACGAAGATACAAGGATGGGCAATAACACTGGCGAGGACTCCAAAGAATCAGCTATTCTCGAGTTAGAAACCAAAATAAAATTTTGTGCGTTAGCAACAACAAAACACGTGCCTCAATTTTTACCTTTTGACCACGGCAAATCTTAATGGGACACGTGTCGGATGCAGCTCAATCTGGTGCTATAAAAAAGAAAATGTGAATTGTGGTCCGCATTAATTCGAAACCGGTTCGAATTCAACTGGACACTGAGGCATCGCCATCAGTGATCTGTTTAAATACATACAAGGCAATTAATTCTCGCGCATGTCAACCATCAACGACTCGATTTAAAGCATTATGGGTCAACACATTCCAATAAAGGAAACCGTCGATGTTGAAGTATCATATCGTAATAGAAAGCTCGTCTTACCTGTGATCGTTCTAAACTCAAAGGATGCTACGAATATTCTTGGCATGAACTGGTTTCAAGCATAAGGTTTCTAGGTTGTCCATGACAACGAACAAATAGAGATGTCACCTATCGACAAAAATTCAGTTCGCTGTAAGAAAAGCTGTAAAAAATGAATTGCAACTGATTGGTCTCGCAAAATGTATGTTTCAGAACCAATCAAAACCTCGTCATGGGCTACTCCGATCGTACCAGTAAACAAACCGAATGGTGGTATTATAAAGTAACGATCAATTGACAAGTCGATATGGATCGTCACCCAGTCCCTCGCTATTTTACAAGTTACTACCGGACAAGTGATGCAGTGGCTAAAGCTTCGGTACTTGGACCACGAAGTACTGTGTTCGAATCCCACCAGAGGCTGGATGCAAAAGCGAATTTTTGTCATCGTTTAAGATCGGTGATGTTAATAAACACAACGAAAACCCACTGTTGGGGTGCAGAATTCAGCGCCGACCCACCGTCCATGTCAGTGTAGAGGTTAATTAAGTCCACTGAACAATAATTACTTCCTTTAAAAATAAAAATAATAAAAAACTATAAGGTGTTCAATTTTTTACAAAATTGAATTGATTTGAAAGATGCATATCTACAACTTGAACTTACTGATGAATCCAAAAAATTCCTCGTAATAAACACTGCGTTCGGACGATATGAATATCAACGCATGCCTTTCGGAATATCTAGTGCACCATTTTTCAAAGACTGCTGGAGCAAATAACAGCTGATTTAAAATTTTGTGCAGTATATTTAGACTATTTCGTTATATCTGGCGCTAATAATGAAGAACATTTCAAGAATGTTAAACAATTATGATCACGATTAGAATCCAACGGATTCAAACTACAACTTAACAAATGCGAATTTGCAATGCCTGAAATCGAATACTTTTGTCATATCATGGACCGAAACGGAATTCGTTCAACGTCGACCAACGTCAAAGTAATAAAAAATCTACGACGACAAAGAGACGTGAAAGGAGTGGAATCTTTTATTGGTAAAATGGACTATTATAGTTGTTTTATCAATAATTGTTCTCAGGTAGCTGCATCGTTTAATCAACTAAGTAGACAGGACGTACAATTTTATTGGGGTGAAACGCAAGAAAAATCGTTCAATGAACTGATTCATCGTTAATACATGCTGCTCAATTGGTACATTTCCGCAACGATTATCCAATCATTTTAGCAACGGATGCTTCGTCGTACGGTATCGGTGCAAAAATTTCTCATCGGTACACTGACGCGTTACATAATTCGATCAGTAACTGCAAGGTCGCAAATTCGAATTGGTTACCGACCATAAGCCATTGGTCTCATTATTTAACCCGAGCAAAAAATGTCCGGTCCACTCAATCAACCGTCTTCAACGGTAAGCAATCATCCTAATGAGCTACACATTCACAATAACGTATAAATCTACGAAACAGCACGGCAACGCCGACACACTATCTCGCTTACCTTGTGAACTGGATGTTTTGACAAAAGCGAAACGGTCTATTTTCAAGTCAATTATCTAATCGATTACAATTTACTAGCACAACACACACGCTCCGATTCTCAACTTCGTAAAGTGAAGTCCTGCGTAATAAATGGGTGGCTGGAAAAAGTAAAGGTCTCTGAATCGTCTTACTCAGATTATGTTAAGTATCGTCATAGCTTGAACAAGTTTAACGATATATTTTTCTTACAGACACAACATGTTCGAATTGACGTTCCCCTAGCCTATAAGGGAAAACACTGAAGCTACTTTATGATGGACATTGGGGTGTCACCCGTATGAAGAAATTGGCTCGTCGACGTTGGTGGTGGCCAAACATTGACCGTGACATCGAAAAAATCGTCAAAGAATGTGACAAGCGTCAACTCAACGCATCGTCATCGAACAAAGAATTTTCCGAATGGCCAACACCAGATGAACCATGGCAAATAGTTCATATCGACTACACGGGGCCATTTATGAACAAAGTGTTTCTTTTGTGTGTGGACGCATACAGCAAATTTCCATTCGTCTTACCAATGACGAAAACAACATCAACGCCCACAATTCAGGCGTTAGAACAAATTTTCGCAATCAAAGATTTAACGTCGACCATCGTAAGAGATAATGGTACTCAATTTATGTCTCCAGAATTCACTGAATTCTGTCGTATGAACAACACCCGAGCATTTGACATCAGCACCTTTTCAATCACAATCGAATGGCAAAGTCGAACGAATGGTCCAAACTTTCCAAACAGCAATAAAGAAAATTTGTCATGACGACACCAATGGTGACAACGCTATTGAAATTTTTATCGTCTTAACATTCTACACCGTTAACAAATGTAAAAAAATCACCCTGGGAACTGTTACACGGTTGACAGCTTCGCATTGTACTGTCATCAATGAATCCATATTTCCACCGAAGAGAATATTGGACCATATCGACCAAATACAGCGTCGAAGACAAAGTTTACGCTAAAGATTTTTCTTTAGCGAAAAGCTTACATCGTCAAATCGTTGGGGAGAAGAATGTACCTTGTTGGCACAAACTATGGTATTTGGAGATGACATCAAAATCAATTACGACCAAATATTCTGTCGAGTAAAAACGTACATTTTTCCAATTGTTCTCTCTTCACAGAACAAAATCTTCATCAACCAATTTTGTTCAATGAGAATTGTATGTCAAATGGCGTGCAAGAAGAATCGCAAAATGACGTACGCAGTCCCAACAAGCACTTGCAAGTGCACAAAAACAAAATTCTCCGACATCAGGTAGTGATCTTCGTATAGTATTTTACTAAATGGATCACCTACGGCAACAGCCGTGTGTGATAATGAAAACTGGAAATCTCCACAAGAGATTGTTAATAACGATACGGCACAAACAACACACTTTTAAGAACACAACACAATGAAAATCCAAGTTTACTAGGCGAAACACCAATGAGAAGTTCAAATCGTCCAGGCAAAAAACCGTGTTATTCCAATCAACGCATTAAAATATCGATCGACTAGTTTTTTTAAGGAATTTTAATTTTTATTTAATTTGTTTTTTAAATCTTTCAGTAATCAATTTTTTTGTTGTTGTATTGATCTGCCAAAAATTAACGAGGGAGGAACTGTTATAACTTCACGCATATCAATTTCTAGCAGTATCGTTATTTTGTATAATTGCTAATTTTTTGATGTATAAAAACTGCTGGGTCAATTGGAAAAGGTCATTCTTTTCATTATACTATTCCGTCTTTCCTCCATTTCTTAACGAACCTCAATAAAATTTTGATAGTATAGCATTGGTTAGGGATTTTAAAAGGAGTTTTGGACAAAATTCTAGGATCTGTTCATGCTAGACTAAACTTGACCATTGCATAACAAATCTTTATGGAAATTGGTTTCTAGATTGGTTTTTGATTGAAATATAAATTTTAGACGAAAATATGGTATTTGTAAATTCTACAGCATTAAAATCGATTTTGAGCTGCAGAGAACTCGGCTATTTCTTAAATAATAGTTGTAAAATTTGCATCGCATACAGAGATAATTCGCGCCAAATTTATTGATTAGAATTGTTATTGTAATTTTTAGATTTTCTGCGGCCATATAAGTTTTTTTTGGTCAATATATATCCAAAACCCCCACAAGTAACCAAAAATTTGGGTTGTTTTCCTAAAGCTAAGATCATTCTGAGACTAAATGGAAAATTTGAGGAAAATTAATTGATTAGAATTTTCACTATATTTTTTTGATTTTGTGCGGCCATACTATATATAACTAGTTTACCCAATACGCTTGCTGCGGAAACCGTGCATTTAAAATTCTATTTAATTTTTAAATTGTGCTTAAAATTACAGTCTAATGGGTGAAATAACAAATTTAGCAGTATAATTTTGTAAAAGAATTAACACAAACTTTATTATCTCAAATTCTTTATTTAAATTGTGATTGAGATTAAATTTTATTGAAACTGAATTTCATACAAATTAGAAACATTTTTTGAGTTGGGTTGGGTTGCTATAAAAAATTGAAAATGCTATAAAACTGCTCGCAGATTATATTCGCTTGGCACGTATCCTTTTGAACCCAACTGCAGTCATACCATAAAAGCTGGAAAGTATTATATGATTAATAGTCAATTACAATGAAGCCATTAAAAGTACCCCAAATCCAAAATGGAAAAAAATTATAATCAAAACTCATTTACAACAAACTCCCAGAAAAATTATCGACTCGTCTGCAGCACAAGAGGTTTTATGACTATTAAATTACATATAAAAATTTAGAGATCTAAATTTAATTACAGTACACAAAAACACGTATTATATACCAACCAGTATATTATATACCATAAACCATATATCGCCAGATATGTAATTTGCTTGAGTTGAAAATGGAAAAATAACAAGAATACGAACATTTTTTAAACATTTTTGAAATGGATAAAATCTGTATTTCAGCCTATAAGTAACAACAAAGTAAATAAAATTCTTCGTAATCCTTTTCTGTATTTGTCAATTATCCTACTTCTGAACATAAAAATATGAGCGAAGGAATACATTTTATTGTGTAGAATTTATACCGCCCTCATCCTAACCAACCTACCCCAAACCCTAACTTTAAAATAAAAATTTGATATGAACACAAGAGTGGTTGGAAAAGTTAAAAAATTATATCAGATGGAAATATTATATCATTTGTGCAAAAACAGTTCCAAATCACTGACTTTGCTAACTCGTTCATAAAACAAAGCCCGCATAACCGAAAAACGAAGCGAAAAACGACGAAAGTTGAAAATATTCCTCGAATACGTTTTCATTTTTCCGCTTGTTAATTTTATTTTTATCATGCACACGACATCCAAATGTGACAACAACAATAATATTAATATTTTAGGGAAACAACGAACGGCTGGAAATTAATGAATTTTAATCATTAAAATAAAGAATTTTAATAAAAGATTTTTCTATGCGCTTTATTTTTGTTTCGCTTTAAATTTGTTGAATATTAAATTACAAGGATTTGAAAGATGCTTTATGGTTTCTGAATCTTAGATTATTATAAAAAAATTATGGTGTGGTGAGGGGTCGTAAGATTTTTGTGTCAGAAACGCGGGAATTTATATGTTTGATGTTTTCTAATTTTAATAAATAAAACACAATTTAATAAATTTACTTTTTCATGAAGATTTCTAGGTGGCCGAAAAATGAATTCGTGTCGGTCCGTTTGTTCCGATTGTACATTTCAGCCGCTCAAACGATCATCACGAAATTATTACCAAGTACATATCCACAACCAAAATATAGAAATGAATGTAACATATCAATCTTTTTAAAAAAAAATCCAAGAAATAAGTTTAGGAAAGAGGATATATGAAATTAGACACGATTTTATACCAAAATGAGCATGTTTGTTATATTAAGGGGTTGGGTCCCTAAGTCTAGCTGCTCCAATACATTTTTCTTTCCGATATCACGATTTTTTTTTTAAAACTGTTTAATTTTTAATTAAGAACAAAAAATTGTTCACGCCTGTCTCCATTTACCAGAATCTACGTCGTAAGCATGAAAATTATACATCTAAAGTATGCGAAGCCCATATTACCGATAAAGTATAGCATATTCAAAAATGTTAACAAGGAGAGTGTTGTCTGTGAAGTTAGCCCGCAAAATATATAAAAAAAAATGCGATGGCAACACTATAAAACGAATATCACGACATTTTTCAGTGCCATCTCGAAAATTTTTCTATATTACGCTAGTTTTCAATGTCATCCCGAATTTGTTTTTACTATCATGACACTTTTACTATCAAGACATTTTTTATTATCCCGAAAACAAATTCCAAAACAGAAAATTTCAGTAAACAAACAGCGACAGGTATTCGAACCATCCCGAAATCAAAAAAAATATTGAAGTGCAGAAATTTATATCACGAGAAATTAATTTAATAACAAATAATTTACTGGCATGGTTAATCCAAAAATGCAAAATCAGGCATTCTTGTTATTAGTAAGAAAACAATTATTGTGGATCGAGTCTATGAGTCAAATTTCACGCTAACTTCCCAGAGGTATGAGAGTGGATCAAATGATTTATCTCTTTAAGAATATAATCGTCAAAAATTAATCCATCACATTTGATTTATGGCACTCAAAAATTCGTGTCAGCAACTTTATTAAAAATCGTTCAATAGTGTTAGTGTCCTTTACTTAAAGCAAAAATTAATAAAAATTAAAAGTTTATTATATTTTCTAGAATAAGCAAGAATATGAAAATGTGCGTTCACTACTCCTCCATTCTAGATACACTACCTATATAATATCGTAAGCACCTAAATGTTGCTATACTAACTTGCCGTAAAATTCCTAAGATAAATTTTTTTATCGAATTCCATCCGTTCCATTTCAAATTGACAACGGAACAACAATTTTTTCGTTTCAATTTTGTTACAGGCATCTACTCGCCTACATAAACAATAAGTTAAGATAAAAATGTATATCTTTTTATGAAATCTACATACATATCATGTTACATCTCTCTTATCTTTATGATAACATTTTCTACATATTTTCACTCACAAGACTCCAGGAAACTGTTAACAACTTTGGGTCATCTTTAGAATATTTATTTTGTGATCCGCACAGCATATCCAACAATAAAAATATTTTCATTTTTATTTCCATTCCAAAATGCGTCCCTACAACATTTTTCTTATATATACAAAATATCTTTTACTTTTCATGACCGTTTATAACGAAACGCACGATACATCAAAATGTTACTCGTACTCCAGCATCCGGATACATTCATATCTATATAGTGTCTATTTTCAGAAACGATACCAAAGAAATATAATAATATATCTTGTGATATTCGACCCAATTACATTTCACTTGACTAAATAACAATTTGAACACAATTTAGCAACAAAACAAAATCAAAATCAGCTCCTTAAAAATTTTTACAAATAAAAAAAGATACAAGGAGGATAGGACTATATATAATAAATCTATCTGGGAGAACGAACAAATCAATTTGTTTTTATTTTTCCAATCGTATTGATTTGATTTTGATTTACTAAAAATACATCTTGATTTAATTTAATCATATACCAGAAGAAGAGTATTCTTCTATAAAAAAAAAACAAATAAGATAGGCGGCATCGGCAACAGCAGCAACAGCAGCAGCAGCAGTAAAAAAAATCAATTAATTAATAATATTTACAAAAAAATTGCTCTTCTTCGTCGGCTTAGTTTTCCGGTTGCCTAACCATAATGACAAGATGCTAACGTCTTTAAAAATAATGGATGCCGTTTGGTACGGTAGGTGTTCTCTACAGCTGAAGGCCAAAATTTTAGTTTGACATTTTTAGAAAAAATTACCTATATTACATTGATTTTTATAAGTGCAGCTATTTAGTGCGGTTCAAAAAGTACCGAGATAAGGCCGTCATCTTTAAGATTTACCTGTAAATAAAACAAAAAACAAAGAATTAATTATGTGAATATGTTTGCGAAGATGTTTTATATAAAGTGCGGAAGGGACTTTATCTAAATGTGTGATATAATAACCTTTTGAAGGAAGAATTTCTCTTTCGCCTCATATTAACTTTACCTACATACAGAGGTGTAGGTGCGTGTCTAAACGCTTACTTAAATAACTCAAAATGTATTTCCCACATAGAACTCCGTTTCTCGAGTGAAAATTGGAAAACAAAATATAAAGTGTATGGAAATCAACACTTTGCCAAAGAAAAGTATATCAAAGTCCATACAGAGACTCGATCTTGGCACTTCTCTACCAAGAGCCGAAAGATTAATCACTGCACCACTTGACGGGTTAGTATTATGATCCCTGCCAATTATGATTTTTTTCTTTTAATGTTTGTTCACGATTAAAATTACCTTGGTTTTAAAGACTTCAATTTATAACTATTTCTTATTTCTATATAGCCTCAAATCAATGTTGCAACCTTCGACAGCGACACGAAAGTCTGTGAGCATCACCAACGACAATTACGAAGAAGCATATCGCATTCTGCGAGATCAATTCGACCACTGCGGTTCATTATCGATAGCCATCTTCGAAGATTCCAAACCATACATAATTGAATCAGACAATGCGCAAGATCCTTGACACTACGACCGACACTGTTCGCAGTCTGAAAGTTTTAGGAGTACCGAACACTACATGGGATTATTAGCTTAATCAATATCATCGCGGACAAGTTGGATCCGGAAACCCATCGATATTATGAGATGTCACTAGTGCGAGCGCAATATCCATCATACTTAACATAACTTAACATAACACAACATACATAACTTTCTGAACACCTGATGGTAGTCACTGGAGCTGATTTCCATGACTAAAGTACGCAATCAACTCGCTGACTCATCATTACTTCAGACTGTCGCATTTACACGTATCAAGTTTGGGCGGGAAATCACAACGTGTTCCAAAGCGATAAATTCAAACCTCTAACATTCGACGAAATGTGAAATCTAATCCGAATTATTAATCCAGTTTGTGCCTGGTTTGTAACAAAGGACATCAAATGCTATTAAACAACTCAAATTCGAAAACAGAATCATCTTCCGTCTAATCATCACAAACTCGGGTCACTATCAATCACGTCACATTGCCCTATTCACGGATGTACTGCTCTCCTCAAGGTCAGCTTCATGTCAGAATGTACAGAAAATCGCATCGAATTAGCGGGAACACCAACAACAGTCACGATCAGTCAAATCTGTGCGTATTACAGTCCCGAATCGCAGGTACGCTGTCATGCCGACCAATCGACACGCATCAATGGCCATACTTGAAGTAATTGGAACTTGACAAACTATCATCGGGATGCTTTAGAAGGATGGTTGCATCAGCAGCGTTAATGGTTCACTATTCGCACTAAATAAGAAACTTGGTTACATTCTCTTTGGCAAAGTGGAGCTCAAGCCAATCATCCTGCTGCCTAGTTTAACGGCCACCATCCTTTATGACACCGTCGACAACACGCTCAGGTCATTTATGGAATCGAAGATGTTCTTGGAAGAATGCAGTTCTGCTACTACCTACGACGGTTAGCTACCACGTTTAGAGCTTTGTGTCAGTGTATTCGTTCAGTCACTCGACGTGCCACAGGTTCAAATATACGAATGAACCAACTCGCAAGTGGTACTTGATTGGCTACACAGCTTGTGGCAAATTGGGATTCGTAAATCTTGGATTACACTCAACTTACCGATCGGAATTATATCGTCACTGATCATAACCTCGTGGTGTTGACCCTTCATTACTACACAGCGGTGAATAGGTCCTGTTTGGTTTCGAGAAGATTAAGGTCAATGACCACTCCAAAGAATGAGCAGTAGCTCGGTTTTTACGTTTCACCACTTACCAATTTGAGATGCTCTTAGAATTTTTGATGTTATTTTTGTTTTCGTACTGTACAAGATAACATTGATTGTTATCTACATTTCCTGAGTCTCAAGCCTCGCTTGGCTCGTCTTAGCTTTTAAAGGATTATTTTTGCCTGAAGTCCGTTTTCTAATTGACTTCTTCTAATTGTCTTTTGGATAATCTAAGCTCACTTCTTCCTCTGGGTGGACTTGCACTTTTTAACGATAAGCGCTATCGTAATAAAGGTAAGAACAGTAGCATCGACGAGTGAAAAATAAAATCAATGATCGCAACGCATGCACAAACCGTAAAGTCTCACAATGACTTATATTTCCTACTCGCTCGATATTCATCTGTCGGAAAATTACTTCGAGTCATTGCCTTCTGTATACGTTTTATCTAACATCTACTTCTCAGCACAACAACACAGTCGAGAGACTTCATCACCGTGTCCGAGTTCAATTGGGCATTCGAGTTTTTTGCCAAGCTGGTTCAAGATACACATTTCGCTAAGGCGATATCAAGGTGTCAATCTGGAGAACATCTATTAGACAAGCGGCCACTTCGATCTCTGATACCTTTCATCGGCAGTGACGGTATACCACGGGTCGAAGGGCGGGTCAATGAATCGAACTTGTATTATACACGGAAGCATCCGTTTATTTTTCCTAGAGAATTTATTCATCTCGCAAGCACATTACACAACGCTACCGCGGTGATTTCACAGGCTGGCACACTCACGAAGGCACTATTAGCTTTGAAACATCGAAATCTTCATACGTACATACATGTGTTGTGTGTTTTTGCCATCGCGCAACGAGCCAACAACTGATAGCCAATCTTCCATCGCATCGCGTTACTCCTTCAAGACCGTTTCTGCACCGTGGCATGGACTGCTGCCTGTAATAAAGGTAAGAACACAAGGGAGGTTCGGGATTGAGACTCTTATAAGAAGGACCTAAGAAAGTACAAAAAAGAGTTGAGAAAGGCACAAAGGGGGTCTTGGAGACTCTTCTGTTGTAGGAGGTCTCTGAGACTTCTCGCTTTAGAATAATTATATTTACTAACCAACTAGTCCTAGTTATTTAATTAGACCGGACGGGCCATGGACAGCTTCAAGTGCGAAATTATTGGAGCTTCTCATTGAGACCCATCTTGTGGGCAGCTTTGATGACTAGATGGAGCCTGGAGCTCATCGAGGAACACCTTTAATAGATATGGAAAGCATCGTGAAAAGGGAATGAATCTTGTGGACGCTGAACGGTTTAAAGCATTATAAATCGGCAGGCCCGAATCGGACTATACCAGCAGATATCCAAAGGAACTCTGCAGTCATCGTCCCCTGGCTGGAGGTTATCTTCAGAGGATGTCTGAATCTGGTTTATATTCCTAGGAAATGGACGGAGGGTCAGAGTGGTCTGTATTCCGAGAGTACACATGCTTTTCCAAAGGACCTGAGGCCTATAACTCTATCATCCTTTCTGTTGAAAAACTAAAAAACTGATGTAATTATTCGAACAAAAATTGAGCCCAGGAATTGAATTGGGCAATGTCGCAGCATACGTACTGTAAGTGAAAGTTGATGGACACAGCTCTGCACGATCTAGTAGGCATGATTGAGAAGTCAATTTTCCCGCTAGAGTTTTGTATGGTAGTATTTTTCGACATTGAGGGTGCCTTTAATAATGTAAAAATGGAGGCGATCATGGAAGGATTGTTATTTTTGAAGGTGGACTATCCTATACGTAGGTTGATAAACCAGATGCTGGTAAGCAGGATTATTATCTTGGATGGTTAGAGGAACCCCGCAAGGACGTATAATGTCTCCCTTTTTTGGAGTGTACTGATGAATGGATTGCTGTTGGAACTGGAGAGAGAAAGAGAGGGGACAGGGGTTGTAGCGTGGGGGTGCGATACGATTAGGGATGTTATCCAGAATACACTCCTGATCGTTACGAAATGAGCCAGCAAATGTGGATTAGGGATCAACCTTTCCTTTACAGAACCGGTACTATTTACTAAGAAATATAAAATTCAGGTGGTTAGTCTACCGTGAACGGCATTAGACTGGCTTTTGCTGACAGAGCGAGATTTTTGGGCATAATCTTGGACAGTAAGCTCAGCTGGAAGACTAACAATGTGGAAAGGGTGAATAAGGCTAATGTAGCCATTTACTCGTGTAGAAATGCAACAGATAAAACATAGGGTTTGAAACCAAGGATAACCATGGATACGCGCCTTAGAGGTTATGTTCTACCTTATTCCTATCGAATGTTTTGGTAAAAAGATGGCAGCCAATGTAGCTACGAGACTCTTGGCTGTCTCTCAGTGGAAGTATCTTCAGGCGGGACACTCGGCGATAGTCAAATCGCTAAGGGAAGAACTGCCGAATCAAGATTATATTAAACCAACGTTGTGCTTCGATAAAGGTTTCCTGACCATCTGTCCTTCGAAGGAATTCTGGAGGAACGGATAAATACTGAAAAACAAAGCAGTGCAATTTTTCACGGACGGCTACAAGCTAGACGGCAAGGTAGGTAGCCAGAGTCTTCTGTGAGAAGCTTAATGTTACTATTTCTGTTCGTCTTCCTGACTACTGCACCGTGTAATAGGCTGAAGTGGTGGCGATAGTGGAAGTTGTGACATGGTTGAAACATAAAATGGTATCTGTTCCAATATCGCAATTTATGTGGACAGTCAGGTGGTGGTCAGGTCACTAGAGGCGGTTTGTCTGAAGTCACAGGTGGCGCTGGATTGCTGATCATTTCTTAATAAGATGAGCGAGTATTTCAGTAACTAGCTAGGTACGGAACGACGCTCAGTAAAAAGGCAATCGACTTGACAAATGAGAGGTGGACCAACACTCTCACGTGCAGAACTAGTATCCCTGGGAAAATGAGAGGTAGGATTGGTCGTAAGGATACTGAAAGGACACTACTTTTTGCGGAACTTGCGAGACGACTGGGCCTACAGACGAATGACTTGTGTAGAAGTTGTATGAACGAAGACGAGGAAGAGACTATCATACAGATGGAATAAGTGTTGAGGTGTGTACAGTATGGACAGCCTTTAGGAACTCGCGGACTGTGGAGTGCGAGATATTTTACGCTACATAAGTAGCTCTGGATGGTTTCAACGGGAATAAATGGGAGATAGGATCCTATGGTATCACAATGGGCTACTATTGGCCTACGTGTGCGATAGCAGCCACTCTAACCTAACCCTAGATGAACATCTTCTCAGAGTAGTGAAGCTTAAACTCCAATTACCAAAATCTCTGCAAAGGTACACTATAGGAACTAATACATTTAACGGTCACTTAGAAAAAATACACATGTGACGCGCACGCTCTTTAAATATCTAGATTTGTCAACGCTTGTACTATGCAATGACCCAACACTATTTATTTTGACACTCGTTATTTTGCTTAAAATTTAGCAAGGATATAAATCTTAACTTTATGTGATGGCTAACTGGGATGCCCAAAAGATTTCAAGGTCGCACAGTGTTCTTCTCTAACCGCCGCCTTTCACAACCACCTATTTAAAGCAAATCTCCAAATCCAGTTCGTCTAAATGCTTTTATCTTTCGTCTGATTTAGACCAGCAACCATGAGCAATGACGTAAATCTGACTTTTATAGAATATTTTACTAATTTTATAGTTGAAAATCAGTCAGTGGTCGCACCTTTGTTATTTATATGATTATTATTACGAGCACTACAAAATAAAAGTAATAATGGTAATAAATAACAGAGGTGTGACCATTGTTATACAATGTCCATTATATAGCCGAAATTCAAAATATTCACCAAAAATATCATTTAATGATTTGTTTACACAAATCGCGACCATGCCAAAATTTTGTGTTATTAGATTTAATTTAATTGAGCATATTGAATACTCATCAATATTTGATTGAACAGAAAATTCGAAAACCCCACAAAAAATCGGAAACTTCTAATATGTGCGTGCGTGTATATAAAACCTCTATCAATCAAGATTAGTGAGTAGATGAATTTTATATTTTCCAATACAAATTGTTGTTGTTGTACACAATCGACATTTAATTTAAAATTCATAAAAACACAGAAAAATGCTATAAATGGCAATAGAAAATTGCTTGATTGGTAAATGATTGAGGTGTGACAAAGTAATAATTTTATGTGTGTGTGTATCGCAGAGACATCTGAACATAACCTTTTCGGAAATTTATTGTATAAATATTCTTTTACTATATTTGGTGTAATCAAGATTTTATTTAGGTTATGAAATAAAAAATATTTGATCGACTTTATAAATCGCGCCTTTAGATCCAAGTGCCTTAATTAATGAGCGCTCACATAATCTAGTTCTAAAGTTTTGCTGTTGATGGCAAACCAGACGTCAGCATTTTAGTGACAACTGAATTAGCATTTATTTGAGTTAATTTATGTATTGAATATATTTCGCAGGTAATACGGTTGACTGTCTATCAAAACATGTTATATACGCGATGATACACAACTAGACAGTGTATAGATATTTGCTTGGTGGATTGTGCTAAATTAATTATTGAAGTTATTATTAATTATAACATTTGAAATATTTTTACAAACTTGTTGAATTCCATATTTAAAAATCATTTTATAGTAGACAAAATATCTCACTCGTTCCATAATACGATAATTGACTGACAGCTTTGATTGTTGGCAGAACTGATTTTCTGCAGAGACGAAGTATTTTCAATATTGATCAGTTAACGTCACAACTGTAGGTTAATTATTTAGTTTTGCTTGTTCATTTGATACATACGAGCGCTTTTGACTTGATTTCCAATACGAAACTGTAACAAAGCGTTGAAGCGGAAAATAAATTTGGTATGCAAATATCGTTATTACAGTTGCTAATGGCACAAGGTACGCAGAAATTTGTGTATGGACAGATTCTCATTTTACCTAAAAAGTGTTTTGTGCTAATCATAGCACACTTAATTAGAATTTCATTAGAGTGGAAGTTCAGGAAATTCAATTAGCTCGTGAAATACTTTCATTTTAAATATCACGCATGAACGATTACGTCGCGTAATTTATTTATTAAACAATTTTTTTTGTTATTTTTATAAATGGACCGAATCTAATTAATCTAGTGGTTACAAGATAAACAATCTAAATAACAGATAAGTATAAATTCAGCGTCTTTTGGTCATGTATTACAGTAACATATTATCTATTAATCAAATATAACTCAAAGTCTTAAAATGAAAATTTACATTGCACTCGGTTTATTGGCCTGGGCAGGTTTAGTGTTTGGACATGGGCATGGCGGTACCAGCTATGCCAATACAAACAGTAAAGCTATTGCTAGTGGGCATGGTGGGGAAGAAGGCGGTCATTATAACTATTATCATCATCCCGAATACAAATTTGAATATGGTGTAGAGGATCATAAAACTGGTGACAAGAAAAGCCAATGGGAACATCGTGATGGTGACGTGGTCAAAGGGGGATACACAGTTGACCATCCGCATGGTAAAAAACATGCTCTAGAGTTTGTGGTTAGATCAAAGCATTCTGAAAAGTGGTAAGAAAAACATGATGGTACTTGGACAAGCCAAATCGGAGAATAAGGATCATGACGGATGCGGATTTTTGTGGTGGAGGTGATTATGTGGACTTTAAAGGATGATTACTTTATTGTACTTTGTGATATAATAAATTAATTTAAATAATTTTAGTACTTTTATTTGATATTTAATCCATTTTCTGATCGCAAAAATTAGTTTTGGCTAAGCAGTCAAAGAAAGTTTATAAAAGCTGCTAGACCTTAACTAATTAAGAAATATTTGGGCCGATAGTGATCAATGATAAAAGTTTTAGTCACAAATTTAACATCTTTGGGTGCCTCGAAAGTTTATCCGTCAGAAGTTTTAGTCTTGAAAGAAAACTCTAAATGAACTGCCAATGAAATTTTACCACAATAACACCTTACGACCTTGAGGAGTCATAACATTATTTCTTATTTAATTTTGTTTTTGAATTTTTAATTTCGTTTCATCGAATGGTTGGTGCCTTTTACTGGTGGCATTGCCATCTGGGGGTCGATTTTTTCCAAAATTCGACAAGTTGACGAAATAACCGCATGTATATTAGTAGTGGTACGTGTATTAGTACGAATGTGTGCCATTTAATTTTTTGGATATGACATTTCTAGATATCATTTCCTATTATCATTTAAAATTTGTAAATGCAAATAAATATGCTTTAAATAAAACTAAATTTATTTAATTTTAGTTTTAAAATAATTTCTAATTCTGTGTTTCTGTGAAAACAAAACATTTATTCGACATCACATTGAAAAAAAAATTGAAATGTGTAGCTAAAATATTTTTTCCTTAACACATTGAGGCACACTTTCTAAATGTGTGTGCTACTCATGAACACTTTTGATAACTTTTGTAATTGCAATGATATTTCATCGCGGAAAGGAATGTATTGTGAAAACTGCAAAATAAGTCGAGTTATTCCTTAAAATGTGTTAAAAACGTGTTAAAAAACGAAAAAGTTGTATGACCGCTATAGCAGTAATTAACACGAACGTGTTAACTCACCACTCAAATACTTGGTGAGATGTCAAAAAACTGAGACGACGAAAGGACATAAGCACCAAAAAACTGAACCGATTTGTACCGATTCATAATTTTTGATGCTTACGTTCGCAGAAAACAAACAAATATAAATACAGAAAAATTACACACACTAATATAAAATTGTATACTATACTCCTTATACGTATACGAAAACGTCATTCGTCGTTCGTCGAATTTTGGAAAAAATCGACCCCCTGTTGTTGAATAGACCCTAAAGTTTGATTTTGTGGAAATTAGCCGCCTTATCCACACGCCGTGTCGTGTGAATTTATAATAAATTGAGAGCGACACCAATGTGTACCTTGTGCGTGTGTGCGACTGGTGAGATATAGAGGAGTATTTTTTGTGTGTGTTTCTCGCTTTGGTGTGTGCGATTGATGCGCGGTAGGAATGGGTAGGGTAGTGACACGCACGAATTGTGCAAGAATTTTTTTGTTAGTTAGTTGAGTTTTGGAGTTTCATAAAAAGTCTGAGTTTTAATTTGATGTAAATCAGTTTTAGGTTTGTTCGAATCGTTTAAAATAAAGTTGAAATAAAAAATTTTGTATTTTGTAAAAAATCGTTCAAAAATAATATTTTTTGAGAACGAAGTAACGCTCAAAGATTAATAGGTAAAAAAAACAAATTAAGAAAACCGATGTGAAGTGCATTCGTTGAGAAAGCAACCAGCAGTTCATATAACCTAACCAGTTTCTCTAATCGGGCTCTATTTTGAGCGTACTTAATCGGACAATTATCTATTAATCAATCGAAAACAACGCAAACTTCAATCTGTAAAGATATAAGGTAGAATTAAGTGCTTATCGATCCTGATTCTGAAATATGGATCAGCTCTGTATATAAACAACACTATTGACGACATCTGTGTGATGAACGGTGAAACTTTTTCACATTTTTGCAGATATAGAATTCAAAAATTAGAGCGGTGGATATGTTGGGGCCACCCGACTTTTTACGCACGAATGTATACATTGATCCTGAATAAACCACAGTTGATTTCTAAAGCGAAAAATTAAATTTACTGGACTTTTGGTAAAACTGCTTTGTATAATCATAAATCATTATTCTTGCTTAAATTTCAGCAAAAATCTAAACAGCTCCCCTTGAGGCTGCCACTTTCAGTACACAGATTTTCACCAAATTTCGCAAAGATCTACTAATCAATGGAAAAAGTTTAAGTTTGAAATTTCATTCTGCAGAAATGCTGAGTTTTGATGAAATAAAGTTAGTTTTTTATCAAATTCCGTCATTTTCCATAAAATTTAAAAATGATTTGATCTAATTTTGTTTTAATTGAAATTACAATCTTTTTGTTTTTAATCGTTTTTTTGTACATACATTCTCGACTCACATGGAATAAGGGCCTAACTCGACATAAGCGAAATGTGAGAATCTAATAAAATAAAAATCGTTATTTATTATTTTTATATTTTCCTCTTGCTCCTATATTTGTTTCTCTATTTTAATGTGAGGAAGAGAGGTGGAGGAAAGAGAAAAATATAAAAATTATAAATAACGATTTTTATTTTCTTAGAATCTCATATTTCGCTTATATCGAGTTAAGCCCTTATTCCATGTGAGTCGAGATATATGCTGCATATTTTTCACTCGAACCACTAATTATTGCTATCATGACAGTTTTAACTCTCAGTTCAAAAAATTTCAACATTTTGTACTCTCAGCCCCGAAAATACTTGCTATCACGATAGTTAAAAACTCTCATGACAGTGGAAATTTCCGGGGCTTTCGGAACAGAAATATTACTTATAAAAATATGTATGTGAATTAAGCGCAATTTCAGTATGTATGTGACGAATTCAGTCTCAGTAAAATGCGATGGCAACAATAATTATTGCTATCATGATAGTTTTTTCAACCCTGAAAATTCTTGCTATCACGATAGTTAAAAACTGCCATGATAATAATAGAAACGATATTCGTGCACTTAAACACTACCACACAAATTTTTTCTATGCAAAAGTGCTGAAATATATCTGTGGCAATTTAACAAAACCAATTATCTATTTTTTAGCTACTTTTCAGGAGAACAAATTTAAATTAATTTGTGAATAAATTATGGGACATAACCAAACTATTTTTGGATCCTTGGGATCAGGGTTTTTAAACTACGTTTATTGACACCTCCAAGGACTTGTTACCTGCTCTCGGTTCAGCGAATACCCAAAATTTCTAATTAGCATTTAGAAAAAACGCTTATATCGATTTAAGTTAATATACCAACCGCAAAATTAAATTCAAAATAAAACTATCTTTTCAAATATCACTTATTTCATGCTACAATATCAAAAATTATCAACTAAGTGGTGTTTAATAAATAACAAACACCTGTAAAAACATAATTGGTTTGGTTTTTTGCTTATGTCTCGGTCAAAAATAGTCGGATTTTGATGAAAAATTGAAGTGAAAGAAAAAACGAGAAATTCTATCGATTGGAATATAGTTCAATATAACCACTTATCTCGACTTAAGTGGTTATGTTAAATTGCCACAGATATTAATTCACAGAAAAGAAGTTAACCAAATTCTATCTTATACATAGATATATTCACCTATGAAACATGGTCGCCGCTAGTTGGCCCAACGAATAGTTCCTGACTTACGAGTATGTGTAGTCATGTCAAAACTCATTTCAAATTCAAATAAGTATAGGAATTATGAACAAATAATTCCCAACGCTATTATATATTATATACTAAAGTTACATACCATGTTATGATAGTTGGCAGTAATTTTTTTTATAGTAATTTATTTAGAAGCTCAGAATTTTGTACAAGTTTTGAATGATGTGTTTAGTTTTATTTATAGAATTACGTACACATCCTTTTATGACATTTTTTGAAATGTCAGCTTGGATAAACCAACAAGTGCACGTATATTTAAACACGTACAGCCGAAAACATTGCATCGCAACGTTTTCGTTTCGCTGATTAGGTTGTGGAACGCTTGGAAGAAAATGTCGTATTTGGGGCTCAGGAAATCCTCACATATAACCATGGAGAAGCCCATGCATCCACAGCGAGTGACTATTTGGTGTGAATTTTGGACTGGCGGCATAATGGTTTCATTTTGTTGAAAATGAACAAGGATCAATGGGGAGCGTTACCGAAAATTAGAAACAAATTACTCGAGGACGTAGTTAGATTGTTTTTTTGATTTGCCCGAGTCTTGCTCGGGCGAAGCTTGTTTTGTGACTTAAAAAAATTGAAAAAAACATTGTACATATTCAGATTAATTGGTAATTATTTTCTAAAGAAATGTAAAAAAACCTGACAATTTATGGACACAATTTCTCGATAAAAGCCGTTACTTAAGTGGTTAATATTTAGAGCCAAGCGCGAAATTTTGTCAGATCCGCATGCAAAACGCAACTCTTTCTTATGGATCCTCTGTTCAAGGAACTATAGTCAGTTATTGGTTTAAGAAGTTATAAATGTAAAATCTAAATGATAAATCTAAAATAAAAATTTATTTATTCTCGGTAAATTTGCTTCAAGAGTAACTGATCATGTGAATCGCGTGAAGGGGTAAGTATAGATAGTTTTATTCGTTTCGCTAAAAGGTGCTCATCTCATGAAATATTAATTATTTAAATTCACATTTGAGTCGTCTGTTGAATTGAACCCGAAGCCCGGGTACATTGATCTGTACGATCACCGAGTTTAGTGATTAAGATTATTCTTGTTGCGACACAGAGCATTCTAGAAGATCTGCGGTAACCAAATTTTCACAGTTAAGCGTTTAATTATTTTTTGGTTCCTAGCGTGGCGAAATTGCATGGAAATGTCGACAGTTTTTTACTTTTTCAGTTATCGTTAAAGTCGAATTTATATTATGTACGTCAGAATTCCCTGGAAAAGTTTATCGCACTTTGAAGTGAAATTTGCTGAGATTTGTCTTAACAATCACAAAGGATTTACAATTCATGTTTTGTGAATTGGCATCCCTGCGTCAAAATTTGTCGAAAGAAGCATATTTTAATTCAAAAGGGAACAAAGGAATTATAAAGAAGAAGTTTGTTTCCAAATAAAATATTTTAATTGGTTAGTTGGTCTCTTTTAATGCTCTCAGTGTGTCCTTTGTCTGGAAAAATTAGACGCAATTAGAAAACAAGTAAGCTGATTATCGTTATGTTTTTTAAAATGAACACACAAATAAAATTATAATTTTTGTAAAAAATAGTATATATCACACATGGCCAAATTGCGGCTCGCGAGCCGCACGTGGCTTTTTGAAAGAGTGAATGCAGCTCTCGAAAAGAAATAAAAATTTAAATAACATTTAATAATTCATTAAAATTGTTTTGTGCTCTTAATTGAAAATTGCAACTTCGATTAAGTTGGTTCTAGTAACGAGAAATTATTAGAATTCGGCTCCACGTGTCATCAAGCACGTGGAGTTTGGCCATGTGTGGTATATATCAAAAAGTAATAAGCAAAAATAAATAAATTTAGGCATGAGTTTGTATTTCAACGTCAATATATAAAGCGAGATAAACATTGTTTTTATTGCGCAGGAGAACACACAACGTGTGAAGGGATAGATTTGTTTGTAAGATACGGTATTTTGATATATATCTTGAAGTTATCAAAACTTTCACCCCACTTATTTTCATCTCATACTATTTATATTTTCTCATCCCATACTTTTAATTTTTATTTAAAGTAATATTTTGGAGAGTAAAATTGTGTGCTGTACCTTTCATGGCTGTCTCGAGCCCAAGTAAAAAATTCCGTAGCTCGTGGGAATCATCACTGTTCAAATAAACTTGACACGGAAAATGTATTTGTGCCGTTGAAAAATAAAAAAACTGTTCTACCTAAGGATTTAAAAGGTCAGCAAATTTGTTAATTAAGATAACTTCTAGACTCCAATGATCATCCACGGTGCGAGTAAGAGAACACGCTAGTCGTGGGAGTTTACGCTATGAAAATTCGGCACGGGAAGCGTTCTTTTAGCAATCGAACGAGTATTTGGACCCGCTTAACAGGGAAGTCCTCGCTACTTAAATTTCAGTGAGAGTTGTACGATATTCTACGAATTTGAGCAACGAAAATTTGTCCGGGCCACATGTATACCGAGTCTGTTCATGACGATTTGAACTCAAAAAATTAACATTTTAGCACTATTAAATTTCCTTCTGCGTAACGTTTAAAAAGGGATATACGAACATTTCGACAAGTGCCACGACAATGCTCATCAGTTGGATAGCAGATTCATATAGATGGGCAGTTTTTATAGATTACCAAAGGAGTCTCTTATATAAATCAAAACATCTGCGGACCGTTTAAACCCGTAAGCAGTAGAATTTCGTTACTTTTAGACGGAACAAATACGTTTTCCTGGTCACTTATATTCGAATAGTGGGAATTTTCACGATCAGTGGAACTTCATGTTTCATTAGAAATTGGCCAACTTTTTTGACGGACTTTGACGACCTTTTTGCGGAACTGACACTCAAATTTACATAGCGGAAATTTCCACGATTAGCGGAGCATCGTACTTGTACGGTGGATGGCCACAGGAGTCTAGATCTTATAAAAATCAACAAATCTGTAGATCTTTTAATTCCTTTGTCAGTAGAATTTTTCTATTTTTCAACGGAAAAATATGTTTCCCACGACCAACGGAATTTATCACTTCGGCTCCAAAGAGCCATAACGGTTCAGAACACAATCTTGCTGAAGTATAGTCGACTCTCTTTAGATATTTTTAGATATTAACAGTACAATTGTTCTCTTTCTAAGAAGTATGGGATGAGAGCATTAAAAAAGGATCGGATAAAAAAAAACGTGGAATGAGAAATACGTATTATTTAAAAGTGAAAAATCTGGAGGGAGTTTTTAACACTTACGCTCCTAATGGTATTTTTTTAAATCGTGGGATGAAAGCCTATATATATAACTTCAAGATGGAGTATTTTGGTTGGCTGTTTTACTCTCTTTCAAAATTCCTCTGCGTCAAATTTAAAAGGGCTTGACGCAGAATATTGAAGGAGAGTGGAACCAACCAGCCAAATGGTTCTATTTGGTAAACAAGCTTCATATTTATATTTTTTGTTCCTCTTTTTCATCTTTGACTAAAGATTATTTTTGATTGGATTTCGACTGGTTTCGTTTCGGGGTACGGTGATGTTTTCGGGAAAATTTAGACGCACTTTACGGTGTAAACAAACACGAAATTCATAAAATTATTTATTCCTACAGTTTAATATGTTCAAAGTAATCCAATAGTTACGTGGAACTTATCTTAACGCACCTCTTTCCAGTCCGAAGTTCCAGGCTAAAAAATATTAAAGATGCTAATGGTAGAGATCCTTGATGTGAAGTTACCTGCTTAATTTTACTTACTATCTAATAAACAGATGCAGTTCACGTTCTCAAATAAATTCGAGCGTTAGGATTGGTGCAGTTTTAATGCTCTTGTTGTAACAAATTAAGGCCACGACGGGCAGTCAGCCATTAATCAGTATATTAATTAGTGTATGCTGGTTAATTACCACTTTTCGAAATAGGTTACTTGTCATAAATAAATAGTTTTCTTTCAAAACGAACCATTTTAAACTTTCTTTATATAAAAACTTGATGAGCCTTTATTGCAATAAGCCAGTAGAAATCAAATTACCCACAAATACGAAAGAATTGCAAGAATTTTTTCTTTCAACTCCTGCAAAAAAAAATTGTTATTTTGATGTTCGTCAAAACAGACTGAATTGATTTTGTCTTGAAATTTGCATGTTTATAGTTAGAAAATTACAGTGAAGTAAGTAAAGTGAAGTAGGTAAATGTGCGTAAAGTAAGTTCAAATTAGATTCAGTACTCTGTTCTTTAAAAATTCAGTACATTTGGTATCTTTGCAATATCATTCCTATTTCTATTTCTGAGCAGAGATCATCGACACACTGATTTTAATGTTGAACTTTACGGAATTGTTCTAAAAAAGGTTGTGAAATTTATTGTCTATATAGATTTTTTTTACAAAAAAAGTACTATCGACGTTTTAATAACTTTATTGCTCCCAAAATTTATAGTGTGTTGTGTATTCCTAAACTCAGTACTGTATGGAACTTGAATGAAATTAGTTGCAGACCAATTTTATCCCACCCAATTGTGTACATCCTTCCATAACACATTTTAAATCATATAACAATATGGTGTATCGAATTACCACGTATATTCAAAACATTTCACGTGAAAATTTCTTTCACCCTCTTTGATCTATGTAAGCTTCTAACTTAATAAAAATTAAAGCGATTTCCGTTTTTCTCGCAGTTATTAGTTTTGGGCCATCTGTGACAATACGCTTGAGTTTGCAACGAGTTCTTCTTAATATTCAATTCAACAATATGTAATTATGAAAATGTCTTAGTACAACCATAAGTATTTAAATTTGTGAACATAATAATTAATCAATCTTTCCAAGAAATTTCATTTGATAAAGGATAAATTGTGTTCCATAGCTGCGGCACGTACAACGCACAACATCATCAAATATTCAAAAAAATTATTTTGTCTCAGAAAATTGTGCCGAAGCAACAAAATATGAAAATTTATGTATAAAATTGAAAACCTTCAAGAACTCGAATCAATATAAAAGAATAAAAAAATCATCTTGCGTTCGTACTTTACATTTCGTTTTATAATTTCAAAGAAAATGTAAGTAAATTTTTTCTTAAGGTTACGCAATACACAGTCTATATAGATTCTCAAGAGATCTTAAATCGAGATGTAAATTTTTATATTATCTATCTATATCGTACATATGTACATATACGAAATGAGCTTTTAGAGACGTGTATTTTAATAATATCGAATGAATATCGCTTTATCGAACGTGAGATTATAACGACACGACTGTATATTGAATGAATCTATATATTGACGATAAGCTTTTAATAATATTATTACACTGTTGTTGGAACGGAGCTTCTTATCATGTATGTATATATGGATGGTACCTCTTTATCCGCCTTTATTGCCTTTAAGCTCTAAAGACACAAAACAAAATTATTTATTGTTGTAACTAAATTTCAAAGTGTAAAGATGTTGTCGGGAGAAGAACCACTAAAATGACACAAAATGTACATAATTCCTTAGACTTAATATACTCACTACTTATGTGACGTAAGTTATCTTCTATTACATAAATACGTTCGGTACGTAAATAATACCGAATTGTATTATAAAAAACAACACCAAGACGGCTTTATAACGAAAATAATAAGATGAAGAATAAGTAGCTCTATGTAAACTCGTATAAACTAAAGTCTATAAGAATATTTTCAAAGCATGTTAATTGTTTTGATTGCTTGCTGCATTGGTGGTGGTAGAAATGGTGGTTTATATGGCCAGAGATGAAAATCAATGTGCGTCATTATCACATTGTATTATATACCGACATATGTGGGCTACGGATTTTGACACTCGACGGTTTTGTATACATGAATCAAAATATTTTGTAAGATTGATGATGTTTTTCTCAAGCTCCATCAGTTGCTTTCCATTGACGTAAATGTGACGCCACTGTGGGTTCACGTATACGCGGTAATGCGCTAAGCAATATGCCCAATTTTTGGCGTGAGCTCTACACAAAACTTAGTTTAGATTATGCTAATTATTATTATACTACATATACTTGTGCTGCTGAGATAAGATATATTACTTGTGTATTTCTGTGCACACACACACACACACACACAAACGCGAAATAGAAAAAAAAATTATTTCGATAGTGCGAGAGATTAAAAATTATAACATTTCTGTATATATCGATAATTATATTAAATAAAATAAAACTTTACACCTGTCTGTCAAAAGTATAAAAAGAAAGAAAAAGGCAACGAACACGAAGAAGAGTATCAAAAACATCTTAAATTTTATTTTTGCTTTATGGAAATTACTTATGTACAGATAATTCTTTTTATTATACTCGTCTTGATAACGCACGTAATCATGGGTAAAAAATGGGATGGTAATTTAATTAAAGAATTTGTGTTTATTATGGTATGTGTTATAAATATGTGTGACGTGAAATTTTTATTTATTTGCAAATGTAAATTAACGAAATCATAGTGGCGTCAACCACCAGGATTAATCATTTTAAGATGTTTAGAGAATGAACCATAAAGCACGGAATGCGTATCACACGTGTATTCAATCTAAAACAATAACATGAAATTATGGTACGACATCCAAAGACATTTTCTTACTTCATTCATAAACATTACCAAGAATTTGTGTACCAACCATTACACTCTGAGCACATTAATAAAATGTCTAAATTTTTTTTGTACAGTATTGCGTTAATTTATAATTAAATTTCCAGGAAGTTCAGATCGGACAATATATAATGAGATACGACCACATTTAGCATCCAGAATCGATATGCGCATCGTTCCGCATTCGTATACAAATTTCCTGTTCAAAATCAAAAGCACACACCAAGTATCGTGTCGAATCGACAAGACCATAAAATTAACAGAAATTACGGTTTTATTGTACCTCCGTGACTACCACCACAACACACACGCACACAGGTTAACATACGCAAAAACTCAGCAGAACAGTAAAAACAAATTTTTTTTTTATTAATCTTAAGGGAAAACTTTTTCCATTAACTGTTAATTTTTACCTTAAACAATGACGACAATTAAGGTAATTTATTTTTATTACAGTTTAACGTTTGTCATTTTATATGCGTTACAACCACACAAAACAAAAAAATATTAGCGTGTTTTAACACAAAACTGTAGTACCTGGGGTACTCGTAGTAAATGGTACTTTATTCTAATACGACTTCGTGTAAAATGTAACTGGGGAATAACTTAATTTGATCGATTGTTTTCATATTAAAGGTTTTATTTTTAAATTTAAGTTAAGTTCCATTTTAGTGACAAAAGTGAAACCGATTGTCGACGCACAAGAATATAATTATAATCAATTAATAAATAATCCGTTATAGAAAGATATCGCAATGACATGGGGACTACCAAACAATTCGGCTCTAAAACAAGATACAAATGTTCGATCAAGTGGGTTAGTAAGATCTGTTATTGATTGAAAATGCCTTCCTAATGATTTGGACTTGTGATATCAAAATGGTTGCAAAATTCCTCACCCAACTAGCCTGATTGGAACTCCCCACCAGAACAGTAAATTTCCTACGAATTTTTGTATTTCTATTTTGAGTTTGAGCGAAAATGGTAAACGACCATTAACACGTCTTCCGAGAGATTTGGACTCAGGTTTCGTGAGCACCTCAGATAGGTTGGTAGATTGCTCATTTAACCAGCCTATAACTGAAATCTTCTAACCAGTGGCCCTACTCTGTTTTTCCCCAGGAATAAGGAATTGGGAATTAGTGACGTTTTTCTAGCAGTTGGAAAATTTTTTTTATTGGGAATAAATAATTCCATTTTATACCAGTTTTGACGTTAATTTTTCCCGTTTATTTTTTTAGGGAAATTGTGATTCATACATTTTATCACAACATTATTTTTTCTAATAAAAATATATTTAAAAGTAAATTAAACTTGAAATAAGGTCACGTGTTTTAGTTTATAAATATCTATACATACAAAAATTTTCGCTAAAAAAGTATTCCCTGTCTGCCAGAATATACATTTGCGAACGGGAAATAAATATTTCGAAATTAGTGCAATTTGTAATTACAGCAAAATAGTTTCCCAATTCCGAATTCCTCGGGAAAAGCAGAACACGGCGACAGGGCTGCAAGTTTGTTACGAATTTCAATCTATTTTCATTTTGCGCGAAAATAATATAAAGCAATAAAACCATGCCTTTTCAGAGATTTGGACTCACGTACCTTTACCACCTCAATTAGGTTGCTAAGTTGCTCATTCAGCCATTCTAATAAAAACTTCCTGTCGAGAACACCAAATTCGCATCAAATTTTTGTATATCAATTGTGACACTGGACATTTTTCTTAAATTAGTACGAATATCTAACCGGAATTCGGATTTAAAAATTTATTAATTATAGAGTTTAGTTAGACTATCAATTAAAAAGTTTGCAACTTTGAAAATATATTTTAGCAGAGAATATGAAAATTGTCTTTATTTTATGATTTACGTAAAATACTTTTTAAACTTTATGAATTACTTAACGTTTTTTAAATTTATAGTTCTTATTTAAATATTTAATTCGTCCAATTAAATGAAAATGAATGAAACGGTCTGATTTAGTTCTCTTATCTTATTTGTAAATTCATAACAGTGTACTCCATTCAGTTACAGTGTACTCCATTCAGGAACACATCCAAATTCAATGAAAATCTGATGGGAAAATAAATAATCTAATAGGATTTGTATATATATGCATGGGTGGAAAAAATACAAATAGAACTGCATGATGGCAACACTTTATTGTATCTAAGCACCGGACTTGCTATATTATGTATGCAATGTCAGGAAAAGATCTTCACACGAGGTTGACTAGAAAATTCGAAATCCTGTATCAAATTCGTTTCGTTCGATTCTCGAGAAACCCCACGGCCTACTATTGGGTCTACAAATAAATTTCCGACCTTTTTTACTGAAATAAAAGAGATTAGATTTTGTAGAGAATGAAAGTATGCTCCTTCGGAAGCTATAACCTTCGCACATCGTTCAGGCAATAAACGGATTCCCCGAAGGAAGAAGTCTGGTGGTTTCGAGGCGATCCAGGCATCGACCCATTTTCTGACGTTTTCATATGAAGTGAAGTGCTGCTATGTCAGGGCTGATTGCATCGACCGAAACAAGTGGTAATCAGAGCGAGCAATGTCTGGTGAATACGGTGAGTGGGATAGAATTTCCCAGTTCTGCCTGTCCAAGTAATTTTTGGCAGACATAACAACATGTGGCCTAGCGTTGTCATGTTGCAAAATAATCTTATTGTGCCTTTTGTCCCATTCCAGTCGTTTTTCAGCTAGAGTTTGCTTTAAAGACATCAATTGTCGTCGATAAACTTGTCCCGTAATGGTTTCACGCTCTTTCAGCAGCTCATAATAGACGACACCCTTCATATCGCACTAAATACAAAGCATCGCCTTCGAACCATGGATATTTGCTTTTGGCGTCGACGGGCCTGGTTCACCTGGGTTGACCCACGCTGGTTTGCGCTTTGGATTGTCATAATGGATCCATTTTTCATCCCCAGTGATGATCTGATGCAAGAACCCTTTCCTTGGTTATCGTTGAATCAACAATTCGCACATGGTTTTCCGACGTTCCATGTCCCTTTCTTTCAATTTGTGTGGCACCCAATTTCCCAGCTTCTGAACCAATCCCATTGCATGTAAACGTTGCGAAACACATTGTTGGGTAATATTCAACTCTTCTGCCAATTGTTTTTCAGTCTGACAAGGGTCCACATCAGGCAATTCTTCTAATTCTGTATCTTCAAATTTTCTTGGTCTGCCTTCACGCTTCTTTGTCTCTTACGTCAAAATCACCAACTTTGAATCGTTGAAACCACTCTTTCAATGTTGTTTTAGCAAACGATTTGTTTCCGCTGCAACAAAATTAATGAAGTTTACTTCCCGCAAATGTTTTTTTTTTGCATAAAATTGTCATCTTCAATTACATGAAAATAATTGTTGTTTACGCTTTGAACAAATGTCACTAGTAATTATTCAAGCTTGACATCTAACCTCCAAAAAACATGTATTGCCCGATTGAATAATATGTAAGCAGTGATACTAACGACACCTATCTGAAAAGGTCGGAAATTTATTTGATCACCTAATATTAATTCGAAGCATCCATTCTTGCTAGGCCTGTCATTAACGTGTGAAAACTGCGGATTTCATTTTTAACATATATAACACTGTCAAATAAAAAAAAACATTTCTCATTTTACGTTAACATAGTGTAAAACGGCAATAATTAATATGTTGATTAACAACAGCAATCATCAGTTTTAATATATACTTTGAATACATTTATTTAGACTGACAGTATCGTTGTGCATGATTTTTGCAGATTTCATTAATTATATAAAATTTTATTTATTTATGGTAGTTTTAATCAGCCATTTATTACTCATATCAATATTGTGTACGAATACGAGGTTGATTAAGTTAATCAATACGAGTAAGTATTATAAATGTATTTAGAACAAAAATGTGCACGGATAAGCTTAATTGGATTCCACATTATAACAACGAACCAAAATTCGTGCCTCATCGCGCGTATTTTTTGTGTTTATATCTCAGCCGCGCGATATTGTTTACCCCCTAATCTTTCCTTACGTCACTCACTCGTACAAGTAAACTACTTATCGCGCGCAATTCCGCGCAATTAATGTAGAACACCGTTTTGATATTTACGTTTTGGGATTATTGCGATAGCACACGAGAGTGTATAGTATTAAGTGTAGAATCGAACAAACATTTCTACTAATGCGGCTTTTTAAATACAATTTGTGTTAAACACACATCGTGTGTTTCATTAAAAAACACTCGTAGTTTGTAAAAACCAAGTATCTCGCAATATATCAATCAATTTATTCAAATTAAGTTTAGATCTAATTCTGGAATATTAAAATTTTACAATCGGTACACTTTATGTTACACTTACAAACCATTTTTAAGATGTACAAGATACCTACTACTACTATCGCAATTCATATCATGTTCTTTTTGACAAGTTTACTGAACATTTGTAATATTATAGTAATTAATATATACTGTAGTAAGATTACAAGTACAACTGATTAGTGACTGTCACTTGAATTGAAATTTTGATTAATCAAATTTAAACAAAACTTGAAGGTATTATAGCACAGGGTGTTTTACATAAAAGTACTCTAAAACAGTTTTACCTATTTCCATTGGCATGAGTGACACTGTCGCACGTCTGTAATTTTTAGCTCAAACTTGTGTGATTCCCATTGTGTATAAGGTGTTGGTAGAACCGAACATTAAAATTTTATTAATCTTTTTCATTTTTGACTTACCATATTATTTAACCTTCTATTTTACTGGCATTCGTGATATTTTCTGGCAATAATGTTTTACGTTAATTAAGAAACATTTTACTATATCTTTTTTGACATTTTGCTAAAATTAGCCGAGTTTTCAGCGGATAAAAAGATAGTGTAGATAGTGTCTTTGCTATTCCAGTTGAAAAAATATTTTATAGCGAAAAGATTTATTTCTTGATATACCTAGTTGCAGTGCGACCTCCAAATAGTCTGACTACCCCAAAACCATGACAGGAGCTATATAATTTCACCAAAGCCTAATCCTTGGGAGTGTAATTTACTAGGAATTCCGAAATTTTCAAAACTAAATTAATAAAACGTTCTACCGGATTCGAATCCCGAGTACTCGCCCAAGTGGCCAATCTACACAGAATTGGTGGCCATTTAACCAATAGACGAAATCGTAACTTTAACCCACACCTAAATTTTTTCGTGCCGAACAGAATTCAAACTACCGCTTCTGCAGTTTAGACCGTACAATTAGACCATCCAATTCCTTATCACCATCCGACTTCGCACTTTCTCTCTATAGTCCATTCCATTCCAACTTCATTCTTAATGAGAATCTGCTCCGGCCCGTCACAGCCATAGGAACAACCTGCTCTTTACAAAACGCATGCCGCCCATATGCTTGCTGAACACTCTTCCTGTGAATTGGCAAACGCCAATCACCGCTTCCGATTACTCTTGCTGCCATATAGCACTCACAGGTGGTGAACCACCTGCAATATCAACTCTAACGGAACTCCATTCGATCCTTAAAGCCACTCCAATTTGATCTGGCCAGCATTCTTTCACGTTATGTTTCACTATCCCGTCCAAACTTCAGCTGCCACAACTGCAATGAGTTTGTCATTTTTCTTTATTTTAAACTTATCTGTGTTGCATTTTATCCGTCACCTCACATAAAGAAACCTTACACCAAAAACATTGGCAGCCTCATCCACTGGCTGTCGATTGTGTATAACTTTGAGCATCCAAAATCCCGAGTAATTCGTTCCGTTCTTCTTGAACTGTGGCAATATTGCGGTTGAATTGTTCATCATTTTCGAGGTCTCTTCGACGAATTCCAATGGTTCCTCTCGACCAATGGCATCCACTCCATGATCTTCGTTAGTCATTTCTAACAATTGCTACCCGCCTGTTCTGTGTCGCCTACATCATTTCGTTTACTAAATATTTTGTGTCTCGATTGATTCAATTTCTGTAGCTCTAATTTTTGATTTTGTTGATCAAACTCTAGATTCATTTGTTATTTTAAACGTCGGGTTAAATTAAAAATAGACCTTTTGTTGATGAAATTTTTGGTTTTTTTGATCAAACTGTTGAGTTATAACAGATAGTACCACCTGGCTGTTTTCACCACCACATGTTAATCAACTAGTTTTTCTTCTACTCCCTTGCTTCTCTATAGCCTCACGTCAGGGTCGATCTTAGGTCATGTTTTAATTGGTTTAAATGCCGCATAAAAAGTTAAAAAATTAAAAATTGATTCGTGGTAAATATTTTTTAATTTTTTAACTTTTTATCTGTTTCAATTGGGTAAAATTTTGACAATAAATGATTGCATATTTTATGTGTAATTGTGACCATATATAGGCAATTTAAATATGAAAACATGTAAAATAAATACTTTTTAAATGTATATTAGTCAATTATGGTCAGTTTACATATATATCATTGCAATTTTTCACAAAAATTTTACATGGAAAATTTTTATTTACAAACAAATATTTTTGCCAGCCAAATGTTTTCTACATAAAAATTTTATCAGCTCTTGAAGCAGATAAAAAGTTTGACATTTTTATTTACCACAATTTTTAACTTTTTAACTTTTTTTGCGGTATTTAAACCAATTGAAACACGCTCTTAGACCGAAAAATATTGTGTTTTAATATTTTTGGTGCCACCGAAATTAGTACGAAATTTAGTTTTTTATATCCTAAATAAATTTGAACATACTTCAGCTTCTTCTGTGAAAATGTTATTGTTAAGCTCAAGATATTCATTATCACCTTCTTCGCTCTTCATTCTCAAATGATGAGTTCCAACTCATCTTTCAAGCCCGAATATACCTTAACTATACTGCACCACCAAGTGTTATATCTGTGGAAGGTAAAAATCTTAACAATATCGTTGATCATCGAAGAAGCTTTGTCATTTCTTCATTTTTATCAAAAAATGATATCCATTGATTTATAATATCCCTTGGAAAGATTTGGAAAATTGTGTTCCTGATTCGAACAGAATTTTTCTAGCTTGTCTATATGAAACTGAAACACAGTTTCTGCAATTATAAAAAACTGTAGTATTCTAGTAATCCTTTGCAAATTGAAGGTCAGCAATTATATACCAGTTTCATGAACAAATTTTGTGATATTCGTGTTTATCCGTTATTCTGTTTAAGGCCTATGTGACAGTGGAGTCAACCATATTATCCAAATTCTGTAAATTAGTTTGTATATATGGCAATGCTCACCTTTGCGATACACTTACACGTTCGACATGTAGTTCTTAATGAGAAAATAATAATTTTCCAATCAGAAAGTTACCAAGTGTTTGAGTGTATGAGTATGAGTTTCATAATTTCCAATGAAGTTGGAGAATCGATCTGTTTAAGCATTTTTCCTCTTGTGCTATTACCGTGCTGAATTCCTCAATGATGAATGTACTTTCGTTGATGTGTTATTTAGGTGATGTTTCCCTGGTTTAACATCCACTTCCTATAATCTACCGAAGCATAGAGTGGTGGGCGGAATAAAATGCCACTTCGTTTAATTGTTGGGAATTGTTGGCTATTATTTTTCGTCAACCTATAAATCATGAGATTTCTATTAATTCTAGAATAAATTACGTGTTCCTAATCTATATTTAATTCAGCTCACGTCCGAGCGCTTATTCTTTGTGGGTTTTCTAGAAGTCCATAAAGTGTTCCATACATAACCAGCCGGTATGCGTCGTAGAGGAAGACCCTGACTGAACTGGCGTGACAACTTGGAACAAGATCTATAGTTAATAGGATGTCGAAACTGGAGAACGAGAACGATATATGGAGAAGGATGGAGGACCATAGTACAGGCGGCAAGAGAGAGATGGAACCGACGCGTGACAGATAATTTGAATTTGTAGAGATTTAACACGGATTTAAAAAATTTTACGACATATAGTGTGTTATAGTTTAAAATTCAGCTTTTCAAGCTAAACTGAAATTCGCCACACAATAAAAAACAAAACTTTACTCTTGAAATGGTATTTTGTTCCATAATCAGGTAATTTTTTGTAGACTTTTTCATGTTTTGACGAAATTTTTATCAATCGAAAAATGTGTGAAAACGAATTGAACTGATATACAAATCATCGAAATTATTCATAATCTCCGGCGAACTGCCGGAGAGGAATTAATGCTGGGTGTAATGACACAGCACAGCTTGTGGAATTAATATATACCCAGTCCGGTTATGATTCAAACTTATGGTATTAGGTGTTTATTTCATATTCGAATTTCCATGACGAATTTTATACATTGAAATCAGTATATCCGATATCATATACTACAGAAATAAGTACTGCGCCAAAAATAAGTTACAGAAATAAGTAATTCTTTTATTTAAAAATAATTTCATCTAAATCACCGCATTCGGATTTTTTTAGAAATTCGATTCTGGAACACCAATTTTTGCTCACTTTTCCACATAAATCTGTACTTATTTCGCCAATCACACGAATAATGTTGATTTTAAGGTCATTGGATGCTTGCAGTTTATTGGAGTAAACCAATGATTTAACTTTAAATAAAAAGAGTGAAAAGTTTAATGACCGTGTACATTAAACTTTTCACTCAATAAATTGCTTGTGTCATGAGATGTATGGTTGCACTTTGTGGTTTCATATCGTTCAAATTCATCATTGACGAAGGTGATTTAAGGTGATTTCGCGCGAATTTCTAAATGTTGTGCAACTGTGTATCTTTCCATGACGATTTGCCAACCAATACCGAACACAAATATCAATTTTAAACCAAAAATGATCCACATCGGTTAAGGAATATCTGAGTTTAAATTTTCATGAAAAACGACTACACACGACCAACAAATTCTACTCAGTGTAAATGAATTTGATCAATATTGTTAAAGTTATAGCCGAATTTCAGATACAATGGCCAATATTGGGCATATTCTAGAAGTTAAGAAAAAACTAAAATTTAAATCCAAAAACAAACATCGAAATCAGTTCTAGAAAGGCTGTTCTTCCTTAAGAAATGGTCGAGTTCCATTTAGAACATCATAACCGGAATTTATTAACGTCGGTTCAGATATCGCAGAATTCTATTTAGCATGTTTCATTGTAGGTATATGCCAAAACTTTACAAACAAATTTCGAAATGATATTCTATTATAATTCTAATTAGCATAGCGCACACCGGCCCCGAGGCACAACCTAATAGAGGAGCGCGCGATTTTTTTCAAAATACATTTTATGAAAAATAATTCTTAAAAAATATCAATTTTAGCACACGTAAACAACTAAACGTAATTGCAAACATCAACCCAAGCTATTTTTTTGCAATATCCAATTTATGTGTTTTCAATACCCTCGGTAAATTGAAAATTTACCTTTCATAAACATTTCATTATTCGTTTATCGTACGCACGATAAATACGTTTCTATTTATATGTGTCGTGTGTGCGACATCAACACAAAACTTGCTGGAATAAAGCTCGTAAGAAAAAATTCCATGATGTTGGAATTTCATATTTATGGGTGTGGAAACCTGGATATAATAAGTATATAACGCCAGGTAAATCACCCTCCTCACTATATAATCGGAATACGTTTATAGGGATGTATGTACGAAAGTCATGCTATTTTATATTTGACAGCTTCCATATTTTTGTTAATTTGTACAGTCTGATGGTTACATTCTTTGCGCAGAAAACAGTTGGTAACATAAAGCAAAAGCCCCATAAAATTGTTAGTAATTTTTAGTTTCAAATATTTAATAATATTCAATGAATGAAAACTGGGTCGGTTAAGGTGTATTTTTTTCCTACCGATAGAAAACATATTCTTACCTCGTTTTCCACCCGCACCCAAATAAACATGAAACGTTGTTTTTGTCTCTTCTACTTGAATAAACACAAAATTAAGCGAAATATGATTTTTGGAATATAAAAGTTGGGTAAATCGAACTAACTTTTCTATTCCGTTGAGCACACAGACTTTTCCAATACAAACTTATTTTCTTGTTGTACGTTACAGATGACGAATATTTTTATGTACCAACAAAAAAACTTTATTATTTTATTGAATTTTATCAATTAACTCCACTTCAAAATAAAATTGTAACAACACAAAAAAAGTTTATTATGTTCGGATATGTTAATTGGTTTTCGTGATAAAATTGTTAGCTTTTTCAAAAGAAAATTAGCTTTTAACGTAACAACTCGTCGAAAGATTTCATGGAAATGGGAAAATCATGTTAATTTTGGGTACATAGAAGTTCAGTGTTTTTCATTGTATTACATACATTGATAGTAAATACCTTTACGGTTATAAAAGAAAACTGTACCCAAATTTCCACAGTCGCATTGGTTTAATTAACTTAAATCAATGTGACTCTATATAGACCCTACTTAGAAGGATTTTAATAGGATAAGAAAAACCAGTAGTCGAGTGCGTGTTTTCTATTTCTGCTTCCAACAATTGCACTTTCAAATCAAAGAAAAAATATTTCATATTTCAATAACTGGGAAGAAACATTACCCGTGATTATTTTATTTGGTATTCACGTCGATTATAGAACCCGCGGGAGCGAATCGATTGCGGATTGAAAACTGCATATAAAAAAAATATAAAACAATATTTTAAATCATAGTATCATAGAAATTCCTATGGATTTTGATTTTGATACAATTAATAAAGTACAATTTGTTTTAGATCCGCAACTATTTTATTGCGTTTGTGCGGAGAATCATGATGAATCACAAATGATTTGTGTGGAAAATAATTCATATTTTCCAGGCTACTTTGATTTAGAGCAATTGTTTTTAATTTTTTTATATGCAGTTTTCAATCCGCATTCGATACGCTCCCGCGGATTCTATAATCGACTCGACGTGATTGTGTTATTGGAGGGGAGGGGTAATTTGACATTTTCAAAGAATCCGTGATGGATGTGACTAGCTGTATCCTGTCCGCTTTGCCGGTCGTGTGATTTTAAATGAAATATTATTTTTATTTTTTGTATTTTATTGAATTAAAATTAAAATGAAATTAAAAATATTTTAATTATATAAAAATTGATATTTTTGTGTTTTCCAATGCTCTTTTGTATACAACAGTTTTTGTCCGTCCTTCAGGTGCGAACACATATAATGTTGTTAGTTTTCATACTCGTGAGGATCAAACATATAATTGACCGTATGTGAGAAGCATTGATATTACAAATTTAAACCAAAAACTTGAAATGACTGACCTTGCGATTTGTTAATGGTCATAGCAAAAGCTAGAAGTATTGGCATATCTGACGGAATTATAAGGATGCGTGGGATTAAAACTTCTTTACCTTTGTATTTGCCAGAGAATATGGTTGCTCCATTTAAATTTGTCATTAATTTGTTAACGGCAAGTCGTGTACCATTACAATGTTTTGGTTGTAAAATTAATAAATTTTATTTATTTATCTATTTATTTATCTATTTCTAAAAAATCTATTTTGGGAGTACATGTATGATATCAAATTAAAACCGGGCATTCAGTTTAAAACAAACGTTAAATTAAAACAAAAACAAAAACAAAAATTTAAACAAAAATAAATTAAACAAAAAATATAAACAAATTTTAATTTAACATTTAAAAATTTTAAAAATAATTTTTCAGGATTTTTTGAAGTTATCCTTTGATAAACTAAAGTGAAATAAATCATCAATGATTGTTCTGTACCAATTCGGGTGCATCGAACAAACTAATTGGTACAGAGAAGGAGCAATATACAATTAACATGGATTCTCTAATGTACATGTTTATCAAGTGTACCTATACGACATTTATAAGGTTTACAAATAGTTCAACTGTCAATTTAAATACATAAACAAAACACAAAGGTAAGCGGTCGGCAATTGACAGTCGAAGGAGAAAGACGTGTTTTTGTCTTTCTCCTTGAAATGAGAAATTAAATTAAATTAAATTAATAAAGTTTTTAAATTCAATTGTGTAAATTTGCTTAGATTAGTAGTGATTTTTAGTGTAAAGTTGTTGGTTAATACAAATAAATAAATAAAACAAAAAGTGCTTAAGAATAAAAATAAAAATAAATTAAATTGTGAATTGTGCCGTTTGACGGGATAAATGTTCATAGTGTACTACTTAGCAGTTTTATTGAGCTCTCCACCTGTTTATGCTAATTTTCGTTTAAATTAAATTATTTCACATTGATGCTATTGTATGCAAGTTGTAATTGGTGTGTGAATTTGGAGATAAATGTGTTTAATATTTATTGCACGTTAGTTTTAAATGAATGCTTGATGTGAGTTGTGAATTTGTCATTTCATTTGTTTTTACAAAGATGAACAAAATGAGCCATTCCACACGGGTTGTCAAATGAAGTCTGCTTCACGCTTCATAATAATCGTAATAGACTTTTATTTCTAATTTAAAACTCTATTTTATATTTAACCACAGAAGTTTTTGTATTGTTCTATTCTTGAAAATGAGTCGCAATTAAAATCGGCATCATAGGTTAACGGGGACAAAAATAAAGATGAAGCTGCTCCTTTGACAACTGGGGTTGAAAGACTTAATGAATGAATGAATTTATTACGAAATAATGTTCATCTTTGTTTATTTCCGTGCCATCTACCTTTCAATAGAATATTCAAAAACTCAATATTTATAATAATGTAGGCTAAGTAGCCAGCTGTCAAATTAGAATCAGCTGTTAGTTATTTGAATTTAGAATATTATGTAACGTTTTTTATGTGTCTTCTCTAATCATGTTAATGTAGTTCTGTTGTATAATGTGGTTTTAATTAAATGTGTAACTTTAAGTTGTTTTGTTTTCTTACGTGTTTACGGTGGAGAGGCCAATAAATAAAATGAGTCAACGTGATAAATTTATGGAGCGATGGAGACTTGACCACGAATGAAGGAAATCAGGTTGTATATTTTCATTATATATACATTTATTATTATTATTTATTAAATGTTTATTGTTTTGATAAACTGTAATTTTTACAATATTTATTTATTTATTTATTTATGAATCTATCTATTTATGAACGATTAGTTATTTTATTTAAATCACTATATGATATTTTGTTATTCTGTTTAATCTCTTAAGATTTTGAATTTTGTACTAATACGTGCAAATAATAATTCACTTAAGCTTGGCTTGCTATTTTAAGCTTAATTAGGTTGAGTAATAAATTCAAAATATGAGTAATAAAATAGTTGGTGTTTCCAACGTTAAAGGATTATAACTTAAAAAGTGCCATTTATTGGTGGACATTTGTTATTTTTAGTTACATGGATTCCGGTAGATGGCAGTAAAGATGGCAATTGCATATGGACGTATATTTTCGGTTTTGGTACTGTTGTGTTGGTGACAGTTTAGTTATGAGTTTATAACTTGTGGATTGTATTTCGAATTATCCATTCAATTCATTTTGCGCGTGAAAATCATGTTTTAGTATCTTGTTTTTTTGTTTCTTAATAACTTGAACCGTGAAGTGTAAGTAATAAGGTTGAATATATTAAATAAATTAAGTAGTCAGTAATAAGCATACAGTTTGTTTTCAGGTTTAATAATTAATATATGTTTACTGAGTTATTTTATCGGCCAGTTTGCAGTGAATTTATTAAATGCTAATGGTTTTAGAGAAATTATTAATAATTTAATATTAATTGTTAATATAATTCAATTTATTATTAATATAATTCAAATAACTATGATTTCAGGAAATTTTATTGTAAGTTGTGGAGTTGTAGAGGATTAAATTAATAAATGTTTTTATATTATTTAGGAGGCCGGTAGGGTAGATTAATTGAGAATTAATTTCAGGAATCTTTAGATGTTATGAAGTAATATTTCTTTGAAATATTAATTGCTGGTTATGTAGATTGGAATTGTGCTTTCATTGTGTTATTAACTATTGGCTTTACCTAGGTATTTGGAACCGGACTGATCTAATTAATCAATTTTGTTAGATAGCTGAAAAGTATTATTGTAGAATTATACTACAGGAAATTTCCAGATGCACGTGAAATAATATTATTTTTTCTCAGGTTGCTGATTTAGTGAGGCAATTGTTGAAGATCAAAGCAATACCATCATTATCCATTAAACCTATTAAGCCTTTATCCTTCCTAGTAGATTAGAAGTACATTAGAATTGTGGTGTGCCGTACGATCGCTAGGTGTCTGCAACCGGATCGTTCCGTCCCAAAAAAAAAAAAACCTTTCCTATCCTTCCTATTGTTATATGTAAACAGGCTGTAGGAATAGGACCGGCGTTATCCGGGACTCTTGGCTAGCACTTGGTTCTACAGTCAAATCAATCAATCAATCAATAAACAAAACACAAAGGTAAGCAAAATATTCTTTGATTTACAAATATATAATTAAATTAAATACATATAGTATATATAATCATTTTCAGGGGTTGCTGGACCAAATCAATGATATACAAGGGGACATTTTAAACCTTAAGGGGACCTTAATTTAAGGTTTATAAATTGATATTCAAGGTAAGTTGGTGTTGGTATTTTTTTCTTCTCTTTTGCAGGCTTCTAAATTCATTGCTGTTTACGACAATGATGTTGAACGATTTAGACAACCTATTAATGGGGTTGTTTGCAAGTTTTGCCATTAAACACGCATATCTAAAATCACCTGATAATAATATTATTGTACCAGCGAATATCTGTTGATTATTGCGTAAATCTTGTAATGTTTTATCTAATGTTCTAATGATTTTTTACGCGTCATTGTGCATTCGTCCCAGATTAGTGTTTTAATTAATTGCATATTTAATGAGGTTTAGTGCTGAATCAGATGTTCTACCGCCATCTGATAATGTTGCTGCTATACCTGAAGAAGAAATTGCTAATATGTTATGTAATTTTGAGATCTTATATTGGCCAAAAGTAATGATATGCAAAATGTTATTCCAGTTCTCCCTAGAGCATCTAAAAACATAATCCAACTTTTTGATCATTAACAGGTGACAGAATTGCATTACAAACATGATTTTGTTGTTGATTCATTTTTTGTAAATGTTCTTGTAAAGATTCATTTAATACTTAATTTTCATAATATTTATGGGAGCCGCAAACACGTTGAAGTCTATCATTTCTGCGATGTAATTTAATGTCACGTTATTCAAATTGATCTAAGCACTACTTCATGTTTATCAGATGGCGTTTTTTCAATTGATGTTTCAAATAATCATTATTATGTTGATGAAATAAATTTTGTAATGATTCTATTATTTCTCTTCGTGTCCCTGAATTAATTTCACAACGTACATTTAATTCTACTTCAGCATTTTCAATAAAATAGATTTGTAGGAATCTATGTGTATCATCTGGAAGTGGTAATAAAAAACCTGCTGAGTGATAAATTTGGCCCTGAACTTTGAAAATTGGCCTAAAATTATCAGTTGCAATATTTTTCAATAATATCAAACCATCTTTTCTATTGTAAAGAAATTTTTTTTTTCATAACAGTTTGACTTTTCAATTTTTTTGGTTCTGTTTTTCAATTTTAAAAAAAAGATTTTTATATATATTTTTTATAAAAATAATTTGTTCTTTATGTAATTGTAAGTTCTTATTTTTTTAAATTTTAATTTTCTCATTTATTGTCAATTAATTAATTTTTATCGTTTTCATATTTGTTGTAAAAATATTTTAGTTTTTCGTCCTGATGATGCACAGAATATCTGTGTGAAACGTCGATGTTATAATTGTTATCAATTTTAAATAAATAGGCTCTATGCCAGTTAACATCCGCATTTTAATAACATAAAAAGCCTAATAACCTTTATAATTAACCAAAAAAAATAATTTGAAAAGAGTTATTACATTTTTGAATGTTTGATAAAAAATGCTTTGATTGTGGTATTGTTCCCAAGATTAATATTAGCAATGGCGCTCTTGCTTTTCTATATCCAAATCTATTTGATTCACTTCTTCATTTAAATTATGTGATACTTGACTGTGATACTTGTAATTTAACTCCGAAAATGACACCCATATCAGTTTTCTACCTATCACCATTGTATACCAAAAACGACACCGCCCCACGTCCCGATTTGCGAAAGATAAAATCCAATAAAGTAATCAGTACTCCGATTATAGGTAGATAGAAGTTAAGTAACAAAAACCACCATCTCGACTTGAGAAAAAGGAAAGTAAGGAACGTAATCATCATCACACACGACACACCACTTTGACGCCCATGTCAGCATTGTAGGCGTAGATAGTAGGTAGGTGCCGAAATTGATATCGTCTCCGTCCATCATACCTTGCGAAAAACAAAAGTGAGTAATGTAATCAGTACCTCCGAAATTAAAACCCACGTTGGTGTTGATAGTATAAGAGCACCAAAAAGGGCGCCATCTCGAATTCAAAAAAACAAAAGTGGGGAACGTAATCATTACCGCGAAAATCCCGAAAATGACTCTCATATCGACATTATCGGCGTAGATAGTAGTTCGGTACCCACATAACATGGCCACGGAAATGCGGTAATGTTGCAAAATTAATTTAGAATCTTTTGATTCTTAGTAGTTTCCCTTATAAATGATATCTTTTCAATATAATTCCAAAAATCGAAAAATCCTCCCTTGGAAGCTACTACTCCCGATGGACTTTTTTCAGCCAAAAATTACAGAATCGCTCCCGACCATAATACATTTTTATTGAAATTAGTGCAGTAGTTTTTGAGTTTATCGATCGAAAATGCTCCTATGGAAGCTGCAACTTTCGGTGGACATTTTCAGCTAAGAACCATTCTCATAACCCATAGAACATATATACCTTAATTTTTATCAAAATTGGTACAGCGGTTCGTGATCTTCAATGTTACAAACAAACACGTCATTTTTATTTATACGGAGATTGTGCATATAATGTCGGAGTTATCGATCGATGAAATTTTCATATGCTAACATGATATTATAATAAATTGCGCAACAAACAAATTGCAAGAATGGACATTTTTAAAAAGTTGTTGACCGAAGTTGCAATTTAAGCAATTTAATTTACAAAATTAAAAATAAACAAAAAAGTAATAATTCGATTGTGAAAGAAGAACAGTCAAAGTGAGAGGACGAAATAAAAATTAAAAAAAGTAACTGTAATTAAACTTTTGCAGTTGAAAATAAAAATTGATAAGTAATCTTAATTTAACTTTATTTTGATTTAAAATGTTAACCAATCCCTATACATTTGTTGTATTTTTTTTTCAAAACCACGTTTCACGAAATCGAGTTAGGATTTTAAAATTACCGCCTGAAATTTACGCATTGATTGTGTAAAATGAAAATAATAAAATGCTTGAACCAATTCAAGACAACTGTAGCTGTCTTCAATGAACTGAAGTGTATCAACACCACAAATATTTGAAGAACCTACCGTTCGGTGATATCACTCATAACTCAATAACGGTTGTGAGTTAATTAAACTAATTTAGTAAATTATATGTTAAAATTGTAAATACATATTTTCGAACTATATTTTTGTTTGTTGCAAGACAAATAAAACAAACGTCAAAATATCGGTAATTTAGTGGAGACTTGTCGAGACCGCCTAAAAATTTATCTTAGCGCGAGCTGAATACTTAACTTATCATTTGAAGATTGGTAGGATTTAAAAATCATATCGGTTTAATAAATTTGTGACACCATCTATGTGTCTTAACCGAGAACTTTTCAGGCGATGTAATACATATTTTACTTTTAAGGCTATAGTATGCAGCTGACATGAAATAAAAATTCCGCTACTCTCCAAAATTAAAAAATTAATTTCGTAAAAATTTAACGCAGATAGCTTCATGTTAAATTATTATTTTGTTATAACAAAGTCAAAATACTTTTTATGTGAGTTCGTTAACAATAAATATCTTTATTTGATGAACTGTCTAATTAATTAAATCGTATCTACAGATAAAAACGCAACGAAAAATGTGTAGAGTCAAACAGAGACATCTACATTTTAATATGAAACATAAATTGCGAAATTTTCATTTTCGTTTTCGCGTGTGTCATGTTTGTATGAAAAATGTCTAGCCTTTAAGGTAGAAATGTGTCCTGAAACATTTGCGGTGCACTGGTTGAAGTGATATTCTTGACTTTCGCAAGAAGAAATTATAAAGAGTATATAACTATTCAAACGAAATACCCTCCTAATCTTCATGGAGATTTGAAGGAAGATACTCAATGAAAGCATTCCAACTAACCTTCTAACTATTCATAAAATATAATAATTATTTACTAACACGGGGAATTTTGAAATGGTGGTGATGGTATACTTGCGAGAAGAAATACCGATCTATATTGTGGATAAACGACCGTTTGCTCTAGTAGATTTAGAGTAGTATTAGAGACCTGCGCAGGTTTAGAATTCCTAGTCAGTTCAGACACCTAATCGTTTATTATGTAGCAGATTTTTTCGAATAATTAGGTGACAATCGAATGCAGTAGCGGTAGAATGTATGTTCTCAAGAAATTCAGTTGCTGCGATGTTCGGAAAAATCTGTGAACATCCAGACATGGGCATACTTAGCAGTTGCCCTTAGTTGTTGTTAAACATCTTATCTTATCTTATCTTTATGTGATTTTTAGTGTTTATGTCAATAATCAACAATTTTCAAGGAAAATAAATTTTCAAGGTAAGTTCAATGTTTTCTAATTTTATATTTAATTCTAATCGTTGTTGTGCTTTAGATTTTAGCTGATATCGTTTTCAACAAATTTGAAGTTCAACAACAGAACATTATCATTGTGAAATATCTGTGCTCTTCGGCACTCGATTCACAATATTTTTCTCTATAGGAATTGTGTATTGAGTCACACAATTAGTGTTAAAATATTCAAATATTTTCCTTCTGATTTGTATGTTCGGTTGAGTTTTGTATAACATGCAATTGCCGTGGTTATTTTAACAATAATATTTTGTTGGGTTATTAAATTAGTTGTTTGCAATAAAAATTATATCGGTCAAACTTCAATTACCGTATTAACGTTGCCAGCCAAAAAATGCCGATAATGCAGATTGTGTCTTTGCTAAAAATCCCAAAATAAAGAAACCGGGATTACGTTGATTAATGTAATTCGACCTACATTTTACCCACCTGAATCATTCAGTGAATATTTTTTTTTTTCAACGGCAAAGTATTTATGAATTTGAGATGATTTTGGAATTCAAAATTCAGCTTATGTTACGTTATATTCATAAGATAAGAGACGAAGTTTTAGAAAACGAAAACATGTTTCAATATTATAATCAGAGTATTTAGAAAACCTGGGATCAAATCAAGGTGTTCTGGGTTAACCTAGCGTCATTTTCATTTGATAGGTTATAATGCTTGTTAACTTTAGCACAACTGTGAAGATATTCATTCTCTAGTTTAATATCTTTGAATGATCAAAAAGACAAATGCATTGTCAGGCACTCTATCTCATTCCGCTTTGATGCCACTTTGACAATTTGGGAGACGTTAATGGTTGTTAGTTCTAGTCCAATTGTGAAGAAATTCTGATTAGGTTTTGCGGGTGTCGTTTGGCAAAATTCATCGATTTCTCACAAATACATTAAATGGTTCGGCACTCTAGGTTAACCTAAATCCGCATTGATGCCACTATGATGCCACTTGTTAGGCCTTAGTATATGTTAACTTGTATGTGGACTTTCTGATGGGGCTACGGAGTTGTAATTTGAACAGATTTCCATAGTTCAATTTCTCGCCAAATTCATTGAATGATCCGGCGCTCTATGTTAACCTTAACCCAGGAATTAAAGCTGAATGTAATATATTCTTCATTCTGTTTACTGTTATACAGGTGGCGCAAAAAGACTTGGGAAATTTACAATATAATGGAACAATACAATACACAATAAAATAACAAAATAAAACAATAGAATTTTATTTTGAAAGGAACCTTCCACATTCCAGAAGATGATTTACAGTACGTATGCGGTTGATAACATTCAACGTGTATTGGAGAGTGTGCGGAGTAGTCCGGAAACGTCAACCAAGAGACGTTCAACGGAAATACGCAACTGGGACTATCGCGAAGATCTATGTACAGAGAATTTTTAACACATTAAGAATCTTCCAATTAAAAATTCAGTTTCTGCAAGAATTAAGAATAATTGATTTTGTCATTTCGCTACCAAGAAAAGTTGAAAAAATTCCCGATTAGATTCAAAATTTAGTAATTAGCGATGAAGCCTATTTTCTAATCAATGGCTTCGTAAACAAGCAAAACTGTATGTTTTTCAGTAACAGAAAATCCAAGATCAATTCATCAGCGACCATTATATCCACTTATGTGCACAATAATTACCGTCTGGTCTCAATATCGGACGATGCTACAAAATTGTTTAAGGCCAGCAGTTAAGGCCCCCCGCCCCGGGAATAGGCAACTAAGGAAAAAATGTATGTGTAATTTCTGTTCAAATATATTTTTTCCGGCCTACTGAAAAGTTTGTAAATATTTATAAATTGGGAATAATTTTTCCATATCTAAATTGGCAGGGAAAAATATTCTTAATTTAACCCTAGCCTTTTAGCTCAGTATGCCGGAAAAAAAATATTTGAACAGAAATTACATATAAATTCATTCCCCAGTTCCCTTTTCCCGGGGAATTACCAGAATAGTGCACCAGTGGCACTATTCTGGTAATTCCCTGGGAATAGGGAATTGGGGAAAGATTTTATATGTAATTTCTATTTAAAATGTTTTTTTCCGGCCTACTGAGGAAAAAAGTTTGATGTAAATATTTATAAATTGGGAATAATTTTTCCATATCTAAATTAGTAGGGAAAATTATTCCCAATTTAACTTTGTTTTCAAAAAAATTACCACTAGCTTTTTACCTCAGTATGCCAGAAAAAAACATTTTAAATACAAAATACATATAAAATCTTTCCCCAATTCCCTATTCCCAGGGAATTACCAGAATAGTGCCACAGTGGCCCTATTCTGGCTTTCCCTGGGAATAGGGAATTGGGAAACATATTTTCATAGCATTTTTGTCTAAATTGTATTTTTCTGGCCTACTGAAGGAACATGTTTGGTGTTAATATTTTCGAAACAAAGTTAAATGGGAAAATATTTTTCCCTATAAAATTTATGTGGAACAAAAGTTTCCCAAATCACTTTGTTTTGAAAATTTTTGCACTAAACTTATTCTTTCAGTAGGCCGGAAAAGTATAATTTTGACAAAAATGCTATGAAAATATTTTTCCCAATTCCCTATTCCCAGGGAAAGCCAGAATAGGGCCACAGGGCGCGTATTCTTGAAATCGTGGGTAATTTTTGCATGCGCAATATAATTTGCTTTAAAATTCTTTATATTATTCGAATTTGTCGCCGGCTACTTTGATCGTTTTTTTAAATTTGTTTGCAAGTTTTCTATTATTTATTTCCCTACTAAGGGAAAAATTCAGACTGGGTAAATCGATGTAAATTTATTCCCTTAGTACGGAAATAAATAATAGAAAACTTGCAAACAAATTTAAAAAAACAATTAACGTAGCCGGCAAAAAATTCGAATTCGAAAGCAAAGCTGTGCAAAATCATCCAGAGCTGTGGTTTCAATAAGATGGGACTACGTCTACACCCCGTACCGTTTAAGGGTATGGCAAATTATAGTTCGTTTTATCATCTCGTGCAGAAACATTCTGAGATAATGCTTGTTATACCCAAATATTCGCAACTATCTATTGTATTTTATCAGGACTAGCTCCTTGAAGTTTACATAAAATTCATTGCTACTCTTTTCGTTATCCAGTTAATAATTTCAAGAATGGTTCAAAAAGTGCTATATATTTTATCCTACATTCTTGACATATCTAAAGAATTTTTATACCAAAATACGCCAACAAATTATTCATTTATGTATATCAGAATAGAATTTATATTTATTAAGATGTTTTTGGTTAAATAATTTTAGTCTAGACAAAAATATTTCATTCACGCATATTTTGTAAAATACGTATGGAAAGTTGAAAGAAGCAGCCGAACCCATACACTTTAAAGCACGGCATAATTACACAAAATATTATTTATTTTGCTTTTGATAAGATTTCAAAAGTATAAGATTGATAAAATAAATATTATCTCTCTTTTAATGCCTTCGCAAAAGAACAGAACTCGAAAGCCTGATATACATACAAAGGAAATTCAAATAAATTTCACCACCAGTGGGCCAGAAAAACCGGAGACCAAACATAAAAATTATAACAAAACGTAACAACAGAAGAGGAAAAATATAAACTTTGAAATGACAATATATAAGACGAAAAGTTTACTTTCCCAAATCGAACTAAATTCGAGATGAAACTCAGAGACCGATAAAAAAGTTTTCCTTTTTATTTTAGGGGTATTGAGTTTCCTCACTGGTTTGGTTGGTATAATACGTAGAAGTAAATTGTGAAAATTAAATTAACTTATTGTTGTATTTCACTTTGTGTGTTTGTGGAAATTTGGGTGGGGTGTGGGTAAAAACCAATTTTTTTTTTGTATGTGTTCGTGCTCTACTAAATCCAACTTAAATCTTAAAAACACCTTAAGGTAAAATTTATTCATTTCCAAATGTGTACCCGCATACGAATTTATAGTGGGAATTTATGCGGGGTGGTGTACATTACAGGTTACACACTGTCTAAACCATACGTGTAATAATTTATTATTTTCCCGCACCACAAATATATCATCTAGTTTAAAAAGTACAACAACAACACTGTCGAAAAAATTGTTTGATTATACGTTCGCTGTATCGTATATGCGGCGGTGCTGGCGCGTATACAAGCGATGAGGGATAATTTGAAGTTACGGTTCAGAACGACGTAAATTTTTCATTTTGGTTTTTCATTTCGAAATAAATTTGTTTCGGTTTTTGTATTTTTTTATCCTTTATTCCGCTGTGTGTGTGTGTGTGTGGAATAAAAATTGTGGAAACAGGTGAGGAAATTTTTATTTTTTTGTTCAATCAAAACCCGAGAGCTCAATTTTTTATTAATAATATTTCTCTATGTACCTAGTTAATAAGATTAAATAAAAAAAAGGTTCTGTGTTCGGTCGCTAATTTATGATTCGAAAATACAGATTTTATACGTTAAATAATCGCCGCACATGTTTTAATAAAATTGTCTTTTAAAAATGTAAAGCGTGTGCTGATTCAAGTGCCGCAGAAAATATTTAAAGGGAACATAAATTTAAATAATACAAAAATGTTCGTCAGAATAAATTTCATAGTAAGGAATCGAGTCAGCGCAAACCTGTTATTTATTAGAGTAGTGGCGGCTTCTAAACTTGATGTCCAGACACATAGGTACAATCACATTCATTAATGAAAGAGAACTGAAAGCATAAAATACCTTCATAAAATCATTGGCCGTCATTAAAGAGCATATGACCCTTTTTACGCCGATTCACCGGCCGCTTATTTGTCAGCATAATTTGCCGGAAGGGAAACGAATTAGTAATTTCTTTTTCATATTATTGAATGAGTTCAAAAATAGAACTTAATTTATGATTTTTTAAATTTCGATTCAATCATTTCGGTTTTTAATTTACTTATGTTTTTAAATTCCATTTCGAACCCCGGAATTGTGATTGCTACCTCGTATTTCCAAATTGCCATTTCCATTGTTCTTGTTTCGTTTTGGTAAAATGTATCATGAAAAGGTTAATACCGTTTCCCCGGTGAAAGAGGACGCATTTGCATTTGCACTGGTTTAAATAATGTATTATATGAATCCGGTAACAATTTTATGAAAAGATACTTCGTTGATTGCGGATTAGTAGCCGAATCAAATTGTGGTAATTTTGCCTACTTTGAAAATAGTGTGGTTTTAAGTGTTTAGCAGATAGAGCGGATAAATGACAGTTCTCTCATCTGCAGTCACATCATCTCGAAATTCACCGCTGGAAAAATCATGTGAAGTTTCGGATCAAAGTTCAAAATTTGAAAAATTTTGAAATCCAAATTTTACTTAACAATAGTCTCATTTAGTCTCGTTCTGCAAATTTTTCGTAATGATTAAAAAAGAAAGCAAAATTTTTAAAGTCGCTTAAAAATTTTGGAAACCATGTTAATTTTAGATCTAATTTTAAATGCAAATACTGCAGTTTTTTGTTCCATTTAAGTTGTACGAAATTGCACGGGCTAGGTATATCAAAATCAGTTGCGTCACTGATTCAGGTATAAATCAGAGAAGCAATTCTGAATGTGGATTTTGCACCTCGCTTAAAGTTTTGATTGGGAATTCTGGTAGTTCTTTCCACCGTTTATCAGAAGCTTGATAATGCTGCTCTAAATATTTGATTTCATTAGGCACACATACCCATTAGAAACACTAACACTAACACTGTCACTTTTAGAAACACAAAAAACAACAACTCAGTTTTATGACCTTCGATCTCTTGGTCACTATTCATAACCCACGCCTCCATATAATGTTTGATTTAAACAAAATGGAAACCCTTAAGACGCTGTTGAAACTTATCCGATCACAGTAATTGTTTTTATAGTTACACATTCTTAACTTCACTAATAACGAATTAAAATGAAAACCACACACATCTGTAGAAAATGAGCAACGCATAGAGACACCGTACTGGCACATGTTCTTTAAGTAAACCCAAAAGGCAAAAAAAACGTAAATTACAAGAACAAAAGTTTACCAATAAATACGGTAAAAATCTACAGTAAAAAAGATAAAACTACGGTAATAAACGGTTAACGATAACTTTGCCATAGAGTTTTTGAAAAATAATTGAATTTACCGAAAAATTTACTTAAAATTGACTTTTACCTTAAGTTTGGCATACAGCCTAAATAGCTGTATGTAAAATATATAAATATGTAAAGTACAATGGTGCAAGGTTGGAGTTTGTATGTGTCATTCATAATAATTCGTAAGAGCCATAAAATCAATATAACACCTGACTGTTACAAACATGGGGACGACTCACACGCAGGAAATAGTCTCAAATGCCGGGCCTTATGCAACATTATCGGTAAGTTTTGCGTCGCTTCAACATCTGCTCCGTGATATCATACTGATACTAGGCATTAATTAAATTACAAACTTGGATCATACTCTTGCCTAAAGTCACTCATGCCTCTTTGTCAGAAACTCCATAAGATACGTTCCCGACTTTCCTTACGATTATTGCAGGTATAAATTTAAAAGCAAGTTTGCCACCAAAATGTTGTGCAGCATTACTCTGTACAAAATTTCGAATAAACACCTCTTGCCCAGGACTAAAATCTCGATGTCTAGCCCGTAAATTTTAAACGCACTCGTTTTGTTTGTATGCTTTCTCCAAATGATTTAATACAATCTTTCGGGCAGCTGAAAGTCAATCTACATTTTTCTCAAAGCACAGCTGGTTGCCACTAAAAATATATAATTTCCTCAAAAACTCGTATATTGAACCATGTTGTAACTTATGCTGCCCGAAAACTAGAAAATGTGGTGAAAATGTTGTGCTAGTTTGAATCACATCCCGAAGCGCTCCAACTATTTCATCGAGGTGCTCATCTCACCTTCGATGATCGTCATTGAGTAAGCTCTGACAGCGGATAGTGCAGAACGATTTACAGTCTCTGACGCATTTGCCTGTGGTGAATACTTTTCTGCATTTCCTTTATGTTGGGGTTGGGGTCAAAACTAGTATGTGCCTTCTGCATCTACAGATTAAATTCCTTCAACATTTTCAATTTCTTTGCCGAATTCAATATGTTTTTTGCGGATTTAACCTTTATTCTATTTTCTATTTACTAGATGTGCTATCAGTTAATGGCCTTGATATTCTTGTGTCTGAACCTACCAGAATTTGACCATTTCAGCAACCTGTATCGATAACGTACACTGTAGGTTTGATCAGGGATACTTCCGAGGTCCCTCATGCAATGTTTAGACTTGGGCATATCAGATCATTGTTTAATAGAAACTATAGTTTCTTTGGTGCTCCCATTTCTAGACCAGTCATAAGAAACTCGGTTGAGATTGTCCGCATTGGCTAAATTGCCAACTGCGAAGAACTGCTTCGATAGTAGAATTAGCGCGAGTTTATAGCCAATCCAGTGGGCCATTTGCTTTTGATTATTTTCGAAATTATCTAAATGGGCATCTTAGAAACTGAACAAAAACTATCTCTAACGCTGGAATAGCTGTTAAGCTTAGGCATTCGATGTCTGATCACATATTAAATAATATACGCAAGAGAAATAAAATATGCCAGCTTGCAAGGGAAAATCCAACTGACAATTGACTTGCTAACTATAGTCGCAAACTATGTGACAACGTAACCGCCAAAATAAGTCAGAGTAAAAAGCAGTACTACGTTGAACAGTTTAACTATAATGGCACTAATGCCCGAAAAAACTGGAAGTCAGTAAATGAATTGATGCATGGGCACCCCGAGTCTGCTGAAATTAAAGAATTAAATTGTAAGTCGGATGATGTTATCTCTGATTCAGGCGCCATTGCATTTGCAATTGGCATCATCACAACTACGATACGACGAGAAGCTTTTATTTTTCCCCGATCTTCCCAGGTGAATTATTTATAGGCAATTATCAATTCGCTTAAAAATAATTCATCGCCCGGATTAGATGGTGTTTCGAATGTGTTAGCTAAGAAGTGGGCTTGTTACTTTGTGGATGGCCTAAGTTTCTTCATGAATCTCAGTGTCAATATAGCTGTATCTCAATTTTTAAAAAAAATGATAAATCGAGTTTAGACAACTACCGACCAATAACGCTTCCTTTCATTTTTTCCAGAATCTTTGAAAAGGCCATGAAAAGTAGGATGGTACATTTTCTGAATAAAAATAATTTTCTGTCTCCGCTGCAATTCCGGCTTAGGAAAAATAAGAACACGGAACAAGCTATTTTAACAGTTCTGGAACAAGTAAGTGGGAGCATTGATTTAGGGTGAAGTCGTCTGGTCTGTTTGTTGATATGACTTTGATAGAGTAAACCATGCGATTCTCTTAAGGAAACTTTATTGTTGTGGCTTCCGTGGAATGATATATAGCTGGCTTTGTAGTTACTTATATCTGATCGATCACAAGTAGTGCGAGTTTCTCAGGGATCGGTGTTGGGACCCCTGTTATTCCTTGTTTACGTGAATTTAATTTTCCGACGCCTTTTTGCAGGCACTATCACCGCTTTCGCGGACTTTTCGTTTGTGTACTCTGGTTCAAGCAAACAGGTTAACATAGCAGGGATCGAACACGATTTAGATGTACTGGCGGAATGGCTTAAAGCTCACAACTTACTTTTGAGTGAGAAAATTTAAATAATACAGGGATAGCCGGGAACTACCTGATGCTCTTTCTTTTTGTTTTTATGGTTTTGGCTGTAACAAAGCTCAGACTAGTCGACTGGCTGATTTAAGATTAGTGTGGTTCATGAAATTAGATATTTAGGTATTTTGATTGATTCAAATCTAAACTGGAAGGCCCACATTGAATTCTTGAAACATAAAATAATACTAGTATCCAAGAAGATATATGTTTTACGCCTCTTTTGTCTGTTATACATACGGAGGTTAGTTTATTATGTCCTAGTTGATTTTATTCTTCTCTACGGGCTGGTGTGTTGGAGGAGTGCCTGTAAAATATTAATAAATTAGCTTTTGGTTTGACAGAAACATATTATCCGGCTAATGGCATTCATGATGTGCTATCTCCTTCTCGGCTCATCTTTTGGGCTCTAGACATCCTGCCACTACATTATGAGTGGAAATAACTTTGTCACTTTTTCTGACTACGGTCTACGATTGAACTCGCAATACAGAAAACATATCCCTAACGGGAGGTTAGATTTACGTAGACATTTCTTCAATGTGGTTTCACTTCTTCAATGAGCTTCTCTGCCTTCTCTAAAGCCCTCAAACAGTATTTAACTGCAACGCAAGACGTAGAAAAACTAGTCTCAATCCAACTATAAATTTTTTTTTATTTACTTTTTGCTTTGTTCTTTTAATCTAATTTTATTGTTATGATTGTATTTTTCGTTAATAAGGAATCATTATGCAAAATAAAGTTGGTAATGAATGTTAAAAAAAAATTAAAAATGCTCCAATCGTTATGAAAATTCAGATGGATGTTCTCGCTCTTGCTAAACAATTAGGTACAACATCATTTCTAGACGCAAACAACCCCCTTTACGGAAAACAACCCATATTCTTTGAATACTTGATTTTTCAATGAATTTGACAGCGTAGAATTGTGTACAAACATAAAGTTCTTCTTAGTTCTTTACTGTGTAGATTTTATTCTTAAATTTTATTCAAAAATCACAATTACATTCACTCCTAGGCGTAATGGTGAAGGATCTGATTGAGAAGTAAGAGCTTTTAACCCCACTCCCACCATTCTACATTTACTTTCATGTGTAAGTTGAAAGTTCACCGATACCATTTTGAAAACGATTGCTTGGAAAGTTAGTTTACATGGTAAAACTTATAACAATTTTCTTAATGGGAAATTAAGACTTCATGGAGCGTTTAATTCAATCGTATAACGATAATAAACTTTCTAGTTTTAAACAACATCTTCTGAACGACGGCCCACGCTGTAAATGTTGATGATAATCTGGCGTAATTAAAACCCCTTTATGTGTTTATTCCCGTACATACATTGTAGACATACTCACATGACCAACCAACCAAATTTTAATTGTTTTATATAAAGCAATAAAAAATTGCGAGTATTCTACTTGTTTGATGCGAGTACGGTACGAGAGAGCTTTTATTATTATCTAACCTAATAAAAATTATTAAGCTTTTATAAAACAATAAAAAATGGTGGATTAACAGCAACCGTACCTTTACAATGTATATTCCACAAAAAAAAAATATTTTTTTATTATCATAACAAATCGATTTTACCATTTTCCATTAAACAAAAAAAAACAAATACATTTTACGTTACGGCTTGTAATTTTGGTTGTTGTTGTAAAAAGAAAAAATTATTTTTTTATGTAAATTTAAATCAAAATCCACCCCTTCCCGCACCCCCCAATCGAATTTTAATATAAATTTCGTATTTGTTGTTGTGTAATTCTCGTTTTGAAAAATTTTCAGAACATTTTCGAAAATGATTGGTAACAAAAAAAAATTATGTTTATTATTAGTTTTTTGAAAAATAAATAAATAAGAACCCCCCCCCCCCCCCCCCAAAAATAATAAAATAAAAGTGAATTTTAGGGTTTTGGAGTTTGCCTCGTTCCTATCCAATGAAAACCGCACACCGATCCGGAACGGTTAGATATGGGCATGTGTTTTACTATACACATGTGTTGAATATTGATTTTACCAATTGAAAGGGAAATCGGTTGAGAGCTAAATAAATTTCTCATATGTACCTGTTGCACTGTGAATTTGGTTTCCTTCTTCTGTCGAGTGATGCAAAAGCGATATAACGATTTACATTCTGAAAGCAGGGTGGCAAAATTAAAGGTGATAGGTAAATTTGAGTATAATTAGTTTGGTATTATATTGACATTATATTGTATACATATTTTATGTAGTAAAAGGTCAAACTTGAGCCGCCCCGGTGGCAAAGTGGTTAGCATGCTTGCTCTAGCGACCGGAGGTCCCGGGTTCGATTCCCGGTGGTGACAGGGAAAAATTTCACGGCTGGTTCAGGATCAATGAATTAATCACTCATTATCCGAAATGAAAATATGATTATGAAACCTCATTTGAGGCGGCCAAATCCCTTGATGGGATGTATAGTGCCAGAGAGAGAGAGAGAGGTCAAACTTGATACAGCGACGGTTACTGAAAACGAAAATATTTTTGATGGTATAATTGGAAAAAAATTTTTATTCTGAATGTGAATATTAGAGATCGATATCGTTGTATAAAACTAACGCTAAGACAACCACATAGCAGGGTGATTCGCAAAGTTTTTGGAGAACTACAGATGGATACTAAGATCATATTATAGCACTTTTAAATATAGAAATGCACCACCTACTAACGAGAGAACGGTATTTCACCAATCCGAGGAAAGATCCCAGAAGCATGGCACGCAGTTCTATTTTGTCCACTACATGAGAAAGGAAATCGATTAACATGACTATCGTAGAATAACCTAGCTGAATACTAGCTACAACGTTCTAGCGAGCGCAGCTTCAGCAAAATTGTCGAATCTATAAAGAACGATAGATCCATAATGGATGAAATCTTTGATCTGAGAATGCTGTTAGAGAGATGTTATAAAACGCACTGCTAGATACGCTCGCTTTGGGTCGATTTGGCTTATTCGATATCCCAATAAAATTGATTCTATGTACAACGTTTTAATGAATGTATCAAAAGAAGTGCGATCGACAAAGGAAAAGTTTCGCAGAACTTCGAAATAATATCGAAATAATAAACTCACTTTGGAGTATATTATCCGTCAACTAAGCATAGCCCAATACAGTTGTTAATATTATAAATCGAAGCGTTCCTGTCATTGGAATTATTAGATCTACATATTCATTTGCTTTGGGATATGTCATACAATATGAGAAAATTAAAGAATTTAAATTTGTGGGGTCGGTGGTAACTCGAATAACGTCAATATCAGTATCTTCAAATTTTGTCAAATATCGTGCAAAATTAAACTGGAAATTTACAAGTTACTAATACGACACAGGCCTTGAAATATCACAACTTGCTGTCACTGAACGGAAATTAATTCGTATGATGGTCGATCTAATAAAATAAAGAGATATGAGCAGATTGCGAAGGGGGTTATTCGGAGAAATATAAAAAAAATTGATAAGTCATGGAGTAATTATTAAGATTTCTATACATTATTTATGATAAGTTCACACACTCTTAAGCCCAAATCGCAAAGGATTAGAAAACCATGAAAATGTCGTCTACATAAACTAATTATTTGCCTCAATCGGCTATTTTTATTAAAGTTGTTAGGACCCAAAACAGGTTCCGCTAATACCTCACTGGGCCCATGGTGCAAACTGCATAAGCTTGGATCAGGGCAAGGAAGACAACAAAATTACCTTGAATACTGCTGCCCAGGCAACGCCATCCTTCAACTCAATCATCTTACAAGAAATAGAAATGAAGTTTAAAACGGCCGTGAGCGGTCAGTATTGCGATCAAAACTCTTAGTGGGTCTTCCATCAAAGATAAAGCGTACTTTTTTAACCTCAGGTTAGGTTTGCAAAAGTAGTACTTTGCCTTTATTCAGGTAGAAGAAGTAAGCCAATTACGCTTAACTTGTCAATGCATGTAGTTCTTAATAGGTTTCTTATCATTATGAAAGGTTGAGGGTGCAACCGGTGCAGGCCCAATGAATTTTAGAATTAAATCCGCTTTAGCTAAAGCACATAGCATACACAGATTAATATCTTCGTCTGAAATAGCGGTATTAAGCATCAATTATTGTCATTAGGCACTAGACTTAGACCCCCGAATAATCGCAGATCATGTGAAGAATAATATGTTCCAAAACCCGCACCAAATTCAGGGTAAGAGCGTCCGGCGAAAAATACTAGCGACCATCACCGAGTTATTGAACGCTTGAGACATGAGCCTATCGACTCAATGGTATTTTATGCGGCCCTCCATAAACTACTAATTCAAACGTAACCCCGTTACATAAAATGCGTATAGTAACAATTCCAAAAAATTAAAAAAAGAACTAAGGTACAATCCACAACAACATTACTTCAATTTGCATTGCAAATTCATTCAATTCTAATTGCATTGCATTTACTGAAACCTGGTATAATGGTACCTTCCACAATCAAAATATTGTGTCGGAGGGCTTTGAACTCTAGTAGGAGCAGTTGGGGAACCGTGAGTTTTTAATTAACAATGCCGAAGCACTTGAGATTATCTGTATAAAGGTGACAATAAAGGCACTAGGAATGTACATATCCTGAATTTTTATGTCTCATCTAGTGTTCCACTGCTGAATAAAAGATTAATCAGGTGTTGAACAATACTTGTAGGCAATTACATCTGATTTTTACATTGGACGCGAGTAATTTGCTGGTTGAACAAACAGGTCTGCGTTTATGTGACGTCACTGTGGAAGACTGTATGAGGTTTAACTTTAGAAGAGCTAATTTTGATCTTCTTAATCAGCTATTGGCGGAAATAGACTTCTCATTTATTTTAAAAATAAAGGAGAAAGCCCCCCTCGATGTCCCATCACCGTCCTTTATTAATTTATCTTTCCAATGTGGAATTTTTCCACATCTCTGGAACAAAGGAATTACGAAGTTCTATTCATAAATATGATGCACGTTCTGACATTTCAAACTACAGACATATCGTGAAAATATCTTGTCTGCCTAGTGTTTCAACTTGGAAGATCAACCATTACAAACTTAATACCTTTCATGTGTCGAATCATAAATGCTATGGAAAAAAACCGCGTCGTCCACAAATTATAGAAAACATCCCTAATGTCACAGGACTCTCATTTGGGTCTTCTTAATTTCATCGTCTCCACTAATGGTGCTCTCCTATAGTTATTAGAGTTTCTTATTTAGATTGATTCACTGTAGGTGACTGTAAAATATCGCTGGCGACTACTTCCGTGGCGGGTTCCGTATTAACGCTAGTATGCAGCGGATGTGAATTAAAATTTTCGGTGGTCTGCAAATGTTGATTGAATTATTATTTTTTTATAACTTCATGTCACAATAATTTTTATGTGAGTTTGTTTAACAAAAAATAAAAATAATGATTGAAGTGTCAAAAATTTACCTTACGTTTCATCGTCCCTGCAGATAAAAGTGCAGTGAAAAATGTGCAGGGATAAACAGAGACATCTATATTCTAATAAGAAAAATACCAATTTGCTTAGTTAAACTGCGTACCGCAAAATAAAATTCAGCGGTAAAATTTTCATTTTCAATTTATTGGGAGGGGTATATGGTTTCGTGGGATTTATTATCATTATTATTGTACAAAATAATTGGGCCTCAGAAGAAGAAAATTATTCCTCTTGTCAGGCTACGGAGAATTAGTTCGCGATACTGAAAGTGCACAATGCATTTGTTATAGATATCCAATAGAAATCCAACTGCTACTAGGAAGCAAAAGTTCACTCCGACTCTGACATCAGGGTTTATAGACAGAATGAAAAATACGTGGTGGTTACCATTCTGACCAGATTAGAAGTAAAGTAACATATTTTCCAGGCAAAATTAAAAAGGGGGTTGAATTCCATACTATATGAAGTTGAATGAAGAATACAGGGAAATTTACAACAATTTTCTCGAAATTACGCTGCTTTTTTAACTAAACCTCAATCCCAAACTATTTTGACTGGCATACTTTCTTTCAAATTTAAAACCAGCTTTGTCTTTCTTGTTGGAAATGTTTTTAACTGAATTCCCGGAGCCATTTACATTTGCTTATTTAGCCCTTTGCGTATATAAACCTTCTCTCTGTGTATGGCGTGGAACATTGTCTGTACATGGGATAAAAAATACCCCAATTTGCACTTAAAAAGTATTTTCCATAATAAAAATTATTATTTTTACTTGCTTGTAATTTAACAAAACATAACAAAAGATAACAAAAGATACCTATAATTAATTAAATAAATTTTGATTATTAAAATTATTAAAAAGAAGAGTTATCAGCTTCTTCATGTTGTTCAATTTCACCATCAACTATTTCTAAATTAATGCAATCACCACACACGTTTTGATGATGCTTTTGGAATTAAATCGCTACTTTGTGTTTTACGACTTATGGTTTGTTGGTTTTGAGCGATTGGTGCTAACCTCAATTCTACAAAATTATATCCGATTTGACTCAGTGCGATTTATACGCTTTTTTCAAGGCACTGGGAGTGGCAAGTCGCTATTTGATTTTATTGTACACCAACTGCAATGTCAATTTCAGAAATTCTTGGTTCTCAGAAGTTCTGAGGCACAGAGATGCTGGTTTGCTAATTTATGCAAATTATATGCGGCAAAACGCGCCGCATCTAGCATGTTGAAGAAGAGTACCATTGACCATCTTCTAATTTTTCGCTTGCAAGTATCAGGTGCGCAACTAAATTTGCGCTTTTCACACATAGATGGTGCTAGCGACACATCTAGTTATCATTTATCTCAGAAGTTGTGTTTTGTTCATAGCGTGGACAGTTGATACCGATAACGATAACCATTTGTTAGTTATACCAGCACATATCGCAACGCAAAAATATTTTTTCTAAGAACGAAAATGTCGAGTTTTCTGCCAAACAAACAGCATTTGCAGGAAGCTTTCCTTTTCTGCTGGAAACTAAAATAAAATGCAGTTGAAGCACGTCATTTGCTTTCGGAGGCCTACGGCAAACATGCATTATCGAAAACTACCTGTGAAGTTTGGTTTAAATGCTTCAGAATTAGTGATTTCCAAGGCTCCAGAAGACCAAAGCCAATTGGCTCCAGAAGACCAAAGACATTTTAAGACACCGAGCTGCAAGGGTTATTGGATGAAGCTGATTCGTAAACTCAATATCAAATTGCAGCGGCATTAAACACGACTCGCCAAGGTATTTCCAAACGTTTACATGCTATGGGAAAAATTCAAAAGAAGGGAAAATGGGTGTCGCATGAGCCGACTGAGAGACAGATGGAAAACCGAACGGCATGAAACGGCTTCCTGCATCGAATTGTTACGGGAGATGTGAAGTGGATCTTTTTTAAGAATAACAAACTCAAAAAGTCGAAGGGTTTCACCTAGTAAAGCATTAAAATCGACGACACGGCCAAATTGCTTCGGAAACAAGACAATGCTCTGCGTTTGGTGAGATCAGAAAGATATCGTGTATACTATGAGCGGTTGAAATATGGCGATACTGTCAATGGACAACGCTACCGACAACAACTCTACAATCTGAACCATGCATTGCTCGAAAAACACGAACGACTGATATTGCAGCACAACTGCCTGGCATGGGCCATCGCACTCCCATCGTCCAGGACACCATCAAAATGTTGAGATGGAGACCGCACCTGCCTTATCCGCCAGAGTATCATTTTAGTTTGTTTTGCGTTGTTTTGTACCGATTTTTATATAGAAATGGGTGGGGTAATTTTATACCCCAGTACACAGAAATGCGTTTAGTTTAATTCCAACGATAAAAAATGCAATAAAATTGTTATCTGGTGTATATCTAATTGAAGAAGGCATATCTAAATGGATTTTCAATAATTTTTAGTAATTAGTTTTTTATTTACATTTATGTAGGTTTGGAGTAGTTTTCTACCGGGGTACACAGAGTGAACGTTAATGAAAACAAGGTTATTTCCATACAAATAATGGCGGCTGGTTGTGGCTCTGCTATAAAGGAATGTGGCTGAAAGGCAAACTGATCACATCGAAGTAGTTCAGTTTTATTCGTATAATATTTTTGAATTCACATTATTTCTACGAGGCACACTTGTTATTCAGAACTAATCCTAAATATTATAAAAAGGCAAAAACATGTTCAAAAGCACATATTCTCTCGCCAATATGAAATTGATTTTTATGAACAAAACCTAAATTTCCCAGTTAATTTGTGGAACAATGTCCGCCATAAAATGGTGCAAATTATTCAGGAGCTGCTTGCTCATTAAAAATGCACCTACTTGCAAACTAAACGTTACTCATAATACCTCCGTACGAAATTCTCTTGGTAATGAAAAATAAAAATATTTACATTCATAATTAATTCATTCATCAGTGGCAACATATTTAATTCGACCTCATCCCTTGTGGTGTTTATATTAGCTGTATATAATCATAATGTGTTTACGATTAGTTTGTCTAACGAACAATATTATTAAAACTACCGGTTGATTATACAATGAAACAAATTCGAAAAACTAACAACAACTATCAAAATATAAACAATTCAGTCTGCACCCCGCTCGAGAGATAGACACCACACAGATGTATACAACACATACCGACAAAATATACTAATACATACATAAATCAGTAATTTACTCTTGCAGAATGAAACGGCAACAACAACAGCACAACCATTAAAATAAATCAATAAAATTTTCTTCTTTCGGCTTTTCATTTTCAACTTTTCATTTTCGTTCAACACAATACAAAGCAAACAGAAACACATTTTTCACATCAACAGTTTCATATATTATGAAGAACAAACAGCTTTTTGATGAAAGCTGCTCACCGCACCAACAAATAACAATGTCCGTCTCTTCTAACAGCGAGTAAGTTACCAAAATTATTTTTTGTCGACACAGTAAACAGTTACGTATTATTTCGGTAATAATCATTTTGTACATAAAGCAACAGCATCCGCACACCAGCAGCACCAGCAACAGTTGGTAGATACTCTTTGTATATACATTCTCGGAACGTAATAAGCTTTTTTGTGCTTTTGTGTTGTGCCGTCACAATGAAAAGCATTGTTTTTATATTTTAGTTTTAACTTGTACGTGTTCTTTACATTTTGGTTGCCTCGTGCACCATACACACATTTCTTATGTACACGAAAAAAATACTTTCCAAGAGGTACGAGGGTATATAACGTAATAGTGGTTTTTGAAAAATTAGAATCGATTTTGGATTCGTGCTGAATGGATTTTTTATCTCAATTGAAGGGTACATTGGGGATAGATGGCAGGGAGTATATTATATTATAGATAGTATTACAGGGTTGCACACATATTTAATGAGGACTGTTAATTTTTATGCGATGTGGGTGTTTGGTTTAGTAATGAAATTTAATCTAAATTTGGTAAATAGTTGGATCCGTAATTGAGTCAGTTCTTTAATAAATTTTATATTTATATATGTAATTGTATTAGTATACGTACGAGTCTTGCTACAATTATATGGGGGATAATTTTTATGGGGGTTATGTGTTTATATTTATTCGATATAATTTGTATCAATTTGCAGCTCCATTTACTGTTATGATAGTAACGTGTATGGTATTATAAAACAAGTGGTGGCATGGGTTGATTCCTGAGTCCTACACTGAAAAAAATAGCGCGGAGATATTTACACATTTTTCTGTGTAAACCCAAATTTGCAATTATTACCAATAATGCCTTAATTAAGTACGAGCCTTGTAAAATTTGCAGTGCAATATTTACAGTGCATTTTTAAATATTAAAATTATTGCTGAGCACCGTTTGATGATAAATTAAATTAATGATATCACAATGCTGAAATTTATTCTACCCGACTTTGCATTTTGTTCTCCAAATTTTATTTAAAATTTCAAACGAAAATTAGTCTTAAAGTGAATTTAAAGCAGTACACAAATTGCCACAAAAATGCCAGTTCGTCTATAGTTTCCAGATTTGTTGCGAAAAATGGTAATTATTTAAAAATAAAATAAATAAAATAAAATAAAATAAAATATAAATTATATTTATTTTTATCCTTCATTTGCAGTTTTTTGGTAACCTTACTTCGCGTCGCAGAAATGACCGCTATAACCTTCAGCATTAAACCATAGAAGTGCTGAAACGATATTTGGTAAACCCAAATTAAATTTACAATACTTTATGTGGCTTTACTTATATTTGTTGCTTTCTTGTTTTAATTTCAGAATTTTATAAAGCAACTTAAGAGGACCGGACCAACTCAGTTCCACATTAAATAGTTACTCATCTGAGGAGAATTTAATTATTAGCAACATTACAACAATTCAATATCTTTTAATGCTGTATAAAGTAAAAATATGTTTGATAAAAATTCACACGTAAGTTTATTGGCGATCCACAGATGTAATTAATTATCATCTTTATTTTAAGAAAAATCGATGGCCTTTTGTGAAAAGTGAATAAAAAAGATTAATTATAAAGAATGTTTTTCATTAAAATTGGTTTTTAATATGTTAAATATTAAATTCTGTCTCCTCCAATCTAGAAGTTTCGAGTGTTTGCTTCTGTGCAGAGTAAATATTAAGGCGCTGCAATTTTCTCAATCCGCAAATTTTAAAATGCATTGTAAACCATTATCCACTTTGGAATCATTATTTACCATGCGCTCTGTAAAGAATTTCTAAATTATTTTACAAACTGCAGAGTAAATATATCAAAGCAATAACAAATATTGCTTATCCACCGTGAAATAAAAATAATAAAATTTACTCAGCAAGTTGTAATAATTGATTTGCTAAAATTGTGTGGCTGAATTTTTAATCATTTTTCATTAAATATTACTCCGCTTTCTTGTGAATATCACCAATTATTTTTTTCAGTGTACCGTGTACCTATGATTGATTGGTTTGGCGCCGTCTACTAAATTTTTTTATATCTAAACAAGGCTGTTTTAGATAATATTCCTATTTTTATATCTCCGATCCTAGAGATGTTCACAGGGTCTCACTTATATGACCAAATAGCTAAATCAAAACCCCACATGCGTAGTGATCAATTATGATGTTTTTTAACTGGTACAGTGTGTTTCAAACAATAGTGGTTAGTAAAAATGTTCTTAGTTTTTAAATGAATTTTAGGACAGCGTAGACAAAGTTCTAATATTGAAATGAACATAGTTAATCTATATGATGATATTCACCTATTCCAGAAATGACGACGAGGTCTCATCTACACGGTCCGTTAAATCAGTCAAAAGCCTAAGAGTGTTATGAACGGGATCTAATTATGACGATTTTTAAATTGTCCAGAGACATGTTTACGTTTACGGTTATATCCCCTATCCCAGAAGTATTCACGAGATCTCTTTTATCTTTTCAAATAGTTCAGAAAATCTTCTATCAATGTTGTGAAAATAAAATGGGACACAAATGATAATTTTCCCAAGTCCTTCGCAGCTCGCTTTCCACACCTTACCTTATGGAGTCGAACATCTGCACATCTTTGCATAGCACCATTCCACCCTATAGTACTGACTAGGAAGATGGGTCGGCACATGAGTTCTGACTTCCATATGGTTATAGTTGTGCTCATTTTCATAGTTCCAGACAGACTTTCGATAGTTCTGGATAGTGTTTGGAAGTGAGATAGTATTTACTGTGACATACACTACTTATGTAGTTGTTTCATGAATTGGAACAAATTTATTAATTTTATTTCACCGATCCTAAAGATTTTCACGGGGTCTCACCTACATGGTCAGATAGATCAGTCAAAACCCTATGATTGTAGTGAACGGGATCTAATTATGATGATTTTTTACTTATCTAGAGAGATTTTTACGTTTACGGTCATATCACCTATCCTAAAAATGTTCACGGGATCCCTTTTGTAGATTTGAATAGCCCAAAAAACTTTCTATACGAACAATATTGATTTGTGAAAATAAGAACGAACGATTATTTTCACCATCTTTTCCAAAATTTGTAATTTCGTCATTTTCAATTAGAAATTTTGGTATTTTCGCCAATTGGAATTTACCCAATTGACATTCCCAAATAAATTACGAACCCGGTTTATTAAAAAAACAATCAAAAAATAGAAATCCTGAGATGTTCACAGGGTCACTTTTATAAGTAGCGACCTAGCCCTATTATGATAATTTTATTATGTTGCAAAAGTTAAAAAAATTTCAAAATTCTTCTGTTCTTGATTTTATCTTTAATTAAAAAGTTTTACAATAAATGAACTAGCTTCATCCTCCTATCTAGGTTCCATGGTATGTAAATGTGAAAAAACATGAAAATAGGCATATAAAATAAATATTTTGGGAATGTCAATTGGGTTAATTGGGCACAGTAAATATCATCATAACCGAAAATATCTCTAGGTTTCCTGATTGATTTTACAATAAATCGTGTTCGTAGCTTATTGGGGAATGTCAATTGTGTAAAATTGGGTAAAATTTTCAATTGAGAATAAAATTGAGAAGTAAGAAATAAATTTTAAATTTTGGAAGTCATGGTGAAAATTCGTGTCCGATTTTCACAATATTGATCGAAAATTTTCTGACCTAATCCCTGACCCTAATGAAAGAAGTCCCGTGAAAATTTTTGGGGCAGGTGATATAACCGTAATCGTAAAAATGTCTCTATAGACAAGTTAAAAATCATCATAATTAGATCCCGTTCAGTACAATCATAGGGTTTTGACTGATCTATCTGATCTTGTAGGTGACACTATTCATTTCAATGTTAGATAATTGTATCACAATTTTCTCGTGTTTATCTCAAATTCTCTAATATAAATATTAAAGATAATCTAAAAATGTTTCAATTTCACTACAAAACCAATCCAATTGGAATATTTTTTAATTTCAAGCTGTTTGGTACTCTTTTTGCTTTTTATTTCACAATCATGAGACTTGGACCGGTTACTGACACCAAATAAATCCAATAGTTGGTTGTCTTTTATACAAGACTATACAATTTAATTTCAGATTAAGCATAAATGGAAATAAAACAATTTCTATTATTTTATACAAATATAATGAATAAATAGGTATGTAAGGTAAACAATATGCAAATCAATGTACGATTTGCCAATCAAGTTCTAAAAGAATTTAACCCTACTCAGCTACTCAGAAAGCTGTTAATTGATATACACTTAATGATGAATAACTACACACTCCTAGAGAGGGGTGTAGGACTTTAACCCTATTTCTGCCGAGCTGTGACTTTGGATCACAGTTTAACTTTAATTAATTATAATTTCTCCGAAATAGCTTGTATACGTAAATTATCCATACCTATTTCATCATTTACCTATTTACTATAGGTAAATGATGAAATAGGTACTTATGGATGATTTACGTATCCCTTTATCTACCAAAAAAAAATATGGCTTTATTAAAGTCCGAACCACACAAATCGTACATGATATGGAAAAATGACACAACTCAAAAAATGAACTTTTTGAGTTAATTCACTAGAAAGATGCACAATGTTAGATTTCATATCCCGCAATAAAGACATTTGTGTTTTTCCTTCACCGAAAATGATAGAGCGCGAAATAAATAGCGATATTTGGTGTCAAATAACGTAATTTGTATTTTCTTTTTCCTCTCCTGAAAACTTTAGATTTTTGACTTGTGTCACTTTTCCATATCATGTGCGAAATGTGTGAGTAAAATACATAGTATGTAATGGCGTTGTTGATAAAAAAATGCACTTGATTTGAAGTACAACCAACACAATTGTGTGTATAGTTATAGTTTTTTTTTTGGACGAAAGTAAGTTTAAAAGGAATACACAAATGTGTTCAAAACACATACAAAAATAAATTTTTGACATGATTCTTTTGCCTTACCCACAAAATTTTGTGGGCAGACAGGTAATGGGGTATACAAGCTATTTCGGAGAAATTATAATTAATTAAAATTAAACTTTGATCCAAAGTCACAGCTCGGCAGGAATAGGGTTAAGGAAGGCTCTCCCAGTCAGAACCCCCAGGCTATTATCCAGCCCACCCGATACATTACCCTCGGCAATTACCATCTCCTTTCCGCCTGGTTATTATCCCCTGGTAATTACTCCCTGGTCATTACCACCTCGGTAAATTACCCCTTCGGTAATTACCCCCAGTTATCACCCCGGGTATTTACCCTCCAAGCATTACTCTCCTTTTCCCCATAGTGTTGATTACACCGAAATATTGCACAGAAATAACAATTCTAGTATAATTTCTGTATGAAGCTCTGAAAAGTAGCGAACTGAAACGTAACTGTGACAGTCCAGTTTGTAAACGATTATGATATTATTTGGTATGCTGAATGAGAAAGAAACCATAATATAGATTTTATTCGAGACTTGAGACTTGAGAGTTTTATTTCTGTTGCAGCGAAACGCAAGGTTTGCTGTGAACATCGCTGCTGCTGTGCGAGAGAGTGTACAAGAAAACTCGAGGCAGTCAATTCCTCGTTCACAAGAACTTAGTCTTTCTGCGACTTCAACTTAGCGAATTTTATGTCGAAACGTGAGTGCACATTAGTATAAAATCCAACTGATCCAGGAGTTTATGTTAAATGGTTTTTGATAACCCCGTGTGACCGCTGGCTGGGCTCTGGAGCAGTTGGAAATTGACCCAAATTTCGCCAAAAAAAATCTTCTGCAGCGACTAGGTCCATTTGTGGATGAATGGATATGTGGAACATGAAAAATTCTCAGATTTGTGACGATACCAATCCATACGAGTATACACCAACACCAAATGCATCATAGTTAATAACTGAGGAAGGTCATAAATGTCAACGACGAGGTAAACAAATATATGCCAAGAATATGCCAAGATGTCGTGGCTCAATCTACATCTATAAAGGTTATGCATCTTCCGTTTTATATGCTTGTCCACAAAAGCAATACATCTGGAAACTGCTAGTGCTTTAACATCAGAAGTGATTATCGTTACTTTTCGCAGATTCTCTACTAGACGAGGAGTCATCTCTTTCAATGAATATATTGTGACACAAAAATTTATCAGAGCTTAATGAGAATTGGAGGTGAAAATCACGAAAGCAATAAGGTCGTTGTCTATTGAAGCCGCTGCATAAGTAGCGAAAGGTGGCATACAATGGCACTTTAGCCCATCAGATGCAGGCAACTTCAGAGGTTTGTGGGAAGGTGTGATAGATTCTATAAAATATCATCTGAGAAAGGAGATTTGAGATTTAACATTATCCTTTGAAGAACTTACCACAATTGTTTGTCACATTGAAGGCCTGCCTGAACCCTCTTCGATTATGCTTCATGAGCAACCATATAGTTAAGGCCGTCTACCTTACTCCAAGATATTTTCTAATCGGTAAAGCTTTTGTAACAGCCCCAATCTATTAGAAATGAAGGTAACACTATGAAAACGATGGAAACTATTACAAATTACACAAACTTTCTGAGAAAAATGATCTATCAAGGATTTATAAGGATTATAAAATTTTCATAAATAGATGTCTACGGAAGCAAATGTAAAAGAAGGGCAGCTTGTTTTGGGATGCCTCTACATAGGCTAAACCGAAAAGTTAGGAATTACCTAATATTGCTGAGGAACTTCGATCCTCCAAAATTGTGCAACGAAATCCGATTAAATTCATGCATTATTGAAGCCCCAATTTTGGCAGCGCATTTAAAGGGGAAGATTATTTTATTCCTCGAATTCCATCAATTCCTATAATTGTTTGCCTTGCAGCTTCAAGCAGGATCAAAGCGATGTCCAGAACAGAAAATCTCACGAGCAGAGGAAAGCCAAAAACATCGTTGACAGTAAAGTATTAAGTGACATAAAATAAATGTAATACTTATTTTTCATTGTCTTAATTTTCATCACGAAACACTCAAGCGAAGAAGAGTACAAAATGTCGGTATTACTTTGAGATGGTTGTAAATTCTTAATTTTGCAATTTGTCATCTGTCATATATCATACCCGATTACTATTTTATGTTTTAATTTGTTATCTTCGTAATTAAATTTAATTTTTAATTTAATCGTTTTGAGTTGTTACGATCATTAAATTCTCATCCAAAGTTTAAACTTTCATACGTAGACGGACGTAATGCTGCTAATTTGAATTTCACAAGACTTAAAATTGAAAATTTTTTAAAAATTGGCGTGTTCACATGAAAAATTAACTTTGTTTAGGTAATTAGTATATTGCGTTGTTGTATTTTATGCATGCCTAGTAAATAATTAATCAAATAATCATTAAGCAGTGTCTTCTAAGTAATGAAAAATAAGTAGAATTAAACTTCAAAGATCTTACGCGTATACATTTAAAGAAAAAGTGTCAAGAACAATCAGTGACTTCAAATGCATAAATAAATCAATCACAGCCTTTATTTAAGAAATTATAAAATAGAATCGTCATCATAATACACGAGAAAAATATTTACATTGACTACACGCCACTAGAGCTCGATCGAGCGGTACACAGACACACACAACCGCAAAAAGTAAGAATATTGCATTACGGTACATTATTCACACCTAGCAGTAAAAACGTCTGTAAGAAAAGTGTTTTCATCTCAATCGAGGATCGCTTCGTATTGACACAACAAATAAACAATCAGGTCAAACTCCAAGGACACTGTAAAAATAGTAAAAATAATATTGTGTTCTCACCTTTCTTATGTTCCTGTAATATAGAAGATGTTCGGAAGAAAATCACCACCAGCACGATTAAAAATTTTAGTTAAAATATTTTTTTTTATGTACGTACAGCGCAATGAACTAATGGCCAAGTGTCATTGATTTGAGCACATCACATGCACACACTTGGCTAAATACTAATTAGTATCAAATAAAACCACACACTACCACACACTTGCAAAAGTCCGAACTAAAAATTGTAATTATTATTTAAGCAAAACAAACAATTTCCACACGTAAATTAAAAAAAAAATTTTGGCTTAAAAATGAATGCTAAGCATTTTTTTATGACAACAACAAATAAAATTTATAATTATTTCGTATATAGGTAACTAAAAATTTGTTTCACTTTAATTTATCAATTAAATTCTAAACACTTTATAGAAAAGAGCAACATGTAAAAACTGATTACGATCAATCGCGCACGAATTTTCTTTTTTTTTCTTATAGCACATAGGCAGTACACACTCACACACCACACGCACCAAATTATTTAATTCTTTTTTATACGTTTGAGAAAATGTTATGAAATTTTCTTTTTTAACTTTTAATATTTTTCCGATTAGATAATTAATTTTTTTATTATTCAGTTTACGCTGCTTTTCCTACTCTTTTTCTTATTCGCGTTATCAAAAAAAAAAGTTTTCACTTGTACACACTTACAGATATCTTCTAAATTAAAAGAAAATCCGAAAAAAACACTTTGAGATGGTAACCGAAATGAAAATTAAAACAAAACAAAAAAGTTTTCTTTTCTTAGAAATTCGGTTTTCTTTGCACACAATATTCAAAATAAAATAATTTAATTTGTTTTTGAGGAAAATCAGAAAACACAACCGAGCGTTTTCCCAATCAAAAATATACTGAAGAGTAAAAGTTCACAATCGTTGATTTCGCCACCGTAGATGTGTTGCTGTTGTTGTTGGTGTGTTTCGGATAAAAATACAAATTTTCTGAGACGAGCGAGAGCAAACGTATTATGGATACGCAGAGCACACACATTTTTGAGATGTGAAGTAAAATGGCAAAAAGATAAAAAGCGTAAAAGCAGCTCGATTTATTTATTGTGGTGCGGTGCGGTGTCGTAAGAATGTAGGGGCAATAAAATTATTGTTTATCGCATTCGGTTATTGTTATTCAACGAGCGCGATATCAACAAGTGTGCGTACCCCTTACAATTTTCTTATTTGTTTATCATTCAAAAGTAAAAGTTTTATCAAATTTAGTTTTTATAGACAATAATAATTCAGTGTTTTAATCAAATATTTTATTTTTATCAGATTATTATTACATCATAGACATGTCAAAATATTCAAAAAGCAAAAAATGTTCGTTTTGAAAAATTATCTTATCGGCCGAAATTTATAAATAATTTTTTTTTTAAATCCCGACTTATAATAGTTAGTCAGTAATCGTTATGTATTAGACATTACTGTAAAATATTTTTTTATTTTAAATAAAAATTACCAGCGTATCAACAAAATCTCATATATCATCAAATAATTATTTATTTATTTATGAATTTGTGTCTGCAATAATTTTTCAATTAGCATTGTGTGTGAAAGAGATAAATATATTGAATAAAAATAAGCTAAATAAATTATTTCCACTTACTTGTCTATAGGCCATCTATGGAGACATTGAGAAAGGTTTAAATCACCTAAATGTTATCTATTTTATATATATGTGCATAGCAATACAATATGTGTTATTTCTGTGCAGATGGATAAAAAAATCTCGTTAAAATTATTGCTACCAGATGGGAGGCTAGGTTAAAACTTTTAAATTATTTATTTTAAATTTACATCAGACACGAAGATAATTGGAAACGGGAAAATGAAAAGCGTGCTAAATAAGGTTTAATTGAAATGTCATATTTGTTCAGTATCAACTATAGGTACTTTGTAATTTATCAATGAAATTGAAAAATGCAAATTTTCTGTAAATTTTCAAATTACAAAGTGAACTTATTTTGTTTTTACGTAATTCGTGGTTTCAATAAATAACCTGGTTTACATCGATCAATGGAAATGATGTGCTCCTCAGCAAGCCCGTGCCCCATCGATACAAATAAGTGATAATCGGACGGAGCCAAGTCTGGCGTGTAAGCCGCATGTAAAAGTGTTTCCCAATTAGGTGCTTCCAACATTTCCATGGCCGGTATGATTTGTGTGATGGTGCATTACAATGAAGCAAAACCACTTTGTGTTGCCTTTATCACATTCTGGTCATTTTCACGCAAAGCTCAATTCAAATTGATCATTTGTTGTCGGTAGCGTTAAGTATTTACGATTTCACCAGGTTTTAGCAGCTTGTAGCGATTGATGAAAATCGATCGTTACAAGGATGAGAGGTTTGCCATTCCTGATGCACAATATATATATAATGTTTCATTGAGTATTTACGGGCATTATTATTGTGTACATATTGGTTCATCTAACGGACTAAAATTTTGTCTACGTCGAGCTTTATGGCCTTTGCGTAAGGGACAGACTGCTTATTTGTATATTTCTTTTTGGTGGGGGATGCCGTTGTCATGCAAATTTGTGGGTATAAAATTCGAGATAATTTTGAAATAGGGGTCAGTTGTTTTGATTTAAATTTTGAGGTATGATCTATGAAACTGATCATTTATTTTTTTGTTTTGTGATTGATATACAGTCTAGTGGTGGTTCAATAGTAAAATCTAGAACTTTGAATTTTTTTTTTTTTTTGTGATATATCGTGAACACAAATATTCTGTGAAATTTTTTTTTGTTCGCAATTTTAGTTAGTGCTAGTGAAACTTGTTTATATAAACTCATATATAAAATTTAAAATTACATGTAGAGCTTTAAATAAGAAAAAAAAAAATCGCATGCGAGGAAAACTGTGAAAAAAAAACGTATGTACGAGTATACATAGTTATATCGATTACGTATATGAAATAAACTGTACGAAAAGTGCGCGATTTTAAATGGACGTTGTGTATGAAAATGAATCCTCGATCATTTTTTTTTTACCTAAACTAATTACCACCGAAATCAAACGATGATAAGCTCATAAATTCAGGTGGTATTTCCGATATTGTTATAAATAGTGCCAGTGATTAATAATAACTTAAACTATAAAACTAATCAAATAATATTAATCAAACGTATACAAAAGTTAAAATCCAAAAATAATAAAAATTAATAAAATTATAAAATTAACCCGTTGACTGGCTGGAAAAAAAAATAAATTTTTTTTTTGGATAATATGTGTAACATTATTTCTACGAAACTACATATACTTATAACACGTTATAATAAAATATCGAGAATTTTATAATAAATGTTAATAATTATAAATCAAATTAACCAAAAAACCAACTAATAAAACCATTCAGTGGGTATACGAATACCGTACATATATATCGGAGTATAAAATGGAGTTCAACTTGATCAACGAGGGAGCAACACACATCATTCGCAAGCCGTTACCAAGTTAAGCGTTACGTTTACAATTTTCTTTATATCTTATTAGTATTATTATTTTTTTTTTTCAATATTATCATTATTATTATTAGTATTAAGTTTTCTTGATTTTTCTTTTCTTTTGATGCATGGTTTTAAAAAAAAAAAAATACATATTAAGTTTATTTGGACTATAAGTTAAGGGGTTGGTAATAGTTAATTATTTCCTATTCTAAATAAGTCGTTTATGAATTTACCGTGTTTTGATTTTTTTTTTTATGCGCGACAATAATTAATTATTATCACAGTCGACTTCCCATAGTTAAGTATAAAAATAGGGATTTGTTAATTACAAAAAAAAAAAAAAAATTCACAATTCATTTTATACTTATATTTAATATGTTTGATTTAAATAAATCGTTTGAATTTTTGGTTAATTACAAAGCTACATAAGCGTTTCTATATTTTTTTTTCTAAGTGCTATTTTACATATTGAACTTATTTCTACTTTCATGCTATTTCGGTTATTTCTTTTGTCTTTCTTCTTTTGAATTATACAGAATGGCAAAATAAAGTATAATTTTTGGATGATGTACGGTAAGTAAGTGTTACAGCAAGCCCTCGACTATCTTCTCCCTCCTATTTCCTCATCCCAGTTCTTCCTAAAGCGGTCTATCAAGATTCACAAATTCTTTGGAAAACCCCACGACCTACCCTGAGCTTTAGCCGGCCTTTGCTGACCGCTCCAAAGTAAATGCGTGAATAAATTTTCTGATGACGGTTGGTGTTAATAGATGTGATTTTAACACATTACTAATGTTAAATATAAAATCAACTTACACCTCGTGGCAAACCGTTACAGTGGCGCCCAAGCACTGGCTTCTAACTTTTTTTTTTCGTTAATCCTTTATAACATCATTATTTTTCGGTTCTGTTTGTATTATTTAATTAACATTCAATTTTCTTACATTTACGCAACTGCATCTAGATGCTTCTTTAAAATCTGTTGAAACAGTTGTTAGAGTAATTTTATTGTTATTTTTCTTATTCTATTTTTTTTTATCGCTAGAACAATAATTCCATTATTTTGATTATGTCGATTTTAATTGTCAATATTAGCGATCAGGTTTACAACCATTTCATTCTCTCGCATTGGTTTCTATTTTATATATTGATTACAGTGTCAGTATTAAGAGTTTGATTTGGAACATAATACTATCATAAATTTCAGTCACGAATGAATCTAATATTTATTGTCGAATCATATGTGAATTGTACTGAAATTTTTTTTTCTGTTTTTTTCTCTTTCCCTCTCCTTTCCTTAAGATAGACGAGGACTTGCTAATTATGACAACTTGCTTATTAACATCATCCATATTAAATATATGATATAATATATACTATTTATTGCGTTTATTACTTTTGTTGATAAGATCAGATCTCAAATAAACAAATTATTAAAACTATTTAATTATCTCCGTTATATTGTCTCGAAATTTTAAAACTTTATTTTTTTTATTATTATTTTTTTTTATTCATTATCAAATATATTCGTGTTTCACATCAGTCTGTCCCCTACTTCGCAAAATCGCCTTTGACATCTGTGACATATTTATAACTGTAGACCGTATCTAGCACAATGATTGATCCTAACTTTTTGGAACCTGATGAATTTGTGGTGGAGTGCGAAGTGCGCAAAATTGGTGGAACGTTATTGCATCAGCTGACTCAACTCAAACAAACTCTAATAGAGGAGTCTGAACAACAAGATGAAATTCAACATTTAGTTCACACCAAAGCAGCAAAAAACCCTCGCCGAGAAATATCTGTATGCACCAGTAAACTAAATCAGATTCGCGCATCATTGGAAAATATAACATCACTTGAACACCTTGTTCGAGTCCAAAGTTTGAGCGTCTTTCGCACAAGAATTTTACATATACAAGGACGTCTAAAACGAATTAGCAAGTCAAAGACCGTTGAACCGCAGACAGTGAAACTGCAGGACCTCTCCGAAAAAATCCTTAAACTGACCGACGATCTTAAAGATCCAAATGTAAATTTAGAACAGTCGAATCAATCTATAAAGGAAATTCAGTTAGCGCACCCGGAAAGAAGCGATAGGGAAGATGATTCAGATACTGAAATTGACGAGGATCCTATTAAATTGCTAACCACTAAACCGATGATCATAGAAAAACAACCAAGTACTAGTCATGTCGCAAAAACCGTCCAACAGGCGAGCTCACCCACTTCCGGAAATCAATCTCGATCTTGGTCGACAATGGAGAATGAGATGTCCCTGGTATTGGATGAATTGTCAAAACGTGTAAAGCAAATACCAACTGTAAATATTGAATCGCAGAAAACCCAACAACGAAATAACGAAGGCGGTGGAAGTGAAACAAAGGATGGTGATAATAGAACTCCACCTACGGGGGAGAAAATTGTGTACGATACTAACCATCCGCTGATACCAGACAAAGCAGTACCCATTGCAGTGCATCGTTGGAATATTAATTTTGACGGGTCTCCAAACGGAGTTAATGTCGAACGATTCATTTTTAGAGTCGAACACCTAGCAAATTCACATAATATCAACATTGACCGTCTCGTTCATGATTTAGGATTTCTTCTAAAAGGAGTAGCACTTGAGTTTTACTGGCAACACCTGGAGCGAACCAGACATCCAACCTGGTCACAACTTAGAAAAGCTTTAATAGATCGGTTTAAGGACAGACGCACCGATACTGATATCCGACGAGAAATAGATGATCGCAAGCAGAAAGCACCCGATGAAACATTTGTTGAATTTTACAACGAAATAATGTCGTTAACAATGGCTCTTCAGACACCTATTCCAGACTCAGAACTAACAAACATTCTGATGCAAAATATGCGCGAGGGATTGCAGCTAACACTTGCTGGAAAATCATTTACTTCGATTCCAAAGTTAGTTAGTCGTTGTATAGCTACAGAAGACTCTTGGCGACGACTAAACTACATTCCAGAAAAAACCTTACAGTCAAATATACAACCCGGTGTTAAAAATAACAGACAAATTGTTAGTAAAGTGGTAATCGAGGACGGACATGAATATACTAGTGAAAAATATGTAAATGTTGCTGCATTGCAAACACCACACAAAACACTTAACAATCGTGGCCTTTCTCAAAATTATGCCTATCCACCCAACGACTCAAGACCTAATCGATTCACTAATGAACCTTTATGTTGGAATTGCGATATTAAGGGTCATACGTTTGTGGACTGCCCCTTAGAACTGCAACGAATGTTCTGTTTCGGATGTGGGTACCCAAATGTATTAAAACCACATTGCGCTAAATGCACCCCGGGAAATTACAATACGGGAATGAGATCAGGAGACCCCCATTTCCGCAAAATATTGAATCGAGTCTCCAGTGCACAAACAACGGGGTCAACACTAAATATAATTCCGGAATCTCGAGATGCTCCACCAAAGGGGTAAATCAAATCTCTTGTGTCATTAATAAAAAATCACCTGCCCTAAATTATTCATTGTGCCCACATACCAAAGACTGTCCTGTTATTCAAACATTTTCTCAATTAGCATCTCCAAGAACCGCCCGATTCAAACGATATTTCAAAAATCGTCGTCAATTGAGAGCCATAATTGAATCAACAGTTTTAAACACTAAATATGATACGAGACCTTATGCTGAAGTTGAAATTTGTGGAATCCCATTCTCTGGATTACTGGACAGCGGGGCGACTATCAGCATACTGGGCTCTGGTGCCGACAAATTTCTCAATAATTCTAAATCTCGGATACACTCCCTCTCGTCCCATGTCCAAACGGCCAGTGGATCAAAGCAGAGGATAATTGGGTATGTGTATGTGGCAATAAAATATCTTAATATAGAACGAAATATGAAACTTTTTATAGTCCCAAGTCTTCAACAGTCTCTATACTTAGGAATAGATTTCTGGAACCTGTTTGGGTTAAAACCTATGATTCTAAAAACTCCTATTGTTAGTTCCGTGACCGATTCAAGCGATCTGAATACAATTCCGTTGACCCCTACTCAGTCGAAAGAACTTGCGGCAGTAATCGAATTACTTCCAAGCTTCAACAAGCTGGGCTTAGGACAAACAAAACTGCTATCGCACCATATCGATGTGGGAGATACATCTCCTATAAAGCAGCGACACTATTCGGTATCGCCAGCTGTTCAAGCTGAAATTTATGATGAACTAGATAGAATGCTTCAACTTGGTGTCATCGAAGAAAGCAATTCAGCGTGGTGTTCTCCGATGGCCTTGGTACGCAAGTCAAATGGTAAGGCTCGACTATGCCTGGATGCCCGAAGGTTAAACGATTGCACTCGAAAGGATGCCTATCCTCTACCACTGATAGACGGATTGCTCAGCCGCCTAGATCAAACACACTTTATTTCCAGTATAGATCTCAAAGATGCCTTCTGGCAAATCCCGCTGGATGATGCCTCCAAAGATAAAACTGCTTTTGCGGTACCGGGACGACCTTTGTATCAGTTTGTAGTCATGCCGTTTGGGCTGTGCAATGCGCCCCAAACCATGTGCAGGCTGATGCATAAGGTTATCCCGTACCACCTACATGATCGCATCTTTGTGTATCTTGACGATCTGTTAGTTACGTCTTCGTCGTTCAAAGAACATCTATCATTATTACGTGACGTTGCTGAGCGCCTTAAAATGGCCAATCTCACGATTAACGTGCAAAAAAGTAAATTTTGTTTAAAAGAGCTGGACTATCTAGGTTATGTTATCAGAGATGGGTGTTTGAGTGTTAATCCAGATAAAGTTCGGGCAATTTCAGAATTTCCTCAACCAAAAACGATACGTCATGTTCGGAGATTCTTAGGAGTAACAGGCTGGTATCGAAGATTTATTAACAATTACTCGATTCTAGCTGCCCCCCTAACAGAACTCTTAAAGAAGGGAAAAAGGTTTCAATGGAACGAAAAAGCACAAACTTCATTCGATGCCTTAAAATCCTCGTTGATATCAGCTCCGGTGTTGATTAATCCTAATTTCTCGAAACGTTTTTATATCCAATGCGACGCTAGTTCAACTGGAGTGGGGAGCGTATTATTTCAGAAAGGGGATGATGGTACGGAGAATCCCATTGCTTATATGTCACGAAAGTTAAATGCCGCACAACGCAATTATTCAATTACCGAGCTTGAATGCTTGGCCGCTGTGCTGAGCATCAAAAAATTCCGTGCATATGTTGAGGGATTTCCCTTTACCATCATTACCGACCATTCTAGCCTGAAGTGGCTCATGTCACAAAAAGACCTCTCTGGCCGACTAGCTCGTTGGAGTATGAAACTCCAAGGTTTTGATTTTGACATTAAGTACTGCAAGGGTAGTACCAACATTGTACCGGATGCCTTGTCACGAGTTCATTCAGACGAAATTAGCGCATATGTCGATCAATTAGTTAAAATTGATTCGGAAATTTCGCCTTTACACGTTAATCTTTCTTCCCCAGCATTCCAGGAACCTAGTTACCTTAAATTGATTGAGTCTATTAACAAAAATTCAGATGCTCTCAATTTGAAAATACGAGAAGGCAAAGTTTATATAAATACTTCCCCAGGAATATGTTACTCTGAGACTGGTCACTATGATTGGAAATTGGTAATACCTGATTCACTAACGTCATCATTAATTGAACAGGCTCACAACGCGCCCACCTCCGCGCACTTAGGAATTGCTAAAACCTTAGAACGACTAAAGAGATATTATTATTGGTCTAGTATGTATCACGATGTTAAATCTCACATTTCCTCATGTACAACGTGTAAAACTTGTAAGAGTCCAAATTACCTCCTCCGTTCTTGCATGGGACAGCAGATTATAGAATTTCGACCATGGCAACGAGTTTATGTTGATTTTTTGGGACCTTACCCACGCTCCAAGAAAGGAAACACACACATTGTCATCGTTTTGGACCATTATTCTCGCTTTGTACATTTAAAAGCCATTCGACAAGCTAGCGCTTCCATCTTGGTAAATTATTTGGAACATGAAATATTCTCGGTATTTGGGGTACCTGAAAGCCTTGTTTCTGATAATGGAAGGCAGTTTGAGTCAAATCTACTAAGAAATTTGTTAAATAAATATATGGTAAATCATATGTTCACTCCGAAATATTCACCGCAGTCTAATGTATCAGAACGGGCTAATAGATCCATTTTGGCAGCAATTCGGGCGTATGTTGGTGATAACCATCAAAACTGGGATGTCCATTTAAGTGAGATCGCGTCAGCTTTACGAAACGTGGTGCATGACTCGACAGGTTTTACTCCTCACTTTCTCGTTTTCGGACAACATTATGTATCACACGGATCAAACTATGAATTATTGCGACAGTTAGAAGACCTCAGTTCAAACCACTTACATGTATCGTATAAGTCTGACCTTTTAACTAACGCTCAACAACAAGTGTTAGCCCATCTAAAAGCTTCTTATCAGAGAAATGCTCACAGATATAATCTCCGAAGCCGTGCACGTAAACTAAACGTCGGCCAAACCGTTTACGTTCGAAACTTCGCGTTAAGCGATGCACCAAATAAATACTCAGCTAAATTAGCCGCCAAATTCTTGAAAGCGCGTATTTTAAAGCCCATTGGAAGTGTTGCCTATGAGGTAACGGATAATTCAGGAAAAAGTATGGGTATATACCATACGAAAGATATCCGTACTTAATGGTGCTAATTATTTTATACAGACTGAATCGTTTGCCCGGCATAATGAGACATCTCTCGGGTGTGAGTCGTCCCCACGATTTGTAGCGATTGATGAAAATCGATCGTTACAAGGATGAGAGGTTTGCCATTCCTGATGCACAATATATATATAATGTTTCATTGAGTATTTACGGGCATTATTATTGTGTACATATTGGTTCATCTAACGGACTAAAATTTTGTCTACGTCGAGCTTTATGGCCTTTGCGTAAGGGACAGACTGCTTATTTGTATATTTCTTTTTGGTGGGGGATGCCGTTGTCATGCAAATTTGTGGGTATAAAATTCGAGATAATTTTGAAATAGGGGTCAGTTGTTTTGATTTAAATTTTGAGGTATGATCTATGAAACTGATCATTTATTTTTTTGTTTTGTGATTGATATACAGTCTAGTGGTGGTTCAATAGTAAAATCTAGAACTTTGAATTTTTTTTTTTTTTTGTGATATATCGTGAACACAAATATTCTGTGAAATTTTTTTTTGTTCGCAATTTTAGTTAGTGCTAGTGAAACTTGTTTATATAAACTCATATATAAAATTTAAAATTACATGTAGAGCTTTAAATAAGAAAAAAAAAAATCGCATGCGAGGAAAACTGTGAAAAAAAAACGTATGTACGAGTATACATAGTTATATCGATTACGTATATGAAATAAACTGTACGAAAAGTGCGCGATTTTAAATGGACGTTGTGTATGAAAATGAATCCTCGATCATTTTTTTTTTACCTAAACTAATTACCACCGAAATCAAACGATGATAAGCTCATAAATTCAGGTGGTATTTCCGATATTGTTATAAATAGTGCCAGTGATTAATAATAACTTAAACTATAAAACTAATCAAATAATATTAATCAAACGTATACAAAAGTTAAAATCCAAAAATAATAAAAATTAATAAAATTATAAAATTAACCCGTTGACTGGCTGGAAAAAAAAATAAATTTTTTTTTTGGATAATATGTGTAACATTATTTCTACGAAACTACATATACTTATAACACGTTATAATAAAATATCGAGAATTTTATAATAAATGTTAATAATTATAAATCAAATTAACCAAAAAACCAACTAATAAAACCATTCAGTGGGTATACGAATACCGTACATATATATCGGAGTATAAAATGGAGTTCAACTTGATCAACGAGGGAGCAACACACATCATTCGAAAGCCGTTACCAAGTTAAGCGTTACGTTTACAATTTTCTTTATATCTTATTAGTATTATTATTTTTTTTTTTTCAATATTATCATTATTATTATTAGTATTAAGTTTTCTTGATTTTTCTTTTCTTTTGATGCATGGTTTTAAAAAAAAAAAATACATATTAAGTTTATTTGGACTATAAGTTAAGGGGTTGGTAATAGTTAATTATTTCCTATTCTAAATAAGTCGTTTATGAATTTACCGTGTTTTGATTTTTTTTTTATGCGCGACAATAATTAATTATTATCACAGTCGACTTCCCATAGTTAAGTATAAAAATAGGGATTTGTTAATTACAAAAAAAAAAAAAAAATTCACAATTCATTTTATACTTATATTTAATATGTTTGATTTAAATAAATCGTTTGAATTTTTGGTTAATTACAAAGCTACATAAGCGTTTCTATATTTTTTTTTCTAAGTGCTATTTTACATATTGAACTTATTTCTACTTTCATGCTATTTCGGTTATTTCTTTTGTCTTTCTTCTTTTGAATTATACAGAATGGCAAAATAAAGTATAATTTTTGGATGATGTACGGTAAGTAAGTGTTACAGCAAGCCCTCGACTATCTTCTCCCTCCTATTTCCTCATCCCAGTTCTTCCTAAAGCGGTCTATCAAGATTCACAAATTCTTTGGAAAACCCCACGACCTACCCTGAGCTTTAGCCGGCCTTTGCTGACCGCTCCAAAGTAAATGCGTGAATAAATTTTCTGATGACGGTTGGTGTTAATAGATGTGATTTTAACACATTACGTATGTTAAATATAAAATCAACTTACACCTCGTGGCAAACCGTTACAAGCTCAAAATTAATCACACTCTTCTGATCCCACCAAATACAGAGCATTGTGTCTTCTGTCCGAAGCGAATTGGCCTTGCAATCGATGTCGATGATTGTCCTGGATCAACCCAAAACATTTTGTGCTTTGTATTCTCAAAATATCTCCATTTTTGGTTTTTCTATTTCCTGTTGCCTTTCATTCAATTTATGCGGAACCTATTAACGCAGCTTTTGGATCTTCCCAAGGCTTTTAAAATGGAACTTTTTTTTATGGAAACGGCTTCTCTTGACACATTCAGTTAATCCGCGAGTTGTTTTTGCGTTTGAGCGTCATCCTCATCCAACAATGCTTGCAATTCACTGTATTCAAACTGTGTTGGTGGTCCTCCACGTTCTTCGTTTCTTACGTCAAAACCACCACTTTTGAATTTATTACACCGCTCATAGCAATGTGATTTACCAAGAGCATGCTCACCGTAAGCTGTGACAAGCATTCGATGTGATTCTCCAGCAGTTTTCTTCAAATGATAACAAAAACACAATAATGCCCGCTAATCGTAATATGTAGGCACAAAACTCGACATTTTTAGCCTAGCGCCATTTATTAGTAAACTAGCTGACCCGGCGAACTTCGTAACGCCTCAAAATCAATAAATGTTGTTTAAAGTTATTAGCTTAATTAGATTGAGTTTTTTATATTAAGATAAAATGAATACTCCAAATTAATTAAATTCAATGAAATTACAAAAATCAAAATTAAATACATTTTAATTACATTGAAATGAATGTAATTCACGTGGCAGCAAGGCTTTCGTTTTATTGAATTGAATCGAAATGATTCGTGTAGCATTGTTTCACTACTTTCTTTTAAACTCTTTGCTGGGTGGGTTGCAATGGAGTCAATTCCCTTCATTGTAGCACCTTGTGATATACGACATTTTTTGTTTTATTGTCAGGTGCGAGAACGAATAAAGCGGATGGTTTACGCGGACACGTGAGCATTCTACTTACAATTGGCCGTGAGAGAAACATTCATTTTCTAGATTCAGGCCACAAACACTCAAGGATTGGCCTTGTGATTTGTTGATCGTCATGGCGAATGCAAGTGGAATCGGAAATTGAATTCATTTAAACTCGAATGGCATATCGGTTGGGATCATCGGAATTTGAGTATCGTCGCGGTACTACATTGGAGTATCGTCGCGTGAATCACATTGCCCATGAGTTTTCTCACCACCAAACGCAATCCGTTACATAGTTTTGGTTGATTCAGGTTTCGTAGCATGATGATTACCGAGCCAACTTTTAATTGTAAATTGTGCGGTGGCAAGCCAGCCAGATCCAATGAGTTTAAAAATTCAGTTGGATAGTTGGTTGCTTCGTCTTCGTTTGTCACACAGTCGATAGATTTGAAGGAATGAAGTGGACCGACGATTAGATTTTGAATTATGAAATTTAAGTGATCCACATCTTTGTTCTTTGACGCAAGAATTACTCGTTCACTCACCCAATTGTGATTTTTGTGGTTAGTAATGATGTTCGGGAACACTTTGTTTCATCCTTCGTTGAGACAAAAATGCAAAAGTTCTGAGGAAACGAAATCAATCCGTTCGATTTGTCGACCGGAACACGGCCATTACCGATAGTCAGCAATTGCTTGGAGAAATCTTCGGCAGATGGATCGTTTAACCACAGACAAGCAAATTAAATTTTTCGTTCGAGCTTATAAATGAAAACAAAATATATTTCTGATAAATCCAATGTCATCGTTGTATCTGTCATTTTAAAAAAACAAAATATTTTTGGTTGTTTGCGGCTATTTACAGAAATTGAGCTCGCAGTTTAAATTTTTACGTTTACATAGGATGAAATATCTCTTTTGGGTTGTCTATGGTTCAACAATGCAACTCGCCTGTTTGTCGTCAGCTGATGTTTCATCACATAGCGCCACGCAGAGCCGATGTTTTGAGGCAAGCGTTTATTTCATCGACAGCGGTCGATCTTGGAATGACTGATCGTGATAAAGTAGCTGCTACTATATTACCCGAACCTATAAAATCTAGATGGTGCGCTTGGCCTGTTTCGATCTTGGATGCCATGATTATTGTCAATGATTTATGGTTAAGTGCTTCACTGCTACAAAGATCGCCAATAGTTTATAGTCAAACGTAGTTTATTTGCGTTCAGCAGGCGTTAACTTTTTCGAAAAGAATCCAATCCTTTCTCAATTTCCATTGAAGGTTTGATCCAAAATTGTACTTACAGTCGGTTTTAATGATGCAATTAACTTTAGAAAATACCAGAAGAGTTAAATTAACATTGTTCATAGTCTGGTTCACTTTCTGGAGACCATCTAAACTTATTTTTTTTCTTTCTTCTACACAGCTCATTTAAGCATTCGTGAAGGAGAGAAATATGTTCAGCTAGATGCGATACAAAACGATGTTAATACCTCATCATACCCACGAACCTGACGGTAACATGTTAGTTGTGGAAAATCAATTCTAAATGATTTTCATGCTGCTCTTTTCATTTACTTCCCGCTAAAATATCGTCTAAGTAGACGAACGCAAAATCTTATCCATTTCTTTTCTTACTTCATCCATAAATCTCTGGAAAGTTTGTGCTGCGCTACGTAATCCGTAAAGCATGCGTACGAACTCAAAAAACCCAAAGGGATCGGTTATGGCGGTCTTATACCATCCTCTATGGCCACCGAAATTTGGTGGTAAACCCGTATTAAGTCCACCTTCGAAAATATATACACCATTCCAAATTGGAACGGCTCTAGTTTTCCGTTTTTTATGCGAAAACTGATTTTTATAGGTACAAGAACCACCGTTCTATTGGCATAATTTATTCTGAAACTTCCAGTTATACCAACAAGCTTGACGTGTTCCTGGAGTTTCTGGCCTATTAGACCTTAGAACGAGGTCTACTGTAGCAATAACGTACTCTCGATTTTAATCGACTTCTTTGATTGAGACTTGCTTAACCGAGATTCAATCTCATTAATGGATGACATTAGCTGCTAATTGCTATACACTAAAATTTGGGCGAGTTTTTGATGTAGGGGGTTGATTATAATCCATCGAGCCACAAAATGAGTTAGTCGAAGGATTTCGACCAAACATTATCGGCTGAATCAAGCATTTGACTCAGTTCATCAATTCCACCATTCATAAGTACAGCTGCGACTATTGTAAGTAAACGACTAATCCATTATGAATCAAAATATCATTGCAGAAGGACAAATTTTCAACAACTACAAAACTGTAGTCCAGTGCAGTGAATATTTACTTAATCATACCAACGTTACGACAATTCGCGGTTCTAAAATCGTGAAGAAAGGATGTCTCAATGCTGGGCTTGCAAAATACGGCTTTTGAATTGAATCTAATATACTCTAGAGTGCTGATTCGACAACAGGCTATTGACACAAGTTTATGATGCAGTACACAACCCACCAGATGCTAATAACTATGAAAATATTAAGCTTGCAAATATCAATCTTTCCAGATTTCGAGGAAAAAAGAATTTAGAAATTAGTGTCCGATATACAGTTATGCGATCGTAAGCCATCACACCTACTTAGTGATTCGAGGAAATTGAAACCAATTATTGGCGATGATCTTCTTAAAACATTATGGCTAAACTGTTTACCAACGTAAGCTAGATCGATTGTTACTGCAGCAAAAGGATCATTAAGCGAACTAGCAGCCGTTGCTTACGCTGTACTTGAACAACTAGATTTCAATAGTATTAAAGAGCGCTACACACGATCCAATTTGGTCGGCCCCGACCGTCGGTTACTAAATCGATGTTGTCTACAGACAATCCAACTTGCCACCCGATTTCCTATCCAATTTTGACAATTAGGTTTAAATTTTATTTTACTTTGTGTGGCATTGTTATTGTTTTCCAAAATCTTCAATCACCCAACCAATGAATTAAAAAAAATAAACTCGTGTTTGTTGTTTCTTGCTCGAAATTTAACACACAAATGAAATGAAGTTGTCCAACAACGATACACACCATCCGATTTGGTTGGTTTGTTGGACGGTCGGATGGAATTTCCATCCAACACATCCAACTTGATTTTATCGGGCCAACTTACATACACACGATCCGATTTCCAACCAAATCGGTCCAACCGTCCGAACAAATTGGATCGTGTGTAGCGCTCTTAAGTTTTAGAATATGACTGTGCAGGTGGAAAAAAACATGCAAAAATAAATCTAGGACTTCGCAGATATTTCAAATTGACATTCATCTTTGCAGATGTCAATTCGCCTATCATCGGTTCTGACATTTTATAAAATTATGATCTTTTAATTGATGATAAACGAAACATGTTAATTTACAATAAAACTCACCTGGAATCTTGTGGAACTTCAGTGTAACTCAGGATTAGTATAAATAAACCTTGTAGGTAATACTAAACATATACATTTGAAGAGTTGCTGCATGAATTTAAAAAGATTACTCAACCTAATGTCAACAAGACAAAACAACAACAAGGGTAACTCATCACCTCGAGACATTTGGACCACCAGTTTATGCAAAAGCCAGACGTTAATCACCCGTAAGAATTTACGTATTTATTACATGGCAAAAACATTTTTTCAAAAATCGGCCTACAAAACGTATTTGGCAAATGTCAATTGTGGAATCCGATAAACCCAAAACGGCCATAATAAAACCATTCCGATATGAGGGGGTATGATTTTGCATTTTCTTATATAGATTACACTTATTAATTACATTAAAGGAGATTAATCAACATGACGAACACATTTGTTTAATATTCGAACGCTTACGTGAATTCGATCTACCAAAATGTGAGTTTGTAAAACCTGAAATACAATTAGAAGTAACTGAGGAACTCAAGCGATTCCTAGCAAAGGTAAACTTTTATCGGCGATTTATATCGAATGCAGTAGATAATCAAATGCATTTGTCACACAAGGCAATAGAAAAAATGATAACACAAAAACCGAGTGGGACGAAGGGAAAATTAATTATTTCAATCGGTGCAAAATAGATTTAGCCGAAAACACCTTATTAGCATAACAAGCAAAAGACGCTGAATTATCGCTTTGCGTCGATGCCTTGGATTTTCGAATTATTTGTGTACTTCATCAAAGCTGACAATGTTATGTTCTCACCGATCACAAACCGTTGATCTAAGCATTTAAGCAAAAATTGGATAAATTAGCACCACGTCAAATTTATCAAATTGATCTTATTAGCCAATACACAACGGATATACTACATATTACTGGAAAAGAGAACATAACAGCCGATTTACTATCACGAGTCAATTCAATTGAGACTTTTTTCCATAAATTTTGAAGAGATTGCTCAACTTCAGCAAAATAACGAAGAGCTAAAATAATATTGCAAGATAGCGGAAAATATTCAATTATTCGATAAAATTTCAGAAACTTGCTATTCTTGGAACATCCCAAAAATATATTACGATATCGCCAACGGATTAATCCGTCCATTCATCACAAAAAATTTTCGATTGCAAGTACATATAAAGAAATTGTACAATGTCTGCAATGTCAACGATCGGAAATTCATAAACTAAGAAAATTAAAGTTAAATTTCGCCTTAAGAAATAATTATAATATAATTTTAACACGTTACAAAGGCGACTAAACTGACGAAATCAGTCCTTATCATAGAAATATATTCTTCATTCATAAATTTAGGAAAAATAAACTAGCCCGTAAAAAATACAACATTAACCCTAAAGCTCTTAACATAATTTTATAATATATCTTCTTAGCAAGCGCTTCTCAGTCTCTGACATGGAACTGTTTGTATATTTTTAGTTTTAAAAAAAAATTAGAGACTCACAGGCTCTTGTTAAGAGCTTTAGAGTTAAAGAAATAATGTTCTAAAATCTAAGAATAAGCAAGTCAGATAGCATATTCCTGTCAAGCATGTTCATTGCTATCCGCAAAATATAGTGGCGGAATTTGTGCTAATCCAGGATTAGCCCAATTCCATTAAAAACTAAAGACTGTTGAATAAACAATTTTCTGACATCAAGTGTTCTAGAAACCAATGAACTTGGCACTTCTATTTGCATATGCCTTTCAGATATGTTCAGTGCCATTGGAAAAAAATAGTGGCCGAATTTGTGCCAATCCAGAATTGGGACATTACCAAATCGTTCATTCGACGGTCTTTGGTTTTCAATGGAATTGCTCCAATTATACGTACTAGCACAAATTCAGCCACTATATTTTCGAATGGCAGTGAACATGCCTGACAGGAATTTGCTATGTGAATTGCTTATTCTTAGATTTTAGAACATTGATTGTTTAATGTAGTATAAACGCTTAATAAACACATTTTATTAAACACTTGTTTTTTATTTCGCAAAAATTAGATTTTTGAATATTTTAATTAAAATATTTGTTCAAAAAGTTTAAAAAATCACTCGATCGATTTCGACTTGTTAGGTCATCATCAGGAATATCTACTACTCTACTCCTGAGAGAGTAGATACTCCTGATGATGACGTAACAAAAATCTAATGTTTGCGAAATAAAAAACAAGTGTTTAATAAAATGTGTTTATTAAGTGGAAGTGTGTTTCGCCAAGTGGGAAATCGGATTTTATTGGTTTTTCGGCTGCTGTAGCCAGCGTTGTGCCGTACTATCTATACTGCGTAGCTAATTAATATTTTACACGTGTCGAGAATGTATGTAGAATTGTAGGCAATTAAAAAATGACGTCGACAATGTAGAGAATGTAGACAATGTCGGAAATTATTGTTTCTGTAAGCAATAAACAAATTTTACTGAATTATGTTAATGGATTCGAACTCACATTAAAAATTTGAACCTTAGAAGCTGCTAACCATAATTTTCATGAAATCGATTTTTTCAGTCAGCACGTGTTGTCGAAATCTGCTTACTGCAGAATAAAGAATGTTTATGAAATTTCACTCAAACAAACTCTGCTATCTAAATTTAATTTTCATCAGGAGAGACTATGGGCGCTTTCAGGTCCCCTATCATGATTAGTGAAATCATCGCCGATTGTTGTCAGGATTTGGTACAAGGCCGTCGGGGTAAGTGTCTCAAAACTATTGGCCTAGGTCAATTTACAGTGGAATCTTGAGCTAAGGAAAGTGCGTACGGAATGAATGATTCCAAATTCGGAAAAACCAAAAATGCAAACACAAAAACTCTCGTGTCAAATCTTTTTCTGGAGAAAAAGAGTTCTTTCTCACAAATTTTTCGGCAATTTGCCATAATAACTTTCCCGCATTATGTCAGAAATGACACAAACAAATTGAACCTTGATCAATAATTCGTGGCTTTAAATCAATTATATGGATTTTATAATGAAATGTGCAATGAAAACCAGAGAAGCAATGTCTTGAAATTAAGGCATTCACAAAATTTTTCAGAGACAAAAATCTCAACCTATTGTATTGTGTATGAAAATAATAATATCGATTATTCATTGGAAAAAATGCGTTGATAGTTAGAATGGGGCGGAAAAATTGATCACAGAAACTGATTGGAAACTATCAGCCTCCACATTTTTTCATGTGTTCTATCTGGGAAGGCATTGCTTTACAAGAAACATACTCCAATATTTCAGATGGCTGTTTATTTCAAAATCGCAATTTATGTTAGGAGCCAGAAGAAATAACTTAAAGCAATCGTGAGTTTTTCAAAGGTTTCACTGGCTCAGAATCTCAACGCAATACCACAATCCGACTAAGCCGAGATGTTCATGTGGCAGACATAAAAGCAATTTTGTATGATCCGGATGACATACGGGTTTAATTAAATTTTAATGATACATTTCAAGCCCTCCCAACGAGTCGCGGAAACGTGGCCCCTATTTTAAAGTATCCACAGTTGATTACCCAAAGTATTGAACCATCTCCAGAATTTAAAATTTGTAATATCACAAGATTGTCAATCGTTTTATGATTTACTTTCACATACTCTGGAAGATAACTTTCAAAATATTCGAAATTCGCAATTTGAACTGGAAAACTGTGAATTGGCAACCCCGTACTAAAAAGGAGGACAATACAAAAAAACAATAATCTACATTGTCTATGAATACTACTACTACATGATCTATGAATTATCGACAGTGTCTACGCCAAAATGAATTTTCTACGCTATTTTCGACACCAATAAGTCGATAATTCCGAATTACGCGTAGACGCACAACACTGCACAACATTCTGGTAATTTCCCGAGAATAGGGGACTGGTAAAGAATTTATATATGATCTCTGTTCAAATTAATTTTTCTGGCCTATTGATGAAAAAGTTTGATGCCAATTCTTATAAATTAGGAATAATATTTCTATTGGCGATTTTCATCGAATGTAGATAGCGTTAGTTTCTAGGTCTGCAAGGGGGACGAGAATTGTCGTGAATTCCAACAAAGTAGCTGACATCTGGTGAACAAAACGTGAATAGCAGTTTGCTATGAAGCAAAACCGTCATAACAATTTATTTGACAATTCTCGTCCCCTTGTAGGCGTAGGAAACCAACTCTATCTACATTCGATGAAAATCGCGAATAGTGAATCTAGCAGCAAAAATTTTTCCCTATTTTATTTTGTTTTCTTTTACCACTAACTTTTTACCTTAGCATGCCAAAAAAAAATTATTTAATGCTGAAAACATACGTGCATTATTTATGCATGCAGCGTTGCGTGCAGATTTGCATGTAAAGTACATGTGCATCATTTTTGACATTTTCTGCACTTGGAATTTTTAATTGCGGTGATAATTCATTGAATTTTTTACCTTTAATGTAGATATTTTTATAATTATAATGTTTTTCATTGTATAAAAATTCGTGTTCCTTTACTAACTCAATAATTTGTAACCTCCATCTTGAAAATTTTAATTGTTTGTATCTGTCCAAAATGTAGAAAACAACAAATAGTCTCGTGTAAAGTTAGCGAAAATTTTCATTTTTTCTTTTTGTGTGGTGTCAACACTGAGCGATGCGCATCGAAATTTAGAATTAGAGATAATATGAATAATTCTGCAATGTGCAGAATACGTGTAATTCATTTTATACAAACTAGTGTATTCTAATTTAACTGCATGCATAATTAGCTGCATAAATTATATGTAAACTATTTCGTATTTCCCTATTTAGGTAATCCAACCTTTTTAGCCTGACACGAAAATTATATTATTTAGTTGTACTCCTCTGCGTTCCTTTTAAAATTGAGGTTGACGATGAGATTATCATTAGTTCTAGTTTAGCGACGACCACAGGTACGTACAATTGGTACATAAAGCAAACAAATTTTATTTTTTGTTATAATTAAACTTTTCTTTATTTTATTTTAATTTTCCATTTTATTCGAATCTTTTTTAATTAAATTTAATTCTTTCAATCCTCTTTACTAATTCTTTTCATTTTCTCTATTTATTTGTATTTTTTTTCTTTATTTTGCTTGCTTGTCTATATCTTTTCATTTTAAATTATTATCATTTATAATTTATTTAAAAATAACATTAAAACAATTAACTAGAATATAATAATAATATTTATTCGATTTATGTATTATTTACATACATAAATAAAATTCTGCAAATTTTGAAATAATTATTAATTAATTTATGTTCTAAATCAAAAACAAAAATAATTATTAATTATTTAAATATTTAACTGTCTTAATAATTAATAATAATAATATTTTTTTATAAGTTACGTAATTTTATATATATTTTTTGTGTGTATAGAGAGAGAGAGAGAGAGTGAGATAAAATTTTGTTTTAATTAATTAATTATTAATTAAAATTGTATTTCTATACTTTAGTTTTACTAATCAATACAGCTATAATTATTTAAATTGTTGACGCGATATTTATATATAAGATAATGGATTTGACTTTTTAGAGCTTAAATATTAAAGATTTTATTTAAATTAAATTATATATAACTATAATTAATTAATTAAAGAAAACAATTTAAAACAGTCTTTTTTGGCAAAGAAAAATAATAATTAATAATAATAATAATATATTATAAACAATAAACATAAAAATTCTTACAAAACTATTCGACGTTTTCAATATGATATTGCAAAAAATGAGAAACTACTGGATTTTTACGTAATAATATTAAAATTAATAGGAAAATGTAAAAATATTTAATTAAAAATAAATTTAATGAAAATTTGTATATTTACAAAAGATGTGAGATTTTATTTATTTATGAAGAGACCAATGGGTGGGAGGTCCGTTCTATAGGGCTATTTACAACAACATTTGAGGTGGACGATGCTGTAGTTGGGGTTTGTGTTGTAGAAACATTTGCGGATTTTATCGGCGACGAGTTTTGTGAATGTGACGACGAATGGGATGAGGTCGTTGTGGGTTTCGCGAAAAGAACACCCTCGTACAGTGTTCCGTTAAATTCTATTGAGATTACTAGTTGCTGATCGCCAGATGACGCATGACCTCTACTTGCTATATTAAAATGCATTCCATTATTTATTGTTGTTACATTATTATTTGTCGTGTTATTATTATTATTATTATTAATAGTGTTGTTGTTGTTGTTGTGTGTCGGATGTTTGTTATCTAATAAATTACTGTCACCATTATGTATTTTTTTATCAACACGCTTTAGTGGACTGGCCCCCTCTGTTTGATTTGTTGGCGTGCTAGAACGTTCATCCCGCTCTTCCGTTGATGTGTTAAGTCCTCGTTTGGCCGGCGGTGGTTGCACAAAATCGCGATCGTCAAAATCAACTGGATGCTCGACCCGTTCTCGTTTAATTGGGGTATGTGTTGCTGGTGGTGGAGGTGGTGGTGGTGGTGATTCAGCTAAATTTAATGCTTCGCGCTGGGGCTCGGTACCGGGCGGACTTGTGTTTATTGAAGTCGGAGGACTTGTGTTATTATTGTACATGGACCATAATGCAACGCGTGACATTTCAAGCGCGTTTAATGCATCGCGCTGTGATATGTCTGGACTCTGAGAACCGTTACGACGCGGCTCCTTCGGAGTTTGGAACAATTTTATGTATTCCATCATACGCTGCTCGATTTCGTGTGGCACCAAACTAGAAATTTGCCCAATGCTTGGTCCACCCATTAGACGATGGTGCGCTGACGGTGTATTACCATGTGTAACCAAAGATAATGGTGACATCTGTTGCATACTAGGTGGAACCGGTGATCGTTGTACTTGTGGCTGTTGAGACATAAACTAAATTACAACGAAATAAATTCATCATGTCACACACAATTTCACTTACCATTTGGAGTTGTCCTTGGAGTTGTGAATCAAATTGGCCGTAGCTCGATCGACGTCCTTCACGCCGATTACCATCAATCGCCGCCTGTAGCTCGGATGGTGAACTCAAATTTTTCTTTTCACATTCGTATGGATATAAATATTTCATGTACCTGGAACGAAACAAATAGGATCAATATATGATTTTTTTAATATCTCAACAATACATCTTGACTCTATAATTAATAATTACAATAATAATAAATAAATAAATCGTATATATTCAGTTTTCAGCCCCGAATCCAAACAAAACAAACAAACAGCCTATATTTACATATCCGTCTATATTTGTACAATCAATTACAATATTAGAGAAGAGACGAATGCAGTTGAACATATATTCAGAAAAACAAATAATTTACATAAACATATTAAAATTTATTTATTAAAATAATAATAAATAAAATCATAATAATAAAAATAAAGGTTTAGAACTTATAAGACGAAAACGAAATTGAAGAGATCGACTGATCAAATAACTAACAATACAACAACAACAAAAATCTCTATAATGTAAGATCGCTGGGATGATCGACGCTACGATATTACGTTCGAAAGTGGTTATAAGGTTATATGAATATAAATTAAGTTTGTACAGGGTAATCGTTATACATCTCCATTTTGCTAATTAAAATCTCAAAAGGGAAATATTTATATGCATCATTTTCAATTTGTTATTTAAAAAATCTTAAATTGACATTTTATTTTTTTGTGTTTCGTGTGTGTGTGTGAGTGTTGTTCTTAGTATTTACTTTATTATTTTATGCAAATTAAGAACGCAGAAATAATTACTATTATACTTTATGATTGTTTCGTTTATAATTAAAACCCAGACGTGTAACTCCGGTGATCAAAAATGTCAGAAGAAACCAATTTTAAAACGACCATCGTCGAGCACCACACACAGAGGACGGCGGTATAAGGATCGGTAATAATTAATTGAGACCTCTTTATACGCAATTATTTCCAGCGATGTGTAACAGACCATAAAACTATTGTCGGCCATCTTTGACTATGAGAACGCGATCGCGAACACACTTTAATACGGTCTACGAACACACGATTACTTCAAATCATTAAATTTTTCACATCGCAAATTACCAGCTCATTTACTTCATTAAGCTACTGTATAAAACGTTCTCATCGAAACTTTCTCAACTAAATGGCTGATCTCCTGCCAACCAATATATAAATATAATACATAAGGTCGTGTGTTAATTAACCTCTCGATACACGTTATGGACGTTTACTGTCACATATAGAATCAAACAAAACAAAAAAAAAGCTCGCACACATTTTAAATTGAAAACGGTTGGTAATCTGAAAACAGCACAACATCCATTTATCTACATTATCACCTGTGCTGTGTGTGCGGCGCTGCACGATACGCAAAGATTAAAATTACTTTACACGTCATTTGTCACTTTGTATTATAACCTGTCTGATATGATTGTAATACCGTGTATGGATGTGTATGTGTTCGGACTTTGTTTGGTTCGTTGATTGGTGGCCTCTTTCGTTCACATAACACAGACACCACACATACACACACTTGTATTGTGCCGCGTATTTAAATACGCGATTTACGTAAAATATGTAAAATACGTTAAAATAATTACAAGTCTTGTGTTTGAGCAGAAAATGCAATTAAATAATTTATTCAATATTATTATTATTTATTTTATAGCGTATTTATATTCAGCCATACACACATACACACACACACACACACATTACAAACATACATTTACATAATAATTTTAATTTAATATTTATGGCCAAAAATAAGCAAAATAAAATGGAAATTCTTTTTGGTGTAATAAAATTGACACGTTTCGTGAATGTCACGTAGACGATATCATTAAAAGTCTTAAGATGTTTATAAAATGTATACGCGGATAAGGATTGATTAACCATACGAGTTTATGTACGACGAGTTCATAAGATGGAACGATTTTCTTTCTTCTTTGGCGATTTTGATTTATTTTATAATCGACATCTTTTTGTCTAGACTCTTTCTTGTTTATTTTTATTACTATTTATTCCATGGACGCGTACTTTTTGTTTTATGCATTATCCGCGGATAAGAAAAATGTCCTCTCCATCGAATTACTTTAAAAAATACATAACATTTTATTTTTCCAATTCTTATTTGCTTAAGCCATCGTTGATGATTGCTTATGTTTTATTGATGTTTTGCATCCAATCTCGTTGAGTGATTGGATTGTGTAGACATACAGATAGTTAAATAGCGTTGAGAGGACTTTAGTCTATTTTTAGATTTGGCGGTATTTGTATTTTAAATTGGAAGCAATGGATAGTAAATTTAAAGACGTTGCCCGAGGAACATCATCCGAAGTTTTTACTCATTTTCTCACTTTTATTTTGGAAACGAGGGCGCAAAGACAAACATCTTACACCGAATACGTGAATTTGAAGAGTCCGCCCCTAGCTCGAGGTGTGGTTGCTTCACATAATTTAGTAATAAGTGAATAATTTCATTCCAAGTGATATCTAACTAGATAACAAAATTCACAGGTGAAGTAATCCTATTCATAGACATACAACATAACACTACCTGACAATCTACTTTAATTTGTCGAGAAGTTATAGGTGCATGACATAGGCCTATAGATCTTCAATTAACCATTGAAGATATACAAGAATTGATGATCAAAATATTCACATTCAAATATATCTGCAAAACTTGTAACGATATACATCAAAAGGTCCCAAAAATGCATTTCGATTGTGACCATTTGAAATACATTCAAGAATCCTAGATTGACATCAACAATAAAAGCTAATTTTCAACACACAGCCTGGATATTTTGGAAGCCACTTATCGCATTTTTACCTTAATCCCTCAACTGTTTAAAGAAGTGAGGTGAGGTTCCTTGAGGTTTCGCAGCTTGAGGTGCGCTTCCTTGAGGTTTGGCTTTCACAGCAAGTGAAGGTTGCAATTTAGGTGGCTCGTTAAAATTACAATCCTTCAAATTTTAAATACCAACTTTAAATGCTAAATGTGTTCAGTAAATTACAGTTAAATCATAATTTTGGAGTACAGACGAGTACTCTAAAATTCAGTATTTACTTTGATGCAAGCTAATTAAATTATTAAGCCCATTTCAATCCGTTGGCAGAAAAATTCTGTTCTAAAATCAATTTCACCGTTTGTAAATGATTTATTCGACTATTCGCCCGCACTCTTGACATCAAATCAATCTAACCACCGCTGTATTTCAAATAATTTAACACTGGGACGAGATCATGAAATCTGTTCGCCCAAATGATTAGAACAAATAAACAAAAGTTGAACGGTAAATTGTATTTGAAAACTGTTTCATTACCAGTGAGCACACTAGCACCTCAGGGCGCCATTTAAATCCAACAAAAAACTAGAGGCTTAAGTTTCTTCGTCTGTTGTACAAAGTAGTACGACCACGATTGTTGTGCAGGGTTTCAGTAAATGTTATAACGAGATGCTGGAACATATTCTCACTGATATGAAAATTCTAGCTGATGCTGAAAAACACCTTGCTATTCGCAAGCAAAAGGCTTCTGAACGTGCATTTAAAGCTGCCGATGATGCAGAAAACAATTAGTCCAGAACTAGAGTGGGATGCCTCATACAATAAGGCGTTGCAAGATAAATGGAAGAGTCGTTTCTGATGGTGCCAGATCAATTCGAGGGATTAGTACACTTGCTCCTTTATTATACTCCGAAATTATTTTGGCCTTTACAAAAATCCCAGCGGGTTCTTCGATAATTAATCGAGTGGCATTACACAATTCCTTCTTCGGATTGAGGAAAACCATGATAATTATACCTTTCAAAACAACCGCATATGAGATGATACCAAACGGAGTTTGATTGTTTTGAAGTTCAATGGAGAAATGAAGAGTATCATAGGGATATTCATTCACGATCGAATTAGTGTTGTAATATGTATATGTAACCATCATCGGCTGTAATGTTGTGATTTTTCGATTCATTTCAAGCGATTGTGCATTTGTGGGTGCTACGATGACTTATCTTTTTGATAAATCCTCAACGGATATCAGCTGAATATTGTACAAAATGCTGGTTATTAAATCTTTAGTTGTAATAACTCAATTTAGAATTTGAATGTCGTCTTATTAAAAAATATCTAGCACTTGAGACAAACTTCCAGATCCCACATCCAATAGCCATTGATTGTGATCGGCCTCTATTTCACTACGCATATTGATCGAGAGTGAGAGAGAATTGACTCTCTCTCGTCAATTGAGCGAAAAGTCTCCACAATATTGGCACTACTGGCAATGACCGACGAAAGTTGCGACCGACAATTAAAACTTTCCCACCACACAGGTTGTCAGATTATATCACTCCACGAAGGAATTGGTCGATGCAGTGAAGTCCGTGTTTAGGAACCATTTTAATTTCGTCAAATAAAATCAGTGCGTCCTTCTTTCACTAATATGACACCATTTCCCGTTATTGCGAATGGTAAAACGATTTTTCCTTTTAGTCTGAAGTAGATCATCAGTGCGTTGTGCAACGGAACATCTTGATCCTGCTACCATTATCATGAAAGATGCGTTGGTTAAGGCATCATTCAGCTTCTCATTTGGTTCATCAGCTTCGTTGTCAATTATTATCGTACTTAACATTTCCGTTTAATTTACATTAATTCTTATACCTAGGTTTAAGAAATTGTAGCGGTTTCATCCCTAGCCGCTTGGAGACATGTACCGTCCGGGCTACCGGTCTACTATATCGCACTATTACGGTATTTTAAGACGTTGATCAGTTCGGCGCAATTAGCCCGAAATTGCGGAAGAACTTCTTCACTTAGTAATGATGGCAGTGGTAATTCGTGTATAGGCTCAAGTTACCCTGCCACTTTTGTTTTAATGAAATGGCCGTCACCTCGTTACATTTGCCAGGTTTACTGATAACTATCATTTCACCCATTCTTCCAAATTTCAAGCAGCTATTTAATAATTTTATTATGGTAGGCCCTATGATAGGCCAAGCAGTTGGATTATTTCAGCGTTCAAGTTGTCAAGGGATGGGGACTTGTTACGCTTAAAGCAAGTAAGGCCACTGGTAGCCTCTTCCCACGTAAATTGAAGTCGTTGAAGTTAGCCCGAAAAATGTCAGCCCGAAAAAAATAGTGCGTTTCTCGGATGAAGTGTAGCTATCCCGAAAAAGTGTAAATGTAAGTAGAAAATGTAGCTCCATCCCGAATTAACATTTCATTACCAATAAAAAGCTAATTATGGTACTGAAGAAAATGAAATGATAATTTTATAAAGGAATATAAAGACACTATTGAATAACAAATCTAAATAACACGAAATTCATAAATAATGAATATTTCGAATTGTGGAGCCTTAAATTCGCTTGTGCCTATACTAGAGATATTTATGTGTAGTGGCATATACGGCCAGATAGGTCCTGGTCACACCAATATGTCATGATAACCACTGGTCCATATCATGACCATAGATCATAATTTTATAACGCATTTTATGATATGGAGCAGTGGTTATCATGACATATTGGTGTGACCAGGACCTATCTGGCCGTATATGCCACTACACATAAATATCTCTAGTATAGGCACAAGCGAATTTAAGGCTCCACAATTCGAAATATTCATTATTTATGAATTTCGTGTTATTTAGATTTGTTATTCAATAGTGTCTTTATATTCCTTTATAAAATTATCATTTCATTTTCTTCAGTACCATAATTAGCTTTTTATTGGTAATGAAATGTTAATTCGGGATGGAGCTACATTTTCTACTTACATTTACACTTTTTCGGGATAGCTACACTTTATCCGAGAAACGCACCATTTTTTCGGGCTGACATTTTTCGGGCTAACTTCAACGACTTCGTAAATTGACCCCCAATTTCCCACGTAAATTGACCCCCAAGCATCTGTGGATATCCAACTGCTGTTGGTGATGATCTCATGCATTTGTGCTTGAGACCCAGTTTCGTCAGGTGTTTCGTCTGGCAGAAGCGAGTTTAGTAACTGCAAGCGTGTGTAATGCCACGCATCATGCCAGTGGCGACTCCATTTGTCGTCCTAATGGTGCTCAAAACTTCAAGTGGCCTTGCTTTGCCGGCAGCAAATTTATATACAAGGGTCTTTATTACCGCGGTGTTCCGTGACGCACCTTTGGAAAATACTTTTCTTTGCTTTAAATACTTCATGGAAATATTTATTTCTTGTCTCGCTACCTACAGAGACAATCTCAACTTTTTTGCTATTTGGTTCCTCTCCTTCTGGTATGCTTTTCTAAGCTTGTGCATAAAACATTTAAGTTTCCTTAGATTAGAGTTACACCTACTATTCCGTCTCTTAGCTACTCTTTTCCTAAGAATTGAGTTGTTGCAGACATTGGCTAACTGTGTCCTGATCAGCTTGACGTAAGCATCAACTTCTACACTATCCCAAGAGCCAACCAAGTGTCTAGCAAATATACCCCAGTCAGCTATTTTAATGGCAAATCACGGAATTTTGTTACTTACAAGCGGACTATTCTGTAGCGCGTTTGTTAACTCAAACTTGAAGACTCTATGGTCACTAGATGTCCAACTTTCTCTTACACACCACCCAACTATCGAACTCAGCAAGGCTCCATTGACTATTGTTAGATCCCATTAGATGGGACCTTCGTTGGGTTTCCTTGCAAGTTCATTATGAAAAGAGCATTCCTGGCCCATCGGTTAAACGGTCATGCCACATTTTACTTCTAGCATTGAAGTCTACAGCGATCAAAACTTTTTTCTGTTGACGCGATAGAGAGCCACGGATCATTTTGATTTTGCACAGATGGCACTCGATTGGTTCACTCTATTGGGCGTATATCGAAAACAGGTAGAATGAACCAACTTCCGATGATATTTCAACACATGTGCAGTGAGTATCACAAACGTGAGTTAGTTTCACCATGAACATTATGAATACTAATTGCAGTCTTGGGATTCTCAGAACATCCTGTTGCTACTCTGGCCGTAGTAGGCATGCCGCTGATGGTGTTTCTGGTTGCCGGTTCATGTTTCTGGTTGCCGGTTCTACTTCTACCACCCAGTGAGCGGTCTCTTTATTTCTTGCACCAGTTCTAAATAGAACCTTAAAATCTTTACACTCCAGGCAGTTTTGATTTATAAGGCAGTTTGTTACCATGTCACCATCAAACTCCGAGCTGACATCAAAGATTATTACCTTAGGTAATATCTTAATAGGCACTGATTCGGTGGTTACTAGACCCACGCCTTCCAACTCTTTGTTTTCCGTGAATAACTTCAAATCCGATGAAGAATCAACAGTAATCGCAATACCATTTGGGCCAGCGTTTGCTACATAGTGAATCTATATGTTAGATTCACTAGGACGTATGAATTCCTTAATTTTCTTGGCTACCTCGGTATTCGAGAGGCTGGATTCATTATCCATTGCTGAGATAATTATCCGTTTTGTTTGTTTTGTCCCTTTTTGTCAATGCTTTCTGTTTCTACGTTTCTTGCGTTTTTTTACCGGCCACTTCGGCTTCGTTATCAGTGTGACGTTTATACGATAGTTAAGCATTTTCATTTAGAAGAGTGGCATCATTAAAGCATTTGTAAAATGTTTTGAGCATTGATCGACCTTCATGCAAGGCGTGTTTGCCGTCATAAAATTGAGCACAATTTTTAGAAGCCTTGGTCTAATTTCTTATGGAACTCAATACTTTTAAATTGATCGATTCTTTGGACAATTGTTAATTTGTCTCCGGCTCTTAGTCATCAGAATGTATGTGTGAGGAATGCCTCGCTTTAGGAACTCAATGATGTAGACGTGTGCAATGGATATTCCAAAACGCTTCGTGATATCATCAATAAAGAAGTCGAATTTGATTTTGAAAACTCGTGCCATTAAATCCGCTCGATCTGAAGATATCTCGCCAGATCTAAAATTTTCAACAAATCACACAAACCGGGATTTGAAATGAACGTTATAAAAAGATATGGAGCGCCAAACTTTGCAAAAATTGACATTACCTTTCAGCAACTTATATTTTTTTTATTTTTTTTTTTATTAAAAAAAAGAAAGTTTTAATTATCCAATGGATTTAATGTCCTTTTAAGGTCAATTAACACCCCCTCCCTTTTTTTCACGCACACACCCACCCATTCACCTACTCACACAACCTGTACATTGACATGGACGGTGGGTCGGCGCTGAGTTCTGCACTTCAACAGAGGGTCTTAGTTGTGTTTATTAACTTCACCGATCGTAATCGATGAAGAAAATTCGCTTTTGCATCCTGTCTCTGCTGGGATTCGAACCCAGTACTTCCCGCTCCAAGTGCCGAAGCTTTAACCACTGCACCACTTGTTCGGTATATTAAGTGGCGATCCTTCGAAGCTTGATGAAAGAATAACCGAAACACCGGAGAACAAGTACTTGTTTTGACCTATGTTCTCCATGTGATCAGCAAGTCCTTCTATATTGCCCTTATATATTATAATTGAGGATATTGGCTTCAACTTGTAGATATGAGTTAACAAACCATTGTTGTGTCAGCTTGCCAAAATTAATAATCGAATTGAAGGAGTCTCGAACAACTAGTGCAGTTTTAAATTGAAGCATGGTGAGATTGTTTCGCACTCGATTAGACACTCAGAATTATGAACTGTTTCTGAGCTCTCGAAATCCCGAAACAAAAATGATAAGCTGAATAATTAGTTTGTGGCAGTATTTTGACAACTTTTGTTTTTAATGTTTTGATCAAAGCTCGGTCAGGTTGGCACGCCTTATAAATACCAAAATATTAGCTGTGTTCCAATGGAAACAATTTGCTACTCACAAGTATTTGTGAGTAGATAACTAAAGGAACGGGCAAAATTATGACAGCAACATATTTTGTTGTACAAAATCAAATTTGTTTGAATATTTTCAGACAATTTGGTAATACATAATGTCAAAAATTGGACATACCATGAAGGCAAAGCCTAAATCTGTGCGTACGCTGGCAGGAAAGAGGAGTATTGAGGTTCTAATAGTGAAAATGTAAATAAAATTAATTTATATGCATTTATTATAAAAATCCACCGCTTTAATAGTCGAATCAATTCCATCAGTTTAGTAATTTTAAATATATATATTAGGATATTTATAATTGGATCAATTTAATAATTATAATTAGTAGCTAATTGTAATTTTACAAATTTTATTGCAATTTGATAAGTAATTTTCCACAAAAATCCCTTATTGTCAATCAATCGAATATAAACAAACAAAAAATTGTAATAAATCTGACATTTCAACATAATCAAACCATCACAAAGCCATCTGTTAGATTTTTTGAAACTAATATACCTACCGTCAAATTTATGCGTAACTACTTTCAACATCTACACCACCATTTGAGCATGGGTAGCTGCGAGTAGTTACAAGTACTTGTAAGTAGTTTGCTTTCTCCATTGGAACACAGCTATTGAATACATTCTTTTTTTAGTTTTAGTTATCGGGTTACTCACGTATTTTTGTTATATGAGCTGTGTAGCCTGAACATTTTTTATTCAGTTTTTGTTTGTTCATCGCCATCAACAATTTTCTCAATCATCGGTGACAAAAGCATCAAGATTATTTCAGCTTTTGGAAATCAGCAGTAGTAGCCCGGCTGGAACTAGTATTGACGAGTGATTTCAATAAAACATTTTGTAGGTACTTTTTATTTGGGTGCCAGCTTATCATTATTATATTTAATTTGTGTCATGTTGTTCGAAATCGCTGTCACACTATTTATTTTCTCGTTATTTTTTTCTGTATTTGTTCGTCCTCCCGGCTTTTCGTCAAGTGTGTTAGTGCTCGTGAGGATTCAAGTGACACTAATAATGACAATATAGCATCTAGCCCTGACAAGGGTGAACAGCTCATTACATTGACAAAATTGAAATTGCAAGAGCTGATCGATGCTCAAATTCAAGCTTCACGAAATTCATCCTCGTCGCCCATTAATTCCGGTGATGTTCAAACAGGAAACCTTAATGCTGTTTGATTCAAGCATTTTATGAGATACCAATAGAGCCTGCTGATATTCCAAAAACGGCTATTGCGGCATCTTTCGGCTTGTATGAATTCTGCAAAATGACTTTTGGTTTACGTAATGCGGCCCAGTCCTTTCAACGTTTGATGCATAACGTATTAAGTGGATTAGAGTTCTGTTTTGTATACGTCGATGACGTGTTAGTGGCATCATCTAGTACACTTAAAAATGATTATACAAATATTCTCAGAATATGGTCTCGTGATAAACGCAGATAAGCGTGTATTTGCTCAATTTAAGTTAAATTTTTGGGTCACACAGTGACTAGTCAAAGTACCTTACAGGCTTACGAACTCGTTCAAATTATCCAGGATTTCTAGAGACCCAATACTGTCAAGCAACTAAAACGGTTCTTAGAAATGATTAATTTTTATCGCCGTTTTTGGCCTAATCACTGACAGGCTTACTGATACACAACGAAAATATAGTGCCTATGATCGGAAATTACTTGCGGCATATTCAGGAGTTAAACATTTTAAGTATTTATTAGGAGACGTAACTTTGCACTATATGCCGATCATAAGCCGTTGACTTTTTCGTTTAATCAGAACTGAACAAGGTTGATCTACCGAAATTGATCTACTGAAAAATGTGAGTTACATGGCAATAGCACAAGAAGAAGACGAAGAGCTTCAGAACATATTGAACTTCCGTTGTCATTCAATTCGAATAATACTTTGAACAAAATGTTATATTGCGATGTGTCGACTGATTCACCACGACCATATATATTCCAGCAGACTTTCGTAAATTCGTTTTTGAAGCATACCATAATCTTTCACACTCAGATATTAAAGCGTCGGTCAAATTAGTGACCAAGCATGTCATCTGGCCATCCATTAAACACGATTCAAAGATACAAGGTTGTTTGGCGTGTCAAAAAGCGAAAGTTGCACGGCATACAAGATCGCCGCTCGGATCGTACACGTTGACATTGCGACGTTTTGCTGCCCTCAGAGCGACAACGATATTGCGTGACAATGATAGATTGCTTTTCCTGTTGGCCGGAAGCTATTCCAGTGCCTGATATCTCTGCTTCGACTGTTGCATTCGCTATTTACTCAACATGGATCACTAGATTTGGTGTACCAGAGTCAATTATCACAGACCAGGGTACTCAATTCGAATCTCATTGATCGCAGAATTGTCGGATTTGCTTGGTTTCGAGAGAAAGCGTGCGACAAGTTATAATCCAAGGAGCAAGGGAATGGTTGTGCGTCAGCATCATACACTTAAAGCTGCCATTTTGTGTCATCGTCGTTCAGACTGGACGCATATCTTACGCTCAGTTTTATTAGGTTTGACGACAGTGTTTAGTGAGGATCTGCGAGCATCATCGACTGAACTGATTTGTGGCACCACTGTACAGGAATACAAGTGCTTTCATCGATCAGAATTACAACAATAAAATTCCACAATCAGAATTCATTTAGAATCTGAGGAGTCATTTTGACGAAGTTTTAATTTTTTAGTGTTCCATTTCAATTTCATTGTTTTTAAACAAAAAAATTTAAAAGGTTTAATAAGGGTTGCCTCTAGTTTTCAGACGGATCCGTTTCTATCCTTTCATATATGTACATGAGGAATAACTTTTGCTGAATATAATGCTCTTTTTAATCATGATTTTATTTAAATCATCATAAATATCCCAACAGTCGTTCCGATAACCATAGCTCACAATGCGAACTATTCAGTAAATAATTCACAAAGGAATTAATTTTGTTGCAATATTAGTACTACGGTGGGAATTTCGGTGATTACGACACTTATTTTCGGGTTTAAAATCGACTCAACAGAAAAAAATACAACATAGTGTCCATGGTCTAATTGGAAGTATTATTATTACAGCTACGACAAGTTGCGAGATCGTTGTTTTCCAAGCACTAATTTAATTTTCTAAGCCTATACTTTCCAACTTAAAATGGTCGATTGTTAAATATTAATTTAGCATCGGAGTTCATTTTTTGTATCGTTGATTTATGTGATTTGGTTCTTTATGTGATAAAAATAAAAAATTTAATTTATTTTATTGTTGACAAATTAAAAATTGACTTTTCTTACCAAGACGCCAACCCATAATATTATAGTTTTCGTAAAAGTTGTTCTGGTGGTCAATAGGATAGATAGGTTCAGGTTTCAGTGGTTGACACTTAGGCCAATTTTGGCCCATTGTGATAACACCATTGCACATTGCAAGCTGCATGTCAATCTGTATACAATGACATCCGAGGGTCTTAGTTGTGTTTATTAACATCACCGATTGTAATCGTTGATGTAAATTCGTATTGCATCTTAGCCTCTGATGGGATTTGAACCCAGTACCTCCTGGCCCAAGTGCCAAGCTTTAACCACTGCATCACTCGTCCGGTTAAAAGTAGTCAATAGGATAACTTTGGGTAGAATAATTTTGTTCCTATTCCAACAAAAACTTGGAATAAAACTATTCTGTTTGGAATGGAAACGTATGGCATCGTTGTTGTAAAATTCCCAAAGTAAGACGCTATATAACTCAACAACGGCAGGAAAGGTTTTGTAACCGAAAACTAGTCCAAGCCCGTAGTTTTAAGAAAAGCAAACGGTTTTTCATATTTGAGGCGTTACGTTGTAACAAAGTAAATGTTAAATCATTATGTATACTTATATCAATTAGAACTTAGGACACCAACCTAATATAACAAATTATAAATTGCACGAAATAAAACTGTTTGCCAAAAACTCATTTCTTGATTTGTTTTTTGTTTTATTTCTATTTTATAGATTAATTAATTATTTAATATGTATTTGTTTAATTATATTTGGATATTTTCCAATAATAAAATTGTATAATAATAATTATAATTATAATTTATATTTCGTTTGCACATACACAAAAAACCATATAAAAATTATTATTTTACATTTTTTTTTTTTTAAATTAAAAACTATAAAAATTAAAAACAAACGAAATAACACAAAAGCTTTTAATATTTATATACACACACAATTGGTTTTTTTTTTGTTTTTTACGTTATTTTAAATTAGTGTACCGCCTTTTATAAATTAAAATAAATTTATTAATTTTTTTTTAAATTATACGTTTTTTGTATATACGAGTAATATACATGATAGGTACGTGAATGGAATTACATATACATTATATTTTTATTATAATTCTCCTCCATATTGCTTGTGTACTTGTTGGACATATTGTAATCGTCGGACATTTTGAATTTTTAATTAAAAAATAATAATAATTCGTACAGTAAGAACAAGAAATGGAAAATGAAGATGATGGATATAAGTAATGAAAATGTGCAATAAAATTTATTTCAAAAAATTAAAGAAAATCATGGCGGGAAAATATGCAAGCGGTGCCATTTTTTTAAAATGAATTATTATGACATTTAGCTGATTCAATTTTAAATATGTTTTGCATGCATTGAACACGGTCCAAATAAAAATCGTAATGTAAATTATTTATTAATAAAAATTGCAAATGGAAGAAATTTTCAATTTCGTTTTTATCAAGGTAATATCGATCTCAAATACACCGTTGTCGTCCATAACTATATATAAGCGAATTTAATATTTGGATGCCTCTAGCTTAAAGCGATAATTCAATGGACACGATAATAATCATGACAACTGATGAAGTACTCATTATAATCATGATTCCAATATGAATAACCGCGCTTATACATAACCATCGTGGTGCTGTCCAACTGTTTATTAATAACACAACAACTCTTTGTCTGAATTTATTCTTACGTACAAAACGTATTTCATACGAAACAGAATAAAACCTTTTTCTTATATACATTAGATCCATCAATAAAATTCATTCGCGTATTTTTATTATTATTATTATATTCATTCCATTTTATATTTTACGACGCATGTCAGTCAAAATAATAATATTTTTTTTTTTTTTCATATAAATATTAAAAAATATAAAATATTCCGCGCTTTCCGTCTTATAATAAATAAATATAAACGATGCATCTTACAATAAACCAAATATATACGATTCCTTTTTTTTATTTGATTTATAATCCAAAATAATAATAACCGCCCTTAATTCAAAAAAAAAATCCAAAACTAATTAAAAACTACAAAAATAAACTGAATATCTAAACTTACTGTGTTCGTAGGGTAAACGCCGCACTTGTAATACTCGATGGTAAGTGTAATCCTTTGATAATTTCCTGCCAAAGCTTTTTATTGATCACGTCCACTAGGCCGCCGCGCGCTATAACCAAATTGTATAGTTCGTAGAGATCCAGCACCGATTTCGCCATTATGGGCAGGCGATTTATTGGGGTTCCTATAAAGAAAATCGAAAAAAAAATTATTATTACACATCCTCTCTATTTCTTGTTTGCCACATTCTAAAAATACGTGATATTAAATTTTTTTTACGATCAACGCATAACATCATAATGATCGCATCATGTCAAGTATATAAAAAAGAGCAACATATCCTTAATGCAAATTCACATAAAACATATGTCGCGTTCGCGTATACAAACGCAACAAACAAAAAAAAAATTACATAAAAAAATATAAATTAAATTTTATTGTTAATTATTTTATTATAATAAAAATAATAGTTTTTCTTTTTTAATTTTCATTTTCATTTCGCATTTTTTATTGTTGTTGTTGTTACTGTTTTGTGTTTTGACAGACAGACACATAAATGCAATTCAAAATAGAAAAAAAAAAATTTGCATGTACTTTGTGAATCTTATTATGTTGCACACTATGTTATGTGTATACACTCGTACTTATAGTTGTTCTTTGACGACGATCATGTAAGTTAATGATGACGATGATTAAGATTAAGTTGATGTTGAGTATATATGTACGTACATAATATTTGATGGATAGCAAATTATAATTAAAAATTGGTTTCTGTTTAGTTTTGTTGTTAATGGAAATGAAATTGGATTAAGGATTTTATTAAACGTGAGGAGTAATGGGCAGCAATTTGAATAGTGAGATATTTTAGAGACGCGTTTGTTTTATTAGTCTCAAAAAAAAAAAAATAGATCAAGAATTTACCACATCACGTGAAGGTAACATGTCGATTTCAAAAAGCAATTCAATAATTTTGTTATGATAGAAGAGCAGTTTGAAAACAAGGAAATGAAGCAAGTCTTGCCTCACGTTTTCAGAAAATCTAAACATGTTGTCACGCCAATAGTTTATTCGATAAATTTAGTTTATTCGGGAATTTTATTTAAATGGTAGGTCAGGTTAGGTTAGGTTTCGGTGGTTGCTATCACATACTTAGGCCAATTATGGCCCATTGTGATACCACAGGGTCCAACATCATTAAACACTTAAAGGGTGTAAAACACCCATTTAGTGCTATTAATCACTAATATCCGGGAGGCCGTATTGATCACCATCTGCTTACCGATAATATCCAACGGGAGAAGGTATAGCATGACCTCTAAGGCGTTAGTGGGGGTCATTCTCAGCGCCCTACTAATGAGCAAACAGGCTGCCCTCTGCATCATGTTCCTGTATGATAAATTCTCCACAGTTACCACCATACAGTCACAACATACAGCAGTACAGGCCTTACAACTGCTGTGAAAAGCCAGTGCACCAGCTCCGGTTTCAAGCACCATTTCTTTCCAATGACATTTTTACAAGAGTAAAGTGCCACAGTGGCTTTCTTCACTCTTTCTATCGTGTGTGGTTTCCAATTGAGCTTACTATCCAAAAGAATCCCAGGGATATCGCCTTATCAGTAAGGACCAGCATAGTACCATTCAGGCTTGGTGGAACCATTGCCGGAATTTTATACATCTTAGTAAAAAGGACCAGCTCTGTTTTAGATGGGTTAATCCCCAATCCACATCTGCTGGCCCAACCCGCAGTGAATGATAACACATTCTGCATGACATCCCTGATTATACTCAGGTGCTACGCCATCTGCATAAGCAACCACACCTATTCCTTCCCCTTCCAGTTCCAATAGTAGTCCATTGATTAGTATATTCCAAAAGAAGGGACCACAACACTTGCTAAATAGCAAGTGATTAATTAGCCTGGTTACTGGGTCTTCAATGTCAAGTGGCAACAATCCTTCCATAGTTACTTCCACCTTCACATTGTAGAAAGCGCCCTTGATATGAACCAAGGTATGTAATGCCATGCCCACGGACTTACTCTTATGGTACGCATGCTGAGATTGCCCAGTTTCTGGATACAATTCTCGAACGAATATGGACATCCAGCAGCCTTTCTATGATTTTCAACAGAAAAGATGACTGCGATATTGGTCTTAAATCCTTGTATTCAGAATATAAAATATTTAAATGGTAATACCTACATGCAAATTCCCAACCTTGTGAAATTTTGACATTTGAAATTTGTGTTTGACTGGTGCATATTTATAGTGTTTTATGGTGATTAATTATATAGAATTTATATACATCTCAAGGGTCCCAAAGCTACGAACACTACCCAGTACTTCAGTAACTAAGATTTGCCAATGAATTTTTGAACCCTTAGTTGACCTTTCGTAGGTTATTTATACCACATTTGTTCGGCGTTTGCTTGAATATGCTAGTCAGGTTTGGTTCCCATACTATGAAGTGCACGTACGAAGAACTGAAGCTGTACAACGCCGATTCCTGCGCTTTGCTCTGCGTGGATGTTCATGGGTGGACATTTACATATTGCCTCTCTATTTTGACTTCATACGTAAGCTGTGCCACAAATTGTTAGATCTCAGTGAATTTTGGTCAAGTGGCCGCTACCATACGAGCTCTTTTTTATAAGTATTTACGAAAAAAAGGTTATATATTTTTTTATTTATTTACAATAAAAAAAATTGTAATTGGAATTACACACCCTTATAGCTCTTTCATACAGAGGTGTGTAAGAAGCCTATTATATTAGGTTGAGGAAATATAGATCCATTATTTTTACGTTTATTTCGTAGCTTTATTTAACATGGTTACAATAATTCGTTTTGGCTCACATATACGCCGTTTTTTCGAGTAATTCGTTGCCATTTAGAAGGCAATTGCATTAAGCCGCTTTTAAAAACGTTTTGTCCCTATTAGCAAAAAGCTGAGATAGGTAGTTTTCACTAGCATCTCTTGAGGCTATTTTTACACCACCGACTTTCGCTGCCGCATGTACACCTGCACATCATGCATTTTTTTCTCTCCCTACAAGCCGTGGTGAACACATTTGTGTCAATGTTTTCTCTTGTTTTATGTTTTAGTATTCTTAAAATTATTATATTAGTTCAAATTATCATTAAAAAATACGTAATAGTTAAATTGTTATTAAACTTTTGCACCCGTAACTCATTGACCTGTAGTTAATATATTAATTTGTCGCAGGCCATTGAGTTGAATCATAGTAACAATTTTGAATACTTTTAAATGAAACATAATCGAAAATGTTTGTTTCTCCACTATTTAATTCAATCGAACCTAAAAAACACTATAATAAATTAGTGTGAGGATAACTCTAAAATGAGTCGACTTTGTGTATAAACGTACTAAATGATAGGGTACGTCGTTTATTATTTATATAATTCGGGGATTCACCAAATATAATTTTTGTTACACTTGAACCTCGATTATCCGGGATGAGTGGGACTTCCCGGATAATCAAATATCCCGGTTAATCGAATTATTTTTTTTGCAACTAAAAAAATCCCGGTTAATCCCGGATAATCGATCACGGATAATCGGATCCCGGATAATCGAGATTCAAGTGTATTTGAGTGCAGTTGCAAACAAATTTGTTTCAGTCGAGTGGGAATAGTTAAGTGAGTAATATGCGATTTAGTTATTTCTGTAAAAATTCGTGTTGAATTAGTTGTGATTTGTGTATTTTGAAGATATAAAATGAACTAATACGTTGACTTGGGTGCTGCTCAGATAAAGACTAATCCACATTCACCGCACATCAAAGATGTTGAAATAATCCCAAATGTGTCCGAAATAATAGAAGTAAGAGGTTCCATAACGGTTTCTCTTTTTTTATCATTTGATGAAGATAAAATGCAAAATACCGAAAGTGATGATCTTTTGAAAGAATTTGGGCTCCGAGAAATTGAAATGTTAGCCAAACCAAATAGTCCAGATTTATTTTAATCTGATTTTTCTGCTTCAGACAGTGAATACATTTATAAAGCTAGTCATTCTGGCTCTGATCAAAGCAATTATTCAGATACAGAAATATCAGATTTGGTTGATTCTAATAATTTGGGTGACTATAATACGGAATCATCTGAAATAAATAATAATGTCTGGAAAACGCCAATGGTGGGACTCTTCACGTTTTCAATACCTCACGGACACCAAAACTTCATGAAACGCCTGAAGACTGTCCTTTCAGCTATTTTTGTAAGTCTCTTACCTGTGATATTTATCAAAAGCAAATTCGTATCGTGTAAAAAATGGACTGCTACAAACCATGAAGAAATATTACAATTTTTGGGATTAATTATCTATATGGGAGTTGAATTTGAACTGAGTTTTAACTCAAAAATTTATACGGGAAAAGGAATGTACATATGTCCTGAATTCTCAGTAGCCACATCTGTTTATGTTTACTTAATGAAAAATTATTTTAACGCTGGACGATGTTTGACAACCGATAATTTCAGCTATTTTTCTTGCCTTCGAGAAACCGTACGTTGGTATTCATAAAGTAGCGTTCGAATTGCTGTTAAATACAGCAGTATAGTTAACGCTTTAACACTTTAAAAGAGTTGTCACAAAAAAATGAAAATCCCTGACGTTAAAGAAAGTTTGATTATGTCCATGATTGAATTTGAAGACTCGGATACGGATTGCATGATATTCCGGTGCATCAGAGGCTTGGCAGAAATAAAGAAAGCATGATGTGCGGGGCTTGGTGATATAAGGAAAAAATTCATGATGTGCGGATGTATAATGCAATGTTTGCATGATGTGTAGTTGCCACAGCGGCATATTATATGGAAAAAATTCTTGATGCACCGGACCATCCGTGGCGGCGAAAGTGTTACAAAATAATCATTTTTCATGTTAAAAACTATCTTAAAAATATGATTTTTGGATAACAAAAAGTTTACTTGATGTAAAGGCCGCTTTAAGGTTGATCGCGGTTCGAGAGGAGATAATTGTCTGAAAAGGTTCGCTGCTCCATTACTAAAATTTCATTTTACGGTTTATCATGTGAGTGATGTCTCCACAGTTTTTGCAGCCAATTTTACTTCACAGCACAATCTAGCTCTACTAAAAGTAATTTGAAAATGCCGCATATTGAAATTTTAGAATACAACAACAAAAGTGGGAAAAAATCAAATTTGAAAATTTTTCTTTACAAAATATTTTCAGCTTAAAATTTAGGTTGGCTCGACTCGAGCAGTATCGATGCTAACGACCTACGAGAGACCAGCATAAAGGCAAAATGGAAAAGTATAATCAAAATTTATTGTTTCAAATTGTTACCATTTAGAGACATTAATTTAATATTCGTGTAGCTTGGCCGATGTAGCTTGGCCGTTCGATTCAGTTAAGATAATGCCGAACTTTGACTGAATGATGTAAATTGCACGAAAGAATAATTTATGGAAATTTTTATTTTTTAACTTTATGTGGAAAAAAAATCAGTTTATTTTTTGCAAATAAAGGCTATTCTAATTTTTTGGTTTCAAAATTTGCTAAAGCTTCCTAAATTTGTTTGTGGTTTTCTCCTGAGATCCCGTTTATTTGTCTAGCGAGAGCCAGACCGAAACTTTTCGAAAATTATTTTTTTTATTAATTTAATCAACGGATTCAGTTTAATATTGGATATCGAATATATCGACGACAAGCAGATACAGATGTACTGGCATTGACTCTATCTTTCAGTCATTACAACTTCCTCATATTCAATGTTTAAGATGCTTTTCAACTGATCGCTTCCATTTGATTAAGGTTCTAACAACACTTTTATTTACTCTGAGAGCTTTTCACGCATTCTAAAGACAGTATTTTTTAATAACAACAACATGATTTTTAGATTAGAAAGATTTTATCAGCTAGTTTTAATACTTTTCATTATTACCAGGATATTAATTCTCAATCAATAATCATATTTGACTACCATCTTACAGATGCTATCGAGATCCCAACTATGTATATGTTTTGATAGCTCAGCCAAAGTATTAGTTTTATGGTTAGTGGCACTTGATTAAAACGAATTTAAACTTATCCAATGGTATTTTAAAAAGCCTTTTGTTATGATTTTTAAACCTTCAAATTTTTAAATTGCAGATACTGTCACAAGTTCTTTAAGTGCCTTTGAATCAAATCTTCTTCTGAGTCGTGTTATTGAACGATCATACAAGTAGAACGGAACCTTACAAATGCGTTGAACTAGTATCAATTCTAAAATGCATTTCGAAAGCACTGTCGCTATATTAAGTAGATTAATCTCATCTCATCCTCAGCATTTTCAATTACCATTGAGCTACCTTCAAATTAACACTAATTAATTGTATTATTACTTCTTAAAATATATGAAGAAAACGTTCTCGAAAACTACTGTTCAACTTTTGCATGACCTCAATGCGCGTTCAACACTAATATATCAATTTTCACATCATCATTTCCAAATTTCTGTCTATACATAACTAATATAAGCGCGAACAATAAGAATAAATAATTTAAAATTTAAATAATTTCCCTTGAACTGTCATTAAAATTACACAAAAAGTATCTAACCCATCATATTCATCTATCCACCTTGGACGATATACCACAAACGCGTACTCTCGCGCGCACACACGTTAATACATATGTATATCGAAAACGCGATATTATTTATTTAATTATTTGATATTTCTTGACAAATTTTTTTTTATTTAAAAATAAATTTATCTTTATATTTTTTTTTATTCTTCTTATAACAACAAGATATATATATAAGTATAAAAAAAAAACTTCAGAATAGTGTGACTAATCACGTGTGTAGAGCGCGAAGAGTTATTTGTATTGTTCAAAACATTAATCATATTCGTAATTATTGTCGTATATAAGAGTGTTTTTTTTTTGTTTGATGAATAGATTTTTGGAAATTTATTGATTACTTATAACCATATTTAAAACACACCTTTGCACAATAATTGAACGTCGTGCGTCGCGTCAAAACAACCCCCTCCTCCGTATATTACGGTGCGCCAAATAGGAGTCAAGCATTGCAGCAATTGAATATTTTCGCCCGATTTATATAAATATTTTAATGCCGCACGTTTAATCAACGTCTTTTAATCAAACGAAAACAAAATATAAAGACAAAAAATATTTAATTGATAAAAAATAAACAGATGTTTGAATTATAAAAATAATTATATTACAAAGAAATTAAAAATAAAAATAAATACAAGAAAACAATTTGAATTGTGTCGTGTATATATAAATCAAGGTGGGTGGTTTTTTTTTTTTTTGATATTCTAAGAACACAGAATAATTTTTCCTTCTGTGTTTGATTAACAGCATATCGCACCCAACCAGATAATTTTTTTTATTTTATAAAATTCCATATGAAAAAATATGAAATCAAATTAATCTTCAAAATTAAAACGCATGTTCTCACTTAATTTATAAAAATAAATTTTTTTTTATTTTAAATATTTTTGAATGTTTCAGCATCTTAATATATAACCGAACTATATACTCGTACATACATATATTATAAGAAGCTCTCACAGCACGCGTGTTTTATTATATTTCAACAATTGAATGAATTAATTAAATTTTGTATATAAAATATTTTTAATTTGTTGTATCGGTTTTATCGATTTAAAGTAATTAAATTGTTTATAAGTTTTATTTTTTTAAGATAAGCAGCCACACGGATATACAAAACCCGAGAGAAAATAATCTGATGAAATTTTATAAACATAACTAATTTTTTTTTAATTATAAGTATTTTGCAAACAAATTATTTTAAATCATTAATTTTCTCTTTGATATTTGCAATTTGCATATCGGCCACTTGTACATATACATAGCGTTTATTACTTTAAAATTCGAGGCCGGTTTAAACTTTGTCGAGATGTAATTTATTTTAATACTGCAAGCCATTCTATTACGAACACCCATCGTAACACGTGGTACTAACCACTGAACCGAACCAGTGGCTAAAATTAAATAGATCTCTTAAAGAAATTGGTTTCGAATTCTGTTTCGATTTTTGTAAATAGCCTTTTACTAGAGTAACGAAAATGTCATACACACTGATTTTTTCAAAAAATTGAAATAGATTATAGAATTTATTTTGTAGTTTTTTTATTAAATTAAATAATTTTACAAATTAACAAATCCAAAAATACAAAATAAAAATTCATTTAGCGGTTATAATAAAAAAAAAACATCAAGAATTTTTTGCAAAATTGTTTGCTTTATATTTATTACCTCTTGTATGAATACAGGCGCGTACAAACTAAAATGTAACGATTGCGAGGCGTTCGACCTGTGTTAGAAAGGAAACTACCAACGAAGAACGCCAAATAATAATATGAAACGTACTGGAAAATCTGTGCGCGAAATTAGAAAATTAGTTTGCCGAAGTCATTCTACAGTGGCCCAAATAATATCCAGATTTAACGTTACAAAGGAGGGTAAACTCGATATTAAAATAATTATTAGCGCTAGTAGTTTTCAAAAAATTAAAATCGATTATAAAATCTTCGCAGTGTACTACTAAAATTTCCTCTCTCCTCAAAATTAGCTCTCTTTCAATTTAAAATGTCACTTTGACTTTGGCTGCATCGAAGATTACAAGTAAAATGCTTACTTAGCTTTAAATCATCGACAAATCCAACACAATAGCATTTTGCCGGTCTTTAAACGCCAATTGTTTTGTTGAGCATGCGGATGAAATGAGTATAATCTGTATTTCTTGTCCCTTTCTTGAACTCACTGTTTGACAAACAATCACGAACAATTTGACAAATAGTCGAATAGAGAGAATTTATTTTTATACTTCTAAAAACATTTAATGTTTACAAAATAATTTTTTTTTTTTTAAAATTAGAGCCTTCTATTGGCGTACATAGGAACTATTTTAGGAGTATTGTCAAAAAAAAAAATCTAACTTTCATTTCTGTAGTATATTCTGTGATTTTTGTTGCAAAAAATTCTTGATATTTTTATAAACGGTAAATGAATTTTTATTTTGTATTTTTGGATTTGTTAATTTGTAAAATTATTTAATTTAATAAAAAAGCTACAAAATAAATTCTATAATCTATTTCAATTTTTTGAAAAAATCAGTGTGTATGACATTCTCGTTACTCTAGTAAAAGGCTATTTACAAAAATCGAAACAGAATTCGAAACCAAATTCCTTAAGAGATCTATTTAATTTTAGCCACTGGTTCGCTATTTGTAAAAAAAATTTCAAAACTCAGTGTGTATGAGCATTTTTGCAATTTTTAGTCAAATTTCAATTTTTCTGTTAAATGTTTATTTCGAATTAAAACTAATTTATTTAGTCTTCTTTACTTATTAAAGCATTCTTTGGAAAGAAATAATACTAAGTAGTAATAATACTGCTTTGAAGTGATTCGCTGTAAAATATTACTTATGTTGATTTCGATTGAAGGAAAAATGTTACACTGATGGTAAAAATGGTACTCCAACTGCTGTCAAAATGTTCGAATGAAAAAATATACCACACGGGTAATATTTTGTTACACCCACAGTAATTTTCCTTCAGGTTTTTTGGTCGTGTGATCCATTTTTTGTTGTTGTCATACGCCATTTTTTTCTATAAGTACTTGTCAAAACATACGTGTTTAATAATCGGAAATTTTAATCGAATATTATGTTATGGTATTATACACTGGCTTGAAAAAAGTGCAGTAAAAGAGTAACCGGTGACTAGGACAGAAACAACTAAAACGAAAGAGACAACACAATTTTTCAAATGTCATGTACGTTCTGTTGGTAAACAAACTTTTGTGTACTAATAACAATGTTAAAAAATTATTTGGAACGGTTATCAAATCACTTCAAATAGTTTTAGAATAAAACATTTTTATGAATTCGCATAAAAATATTTGTTTTGACTGTGTTTGATAAAAAAAGTCGGAGATGTCAAAAAAATAGAACAAAATAATTCTAAACTGCTAGAATTGCTCGTAGGGCGGCTTGATATATTGTATGCACTCACTCTTGTTAATACTTATACATATTATTTTTCTGACTTCAATTTGAATTTTTCAGACACTGAAAAATAGCCAGTGTCATAATATCATTATGGAGGACATTTTAAATTACATTTATTTCACATCAACATGATTATTCTCCTCAAATTCATCTGATGAGGAATTTTTGGAACAAACAATTGTTAATCGTCAACATGACATGGCAGCAAAGATATAAAAAATATATTGTTTTGACATTTAAAAGCGGTGTAGTTCATTTCTGTTCCATTGATGCAAAATGAAGGTACTATTTTTAGAGAAGGAAAATACAATATCAATCGAATAAAAAAAATGATGACTTCGAATCACAAAATGATGCTATCGAATTCGACGTTAATTTTCGGAGTCTATCGTTTGGCTATAGTAGACAAAGGAAAAAACAATAAACTAATGGGCAATAATGCTCTGTGACTGAAACACATTTTCTGACTAAGTGACTTTTCATTACAAAACCATGTGATACATACAACACAAGGCTAACGATAAGTCTTCTCGCGAGCTTGCATTTCATTCTTGTTTTCTTTGTTCTTGTTTTGTTCTTTATTATTATTTACAGAATTATTACAGGTGTATTCAATAGGGTAAAGATATGTTCGTGCTCTCCAGTGTAATAAATTAAAATGCCTGTATTACAGGCACAGGCAGCAAAGCACATTGAAATCCACTATCCTCCATCCAATAAATAGTACCGAGCAGAAATTTTTGATCGTGTACTAATCCCGGACACCTAACAGTATTAAAAAAATTCCATTAATATTCATGTTAATAGTTCACACTGTGATCTTAATTATGGTTTATAAAGGGTCTTTCATTTCGAGGTATAGAACTTTAAGTTGGCAACACTTTTTTCAAGGACGGTCGATTTGACAGCTGTTGATTTTTGGTTAATTTTGTTTACCATTTCATAATGACGGTGGCAGCTGTAGTGCGTAGTATTGAAAAGAATCCAAATGAATCGGTTCGTCATCGTGCACAACAATTGTGACCTGATCCCACATCTTTATGGAGGATTTTGCGTAAGGATCGTGGTTTACATTCTTCCAATATTCAACATGGGCTGGAACTGAAACCATACGAAATAGTTCGCGCAGCCAATTCAGAGAATGAGCCGAAGCTAATGTTGACATCGGTGCAAATTTTCGTTACAAAGTTTTCATCAGTGATGAAGTTCATTTTTGGTTGAATGGCTATGCAACAAGCAGAATTATCACATTTGGAGTGTTTAAAAATGATGCTGGTGAAAACGTTACAGTCAACGGAGATCAGTATAGATATGATTATAATTTTTTGTTCAATCGGATGGTATCAGAGACATGTGGTTCCTAGAAGATGGGGCTACATGTCATATAACGCCCGATATAATTAATTTACTGAAAGAAACATTTGATCAACGATTAATATCGACAAATGGACCTGCTAACTGGCCACCTCGTTCGTGTGATTTAACACCGCTGAACAATTTTTTTTGTGGGTGTCTGAAGTTACTTGTCTATGCTGATATGCCAGAGACTATTGAACACCTGGAAGACAACATTCGACGCGTTATTGCCGAAATACGCCCACAAATGCTACGAATATTGATCGAAATTTGACCTCTAGACTACACCATGTGCGCACCAGCCGCGTCGACCACATGTCCGTTGTTATATTCAAACATTAATCGTATAAAATTATCTATGACGTTTCGAAAGAATTCAATTAAGAATCACAGTCACAGGTTTGCCTATTGTTACTACTGCCATCTCTTAACGGAAAGTGATCACTAACACAAAAATTTAAAAAAGTCAGCAATTTAGTCGAAAAATGTGTCAGGCACACAGCATAAATGGCAATTATTAATTTTCATATTGAGCCAGCAATTGTTAAGTTTCATATAATCATAAAAACAATAAATAATTTTCTTGAAAAACAAGAGCACAAAAAACAAATAAATGAAAAATCTGAGATGGAGATGTCGCGTAAACCAAATTTATTTAAAGCGTTTCAGTCCATACCAGTTGAATTTTTTTTTTTTTTTGGTTTCATATCATAATAGGGTGAATTTCTTTATTTCGAATTTTTCTAATATTCGCGCGGCGGATCGAATTTTCCGAAAGCGAATTTGTTTCATAATAGATTCTTACTTGTTAAATATTAGGCGAATTCCAAAGCCGACAGCAGAGTACTTGCGTACTCAAAAATTTTGTTTTATTATTTTTTATTTCGAACTAGCAAATTTGCCTTTCATTGCACATCTGCTCACAAGTATAGAGTGGCGCAAAAATACCGTCCTACCTAGTGAGAATGTTTAATAACTATTGTAATTAAGTTTTTTATTTTTATTTTCAGAATTTTGTAAAGAGACTTGGAAAAATTATAATGGAACAATACACAACAGAACAACGAATTAAAATAATTGAATTTTGTTATGAAAACTATCGGTCATTTATTTTGAACTTGACTAATACAAACTTCAATATATCAGGAAAACGTAGGGAAATTTTTAAAATTCATATTACAAGTATTGACAATTAAATTTTTAGTAGCGGAGCTATTTCAGGGGTGTGCAATGAAATCCTGAAGGTGTTCTCTATAATGTCAATTAAAATTACTTGGATATTTTAACGAATTATTGAGCAGATTTACGCAGAAAATATTCACTTCCAAAAAATGCAATGACAATTATAATTATTGCAATCATGATAATTATTTATTATTTTATTAATTATGATGCCTTTTATTTCCGAATGTATGTCTTCACCTTCAAACCATTTTAAAACCCATTTTCAAGAGTGCTAATTAAAATTCATGTTGTTTCTATTCTCAATACCTATTTGTTGGTTGGAATAGCGTCTTATGCTTAGTTAAAAAGGACTCTAAAATAATTTGTGATATAGGCTGTGTGCCAATTTTAAGGTTAAAGTCAATTTTAAGTAAATTTTTCGGTAAAGTCAATTATTTTTCGAAACCCCTACGGCTACTGATCGAAATGTCTGTCCTAAGAAAGGTTTTAGCCGTACTAAACGATTTGCCTTAAGTTTGGCACATAGCCTTGGCGTGCATTTGACATATGGTCCCTCGAATCCACCAATTATTCCTTGGCCGAACTACCGGCATTCAATTTTCTTATTTAATTGACCTCGGACTATTATTCTGTAAAATATATCTAGAGTATATGTCAAACTTAAGGTTGGATTAAATCGATTACTTTGGTAAAAACGGGTTTTAGAACAGATTTTTCGAACAGTTTTTGAAAATAATTCATTTTACCGAAAATTTTACCTTAAGTTTGGTATACAGCCCTAGTAACATTTTTATGATGACGACGAATTCGTCATCATTGATTGATGTATAAACTGTAAACACATTTTTTGATTTTTTTCTTGTGTTTGCGTTTATTTTATAAGTGTATGTACTATATGTGAAAATGTACATATATACATATACTATATGTACTGTAAAAGTGTATTAAGAGAAGCACACCCAATTTCATTCCCCCCAATCCACACGAGGGCACAAGAGTCTGGTTTTTTCTTCGTTTACTTCCCCTTTACGGAGGAACGAAGAAATATTCATTCATCAAAAGCGAAGTAAAAGACCGGACTCATGCGTGGCCATTTGGATTAGCAGATTTATAAATATTATTTCCGTGTATGACTTTTTGCTTTTGTTCACGAGAGGCATTCAAAATATGCATTCTTCCTACCAGCAAACAAAACAAATAAGTGTTTACACTAATACACTTATATTTTCGGTGATCGACAATTTTATTCTCTTTCCTGGAAGTATTGTACTCGAATACTCGATATTTAGAGTGGAATTTGATACATACTATCCTATTTTTTTATGTTTGTAAGAGTTTTGTAAGTTTACCTCTTTCTGTTTCATTATATTGATTCGTTTTCGATTCAAATTATTTTCAAAATTGTCCATTAGGGGAAATAGGATGAACATATTCATTTGGTATTATACATACATGGGAACTGGTTGTGTTTGTACATAATATGTATGCGTACGTAAATTCAAAGAACACGAGGGCATATTCCAAAATGGTCATCAATACTTATGAGGAATTTGTTTAACACACACACACACACACACACACACACACACACACACACACACACACACACACACACACACACACAGACTATAGCGCTACTACTAGATAGCGCAAATTTCTTTTCACAACAGATGATGAATATTGGCTAACATTATAAGGTTATTTAATGAACTTGAGATTTTAACGCGAATCGTTACCCTCATTACCCGAGGTTGTGGGGTAATCACAAATTAAGACTTAAGACATTAAGACATTTATATTATAATTGTATTTAAATTTACTAACTCCCTTCGAAATTTTATATTCAAGCAAAAAGTATCTTATGTTATAAAGGGTAATAAAACAGAGTAAAATTTTTCATCAAAAAATGCGTGGATTATGTAATTTAAATGGGTTATACAATACACTTGCACACCAATTGTTTATTTTTGTTTGTATCGAATATTGTCACTTTCGTGACTATTGATAGAAAACGATAAAGATTACGGTAAATGAAGATGTGTTTGGTGTTCAAAGAAGTGCATTATGTAACCTATTTAAATTGCATAACCCACGCATTTTTTGATCAAAATGTTTCCTTAAATTACTAACCATTTACCTAAAGTGTAGGTGTGGTTGTTTTGTCTATATCATTTGAGTCCAGTATTTTAACTCAATAGTTATACTTGTGTTTTGGTTAGTGGTTGGTAAATTAAGGTTTGTTTATACATGAAGGCTAGTTAAGGGCTTAAAGACATTATGAGATTCGTTAAATTTAATATTAGATCTATTGGGCTTATTTTTCAAATTTTATGGAATGGGCGTTCTATCCACATTAGGTGCTTTAGAGTAAAATGTGTGTATTACACTACATTCGAACTACATAAACTTAATTTAAGCGTAATACACGTAAAATTGATACACGTCAACATGCAGAAGGAGTGTTAATGTTACGTATTTATAGTTCATAAAAAAATCTATACACTTTATTTAAACCCAAAAATTAGAATACAGAGTTAAATTTGCATTGCTCATTATTGTGATGTTTCGCTTTGCGACAAGTAACCTGTATTTACTGGCAACATAAAACGGTAATGTTTTACTAATTAGCTACATTCAAATAACCTTAATTTTAGGAATGTGTTAGGTATATGTCTTTGAGCTGACTATTAAATTATAATATAACGATTATTGGGGATCTTCAGATTTACATCTTGTAATAAATATTTTTGCAATTTTCAGTACAACATAAGCTAATTTTATTTAATTTCAGTAGTCTGGGAGGTTTAAATTAATAAATTTATATATCGTTTGAGAAGCCAAACAGTATTACTTTAGCATTACATAAATCTCAGGAAATCTACAAATCCATACGAACGGTAGATAATTAAAAAGCAATTAAAGAAAATTTTTACTCTAAGTAATCCTTAATCCGTACCCTTTCTTATAATAGATTTGAATTGAGTGTCTTGTGCCGTACGATCGCTAGGGGTTTACAACCGGGTCGTTCCGTCCGATATTTGATCATTCATATTTAAGGCATTCGAAATGTTTTTATATTTTACAATTTGATCAAATCCTTCAAAAGCGAATACATATTTAAATTTTTCAAAGATCATAAAATCGCTTTCAACCAATCTCAACCCTATGAATGAAGTTTTTTTTACTGATCTTTTTAGAAAAAAGGAAATATCAATGAACTATTCATCTATCTGTATGTTTTGTTGTTCAATTCAGACGGCAGTGGTGCGCAGCATCGAACCGTGTTTATCATGGGTTAAAGTAAAGATAATTAAGTGTAGTGTGGTCCATAACAAATATTGCATCAAATGTTATAAAATTTGAACTGATCAAAATTAATGGGGATCGTGAAATACTGTTTTTATGTTCTGCTATTTGTGGCTACACAATTTATAATTTACCAAGTGTCTACAAGGTTTGAAAATAAATTAAACATACTAAATAAAATGATATTTGTGCACAAATGAAATTTATCTAAAATTTCATTAGTTTGCAAGTAAATAAAAAAAAATTCTCTAGAGATTATTTATTTTAATTGTTTCGATTCGAACGGGGTTTACTTAGAAGAAGAATAGAGGAAAATAAAAATAGAAAATTTTCTTTAAATCGACCCCATTAATAAATTAACGTTATAAATTCTTTTAATAATTTTTATGATTCTGTAAACGTTTAAAAACGTATTTAGTTTTTTATGCGTTTGGCATTTTTACGACTGTAGAGTGCCTGCCGTTGCCTTTATTGTGATGGTTGCGCGCACTGATTAAAACGATTATTGTGATCTACCATTATAATCTGCTTGATTACATCGTGCATCATTTGTGTGACAATTAAAATTCAAATTCGATATTTTCAAAAAGGAAAAGTATTCACTTTTATATTTTATAACGTTAATTTAATTCAAAAATAAATTTCATTTTAAAGAGTATGATTGTATCATAGAATATCTATCGTCAAAGCCTCAAATAAAACATTCGCGCCGGTGTCTGGTTGAGTCTGACTCATCATCGTACTCGAATAAACTATCACTACGTAATTCGACTAAACTATTATTAGGCATATTAAATATATTTTCGCCAACTCTCCTAAAATTTCCAGTTGTTCTACAATCGAATTAATTGAAAAATAAAAAACATTACACATTCATTTAAAATTATCTAAAAACTACGATCCATGTACTTCGATTTTTATTTGTTGGTGTGTTTAGGTGAGCCAAGCATCTTTTTGAGGCGTCGTTGTGGCCAAAATTGGATGAAATTGATTTAGATGAACTTTGGTTTTAACAATACGGTGCCACATGTCACACAAATCGTGAAATACTCAAAGAAATTCTGATGTCAATTGGCCACCAAGATCATGCGATTTGACATCATTATATTATTTTCTTTGAGATTCGATGGGGTTCAATAGTTCAAGATCTTAAAAACAACATTCAAGCTGAAATTTGGTCCATTGAACTGCTTCCAGCTGTCAGTCATCTAAAACTTTCATGTTCGGATGTAGGCCTGTAAAAGAAATCGTGGTGGTCACATTAACGACGTTGTATTCTGCACATAAATGGCATGGAACCAAATTCAATTTCAATAAATAATTTTGAATTTCCAACATAAATTATGTGTTTTTTTAACAGAAAAAATTAACAGATATGGAACATCCTTTATTATTACTAAAATAGTAAATGGAATTACTTAGTATCGATCACCCAATTTAATGTAGCACATAAAATCAAATTTGCGGTTATTTTTGAAAGTAGTGTTCCGACGTTGAAGCGTGTGCGACTAAAGCGACAACTAAGGCCCCAGTATTCAATTCGATTTTAAGTGAAATTTTCACTCAATTTTACAAATCGAAATCAGGGGCGGTATGTTGTACCATCACAAATTTCGAATGAGTTTTTGTCTCACTTTTCTAAAACAAAATGATATACGCTTTCACCCAAACAATTCTCTGTTCTTTTTCCACGCTATCACCAACAAAACGTATCACCAACAAAAATTTCAAGTGATGTAGAAATAAACAAATCGAATAACCGTAGGCATCGTAAAATAAAACTAAAATTATGTATTATTCGAGCATGCCTTAATAGAAAAACAATAATTGGAAAGATGAAACAGTATATATCATTTAACTTAAAAAAGCGAGACATAAAATAAGAAAGTTAAAAATTGTGATAGTATTATACAACATCCCGCCCAAGAAATGAAAAATTCCTCTAGTGTGTTTCACATGAAATTTTGAAATTTGCTTGTGTTTGACATAAAAAACATTGTGTTTTTTATTTTGTTTATGCACTTTTTTTATTTGTGAATAAATTAAATTAAATTGATTTAATTTTAAAATAAATAAAATAAGAATGAAAGAAAAATTTTAATCTTATATAAAAGGATAAGACAATATTAATTTGCATGGAGGGCTGCTGGAGGGCTATTTGAGAATTCGATTCGATAACGAGAGTACTAGCTAGATTCATATTTTATTTTAAATAAGAATCGTTTTAATCACATTCAAATCAAATATGAATCTTGTACTCTCGTTATCGAATCGAATTCCAACATAGCCCCCAGGGGGGTAACCTCAAAACGATTCAATATTTTACAAGAATTTAATAAAACTCGGAAAAATTGATGTCTATGAATTTGTAATGCCTCAAAATTGTGATTGGTTTAATTTTATTTGATTTTCGACATCTTATAAAAAGCGGAAAATCGACATTTTTTCGTCCTGCAGGAGATTGTAGCGTCTGTTTCTCGTGTTGCAGTGCCAATTTTTTGACAGATTAAACATTTATTTTTAGTATTTTATTCACTTGTTTTGCAGGTAACAAATACAGGTAACCCGCCAAGAACACGGTATTCGATGAACATGGATGCCTTCCCTCGAACTACACGGTTTCAAACTAGACGATTTTCGTTGATTCTTTTTTATTTTGTTTTTTGTATACCATAACAAAAAAAAAATTAAAACAACAATTTTTTTGATTTTCACACTCCCGATTTTTGTAGTCTCGACAACACGGTTTCAAAGTACACAATTAATCGTGTTCTTGGAGGGTTTCCTGTATCGTCGAATCTATATTGCGCATAAGGGTAGGTACATGATTCAGGATGTGGCAAATTCAAGAATAAAAAAGAGCTGGTCATTAACTAATTTCCAAATTCACATAAAACTCCAAAATTATCTTAGACATTACTGTATTTTGCCATCAGCGATTCTTTAAAAAACGAGCGAATATAATTTTTTTTTTTTTTTTATTTAAATTACTACAATTGAATACAATTCATCTAGTAATTTTTCTTTCTTAATTTAGTCACTTATGAATGAGAAGAGGCCCAATATGGCCAGCTCCATTTATAGGTTATTTACTGAAGTAGTCTTTGCTCTGGTGTCCTTAATCCATTAAATCAATTGGTTTCGTTCTCTGCAATCGTCTTACTGCATGTGAAGTATCCAACATACCACGAAGCTCTTTATTTACGTGTTGATAGACACGTTGTCCATGAATTACTGCAAATTTTTTTATTTCTTCTTGAACCGTCGGGATATTTAGGTCCCTATGAACATCATTCCGGATGTACCACGGAGCGTTAACTATACCACGTAGCACTTTGTTTTGAAAAGTTTGTATTATTTTGGTGTTGTTTTCTTTGTACAGCCCCAGAGCTGTATTCCATAAGTCTATACAGGCTTTAGCACCTGTTGGTACAATAGCAATTTATTTTCGGTTGACAATTCCGAATTTTTCCCGAGAAGCCAATTCATTTTGCGATATTTAATATTAAGCTCATCTTTTTTCTTTTTAATGTGCGCTTTCCATCTGAGCCTGGTATCTAAGGTCATCCTTAGATATTTAGCATTATTTGCATACGGAATCTGCTGACCGTTTATAACTGACTTTTAAATTGGTGAAATTAATATGCGTGGATTTCGATTCATTGAGCCTGATACGCCACATTTTTGTCCATTTTATGATTTTGTCACATGCTTCTTGGAGTTTCGTTGTCGATTCCTCGATAGTGTCTCATACTAAGAGAACTGCAGTACCATCAGTAAATGTTGCAATGGTAACATCGTTTAATTGAGGTAAATCTCTGGTGTAGAGCAGGTAAAGAATAGGTCCCAAAACACTACCCTGCGGGACTCCTACCGAAATCTTTTTTAGCTCGGAATATTCATCTTCATATTTCACCCTAAAGTGTCGATTCTCTATGTATGATTTTAAAATCATATAATATTGTTTTGGTAAATCTCTATGTAGTTTGAAGAGTAAACCTCTGTGCCACACCTTATCGAAGGCTTGCGCCACATCCAAGAAGATACTAGAACAAACCGTTTTCCTTTCTAATGTATTTTCAATGACATCTGTAAGCCTATGAACCTGCTCAATAGTTGAGTGTTTCTCTCTGAAACCAAACTGATATTCTGGGATAAGGTTTCTTTGTTCTACGGTTCTTTTCAATCTTTTGAGCAACAGTCTCTCAAACAATTTCGCTAGTGTTGGTAGAAGTGAAATTAGCCGGTAAGATTTTCTATCATTCGGTGGCTTGCCCGGTTTCGAAATCATTATTACTTCTGCTAGTTTCCACTGCATTGGCACATGCTTTTTCCTGAGAATCGCATAGATTATGTGCAGTAATTTACGGGTACCTTTTTCAGGTAGCTCCTTTATTATTTGCCCTGTTACCAGATCATAACCAGGAGCTTTCTTTACTTTTACGTTCTTAATTTAAGCTTTTAGTTCTTTTAATGTTACAGGCCTGATCTCTTGGAAATCAGATATTCTGGGCGTATCAGCAGTGTTTTCGTCATTGGTCTGCTGACCTAGAGGTTGAAATGTTTCTTCAAGATGTTCAGCAAACAGGTCAGCTTTATCTTTCGCACTTCTAGCCCATTTCCCATCGTTTGTTTTGATTAGGGGGATCTGCGTTTTTGGTCGTTTTAACTCTTTTGTTCTTTTCCAGAGGGAATAGTCGGTATCTTTAGTTGGAGCTAGGGAACAAAGGTATTTTCCAATTGATTCATTTTTCACTTTTTTTATGAGTGCCTTAAATTTGATGCACGAGTTGTTTAAGGTGGTTTTATCTTGCGGCGTAGTCTGCCATTTCTTTCGGGCTTTTCGTTTTTCCTGCACTAGTTCTCTTACTTCTATTGGGTAAATAACGGAGTTTTCTTTCCTGGATGATAATTTGGGGGTGCATTCCCAAGCCGACCATTGTATGACATCAAGGAGCTTGTCTAGTTCTTCTTCTATTTCATTTTCACTTTTGATTGGCACTTGAAGTTCTATGTTTTCCTCTCGAGCGAATATAATGATAAAAATGTCGTATGTGAATAAAGTAGTAAACTATAAATAAAACAGTCTGAATCTTTATCAAGACTAGATTTAAGCCAAAATTTATAATAACAAAAATGTACTGTCAATAGAAATTTATATTTTGAAATCTTTCTTAGATAAAATTTCTCAAAATCCGTTATTTTTAATCTGTTTCCCGCTAAGACTCATGCGCTAGGCATTTATACCAAGCGTTTTAAGTGTCATAAATAAATGAACATAAACTTCAGAAGATGCCAATGTCTAACTCAACAAAGAGTTAAACTGTTTGAAGAGAAATAAAAAAAATGTTAATTTAAAAACCCTTTTGTAACAATTACCGTCGATACGAGTAAGTCAACTAGTTTTATGAAATGTTTTATTTTCAACCTTTCTAAAATTGCTCATTTCCATTAACTTCATATGAGCACATTTTTAAATGTTATAGAAAACTCCCAAATTTTCGCCACACATATGCAATGTTGATAATTTTCGTGAAGTCGTGCCCAAATACATCAACAAACTCAGGTTTCAATATCAAAAAGTTGCGCCTGTTATAATAATTATCCTGTATACGAATTTGTACAAAAATTGCTCCTTATACATTTGAATAATTTTCTTGATCGTAAGAAATTTAGAAACCACATTTTGTTTAGTGCAAGGTGTTTAAATTAGTAGAGACGACCCTGAAAATGATCGGCATTAGCGGATATGGCAGCGAATATAGAAAATAATAATTTCTAATCATTTCGCGCGCTATTAAATCCACAATTTCCAATAAATCAATCAAAATTTTCTAGCTTTACAAACATTAACGATTTTACGAGATTATCTTATTTTAGAGCTTTGTAGTCTTGTACGTCATGTACCCAATTGATTCGTTGCTATGCACACTCTATTATTTGTAGTAACAGTTATTAATAAACCTATTTTTCAATAATATTATATAGTTTAGAATCGAATCTTGCTCTCTCCCACCGCCGCACACTCCACTCGATTAAACGATTTGTATGCATTTATATGCAATTTACCATGTCTATGCATTAAATACACAAAAACGAAACAAATTTCCAAGAAAATTTATAATAACATTTTTTTTTTATGATTTTATAATAAAATTTAATAGCAAACAATTTATGCAAAACCTAAATAAACACGCAGGCAGACATATTTAATGCAACAACAAAACAACTTTGTAAAATTGTCGCTTTGAATTAATCTCAAATAATCTTGTGACTTTTATTTTCTTTCTATAATTAAATTTTTTTTATTCATTTGACAATAATTATTTTAATAAGATTTTTTTTATTTTTTTATTTTTTTTTTTAAATTTATATTATGCTGCATATTTTATGTATCATAAAATCATTAAAAAAAATGTATGTAATAATTTTATGTTGCTGCATACGAAACGAATTTTTATTCAATACGGAAATTACCAAGTCGCGTCATTTTTCTTTCATGTGGAATTCTGAGTTCGGTATATCATATCCAAGTACAAAGGGAGTATAACAAACCACTTGTTTTATGATCCTTTTCATGTATTATGCGCATTATATACTAGAAAGGATCAAAAATTAGATTTTATTTTCATTCATATATTAAAACGTAATTCACAGAAAAATTAAAATTTCTAAGTAAATCCTAGTGCATTTGATTATTGACCATAGTTTAGTAGTTGGGTGCCTTTTTATTTACACATGCATCTTGTATGATCCTTAAAGACGCATATAATAGAGAAGATTTGTGAGTTCTAAGTTTCGAAGAAATTGGGTAATTGGAATTTTTTTTTTATTACTTGACTTGACCTTTTTATTGGTAAAGTACGGTTTTAGTATAAATTTTATGTCGCCTTGGTTTTTCCGGTTTGTAGGGATATCATTATGACACATGACTCAAATTTATTTTAGTAGAACAATCCATTGGCGCCCGATGTACTTTAACGTATTCATAAAAAAAATATTTTATTATACATTTGGTAAAAAATCAATTTATCTTCATATGATTTGTTGTTAATTTTTTATATCATTAATTATAATTTTTTGTTGTTGTTCTTAAGTTAGAAAATATTTATATTATTATTATTGATGTGTGGTCTTCATACATATAGATTGGTTAATTTTTAATCGTGAACATAAAAAATATTACTTTGTTTTGATGTAATTCATCTAAAAAAAATCAAATTATTATGTCAAAATGTTAATCCAAAAAACTATGGAAAAAAATTCTCAAGAATTGTGCCCCCAAGTGAAGTGAGAACAAAATATATAAACGTAGAAATAAATAAATAAAATTAATTATAATTTTATACATTTTGTTATTAACAATCGAAATTTTATGGATAATTACAATTATATGGAAAACGGTGGTTGTGTTAACTTGTTTCAAACCATTTTTATAGGTTTTGTTGCTTGTAAGAGAACAGCGCGCGGACAACGAAGTTGTATAAAAGAATCAATGAACTTTATGTATTTCTTGTACTATTTGATGAGGTTAGAATTTCTATGTGTCAAATGGTTTTGATGTATATCAGATTAATTTTTATGATAAGTTAATTTTTTCTGTATCTACACATTTTGAAGGAGTTTCCGTCTCTTACATATATACAAAATAATGTGTGGTGTTTTGTAGAGGCAATACCAATGTTAGAAATTTAATCTTTCGGACCATAAAATATAATTTTGATACAAGGTTTATTACAAATTTTAGGACAGTAGATAAAGCGAAAAAATATGGATAATTAGAAATACAACCAAAATATAATTGCTTATGTAATGTTGTACATTATGTACAACTTTGTTTGCCTGTGTCTGACATCTAGAGAATTTTATTTGTACTAGGCCGTGGTAATTTCATATAAAAATGATAATTTTAGTAGACGTTTTTAGTTCAATTTGAATTTTCATTCAATTTCAAAACCACTGAAATCGTCAATTTCATATACAAATTGGTGCTTAAACTAATAGGAGTGGATGATACAACGATCATTAAAGTTTTTGATAAGAGTAGCTTTATTCTAAAATTTATCCGCACGTGGGCGTTTCGAATAAAGCAATATCAAGCGACTTCCTGCTCAGTATCTACACTGAATGAATGATATCTCTTTTAAGACGCACGATTTTCATTACATGTAGGATACCGATCTGTATAAAAATTGTTATAGAGCGAAACTCATTTAAGCCGAAATTCGACGGGGGCCAAAACTTTTTCCCGGGTTAAGATGATTTTCCTGGTTCGAGAATTTAAAAAAAATTTGTGCCTGAAACTGTCAAGATATTGCTTATTGTGATAGTTAAATTTAAATATTATTATGTATTTCTAAATTAAATAATAAATATTATTATTTATTTTAAAACTACATGTTCGCCTATTTTACCGCTTGACGAGGTCAATTTTTGATATACAGTCGCTCCAACTCAAACTCGGACATGATACGAATAAATTTTCAATTTGAAGAAAGTCAGTTAAAATGGTGGTTTGGAAAAAATTACAATGTTTTTTAATAATTATACACATTTGTTACATATTTCAAAAAAACTACAAAGAAAAAATTATATCTAATAAAATATTTATAACAACAAAAACAAAATCAGTAACGAAAAATACGCACAAGCGAAACTCGGACATTCGATACTACTCTTGAATACATATTTTCTGTTTATGGAAGAACTAATATTTTGTATGAAGTCCTTTATTTTTAATAATCATTGCCATTCTTGTAAGTAGGCATCGATTGCACCAATTTTTTGTAAAAAGCTGGCTGAATTTTGGTAAATTCCTCTAACATTACCTTTTTTAACTCAGCTTTGCTACAAATGTGATGTTTTCGATCTTTTTCATCTAGGTAATCCTACAAATTCTCTATAGGGTTGAGATCCGAACTTTATGGTGGTGTATCAATGACATGCGGACAATTGTATAAAAGCGAAAACCGAACTTTATAAGCTTTATGCTTGGGATCATTATCTTGATAAAATCCCCAGCTGTTGGTTAAACCCAGTTTCTCGATATTTCGAGGAACATTTAATTTTAATATGTCCAAATACATATTCTGGTCCATCCTTCCTTTGATGAAATGAAGACTTCCTGGGCCAGCCGCTGAGAAAGATCCCCATACCATCACTGATCCACCACCATGTTTAATCGTTGGTCGTAAATTTTTCAAACGAAGCTCTTCATTTACTTTTCTCCAAACATATGGCTTACCATCAGAGCCAAAAATGTTCGATTTACTTTCATCAGTAAATAAAACATCTTTCCAGAACGAAAAATCGTTGTATTGGTTCTCTTTGGCAAACCGCAGCCTTTTCTCTTGATTTGGTTACTTATGTATGATTTCTTTCTGGCAATTCTTCCATTGAAATCGGCTCTATGGATAATATTTCTAATAGTTGATGGACTGGCTTTCTTCGCTAACTCGCTTTCTGCAATAGCGGCTAACTTGGGTGCACTTAGGAACGGATTATTTTTAATTTGTCGCACTCATCTTGTTCACTAAAAATTTTGTTGTGTACTTCTTTGGGTTAACTTTCCAATTTTTTGGTCATCTTAAACAGCTTAATGACGTCATGAACTGTAAAATGGCTTCTATTGACAATTTTATATACTTCTCGAACTGATTTGCCTTCATGGTAATGTCTAATGATCAATTGTCGTACCTCGACGGATGTTTGGCCTCCTTGTCTTCCCATTCTTATCAAACTGCGGTTGCTCTTGTGAAATTTTTGTTAAACTAAATAAAACATTTAATGGGTAGCTCAATGTCTACTGTTTGGGGATTTCCCTAATAATCTATTCTATTAATAATAAAGTTCCTTGAAATAATTTTTTTTTTGTCCGAGTTTCGCTTGTGCGTATTTTTCGTTCCTGATATTGTTTTTGTTGTTATAAATATATTATTAGATATAATTTTTTCTTTGTAGTTTTTTTGAAATGTGTAATAAATATGTATAATTATTAAAAAACATTGTAATTTTTTCCAAACCACCATTTTAACTGACTTTCTTCAAATTGAAAATTTATTCGTATGATATCCGAGTTTGAGTTGGAGCGACTGTAGGTAATTTTATTTTTTAACCTATCTGAAGGAAGTATAAGCTGATATTCCGGCTAAGTGAGGTTTTGTTCTTGATTTTTAAACTAGAAAACAAATTTTCTTCCGTGTATCTGGATTTCCGGCATACAGTTAAAAAATTGCATGCAAATTGAAACGAAAATGTGTATTTGTTGCATATTTCTGCCGTAATCAAGCCGCCCGCGATATCCGATTTACGGCTTAGGAGATTTTCGCTGTATATATAAAGAAACAAGAATATAAAAAAAATTAAGGAACTTCGATTTCGTTCGAAATACATGAACTTACGGTAAACCAAATTAAATACATCCGCTTACAATCCTATCCATAGTGTACAATAATTCTGGAAGATTTGGTTTAGATCAGAATAGTTTAGAATTGTATAGCCGCGACTTGTCTTTTACATTATAGATGCAGATGAGTGCGTTTTATGACTAACCTGTCATAAGGATTTTTTTAATGTTTACAATTTTAACCAATATCTGTCTGTGAGATATAAAATCCGTTTTAAACCTAAAGCTCTTAACAAGACCCTGTGAGTCTCTATTTTTTTTTTTTTTAACTGTTATTTTTTTTAGTTTAAGTTATGTTTTTTAATGAATGAATTAATTTTTTAAAATAATTAAACGTTTATTTTCAATAAAATTAAAAATATACAAACAGTTCCATATCAGAGAGTGAGAGGCTCTTGCTAAGAAGCATTGTTATAAAATTATGTTAAGAGCTTTAGGATTAATGTATTAATTCAATGTTACTTACATATATTTAAATGTATTGTATGTTACTGTTTCAACTAAATCATTAGTTTTGCAGTTACGATTGGAAATCAATTTATTTATTCTTTTCCTTTAAAATAGGCAGAGAAAGGTAATTTCAGAATGTATTCTTTAGGAGTTTAATAATTTAATTATTTTAATTCGAGCCTTATCCACTTTAGAATGTTTTAATTCCGAATGAATGGATTATACCAAATTTGAATTCAATAAGTTTAAAAGAAATATTACAATTCATATTGGGAATCATATTGGTTTAAAAACCTGAGTTTTCTGAACCTGAATATATTAATCGGACTTAATCGCTTTTGGTTAATGCCTTTGGCTACGTCCATTCAGCATGGTTATATCCTCCAAAGATATTCATGTCTACACGCGAACTCCAGGACGTCAATATTCCAAAAATAAATTACGTAAAATCAGTTTTGTTTTGAAATAATAGTTTCAAACAGTGTGGGTTATTTTCTTTTTAATAGTTTTAATTTTGTCAAATTAGCAAAGAAATCTCTAGTTCTAAAATTGGTATTATGTGAAACGGGCCCTTTTCACAATTGCTAGTATGTATCTCGGTTGAATTTAGAATTTTTAGTTTTGGTTATTTTATAACTTGTTCTGGAAAATATATGTCCAGTTTGCATGAGGAAGGAAAGTGCTGGACATTATTGACCAAGGAGAGACACTGTACATTTTTTTTTTGAAGAACCTCAATAAGCTCGGTAACGGTGATAGGTCTTTTCCAAATGAACAGCAATGAAGGTAATTTTATGCTTAGCACTTTTATCTATAGCATATTATCTATAGCAAATCCACCATCATTTTTGATCATTATCATCATCATTTTTGCTGGTTGCTGAATAGTATTATTGAATGCTTCGATAATCTAGCTGGTCTCTGGAGATTTATTTACACTTCCTCGAACTTTTTGAAATTGGTTTTATTATTTGTTTTTAGGCCTGTTTTCTTTTATTAATATCATTGTATTCAGTCATGATCACAGATGAAAGGTCAGATGATAGTCCTTCAAAGCCCTTCTTTCACTCATTTGATCAGAAAAGCTGGTTAACGAAATTCTTAATCACAGTACAAAAATTGTATAGAACCTTTTTAACTTTTCCTAATTCATATGGAATTTTAAAGAATCCTAATCTAGCCATATTATATCTGGTAATCACATTTCAGAATTGACGTTGTTACCAGCATTGTAAATGGTCAGCCATATTTCACTATTTCTCCCAAAATTTAGAGTTTATTTTTTTTATGTTCTATTTTAATATTAAATCAACGGAATAAATCCTTTTTTGATTAATATACAATAATTTATAATTTACTTTGAATATGGTAGATAAAATTGTAAATCTGAACTGGTTTATCGGGCATCACTTGAATATTTATATTCTGAAGCAGATTGGAGAAATCGATAGTCCCATTTAAAACAGCGATAAACGTTGAAACCGCAATTATCTTTGTGGCACGATGAACGAGGCCAAACAGACTGTTTACGAAATTCATTTGATGGTCCAAGGTGTCTTCTAAATCTTTAAATGCTATTACACGTTCAAGAAGATGATTGCTATGACGATAGGAACGAATAATAGCAACCTATCTCCACAACAACTCATAATATTGCGATAATTCAACAAATAAGGTTTATTTTTATTCGAATAATTATACAACAAATCAAAATCGCATTGCATTTCCATATACTGTTGAGAGATAGGTTATAGACTTAGGTGTTACATTTGTCGAAAACGCCAGTTTCAATAGGCATATTGAAAATTGTATTGCGAAAGCGAATGCCATGTTCGGATTTGTTAAAAGATGGACAGGTGAATTTAAGGATATCCAAACCTTATGTTCACTCTATTTCGCTTATGTTCGATCTCAACTGGAATATGCTGTAACGGTCTGGAATCCATACTATGCTGTACACATAAAAAGAATTGAAAGCATTCAAAAGAAGTTCCTGATTTTTTTGTTAAAGAAAAGTGACTGGGATTACGACCACAACTTACCATTCCATGAAAATGTGGCTCGCTTACCTCCATACACAACAAGATGCACAGATTACAAAATATGCACGCTTGAAAATAGACGACTTCTCTTGGGAGCAGCTTTTATTGGTAACGTTTTGCTTGGTCACGTAGATTCAGCTTACATCTTGGAAAACATATCAATTCACGTGCCATGCAGAACATTTAGAAACCATAAATTTTTAGCACTTGAACACCATTCCACCAACTATGGAGAAAACAACCCAATTAATAGGATGTCTAAATCTTTCAACTTAATTGACGATGTATTTGACTTCAACTTATCAAAGGACAACTTTAAAAATATCCTTAAAGACTTTTTTCTAAATTTTTAATTGTTTAAACCAAAATTTGGTTTATATTTTTTTTTTTTTATTCTGTTTTAAAGTTTTTTGTTGTTTTAGTATAATTTTAACTATAACTGTAAATAATCTGAAATCATACATGTATATTACAAAATAGATTTCTTTAAATAAATAAATAAATAAATAAATAAAGATGGTAACTAGCAGAAATTGCATCTGTCAATGTCTTAAAAAGCACAATTTGAAGTGAACACCTGCCTCTACGCGCAGATTAGACTCTAGTCAATCCAAAAATAGTTTATTCACTCTAAACCTATCCATTTTGGTAAGATGAATCTCAAAATGCGGTGAATAATACTTTAGATGATAAAAATAGATTTGTAGTTGTAGATCGTTGCCAAATGAATCAAAGTTGTTTAAAAGCAAAACGAAAGTTTTTATTAAATGCATGGGCCGATATATTATCAGAAACCACATCCCAAGTTTATTTTAAATATATCGATGCTTTTCAGATATATACGAAATTCTCAGACTTTCGTTGGTGCAGAAAATGCGAATCCAGTTACATACTTTCTAAAATTATGCAATTTATATTGAATTTGACCTTAATTAATAAAAATATTATAATTAGACAAGGACCTGTTACATAACAGATAAAAACAAATACAACTTCTCAAATGACGCATCGAGACCTTCCATTCTACATAAATTTCAATTCTAATTTCACCACAAATCCCCAGAATTTCAACTACACTACACCCCGATTAGTTGTGAAACGAGTATTTTTTTAACATTTCGATTCGAGTCGATAATTTTTATGAACAAATTTTTCTTAGAATTAGAGTTATGTTCAACAATTAAGACTAAAGACGCCACATAAAAATTACAGGCAACAATTTCAAACTGCCAAATTCCTTCTGAAATTTAGGATTGCATAATTCTCAAACCCAAATTTCAAAGAAAATGGGATTTATCCCTATGAATTTCTTAAATGTTAGTTCAATGCGTTTTCAAGTTAACATATTTACACAGACAATGAATGGTAAACCAAAACATTATTGAACTTTTCTTACAAAAATTCTTAAAAATTGTATTATTAAGCCAATTTTGTGAGTCTGTTTTTTGCTTGATTTACAACTAAACGTATTATTGTTCCACAGCGCTGGGGTCGTATAATTTCATGACTCTTAAAAATTTCACAGAATTCATTTTAAAATTTTTTAAATTATTTGTACACCCTTGTGCATGGAAATTCCAGAATCGAAATATTTAATGATGATTATTCAGTGGTTTTGCGATTGCCATGTTAAAATTACCAGTCAAAAATGCGGCCAAAAATAATATTACCTTCAAAGATCCAACCCCGGCTCAATTTCTTGAAAGTCTAACTCATTTTTTCCTGATAATTACAAACGAAATTTATGGTAACTCGAAGTAGAACAAAAATTGTATAGGAACTGATTTGCATATTCATGGTACTATAATTTTATAATGAGACTTTACAGTATTCTTCAATCCCCGTGACTTTTGATTAGAAAATTTGATGTGCCTGCTCACTTTCATATATAGCTATGATGACGTGAAGTTTCATTTTTAGCATTTTTTATAATTTTTGCGAGTATAAATATTTTAGTGTTATTTTGCCACTCGTATTTAAGCAGCAAAATATGTCTCGTACGGTACGGTCCTCTACTAAAAAAACATTTTTTATTATCATAAAAAGAAAACTAATTTCCGAGTACTACTACATGTAAATTTCAGGCAACCCGAATATTATGCGCAACACAATTTAGCACAATCACAAAAATGCAACAAACAATTGTTAGAAATGAATTCAGAGAAGAATAATTGTATTACAAACAGTTTTACACGGAAACAATTCAACACTGAACAATTCATCGAAAAATCAAATATGCGATTAAAAAATAGGAATGGGTACAAAGGGCCGAACGTCGAAGGGACAAATGCCGAATGTGTCAAAGGGCCGAATGTAAATTCTCGTTTAAATTTATGTATAAAAATCATTAAACATAAATTAATTGCTTGTGAATTTATGTATTTTACTATTTTTCATCTTTGGATATTCATGAATTCTACGTATCCAGTCAGCGATACATTTTGGTGAAGAAAAATTTTGCCATGCGCCACCTGAGACATTCGACCCTATGTCAGCCTTCTGATAAAGATGTATAGCAAAAAAAATAATAATTTAATCATATAAAAAAAATAAACAAAATATAATTCTAAAAACAAAAAAAATCGGCCCTTCGACTCTTCGACATATTCCGCACTTCGACATTCGGCCCTTCGATATTCGGCCCTTCGACACATTCAGCCATTTGAAATTTGACCCTTCAACATTCGGCCCTTTGATATCATACCAAAAAATATTGATCAATTTTCTCTTAATTGTTCAATTTTGTGATACGGAAAGCAAGATAGGACATCTTCTGCTAAAAAATAAAATTGTATCGATATTAAGCAGAATTTTATTTAAATCAAACTGAATTGTTATAATAATTTGAACATTTCGGGTTTGATTGAAAATCTGAACTGAAAACTATACGACACACTAAATGACACAAAAAAAAGTAAACCTGTGTTAAATTTCTATAAATTCAACTTAGCTGTCACGCGTTAGTTCGATCGCCCAAATCAGTGCAAATCCAAGGTAATTCACATAAATATGGTATAGATATACTATAACTCTTCCTCTATCTAGAACACAAAACCGCTTGATGATTTCTATCAAGTAATGCTCCAAAATCGACATTCTTGAACAATATTTTTCCCCCAAAAAGGGACCATGTTCTAAAAATACTCCAATCATCATGAAAATGCACATGTAAGCTCTAGGCTATGTTAAACAATCTCTAGGCTATGCTGGAAACTGTCCAAATCTGAACCAACAGTTAGAACATATTACTTATTACGAATATTTTCGATGAATTGTATCTTATATTCATCGAAAATTATTCAACGAAAATATTCATAATAACTAATATGCTACTGTTGGGTCAGATTTGGTCAGTTCTCATGATTTTAGGCAAAAATAAAGTTATTCGTAATGGTTCAGCATAGCCTAGAGATTACCTATGTGAATTATCATGATGATTGGAGCATTTTGAGAACATGGACCCTTTTATGGGGAAATATATTGTTCAAGAATGTCGATTTTGGAGCATTACTTGACAGAAATCGTCAAGCGGCTTTCTGCTCTAGATAGAGGAAGAATTATAGCATATCTATGTTAAATAATATATTTATGTAAATTACCTGGAATTTACACCATATTTCATTTTACATGAATTCGAAAATTTCCATAGGAAATCTATACCTGTAAATACTGATATTCAAAAAAAAACTTTTAGATGAAAAATTTTGTTTCGATGAATTGTTGTTATTGTTAAATAAATTGTAGCTTTCATATTTGTTTTTCGATGAATTGTTTGTCGCAGAATTTTCGGGAACCATATTTCAATAAATTGAAAGTTACTGGACTAATTTTCATAATAAGCGACCAATGATGGGTTAGTTTTAATTGTCGGGAAAATTCGAAGAAATTCTACACTGATATTCTACACGGATATTCTTCACTTAATGTCTACTGTCTAATATTGTAAGACACTGAAAATAATTTGCCTTATTAAGAAGCAAAGCGATGAGGCCTTGGCTACTAGACAAGAATTTTTTCTTCATTTGTGTCTCAATTTAAACCGATTATTTTTTTTTTTACTAAAACGAAAGTGTTAGGAAAACTATATTTTAGGAATCCAACATACACACGAATTGTTGATAGGGAGTAAAGCGACCCGAAAAAACATCCACTGACTGAAATTCGGAAAAATATTTTCATAGCATTTTGACTCAATTGAATTTTTACTTGCCTACATATCAATCAGTTTGAAAATCAGTTGGAATCAGTTTGCGTAGGGTGTGCAGAGAGCGTGAGTCGGCACTGATAGTTTAGTTAATGAATATAAGGTGTTACTGTACTCGTTATGGAAGGAAAATCTTTACGACCTTAATTTTATAAATTAACTTAATTATAAAAATTAATACTATATTCATTCGCCTTAAAAATTTCTGTTGTATTTATAACCTCACTCTCGTAATTTGTGTAGTGCACCGCTATGAGGCAAATAGAATTAGAACTTCAGAAATTGGTTTACTCTTACGCAGTTGCGGGGCATGAATGTGTTCAGAATTTTTTTTATAAATATTGGTTGTAATTAACAAGGGGCCCTCAAACTGAGGAGCAACGGCAAATATAAGAAACGATTGGAAGGTTTAACTAAGAATTTATTGTTTTATAATACGTCAGAGCATAAAAACAGTACTATTCAAAACATGGAACAAATTTTTGTGAATAAGCAATTCAGAATTTAATTGCTGCACCAAGATTTAATGTAATTATAATTGTAAAGAGCTAAGAGTTAGAGTTACACCGAAAATTATTTATAATGAAAACCTTGCATAACTTCATAAAATACAAGTAAAATAATTATTTTGAAATTACAGTAGAACGTCCCAAAACAAAAATATTAAATATTGGAAGTAGTTTTGGAATCAATAACAACACAATAAATTAAGAGAAATACATTTGGATGAAAAAAAGAGCGAGCAGGCAAAGAAGAGGAAAAAAGCTTGGCAGTTGAGCGAAAGAATGGAAAGCGAGAAACTGTATTGCTTCTGCTCGAGTTAATTTCAAGTCAAATAATTCCATTAAAAAAACGTGTTGGAATATTATTAAGAGTGCGATTATAATAGTAACCTAGATTAGAGTAATTACCGTGATTTCTGTGATGTCCGAATTTCCGTTAACTGATGTGACTTTTCATCGCGCCCAATCACTTCACACACTCAAATCAAAACCATGTTTAAGTGTTTCACCAACTATACCACACATAAACCATCATCAAAACTATAATAAAATCATTCTTTTTTCTTCTTGCGTTTTGTAACATTTTTTTTTTACATAAAGGAAGTGAGATATAAAAACTGAGATGCAAAAAATCTGCATTCATTCATAGCGCGCATTTCGTTCGTATTTCAAATTCCTCTTATTTTATTATAGCGAATTTTCGCATATAACTTATATATAAAAGAAATAAAAATAAGAACACAACAAGTATATAACAGATTTATTACTAATTGAAATTATCTACTAAAGTATATTGTGCGCTCTTTGTATATCTTGCAATAATTTTTTTGCGTTTTTTTTTTTTTTTGCACAAATCCGACCCCCAACTTTTTTAATTTATCTCCAGATATTTTATCACATTTATCACGAATCGATATATCGATATGTTGAAATACAAAGGTAAACATTTATAATCTTATATAAATTCCGGGGGGAGGGGAGAGATAAATGTACACTATACAGTTAGTGTTATGTCTTATGTGTGAAAGAAAATTGAATTTCAATTATAAACAAGACAAGATGAAAGGAAATATATTATAATCTTGTTATTTTTATTTTTTGTTTTTTTAAATTAAATTTTATTTATTTTTAACAATATATTTATTTATATATTTTTATTAATTTAATAAATTTTATTTTATTATATATTATATGTATTGGATAAAATCCAGAAAATTTGGTTTTAATTTAGGTCGATTTGTAATTTTATTTTTATAATTAATTAAAAAACTTGCGCCTTAGACACAATGAACAAAAAATACAAAAATCTTCATGTCTGAGTGACATTCGATGTCTAACACATGTTTATCTTGGAAATGGATAGATTATATAAAAATACCGTATAGTAGTGTACAGGAAAAGTGAGAAAATTCGTGGTTGTTGTTCTCGATGAAATTAGATTTTTTTTTTTTTTTTTGGTAACAATCTTATGATTGACGAGATGTCACCGTCAATCTAAATTCAATTTTTATTTTTAAGAATATTTAATTATAAATGAAATTAAGGAGGCGGAAATACGTAAATCAATATATTACAAAATAGTTTAATGATGATGATCATCATCATCGTGTGTACACGTTCAAAATACAGAGGGAAATTATTTATTTTTGGCTGATTCATTTCCAATCCCCTAACACCGAAAATACTTCATTAATCAATTTACAATTTTTTTTAATGTGTTCTTCGCGCGTCAAATTGATTATACATATATTTATTTTTGTCATTAATATTATAAACAATTATAATTTGGCATTAAAGAGAGGGAAACCTCAAAGTAATATTTCAAAATAAAATAAAAAAATGTTGTACACAGCTACATTTGATTTGATTGATATATCAAAAATATAAAATTAAATATTTTATTTTTTATTTTTAACGAAAATACATTAATTTTAAAAAGAAGTCAATCATATATTCATCAAATGAAAAACAACATATTTTCTTTTCTTTATAAAAATGTTATGTTATTTTCTTAACACCTGAAAGAAACACAAAAAATAAGATTTGGTTTTCTCAAAGTGTTTTTGCCAAAATATTACCACATAATAAAATTTCATGTGACACGATACATACGACCACATTATATAGATTAGCACACGGCTTCGGCTTTTTTTTAACCAAAACTTTCGTCTAATTTAAAACATATAAAAAAAAATTATTCGTTCATCGTTCAATGTAAATAATTAAGATAAAAAATCTTTACGAAATTAATACTTTGTTTCTTAAATTCGTCTTAAAATCCAAACATAACACCCAAAATATACATAATTATAATAATTATTTTTTTATTATTTTACCATGCATGTTACATGTAGTCTACATTTTCATAGTGTTGTGTGTGTTATTTTATACTTCAATCAACATCTTAGGTCATATAATTTGTGATTAATATCTTTGCTATAAATCACTATAAAGAATCAACATTTAGATTAATTTTTTTTTTTAGTTGTGTTGTATCAATATTTTCTATTTTCTAATAAAAATGTTATGTTTAGATTTATATACAAATCAAAATATAATTTTTTTCTTTACTTTACTTTGATCTAATACTACACATTTACGAATCTTATGTAGAAAATAAAGAAGAATCTGTACGTTTTAATGTATAAACCAACCGCGATAAATAAATTAAAATTAAATTAAATTTTTTGGTTAGTTAGGTTTTCCCTTAATAATTTAAAAGATTTTTCGGTTTCGTTTTTATTTTAATCAATCTATTAACAAGTCATAAATTATAGAGAGAAAGAGAGAGAGAGTAAAATTTTAATATCCTCCTACGAACTATGTGTTGCACTTTTTGAATATTTTTACTTTGATTTATAAAAGTTTAGGTAGTGGTTTTGAAAGTTCGCCAAAAATGACATTTCCTGAAAATATATCTGTGGTCACAAGGTAAAATAGCCTAAGTCGAGAAGAGCGAAAAATGAATTTATGTAGCAACCATATTTTTTTATTTTATTATTATCAATGCAATCTGTTTTGGAGCACAAAGCTCCCCCAGCTCTTTTGCAGTTTTATTTATGCCATCCTTACTTTACGCCTATTCAGCCAACTCGAATAGGCGTAAAGTAAGGACGGAATAAACAATACCGCGAAAGAGGAGGGACACCTTCTGCCCTAAAACATATTGCATTGATAACAATAAAATAAAATAAAAAAATGTAGAGCAACCATATTTGAAATTTAAACTTTTTTCTCTGAGCAAAATTGTATGGTTTTGGGTTTATTTTTGTAGAAGCTATGCAGAAAAAAACACTCGCTTAAGTCCAAGAAAGACTGTAATTAGTATATACCTGTATCGCCCAAAAGCAGTTAAAATGACTGCTTTGTGAAAGAATAACTAACGTCTAAAATAATTTATTTAAAATTAATCTTTAAAATATATTTAAAGTTATATAATATGTTATTAGAAATATTATCCCCTTAAGGACCGATATTTTTTTAAACTACATATCGTATGTCCCGCGATATCTCGGGTTTGGTCCTTAAGGGGTTAAGTAATAAAAAAGTTACTGCACTTGAAAAACAAAAAAAAAGTACTTTATGCATTATTAAGTGTACATTTTTTAGTAAAAGTGGGCATTTTTTCATACGTACATTTTTTCCACAAACGGGTCCCATTTGAAACACGATATTTTAAAACTCGAATTATCAAAACTCGATATTTCAAAACGTGATATTTCAAAACGCGATAGATACAAAACGCGATATGGTACAAAACGGGTTATATCAGGCGGGTCGGTTCCGGTTGCTTTGCAATGTACGTTCTGAAAAATGGAAATTTAATTTCAGTTTATAGCAACTTAAAAATCGATAGTAGCTGGAATTTAGGATCGCGTTGTATCAGGCGGGTGAAGGGGAAATTTAATTTCAGTTTAAAGGAATTTAAAAATTAATAGGAGCGAGAGTATATAGGATCGGCTTATATTAGACGGGTCGATACGCTCCCGTCGCTTCGGAATGCACATTCTGTACCATATCGCGTTTTGTACCATATCGCGTTTTGAAATATAGCTTTTTGAAATATTGCGTTTTGTACCATATCTCGTATTGTCATATCTTGTTTCGAAATATCGCATTTCGAGCGGATCCCTCCACAAACATACTTTTTACATTTTTCACAAATATCATTTGTGTTGGTATTGTAGCAAAGTGGTACTTGATCAATTCTGTGTTTGCTAGGATGGTTCGCATTTGATGATATGGCAGCTGATTTTTGTGTGTGATCAGGATCTGGTGAAATTTTCTGTCTTGCATTCATATATTGATGGAAAGCTGTTCTGCTAATTGAAATAAGAACTCTTTTCGTAGTATTTTTATTCCTGTCGTTTCTTTGTAAAGGATCCAAGCTATTATAGCAGCCAAATCTAAATCATTGAAACTTTTCAAGGGTCGATCTACGAGAACCGTATATTTTCTGGCCATTTGATCGGCCATAAGAACTCGAAATGGCATTTGATCGGCCATAAGAACTCCAAACTTTGTGCTATTATAAAAATGAATAGATTCCGGTAAACGTTTTTTATTACTTTTATCAATTTTCACAAATTTATGCTTAGAACTTAGAACAGCCACTCTTTTATTTGGTTTGCTTTTATTTATTGTAAGAACATTGTTCTTTAATTTATATGGCAGAGTGGAAAAACGAGGTATATTATCCTTTTTTTGTTTGGCTGCTTTTGGTAGTTCCGTTTTGCTTCCTCTAATAGTTCCAACTAGAGTTATTGTTTAGCCAATAATTTTGTCGCCAGCGACATGCTAGTGAAAAAGTTATCGGTCGTAATATTTCTTCCATATCCTGTATATGGCTGGTCAAGTTTCAGAATACCGTATTCACTTAGAAGCTGATTTTGATTCAGTTGACACTGGAATAATGCTTGCTAAGCTACGTTATATTGGTATACGTCTTAAAATTTTAGGTTGGTTTAGAAGTTACCTTCAAAATCAGCGCCAGATTGTTAGAATATGTGAAACTTTAAGTGACCCGCGTACTGTAAAATATGGCGTCCCCCAAGGATCAGTTAGTTTTGGGCCCGTTATTATTTTTGATTTATTTTCATTCGATATTTGAAATTAATATCATAGCATATCCAACTGATTTTCCTGATGATTTAGCCCTAAGTTATGGAATGCCAACGACTGATATTACTTGTGGCATTAGGCTTGTTCTCATACAAAGGATCTCAAAGGATCTTCATACTTTAAGTCAATGGTTTTATCATAATCGTCTCATAAAGGAGAGTACCACAATGTGGACTATCTAAACAAAAAATTTAATTTTGATGAACCTGACTGATGGATCACATTTAATAAAATCAATCGGAGGAAAACTTTCGTGCGATTTTCAGAATTTTTAAAAATATACAGCAAAACGTGGATTCAGCAGCAGCAAATTGAAAAAATGTTGCCTTGGTCGTGCACGCAGCACCATCCTATTAAAATAGAAAATGTTTGAGGATGGCATTCACGGAAAGTATACGACGGGAAGCAATGGAAGAATAAGAATAAATTAATTGTAGCTATTAAATGATTCTGGGCGTAAATTTCTTTTGGCTATTTGGGCTCACTTTAAGATTCCATCCATAATAGGATCCTGAAGGTTATTCAACATCAAGATGTAATTACTCATTAATAACTAAATTTAAAAAAAGTTTTGAAATATTATGAAATCTTTTAATTCTCTTACATTTAACAATAAATTCAAAAGAGAGACAACTTCTTTGACATATCACTCCAAATAAAAAACGGTTGGTTGAAAAACCTTCACACGATAGAGAACGATTTCGATTTAATGAAAAACAGAAAAATGTAAATTATACAGTAAACTGCAAAAATTTTTCTCAACTCGCTCAACCCTCATGGCAATAGTCTAAAAAGAAAACAAACCTCGTATGATCTGATTGGTTGGATTAGCAAGCAATTGTATGAAAGTCAACAGTTCAAAAATTTTGCTTTGAAGAATTTTATGTTGTATTTTATACTCCTTCCGTGTCTAAATGTCAGATAGCAACAGTTGTATAAAAAAAATTATCCGGAAATGAAAATTTACATTAACTTAGAAAATGGTAACTAAAATTAATTTTGTACTGATGAACTCGAGTTACAGATACAACCCGCCAATGGCCTACGCTACGGCACTACTGTATGACAATTCTGGGATTTCTTGTGCTTAATTTATTATTTTTACTCTTCTCTTCATACAATCTGTCAAATTAGCATTTCGAATTCGTATAATTTGTAAAAATATTAAGTCTATAAAGACGCCACTGCACACACCCCACTATACAAATTTATAAAACTATTAAATTAAAAATCAATAAATAACGAAAAACGATATTAAAATATGATAAATATATTTTTATTTAATAGGCTTATTGTTTTTTATATTTATTATATTTGTAAGGATTCCCAACCGAATCAATATGATATCATAAAGCGAAAAAAAAAATATAAAATTGAGACAGGATATTATTAGTCAATACTACAGACATACTACATACTCGTATACATACATAATTATGTAGGTGGATAATATTTCTAATTAAAATCCAATTAATAAATGTTACTCTTACCTATAACATTTTTCATCACATAATTATCATCATCATCAATTTATTGTTAATTATTGTCAAGAATTGTTTTTTCTTTCTTTGCGTTTTTCTAACAAGCGCGATCACACATCATCATCTTCATAAACAATCATTATCATTAACAATAACATTGTCTTCATCAGGTTAACAAAAAAAAAAAACGTTTTTATAAATACAACATATATGAGAAAAGAGTAATCAACACACAGCACGGAATTTATTATACTTTTATATAATGATATTATAAGAAAATAAATAAGAAAAATTGTTTTGCTTTTTATTTCTTTTATTTATTAATAATATTTAAATAAATCAATTATGTAATCAAATTGAATATTTCGAAAATGTTTTTTAATCGAAAATATAAAAATACGATAAACTTGAAATCGATTTTGGTAAATTTAATTTATTTTATTATTTAATTGATTTGTGGTGTGATAATCGTTTTAACATACAGTTGGTGTTAATAGCCTTAAGGAGTTTAGCTTTTTCAAAAAATTGTATTTATTATCTTTTGTTTTATGACCGTATTATTTGTACAGGTGTTTGTAAGCTCCCTCACTCGACAGTCGAAATGGTCGCAATGGAACTAATACAATTATCAAGTACGTACGCTTCAAAATGTCACAAAGCTTCAACATGATGAATGACTATAAATAAAATCTATTTTTTTTTTGTACTTTTAACAATATTTATTAATTCTTCCTTTAAGTTATAATAAATTTGAAAATTTGATTTTTACAAGGATCGATTTCAGATATACTCCAGTCTTTTTAAAATAACTATTCATAAATAGAAAAGTAATTTTAAAAAAACTGAAGAAGGAATATATCCGAAATCGATCCTTTTAAAAATCAAATTCAGTCAAACCTGTTTTTGTGCGGTAATAGGGACCGCATAAAAAAAAAATCTTCCGAAACTTCACGAGTGGATATAAAAAATAGTTTTCGCAACACATTTAACCTTTTCTCTGTGTATGGTTCAGTGGAACATTATCTGTGTATGGGGTACAAAAATATCCCAATGCACTTAAAAATTATTTTCCATAATAAAAATTATTATTTTTGCTTGCTTGTAATTTATAAAAAATACTTACTTTATTAAAATTATTAAAAAGAAGTCATCAACTTCTTCGTGTTGTTCAATTTCATCATCATCATCATGACAAGTTACGTTTGTTTTGCTCCTTGGACGTAAATTGCATCTTTGTGTTTTACGACTTTTGGTTTGTTGGTTTTGAGCGATTGGTACTATCCTCAATTCTACAACATTGTTTGCTATTTGACTCATTGCAATTTTTACGCTTTTTTCAAAGCACTCGGAATGGCAAGTCGCTTCTTGGTGATATTTTCTACCAGCTGCAATGTCAATTTCAGAAATTCTTTTCGTTCTGAAAAACCCGATGAATCGCTGAGATGCTGGTTTGCTAATTTCTGCAAATTATACGCAGCACAACCCGCCGCATCTAACATGTTGAAGAAGAGTACCATTGACCATCTAATAATTTTTAGCTTGCAAGAATCAGGTACGCAACAAAATTTCCGGGTGTCACACATAGATGGTACTAGCGACACATCTAGTTGTCATTTATGTCAGAAGTTAAGTTTTGTACATAGCGTGGTGGACAGTTGTTAACGACAAACAGTTGTTATTCCAGCACATATCGAGTCGAGTATTCTGCCAAACATCATTTGCTTGAGGCGGCCTACGGCGAACACGTACCATCGAAAATTACCTGTAGTTTGATTTAAATGCTTCAGAATTGACGATTTCGACATTGAGGACAAGAAGTACTTCGGAAGACCAAAAACATTTGAAGACACCGAGCTGCAAGCGTTATTGGATGAAGATGATTGCAAACTAAAAGATCAACTTGCGGAGGCATTAAACACAGCTCGATAAGGTATTTCCAAATGTTTACAAGCTATGGGAAAAATTCAAAATAAGGGAAAATGGGTAGCACATAAATTGACAGAAAGAAAATCGAAGAAAGAAATTTTGAATGCTTTGATTTGCTTTCACGGCATGAAAGAAAGAGCTTCCTCCATCGAATCGTTACGGGAATGAGAAGTAGATCTTTTCTAAGAGTAACAAACGCAAAAAATCAGGGCTTTCACCTGGCAAAGCATCAACATCGACGGTACGACCAAATTGCTTCGGAAAGAAGACAATTCTCTGCGTTTGATGATATCAGAGAGCTGCCGAAACAAGGCGAAACTGTCAATGGACATCCCTTCGTTCAGGACACCATCAAGATGCTGAGATGGGATGTGTTACCGCACCCGCCTTATCCGCCAGATCTGGCCCCCTCGGATTATCACTTAGTCGATGGCGCATAGCTTGGCAGAGCTACACTTGGCCAATTTCGAAGTAGTGCTTGGACTACTGGATAAATGGTTTCGGTCCAAAGTCGCGTCGTTTTATCGTCGTGGTATTCATGTATTATGCCAGAGATGTGTAGATAGCGAAAAAAAATGTGCAGATAACGAAGGAAAATACTTTGAATAAACCATTTTTTATATTTCTATTGAAATTTTCCGTTTTTCATTTTCAAAAAAATTTAGTTGCGCACTAACATAAAAATTCGATAGACGGCGAACGGTATCAGTATAATTTTAGTTTGTTTTGCGTTGTTTTGTACCGATTTTTATATAGAAATAAATGCGGTAATTTTCTACCCCAGTACATAGAAATGCGTTTAGTTTAATTCTAACGATAAAAAATGCAATACAATTTTTATCTGGTGTATATCTAATTGAAGAAGGCATATCTAAATGGATTTCCGATAATTTTTAGTAATTAATTTTTTATTTACATTTTTGTAAGTCTGGGGTAGTTTTTTACCCCGCTACACAGAGTGAAGGTTAAAAAGTTTTTTTTTATGCGGTGAATATGGACCGCATAAAAAAAGTTTCACTTAGAAAATAACTCAAAACATTACGCAATCTGACGCAATGTGATGAAATATCAAAAATCGAAAAAACAAAATGGCCAACGACAATTAGCTAATTAGATTAATCACATTCAATTATGTTGTAATTTGATTGGAAATTTGAAAGAACTTAAGTAGATTGGATAATTTTTTTTTCGTACCGTTTGATTGTATTCAAATTTATTATCACTATAAGGACGAATTAATAAATATTGTTAAAAGTACAAAAAATAAAACTAGTTTAATTTTATAATTAATTAAATTGATAAAAGTATACAAAAGTGAAAAACATGATTAATCATGAAACAAATGATGAATGACGACAAGAAGTACAATATACTCCTATTATTTAGAGAATAAAAAGATTCAGTAAAACTAAGTTGTAATTTTGTTATACATAGCTCATGTTTTTCGATAGACAGCAGATAACTCGTTTTAGTGCCAAATATTGAAGACAATGGTCACTTATGTCAAGATTCTGACCCTTTGAGGGGTTTGGTCCCGAAATCAAAATCCCGACTTTTAAAATCCCGACTTTCATAATCCCGATTTTCTAAATCCCGATTTTCTAAACCCCAATTTTCTAAATCCCGATTTTCAAAATCCCATTTTCAAAATCCCATTTTCAAAACCCCAATTTTCAAAAGCCCAGCCCGCGGGCGCCCGAATTCATAAAAAAAATTTAAAAAATCGGCCTTTTAAAAATCTTTTTGTAATGAGAGCAATGTAGTAACGGAGTTGGGTACGATTTGTCAAATTCAAAATTCCTAAAACGAAATTCCAAAACCAAAATTCCAAGAAACAAAATTCCAGAAACCACAATTACCATAAAAACATTTCCAAAAAATAAAATTCCAAAAAAACAAAATTCCTATACAAAATGCCAAAATTTAAAATTCCATACAAAATTCCAAAAAATTTCCATGAGTATAAATTGGATTTTTTTGGAATTTTTAGGGTGTCCTACGAAATCCCGATTTTCAAAATCGCATTTTCAAAATACCGGTTTTCAAAATCCCGGTTTCAAAATTACGGTTTATAAAATCGCGGTTTTCGAAATCCCGGTTTCAAAATCCCAGTGTTCAAAATTCCGGTTTCAAAATCACGGTTTTCAAAATCCCGGTTTACAAAACCCTGGTTTTCAAAATCCAGATTTTTTAAATCTAAGTTTTCGAAATCCCGGATTTCAAAATTCCGGTTTTCAAAATCAAGGTTTTCTTTTCTTTTAGTTCTAAAGTCTTGATTTTGAAAAAAATATGTTTTATTAATTCGGGCTGGTATATAAAAATAAGATATCTTGCCCAAAAATTTACTAGAAAAAACCAAGACTGCGAAGTCAGAGACGGGAGTCCGTTTCGTGGAGTCAGAGCTATTTTATCGGAGTCGGAAAAAACTGGACTCCCATTTTTTTGTCAACTTACAACAACAGTGCCATAAATTTAAACCCGCTCTAAAATTAGTCGAATTCCTAGTTTTTGGTGGTTTTGCAAGATTAATAATAAAAGCAATATTTTGTCAATGCAGCATTTTGAAATGCAAAAATTGTAGAGGCTGACGATAACTCTCACGGGTACCGAGCGGCTCCGAGGGGCTTTAGATTTGAACTTCGGAGATCGTAAGAGCTGGGATCAGGAAACATGTCGCACATTATATAGAATCTATTAATGACAATTATTGGGTGAGGAATGGCCAAGTTCAATTGAGCAGGCCCTATTCCAAAAATTCTAGAATAATTCACATTAAAATGCAAATTTTATCCAATAACCCCCACCAAAAATCGACCGAGTTCTTAAAAAAATGAAAATAAAAATTTAATATTTAATATTTTTAAAAAAAGTGAAGTTTTTAAAAAATCCCGGTTAAGGTTTCAGCAAATTCGGGATTTCGAAAATCGGGATTTTGAAAATCGGGATTTTGAAAGTCGGGATTTTGAAAATCGGGATTTTGAAAGGCGGGATTTTTTTTTGTCGCGATTTTGATAATTCGGTAGCGTATAGTTAACATTAAGGAAATTCTGATATTCCAAAATTTTCGACCAAAATTCAGACCTTTTTATTTACTGGTTTCACCTAAATTTAACCTTAATTCACAAAGTTATATCAAATTCTACTGATATATCAAAATGTAGGAGAGCCTGAGACAGACATTCTACAGGTTTTTTCGGAAACTGAGATTTCAATATATTGAAAAGGTGATGGCACAAACTGTGATCATCTCTCACCTCTAATTTAGCTCATTACACATATAGCCTGAAATAAACCGTCACCCAATTAGGACCGCACGGTCGGGCCTAAAATCTAAAATTGTATGTTACGGTATTTTTAGTTTTTTTTTTCAATTCAAATCCCCCCAAGGAAGTGGGGCAAGAAAATACCAACAGAAACTTCATACCGCGAGAATCGTTCCCCATACGATAAATCATCTAAATGTTAATAATTCTTCTAAAATTTATGGTGTCAATGAATTTCTATAGTTTTACAGACACAGAGCACAGAAAAAAAAATAAACAGAAGTAAAGCTGCATACAAAATTTTTACGCATTTTTTCATAGTAAAATATGGGGTCACCATCCGGTTTTATGTTGACCAAATTTAAAATTACCGTTATAATCTAAACGAAGAAAAAATGAAACAAAAACCTTATGAAAGTTAAAGAAACACTTAATATATATTCGAAGAGTTGGACATTCTTAGTTTATTATTTAAGGCGTAAAACGAGTTTGTATTTTGGGGTTACAATCTAAAAAAGTTGGTTCAAAATTTTGTATGCAGCTTTACCTCTGTTTATACTATTACTTTTCTCTGTGCACAGAGTTCTTCTTTCTGTAAGGAATATCATGTATAGTATTTTCCATAAAGAAAACGTTGGTGACAAAGTTAAAACAAAGTTAAGACACAAGTAAGTTAAAGTCTAAGTTCTGAACTTCCCAAACAATTTTCAAAACCATTTCCATTTTGTAACAGGCAGAGATGGTGTAATGTACCAATGGCAGCACAGACATGTTAGAATTTTCTAAATTTTTTATTTATCTTGCCAGCATTGATAATTCGAGTACACAATGTGGCATGGGGGCGCGTAGCAAAGAGATATATTGCCCCTATACTTTCATGTTTGCAATAATATAATTTATTTTTTTGATAGAAATTTTCTTAAAACAGGCGGTTACTTAGCTACGCTTTAACTATTTCTTGAAAATTTACTCATTCTGCATTTCTCGCCGACGATATGTCCGTTCCAGTAGCTTGTGAACCTGGCTAGGATTAAAAGGACCAATCACACATTAATTCGAATAGTATCAAATATTCGGAACGTCAAACATGAAGCTGCCTAATTCCTCTATGGGATGCCAGCAAATATTTCATTCATTCCAAAAGTAGTGTAACTCCATATTTTTAAAATTGTATATATTTTTTGCTTGTGATACCACATTTAGTCATATCATATATTATATCAATATTATAAATATTGTATAAATATATAATATTTTAATTCAAATTGTTGGATAAAATTTAAATCAGTGGCACTATTTTGGTTTTCCCTGAAAATTGGGAAAAATATGTTTCATAGTATTTTTGCCTCAATTGTGTTTTTCTGGTCCGCTAATCGAATACGCTTAGTGTAACTGTACTTTCGAAACAAACAAAGCTAAATATGAAATTATATTTGCCTATAAAAATTCTCCCAATTTCCAAGGAAATCCAAAATACCGAGTACCTAAATTCCCGATATTTATAAATTTCGGCTTCGAAGCTAGATTTAAATTTCTAATTTCCTAACTACTCTAAACAATTGTATCGAACGACAGCAGACTTAAAACAAGTATGGTAGTGTGTGGCACATAAAAATTCTCATCAAAACAAAATCTGGTACAAATTCGATAAACCGTATTTACCTAAAATTTTAGCACAAATATTTAATCAAAGAAATGGGAAAAAACTATTTGACTAGACATTTGGTCAAAACAAAAAATAATAAATGTACATAAACGATCCGATTTACACTTAATCCGATCTTCAAAATAACCAAATTCCCAAATGATCATTAAAACAATATTAACATACACACACACACACATACAAACATTCTAAGAACGTTAAAATTCTTTTGATTAAAATTATTTTTTTCGGAAATATTTTATGTATATTTATTATTATTTCGATAAATATTATTTTATATGGTTTTTGATGATCAAATGATGAAAAGAGAAGTCAGAAACTCAAAAGATTGTGGCGCGGCGCGGCTATAAAACTCTCGTATACACACCAAACTCTTACTATACTTCTTCATAATAATATAATATTTTATAATAAAAATATAAGGAAAAATGATTTATTGATTTCTTTAAAACACTAATATTTTTTTTTGGTATAAATAAAATGTTTTTATTTTTATTTTATTTTAATTTAAATTGTTTTGTTATACTTTTAATTATGTAATAAAAAAAAGCATTTCGAACCCTTTCCAAAACGAAACGGCACAAAAAATCAATTATAAATGATAAATTGTAAAAAATTGACATTTTTTTCCATATCATTGCACCCTTATCAAATTGTGTACGATATTACCATGTACATTGCAATTTCTTTCTGCTATTGCTTTGTAAAAATGACCAAGCATAAATCCCTTTTATTATTTTATTGTAAAATTAAATGGAATAAACTCACGTATTAAGTGTTAAAAATATAAAAAAAAAATAAAAATAACCTCGGAAATATGTAATAATGGAAAATGGTTTCATTGTTGCAAACAGAAATGTGTATTATGTAATTACCATATACATACGTATACTCGATCTGATCTGTATTTTTTGATCATTTTCACTTTTACGAAAAAAATAATAATAAAATATCAATCAACATGTTAACGATCATAATTATCTTAATACTTTATTTTTTGTTTTTTTATTTATCCGCGATCACTCATCGTGATGAGAATTATATTATTATTTGAAATTAGAAAATTTATATGCGTGTACTTGCGCTATAAGTCGCATTGGATGGATGGACGGGATGCAGATCAGTTTGTATAAAGGAGGTCAAACTCCTTAGTATTTAAAATATAAATGCATAATACAATTAGTTTAGGATCGTTTGATTTAAAAATCTTTTAAAAACACGTACACTATAATAAAATATAAATAAAATAATAATAATTTTTATATAATTTATTTTTGCACACAATATGTTGCTAATAAATGCAACACTGTTGCTGCATAAAAAAACATACTCATTCCGTTCACATCTATAATATATAATATAATATGTGGATGATTACTGTCAAAAATATTAAATTTATTTGATAATTTTGTGAAATAAAAAAATTAAATTTCTTAAAAATAATTTATTTCTTAATAATTTTCTTTTGATCTTTATCGTATATGTATATATGTGTGTAGATTCCGGGAGAGGGGATTTATCTCAAACTCTCATATATACAATAAATAAAAATAATTATATTATTGTTGATTGATTTGGTTTCTTAGTTTTGATCTCTGATTTCAGCGTTTGTAACAATTAAATATTTTTTTTTTATTTAATCCAAACAAAACACATAAAATAAAAAAACTTTACAATTTAATTTTTTTTTTTTTATTTATAAAATTTGGAATCAAATTCCAAAAAGTCATAATATTTTTCTGTTGTCAGACATATCGTCGACTTGTTATATAGAGTTTGGATGCAGCTGTGAATCTGTAGTACGATTTGTTATAAATATTTTGTAAGTGGGTGAGTAATATGCAATTTTGTATCGATCGATGTATGACGTATCTATCATGGGAATTGTTATTAATTTAAGTACGTACAGTTTATTGTTTTTTGTAGCTTGCTGTAATTACATTTAATAATAAGAATCTAATCAAAGAAATTAAATATATCTATAAAATTGATTTCCCATCACAACTATATAATAAAATAATAATATACATAAATATATTAGACACCGTGCTGTGATCTTACAAACTCGTATATAAGCTTATTTAAGAAATCGATTAATCATTGATTAAAATTGATCAATAGAATGATATATTCTCATTATAACTGAATGTGCCGTGTATCTTTTCATTCTTCGCGTTTTGGATTAACGATTTTTATTTCCAGAGGTAAATAGCTACTCTACTCGTATTATTGCTAACAACAAAAAATACAATGTAATAATATAACAATAATAGTTATGGAAAATTAGAATATGTCAGTCACGTGATTATTTATATTATTAATACATAAATATATTTGGTAAATGGTTATTTAACAACAATATATTTTTTTTTAAATATGAAAAGGTTATTTGCATGTCGAGAGGAAGTTAAATCGTTTTTATGTCTGAGACTGTTTATTGATTTGAGAGGCAATTTAACACTATTTATATTAAATATTGGATAAAACAGTGAAAAAAATTTTTGAAATTTGTAATACATTAATAGACAGTAGTAGTTTTGAAACTGAGCTTGATATAACATTCAAAATTCAAAAGATTTGATACTGATTGTCATGCATAACGACGAAACCTGAATTTGATAACCGGAAGGAAAACTCGTCGTTAGTACATGTAAAGACCATATTTTTAAATGTCTGGCCGATTCGTTAGGTTATGTGTAGTTCCTACTTTCGACTATATAAATAATTTTTAAAACAATTACACAATCTTGCACACAGATTTCCACTAAATTTCGCAAGGAGAAAGTTTAAGTGTAAGGATTGATTCCGGGTAGTCAAATATTCGGAAATAATTTTTTTTTTACCAAACAACGTCAACTCGTCATTTTCAGTAAAATTTAAAAATTTGTACAGAATTTTTCGAAAATTTAACTTACAATCTTGATTTTAATAATTTTTTCGTAAATGATATATAGGGGAGACTGGGTGCAAACGTAACAACGCGTTAGTTGAAAAAATTCACATGTCCCTTTGGTAAAATTGCAACAACAATCCCATATATCTAATTCCAAATTGGAATAGTTTTAACGCGGGTTCACGTACGTGATCAAAAAATGATTCGCGAATCAAGCCAATCAAATCGTTGGAATTTCCCCGCCTGAGATGAAATATTTTTATCTTTGGGCAAATTTTTGATCGCAAGCATCCAACATAGAAAAAAACAAAAAACAATTATGAGCAACAATGTCGCTCATTATATCCCTTTTTCTACAACAAAAAAAAAAAATTGGCTAAATTTAAGTCCTAACCACACAAGTGTGTAAGTAAACAAATAGTACGTAATGGCTTTTTGATAAAAAATTTCAGTTGATTTGAAGTACAATCAACACAATTGTGTGAAAGGAAGGCACAAATGTGTAAGTTGGTTCAAAACACATACAAAACATGATAATTTGGTTTTACTCACACAATTGTGTGGGTAAGTGGGAAAGGGATAAATAATTTTGCTATTTTTCTGACATTTCTATATGACTCACGTCAATATCAAAAACAAACAAAACACAAGCCATTTTCATTGTCGGCATTTGGTGTTTTAAATTTTGTCGTGCGTTTACATAATTAATTAATTTTAATATTAATAGATATATTAAAATTGTGAAAACAATTTATAATTTTGTGCGACGTATTTTCAAAATATCTTGTGTACTAAAATGTTGTGTAATTGCGGAATTATTACATTGAATAAAATTCGGAAATAGGACAGCCGATGCGATCACTTACCATTTCAAGCGATTCTGTGCCACATCGCTAATATTACAGTAAAACTGGATAATCATAAACGTAAATTAGATGTGCTTGAAAACTTAATTTTAAATAAGCGTTTGACGGCTGTAATCATATGAGTAGATCGTTTGTTTAAATTACTAAATTATCTCCATTTAACTTTTGAATGAATATTACAGCAATAATTTAAGCGATTTGGACGTACTACGAAGGATTCGAAAGGTGCAGATATAGGCGACCAGCTGGTACAAATGAATTTAACTAGCCACCATAAAATGATCACACCGATGCACGGCGCCAATTGTAATCCTTTACCACAATAAGCAGAAGAGTGAAGGGTAGAGTAATAAATAATTAGATTGGCTAGATCGGACAAGACTGAATTAAATCAATTTTTTTTCCACTTTTGTCTTTATTTTATGAAAAATGAAATAAAGGGTTATCCAATTCGAGGTTGATAAAGTAGAAATCTGTATACCGACATCTGTCAAAGGTAAACGTCAAGTACGCTGTCATTTATTTAGTTGACATTCTGCCATTTAAGAATATGGAGCATCTAACAATCGACCAACGCGTTAAAATTATTAAATCTGCTGATGCTGATTTTTCGAGCAAAACTTTCTTCAGTGATGAAGCTCATTTTTCGCTTGGTGGATACGTTAATAAGCAAAACTGTAGAATTTGGAGCTCAGAAAATCCATAATTGATTGTAGAGAAGCCATTACACCCGGAAAAAGTCACTGTTTGGTGCGCATTGTGGTCTGGTGGTGTGATTGGGCCGTATTTTTTTGAGAACAACCATGGACGAACCGTTACCGTCAATTCTGAGCGCTATGGCCGCATGTTAACCGATTATTTTTTTACGAAAATCGAAGATTATTATCTTGACGATATGTGGTTCCAGCAGGATGGAGCAACCAGTCACGTAACACGAGCAAATCGAGATCTTTTGCAAGAGAAATTTCCTGGACGTTTGATTTCGCGATTGGCTGATGTCAATTGGCCTCCAAGATCCTGTGATTTAACGCCTTTGGATTTCTTTTTGTGGGGCTACGCGAAAGATCGTGTTTACGCAAACAATCCTCAAACTCTTGACGAATTGAAAACTAATATTCGTAAGGTAATGGCTGAGATACCGCCCGAAATGTGCCGAAAAGTCATTGAAAATTACCTCAAAAAAATCAAGGCCTGTAAGAAGTCCCGCGGAGGACATTTGAATGATATCTTGTTTAACTAAAAATGGCAAGGATCAATCTGTAAAATGAAATAAAAATTACAATACATTCCGAATATTTTGTGTGTTTTTTTTAAGTTTACTTTATCAACCTCGAATTGGATAACCCTGTACATATTTTATTTTATATTTATACTATCGCATATTGTTCGTATAATAATTTTACGCCCATTCAAACCGTTTTCTATTAAATCGCGAGCAAAACTCCCAGGCGAGGTACAAACCGTTAGAATAATGCTGTTGTTAGAATTTGAAGCTCAATGTACAAACAAATCACGTGCTTATCCACATTCAATATCGGAAGTAGAAGCTAACACGATCTTTGGGCTCGGAACTTTACTTAAATCCGCCAAATTGTGACACAACTGCAAATGCCGAAATTGAAACGGATTGTTACGGGCATCTTCAAAACTTTTCATCAATTTATCACTCATTCATTCGATTTGTGATTTAGCAAACTCAACCTTGAACGAATGTTGATAAAAATCAAATGAATGTTTTTTATTTTATTTAATTGTTAGTCGTCACAACAGCCACACACAACACACAAATTAAAATGGGTGTAAATGACAAATGAAACGTCAAGTAAAATAGCTTAATATTTAGAGCAATAGCTTTTGTTTCTAACTTCATATTGTGATCAAATTTTTTTGATCACGTACGTGAACCCGCGTTTAAACCAACTTTTCCCCTGGTATAGAATAATTATATTCTACCTGTAGTTTTAATGTTCACCATCAGAGCAGTTTTAGTAAATATTTTTATTTTTAATTGTTGGCAATAGAAATATAAAAACAATTTTGTTATTTTGACATCGCATTTTTCCAAACAAGACGAAAAATTAGTTACCGATTTGTAATAATATTCAATAATGTTCTAGCACATTACTATTTAATTGAATATATTTTCTTGCATTTTTACGTTGGTTTGAAATTCAAAATGTAATTGTTATCAACTAATAAAAATAAATTAAAATATATCTTTGGTTATTTGTTTGAGCACAATATTAATTCCTAATCAGAATGGGAATTGCTTGCATCCAATACCACAAATATCATTTTTACGAAAACTATACGTGAACACAGCCATTTTTTTTAGAAACAACTACTGTAGTGTTTGAACGCACTCAAAAAAAGTTACAGTTCAGTGGTCACTTAAATGACAAAAAATAGTGAAAATTAAATTTAACAACAGAAAAGAAAAAAATACCGAAGTATTTTTTCGGATTTTTCCGATTATTTATTGGTAAGTTTCTTAAAATACGTTCATCAAATTATCCGAACGTATTTCTATCGCGTGTCCTAAGTTTACTTTGTTCGCTTATTAGTCTAATAAAAAATGTATCAAAAATCATGGATGGGGCATTTGACATTAACATGTTACAATCGTCCACATTATTGAGAACGGAACAATACAAAAAGTTGAGACGCAAATCGTGTTAAATTTGAGAAAAAGAAAAGAATAATGACCCGAAACAAAATCAGAAAAACTCTAAGAGGTAGAGTAACAAAAGATACCTATTTGGCAGCAGCTGAAGAGATATCCAATAAGACAGCATCTCTACGTGCCACTACAAAAAATACAATGTTTGCCACGTCGATTCATTTTCAAATTAAATCCGAAGAATATAAATGAAGTGAAGATGGGATATGCTCCCCACAACAAGGTTTTTACTGCTGAAAATGAGGTAGGTACCGTTAAAATATTTATTATTCATGGTTTATTAAAATTTATTTATTATGTTTTAAGAAAAGCTGAAAGAATACATTAGCAACTGTGCTGATTTATATTACGGTCTTACAACCCAATGTGGCAACACACTGGCTGTCCAAGCGACAAAAAATTATAAATTGCAAATGGCGGCCAAAGAATGGTTGATGTCATTTATGAAGAGAAATAATACTTTGACCATTAGAAAGCCAGAAATGATTTTTTTTTAATTTAGTAGTTGTCATGATCATGACCTGATAAAAATTTGAACCTCAAGCCATATTCAACATCGACGAAACTAGCTTAACCACCGTTCATAAGCCGAGAAACATTGTGACCGAAAAGGTGAAAAGCAAGTGTGAAGCATCGCATCCGCGGAAAGAGATACATTAGTTACGATCTGCCTTCCGTTAATGCTATTGGTAATTCCCTTCTTCCAATGTTTATATTTTCTTTAAAAAATGAACATTTTTTGAAAAAAATGGTGGGTTGCATTGGGGCCGCAAATAAGTCTGTCTGGATGCAGACGGAATTTTTACAAGTAATGCAACATTTTGTAAGGCACGCAAATGCAACTCAGAAAAATAAAAAATAAATTGTTCTAGACAACCACCAGTTCCTTTCCTCCTCACTGCTCCCATAAGTTGCAACCATTGGCTCGTAGTGTGTTTGGTCCAATGAAAACCTTCTATAATCGTGCTTCAGCGAATTGGTTGAACACAAGGTAATAACAACAAGCTAAACGTTGATCACTCAAAAATTATGTGATTTCTTTAAATAGGTACATAGGTAAATGGCATTCCCGATTTGGCAAAAATTGCATTAGAGCAAGCTGCCTCATCGAAAAATATAATATCAGGTTTAAGGGCTTCTGAAATTTGACCAGTTAATCCTGATATTTTTGGTGATTCAGAATTTTTTCCAAGTCATGTCACAAATAAGGAGCTATGAGTAGAAGTACAAGAACTAACACCATACCATCTTTGCCATCAATGCCACCTGGTTATTCAGGCAAACCATCAGATTCTGTTTTTTCCACGAAAATGTTATTCCATACCTAACATCGTCTCTTGAAAGCACTTCTGCTCGTGGAGGCAGAAAGAGGGCCAGAACAATGATCCTTACTGATACTCCTAGGAAAATATACATACTTGGAAGAGGAAGCAAAAAAGCGAGAACAAATTAAGAAAAAGACTCTTCAAACAAAACCAAAGAAACCGAAACCAAAAGTAAAATTAAATCGTAAAAAGAGAAACAGTCCCCAAGTTTTGAAGAAGAAGAGTGCATTTGCACATAGTGAAATACATATAAACATATGCTACATGGATTGCTGATGAGAGAAGCAGCGAAGTCATGCGCATTCAAATGCGCGAGTTGCAATGTTTCATACATTGATTGTGCAATACAGGATATGATTATTCCACATACACTCAAAAAAATTTTGTGTAATTTTTTTACGAATATCATTCGTTAACTCGAATTCATACTATTAATGTAAAAATCTTTATATAAACGTAGAAAATAAAATAAACAAACCAAATTCTACAACTGCATGCATTAATAGTAAGAATCGCAGTTCGTAAATTTATAGTTCCATTAATAGTTTTTTTGTGTTGTTGCATTATATTTATATTTGTTGTTGAAGGATACTTTCAATTGTAAAACTGTGTTAAAAGTATTTATACGAATTGGTTCGCAATAATGAATTTTTATTCCTTAAAATTATGAAATTATACGTAGTAAAGATACAGTAGCGAAACTTGAAAATTATGGTATACGAGTATCTTGATATTCATATCGATGTTAAATTTTACGAATTTTATTATTAATATTACGAATTATAATATAGCTAATTATGACAAATATATAAAAAATTTATAGAACATTATTAAAAGCATTTATTAAAGATGTAAGGCTGTAACAAACACATAATTATTCACATAAACAGTTTCTTTTTATCATTAATGACAAGAATATGTAGAAGTTGTATGCAATATAATATTAATTACTGGTAGTTCATTGAAGATGTAATTCAAAGGATCGAACTTCTTCATAACATATTTATCCAAACGATTCATCTTTTTTAAATTCGTCTTCTGTTTACACACATTTTCTTTGACCATAACTTATCTTCGACCCTCTTTATAATTTACCCATCCACAATTATAAAATAATCGAGGAGCACGCGCATGATTAAACTTTAGAACAATATTCGGAAGGTGTGCCTTTCTACGATACTCGTATAAGTTGAGGATTTATTCACATACCGCAAAAACGAGTAGAACTTTAGGCTTTGTAACCAATGTATTTTAGAGTGTGCGGATAAATTGCCGTTTTGGAAAAATGCTGTTTTGAAAAATCCCTTTATGAACCTCACAATTTGTGTCCTTATGATGCTTTTAAAATTCGCTTATGAACCTTTAACTTTTTTGAAATGTCTTATTTTGGGAAATCTTGTTTTGAAATATGTTTTTGAAAAGCTGTACACCATCCAAACGTTAAATAAAAATTAATTTGTTTGTACTCATTTTGAAATTTCGTCAAATATTTACGTACTATCCACGAATTAGTTCGTATTATAGATGACGATAGAAAAATATTCATAATATGTACGAAAAGTTCATATTATAGATGACGAGAGAAAAATATTCATAATATATACGAAAAGTTTGTACATCTACGAATTAGTTCGTATTATAGATGAAGAGATAAAAATATTCATAATATTTACGAAAAGCTTGTACATCTACGAATTAGTTCGTATTATAGATAACGATAGAAAAATATTCATAATACGTACGAAAAGTTCGTATTATAGATGACGAAATAAAAATATTCATAATATTTACGAAAAGTTCGTATATCTGTGAATTAGTTCGTATTATAGATGACGATAGAAAAATATTCATAATATGTACGAAAAGTTCGTATTATAGATTACGAAATAAAAATATTCATAATATTTACGAAAAGTTCGCAATATTTATATTTTATACGTATTATATTTCATATAACGGTCATTTAGTTCATTCGTTCTTAACATTTGTTGCAAATTTGTTGTGTTTCTTGGTGGTAAATTAAAAAGAAATATTTTTTTGAAATCATAGTGTTTTATTTCGTTTCATAAACAATTATAAAATAAAAACAACTATTATTTTGTTTGTGTAATAAAATAGTGATAATTTTAGTTGCATATCAGGTAAGTATTATATTTAAACGAATTTTTTTTGGATCATCCGCATAGAAAAGCATTCATTTTTATTTCTCTACGAGTGTTAGTCACAAAACTTTATTTATTTATAGGCATTTATTATAACATAATTCTTAAATAATTTTGTAGATCCGAAAGTTGACGCTAAAGTTTGCTTAAAAAGCATTAAGTACGACAATGTATCAGCTAATGAGTTCGGGAGCATTTGGCAAGCTTGTAGCCGATACAAACGTAAGGAAATACAACACGACCTTCAAAATATTTTAATAAATGAGGAGGATATAAAAAACCAAGTGATTATAGATTGCTACGCATTACTTTGCTATACTAAAATTATTTTAGAATTACTCATATCATCGCATATTCAGAAGTAATCAATTTTTGTTGCGGTAGTTAGATTAAATACTGTTTATTGGCATTTTTGATTAAAAAGCAAAATATAATATTTGTGTTATCTTCCAATTTAATTTTTAAGAAATATGTACTTAAATAACTACCATTGAAAGTTTGCGAGATCCGTGCATTTAGTTGATATTTAAAAACTGTTTTATAAGTTATAAATTTCAACTCATATAAACTTTCTTGTTTTTCCAACGTTTTATAAGTAAATAGTTGATAAATGTTTGAACTGCAAAATTATTTTACTACCACCACAAATTTTAATGAATAATTAATTTAATAATAATAATATTTAGTCAATAGTTTGTTTATTAGTGGCTGTTGTATTACGAAAAACTAAATTAAAAACAGTGCACCTAGTTTCTTTAGTTTCTATAAACTGCCAGAATTCATGTATTTAAATGCTTAATAATTTAAAACTTAATCTTGATAGCATTGGAGCCCTTAATCTTATAGCTGTTAAAACAAATTGATGTATTGTGATTCCTAATTAAATGATAATTAAAAATCACAATATATCTAGTTTATTTTAAATACGACTTGATATTAAATAGTATATAATTATTTTTTTCAGATTAACATCAATTTTAAATGTATTCTTCCATCTTACGAGGACATTATGACTGATTGGGAAGACCATTTTAAAATTTCTAAAGTAGGAAAATCGTGTTAAATCTTCTGAAATAAAAACAGTTTTAAATGAAATCAATTAAAGGGGTTTCGATTAAGGTAAATTAAGTTTAGAAATTAACGTGGAAGTCAATTTATTTACATATAATTCAAGCAGTACATTTATTGTAACTCTTTTTTACTTCTAGACGATGCCGCTCTTCAGCTTCTCTGGTGCTTCCATTGATTCCTAATTCCTTCTCAAAAAATAATAAAAAGGATAATACCGGACAGGAAACGATGATTTACACAGGATTTGTTCAGGAAAATTAGATGAAGAAAAATTAGAATGCATTCAGCCATTTATACTGGGTATACGAAACGTGCAGCAAAGTGAAAAATATTTTATGTTATTACAAGAGGTATTAAATTACTATTCGATAAATTAATCAGAGAAGTAGATATCTGCTATACATCGTTCTTTCTGTATTTATTTTAAAATATCCCACAGCGGCAGAGTTTGTGTGAAATTTTGTACTATCACTCTTTTATAAATCTAACTATATTGTAAAACAAAATCCTCTAAAGTCAAACTGACATTACAAGACCGTACAAGTTAGAGTATTGTTGGTTTATATTTTTTATTATCCTAACTGATTATTTTTTCTATTTTTATTTCTGAGTTACTAAACATTTTAACTTATTTTGTATTATTCAAAGTATATTATTAAAATAATATTGATCATTTGATTAATATACTTATAACGTGTATTTGTAGGAAACATTGAATAAATTTCTATGTTTTTATTATTTTATTAAGTTACATAATTACAGAGTTACATAATTAAGTAATAAATCATAAGGTGAACCAAAACTGAAATTTATAATTAAAAAAATAAAAATTTGAATCAAATAAAACTAATATAAATACAAAAAAATTAATTAATTAATTATTTGATTTTTTAAGATGTTTTACCAAATTATTAAGTGTAATGGTTTTGAGTAATTTTTGATTTATTATTTTACTTAGTTTTAATTATGCATTAAATTATATTTTATTGTGAATATTTTGTAAAGATATTATAAGTTTTAAATTATGATTTAATAAATTAAACATTCTCGCCGTATGAAATTAAGAAAACATAACTGTGCTTATTATTCACGAACTGCATCTTATAGTTGAATAATCGTCATCATTATATTTACGAAAATAGTTGTTTTATTTATGAATTATTTGACATTCTATAGGCATTGTCAACTTACATATAACATTAGTTTCGTAAATATCAGTATTGATACGTATATAAAAAGAATTTATTTACTTACATGTATGAATTAAACGTCAATTAAAATTTTAATTTCCATAATGTTATGAAAAATTTCGTCGTATCTATGAATTTAGTCTTTCAATAAATCACCATTTTTCACTATTTTACAATGCCTTACGTTAATAATAAGAAATTATTCATCCATTAACGCTTGCAATTGCATTAAAATTATAAACTTTTTCGTATCGTATATGAATCAAATCATAAATAGTACAGATTAATTCGTAGCTACAACAATTTATTAATTTGTCAGTTTTATGTTATTAATGAACGTAATTCGTAATATTATAGAACTCCTGCATTGGCGCTGTTTTCACGTATTTTTCGTACTATTAATGCAGTTTTTGTCTCTATAGATGCAGGATTTTTTTGAGTGTACGATACATGAGCCGGTGCGAACAGCGGGCGTGCAAAAAGGTAATCCTACGTGGGACGATGTCCTATTATTAGCGAATGCATATGAGCAGACACAAGCGGCTCAGTCAAAACATAAATCACGGAGCCAGTTACAATCCGAACCGAACCGTTCAAACAGCCGAGATCGTTCCTGTCCTGGATGCGGAGTCAACCATCAGCGGAACGAGTGTAGATTTCTGAAAGTGGAATGTCGAAAATGATATAAATACGGTCACATAGCATCCGTTTGTTTGACAAGTAGAGGAAGAAACAGTTCCAGATAAAGAAACAGAACACGGGGTAGACAATCAAATGGATATGTCTATTCGTTAGATCCTGGGGAAAACAATGTGAGTACGTCGTTGTTAGAGCCGTTGCTAGTCCAGTCCAAGCACAATGCCAATTTTTCTAACGTTTCAATTGACTCTTTGGAGGTGGTTAGAGAACACATGTCCAGTTTGGATCAAGATACAACGCTCCAACTTCGGCAATTTGGAAAGAAAATGTTTATTCCAATTGAAATTAATGGAAGCATTTTACAATTTCTGGTAGATACGGATGCCTCAATGTCCATGATTGGAAAAGACGGTTACAACCAGCTATTTAAACCGAAGCTTAGTCCAGTCAATACAGTCGTGAAAACGTACAGCAATGTTGACATTCCAGTTCGTGGTACTTTAGATGTCGTGGCTAACCAAGATCATAGCCTAAACCTTAGAATCCTGGTTACCGATACAAATGGGGCGAACATTTTCCTAATGGATTCAACCAATCTGGGTTCAAAATTCTATGCCAGAAATTTTCAAATGTATTCGAGCCAACCCTAGGTAGGTTAAATAGGTTGGTCATACAATAGATGCTGCGGGAATTCGTCCCACCACAAAAGACCTTCAGGCAATCGAGCAGATGCACCGTCCAAAAGATTTAAAGAAATTGCAAGCATTCCTTGGTAAAGTGAACTACTATAACAAATTTATTCCGAATTTATCGCAGTTTGACAGTATCGCATTTATACACCTATGGTTCCGAACAGCTTTCGCATCTAAAACTCTGGATAAACACCAGATGCGGTATAGTCAGGTAGAGAATGAGGCACTATCAGTAAATCAGTTATCATCAATGACAGCAAATCGGTTGCAACGATTGGCCATTTTCCTATAATGGCTTATACGTACACAAGGCGGTTCCGTTCAACTGCTAACCACAACAATGCTGACGCATGTTCGAGATAACCTATAGGTCCAGATGACCAATCCGATAGAGACGAGGACATGATGGGGATCATCAGTTATACACCGAAGAACTTTATCGTTTTCCGATTGATCATGAGAGAAGAGAATAGCAACCGCCAAGACAAAGTTTTGTCACAAATTAGAACTTTCATAAAAGAAAAAAGACCAGATGACATCATAGACGAGCAGCTTCGAGCATATTGTATAAGATATAATTCTATTTCCGTTTTTAATAGTTTTACTTTTTCAGACAATAGTCAATACTAAAGTAATCGTACTAGCCAGTTTACGCAAGTCAGTGCTGAATATGGTACATGAAGGTCATTGGAGTGTGGTACGTACCAAGCAGATGGCTCGCCGTTATTGTTGGTGACCACGGATAGATGAAAATATCGAGGCAATGATCAAATCTTGCCCCAGTTGCCAAGAGATGTCGTTGGCGGCCACTAGAGAATTCAAAAGTTGGCCAAAAGCAGTGAAGCCTTGGGAGAGGATACATTTGAATTTCGCGGGACCATTTCTTGGTAGCATGTGCATCCTGTGTGTAGATGCCCCTCTCGGTATCCATATGTCGTTAAAATGAACGGTATGACTGCCCAGCATCCTACGACAACGCCGTTTTATCTTTGTCAAACGGAGAAACAGAGAGGTTCGTACGAACTTTAAGGGCGCAATAAGAAAAAAGGTAGACGAGGGTGGCTCAACTGACCACGAATTGTTGACATTTCTCAGCACCTATCGTTTCTCGCCGGATCCATCATGCGGTCATCCAAAATGGCGTTATCATTGATGAGCCCACTTCAATCAAGAACTAAGACACAAAACGCGTTGAAATTCAATTTACACCAGGCGGTATTCGCGCAAGGTTTTTCACCGCGAGGGCCAAAGTGGGTCAGTGGAACTGTAATTCGCCAATTGGGAAGTAAGATGTACCTTGCGTCAACGGATAAATGCAATGTAAGACGACATCAAAATCAAATATGTCACCATATCGAAGAAAATGAAGATACGTACAGGTGCCCTCCAAAAACACGGTATTCCAAAAACTCGGTTTCGAAGAACACGGATTACCCATTTCGAATTACACGGTTTCAAACAACACGATTTTAGTTATTCTCTTTTATTTTGAAAAACGTAACATTTTTCTTTTTTGTAGTCTCGAAAAACACGGTATTAAAGAACACGGAATTAATCGTGTTCTTGAATGGTTTCCTGTACTCGTTTGCACAGCGATTACGTGGAAATCAGGACAATATAAAGAGACCAGATAATTATCGTTCTAAGGTTGATCGGTCAATCCCTAAACAACAATATTTGGATCGATCTATGTCAGATCAAGATCTCAGAACATTACCAAGACGATCCAATCGAATTCGCATACCGCTAGTTCGATTTACACCGCGAACGTAATACGCCGAGAAAAGTGTTGTGTATGAGCAAAACTTCATTATTTTACGTTTACATTTAAACGGGCTTAATTAATGGTATAAACCACATTTGTTAATAATTGATCATGATCGATTGTCAATTGATGTATTATTATTGTTGTTGTAATGCACGTATATAAATAAATGATTTTCGTATGACATTTTACATTTGTGAAAATAGTTCTGAATAAATAAAACTTAAACCAAAACATATTGCAAATATAGTTTGTATTATTAAACTCAACAGGGAAAATAATCAATAACTTTGAGATTTCTTAGGGATCGAGATGAAACTCGGTTTACATGATGAAAAAAGGGAAATGAATTGTAACTGAACATTGCTCTGAAAAATAGCAAATTTGAATGAACCTAATTTGTGTAATTTGAATACGGAGCTGAACCATTGCTCAAACGAATACGACAAAACTCGGGTTAATCCAATTTAGTTGCATCAAAGGAGTCGAATCTAGAAAACGGCCAAAACAAATATCAGGTTATTATGGGGGTATAGAAAAGAAATTAAAATTACTTAAAATGCGATAATTCGCAGATCGAAAACTTCTTAATACTGCCATTTTCATCAATTTCGCTCGAGCCTGCCCGAAACCATTACTTGTACATATGTAAATAAACACTTACATATACGAGGGCAAATCAAAAAGTCTTGCAATATCATATGAAAAAAAAGAGTGAGTGCGACAGCAATATTTTTATTTTTCGACATAATCTCCTTTAAGGTTTATACATTTGTCACATCGATCAATTAACTTGCCTAAACCCTCTAAAAAAAAGATTTCTTTTGATACATAAAATATTCATTTACAACAGACTGTACTTCATAGTCACTGGAAAATTTCCGGCCCCTTAGTATTTTTTTCAAATTGGGAAACAGAAAGTAGTCACTGGGTGCCAAGTCTGGACTGTATGGTGGATGCGGAATTTCCACGCAGCCGCAGTCCTTTAATGCAGCTTGAGCAATATTAGCCTTGTGCACTGGTGCATTGTCGTGAAGAAGCAAGATTTTTTTCCTATGTGAAGGTGGTCATGTAATATAGTATATGTGGTACCGTATGAAAGAGAAATTCTCCACGCTAACCGCGGAACAGAAATATGCCGGTCCTCCAATACAATAGATTCGGCCAAAATTACATTTTCATGGCTAATAGCATCTGCTGGCCGACCCGAGCGGTTGTCGTCTTCTAATGACTCCCGACCACTTTTGAATAATTTTACCCACCTTGTTATTGTGGCATATGATGGTGCAGATTCGCCGTAAACTTTTGATATATAGTTGAATATATAAATTGCATTTCGTCCATCTTTAGAGAAAAATTTAATAACGGCGCGATATTCAATTTCATTCATTTTAGGAAAAATTCAAAACACGTGTTACTAAATTGACAAAAACAAACGAACTGTAAAATTTACATCGAAATGTTCTTCTAGAAGTTTCATCGCGACAAAAATGGTTTTGAAAAATATATTGTTGTCTCACTCACTCTTCTTTTTCATATGATATTGCAAGACTTTTTGATATACCCTCGTATGTACAATTTTATAAAATATAATTTTTGATAGAAACGAATTAAAATGTACATGGTAAAACCTGGTTCAAGTCAGGTATTGATTCTTCATATCTATTTACAACTTTAGAGATATTCACATGTGACGGTCAAACTTTATTTGACCCCTGCGCGCCATTCTTCGCTTGCTTTATCCAGTGGCGCACAGTTTCTCTTTATTGCAAACTTTATTTAACGAAATTTCGATCAGGCAGGTGGCTGCGATCGACTTTGAATTATTAATTTAATAAAATTTTACATTTTTGAAAGTATTTAACCGACAATTAAATTACAAAATAATAAATGTTATTTCAAAATGCACTTCGAATTTTTGTGATAATTTGTTTAGTATACTTGATAGTCATTTGTATAACCTCTAGGTTCAGGTAATCCTTTCGGACTCATGATGAGATCAATAAATATGTGTAATTTGTTGTCTTTTCTAAATTAAAATTTTAAATGAATTTTTTCAATGTCTAATGGCTTATTACAATACCTGAATTAATCTCATTTAAATAACTTCTGGTTTCATAACTTGTTGATGGAATTATTATTTTACTAAATAAGTACATTATGATTTTCGAGTTGCAGGCGCTGTTAACAATAAGCTCGTAATTAAATTATTATATCACTATAATTGTGTTGGGGATCTTTCCATCTTCGTCATACATAAATATTAATTTAATTCATTCATGTTATTAGTAAGCTCGTCCATTTTTGCAACTTTCAGTAACATTTCTTTAATTTGTTTTAATTTCAGTAGTTCAGGAAAGGTTTACTTGTTAATAAATTTCTATATTGTTTAGGAAGCCGATAAGTTTTAAGTAAGAAATAAATTTCTGTAAACCTCAAGATGCCATGCGCGTGTGAAATAATAATATTTTTTTTCTTATATGTCCTGATTTAAAGAAGAAATTGTTGAAGACCATTCATTCGTTCTAGTAGAAAATAAATTTCTTTTTGTGCAGTACGATCGCTAGGTGTCTACAACTGGGTCGTTCCGTCCTAAAGAAAAATACTCCTCCTACCTTCCATCTTGTTATGCGTGAACAGACTGTAGGAATAGAATTGTTTTTTATCTTTATGACGAGTATACTCGACATTATGCGAAAAAATTTCGTTTTGCTTTGACGAGTATACTCGACATAAACAATTAAAAGTTTAATATTTAACATCATAATCTTTTGAAATTAGCATTTGCCGTTGCAAACCTCATAAAAATCAAGGAATTGACCTAGCTCCTGCTCATTTTATCATTACAGTGGTAAAATTTTATTAAAGTGGGTCAACATAAAAATATTAATTCCGGATGATGTAAAATCGTTGATGACGGGATGATGTAAATAAAGATGAACAAATAACTGACCGTAGGTAGGCAGGTTAGGTAGGTTGACACCTGTATCGAAGAACTGGCATGAACACGCTGTGCTAGTCGGCACTCCACCATAGTCAAACCTGCACTCCACCATAGTCATAATTGTATACCCTGCTCTAGTGGGATTCGAACCCAGCACCTCGTGCAAGTGTTGAAGGGTTAAGTAGCGCATCACCTTTCCGGTTGATGATTGACACTAAGATGATCAATAACGCAAGCAATCTAGTTATACTACATATCGACGTGAATCCTCTCGTATGTCAATCTGATGTTAATAGTATTCTAGCAGATTCGATTTACGGCCGACGCGTTGGGAATGCTTCGACCCTAAAAACAGACTTAAAATAATGAAAAGCAAAAAAAATTTAAAGAAAATTCCTTTTTATACCAATAAAACTTCTAATAGGTCCCTCCCTGTCTAAATACCAAGTAAGTTTTTTGTTTTTTTGTATTTGTCGGTATTGTCTCAAAACAATGTTTCTGTTTTGTCGGTTTATTGTGGAATCGGAATTTATTTGGACGTAATTCTATTCCTCCGCCCTATGTAAAACACTTTCACGGCAATATTTTTCAAGATCCACCGAACTGAGAGAGAAGTTCTATATGGAATGTAGTTAAAAATTGAGAAACAATAAAATGCCCCTGGTACCAGTTATACCATTTAGAAGTCATAAAAACATAAATCCGGATAAGACAGGTGCCGAAGAATTTCTAAGGTATTTTTAAACATAGTCGAACAGAAATAAAATATATCGTTGCTTTTCCACGTAAAATTTCAGTACCGCCAGCCGAAAGGTAACCAACTAATTAAATAAAATTGAATAAAATATATTTGGTGTTAAGTAGCGCAAAACCAAAGAAACGTTTCATATAAAATTTGATGAGACCTCACTCGAATTTATTTTGAAATAGTTTTTCTGGCTTGCTGAGGAAACAAACTCTACAATTTATTACCGAAATTTGATTACCGCATACGAATAAAGTAAATTTTTAAATTCTACAATCTTACATATTAAAATTGAATAATACAATTACTTCTTACCTACCTCACTATTTTAGAAATTATACTCTCCTCAAAAACTCTTACTCAAAATCTTACAATCGATTCCTTTAAAAATCCATGCTATTTATAAACTAACGTTCCAAATAATAACATCCCACTGAACATATTTTCATGAAATGAGAATCGAACCTGTAAACAAATTTCCAAGTACTAGCGCGCCAATATTCCAAAAGTGCTAAAAATAGATAATTATTTTACCAAAATGTTCAAATCACGACTTTTTACCGTTTTTTTGCCTAACAACAACGTCACTTTTGCAGTTTTAAATTATTTTATTTCAATATTGATTAGGAAAATTAAAATATCTTTAACTTTATTTAAGTTAAAGCGGCAATAATTAATAAAACCGGTATTTTTTTTTAATTATTGTTTCTTGTACATATTAAGTTAACTATTAATCTAATATTCTTCTGTTTTGATGATACACGAACCAATAGAAAAACGTTTTTAATTGAAAAAGAAGTTTTTAATTGAAGTGTGCCAAAATTTTTATTTCACATGCTTAAATTGGCAATGTCGGCTTCATTTTGCTTTATAATCAACTTTTTATTCAATATCGCCTTAAATTCATTTTAATATACACCAATTTTATTATTTTTTATTCACATATTTCTACACCTTCTAAATATTGTGACAAATTTCATAAAAATTAAACCAGGCAGAATGCAAATGTTATAAATGTCGAATGAAGTTTGGTGAAATTTATAAATCGCGTTTGCGGGTGTGTCACTAATATTTGAAGATCGCATTCGCAAAACTTAAAATTGAAATCGTGATCGGTTATTATCGAGACAATTTGTGTGTCTGCCCCCGAAGGGATTAAAATACAATTAATCAAATTAAGAAAATTTTCGTTGCATATGGATGTGCTTATTAAGATTTTTTAAGCTATTTATGTGATAAATTACTTAAAACTTAAATTTATAATGTCGAATTAAATGTTTTTATTTATTCGTTCGTAGTTGTTTTACTATACATACTTTTAAATAATAGACTGGTTTTATTGATGTGGGTAAATAAGTTAAAACACTTGCAGCTATATGTGAATTTAAACGTAAAATTTTTTAAATTAAGGTATTTAATTTAATAAAACGTAATTAAATTCGATAATGATGATCGCGATCGCTTTCGAAAAATATTTCAATTATATGGAATATTTTATATTGATTTCGTTAAACGTCGCGCACTCCGTACGATCACATATGAATCATGATCGATCATTTGATTCATATGCACAGCATTACACACAACACAATACATAATGTTTTGACTTTTAATTAACAAAACACCCAACATAATAAAATAATTTTATTTTTTTTTTTTTCGTATATTTATTATTTTATTTTAATAAAAATAATAAATCCAGATGTTTTGATCGATCATTCGATCGTTGTGGTTGTTGGGTTGTGTATAGATCAAATCAGTGTACACACATTAAATACACATAATTTAGTTCTTATGTAATATGAAGAATAAGAAGTTTTTAATGAAAACATGTTATATTGGGAGTTGTATTACATCAGATCAGATTTAATTTGTACAAATTATTTTATTATTATTATGATTGTTATTATTAAAGTATGTACATAGTTAGAGGTTTTAGTTTCTCAATATTTTTTTAATTAATTTTATTTTATTGCATATTCCAAGTTTTAATTATATTATAATAATACATACATACATTTATAAAAATGTATAACCTAAAGCAAAAATAATTAACGATCGTCACATAAAATATTTTATTTTAAAATTATGTTTATATGCAGACATGGATCATTCGTTTTTATACTTGATACGCGGCGATCGATATATATATATAAATTTATAAAGAAAAAAGAATTATGTTTTCTTCTTACACTTTCGACTTACCTCTTTTCTGCATAAACGAAAACAAATCATCCAAAAATTCCTTCCGTTTTGGATCATCGTTTATCTCGTAAAGCTGCAACGATATAAAAAAGAATATAAGAATTATAAATTTTGGTTCTGTAATTTCCAACTAATTTGAATAATGATTGGCGTACTAATTTTATAGCGTGCACTAGCAAAAAAAAATTTGAATTAAATTCCCAATGTGCACATCTTTCGTTCATTGCGTGAATCACGCGCTTTATTTTTATTTGTCTGGAACTTAAGACATAATCAAATGATTTTTTTTTGAGGTTATAATGTATGTAGATATAAGATCTAGCGATGGCTTCTGTATTCATATGTATCCGTAGTCGTATAATTGATTTTGTGATAATAATCTCGAACAGGTGCGAACATTCAAAATGCTGGTCATTCTAAACATACAATATAATTTCGATCGTTGTATTGTATATACATAATTATACATGATTCAGTATTTTTTATGTAACCCAACCCAATATCGTTATCCAATCGTAGTTTCCAGTCAAATGGTTATCAAGTCGGAAATATCTCAATCGTTTCTATATTAATAAAACTCCCCTCAAATCAGTCAGTTTAATAAAATAAAAGGGCGTGAAAAATCGCGTCATTCCAATTACAGAACATAAAAAATTCATATTTAATGTTTGGTTACGATAATAGTAGGGAACAACAATAGTAATTTCCTATAATCATAACATACACAAATAAATTAACAGGATAATCAACAATATAAAAAAAATCCGCAGCAGTCATATACATGTAACCCCCTAATAATATTTTATTGTTGTGTTTAGTCTATTGTAGTGGTATTATTATTATTAAGAGATGTACCATAAGAAAGGAAATATAGAATAAGGATCACACTCTATTTGTCTCGACCCCTCTTATAAACACAACATAAAAGATTCGAATGACTTAAAACACGTGTTAACAACCTATAACTTCGATACATAAAAAAGGTCTAGTATTTATCGTGGTTTATACGGGATATCGTGCGCGATCATTGATCAACAATGATCATCATAATATTTTAATTGAAAATAAGACAAATTAACAACGTATTTTAGCAATCCATTTCTCTCATTCATCAGAGTACATTTATTTCGACGATCATACTCGTATATACCTACCAGATTTAATGATCATCTCTCTTTAAAATATTATTCTAAACAAAAATAAGATCATCAAATAAATAACGATCATAATCATATTGTAATAGTAATAATAATAAGTTTAAGAGATTTATTATTATTTTTTATGAAATAAAATTAAAATTATAAATGAAATTTTCATTTCGTACTCTCGATCTTTAATTTTTTTTTTTTTTATTTTGGTTTAAATTTTAAACATTTGAAAACACGTATATAAATAAATAAATGATGAAGAAGATTGAAGGGTGATATTAAAAAATTCATTTATCATTTTTTTATTTATAATAATTTTTATACATTTTTTTTTTAGTATTAAAAAGTAAAATATAATTTAGATCGCACAGAGATCGCTTTTAATTAAAAAAAATATTTTACATTCTACACAAAAAATTCGATATGTTTTAATTTTTAAGATTATGTATAGTTTATAGTTACATAACGGAGTTTGTTTAAATGCTAACGATACTAATAACGTGTTAAATACGGAATCAGATCATTGATCGAGCCTACCATATTAAGAGTTTGCATTTCTAATGTATTTAAGATTATTTAAACATGAATTAATCATAAATATGAGTCAAATGGGCATTTAGGTAAAAGATCAAGGTGACGTCATTGGTGATAAATAAAAATGATAAAAATGTCAATGGTAAACTAAAATTGCGATTAAATCTATGCGTTTGTTCGATTAGAGGAAATGTTACTTGTGCATTAAGTGTGTGTGTGTGTCAAACAATAAGTACAACAATATTTGAATTAATTAGGATTAAGAAAGCAAATTTAAAAAATAAACAAACGATAATTAAGATTTTTTTTTTTTTGGTCGATTTATGTGACTTCCAATTCTAATTGGTTCGAAATAAAATATTGAAGAAATATTTAAAATAGTTGGTGAGATATGTATTCTCAAATAGAACCGAAAAACATATAGTCGATATCCGATATGATTCCAAGAAATTTTGATACAGAAAAAAAAAATCCAATATAAACTAAATTTTTATTCTAAGCTATTCTACAATAAAAGTATTGCAACTATCACTTTTTCGTTAGAATATTTAATCTACACTGGCAACAGTTGCGATACTAAGACGAATAAATATTATATCAAATACGGATCGCGTTTATCGGGCAAATGGCACAGTGGTTAAAGCTTTGGCGTTTGAATCGGGAGGTATCGGGTTCAAATCCCGATAGGGGCAGGATGCAAAGTGAAATTACATCAACAGTCGGTGTGGAAAACCGCAATGTGCTGATGGACTTAAAGTAAGGATGTCAAAAGCATAACCACGAAAGAGCAGGATGAGTCTTGAGCCCCAAAACAGACTGCATTGTAAATAAATAAAAATAATAATAAAAAAATAAAGATCGCACTAAAGCGTAAAATATTATCACAATTTATACGTGAAAAGAATGACAGCTACATGTTCGGACAAATATATTGGTGCGGTGCAGATGGAAATTCAATTGTGTTTCATACATTCTTTTAATTAATCGGGGTTTCAGTTGAATTTTGTTGTTCGGCGTGAGTGGATGTTAAAAACCGTATTTTGTCAACTTTCAAACACTAATGAGAGTTCTTCAGAATTTGGAAAGAACAATGAATTGTGGTATAGATGTGTGCAGTGTGGTGCATGGTATCATGCCAGTTGCTCGGACGTGGAGTAAACTATAAGTGCGATTTTTATAAAGATTGTACAAAACGCCTTATTTCGCGCCCGAGAGAAATCGCACTTACCCCCCGATTCTAACGTTCAGTCACAGACGTATTTTCAGTCTTAGCAAAAACTTTTGTCTTAGCGAAGACTTAAACTTTCAATCCTTATTCTGCGCTTAGTCTTATCTGTCAGTAGTCTTAAAAAATTGTCTTCGTTAATATCAGCGAAATATGTGGTCTTAGGAGTCATAATTTTGACATTAAACAGAAACAATAATTATATGTATTTCGAATTGAACTGTCGCTTTTCGTTCATAAATTTGAAACAATATGGTGTAAATTTGGTTTGGCAGCTCTACAAAAGTGTTTGGAGAGTTTGTAATACATTATATAAGACTACAGCCTTCAGAATTTCAATGAAGACTATAGTCTTAAAAAAAAAGTCTTCACAATAAAGTTTTAGCTAAGAGTAGTCTTATCTTAGTAGTCTTATCGTCAGAATCGGGGGGTTATATTTTGTTTAGAAACTGTGGGGTAAAAGCGTTTTGAGTCTTTGAGAAAAATTTCTATAAAACAAAAAATGTAATTATATACATTTATATCATAATATAATCTAGTAGAAGGCTAAATAGGCTTTCCATTGACATCTTGTTAAAAAAACAATTAAAAAATGGAGTTTTACCCGTTTTACCTTATGAGTTGCCTACTCCATTACTCCATTCTCCTCTACCAGCCAATATGCGCACAATAATCAAAACTTGCTTAAATTTTATATTATTGATCCGAATTCATTCAAAAAAATTTAAAAGTGTAACTATGCCTTTACGAAGTAAGAATAAAAAATTGCGATTTCCTTTATAGAATTAAATGAAAAATAAACTCAAAACTTACAAATTATTAGTTCCATTTTCGAAATAATTGTTCTCTATACAACTATTACAAAATAATTAACTAATAAAACTTAAATTATACAATAAATGTAAACTCGCCAAAGAAGCACAACACTATTTTATTAAACAAACGAATATTCTGCTGCCATTCAAAAATATGTAGTAGGTGGATTCTAGTATGCTTAAATTTTTAAAACTACTACAGTTTTAAGTACAAATTTTGCAAAGACTATTAGAATCTTTCAGTTTTGACATTTAAATAAAATTAAAATAGTCAAATTATGTGTAATTAATAAACTTTATTTAATTATTTAATTAATATGTGAATATTTTAGTGGCAATTGGATAATATAACAATTATATTGGATTGGTTGGGTAAAGTTTTGGGTACCCGAGTACTCAATTTCGAGTCTAAAGTGGAGCATAAAGCTACGTAACAAAACCTTGGGCCATATTTAGGCTGCTTACCAAACTTATTTCGAAAATATGTGAGTAAAATATTTTTTTATATTTTACTTCAAATAATTTGAAGTTATTTATTTAAAGTTAAAATTAAGTTAAAATTTAACTTTGTTACCACTTCACAATATAAAAAATTACGTTTTATATATATTCGCGATTTCCAACAAAGTAAAAGTAGCATGTGGGCTGGGATGTTCTAACATCACCATGTTTCGATAATTTATCGAAGTTTATTTCTCGCTTCTTTAGAATAAAATTTATCTCTGTTTCAATTTTTTATTTGTTTCTACTGCGTTTCTATCACCAAATAATTTATTTTCGATTCTAGAACGAAAATAAGTGAAATAGATGGTCAAATATATTCCAGTATGTTATGGTTGTGATAGCAATAGAGAAGAAATAATTAATAAACAAAACAGAAGTCAAATTAATTGTAGCTGAATGAGACTTCGATAAAATATTGAAAAATGGTGATGTTAGAACATCCAAGCCTGGTGAACAAAACACAAATCGCAGTTTGCTATGAAGCAAGGGGGATCTAAACTGCCAAAACAATGAATTTGACAATTATCGTCCCCTTTGTAAACTTAGAAAGCAACGCTATCTAAATTCGATGGAATTCACCAATATAAAACCGATTCCTGTAGTGACTAATGTTAGCGTAAGCTCGAATCGTTGGTTTAAGCAAAGACACTAAACCCAAAACTGTAAAGTCTCAAGTGCTTGTGTATGCGACGAGAAGGTAAAAGAAACTAACGTGTCAAGGTTTTTTGTTTCCCATACATTTTGACATATTGAACTTAAAGGAACGAGGCAAAAACTATGTGCCTGTTTGTATATCTGGCAGACCAATGTTTGGTTGTGTTTCACATAAGAGTATGTTGAAAAATTAAATTAAATCTTACCGTTGTGATTGTCACTACATAAAAGAGGATTTTACCGGGCCCTATTTCTGAATGCGCCTGATTTGTTGCCCTCTTAGAAGAAAATAATTATAACTTCATGTAGCCTCGTTGTTGGCATGATCGCATATTTAACTCATCACGCGTATTTAACTCAACCAGTTGAATGAATCTGTTTTGCCATAAAATGCGAAAGAAAGTTACTCAAAATATTTTATTTACATTTGTTAATCAGAACTGGCTAATCAACTGATCTCAGCTAGGAATGGCTTGTTCAATCGTAATATAGAGGAATTTTTGGAAAGCTTTCGAATTTTTATTACTGACAATCCAGCAATCTGACTTTACATTGAATGACTTTGCATTTAAATCGAGTTTCATAATTTTTTATCTTACACATTTTACGTGTAAGATTTAAAGTAAAATAAGTGTAAATTTTTTAGGTAATACTGATCTGGGCAAATGACAATATTATTGAACGTATAAAGTCTGATTAAGGATGTTCTTTATGATAAACATTTTTCAAGCATTAAATACTACAAGATCATCGTCACTCACATTGTAAATTTGAGGAAAACGTAACTTATTTGGTTGAAACATAGAAGCACATCCAACATCTATATAGTCCTGCGAGCACCATTGTCACTTATTTTTTTAACAAATCCTGGGAATTGTAGGGGCTGGACTAATGAGTACTCCTCCCCGCTTATCCCGCTAATTAGAAAAAAAGGACTTTAAAATCGAAGTTCTACAATTTAGCCAAGAAATAGGAAGTGAAGGTGCCACTAGCTAGTGAAACATGCGAAAGATTGAGCCTTATACACTGCTAAAAATCTAATTATTTATATTATCATCTCGAGTCTGGTACGTATACAACAATTGCCAAATGTCAGAATTATTAGTCTTATTTATCTAAAAGGTCCACACATTTTTGAAAATTGCGCATCAACTAAATTTTTTAAACATTTCAAATACATAAAGCTATAAAAGTAAAAAAAAAACCTGAAATATTCTACATAAACGAATTCATTTTTATAATGGAATAAATTACGAAACTTTTCACTATAATCGCCTAGTATTCAGTATTCCATATAAAAGATTAGAAACAGTAGTGCTAAGTACGATAACATAGTAACAAAATATCTCATTGAACTAACAACTTTACAGACTACTTAGGTGTCGCCAACCCGATCAACTACGCAATAACCAACCTGTTCTATCTCTACATGGATGATATATAAAAGCACCAACTCAATCAATCAAATTGTGGGTCTTTTTTACGGGTATCAGATGATTTTGTGCAAAATCCTCAAGTAACCCTGGTATCTTTGAAAAAAATACTATATTTTGACATGGAACTTAAAATAGACAGTTCGCACTAACAAAATGTTGGTTCTAGGTTACTGCAACTGGGTCTCTAAAACAACTTGTTTATGATTTTCTTGTGCAAGAGAGTTTTCAACAAAACGACTGAACAAACAAAACACGTTGTTCAGTCGTTGATTCTTAATGTTGAATAATTCGAATTTATTATAAACAATTTAAATATTTCTTCACTCGAGGTTCGACTAGTCGCTATCGAACACGTTTTAAACACGTAAAACTTCTATTCTATTTTAAATAATTTGCTTTACAATATCTGATATTGCTTTTTTTGATGAACTTTTAATGGAGCTTTTCAGCTCAATAAAATGTGGCAACATAACGGAATGCGCGAAATGTGTTGCTGCCTCGTTGTTGTTGGTGCGCTGCTGTTGTCACTGGAGTTACCGCGCTGTTGCTGTTGTTTCCGCTTTTGTATCGCCTCTGCTGTTGTAGGTGCTGTTGTTGTTGCCGTTTTCTGACTTCCTCGTGAGGTGCTATTGTCATTGTGGGGGCTAAAGTTGGCCCATGTGTTGTTGTTGCGTGGGTATGGCAACTTTATTGTATTCGCCTAAAAACTATTTTTATCACCCACGTTGATGCGGCGGCTTTATTTTTCCGCACGCACATAAAAAAAAATTGCACCGCGCACCACCGATCTTCCACACACTGTAAATTTAACTATTTTAATAATATTATCCTGGCAAAAAATAGAAATATAATTTTGTCAGTAATGCCTATAAACTAAATGAATCCAAGGAAACGGTTCGGAACGATTTTCGCAACGAAGGATTCTAAAATGAGCACAAATACAGCAGATTCGTCAGCCTGGGCCTGTCGGCTAGAGTAACAGAAAAGATTATAAACCGGTTTTGATTATTTGAAACAGTTTCGTCTGTGCCAGTTGTGTGATATTAATAATCTTTAAGGTTTGGAAAAATCATAAAACGAGCTCACGACCCCCACAACATTTTGATTATTTGCTCTAGTTTGTAACAAGTTAAAATGGTTAAACCACTAACCAGCTGATATATGTATCTAGCGTTCACCTAGTTTTTTTTAATTTACAAGAACCAGAACTAATTATATTATTAATTATTTTATGAATTTATAGAGTTCCGATGCAGATTTGAATTTTTTAGATATACCAATTAAAATATTCTGATGGTTCCAAATACCAGTAGTACATTATGTTCTCATTATAAATTGTAACAAGTTTTTAGGAGGTTGGGAAAAATTTAAAAAACTACTTTCACCCATCGATAACTTTTAAAATCATTAAAGGGATATTCTCACCTCAAAAAAAATTTAACGTGTGTAATATAAATGAATAAAGATAATCGTCTTAAATTAAAGAAAAAGAATCGACAGATGGAATGGACCATCTTTTTATCTGTTTTATTTATATGTGCACAAAACCAACCACCAAAGTGCACAAAAACCTAAACCATACATAAATGATAAAGAAACACGTTTTATTGGTGTTAATCCCTCATTAAAAATAAATAACAATAAAATAATGACAATAAAATAAAATATAAATTATTTATTTTCCCTTCCAATATTTAATTTTATGTACGAGTATAATAAAATTATTAAATTTATATTTATTTATTTTTTTTTATCATTTATACAACAAAATAACATTTTGTTATTAATTTTACGGTGGAATAGTTTTTATACATTTAGTCGTACATAAACCGCAGAATATAATTATTTTGTTTATTATAGATATGGGTAACAGTTGATAATAGTATTACATAAATATGTAGGTTATAGATGGGTTTTGGCGCGGGAATATATTTAAACGATATAAAAGTGTAAACTTATGTTATGTATCTAAAACAGACGAATGATCTTTTCGTGATCGACTTGAATATATAAATATAATTTATTTACAAAAGGATTTAAGAATCTTATTATTAATAATAATAAAAAAAATATGTTTATGATTGGGCGTGTCATTTTTGTATCAATCAATGTAAAAAAAAAATTCATGCGATCAATTTTCTTCCTCTTGATCATCATCCACAATCATAATAAATAAATATATTATATACATTTTTAGCGAAGATGTACACACACTGGAAAATTTATGATGAAGAGAGGCGAAAAGGGTATCGAGAAATCGTGATTTTTTTGTTTGATCGTAAACCGACAAAATGGCGTATGGCTCGATCGCGCAAAAATCATATGATCACTCATCCATATAGCAAATTGATCAATCGATTAGTATTATATATAATTATAATATACGTGTGTAAATATAGAAACAAATAAATAAGCAAAAAAAAAATATCATGTAATTATAACATTCTTGTTGATTAAATGAAAAAAATCATTTTTTAAAAAAAATGTATAGAAATGAACTCAGTCCAATACATAAACGTATTCGTATATAGAACCGCGTGCAAATTTATTATCTTTTAGTATTGTTGTTGTTGATTCAATCAATCTCTCGATTGTGGCATATTATATGGTATATATGGAAAATATTATTAAGATCAACAACAACAACAACAAAGTTAATAATAATCAGATATACATATAAAAAAGCAGTTCATTTCTAATTAATCATTTGACATGAGAGCAATTAATTTCTTTTAATATATAAGTACGTACATTGTTGTTGAATATATCCAATTTTTTTTAGTTTGATATAAATAAACTTGTAAAAGAATCAAAACTTCATCAATCAAATAAAATATTTAGAAAAAAAAAATAAATATTTTTGAACGATTTGAATTTTAGATGAAATAAAAATTATATTTGACCTATAATGTTTAGAAGGTTCAAAAGAAATTATCGCGATCAGCATTTTTTTTTTGTTTTTGTTTTCGTTAAAAACAAAAAAGGATTTTTTAATCGATTTTCATTATCATCAACGCGATCATCAATCAGAATCTAGCTATATAGAAGATTTATGAGTTTTCGATTTTAACGATCTCCTAGTTTTATATATTTTTGTTGTTTATATATGATCTTTTTGTTTATCGTGGTTCGATCTGCTTGATACCACGTGTCAAAATTTATTAATATATAATTTTATTGGAAAACCCAGATTAATAAAAAAATATTCCGCGCATCACCGACTAAACACCGCTGACAGACAATCAAGTATACAAAAAATATACTCGTATATATTGGGTGTGAAGTGGTTTTCTACTCTTCAATCTAATATACCAGTAGTCAAAATAAATTTTATTAAAATAAGATTATAAAAATAACACTTAGATTATATTATTTCGATAAAAACAACAAAATAATAAAAAAAATTGTTATGTATTCCTGGGATGTGAACATACTTTGAATACTATTATACATTTATCATACATTTAAACTAACCCGGTTCACACCTCTGCCGATGATGATTTCAACCTAAAAAAAACTGAATAATGCTCCCACGAAACTTATTCAAACAATTGGTTTTATTCAATACGATATTAAATATTCAATATTTTTTATTAAAGTGTCATCAAATTTTTGAGGAATGGATATAATTGTGAAATCTTTAGATTTCATCAAACAAAGCCACACACACATAAAATAAAAAAAAAATAATATTGACTGAAATTTAATATAACGTTAAATCCCCAGAAAAAAAGAATTTAATTTATTTGCAATTAAATTATAATGGTCTCACTTCTTATCATCCACATACTATAATCCTTAACATCATAATAGAAGGATATCTATTTTATGGGATTATTGATTACAAAATAATAACAGACATATAATATGTTATCACAATTAATCGCCTTATCTTTTCGACCATGTTATTGATTTTAATTAAAAGAAGCTCCTCAACCATATATACCATATATACAGTACACATTACACACACATAGAATAGTACCAAGAAATGTACAAAAACATAAAAAAATCATCCACATCATCATCGATCATTCACATCTTCACCAATCAAATATGTCCTATTTTTCTCACTTAATATATCACACAAATTAATGTCGAACTCTCGCCGCATGTACACTTACTTTACAACAATTATTTTTATTTATAAAATAATAAATAATAAGGTGTTAAAAAGATTGGCTAACATATATGCACACACACATACAAAGAATAATAATAATAATATATTTTAACGGCGTCAGCTTTTTATAAGTAATGTTATGATTCAAATCAATATGATCAATTGATCACTAATATAATAAATATTAATCATGATTATGATGAATTTTTAATTTTCATCTTCATATACAAAAAATCAATATTTAATCAGTAAATTAATGTAAAAAAAAAATATTTCTTCAAAAAAATATTATTAAGAAAGAAGACGATCGAGAATGATCGCGTATATACATTTAATTGATCATACAGTACACACAAGTACACTAACCTCATGTATTTGATTATCAACAGGCAACATTTTCTTAATTTTATAAATTACATAAATCACAATCACAATAACTAAATTATCGAATTTTTTTTACCACACTTAACAAAAATTATTACGATCACATCACACATATAACGAAACAAACAGAAAAAAATGATCTTCATCAACTAAATTAATATTAAATACTAAATATATAAATAAAATTTAATGTATTATTTAGAAAAAGATCGATAGATAGATTTTTATTTCCTTTCATTTCTATTTTTTTTTTCTACATTTTGTCTTGATAATAATTTATGAGTGTCAAAAATGTCTTTGTATATATTGCTATCTCATTTCGACCCACATTATATATCATTAAAAGTATGAGAAATTTCAATACGTCGTATTTATACAAATACATAAAAGGTCCTTAAGATTATCAAACAACACAAAAATGAATAAAGATAAAAATATACATTATAAATTGGAGAATGCAAATAAAAAAATGAAAAACGAAATCTCGATGATCGGTTAATTTCGGTTTTATGACAAACTCTTACAGGATTATCTCTCGATCGATTTAATTTGTGTTTTTTGTTGCCTACGTACCAAGCAAGTGGGAAACGAATACAAATTGTGTTTCTAGTTTACTAACCAAAAAAAAAAAAAAAACGAAGATAAATTAAGAAAAAGGATCAAGAACAAAATTTAAATAAATAACTGTTAAATATTGTAATTTAAATAAAAAAATAAAAAATGACAACATCGGAATTTTTCTATTCAGTGGCGTGGGTGATTAAATTGATTACTGTACGGTACCGACGGCCTTGCGATTTTTTAATTAAGAACTCATAATTTCGAAATTTTATTATAAAATATTATGATTGAGAATTCCATACCATATTTTATGTTAACCCATAAATAATTTAAATTGCAAAAATAATTAAAAAATTATCATTTGCATAATACATTGATCAAATGATTGTAACAACTCGGGGCAAATTTTTATATCGCAATTTTTGCTTGGCGGTCGGTAGCACTCAATTTTATCTAGAATTATTTACAGAAATAGGCGCCTTCTTATCTAAAATTCAAAATGTTTGCACGCCCTTGTGTCATCCGAAAACTAATTATAAATTCATACCGATTTACGTTATTTACAGACCCTTACTACTACAACCCTCGTCATAAGTATGCATGTAAAAATAGTATTTTGCTGTCTATTTTAAATATAAACAAATTTTTATACATTTTAATACGTGCATCGTTTTTATCACTACCACTAAAAAAAACTATAATTTATATTTTATTATTACTTTAAAAATCCATAAAAATGCTGGCTCGAATATTTTTATACATTTTTAATATTCTTTTATTGATTAAATATTTTTTTATAATTTAAATATTAGCTGTATACATTACATAGTTTTTAAATTTAAGTGCATACAGTCGACAAAAAAATTTCACGATAACAAAACAGGAAATTATTATTTTTTATCGAATAGTTTTTTGTTTTATTTAATATAATATTGACGCGTATTTCCGATTTTATAAAAAAAATATATATTTTGACCAATATTTACTTTAATATTATCGTTAAGAGAAATTTTTTCCAAGAATTTATTATTCTTTTGACATTGACGAAATTATAAAAACTATTACAATAAAAACAAAAACTTAAATTGTTTCTTATCAAACAAAAATTAAAATAACAATTTATACATTTTTCTACCTGTCTCGACACTAGGATTAGCTACGTACATTAGATATTCAGTAAATAGTTTTTATTTTTTTGCAATATAATAAAATATTACCTTATTTATTTTATATTAAACAAAATTTTATTGCTTTGTTCTAGGAACCCGGCTTGTCCTCTACTTAATGTATATAATATGTATAAGAATTCAGGTAAGGAGATTTCTATATAAAAATGTATAAAGCGTATATACATACGTATATCGAGAAAAAGGGGTTGAATATAATTTGTAATTTTCCATAATAATATATTGATTACAAAATTTCGTCGAAATTACATCACACATTTTTAAAAAAGAAATTTCTGACCAAAAATAAATTTTAATTTTATTTTTAGAATTATTTTAATGTAATTTTATATTTTATTGCTTAATTTTTACTTTAGACACCCTAAATACGCGCACACAAAATTTATTTTTAGACTCGTAATTAATTTTGTTTTGTTGGTTTTATAATTTTTTAAAAGTTGCATAAAAATGTATTTTTATAACACATATATGTATGTACAATAGATTTTACTTTAAGGGTATAATATCGGATTTTTCTGGAGAAATTCATAATTGAAAATTTTATGTATTTTTATGCATAAGGGTTGAGAAATGTTTAAGGCCGAGCATCTGCCTACAGCATCATTTTTAATAGTGTGTCAAATATTACTCCTAATTTATAGTAAAAAAACAAAAAAATCAAAGGGGATGATCTCATATATTAAAATAAAACTGATCGTGTTACTTAATCTATCTAGGACATAAGAATTTTGACTAAATTTTTAACTTGTTAGATTTCATCGCATTATCTCAATCAAAAAAAGCTTAAAACGTGCATATTTGGAGAAAAGTCCATTTCAGATTTATCAAGAAATGTTCAGAAATCGTTTTTACGATGCGAAGACATCCGTTTATTTTTAAAGTGGCTCCATTTATTTTTATATTGAGATTTTTAAGTGTTTTTATTTGAATTAATTTAAAAATTATAAATAAATAGAATTATAAGAATTTTGATTATTGTTACCATTAACTATTTACTTTTTTTGTATAAAATGAACTTTCAAAATTAACGGCTCAATTCTTTAAGTATTACAGGTTCAGAATTTTAGATTCACCGGACTCGAGTCATGAAGCTTACTATTAATTTTATTTGGCTTTTGCTAATTTTATTAATTTTTGTTATTTTTTATTCTAGTTTTTGTTATCATTCGCAAATATAAATCTGGTTTACGCAAAATATAAATCTTGGCCACATGTTTTTGGCGAATTCACAGGTGATGGTTTTGAGAGGAAAATTATTTTATTTTGACTTTTAAAGTTAATTTCGATTGTATCGACATTTCACTCATATATTTAAAATTTATAATTTGATTCTAACTAAAAAATCACAATAGCTGTGTCCCATATTATATGTATTAAGGAAATGTATGTGTTTCGGTAAAAGTCTGAAATCGATAAAAGTGTTCTCGCTCTGTGTTCTCTATCAAATCTATCTGAAATCTATCAAATGAGGGTCAGGTATTCCCGAAATGATTCACCCGACGGACTACTTTTTGTATTAGTGCAAAGTCACTGGAATTGTAGTGCTAACGGCTTTACTAACTATCAAGGACTCGTGTGAGCTAATTGCGATCCTCATGTTGCTTAGCCCTCTGATGTGTAATAAATGAAACTACGGGTATGTAAGCGAAGAATAATAAATAAACGAATTTAAAAATAAAAATTTCGACTTACATACTTAGAACTATTTCACAGATAATCAAGAAAACTTTATAACTTAAATTCAAAAATCCTTTGTTTCACTATGTTCACTATTGTGAAGTCCCGTTTTAATGCCATCGTAACTGTCTGTTTTGTGTCATCCTGTTTTTTCATATCCTGTTGTAACATACTGTTTGCGAATGAGACACACTTTAAATGCATAATAAACAACTGGCAGTCATTTTCTTAACTTGTTTCGCTGAAATTTTATAATAAGATGTAATAGGGTTGGAAGTTTCGTTAAAGCAGCTACTCGTAAATTGCAAAGTAACTAGTAATTGCAAATTATGTTGCTCGAAAAGCTCTTTATAGAGCAAATAAATGATTGGTTCATCATAGATGGTAGCCCACTTTATACTTTAAAAAATACCTCCCACGACAAAATGATTTTTTACTTTATGAATTACTCAATGTGTATAAAATTTATACGAGGCGTTAACTTCAACTTACACCACCCATTTAACTTACACCAACGACTTTCATAGAGACGATTATTCACAGCTGAACATTGTCGCTTCGGATCCAACCTGTTGTGGAGTTATTATAGCAGTTCATCATAACTTCAACTGTTCAAAATTACTTACTGATGCAACTGACAACATTGAGCCGGTTTGCGTGAAAATTGACAATTAACTCAACTATGTATGTCCAAGGAAGTCTTATTCCAACATTTTATTATGTCATAGTCCGATTTATTCTAAATCAGTAATGTTACGAACAGTTTGAACAGGTACCTATTTTTTCATCTGATGCTAATAATTGCCCTGCCACAGAAACTAATAAATGGCCGTAGGATGATTTTTACTAGTAAATATCCATATTTTTCAATTATTCTTTGATGTATGGTTCAAAAGTTGCTCCCAGAAGTTAATGAATATTTTTAATAGCAAAGCTCATCGACGGTCGTGGCTTTTCATTCCTAGCTAATCTTATTTTTGCTCCGTTATTTGGAAATTATATTGTGTTCATTGTTTAAAAAACTCTTGTAAATTAATTTTATTTCATTTTATTTATTTCTCCGCCTGCTATCTGAATACTATTGCAATCTATATTCTCTTTCTATCACAAATTGCCAAGATGGAGTCTGGTGTGGTAAACTTGCTATAATTTGACGTTAAGAAATCATTATTTTATTATCTTTTCTCATCAATTTTTGTATGAAAGCGATTAAAAAATTTAGTAGACGCCATATTGAAATAGAAGAAACTTCAAACTATGCATGCTATATACATGCTATCTAGTTCTGCCGTCAAAACATGTATTCATAGCATTTGATCAAAATTTTCTAGCATAACTAGATAGCAATAGCAGGTGGAGAGTCCATGTAATGATCTAAACAAATTCAACGTATGTACGTAACAAACACATATAAAATCAAAAGAACCATTTTGAAGAATTTATACACGACGCCCGCAATTTCGCGCCAATCAGTAGTGTCATTAAGCAAAATATACATAGAGGACTCATGTAGAGATTCCGAGGTTAATCTATTTTACTTTTGGCAATCTGTATAAGCCTAACAAGAACAATGAACTATAAAATAATTATCGCGATATGTACGCATTAAAAAATTAAAGCCAAAAGTTGTTGCTTTCACATTTCTTAGCTAAGCTAAGCGGATTTGCGAAAGCAACACTACAATTGATTCCCTGGCAAACTTGACGTCGATTGCTTTTGATAAATTTTGTCCAATTAACAACCAAAGCGCTCAGAAATCACCTTTTTGGTACTCTGAGCTTGAAAAATGTAGGAAAGCTACTATAGAGGACTACATAATGTAACCTGTGGCACTATTCCGGTTTTCTATGGGAATAGGGAATTGGGAAAAATATTTTCATAGCATTTTTGTCCAAATTGTGTTTTTCTGGCCTACTGACGGAATAAGTTTAGTGCAAAAATTTTCAAAACAAAGTGTATTGGGAAACTTTTGTTCCACGAAATTTTTATAGGGAAAAATATTTTCCCATTTAACTTTGTTTTGAAAATATTTACACCAAATTTATTTCCTCAGTAGGCCAGAAAAATAAAATTTAAACAAAACTACTATGAAAATATTTTTCCGTATTCCCTATTCCCAGGGAAAACCAGAATAGTGCCACAGGGGGTCTATTATGAAACTTATTCGATTTCGGAAAATTCGATTCGCGGCGTATTTTGGTATTATGATTTTTTTTTTCGATCGAATAATTCGAAATCGACAAATTCGCCAGATTATGAAACAACAAAAAAATACGAATCAAATTAAACGAAAATGTGACGTCAAAATACGACTTCTAAACGTTTTCGCCCCATAAATCTGTCTTTGAACTTTTGAAAGAAGTTCTTTATAAAGATCTGCAATTTTTCCCGTCAGTACCGTGCACCATGCTTACAGTGGAGATGGCGGATCCAGTGAAACAGCGATACCCTTAGTAAAGATTTTCTCATTGGTTGCCTTGATATTACGGGAGTGTTTTACGGCATTTCTTTGCTAAAATTATAAATCCTTGTATCAGATTTGGTATCGACAACACTAGTATTAATTGGATTGAATCGATGCTTAAACTCCCATTGTCGAGGTTTAGGTGGACAGTCTCTCTATTTTTGTAAAAGCTATACAAAGGGTTGCTCACAGGGCGTACCTGTGCTTAGTTGCGAGTATTCGTTAAAGCGCATCCCCAATAGAAAAACTTATGGCTTACAGAAAAGTATGAAAAAAAAAATTGAGGAAAACATTTTTTAACTCGTTTTGGGAACTTGATCAACAAATCAAATTGCGTTCGCTAACACATGGGCTTCAATCTGAATTTTAAATTATCTTGAATTTTGCCTCCGAATATGTTATGCTTTATTTACAATTCACTATACCTATGCTAATGCATCTATTGTGTGATGAGCAATAATTAGCTTAGAGTGTTAAATTTTTAAACTTAATGGTCCACAAAATATTGCATGCCGAACTATCACTTGTGCTTTGTTTTCCATTTCACCCATTGCTATTCAAAGCCATTTTTCTCCCTTTAGCTCTAGACTTTTGTTTTAGGCACAGCTTGGACTAATGTTAGTTGAGTGAAAATCAATGAGACGCGAATTGTTTATTAGGAACACTGAAAAACAACTACAGCTCTTTAATACCAGAAATCAATATGGTTCAACGTCTCTTAACAACCCTTTTTATAACAAAATTACAGATAAAGAGAATAGAATAAAGCATAAATATAAAAGATTTACCTAAATCAAATCGGGCTCATTATTTAATCAGATGTTTCGTCAAAGCTATGGCTTTCTCGATTTGTTATTTTAATATTCGCGACTTTTAGCAAAGTAGCTGACATATAATGTCCACTATGGAGTAAGTGGGATTAAAACTATCAAACCTTTGGATTTGATAATATAAACCGACGCTACTATGTACGTACATTCGATGTAACTCGAGAAGCGTGTTATTTTAAATTACGGATTTTCAAAAACTACTTGCATTGGACGTTTCCAGAATATCAATATTGCGCACTAAGTTATTTTAAATTTTTTTGCCGTGCTATAAAATTTTATCAAATTGAATGCGCATAGGAATGTCACAGCAAGTTCTTTTAATTAGTTTCGCGTAATTCAAAAATAATTTTAATTAATATGAGAATGCGAACTAATCCATAAAATTACTTTGTCGCTTACTATTTATATTGTAACATCGCATAAAAATTACACACAATTTGCATTATAAATTATAACAATAAAAACTTAAATACATTTTAATTAAAACTTAAGAGAAAATAAATAAAAATGTTTTGTGTACAACACATCAATCTATATTCGTGTCTTATGTATAATATGTATTGCACATATACACACATATTATGTATAATATATATATATATAAATTTATTGCACGAGTGAGTGTAGAGTGTAATGACGATAAAATTTAATTTAATTGTGAGAACTTCTCCAAATGCATTTTATAACTTAATTTTTATCTCTTTTTTGTGGGTTCGAAACGGATATAAAATTGATTAGATTGCATTAATTTGCAAAACCATCTTTTGACCATCAATCTTTATGCTCTCGGTTCATATACATAAAAATCGTGTGAAAATTACCACACGAGGTGAAAATCACTTTTAAATAGTGTAATCCCCTTAAACATTATAAAATTAATTTGGGTGGTAGTGAGTGATTTGGTTAAGTTTACAATGCTCGAAATTCTCAACAGTCAAAATTATTTTTATTTTTCTGCCTTAAATTAATCAATTTCGATCGTTCAACAGATGGTAGATAATTTTATTAATTTGATTTGGAAAATTCAACACAATTTCCTGTTTATAAATGTGCATTTAGAAAATATAGTACATTATATTCTAAGTTGTTGTTGTTTTGAGATTTTTGTCTTCGTCTTACTATTTTGTCGCACTCAAATCAACACAATTAGAAGAAAACGTAAAGAAATAATATAAGATCCCACACGAGGCCAAATTTATTAGAATTAAACAAATTGTTTTATTATATTTACCGTATTTATTAATTTTGTAAATAATTTTGTATTATTAAACTTTTGATTTGGAATTTTCCATATATAAATTTCAAAAATCACGTTTTTCGCACATTTTACTGTAATAAACATAATAGGTTACACGTACCTATTTTAAATTTATTATTACCTATTAAATTAAACAAGTTAGTTTAATTAATTTTAATTAAATGGAATAATTCGCTAATAAAATAATCGATCGGGTGCCTCGTCAAATCTAACATCATGATTTATCTATAATAAAAATGCTAGAATGGTAGCTCAATATTACATTCTATCGGAATTTAAATTAGATGTACGTTAAAAATCCAACTTTTAGTTATTAACAATTTAGTACAAACAAAATCAAAGATATTATATTAAAAATAATATAATAAACATAAATCGTTTTAATATATTTTCATTTTATTTTTTAATGCTAATTCAATTAGAATGTACGTTAAAAATTCTTTAAAAATTGTATTTATTTATTTAAAATAAAATTGTTTATAAATAAATAACAAATTAAATAAATAGAGAGCCGCGCGCTAGATATACGATTTGGTGGGAAAAAAGATTTTTGTAGAGGCTGTAAAATGTTTAATTTACATAAATGCAATAAATACATTTTAGATGAATTTAATTATATTTAATAGTCAGAATGTTAAAGTATGGTGGTGTTCTAATATGGGCTGGTTGGGTGGGCAAAATTATTGTTGCCCATCCAGTTTTACGATCAGTTAATTAATGATGATTATACACTAACAGGTTTCCCACAAACATTTGTCAAGATAATAAATTATAAAGTTTGGTAAAAAATGAAATACAAATTTCTTGACACCTTTTAAACAGCAATAGTTAATCGCACCTACATCAAAGACAATCCTAATTATCTTTCGAGAAAGGCCTTTTCACGTCATTTTTTATATACCAAAACCCGCAAATACCTTGATTTTGAATTTTTACTTCACTTCCTCCTTGTCAATAAAAAAAAACTTGTGTAACGCTTTGTGTTAACTGAATAAAAAATTATTTGGTTTTATCAAATATTTATTTCATTCATCGGACTTTTTATTCTTTATTATCTAACAGATTATGGGCCCAGTGACCCAAGTAAAGTAAAATTTTAAATAAATTCAACATGTTAATTGTGTCTACTGCATTATAAAGGATAACAATAATACTAAAAAAAAAAAATCCAAGATTTTGAATGTTTAGAATTTTTAATTTGACTTGAATGCAAAATAGATATTTGTATTTCAGACGGGTCGGCAAAAATTTCGGAACGGTTTAACCACTTAAGTGACAGTTTTTTCGAGAAAGTATGTCCATAAATTGTTAGGTTTTTTTACATTTCTTTAGAAAATAAGTATCAAGTCATCTGAATCCAATGTTTTTTTTCAAGTCACAAAACAAGCTTTGCCCAAGCAAGACTCGGGCAAATCAAAATAAAACAATCGAACTACGCCCCGAGTCACGCTCGGGCAAATCACTCAAATGGTTAATACATACATCAAATAACTACGCATATACATTTAGAGCCATATGCATTTACAGGAATTGAACTCTCCTTGTGCTTTAGACATAGTTCAAAATGTCCAAGAATCATTGATTTAGAGGCGATTTTAAAACCACTTAGTACAGATTAAAAAGATTAACACCCTTATTCCTGTAATCCTATCATTTCCGGCGACGTGACTATTGATATTCTTGGTTACTAGATTATAAAATTAGTATCTACTAAATAATTTTGTACAAAACACAGAAACTGAACATTTTTTAAATCCTTAGTTGGCTTAGTTGACGGCTACCTGTTACGAAAACCATGTTATTTATAATTCGCGAAAAAATCTCAATTCAAAGAAATTGTCGTTTGAATTAGTGATAGCAGTTGCAAGGAAATATTTATAAAGCAGCATACTAAGACTTAAAAACCACTTATAACGAGTTTTGTGAACATTTAATTTGTAAATTTCGATATAATAATTGAGTAACCAAGAAGATGCTTGGTTACGTCACATGAAGTGATACGACTAAGGGAAATATAAAAACATCCGTTTTAATTTCAATATCCAAAACTAGTGTCTCACCGGAAATAGCACTTGCATGCTGTTATTTCGGTTTATCAGTTATCGCAACACTTGTCTTGTTAAAGGAATGATTGCGTCAACATTGCTGCAAGAACGTACATCTAGATGACCTCCAAAATTAGTTTATTTTTGAGGATGTTGTTTGTTTTGTCCGAAAGCATCCATTGGAATTTCAATTAAGTTTGATATTAATTTGATTTAACTAAATCACATTTTTTTAATTTAAGACATTGTGTGCGCTCTATGATTGAAGAAATTTTAGCTAAGTTTAAATAAGTTATTTCTTTTTTGTAGTTTAGGCAGTTCGAATTTATACAGAATAGACTTTATACAGAATAGAAAACTGGAAATGATGAATAAAAACTAAACTCGAAGTATTTCAAAATTTGACAAAATATGATTAACTTTAAGACGAACACACAAAAATTTAAATTTTTAACGCCCTTGAATTAGGTAGTTGTTTCCAAATTTCAGCTAAGTGGCATTTCATTTGACCAAGGAATTGAAATTGGTATTTAATTCAATTTATGGTCAAAAGAAGCAACCAATGAATTCTCGTGATTTGTTTTTGAAAGTTGGTAGTGTTTGACATTTAAAATATTTTAAATTTTTTTTTTTTGTGTATGAGTCCATTTTAATCGATACACTATGCCACAATTATTATTTTGTTGAAAACTAATTATTGTAAATTACTAGTACAAAACGCTTGTCAATAGTATGTATCAATTTTGTAGCAAATGTCAAAAAAATCAAAATAAAATATACAAGATGGCAACATTTACAACAACAAAAATTAATTTGGAAAACTCTAGTGATAAACACAGAAACTAAAAATAGAATTGAAACTCTGTTGGAATTGCAACGAATTCCAAATAGGCATTGAATATATAGCATTGTGTTGTAAATTGGCAAATGAAATATCACTCTAATGTTTTTCAATAGGTAGACATTTAGAATTGTTTAATCATAAAGCTTGTGGTGGCTTTGAATAGCCTTAAACTTTGTTTTACCCCCATGTTAAGGATGAAAGACACAAAGCAGCAGCAGCGAGCAGCAAATTTAAATATTGGCTTATTCGCTTATGCAATGATATAAAATCATAGTTTGAGTGTAGATATACGTATTTCCAATAAAAGAAATCAAATATTTTGTAATTTTAATAGATCCTTAGATGCAACTTCATTCAATGTATTTTTTTTAAATTTAAATTTTTCTATTAAAATTACAAAATATTTGATTTCTTTTATTGGAAATACATACGTATATTTACACTCAAACTATGATTTTGTATCATTGCATAAGCGAATAAGCTAATATTTAAATTTGCTGCTCTCTGCTGCTGCTTGGTGTGTTTCATCCTTTAGTGTGTGTGATTCATATTATATTCACATTTCAAAAGTAGTTAAACATGTTTTGGGAAAAACAAAAAACCGGACGGCAAGGACTGGATCTATTATATTTCCTGAAATGGTTTCAAAGGACCTTTTTGGTGGTTAACGGCTACGTAAATAGAGTTCTAGCTCACACGATTCAAGTAAGAGATTAACTGTGCTAATAAAATAATTTTAGGAATTTGAAATTTTAATTTTCAGATTAAATTAGTTATTTGGCAATCCAACTTCCACTTCTTATTTTTGAATTTGCATTTTCACCGTTTTCCTATAAACTCTCTACTTAAACATACACAGTGTGATGAATAACACAATTTGCCCCCAACAAATTATAATGAAATTTTGTTTAATTAATAAATGTTTTTTATACATGCGGTATATACTATATATTTAAAAATATTTCCAAAAATAATTGAAATTTTGAGTGACACAATACGTTAATCATTTAAAGAAACGTAAAACAACAAAAACAATACTTGCATTTTATAAAGAATTTTTCAATTAATCTCTGTCGTATCTTTATATAAATAGCTGAGTATGTTGATGAAGATGATCATTACAGTCATCTTCATCATCATTATCGTATATAGAGAAATATATAACAAATTTCTTAGGCATGTACATAAGCAAACACCTCCTCACACACATTTATAATAAGACACATTCAACTTCCTTTTGTGATTGATTTTGTCACATAGTATGTAAAATAAATAATTTTATTTGTTAAATTTTAAATTAATTCATACGACAACGTTGACGACAATGACAAAATTTATATCGAGGTGAGAAACTTTTAGAAATTTGTTTCGTCTTAAAAAAATATAAATGATAAAATAATTGACGTTAATTCATTTAATTGTATGTCAATTGAACAAAAGCTTCTTTTTTAGACGAGTACTACAGCTTATTTATAAAAGAATAATACAAAAAATTGAATAAATAAAAAAACGTACATTACAAATATATTGAGGTGACATGTCAAGTTTCTTAACTCTTGTGTATATCATTTGTATTATTGTACAATAATATAATAATAATAATAATAAAAATATTGTAATTGAAATATATCTACATACGCCGAGTACATACATGTATCTATATAAGATGCTGAGGAATTTCTTTATACACATCAATTAATCTCCGCATACGATGAGAATATTAATTAAGATGTTTTAACATAAAAAATGTACGCACGTTTGTATATGTAAATAGGAATAAAAATGGATTGTATGTATATTCGAAATTAATTTGATATTGATGCACATATGTTTCATATTAAAAACATCACCCTCGCCCTTTACAACATTAACAAAAACCCATAAAAATCTAAAAACATAAAGTTCTATGCAATCGGTATTTCGGGTAGAAAAATACAAATATATGTATATCTACATATTTTCTAATTTTAGAAAATCGCATTTGAAAAATTGAAGATCCTTTAGACGTTTCTATTTAACACACATACGTCTATTTTATATCAAGATTTCATGTTCAAGGTTAACAATGTTGTCAATATTAAAATACGAGGGACTAATATTTTCTTTTCTCTCAAATCTACACGCAATCAATTTAAAAATCTTCATCCAAATTTACTCCCGCACAACATAACAACATACTCGTCTCGTCGTATATAAAAATTGTACAGCGTGCGCCACAACCTATCTCAATATGTAGTCGAATGCGTTTGCCTTCCTCTATAGATACGAAAAATAAATAAAACAAACCATAAAAAAATTACTTTAATCACTATTATAATGTCCCCGTTCACATCATAAATCTTAAAATTAATTTTATTTTTTATATTCGTAGAAAAAGAAATAATTTATTCATGCTTAACCGCATATTTTCCGATTTTTTTATTTTATTTTTTTTTTTTTCGTTAATTTTTCTATTTTTAGTTGCGATTTTATAATACCGAGAGCTATAGACACTCTCGTATTTTGAATGCGCGCGAGATATGATGAAAAAACGTCAGCCGCTATTTTTCTATTTTATTTTTAAATATTTGAAAATTAAAAACATTTTCATTTTCAAAATTTTTAATTCATTATTAATTTATATAAATAAATTTTCATATCACCTTTTAATCTTAATCCCTAATTCGTTTTGTGTTTCCCGAAAAATAAAAAATGTCAAAATTTAAAAAAAAAATTATGTGTGGAAATTATAAAACACATGTGACTTATGATGATGATGATGTTGTGGAACATTTTAATTTGGTTGTCGTAAGTTGTTATTTAATTTTAAACTCACAAAATGATTAATATTAAATTAAAATTTGCGGTGGGTTAAAAATTTAATTGGTATTCAAAATTTAACGATAAATTTGCATGTTTAAAAAATTAGAGCAGCATCTCATTAGGAAAGCCATGACGGGTGGAACTATTTCAAGAACAATCTATGATCTACTATTTCAACCAATATAATGTTCTTTTAGTGTTTGTAAATTAAAACATCAAAACAGTTCATAAACGTCGATTAAATTCCACGCATATAGGTTGTGAAGAAATATTTGTATTCCCCCGTCCGGGGAAGACGTCGATTTTTACCGCAACGTTATGCTCGTTTATAATATTGCAATTGGGTATGAGATGCATTGTCCTTCATAATAAATAACTGAATAAATTATAAATTTAATTTATAAATTAAGTCATTTTATTATATGTCAAATTCAAGGTACTTCATAAATTTAATCGCTAATTCAATAATAAACATTTATTTTCAAAATGTAAAGCCCAGTCGTGTGGTTCGAATAGAGAACCACACAGTCCCCTGCAAAGATGGGCCCCTACAATCACCGGCTCTGCGAGTGTCTAGTAATTCCAATTAAATACAAAACTTAAAATAACTGCGGGATTTACAATCTTTGAATTCAGCCCAAAAAATGTCGCCCCGATATTTTTGGTACATTTTTTAGCTAAAGTATAGTTAACCGGAAAAAGTGTAAGTGTGATATATGTTAAAATAATGTGGGTTAATTCCGAAATTAAAATGTTAAACACGTATCAAGTTTGGTGTAAAAAATACGTCAACTCTCAAAAAATCTTTCTCATTTCCTGCTTCCCTGTTCTGGTAAATTCCCCGGGAATAGGGAATAGTTTTTTTTTTGTAGCAGCTATTCCCCAGACATTTTCTCCAATCCCCCGTTTTTTAAAAGTTAATACTGTCGATTGCGGAATAAACTTACGGGAATATAATTGTATTATTCGCGGCCGACATTATTGCCAGTTATTACCGATATTACCAGTTTTCAGTGTAACTTTACAGCCATAATATTGCTATAAATACAAAACAAAAAATTTCCGTTAAATTATATTCCCAGTTAACTCTTTCCGTATGAAATAATAAAAGTCACAACTTGTATTGGGGAATAATTTTTTCCCAAAAAAAATTTTTTCCATAAAGCCAGAATACACTTTGGGAGAGGGAACAGGGAATTAAACTGCTATAAAATTTAAAATTTCCGTTCTCCGGAAATTACCAGAATAGGGCCCATGTGAATAAAATATGTAAACGTTAATGTGTATTTGCTCCACAAACTATTAAAAACTCAAATGAAAATGTTTTTGTATTACACAAATCCACATAAACTTTTTTTCAGTATTATACCCCATTTACAGCGAACAACATATTTCGTCTGCAAAATAAAAGAGATATAAGATTGACTTTTTGCACATGAGAGACAAGTAAAGAAAAATATCCCAACAAAATTTTGCAGAAGATTTTTAAGCCACACGCCGCCTAAACCACTATAAAATATTGTCATAAAAAACAATGTTGCCATAAAATATATTCGATCCGAGTATTTTTATGACAACAATTTTAAAATTAACAAAAAAAGATTTATATGTATTTATAAATGTTAAGGATTCATAATAAATCATCCCGGTTTTCAAAATCCCGGTTTTCAAAGTTTTGATTTTGGAAAAATATTTTTTATTAATTAAGGTCCGGCCGCCTTGCCCAAAAAATTACTAGAAAAAACCAAGGCTGCGAAGTCAAAGGCGCCAAACGTCTCGCACTGCGTGCCGCACGTAGAAGTGGATTATAAAGAATCTATTACTGAAACCTACTAAAAAGAAAATAATTGAACTATTTGGTTATGCAAGATTTTCACTTGCAACATGTTCAACGCCATTTCCATCACACGTAACGAATTTCAACATAATCGATTAAGAAATTTCCTAGTTCTATCCCTAATGACAATATTCCAAAACTTTATCAAACATCATTTTAAAATCCCATTTAGATCTTACATATAGATTTTTGACATAATCGCGGTTAAGAAATGGCCACGTTTCATTCCTATTCGCCTTATTCCACAATTTTATCAAAAATGCATTTTTAAATCCCATTTAGGACCCACATGTCGGATTTCAACTAAATCGGTTAAAAAATGGCCTAGTTCCATAGCGATGGCCATAATTCAGAACTTTATCAAAAAATCAGTTTAGAAATCTATTTCCGTTGCACGTGAAGACTTTCAACAAAATCGGTTAAAAAATGGATAAATTCCATCCCTATTAGTCATTTCGCAAACTCATTTTTGAATTTTGTCAAAAAATCATTTGAGAGTCCCATTTTCCCACATGTCAAATTATAAAAATTCAAACCGGGATTTCCTAAAAATAAGAATATTTTTTATATAAAACTGGGCTTTTGAAAACCAACATTTTGAAAACCAAGATTTTAAAAACCTGGATTTCGAAAACCAGGATTATGAAAACCGGAATTTTGAAAACCGGGATTTATAAAAAAATCCGCGATTTTGACAAACCGGGATTTTAAAAACCGGAATTTCATTACATACCCATAAATTTCGCATTTTAATTAATTAAAAATAAATTAATAGTAATGCTATAAAAAATTATGGCATTGCTATACGTATTTTTATATGGCGGATGCTTCTTATTTAAATACAAAGATTTGCAGAAGAAAATGTTGGTCGCCTAAAATGAGGTATTATCGCAACTTTTTTACAGCAAACTCTGTGTACCTTTTAATGTCAGAATAATCCTTCAGTTTTATAACCAAGGAATGCATCTAAAATTTCGGGGTGACATTCCTCGCTCTGAATTCACCGACTTAATTTACATTGGTACGATTTCATTTAAATATTAAATTGATTGATACTGTTACGAATTTCGGGCGCTTGATGGATTCTTCTCAGGATTTTGTAAATAGAAACAACGAGCAAAGAGTCTAAGACTTAATCACTATTCAAGTTTCCCAAATTTTAACCAGACAAGTGGTGCAGTGGTTAAAGCTTCGGCACTTGGACCGGGAGGTACTGGGTTCGAATCCCATCAGAGGCTAGATGCAAATCAAATTTTCATCATCGATTACGATCGGTGATGTTAATAAACACAACTAAGACCCTTTGATGGAGTGCAGAATTCATCGCCGACCCACCGTCCATGTCAATGTACAGGTTGACATGGAGCTTGCAATGTGCTGGTGGTTGTGTGAGTTGTGTGAGTAGGTGAATAGGTGAATGGGTTAATGATGTAGCGTGAATGCGTGGTATCACAATGGGCCAAAAAATGGCCTAAGTGTCAACCACTGAAACCTAAACCTAAAAAACCTTCTAAAATTTTAAATACTAACAAATTTACTTTAATGGCTATATCACTTACTGCATGATTAAAGCAAACTGTAAACTGCGTCTGCTCAAAAATTTGCTTGACGTAAAAGGTTTTTACACTCAAACAAATCGAAATTTAAGAAACTATTGATGCAAAATAGAATAGTTACATCCTAGTTGGCTTCCGATCATGGATTCAAAACAGGCAAATCAATTTCCAAACAAAAGTGCACAAAAATTGTCAGACATCATGGATGCAAACTCCCCAACTCTACACGAGTTTAATTTAATTATGTTCCTTAATTGGAAAAACGACCGGTAACAAAATACTTCGACAAATAGATCAAAGACGATATATTATTCTACTATTCAATTTCAATCAAATCAAAAAATATCGGACTGAACGGAGGTATTTGAATAAGACGTCACCGAAAACGAAATTGATTTTTTTATTTTGCAATTAAGAGTGCAGATTTTCTTTGCCCGTTCAAAATACCCACGATGTGACCAACAATCGACTAAATTTATTGGCATTAAGCAGTGAAAAATGCCATTCAAAATTATAAACGACGCATAATCACTACGCCACTTCCTCTATAATCTTACCTCATTCAATATGTTAAATTAAAACCAACAACAATAAATCACTAATTATTTTCAATTAAACAAAAAAAAAAAGTCGTAATTCGATATAAAATTCTCACATCGGGGGATTTTTTATATATTTTTATAACAAAATTAAAAATAAATAAGAACGAATTTAAAATGTGTCTTTAATTTTAAAGACGTATTAAAAATAAAAAGTCAAATAGGTTTTATTCTATTTGTTGTTATTTCATTAGCTTTCTTTCTTATTATGTTATCTTTATTTTGTTCTTCGTACCGTATTATTTTGACTCGGATGAGACTTGTGAATAAAGGCAGATGTGAATTTATCGAGAGAAAAATAAGAAAATTTTCAAGATTTTAATTTTGTTAAAAAGTTAAAGAAAAAATATACTGATAGTAAATATAAGAAAATACCTGTCGAACTTGTTTGTACTGTTCCTCAAAGCTCCATCCATTGTTTTGTTGTGATGAATTTGATGTTTCACTTGATGTTGAGGAATTTGATCCTGGATTCCCTTGAAAATATATCAATAAAAATAATTTATACAGGAATTAATAAATTTTTTAACTTACCATCTTTTGTGAGCGGAATATTTGGTGTCGTAAACGGAAATCCATTCTGTGATTGTGATAAATTTTGGGGTTGCCCGGCCAATTGAGGCACGGTAAACGATGTGTTTGCCGGTGTGGTTAATGATCCGCCAAACGAATGTAACGGAAAATCCTGATCACCCATTAGTCCTACTTTCATATCGCGTACTTGCATTTTTAATTTTTCCAATACGTCATTGTGCTGTAAATTTTGTAAATTTTGTAACGACTGTAGACTAGACATATTTAACCCGGTCAATCCTAATACATTAAGCGGGTGATTCGAACCAAAATGTTGATTCATGTGACTTTCGTTCATGTGATGTTCGGGGCTACGGCTAAAATCGATACTCTGGTGCGGTATCGAACTATTTGGATTTACATTTACGCCTTCGTCACTTGAATCACAGTCACGCATCTCATCTTCACGATCTGAATGCTCATCTATATGCGACTGTAAATAACAATAACAAAAGAGAAATACAATTATTATTATAAATTAATCGCGTGTCATCAAAAATTATTATAAATATTATAAAATTGTATAAAATATTGGTTGCGTGCTACAAAATCCTCCGGGATCACCTTCCAAAACAAAACAAAAAAATTATTCTGTTTTGTTATACAACTAAAATTATTATAATAAATATATCTAGGTAAATATTTTTAATTTGTTTTATTTATCTGAGCGAGAGATAATGATTTAGCTACCGAATAATAACGATCTTTGGAAATAATCAAAATAAAGATGCTGCCAGGCACCAATTTTATTTTATTTTTTATTCTTTAAAACCTATAATTTTCATCAAATTATAACAAAAGAAAATTCACAGAATATTACAATAAAAAAAATTGGCATATGGTTATTCAAAAGCAAATATATTGATATTATATATGAATATTCATACGTGGATTACAATCAAACGGATGAATAAATTTTTTGAAAGAATTGATTTGTCATCCAACCGGTAATTGAAGGTGAGATTTTTTGGCTAAGCCCAAATATTTTATAAAATAGTTTTGGCCTCAAGAATATTTTACGAGGAAATTCACATCGCCTGGAGTACCTCATGCAATGTTATATTATTTGTACGTGAAAGAATTCAGACAAATGGGTCAGGTCAAGCAGACATGATTTATATCGGCTAAGCACTGGCTTCTGCCGCCCCTAAAGTTATTAGAACACATCCAGCAATTAAATGATATTTTGGAAAGTTATTAAATGTTCTACATATTAAAAAATTTAAGTCTCCATCCTTCCCAACTAAAACGATGAATTCTGCTAGCTTTAGAAAAATAGCACAATGACCTATAATTATTTGTAAACTAATAGATCTGGTTTTGCGTTTCTTGATTTGGGGTCTGCTAGCTATAAAATGGAAAAACCCAACACTTTATCAAAAAAGAATGGGTCCCTCAATTTAATATTTGTTTTTAAATTTTTTTCTGATGTGGGTTCTGTTAACTTTTTCTAAAGCTAACTGGATCGGTTGCAATGATTGAAGGCGTAAGTCCTACCTCATTGCGAAGAGAACACAAAATATAGATTCATCGTAATTTTGCAAGAGAGTAGGTAGGATGTTTGCTCCGGTATATGGGGCCTCCGGGTTCAATCACGCTGGTGAAAAAATTACGACTGGATATTGTTAACGTATTATATGCGCTCGTTCCCACCTTAGTTTTCTGTTTTCTTCAGAACTGCATTTAAAAATGTCTGATTCTATTTCACCTTAACTTGGTGGTACTATTAGAAAAAATTCTCTTATTATGTTGTGTTTCCTTCAAGAGGAGTCTGATTTTTCATATCCCCGACCCAAATTATAAACAATAACACCAAAATGTGTGTCTTATTGGATAAGAGTATTTCAGAAACTCGTATGTGTTAGTTTTTACACTGTTAAATACAGCTGAACGATATTTGAAAGAAGATGGAACGCATGTGTTTTCTTATAAAAATGTAATAAATAATTTTGTTAAATTCTTCATTTGGTCTTATTCTAAAGTTGTTCAACTTCCTCGTTCAATATTATACGGTATCATGAAATGAGTGAATAATTTATCATTTCGATAATTTATAATTATAAATTATTTAAATAATTTTATGAACAACTTAGGTTTGATTTTCTTACAGACTGTTCTTATGTCGATGAGTGGTATAACTTAGTAGCTTCTAAAGCCAAATTGTACCTTATAAAATCTTACGCTATCAATCATATTGGAAGTTACATGTATCCCATATGAAAGGTTAAGTACATAGACATCATCAGATAATAGTAGAATTTTGGTACAAATCCGTGATGTCCTGTTATATTAGCTATTATTAGCCAGATTAAGCACTACGAGCTCCAGAACTATGTTAAAGATCACATCCAAGCTACAACTATTTGTTTGGAAGAATGGTCTGTGAAATTTTTAATATCGGCTGTCTACTGTCCACCGAAACACGCAATTAAGAAACAGCAATTTATCGATTACTTTAATCAGTTGGGAATCAAACTTCTATAGCAGGGGGTGTTTACAAAGCTAAACATGTGCAATGGGTTTCGAGGTTGACGTTACCCAAGAGCAAGCAATTAACGAGAAAAACCTAGATTATTTATCATTTGCACATCCCACATATTGGTCTACCGATAGAAAGAAAATTCCTGATTTAATAAATTTCTGTGTAATACGAGGAATAGCACGCACCAATGCTCAAGTCGTTGACTGTTTAGATTTATCATCAGATCACTCACCAATAATAGTAACAATATGTACCCGCAAGCATTAAAAACTGAACCACCCCAGCGTTTAACCATCAAACTAACGAAATGGCTTCTCTATAGAAACATAGTAGATGTAAATTGTCATCTGGATGTCACACTTCGCACACCAGAAGACACTGATGCCACGATAAAAAACTTAAGACAAATAATGGAAATGGCTGCAAAAAGAGCTACTCCCGAGAGCAAAAATCCAGAAAAAATAATAAGGGTTCAAGTAACATTCAAAAGTTGTTGGCAGAGAAGCGGACAATTCGGCGGCTATGGCAGTTTCACCGATCTCCTTTGCATAAATGGAAGTTAAATAGAGCTATTAAAGCTCTGCGAGAAGCAATACGGGAAGAACAAAATTTAGGAATCCAGAATTACCTAAGTGAGCTCACAGCAACAGAAAAACCCGATTACTCACTGTGGAAGGCAGCAAGAAATTTAAAAAGGCCGGAGTTATCGAACCCACCGATAAGGAAACCAAATGGTCACTGGGCCAGAAGTGACTTAAAAAGGCTATCAATTTCTCTAACCATCTACAAAAAGTGTTCATCCCAAACGAACAAAATAATGACTGCGTACTACCACAGTTTACGAGGAACGAGTCGAACCCAAATCCAGTAAAATTTCAATGGACGTGCGTCAAAACGGTTATCAAAAACAGTTTAAATCCTAAGAAAGCGCCAGGTAATGATCTTATAACTGAAAAAATGATCAAAGAATTACCAGATAGATGCATAAAATACATAACATATATTTTTACGCGATTATGATATGTGAATACTTAAAATAAACATAAAAATGCAAATATCTCAAATTATCATGATTCTTAAGCCAGGTAAAGACGAAACCCAAGTCTCGTCGTACAGACCAATGTCTATACATCCGATAAATTCAAAGCTTTTTGAAAAGATGCTACTACAAGAACTACATGATACCTATATTATCTGAAGGTCGCATTATACCAGATCGCCAATTTGGATTTAGAGAGCGGCACGGCACAATAGAACAGGTACACAGAATTCGTTTTCCTGTTCCGTAGTTTTCCGTAGAAGAAAAGAAATATAGCTCGGCAGTTTTCTTGGATATTGCGCAAGTTTTCGACAAAGTATGGCTTGAAGGATTAAATTACAAAATTAAAACTCTTCTGCACTTAGCCTAAAGGATGCTTCAGGTGAAACATAATACGGCAACCACTGATTTAACCGAGATAAAGACGGTAGTATCGCAAGGTAGTGTATGACCTGTGCTATACTTGCTATACTTGTTATTCACCGCTGACTTACCAACTTTTGCTGATGACACAACTATATAGTTTTCACACAAAAATCCTCAAACAGCATCGAGAGAATTACAAGAACATCTGCACAAAATAGAAGATTGGTTAAAAACTTGGCGGTTAAGGACGAATGAATGTAAATCAACACCTGTAACATTCACATTGAATAAACGTGCATGTTAAATTAAACCGGCAGTAAAATTAACAAACAAACGTCAAATATCTCGGTCTTCATCTCGATAGAAGATTGACATGGAAAAGGCACATTGAAACAAAACGCAATCAACTAAAAATAAAATTTTCTAAAATGTGCTGGATGATCGGAATAAAATCGAAACTCTCTCTAGACTGCAAGGTTCTACTATACAAAGCGATCCTAATCCCCATATGGACATATGGTATCCAACTATGGGGCTCAACTAGTGCATTAAATATAGCTATCGTACAAAGAACGCAAGCAAAGATACTTCGTAGCATTACAAATGTCCCATGGTATATTCGAAACAGCAACATTCATAGAGACATAGGAATCAAAAATGTTAATGAATTAGCTAGAGAACTACTAAGGCAATCGAAATACATACTGCAGTTCTTATTCTTGAAAGGAGTGATTTCGATCTTAGTTCATGATTAATATGGACATCAGCAGGTTCTAATTTGTAAGGCATTTTCGTGATTTTTTTAGTTGTTGAGCTACTTAGCTGATCCATGTTCTTTGCAATACTTCTGTTTAAATCTATGAAATACATTGATTGAAGTAGACTATTATTTTCCATTGTTGCTGTTGGTGATTCAGATAATTCTTATAATTTCTAGATATAAACCAGGCTTTGTGAACAAACTTGGCAACATTGTAGAGTAGCTAGATGTTGATACAGACGAACAATTGTTGAGATTGCAACTAAACTAAGAAGCAACATCGGTACAACTTTGATACAAGGTAAAAGATTTTTTAGTTGGCAAATATGTTTTGTACGTGACTTATAGTTTCAGTTTCGTTTTTAAGTTAGCAAGGGGCAGGCGGAACAAGTTAGTTAGTTTAGTAGTAGATTATTTTAATACAGTACCATCACCATCTTTAAATGTGACTAGCTCGTTAGATTGTCTCTTCCGTATCGTGTAGTTCATTAACGATACGAAAGTTCATTTACGATACGATTTAAAATTGGTATTTCTGAATACGTTCGGAAGTAATTGTCCTTGATATAAGGGGCTTGTTTTTTATTACATCGGCACTATGAGAGAGATAAAAAGAAAGCACTTTCCGTTTTTTTTATTACTTGTATAATTTGCTTTTATCATTTTGTTTTATTATTTTGACGTTTCACAAGTCATCACTTCGGCTGAAATGTTAATCGCTTGTCTAATGTTCAGTGGCCTTTACATATTTTCAGTACAGTGTATAAAAATCGGATTTTTATAAAATTTTTGTTTAATTTTGCGATGTTACAGTTAAATTAACGGCTTCAAAAATTAAATGGCAAATGTTTGTGTTGTTCTACTTCTACTGTGCAATCGCAAAAAAAAAAAAAAAGCTTATTGAAAATATAATTTGAAATTTAAATTTGAATTTTTGAATTGCATGAATTCGTATTCCAAAATGCCAACCATAGGAATTCGTACAATTTTTGTTCGTATTTGTATTCAGAAATAGGGGCCCAGGTCTACTTCCTTCCCAGGCGCCTTTTTATTGCAGATTATTGTATTTTTTTTAATGATAATATGCTTCGTTTACTTCTTTTGTAAGCCTGTTATTTACTCGCTTGACCGAAGCTAGCATTAACGCGTTTAAAACGAATGAGAGAGTTAAAAGGCCGTCAATTGAGACCTTCTATATACGATGACACTGTTGATAATTCTAACGTAAGAGTTGTATCTCCAATTGCCCGGTTTAAATTAAATGTTAATGGCATAATTGCAGCTTCCCACAGGCCACCAAAATGTGCAGCGGGCGATGGTATAAAATTCCATCAATTCCAACATTAACTAACATTCGTTAAAGTTCCTTAGCACTATAAAAATGTCGGCTCTGGAATGAATTAACACTATAAATATGTTGACCAGTCCCCTGGAGTAACGAATCTTTTAAACGCCGCGATAAACGCTGTCGTCTGGTCAGTAATGATTTTGTTTTGTACAGTTTTAGCAGCGAAGCACACGAATAACGCAATGTATCCTTTATGATTTATTATCACGTCCCTTTGATTCTCTGGCTGACACGATGCCACGTACTTTACTCCAGTGCTAGAAAGGGGGCATGACGGCATTACTAGTTCTGTGGATAAACTAGTTGTTGTTGCTTCGTTGTTGGCGATTTCTACTATTTACTGTTCAATATTTAGTTCATAGATACGATAAAGTTAGTTAACTTCCGCCATGCAGAGTTTTACTTGTTCATATCCAATGAGTAATTTTTAAGCCGATGCTCCGTTAGCAATATTATTGTATACTTTGCGGGGGGTTTTAATCAGAATCAACTCAGAAAAACCAGTTGGTGTCTGGCAGCTGCATTGCTTCATAAACTTGGTTTATAAGCTTATTGTACAAGACAGCTCCACTAAGATCGAGACTTGGTAACGAAAGTATATTTTTGATCGGAACAACCTTTGTTTGTTATGTAAGAAATCATACATTAGTGTGTGTTGGAAAATCCATAGTTTCCGACGAAGTACCGTTCTCAAATTGGTTCCATCAATTGTTGGTGCTAACGTAGACTTGGGGATATTAAAGACATACGTATCTCCTGCTACGTTTTAGTGAACTTTACCGGATACGGGCGAAAATAGCAGTGCATTGTTGATTAGCTATTTCTTTTTTTGAAACCCACTGATCTAGAAAATCCATCACCAGAGTTCGATGCTCCAACATGTTAAAACTTCCTCCAATATGTTGTTTCCGAAAAACAAAAATATTTATGTAGAAACCAACTTTTGCCCTAGTCACCGCCGGGAATCGAATACAGGTTTTATTGTATTTACTGGGAAATAAGTGGCTCTTGCTGTCCCGTATGTAATGGTAGACAGCCGATACTCCTGAATGGGTAGATTTCCTCCGTAATATTTACTAATTTACTATTACCTTAATGGTCTTAATCAATAAGGACATGTCTGAACATATATTCAATGTCAGCTGTGTAAACGTACTTGCGCATACGCCATCTTAACCATAGTAGATATTGTTGAAGAGTAAGACATGACGTCATGTGATTCAGGAAGTGGCTTTGGTAGAATCAATTTGGTAGTTGTTTTTAATTCTTTTTCGTTAGTACTGCGTGCCATCTTAATGTAGCTTAACGCTATGTACTCATCCATAACGAATGTTCATTGAAATGCTGACTGTGTATTTATAGCAAGTTCTATACTACTTCTAAACTAGAGTGAAGAGTACCAATGCAACCTTTCACGAACACCCAAAAGGATTGGCCGACCCAATTGTGTTTAAATTTTTGACAAGATTTTTCAGAAATCTCTTATTTGCCCATCTATATCGGCCACTCGTGTCGTCATTGTTTGAATCACTTGTGTAGTGTGACAATCGATGGCAGTTCGTCCTATGAACATCCAACCCAATTTTGTCTGTAGACCATTTGGTTGTTCGGATGTAGAATTAGCTATATTATTCATTAAAATACCGTCATAATAATCTGCATCTCATAAGCCAATTGGGTCAGAAATATAAAATGTAGGATCACCCCATAACAGGTTTTTAGTATTTTAGTATGTCTCCATTTTCATGAATCAAGCGGCTGCTCTGGCATACTCTGACTAAAGTTGAACACCGACGCTTTAATGTTTAGGTTATATTTGAAATGATCTTGGTCTCATGGTGAATTTAACAATTGAATTGCTATTTTACCCATGCTTGAGATTTCAGCATGTGCCATAATTGTTTTTATTTTAGTTTATTTCATGCTTCCTCAGTAATAAAAGTAGCTTGAGACCCTGGATGTATCATATAATGCTTTGCCTACAGCAGTTCTCAATAGGATAAACTTATATGAGATTTCAGGTTTATTTTTACTGATACTAGACTTTCTGGCTAATTATTCTGGTGCTGATGATATGATGACACGCACAATTCACAACTTTTATTACATGGTAGTTTGGGTTCAGGAAGCAAGGATCGACGGCACTGTACCGTAGTTTGAGATTTTTGAGATTTCCTAATTCCGAGTTAGAATTTTCGTCAGTATGGCATCCCAAGAACCTGTCTTTACTCCTTAGTTGTTGAACGCATGCAGACATATCGTCGCCGTGTGAATATTAAAGTGTCAAAAAGGCATAGGAAATAAATGGTGTATAGGACACTTTAATATTCACGCGACGATATTATGATAAGAGAGAATCATGTAATGTCAATCCATTGGCAGATGATGTAATTACTGTTTGTAGTTACAATATCTTATTCGCCAATTCTTCCCAAGTGTTTCTGAAGATATATGACGTAATCACAAAATAATTGTCATGTTGCAGATATGTTCATCTAAGCTGTCAAATCAAAAATTGATGTCAAAAATTTTTGGATTGTAATAACTCATTTATTACGGCTAGTACTATTTAAAAATTGCTTAGTAGGTTCAAACTCGTTGTAGCAGCCCATTTATATTCCTTTCGTTCCAATTACATAATCTTTCAATTGTGTTCTGCTTTTTGTAAATATACATACGCTACCACCAGCGTCCGACATTTTGGATGAACACTAAATACTACGCTTAAATTATTTTATTTACAGGTTGCCTACAACTAACACAATTTATAATTCCAACCGTTTCTTGCTTCATCATTGCGTGCGTGAGTTTCTGTTTTGTTTGCCAAAGAAACTGTAATAACGATTAGACTAGACATTAAACAGTAGCTGGCTAAATTATAACATAATTATATACCAGAAAACGGAAATGATACAAAAAAGCTTGATCCACATGTTCGGAAATTGATTCACTGCGCCAACTCCACTATTCAAGCCAAAAGACAAAAAATTAAAAACTTTATAGGTTGTATTATAATTATAATAATCAGATTTTATCACGCAAGCTCTCTATCGTGTATTTAAAAGTTTTAATATTTTCATTGACTGTTTCGTTTTTTTTTTAGGCACACACATCCACGATGCAGCGAAATATATTATAAATCCCCAACCGACCGAAAAAAGTAACCGCATGGTTTTCTTAAAAAAAAATGTATCTTTTTTATTTTATTTTATTTCTTGCTATATGCGCTATTTTACGATCGATACAAACTTTTTGGTTCTCAAGATATAAAAATCGACTTGCGTATTTTTGGGTTAAGCACAAGATATAAAATCGTTACTAACAAAGGAAATTGGAAAAATTTTATTTTTTTTGTGATCCTACATAAAAATGTTATATGAGTATTCGGTATGCGAAATACCCTACGCCACTGGTATATAGGTAATAAAATCATCAATTAATTACACGGTTTTAAGAGCACAATAATATTTAATTCATAATTTTTTTTGTTATAGAAATTTTGTCTTTATGTCTGTTCTGTGTTGCGTTGTATTGATGGAGCGCTCTTCTTTTCTCAATGAATTTATACTTTACTTTGAATTTTGAATTTTAATTCAACAAAAAAAATATTTTATATTTTTTTTTTGGTTGTGGGAAACAAAAACTTAACCTCAATAAGTTTTATATACATATTTTGTTTACACGAAATAAGAAGAAAAGCTCAATCCATTATACAGATTTTTATTCCGACTTGAAGAAGAATTGTACAGATGATGACGAAGAAGGCTGTATATAAACATTATACATAGTACATACATACATACGTAAGAAATACGTCTCATTGAAATTTAAAGTGTTAAAACGCACCATTTTACACAGCATGATGGTAATTAGTATACGTATTTATTTATATAAAAATGTGCGATCGCAGTCCTAAATGATCATCATCATGACCGTCGAAAACCGATGATTATTATTTTGCATAAAACTCTTTTTTCTTTTCTTAAATGAATTAATTGTTTTTGGCTGCGGGAGGATTTTTTTTTTTTTTTTTTGTAAAATTTGAATTATGAATATTAATTTTTCAAATTAATGTTTTATGATATAGAAAGCAACCAAAAAGTTTTATGTTTATAAACCACCCAAACATTAATATTTTCAACAAAAACTTTCATGTAAAATAATACAGTGGGTGAAATAGAAATATCTTCCGAGGAAAATAGAGTGAGAGAAATTAATATAATTTGCAAATATCTTGACGTTGAAAGGTAGTGCTTCCGGAACCGCTACATACTATGAAATCAAGTCACGCCGACAAGGTGTAATCGTATATGTAACCGCCAGATTAGTCTCTCATCAAAACAAATCAATTAAAACCTAAAAAAAATTTTTTTTTGACTATTTATTTGTTATTAATTTTTATTATATTTGTTTTTAATTTTTAATTTTTTTAGTTAAATGTTATATTTTGTGATTTTCCTGTACGTACACAAAACATACACACATTTAACAATTTTTTTGTTAAACTTAACAAAAATGTAAATATTAAAAAATAATAAATTTGTGAATGAATAAAAGTTATAAAAAATATATATATACACAAAAAATCGACAGGAAGGGGTGTGCCAACATCATCTTCAAAAACGACTATTTTTTGTGAAACGACATACATTACACACATTTAATATTATGTTGATATTAAATAATCATAAATCCTGTGATTTGAATAATTGGTACAGCAGACGCAAGAATCAGACACTCGGGAGACTATCCTTTTTGTCACAATCATGATTAATTTTTATTGTTCTTGTATGTCGTGTACATATAGTACAGACATATATGTATAACCTTACCTATCCATCTTATATACAACAAATCATCTCGCACTTAAGACAAAAAATTATTTAAATTTTCTGATGATTCATTCGTTTATTTATTTATGAAATATGAAATATTTATTCTCTCATTTTTTTGAATTAATTAATTCAAAATAATAAATAATAAAAAATTCAAGATTTTTTTTTGTGTGGTTTATAATAAATGATAATTAAGAATTAATTTAAATATTACAAATAACAAAAATAAAAAACGTTTCAGAGACGTCGACGTCGATTTCTTTTACGACGGCTGCGTATGTGCGTTACAATGTGTAAATTATTATTTTAACTTTCTTTTTATTTATTTAATAAATAGTTTTCGAGTCCTTTTTCTGTTGTTGTGAATATATAAATATTAGTTTAACCCTAATTCGTTTTAAAAATTATTTTATATATACATTTTATTGTAATTTTAATATAAACATTGGAAGAGACCACCCTTAAAATTTGGTAAATACACTGAAGTTTTTCTTTGTACAATGGTACAGTGGTGGAAGTGATCGATAATTAAATTATGTGAGATTGGTAGTTCATAACCTTTCGAATTTAGTTGAAATCAAACAGAAAAGGTTTACAGTAGCTGACTTTCAATCAAAAATTTATAAGAGGTCACTCTCCAAAATTGTGTCTAAGCTAAATGTAATACACGCAATTTCTAAATTTGTATCTATAACCGAAAATTGTTAGTAATTTTTTCAAATTTTTACAATCAAATTCTGGTTTATCTTTTCTTACAAAATTAAATTTATAAATGCATCCATCCTACCGCCAATAATTCATCGGTTACTTCAATACCAATTCCTCACAATTTTCGAGCTTAAATATTCTGATGCGAGATTAAGATTATTTTTATATCGTCTGTTTCTATATTCTTTGCAGCGTACAGCCGGGGTCATTGAGGATTTATTTCTTCTTATTTAAATTTTAAGCGTGCAACCTGAACACATGCCAGTCTATGTGCCATACATAGTTGCCAAAGGCTCCCAATTATAACGTGATTATTATCTAAACGAGAGGCTTTCGTTAAGAGCGCTGTGATGTGAATAAGCTACTCTGCACCTAGTTTCGTTTTAGGATAGTCTAAAGAAATTCTTGATTCTCTTGGAGTACACTAGTTCGATATAGTCTCCTTATAACGAAGGACAGTTTCTACGTTGCGTTCCAACGTTGATTGGCTAATACTTGTTATTTTTAGAGTGACACAATTGCGGTTTGGTTATTTAAATTCAATCCTTTCAGGCTTAGATTAGTCGCTTTCTTGCCAATGGTCATGGTTTTTTCTGGGAATCGAAACTGGAACATATAAGAACGGAACATATTGCGATTATCTGTAGAATATACTTAGTAGCGTTTAACCAAAAAAAAAAAAAAAAAAATTATTGGGGCACTACACAAAATTATGAAAAATGAAAGCTTTCATATTTCTCTGTATAAATTAAGACATTTGGATTTATCTTTTTACCCAAGTAATAGTAGTCAAGGTCTTTAAAATAACATCGGGTGTGCGACAGTTGTATGTTATTAACAACAGTTTTGTACTCCTCGGACATTATGCAAGTCATCAACAAAAAACCGCAGCCGACAAACATAACAAAACTTTCACACAGGGAATCACTTGATGAGTTGCTTAAAGCTACCAGCAAATGGAATTGGATGCAAGTACATCGGAAAAATTATGTGGAATTGAAAGACATTTTGTCATCTTATTTGCTTATGACACATTTCGATCGTGGAGAAAATTATCGCAGCTGATGCTAGTAATTATGACTTAGGCGCATGTATTTTACATCAATACAATAACGCGAGGATCAAGGAAATATCGCATGATTCACATTCAATGTTAGCACCGGAGAAAACTTACAGTCAAATCAAAACGGACGCAGTTGCTTTGATATTTGCCGTGAAAAAATTCAAAAAATGATATACGGACGTCATTTCACAGTCCAGACTAACCAAATAACTCGCACAAACTACTTTTCTCTTTATTTTAAACAAATAAAAGGCATTCCAGTTCATTCATCGGACTGGCATCACCGTTGGCGGCATCAAACTAAAGTAATCATCGATAGAATAAAAAAAGCAACTACCGATCACATGCAGACAATTAATTTAACAGAGTGATAAATGCTAAAATGTCTATGCAGTCGCATGCGAACTGGATGGCTAAAACTTTTTTTTTTAACAATTTTCTTTATTTATTGAATCTTTCAAACATGAAAATAACAATAAGTTTTCAAATCTTAATAACTAAGGTAATTATATAAATCTGCGGGAGCAGAATATACTTTTTTTTCCTTATCAATGCAATCTGTTTTGGCACACAAGGCCAACTCGAGGACGTACCTGGCTATAGCACCAATTTAAGACAATCTGCACGTTGCTTAGCTCCATGCCAGCATATACTGGCATGGAAGATGGGTCGGCCCATGAGTTTTGCATACCGACAAGGGGTCGTAGATGTGTTACATTTCACCACAGATCGTAATCTGTTGATGAAATTTCACTTTACATTCTGCCCCTATCGGGATTCGAATCCGGTACCTCTCGATCCAAACGCCAAGGCTTTAACCACTGAGCAATTTGGTCGGAGCAGAATCTACTTCTTATCAATAAGTAAACTTAATAATTTTATAATTTATCATATTACAGCCATCGTTTTCTTCTTTAATCGCATAGAGGTAGGTATATCTTTTTTGTTTCGCGCCAGCAAATTTGGATGAGATACAAGTTTCCCTGCATAGTTCATACGCATCTTTTGTAAAAAAGATATACGCATCGTCTTTGATAGTTATGATGCTAAGGTCCTTATGTATATTTTTGTTTTTTACGAACCAGAATGCTCCTGTAATCATTCTGAGAATTTTTGACAGTGTTCGTTGGACAATGTCGATATTCGAATTATCGTTCGCCATAATTGACAGCCATACGACCAAATTGGTTTAATTATTGTATTATACAGGAGAAGTTTGTATTCTAGGTCAATAGTTGAATATTTCCCCATCAACCAGTGCTTTTTATCAACTTTTAATTTGATATGGTCTCGTTTGATTTCAATATGTTTTCGCCAAGTTAACCGTCGATCTAGATGGACGCCTAGGTATTTTGCTCCGTTTGATTGAGGGATTTGTATTCCGTTCATTGTGACAGACGGACAAGTAAGCTTATTTAAAGTGAATGTTACACATGTGCCGATTTCTCTTCATTGATCTTTATCTTCCATTTCTTTAGCCATATTTCGATGTCATAAATATGTTGTTGCAGAATTTCGGACGCCGTTTGTGGATTTTTATGGCTACATACGATTGCCGTATCATCTGCGAAAGTACACGTCATAATTTGCCAAAGTAAACTTCATAAGTTGGTAAATTTCTGCCAATTTAAGATTAACTTTAGGAAGCAGACCCTCGTGCCAAACTTTATCGAATGCTTGGGCAACATCTAAGTAGACGGCGGAGCAGTATTTTTTCTCTTCGTATGCTGACCTTATTTCTCAATGGCTCGATATGTGAACTGATGTACATCTTGAATTTTAACCAGTTAGTGAAAGTGTTCGTTAGATAGTTATTTATACAACATGGCTTTTGGTCGACCCAGTAATATAGTAGGGCCGAAGAGTGGTCAGAAGATATTTCTAAAAGTGGTTTCCAATCCAATCCAATTTCTCGGTTTAATTTACTTGTGACTGCAAAATCAAGGACGTCAAGGATTTTTCGATGTTTCAGTAGGCCAATAAGTTGGATGGCCACACAACACAACATCGTAATGGTTTTCTTGAATAACATTCATTAATTGACGTCCCCTTGGAGTAGTCAATCTTGAACCCCAGTAGGTGTGTTTGGCATTAAAGTCGCCGGCGACCATAAAACGATGACCCATGGTCGCAAAAAATCTTTTACAGATATCTGCCGAAACGTTATTATTTGGAGGGCAATATATTGAAGCGATGACTAAGCTTTCTTTGTCGCGGTCCACAGATACAGAGGTTGCTTGAATTTCCTCAGTGCTATATTCATTTAGAACATAATGGCAAATCTACTTTTTTTGTAATAATAGCAGTTCCTCCTCGACTTCTGCCCAAAGGGTGTTTTGTATCATAAACTTCGTAATCATTAATTCTAAACTAACATAAGATCAATTTCGTTTTTAGTTTCGATTTTGTGTTGGCTTATACCGTTTGCGTTCCAATGGCATATCTTCAGATAATTTATCGGAGACGTTTTAGTTTCTGGATTATAGTGGTTTGATTGTGTAGCACTGCTTGTTGCATATTTTGCATTGTTGTCATTAACTGCATCATCAGTTGCATGCAGTTATTCAGAGTAGGTTCAATTTTTGAGGTTTCGCCTTGAAGAACGCTTGCGTATGTTGGTTTGCATGTTGGTGTTCTGGGCGAACGAGAGTCATTTGGCGTATGCGAAGATATATTATTTTGCGCATCTGGTGTAGTTTCATACTGCTTCCTAGGACGTGACAATTAACTAATATTTGCTGCAATTGCTGCATTTCTTTTCAGTTAAAGAGTTCTTTCTTTTTGGGCAACTTTTGGTTTTGTGTAGTTCCCCGCATAGGACGCCTACTGATATCAACTTTCAATATGTCCTTGAGTGACCATATTATTGACAGTTTAAACACGGTATTGGGTCGAACCTTTTCTTTGGTTCTTCAACAGTTATGCGTCTGTGTATGAGGTACTTTAGTTTATATGTTGGATGAATTTTTCCCTTTTTCAAAATGCTTTCGGATGGATCCAGTTCAACTTTGACCATTGGTTGTGCTTGCTTCAAACGGTTCATGATACTATATACATTCTGTATCTTAAACCCATCTTCAACAAGCGCAGCCTAGATTTCGGTTGTTTCAACATAGACATCGATGCCTTTAATAACGACAAAAAGACACTTTGAACTATAGACCCTATGAACTTTGTATCGATTTCGCGTAAGTAGATTGGAGGTGGCTTGTGTTTTCGATTAGCCTGTTCTTGAGTATTTGCATTTACAGTTTGGATCTCTTCCGCATCCTTTTCAATGAATATTTAAAATCGGTTGTTTAGTTTGAATTTTTCGACGTTCGATTTCTTACTTATCAGTAGTTTTTCTGTTTTTGGACTATCCTTTTTCCGTTTTACTGTAATATATAGCGATCAATGCCAGTTTGTGTCAATTGAACATTGCGTTTAGTGCTCTCGTTAAGGCTTGTGTCGCTACTGTGCTTTTCGGAGAGCTTATTCATCAATTTGCCTCCAATCGATAGACACATACTGATTTTGTACGTAGTTGCAATGAGCATTCAGATGCAGCAAATTTTCCAACTAAAATGTATCTGCTGATGGCCTACTCCAGAAAATTATTGACAACATTTACACATAACTATTATATGTCAGTCCACTTGATGGGAAATATTTTCTTGTCGTCGTCGATGCATACTTGCAGTAGCCTAAGAATGTAGTGATACCATCGTTTTCAGTACCTACCACAGTGGAAACAAAGCAATATATTCTCTTATTTTGGATCAGCCGGGACTGTTGTTTCCGACATAGTTTAACAACAGTTTTGCAAAATCCTTGAAATAGCAGAGTTTCATATTTTCTATAAAACCGCTGTATTTGTTGTTTCCTTATTCTTAAGTGTGTATTTATATTTCAGAATATTATACCTCATCAAATCTTCCGGTTTCATAGTATCGATGATTAACATTGTTGATAATCGCTTTCTTTAACCCACTTTTCCCCTAAATTATTGATGATTAACGAAGCTGTTTATCATTGTTTTCGTTATTTAGCGATTACCTTCACCAAAAAATGTTATTGCAAAACAAAACCTTCAATCCTTGATCCAAAATTATGGAAGCAACCCATTGGATGGTAACACTTGGTGGTATACACCTTAACCCTACTGCTGAATTATTGTACAAATGTAACAAATGATATTCATCAGGCATAAATTTTAGGTTGAAACTCTGGGGTAGTGAAATTTTTATGAAAAAGCAGCAACAATTCTATCAGTTTTATTCTGTTGTTGAATTTGAATTTTTGTGGCTTGCTATTTGCAACAATGAATCAAATCGGTAAAAATTCTTGTTGTTTCCCATATAAAATTTCCCTCGCGTCTAAAATTTACGTCCGGCGTTCACGATCCCAACCTTGTTTTGCCATTGAGTTACTCTTAGATTGCTCTAGTTCCCGCGCCAGTATCAGTCCCAAATTTGAAGGATACCTTTAAAGGATATCCGGGAGCTATGATACTTATACAAATATAATTCGGAAGTCCAAAACGTAGCAATAACGTGTGCTTAAATCGAAAGTACAAGTTTGTAGAGTCTAGACTACATAACAACATAAAATTATAAATCGAAATTAATTAAATTAAATTTTGATTTTGAATTTGATTAATTGAAATCAGTGTTTTATAAATTATTATTATTGTACATACAAGTATTATGTCCCACTGTGATATTTTTATGTCTCCATCACATTTTATTTATTTATATATTTACGAGTAGGTACACACATTTATATTTTTAGTTTGATTTGATTTAATCAATCAATCGTTTTTTGATTAACATACGTTCAAATACAATTTGACATTGATTAAAATACTAAACACAACTAAAATATCGATGTTACAAATATTTGTATTTTTACGTAAGACAAGACATTTATCTTATAATTTCTGTCTTACGTATATATATTGTTGTACACGTACATTATATGCAAAATTTAAATTGCTAATGAATCCCATCAAGAAGAATAAAATTGTTGGTAACTGAAATCGAAACACCACGTACACACACAAAACAAGAAAATAAAAAATAAAAATTCTCAAGATGACGTGAAAAATTTATAATTATTTTCTCACTTGAATTTCTATAAAAATAAAATAAAATAAAAAATTAATTAATTCAATTTATTAAGATATTTTTTTGTTCTACTGTGCGACTATGTATTATGTTATGACTTTAATACATGATCTACCAACTGTGTGTGATCTTAACTGTCAAAATAAATAAAATAAAATTTAACATGTAATTAATTAATTTTAAATTTTCGAGTTTGAACAAAATAAAAAATTACCTAAATTTTTTAAAAATACAATTAACACTTTCACAGATTCGACACTGGAATTTCAAAAGGGTGGCATTTTTATTTTAATAACAAATTTTCTTTTATTTTGTGTGTGTGTGTGTGTGAGTGTTTATCGATTATAAAATAAATTTGTTGTTGTTGTATTACATAAATATAAAGTTTCTGTTAAAAGGTTTCATTGAAGACTTATTTCTTTTTATATTAAATTAATTTTATTATAAATAAAAATAAATTACAACAACAAAAAAGTGTGATCAAATACCGTCTTTAATTAATGGGGACGCGTTATGTTAGAGCTTAGTGATTAATTTGATGTTTGTTTTGAATTTTTGATATATCGCACAATATTTTGTGTGAGTTAATTATTTGTGATGTGCTTGTATAAATAACCCTTTCAAAATTAATTGGTTTGCTTGATTATGAAAATAATATAGAAAATGGATTTCGCATTGTAGTGGCGAATCTGATAGTTAGCTATATTGGCAAAGATGAGGTGTAACTAATAGTCTACGCATCTTTATGGAAACATCAAAATTTAAAAAAATGATACAAAACACGTCTAATTCTTTTGTTGTAAATTATAATACTCAATATTACGATTTTGAATCACTAGCTATGTGCGAATTTCTCCCAATTATCTCATTGCTCTATACAATACAAGCAAATTTCCTTCACGGTTTGATGGAAAGGCATCTTAAAGCGATCTAAATTGTACTATTTAGTTACCGCGACAACCAAAATTTAAGTATTTTTGATAATCCTTATATGTACCAAAATCAAAATTTGGTGTTGTCTCGTGGCCAGATGAGAGCAATCTGAGTTTATTTGGTCACAACTTTGGATTTAAGTACCAAATATGGAAAGCCAACTATATGGTCCTAAACGTGATCTTTGGAGCAATTTAAGATTTGAAGTTAGCTGCTTAATTCTGGTTTGATACTTAAATATTGCATAATCCATTTCAACCTTCAGACTACTTCTTGATACCTTAAAATTTCATATACCGGCCTTAGCCATCCGTTTATTGTTTGATTCTAAATGCAAACTTCAATTTTCCAAATTTTGGCGTTGAAACCTGAGTTTCGTTTATATTGCAATTTAAATGAGAGAATAAAAAATTCTAAAATATGTCTAATTCTCGTAATAATTCTAACGTGTGTCTTTTTCTACACACATCAACATTTTTACGTATGTGTTAGTTTTATACTATTGAATTAAATTGTAATTAGAAAACTTTCCAATTGAAATTTTCGTTCTAAATACTGCTCCAATTGGAATTTTGTACTTGTTAAATATAAATTAGGCTAGTTAAGAAATGCAATTTCACCTGATTGGATGAGTAAATTAACAAGCTGTTTCACGTGCTATCGAAACTTGAGTCCAAATATCTAAGAAGGGGTGAAGGTGAAAATGGTTGTTTACCATTTTCGCACAAAATCATAGTTCAAACACAAAAATTCCTGTCAAATTAGGTGTCTTGATTAAGAAATTTTGTTAGGGCTGGTTGGGTGGATGAATCATTTCAAGCTTTTTCAGTTGCTATGGAAACTGAGTTAAATTCATTCGAAAGGGAAGGTAATGTCCGATCGGTCAAACAAATAATTCAAACACAAAAATTGGTATAAAATTTACTGTCCCGATTACTAAGTCCCATTTGGGTTCGTTGGCTGAGCAACTTGCTAAGCGATTTCAAGTGCTATCGCAACATAAGTTCCTTAAACCTCTGGGAATGAGAATTAAACGCCGCAAATTTTGCTCAAACCCATAATTCAAATATAGAAAATCGTTTCAGATTTATTGTCCTGGTTAGAAAGTTTTTTTTGGACTGCTTGATTGAACAATTTAACAAGCTTTCGGATGCTTCACTCACTGGTTAGGAAGTTAATTTTGGGCGGGCTGGATGAATAATTTAACAAGCTGTTTCAGATGCTACCGGAATCTAAGTCCAATCTCTGAGACTAATACCGATTTAAAGTTTGTTTTATGGAATTCCACAGAGACTTTATTTCTTATGACAGAATGTGAAATTGAACGACCACGCATTTTTAGTTATACCAAAGTTTGCTGAAACTAACTTTGTATGTTATATATTAAAAAATCGTTGACCTCTTTACCCGCCAGATATCTCTAGAAAACGGTTTTAAACGGATTTGCTAGTTTTAATTCTTCGACACGCTGTCAAAATAATAAAGCGCTACAAATGTTTAACATGTTTGAATAAATGAATCTAATTATTTGAGAATACATCAAATCTTAATAATTTGATACACTGCAATCGACGATATAACATACATTTACTTTCTTTTACATAAAATAAAGTATGTACACTAATCATGAAAAATTTCGCCCTCGATATTTTGACAGATTTAAAATTCGGTATAGCGCCAAAGCCAAAAACAGTAGTTTGTAGAAAATAATTGCGTGTATGTCTGTGTGTGGTGCTCTGCAAACTAAATGTTCATCGTTCTCTACAAGATAAACGATTATGAACTAAAAGATTCTAAATTAAATTTGCAACAATACCTGTCCAGATCAGTTTCCCAAAATTTAAGCCGAAATGACGTTTTTTTGCCAAAAACGAGATTGGCAATATACTGTCCAGACGAATTGATAAATCAGGATGATACGAAAAAGCTCGTATGGAAGCTATCACATCCGTGGACAGATTTGTAAAAAAATTAACTGGGATCTAACAATTTCTGAGAAAACCTTATGTATGAGGCTTAGGCTTTTGCGCGTGCGTATGTGATGTCGTATAGACTAAATTTTGTTATTTCCTTACAGCCCAGACGGATCGACTGGTTCGGGTGAAGCTTCATACTTAAGCTTTTTCCACAAATGGGAAGATCCCAGTGATTGGTCCACCGGAAGTGGCAGCTCCCATTGGAGCTCTTTCTTTCGTATATTAACAGCTGTTCAAAGTTAACGTGTCACAGTATTTTTTTACAACGGAAAAAATTGAATATCGTACAGTGATAAAATTCTACTGTTCTAATTGAAGGTGAGGTGAAGAGTCCTTATAAACTTTTAACATCCGTTCATGAATTTGTTTTGGTGCTACACCGTCAATTCATTTCAGATACCATTTTTAGAAAAATAAAACGATAGGTGCGTCGTTAGCGCTATCTCTTATCGAACGACAAAACTTACTGAACATTCTAATAGTTATATGGTATTTACGAGAAAATGATTAAAACAAAAAATTGTAGGTTAAGTTTCAAACAAAATTTGTTCAGATATTTTTTTAATTTTTACCGGAAATGACGAGTGTTGATCAAAAAACTTTATTTCACCAAAATTTGGTATCTCTACAGTCCAAAGCTTTTTTCCATAAATTGAGAGATCCATGCGAAATGTAGTGGACATCTGTGTAGCGGAAGTGGCAGCTTCCGTAGGAGCTTTTTCAATTTTTTCAGTGAAGATTAAATTTTCAATAATGGTTGAGCTTTTGGTTTTCTGAAATTTAAGCAGGATAATGATTTTTTATTATACAAGACAGTTTCTTATCAAAAAACCGGTAGGATCAATTATTCGTAGAAATTAAGTGTGGTGTATTCGAGATCTACAATATGTATACATTTGTCTCAAAAGAAAGTCGGATGTTGGTCACCCTCCATTTCTAAAGTCCAAATTTTAATTTGTGTTTAAACAATTAACTCTCGGAAAAACTGCAAGAATAGAAATTAATCAGAGCTCGTACCGTACCTATTATATAAATTATATAGACTTGTTGTCAAAGCTCACAATTTCATGATACTTTCCTCACAAACTGAAGGGAATTTGTACCAAGGAATGGGTGGCAGAAGATCTACGCTGTGTAGCAGACATTAAACACGCGCGATTTGATACTGACAAAAGTAGTACAGCTCACACATAATCAATACAATCAAATTTCCATCTTATGGCGAACATGGTCAAAACCAGGATCATAAGATGGCCATTATTCAAAGTAAGGGAGGAGACAACTTAGGGAACTTTAACGAAAGCAGTAAAATCACCCAACTAAGATTCCATTTTACAGTGACGTTATCATATATATTACCTAATTTGCGGTTATAACAATTTCAGAAAGGCTAAGGCAGACTTAAAGCCGGGCATATGAGCAAAATCTCTTAGGGTTCATTCAGTATGTTTTATCGGTTTGGGTAAAAAACTTTGATCCAAAATGTTGTAATAATGCCGCCGTCCGCTTTGAATCTTTTGTTGATTATAATTAGTAAGTAGATCGGAGGTTTCAAAGGCATTGGAAACTACGTTTGAGAAAGGATTTTTGGCTCAGATCAAGTTGCCCCAGGCCCACTATTCTTGAAATAGGTGGAAATTTTCACATTCGGAATATAATTTGCTTTAAAATTCTTTACATTATTTGAATTTTTCGCCGGCTACTTTTTTCCAAATTTGTGTGCAAGTTTTCTATATTTATTTCCCTACTAAGTCTGTGTGCCAAATTTAAGGTAAAAGTCAATTTTAAGCAATTTTTGGGGTAATTTTATTTATTTTTCAAAAACTTTATGACAAACTGATCGAAAAATCTATTCTAAATCCGATTTTTACCATAGTAAATATTTGCCCGACTATTGGCCTGCAGCCTTAGTTAGTAGGGAAGTAAATATAGAAAACTTGCACATAAATTTTAAAAAACGATTAAAGTAGTCGACGAAAAATTCAAATAATATAAAAAATTTTAAAGCAAATTATATTCCGAATGCGGAAATTTCCACCGATTTCAAGAATAGGGGCCCAGAGGTGATATTGCCTAATTGTTTAATTTTATCTTGAATTTTAAAATAATTGATGGAAATACCGCTGTAATCGGAGGTCAGAGTATCATTATCGCGGCAAGCAGAATTAACAAACATTCGTTTTTCAACAAGAGGGTCTAGGTCTAAGGCAGGCGTCACAAAAGATAAAACTGAAGCGTTTGTGTCGTACTGACCTCGAATCCTGTGGCTGAGCATAATGTTAAAGAACGATTTATAATTTGTATTGTTATATTAAATACAAGCATGATCCCACCAATTAGTCTGCCGAATTCATTTCCGAACCAACTTACGCTCCCTCTGGCGCTATATGACCTTGAAAAAAGTTGCGAAAATTATTACCTTTTTATTGAGAATGAATATTGAGTAATTACTAAGTATTGTTTGGTGATCTAAGGCAAAGCAATCCAATTGATTTTAGAGAGATAATTAAAGAATCCCCGCGAAATAGTCCAATTGTAAAATTATGAGAGAGGATTGAAAAATTTTGCCCGGCACAAAACGCAGTGAAATATTATAAATGTACTCGTATCGGTGGTAGATGTCCCAGAGTAAGAATTGGATATTGTGGAACTAACCGTAACTAATCGATTGACAACTGATTCCCGTCATGAAACGGTGAACAATGATGGAACTACCAAAAAATTCATTAATTTTGAACACCACCCAAAAAATGTTACAATTTTTGTTTGGTGAACAGTAAAAAAATCGAACTCGGGGCAAGTCTATTAACCCAAATTTATCTCTCCATCCAACTTGCAGCAACGTAATCACCCCTCGATTAATTTTTATAGCGCACCACAAAAAAATATCTTTCGGCAATTTCATTAAAAAACATAAAACTAAATTAAATGTTTAATTTTGAAATAAACTCAGCAAATTTAAATATTTATTTTAAAATAAAATTTATAAAAAATAAAAGGAATTAACGGTAAATTAAATAATTGCAAATATTTAGCGAATATTTACATAAAAAAAAAAAAAAAAAGTTTTTTGATTTTGTCTTTCAACGTAAAAATCAATTTAATACAAGAGCATCTCACAGTGCCGAAATGCGCACAAATTACGTCACGAATCTATATATTTTTCCAGGGAGGTATTATAAAATTGCATACATGTAATAATACCCGGTAATTTATAATACTTCTCCAGACTAGACAAATAGTCTCATTCACTCTGTTGTACATTACACATGTATGTGTCCATATTATAGTTAATTCCACTTGTTTGAATTGTATGTTGTACATTTTAATGGATTTATTTGGTTTTTAGTTTTTTTTTTTCCTAATATTATGTAGTTTTTTCCTCGACTTTTTGTTTGAAATGTTAAATATTCAAATGATTATCATGTAAACAATATTTTGGTTTTGTTTCAGTTTTGGATAATTAATTTAGTCGAAACTTGAAATGTCAATAGACATAAAGGGTTAGATCAACTAACAATCAGTATAAGTATATATAATATTTGATATCGTATGTACAATGTACTTAAAATAAATATTTAAGATGTAGCGCGCTGACCCCACCTTCGCGTAAAAACGCTTAAAAACATCTCACATTGAAATATTTAAAAAAAAAAAATTTAATGAGTGCATTTAATTTTAATTCCAACAACATAAAAAAATTTCATTAATTTATTTAAATTTTTTTTTTTTTTTTAGTTTTGAAGTTTAAGTTAAATTCAATTATCACCATTTTTTTACGTATATTTTTAAAGATACCGCATCGTATATATTAGAAAAGTTCTAATATATTAAAAGAAAAAAAAATTTATTTATTTAAAAATTGAATTTAGATTTAGAATGGACCTGTTTTTTTGTTGGTGATTTTTGTTTGTTGTTTTGTTGATTTAATAAATTTTACTTGAATATTATTATTGACATTTAACAAGTTGTTTTTTTATTTTATTAATACTTAATATTATTAAAAAGTTATGGTATTTTTGATATTATTAAGATTTTTTTATAAATATTACATTTATGAAATAAATAAACATCATCATAATATATGAATGATTCTATCTATAAATGGATGATGTGATTTTAGAAGTACATACAACTAGAGAGAGGATGTTTGCTTATAACTTTATAGTGAAAGAGATAGTGTTGTAATTTCTTTTGAGATTGGATTGTTTTATAGCTTGAACAGCTACGTTGCGTATGCATTTTTACGTTATGTTAGAGCACTTCGAACAAAATCCAATTTCAAGTCTATAAGTGGAATATAACATAAAGTGTTTCAATTTGAGGTTAATTTTTAAATTTGCCGCCATTTATGTTTTTTGTACTACAGCGCCATGTACTATTTGACAGATGATATTGATAAGTAGAAACATAGAAGTCGATGTCGGAATAATATTACTAATTTTTTGTTTAACAAATTGGAAGGTATACTTGTCCAGAAAATGTAGTTTCAACAAGACGGTTAGATAATTGAATAATTTCTCGAACAGTGAACATTAAGTGACAGACCTTCCGATCTCACACCCCTAAATTGGTTTTTCTATGGAACTATTTGAAGTAACTAAAACACATGCAAAAGCAAACGGGTCTTCGACAGTACCCTATTATATCCCATATTCAAAAAAGAAATCGATGAAAACTTCTATTTTGTCAACCGCAAATTTTATTCTATTAAAAGGCCCAGACAGTCAGATAGCAATCACCAAAAATATTTTCAGAATTTGTCTGTGGCCCATTCAAGGGTAAACGTAGCTAGGATTCCAATATGATTCTTAATGTTCTAAAAACTAGCCAAAAGCTTTCTCAACAGATAAAAACTGAATCCCAATATGAGATTCGGACGAAATTCATAAAGGTTGGTAATTTTAATAGAAGTAAAAGACTGGGATGAAACACTTTTGGTACTATGAAAAAATTTAATAGTGTACTACAGTAATGATCTCAAAATATATATTTAATTCGTTTCCAGTTTACAGCTGTTCATCCGACTTTTCTTTTCGCTTGTGGGTTCCACTCCGAAGGCATTCTCCTTTCTTTCTTTCTTTGGCTTCCTCCAGTGTATAGCTAATTCACCTCTACCAGCACCTTCTTATTTCAGTTCCAACAACTGCTTCATTCATTGTCTATATAGATCAACATTTGTTATTTTGTTGGGCCATATGCACTTCAGTATTTTTAATAGACATTTATTTGAAAGTACCTCTAACTTATTGTTGAACTTAGGTGTATCTTTTAAAGAACTATGTATAGTATATGCTTTATAAAAATAAAATTTTGAATGAATGTAAAGCGTTACTTAACTGAGTTCAGATTATTTTATTAACCACCCGCGAACCATTACTATACCTGAGCGAATCAAAAAAATGCAATAGTTAGGAACATAGTCATGTGAGTCACATGTACTCTCGAATGGGCATATAAACAAATCATCACATCTGTGGTGCTTACAGCAACAATCTGATCTAAAAAATGGAATAAGATCTGGTGTTGAAAATTAAAGTTGAATCTTTAAAAAAAGCCGTCTAAATTCCATTTACTCTTTCATAAATTTAAATATATGTACATTTAAATTTGAACAAATTAATGATTTAAAATGGAGTTTATTTATTTTGTCCCAGATAGTTTTCTTTTAAGTTCACTTAGTCACAGTTTACCATCTGAGTATTACATTACAAGCTTTAGCTTGTGTTACTTTCGCAAAATTACAACAACAATTGCATTGTATAAAGCCGAATTGGCTTTAATGTAAGCCAAACAATTTTTAGGTTTAGGGGAAATAAAACCATTCTATGGTTATGGTGTTTACCACAAGGCGGTTATTTTTACTATTTTTTTGTCATCTTGCTGACATTTTGCGTTTGTTTTGACAGAAAAACACCGAATTTAATTTGTACTATTTCGTAAAATAAAAAAAAATTAAATGAACCAAACCGAAGAATCTAAATATGTACATTAAAAAATTTAAAGCCAAAAGTTGTTGTTTCAGATTCAAAAGCTAAGCTAAGCGGGATTTGCGAAAGCAACACAGCTTTTGTTATCTTTGAGATAATCGGGAATTTCCATATTGCATGATGTTCTCGAATCAATTTGAAATTTTTAACTACAGCACTGTTCTATGAGATCAAGACTAAAAAAAATACACTTGAGAGCAAAAAAATCGCACAGTTGTATTTTTTTATTTTTTTTTTTTTTTCGCGAATCCGAATGTTTTTTTGAATCAAAGTATGCCAAGTTAAAAATTATTTCATCACCTATCTAATGATACCACGTGAGTGAATTGTCTGTTGCGGAAACTGTGGCAGGTGTAAAACGATACGTTATAAGAGAATTGTCATCATTCGCATATCAACGCTTAGCCTAAACGTTCTCCTATCGATTACGTCTTCATCCGGAACAAGAAAATGAATACCACCGTTGTGTACTACCGATGTTGACCCTAAAAATCACTTTCTTCATATAAATGCATTCAAGAAAATTAAAACATTGGATTTTTTGATATTTGTGAAGTTTTGTTAAAAATTTATCAGAATTTATTTCAATTTACATTTAATATTTGACCACCTCTCGAAACATGGACTTCCGGGTTTCTGAAATCTCAGCTCAAATTTTAGATGGATTTAGATTGAGGAGCCAAAAAAGTTTTCAGAGGTTTTCGAGTTTCCTGAAAATAGCAGGGGAATATCGTTCACTGCAAATTTTTGGAATGTTATAACAAAATTCTGCACCTTCATGGAATCATCTAATGCTAAAATTGCATTTACCTAAAGAAATTACGGGCTGCCATAATTGGGTTCCTTACTTTCCCAAAGCCTTGAGCGATGTCCAAGAAGACAGCCGGTTCAGTTTATTTATTTCCATCTTATGAATAATTTTGATATTGTGGGTAGTAAGTTTATTAGGCGATACGACTAGTTTGTGTTTCATCTATGCCAGGCTTAGGTATCATTATGAATTGGGATATATTCCACTTATGTAAAGGAATTTTTTTCCTGTCCTCATCGCATTGAAAATGTATATAAGCTTTATGCAATTGTCATATATTTCTCTATAGGCATTTTTCCAGTTGTAATCAAATCAAATCCTGATGCTTTTAAAGAACTTTTGCATTTTTGGATTGTATTAACTACTTCCACATAAACTTGAGGGGTTTAAGATTAAATATTCTGACGCCAGCTCATCTAGAACATAATTATTAATTGCAGGCGGTGAAAATATGTCCTTAAAATTTGTAGCAAACGCACTAACTTTGACTCCATCACAATGCTCGCGTACTTTCTTGATTTTCCTAATCCTTCAGTGATAGCTATTATTGCTGCAATTTTGAAGTTTTATGCAGCTCATCTATATTTTTGGTTGTAAACAGAGGTTAATGTTCCAATTCTCCTCAACTTTACAGAAGACTACACTCAATCACATTTGGTGCATTTAATTGTCAAACACTTTCTCGAAACTCTGTTAAATGCCACGGTCCCAATCCGTTACTAACATTCGACACAATCCGACACTTTAATATGTTGCGTTTAACATCCTTAGTTAAACTTAGAAACTTTCTGTTTTTCGAAGGCCAATATATAAAGGATACACTACATTATTGCTAGATAATACAAACACGGTTCTTCTTAAAGTTGTTTTCATTCTGTTAATGTTAATTTTGAACTCCACAAGCTATGTAGGTGTGCTTTCAATCACAATCCGCAAATATATGCTGATTAAAATAATTGTTTTGTGACTCTAATTTTTTAATCATTTTTCTATTAGTACAGCTAAACAACATGTGGGGTTTGGTATTGTAGTTTGACGGCCAGTTTACATTACAAGTGGTGCAAACCCATACAATAATACTTTATTAACCCTAATGTGAGTGACGTGGGTACCTTTTACACTTTGAGTGGTCTATTTTTGTATAATTACTCCCAATAAAAACTAAATTTTATGAGAACTGCTAGTTCAATTGGTAGATTACGATCATACTTAAAAATGAGAAATGTTACCAACTTGGACGAACGTGGAAAAAACAAGTTTCCATACAAAATGCATGTAGGTACTAATTACTCAAATTAAGATATTTTTCTTCACTCACATGAGGGTTAATTATTACTTTTTTCTGTTGACAAGTATAAATTTTACCGGGTGATTTTTTTAAGCTGAAACTTTCAAATACCTCGGAAAACAAGAACTCTACGAAAAAAATGCCCATTATCAAAATTTAATCGTTCCGGGGGGGGGGGGGGGGGGGGGGGGTGTGACAAACAGAGGAAAACCTATTTTTTTATTGCAGATTCGGATTTTACGGCTTAAAGTATGTAGGATTTTTTTGCAACATTTGTTCTTCTTATTAACTGAACACACGCTGTGTCTGCTTGAATTTCGGCACAAGCATTTCTTATTCGCTCGTTTGTTGGTAAACTTTGTCTTTGAGATAACCTCACAAAAATAAATCTGGCGAAGATCTGGTGATCTGACCTCCGATTCAGCGACCATTGAAATCACGATCAGGTACTTCACGTGCTACCGAGGAATAGTGTGCGGGACAACCATCATGTTGAACTCACATGTTCTGTCGCAATTTCAAGCTCAAGTCTTCAAATAATGTTGGCAGTTCATTTTCCAAAATGTCTCGGTTCATTTGACCATTCGAGTTGCCTTCAGTAAGTCGATGAGTTTGTTGCCTATTATTCCACACCACACATTCACAGTCCAAGAGTGCTGATGTTCAACTTTTCGAAGCCAGTGTGGATTTTCAACACTCCAGTAATGCATGTTGTGTCGATTAAGCGTTCCATCGTTTCCAAAGACGACTCGCCGGAGAACATTCTCTTCTACTTTGGCACTATATCTCATTAAGGGATTTGGCCGCCTCACATCAGGTTTCATAATTATATTTTCATTTCGGATAATGAGTGATTAATTCATTGATCCTAAACCAGCCGCGAAATTTTTTCCTTGCCACCACCAGGACCCTGGGACCTCCGGTGGCTGGACCAAGCATGCTAACCACTTTGCCACCGGATAACATTACGTTGCGAAAAAAATGGGATTTTGCTGTATTTGATCACGTGTCAAAATGTTAACAGATTTTTTAAATCAATGCCATGAAGATCTTGGTGTAAAGACACATGATACGGATGATACTTATGACGTTTTAAAATTTTTTCAGATAAAGATAAACGAAGCACCCTCTATAATTTGCCATATAATTTGCTCTATGATTTCTTATCGAGCTCTTTATTTTTAGTACTGCGTACGCGAACATCCAAAAATTAACAGATTGCTTCTTCTTCCTTTAAAAAAAGACACTGGCATTTAATTCGTGGCACATTAATTTGTGTGTACATCACATTGGTAGATAGTTCGGAAAAAATTCCATAGTATTGTACGCATAAGTCATTTCGCGAAATTTCGTTGGTTTTGATTTAAGGAGCGAGTATGATAATATTTATTTCCTATGTCAGGTACATGCAGCATAAATCTGCAAACAGTTCGACGCAAAAAATTTTACAAAATAAAGTTAAACGTTTGAATTTACGGATTTTCCGCTTAGATATTTTTGAATAGGGGGAATACATCGGCTGATCAATATTGTCATGTTTATAAAAATAAATTAATTACATAAGACCTGTGTTGGCTTTCGGAAGCGAGAGCTGGACCATGAACACTAACGATTGTAGATTGTTATCTACCTTCGAAAGGAAGGTCATTCGTTCAATCTTTGGTCCAATTAAAGTCGTGAACAATGAATATCGCATTCGCATGAACCACGAAATAAAGCAAATTTTTGGAGGTTGCGATATTATCGGATTCATCAAATTCAATCGAGTGAGATGGCTCGGCCACGTTACAAGGTCCCCACAACAACAGATTACGAATAAAGTGTTCCATTAACAACCAGCCGCTGTGCGTCATACATTAAGACCCCGACTGCGCTGGCGTGACGTCGTCGAACAAGATCTACATACACTAGGATGTAGAAACTGGAGGACGAGAGCAATGGACCGAGACGGATGGAGGACCATAGTGTGGGTGGCAAAATCCTTTCATGGGATGTGAAGCTAGAGAGAGAGAGAGAGAAAGAGAGTTTTTTAATAATTAATGCCAGGGTTTTATCTCGGACACGGTGCAAATTAGTAAAAAATTATTTATAATGAAAATTATTTAGTGTCGAAGGTTTCGCGGTAATCTTGAATGACCTTTGAACACATTAGTTTGGGAGGTATGGACGAATGCTAGTTTTTTAATTAGAACCTATACATTTGAGTGCCCTTTTTGATTAAGCAGTTGAAAGTAAGTATTTTTTTATTTTTACCACGTTTTTACTCTTCTTGTTGGAAATTTTGATACTATAAAGGCGGATCGTGCAGTTTTCGTATTTTAAAACTCTATATCATTGCTGTTAGAATATAGATTCTAAAGTTGTTATAGCCTTGGATCTGCTCATGATCGAAGTAATCGAAAAAGTTAAGAATAAGTGGAAGTTGTATATGTCCACTCGATCAAACTCAACTAGGGAAACTGCTCTACTACGGTCAATAAAACATTTAAGAAAAAATTAAATATTGGGTGATATTGTATATCTCCGCTTGACTCCTGCAATCACCAGCCGTTACCACTTGTTGTTGTTTATTATATGTACACTTGTGTATATCTACCGCCGTCGGTAGCCGAGTAAGCGCCTGCTCTGTTATTCGTGAGTCCCAGGTTCGATTCTTGGTGGTGACCAGATGGAAAGTCACGACTGGGTGTTTTTATTGTGTTACGTATTATAATATATTATGTTTGCGTTTTAAATGTCTCAAGCCATAGTTGTAGAATTTTCGCAATAAATATTTTTTTATTGCTTTCAATTGCTTATGTTGAATACCTAAATAACAGAAAAAATTGTAATACATTTTTAGATAGCACTTGCCAAACATGAGATAACTTTAAAATCCATTTGACCGAAATCTTATCGGGTATATAAATCTCACATGATGATCGGTCCGGTCCTTAAAAGACATAATATTCACGCTCTATAATATCTTCACATGGTACTGTGTATCGATCGTCATAAACTCAAATGTTCTTATGGTTTTGAAGAAAGAAACGCAATACGATATTTACTTTGTTGCTAGTCGAAAATTATTTTTCTACGAACCCTGTTGGAATTAGATTTTGTTTTTCGTCTTAAAAACGTCAGATTACGCCATCAACGGTAAAACAATTTTTTTAATATTCAGCGTTAAAAGCTAATTTGGAATTCTAAATATTGAATTCACGTTTATTCAGTGCTAAAAGTAAATTTAATGAAAAATTGTTTTTAATTTAATGTATGTGTAGTATTAGTGTATGTGGAAAAAATATTGAATGGTATAGGAATTAAAAATGATATTATTTTGTGCGATCGCTGGAGGCAATAACCACAGTGGTGGAAAATGTTACATTTTGTATAATTTAAAACCACACAATCTAGTGGGTACTTAATCATATGGTCATAACTATATACTATATACTATGGGTTATCGGATTTTTTCATAATCAATGAAAAATCAAACAGTTAAAATGACAAAAAAATTTAATCTAAGTAAAACAAAACAAACATGTAATCGAACAAAAATTTATCAAAAGGCCAAACGTCGAATTTCAACAATCTAGCAGGTCTAAAATTAGTCAATTTTCTCCGTATTTAATAAAGGTATCGAGATGATTTGGCATATTCTTAAAACTTAGTAACCCGCAGGTATTCTGAATGTCCAAAAATGTATTTTACTTAAAATTGAGGAGGGGTTAGTTTGACCACCAAAAAATTGTTTATTGTATTTGGTCATATATCGGGTATCAATAGAGAGGGATTTTCTTAAAAAATATAAATACATATACTATAGTATATGTATTTATATTATCGTAATTTTCTTTCGTCATTTTCTGTTAAACGATTTCATGAATTTAAAAATAAAATACCCAATAGAAGTTCTGAGCATACAATCCTTTCATTGTTCTTATCAGACCAAGTGATATATTAATATAATAATATTGTTTGCCATTGCTAGTACGGTGCGGAATTGGTGCAGTTTTTGTGAAGGTTTGATTCGAGAATTGGGGCCACCAACGATTTTGTAGACATACACGCAATTTTCGCAAGTTGTCGTAGGCGCCGATCAGAATAAATCACAGAATATATCTTTGAAATGCGCAAAATTGATTACAAAATAACAAAATTAAATTATATTTAACAAAATTGTTGCCACTTCCGCAAGTATGCCACTTCCGCAAGTATGCCACTTCCGCAAAATTCTGTAATAAAGGAATTATTAGCCACCAGCGCCAAAACGGTAGAGTTATCAGATAAAAGACTCATGACAAAATTATGGCTTTTTTCAAGAACTTTCAAATGGCATGTCACATGATTTTATTGTAATGTGGAAAATGTCAGCACTTCTAGCGCCACAACGGTAGTTTTAAGTACTAAGGTGCATCACCTAAATTTATGACATTCTTCAAGACGTTTTCAATGACATGCGACAAGTACATATTCTATAACAATCGAAAAATTAGCTACCAGCACCAAAGTGGTGGACTTATGAACTAAAGTGGGATCGTCAAAATTATTGTCAAATGATATACTACATGAGTATATGGGAATAATGTAAACAGAGAGATCCAAAACGCTTTTCAATTCTCCGAATTAAAAAAGAAGAATAGCGAAAAAATCGAATCCCATAATCCGTTATTGATGATTCGTCGGTACAGACATCCAGACAGACGAACAATTTTTTTGTTTTGTATTTTTGGAATCAGGAACATCCACAAAAATGGTTTTGGGCCAGAATTATTTTTAACTTACGGAAATTAATCAAGCCTCGTTGTGGTAAGCCATGTGGTTAAGAATTTCATTGGATTGGAACTAGCAATAAGTTAAATATTTTTTGAATATAAGATATCGATGATGATTGTTTTACAACGAAATGATTCTGATATATGTGATATCTAGACGAGGTGTTCGAACTATTAAAAAAATATAAACATAATTAATCTAAATTGCAATTGAACTAAAAAAAGGCATAATAAATATTTTAAGTCTCGTTTATCTACTCAAGAACCCTTAGGCCCGTTACACACTTGAGAGCAATGTTTTTTGACTGACGTGAGCTATGTTTTCATTTTACAGCTTCAGGGTCGACCCATTCTGTAAAGCAATATATTTAAATGTTTTATTTTCGCCTTGGGGATAATTAATTGGCTCACATCGCTCAGAAAATGAGCGATGTGAGCTATGTTTCTGTCCCACAGGTTTCAATAAAGAAATTAAAGAAATCGGGGCGTACGGGTGGCTTGAGCTAAGCTTCACGAATTCGGTTTCACTTAATTAGGCTTTGCAAAAGGCGAAAAGCTGTGATCTCAAAACATAGCTCACTTTGTTAAAGAAACATAGCTCAAGTGTGCAACGGGCTTTATGGTTGCCTTTTCCATTTGGTCTATTTCTGAAATTACGGTTTTAATTTGGCATGGAATATTGGGAGTATAACTTAGTTTTTAGGATTTTTTTGCAGAAAAAACAAATTTATTTCTAAGAAATGCTGGTCTTGAAGATCGCTTTGCATTGGATCGGAACAAATAATGATTTGATGGGACACAATGTGGTGAATAACCCTTTCCTGACCCGCATACACAATTGTGTATGTAAATTTCGATTACAACAAACGAAGATGTCAAACATAGAATTAGGTGGTAATTGAAGACCAGCGTACACATTTGTGTAAACTACTTAATTTTGTTTTCGTCCGAAAAATAATAGTAACTATAATAATGATAAAATAATTAATATGTTAACAAGAACAAATAAATTATATGTTATATAATTAATTTGTTAACAAATTATTATGCTGTTTCCAAAAAGAATTCCGATTTAACTAAGATCCGTTAAAATACGGAAGACATTACAACCTATCATTACTTACATACACAATTGTGTATATTGAACTGAAATTGAACCAAAATTTTTTTTTTTCTTGAACTCGAAAGGGATAAGGGGCATGCGGTAGAATTTTCCATTTAAGTTCTTCCAACGTATTTTTTACTTCTTTTGCAACATGTGGTCGAGCATTGTCGTACAGCAAAATCACTTTACGCTGTTTGTTGGCTTGAATCGGACGATTTTCGTTCAATGCATTGTTCAAATCTATCAATTGTTGTGGGTAACGCTCACCAGTAATAGTTTCGTTCGGTTTTAGCAGCTCATAGTGCACTCCTCCTTTCTTATTCCACCAAATGCACAACATAACCTTACTTCCATGAATGTCTCCCATGATTTTTTGCGTTTACACGCGTCACAATTTGAGACAAAAAATGCTAACTTCGGTGTCTTGTAAGCAAAGAATTGAAAACCATTAAACGATTTTCAATGTTAGCTTCAGTCAGTTCATATGATTTTCATTTTCCTTGTTTTGGATCATTTTCATGGCATGTAAACGTTTGCTTATCGCTGCTTGAATGACATTTAACTGTTCTGCAAGTTCCTTTTCTGTTTGAGCTGAGTTTTGTCACTGACCTCAAAATCACCACTTTTGAATCGTTTAAACCAGTTTTCACAAATTTGTTGTGTTGGTGCATGTTCACCATAAGTTTCTTGAAACGAAAACTTTTAGCAGCTTTTTTCTTTGGGTACGAAAATCGACATGTTTAAACGGGATTAAAAAATGTGTTGTTTACGCTTTCACGCATAATGACAAACTAAATTTTAATATGGAATGTCAACGGTTTAAAACGCCGTAGGTGTCATTGAAAAAGAATGTTTAGTGCTAAAGTTATGCCATCTCTTAGAAAATCCAAAAAACTAAGTTATACACCCAATATTATTTATTCTATCATAAGCGCAATTCTCATTTACCTTGGAAATTTATACATAATTATATAATTTATATTTCTGCACATGAATTAACTGTTGACAAATTGTAAAGTCATAATGTATAATTGTTAAGTCAATATAGATTTAATATATAGGAAGTGATTTGACATCGATTATCCAACCATACAGAATTTTGACACTAATTCTACGGAACACAACACTCGAATCTTAAAAATTATTTTTCACAAAAATAAATCTTTTGATCAAATAATAATAATAAAATTATTTATTTATTAATAATCGCGTTTCTTTTTCAAAAAGTTTTTTAATTCATGAAAAGATCACTGTTCGCGGTGTAAAAAGCGACCAAACTTTCCACTCAATTTAACGAGTTATGCAAATCAAATGACCGTGAATGTACATAACGCACTACAACACATCTTTTTTTCTTCTGACCATTAAAAAGCGTTTTAAATAATGAAAAACGATGAATCGCGCGCAATCACAATATATAAAAAATACTACTAACTAAATAAGTAAATAATGGCATTACTTGATGACAATAAAAAAAAAACGTTTTTTACTCAAATATTGGTTTTGGATTTTAGTATTTAGTGTTTTGTTTTCGGGTGATAAGAGGTGATAAGCGGTTGTGTATTTTTCACATGAATTATAATTGAAGCTTTTTTTGTTTTGTGTGTTGCACACGAGCTTTCCGCGATCTTAAACCGTTTACGTAAATAAAATTATTTTATTGTTTGTATCTTACAATCAGATGAAACGGGATAAGGCGTGGTTTTCGTAATATACAAATTATTTGTAATAAAATAAAATTAAAAAAATTTTATTCGCGAAAAATAAAATAACAATTTATATTTTTTATTTTTTTTTTTTTTTGCTGTATTCGTTTTATAATTTTTTTTTTCGCGACGCCGCGCAATTTTATTTTTTCGTGTTTTTTTACAACTCAAATAATAAACATTGATCGTGAATTTTATGTTTTATCTCAAGATTTTTTTGTATGAAAAAAATGTAAAAGAATTGTGCAGAAGAAGATAAAATATGTAGGGGAATTATATTACACAAGAAGTAACAGAAATGTTCTTTTTGTATTTCACAATACGACATTATAGAGGCGGAGGGAGCTCAAAAATAAGAAAAAATCTTCATTTTTTATCGTAACTCAATTCTTGCTGTATATAACCCCGGTTGTTGTTGCTGTACTTAGTTGAGATTATACGATGTAGAACCAATCAAAATCATTGAATTTATAAAAAAAAAGTTTATCGTCTTTTTATCGAATAAAATAAAACGGAAAATAACAATAAAAAAAACTTCATAGTAGGTACCTCGTATCATTCAACGGAGAGAGAAATGTCTTGCGCACTTTAGATATCTAGGTGTCGTTGGTGCTGATTTTTCTAGGAGGGTTTGCGTGAAGGGACAACCAAATTCTCGAAAATGAATAGTGTATAGTGGGGATGTAACAACATATATCGAGTGAATTTTCGAGTGTAGATTTCGTTAACAAACATCGACGTGTCGGCGCGCTTTATTCGGGCAGCAAAAAATTATTACACCATTATGTTTTAAGTTACGGAATAAAAAAAATTACCGTTAACGAACCATTTATCGAATAAAATTCACAGAATAAAAAAGCAGAGACACGCTTTTCTTGTATCATTGTTTTGATATATTCAATGAAAAGGTCAATGCTATGAAGAGAAACATAAACAAGTGCAAAGTGTTAGTAACCGACGTTTTATTTTTCTAATGTTCGTTGTAAAATGGCTGGAACTAAAAAAATTAGGAAGTACGCTACTTTGCTTAGTAATCGTAATATGAAAAGAAAAAAAAACGATAAACCGAAAAACGCGGCAAAATGAATTGGTCCATTAAACCACCAAAGTCCGTATAGAATTGGATTTAATTTAAGCAATAATGCATAATAAATTGAATGATTAAATTATAGTGCTTTAATTGGTTCTTCCATTTAGTTCGAGTTTAATTTAAATATAATTGTGCTGAGGGGAACGTACATTTTTACAATAAGAAAAGTGTAATCGCAGAAAATTTCCACAAAATGGCATTATGAAATAAAACTAAAGATACACTTTTAGCGTTTTAGCACAAATTTAATAACCTATAAAATTACAATTTAACCCTTGAGTTGATCACGTTTATCAAGAGAATATAAATATCGCTAATATTTCAGTACAAAGAATATTATCTGAGAAATTATCTCGCAAAATCTTTACGGCTTATCAGTGTTACGTATTTTGGCAATCCACCATGGGCGAACGACTCATTTGCATTTAAGATTCGATATAATATTGAACGGCATTCCATGTAGAGGGGAATGTGGAATTAACGAAAGCGGTTGTAAACAGCGGCGCTAGTCATCATAGAAAACACTATAATTAATAACGGCGTTTATCATCAAGCCAGCGGAATTGATGACGTGATTGTTCGCGAATACAACTACATTCAAATGATTAACAATTGCTGTACGCGAGCAATTTGGGACGCAGAGAGAGTGACAACAAAGTTATAAGTAAATTGTGAACAGAGCGAAAAGTAAAAGTGAAATATTGAACAGTGATAATTAGTGAAATAGTGAATTGTTAAAGATATAGGTGTAGGTGTAAATGAAACTTGTAACTTAAATGCTGAGTATTTTATTTTCAAAGTTCAGTACAAATCCATATTGAATACACAAAATTCATAACATTTGGTGACAGAAGTGGGATTTTGCAAATGCCAGCAATGGTTAAAACCATAAACATCTATACATTCCAGCAATGGAGGGGTAAGTTGTAGAGCATCGGGCTTTCAACCATGGCGCCAGGAAGAGGATGATGAAACAGGTAGGCGTGTAGATTGGGACAATCATCACCGACGGCAGTTACCCCAAACGATGAGTAGAAAATACAGCCTTGCGAAGAAGTCAAACAGAATAAGGTATTTTAACGGCCTACTTCTGAACAGAAGAACTCATCCTTGGCAGGGTTGGCATGTTTAAAACATGATGGATTTAATCAGTATTTTAAACATGTTTTAAGCATAAGTCGTTGTTTTAAACTGAAAATGTTTTAAACGTCTTTTTTATACTTAGGTTTTAAACTATTTTCAACTTAACAGAAATTATGGCGCTCCTTCAAAAGTTAACTCAATTTCAAAAACAAAAAAAAAAATCTATTTTGCTTGCCAAACTTTGTTTTATTATCATTAGCACACGTTACATTGTATTCGTATTTTTTTTGGAGTTTGTTTATGAAGTAAATTTTTTTTCTCTTCTTTTTTATGGTGGTGTTTTTTGTTTGTTTACGAGATTATTTTTTTGCTATAGTTGTATTAGTTAGTTTTTGTTAATTATGTATTATTAACACACATTATTGTCAATCATTCGACAAGGTTTTGAAATGCACAACATTTTGAAATGCAATAATTGTAGAGGCTAACGGCTTCGATAACTCTCACGGGCACGCGGGAGCTCGCTGCGCTCCCCCCGCTTAGCCCTCCGAGGGGCTTTAGATTTGAACTTCGGGGGACGTAGGAGCCGGGATCAGCAAACATGTCGCACTGCGTGCCGCACGTAGGAGCGGATTATATAGAATCTATTAATGACGTCAAAAACCCAAACGTTCTTTTCAGGACGACCAAAAATATATTTTATTAAAAGAACGTATTTATATAATTCCAATTTTGAAAATTAAATTTTACAATTATTGATTGTGAAATGGTCAAATTCAATTGAGCAGGCCCAATTCCAAAAATTCTAGAAACAAAAAAACAGAAAAAAGAAAAAGAAAATAAAAAACGGGATTTGGCAAGCAAAATAGATTTTTTTTTTGATTCTAAAATTGAGTTAACTTTTGAAGGAGCGCCGAAATTATTATTATTTTGAAACATAGACATCATTCATTATAGTGATAATATATTTGTTTTTATTTTACGGAATACCGGTTTCGGATGTATCTCCTTCTTCAGTTCCAAAATTCAACTGCTGTTGATAAAAAGTGATAAAGCCACAGCAAATAAAATAAAAATGGATTCATGCCATCTTTATAATACCTATTTTTAACTACTTAAGTATGTAAATATGTATAATAAAAAACGAATTATTGCTAAATTTTATTTCATTTTCTTAATTTTGTTAAGTGCATCTTCATAGATTGAAAACACTCGCTCAACTTCAGCACTCGATGCCGTAGCTGAATGTAGCTGTTTCATTAGAACAAAAAGTTATTTGCTGATTTATCGTTCAAGTGCCGCCCACTATGTAAAGGTTTAACATTTGCGGTTGTGTTGGTAATAAATGAATAACTTTTAAAAGGAAATGATTTTGCCTGGTAACTTGAATGCACTTTCAAGCTTTTCGTTTCTCATTTAATCCGTTAATCAGTCCTTGTAAACGTGGTTCGAAGTTTGCAACATATTGGGCAGGTGCAAGTGCTTCATTTAAGCGTTTATGGCATGCTTCCAAATCTGTTGGCGATAAATCTGTTATTCTCGAAGCTCTCCATTATATGAATGAAGAATTAGTCATCTCATACCGATTGCAACCAATTTAAGTTTTTTTACTCCTCCAGCTGGATGATGATGGTTTCTAAATTATTTTACGATTTGCTTCACAGCTGCTCTTTGACTCCCGGCAATTCGATATCGTGGACAAGCAAGTTGAAAAAATGTGCTGAGCAACCATAAATAATTACATCACATGTTTCCAAATGTTCTACCATCCCTAGTTCATTCCTCATTTTAACCATGTTAAAAACTACTTATAGTAAACCCGAATTCTTGTTGACGTTTTTTTATAGAACGAGCAGCCTGCAGCTCGGTTAAATATTCGGAAGTATGATGATACTGATACACAAATGATTGGCTCATTGTGTACAATACTCCATGCGTCTAACGCCATGTACACGGTTTTTCCTTCAAAATCGTCTAACAACTTGTTACCGAATTGCCGCCCATTTGGTGTTACATAACCCGGAAGTCGGGACGCACTATAATTGAAATGTTTTAATAAACTCCGAAATGGTGAATTTGTTGCAAAAATAAAACTAGCTATCTGGACATCAATTTAATTTTTGCTCTCAAACGGTTGTTTTTATAACAAATCGGTCTACCCCCAACTGTCGTTTCGCAGACGGTTATTTCATACTTTGAATTTCTGATTCTGACGATTATACGTAATTTACTGATGCTAAACTGGTGTTAATGCTAGAGCAAGAGCCAGCAATTTCTAGGATGTACGTGTCACTGTCATTACCAGTTTCAGAGTCTGTTACAGTAGAACAAGAACGTCAAATCGTTAAATTTAAATATTTTATTTGTTCTCCGCAATCAAAGAATTTATTAACAAAGTCTTATTTAATTAAAAATTTAACAGATCAAATCACATTATCAAACAAATCGTAATCTTATTCAAAACAAAATATCAGTTAGCCTTATTTGAAAAGATTTATTAATAACTTACTATTCGGATATGAGGACGAGTGTGACGATTCCTCGATCACCGTTTCCTCGACATCATCAATATCATTAAGCATATTATTATCACAGTTTTGAAAATGCAATTTCATACGTGACGTTAATCCACACATTTCCACTTTGCATTTTCGAAATTTCGCACATGTGGTTTTTCCAATTCCAAATGGGATCCTTTCTTCTTGCCAGTCATTTTTATTTGACTTCGTCGTTATATTGTTAGAATAATTATATCACTTTTTCTGTTTTTAACAACAATTATATAATTAATTATTATTTCCAATGTTTCGCTATCAACAACTTTTAACAAATGAAAAGTGTGTTCCCGAAATATGAGAAAACGTTTTTTTCTTCCGAACAATCAAAATTCGCAACTCGGATGAAATTTCGAATGAAAAAGAAAAGATCAACACTACTTATACTATAAACTATATTTTTGTGAAACGGGGATTCCCATAAAACTAACCAGCACTCCGATTCTGAAGCACAATCACTGACTGAAAAATGGCCTTAGGTAAAACTTTTTGTCTTTGTTTTGAGTTTACTCCTAATTTTGAGACTTTTCGTATTCTGCGCGAACTCTGTTATCAATAAGACCACCAAATTTGTATGACTTATACAAGACTTTTTTAAGACCAATGCCAACTAAGACTACGCGCAGAATACGAAGTCTCGTAATTAAGACAAAAACCAAAACAAAGACAAAAAGTGTTATCTAAGACCACTTTTCAGTCAGTGACTGTGCTTCAGAAATGAAATTACTCCGTACAGTGTACGGTATTTACGGAGAATTTTTTGAGGTAATAGGTGAAACCAGTGCCTACGTATGTATACGGCCATAATATATTGAGTATTTATGTAAAAAAGGACCAAACAACGTAAACACCAAAAAAAACTTCACATATAAACAAATGCTTTGAAATCTTATTTTGAAAAGTTTTTTATTGACTTTATTTATTTACATCTCGTAATAAATGTGGAACAAAATTAAATTTTCATTCTCCTGAGTGCAAATTTTGTTTATTTTGATTTTGATCCGTATACATATACGCAGTGGTGAAAAGAAACGAAAAAGGCGTGATTTCAAAACCAAAAGAGATTTTAAACATGTTTTAAACACTTTGTTAAAAACATAATTAAAAACATCAAAAACTAACAAAATCGTTTAAAACAATAAAAAAAAGTTGTTTTGCCAACCCTGATCTCTTTAACTGAATATATGGACGCTAGATTCGATGCCAATTACACGGGACTACGTCCAAGATCTTCAGGAGTCAAAGAACTATGCAAGATACAACTACAGAACAAGTGGCAACTACGTGGGGGAGCTTGCAAGATCTAGAAAGAAAGGTATTGAAATTGGTGCTGTCAAGGACGACCTAAGAACTAGCACTATAGGGAAAAACCACAGATGAAGTATTTTCGTTGACTTTGGAATATGAGGTACCCAGAGCAAGTTTAGCAGCTGATTCAGTAAAGTAGCGCAAGTTGGATTGGGAGGATACTGGCAAATAAAGCCTCTAATAAAAGAAGAGATAAGCAAATCATGGCAAACTCTTCGAACTTACGGACGAATACGATAGTATTACCCGTCCCTATTTGTACAAAACAGCGCTCAATCAGCACATACACATCATAACTGGAGCGCTCAAATTTTTCTTCAAATTGATGCACCTAATTCCATGCTATTCGTATTTTTGCCGACCGCAAAATCGGTTTTATTTCCCCTATGTTAACTTAACGGTTTAACTAGAAATAATATTTTTTATTTAAGTTTTGTTGTATATACCAAGTGTACAGAATACAACTACATATTTTTAATTTTGTATTCTCATTTTATATGTTGTCCATGTATTATTTATCTGGTAAAATATACATCATACCATGTACCAGAATCTACTTAAATATAAGTCCTGCTTACTCTCTCATTGACAGATACCTATTTAAAGAAAACTAACAAAGAGTGTGTTGGTTACACTAACAATGCAACGTAAATTTGAATTTGTTTTTGCTCATTTTTTTTGTTTCTGCACCAACACATTTATACTTAGTTATTTTAAAAAAAATTACTATGGAAAAAATAATTCCAATACATCTTTACTTAGTTATTGTTTATTTTATATGTGTGGAGTTAGCAGGACTTATATTTAAGTAGATTCTGCATGTACCATGAATATTTTACACATTAACTCACACCTCAAATGAAATATGCAGACTGACAAAAAGTAAATAAAAAAAAATCTAAATGAAATTGACAAATAAGAAATTAAGTAGAGGTAAGTAAATATGCAGTGTATAAAAAAACCGAAGTAAATTTATTTGTTTTCTCACTTCGACGTGTGCAAATTTTTCAATCTATTTCATTTTGCTATCAACGTTTGTATTGCTGGGTCTCGATGTTTCCGATGCCAACAACCCGGCCATTACATTAAGCACTGTAAACAGCCAAGTACACAACGCCCGAGAGAAGCTGACGCAACTAAGATCTATCAGCTTTGAGGGACGTAAGCTGGTAAAAGAGAGAAACTGATCGAAGAACATCATTAAAATTAAAAAAGCTTGAGGCACAGCTTCAATGTATATTTACACTGGATATCGGAGGTTCGAAATCGGTTGTTCGTCCTGATATGGTAGGTCCAGAACAGATTGATCATATTGTTCGTTATAATTGGCGAACGTTCAAAGGAATACGATTCAAACATCGGTGTATCGTAGCTAGAATAACTGATGAAAGTATCGTAGGACTACATAGATATGAGGAGATATCAGATGGTGGTGGATCTGGATAACCAATAAACACTAGTGATCAAAATGCGTTGCAAGTTATAATCGAAGATAGGGTCGAGATAACACCGATGAACGAAAGTCATCTACGCCCAAATAGACATAAATAGTGGGTTTATTGTGTGCGAGAACATTCGGGAAGAAAATAGTAGTTGTTTTTAACGTGAGCTTGTCAATAAATGTAATCAGGAAAGGATCATTGGTAAAGCTGAGGGAGGCAACGATATTGCGAACTATATCAGTCGAAACAAGGTCGTCAACCACCAAACCTAGAACATCATAAGATCATTCGCTCACTGTGCAGCCATCCCATCATGCATGAGAACAGTTGGATGTCGCAGTGGAAGAACTGGTTGAAAATATCACCGAAATTATAAAAAGTTGGGAAGGTCCTTACATTACAAAAACATCAAACGATGTTGTATATCGGATTCAACTAGGCCTCAGAAGTTATCTAAGAAGAAGAACATAAAAGTTGTCTACATTGATAGATTTCGAAGTTACAACGAGTCTTTTCAGGACGAACAGATTTAAGGTAGAGGTAGTGTTACGAGTTCTTGTCTAGGCAAATGTAACACTTGTTGGTGGAGTGGTTAAGGAGAGTATCGCCAAGTGAGTCTAGTCTTTGTTTGTAGGCGTAGGCAAAAATTTATTGAGACCTCTCCTGATTTAAAAAATCATAAGCTTGTTATTAGTTACTAATTAAAATTTAATGTTTGACGTCGCGACTTTAGTCTCTTATACATTAACCTTCACCTTCACACCAATTAAAAATCCTTAATCGTCACTATACAAATACCCCTACGATATATAAATGTGAATTGATTGTATTTCGTACAGGATGTTTTTTTTTAAAACAAACTAATAGTCTATATTTTTCTTGTTCTCGTAACTGTAAAAGAGAGTATTATTTATTTATATTTCATACGGGACTTTCTTTTCACGCAGGGTAATTAAATGTACCTCAGCCGATTAATTGTTTACCTGCTATCCTCCCTTTTAATTATTAATTTTTTCGTATAAACAATAGATGGTTGGGACGATCAATTTTTGTCTCCTTCTTTTATTTCTGTTTTGCTTTTTCCTACTATATATAACTAAACTTTTATTTTTACAAATCAGTAGATACGAGTGATGTGTTGTTGTGTTTGAAGTGATATTGAAAAATATTTAAAAGTTTTGTTTAATTTTGCGGGTTGAAACGGTGGCATGGAGAAAAAAGAAATAAAATATCTTTTGAGCGCTCAAATGGCAAGGTAATTAAATATTTTTTTAAATTTGTATACTATATATATAAGCCAAAATATTACGACGCCAAAAAGACGATGAGGATATCGACCCAGATTGTTGCCCTTCAAATGATGTTGAGGAATCGTATACTGAAGAGAGCCATGTTATGGCGTAGGTTAACGAGAGCTCTGACTCTAAAACCGAAGATAATGAGAATTTGAGCCTATATATTGATGATGTAGAGAGAGCCAATGACGAATTAAGTCCGGATTTGGAAGATTATTATATCGGTAAAGATGGAACCAAATGGAGGAAAATATCTCCAAACTTACACCGGTTAATGGCGCATAACATAATAAGTGAGACATCTTTTATTAGGCCCAATCCTAACACTAAAATTTTGAACGATGTCGACACATTTTGCGCTTTGTTTAGCAGATCAATGCAGAACATAATTTGTAGACATACAAATAGGAAGGCGGAAAATATTTTACAAAATGGAATGCGGCAAATCCGAATGGAGAATCTATAACCTGAGCGTTTATGAACGAAGAGGAGCTCTTGGCCGATATAAAAATCCTTATTGTCATTGGGACCCAAACATCAAATTATTTAGCTGTTCGGCAACTTTGAAAAAAAAAATCGAGCAACTATGTCCGTCTGACGTTTTCAAAATTTAACGCGTTTTCAAAATTTAAATTTTTGAAATGCTAAATACCAACCTGAAAAGCAATTACAGACCAAATAAAAGCATAACCATCGATGAGTAGCTGTTCTCCTTCAGAGGGTGAACGAAATTCACGCAATATACACCTTCGAACCCAGCAAAGTATGGTATCGAAGTTTGGTGGGTCTGCCATTCTGAAACGGCTTACTCTTTGAAGCGGCAGATATATACCGGTTAGATTTTAAACATCAGAGACAAAAATCAAGGTGAACGTGTCGTGAAAGATTTAGTTGCCCCATACAAAAACACAGGAAGGAACGTAACTACCGACAATTTTTTTACATCGCTTTCTCTAGCCAAAAATTAACTAGGGTGGAATCTTTCTATAGTCGGTACTATGAAGTAAAACAAGGGATGCATCCCTCCTAGAAAGTTTTTATCGTCTAAATTTGGGTTTGGAGAAAAAATTGTTTTATGCCCAATAAATCTGTTGTGTTACGATCTGCAAATAATGACGCTAGCGTTTCCAGTGCAAAATATAAACAAGTTATAATTTTATACTACAATTCAACTAAAGGTGCAGTGGACACCATGGACAAAATGCTTTCCCAATATACAACAAAGAGAAAGACCAATCGATGGCCAATTGCAATGCAGCTTACATAATATTCGCCAAGAATAATCCATTTGTCAAGCACAACGTTAAAACTGGTCGACGTAGGCGAAACGAGCGGCGAACGTAGGCGAAAAAACGAGCTCATTATCCAATGGTAGTGCGCCATTTTGCAACAAGAAGTGCCATAGTGTTCTAGGTGTTTGTATTGAGGAATTTCGAGAGCTCCAGAGCGTTCCATTCAAACCAGATGATTTAATGGATATAGAGATGCATGCTACATGTGCTATATGGAAGAAAAAAGAAAGAAACCTACAAGAAAAGTTTGTATCCACTGCTTGAAGCTCATTTGCCAAACACATAGCGTTACGCAAACCAAATGCCAATAATGCCATCATAACAATTAGCTTTTAATTGTTGAAGTATATACATGTATTTTTATAATTTTCTATAGTTGTTTATTTTTCTTACTCTATATTTTGAATACTACTACTATTGAAATAAAAATATATATTGTACTTAGATAACAAAATCTTTTATTGCCTCTTTCAGAATTGAAACATACTCACTATTTTAATTGGAAGATCAATAGTAATTTTCAGGCTTTATATATAACAATTAAATTGCGGATCCATTTAATAAAACTTACAACAAGTTTCATGCAAAATGTATGGAGCAATGAATATACTGCGAATAGATGGTCGAAAATGTATAAACTTATAAAAAAATACTCAAACGTACATAATTTTTCAAACTAACTGAATTTTCATAAATTTCAAACAAATTGAGCCACTGACTCGGAACCGGTTTATAATTGGTTAAAACGCCACGGAGAAATTCAAATGTGAAAATCATTATATTTACCCGGGTATATTCTAAGAAGGTGAAGCTTAAAGACTCTGCCTACCTCAGGCTCTTATGAGAAATTACGGAAACTCAAAAATTGTTAGTTTTTTGCTCTTAAAAATATTTTAGAAAAATCCATCGAACTTTTTTACTCCATTTTTGGTTAAAGAAATTTACGTTTTGTGAAAATAGTACTTTTAGCATAATTGTAACTTTTTTTAATGATGTAGTAACTTTCTTGAAGGAAAGATTTGCAATAGTTATGTTACTTTTCAATTTTCATAAATAATTTTAAACTGATAATGCAGCGTACATGAAATGACTAAAAATTATCCAGCGTATGCTAAATGATTAATGGTTAAAAGATTTAAATTATTTTATTTAAATTAGAAACGGATCCAGTCATTTCCGATTATCATGGAAGTTCATTAAATTGCCGTTTTCATCACACAAACTTAACTCCATAATAATCAGAAATGGCCCAGTAGCATTAAAAAATATTTCAGAACGACAATCAGAACTCATGTTGGAATCCCCCAACCAAGTTTCATCATATAATCGGTTGAGAAATAGCTTAGATCAGAAGTAGCCCGAACCTAACTGAAGGACACTCTTAAACAAATTTTTCTGAGATCTAGACGCATCTCAATTGTATTTAAGTATTTAAAACTTGTTCGAACCGAGAAAAATTGTAAAAAGAACATACCCCTATACCAAAAGCAACCGACTTCACCGGCACTTAATGACACCCTCTGCACCCGTCACCAATTTTTATAATATCTTCCAAAGCAAAAAGCTTTAAAAGCGATCTGCAACCAATCCCTAAACAAATTACCCAAAAGCAGTCAAGAACCCTCATCGGAAGACTCTCTCCCAAACTTCATCAAAATCGTTCAAGCGATTTCCCGTGATATAAAAAAATTCAAACTCAAGAAACTGATAGTTACCGTCACACAAAGTTTTGCTCGTTTATGTAGTAAGTAGATTGAAATGATAAACTAAAAATTTTGACCGCAATAGCACATAAAATACAAACTAACTTACAGTTCACATCTACATGACATACGCGACGATGCTAATTCAAATTTGACCCCTACCGCATAGACGATTTCACATCAAAAACCCAACGGCGTTAAATCACATAATCCATCTGGCCATCAACATCCTTTGACATAACCTTTTTGACCGAAAAGTGCACCACAGTCATTTCTTGGACTTGTAATGGTGTGCGGCATTTTTGCGAATTAATATTAACAGTAACAGTAGGAAGCAGTGTTGTCGACAATCTTTTTTGTTAAAACCAACTGATCGCCATGTTAACTGAAGAACTACGGCTGTACGTTGCTTTCATTCGAATTAGAATGAACATTTCAGTTTAGATTTTCTAGATATTAGCGTTATAAAAATTATTAATTTTAATTTAGCGAACATTATTAATTTTAATTTTTTTATTTGAATTTATTGGGATTACCTAACTAACAACTTATTCATGTAAATGATATTTTAGTTTTCTTTGAAACTTTGTAAAATTGGTTTCTAAAAGGAATAAGCAGAAATCCGCATCATTAATACTTAAAATATTGAGGACTTAAAAACCTTAAATGGTGTACTCCGAAGGCTACAGCACCACCGTCAACCACCACAAACAATAATTGGCCCTAAATTGGCTTTAAATTGGGCCCAAACAATAGTTTAGGGAGTTTGCGCGCGCCATTTTTGATGTATTGAACACACTTAGTTTTTTCATTGCTAACGTGCGAGTACTACAACATGAAATCTTAGTTCCTATCATCAAGCATACATGTTATCGTTAAGAAATATCAATTCAAAAATAGTTTATTTGAGAAAATTGAGAAAGCGAAGGGAGATAGATTTCATTTGGTTTCAACGTGAATCATATCTATCAAGATAACTTATTGATTTTTTGATCGATAAAATGTATAAGCTTGGCTCCAACCCAGAAGTGGAAATTGCATTTGTAATCTCACTTTGATAAAATCGAATTAACATTTCACTTGAAATCGAACTTAAATGTAAAAACTGGTTACAATGTCTTGATGTATTAGAACAGTGTAGCCACTTGCAAAGCCAAAGAACTAGCAATTTATAAAAATAAAAGTAGTTCTTACATTCTCACTCGAAACATTAAATTAACTCCTGCTCGGCAAATGAATAAGATGTAGCAACTCATGGCACTAGGCACCAGTTGTAGTCCCGTAGATTTAATCAAATCTATTTGTCTAAAAGAATATTGATATTTATACCATTTACAGAAAATAATTTTAGGTAATTGAGGCTACATTCATAAAAGATAAAATTAAATTTCAGCATATCTAGCTAGCAATGTAGGGTTAATACGGTTACACAACACAAACTTCAATCATTTTATCAGTCCATGGCGACTGAATACTACAACACAATAATCACAACTTATATAGAACACCCATGTTTCAGTAACTTTATAAGGTATTGCTAGTCTACCGAAATTCGATAGACTTGCAAATAAGACCTGGCGAAATGACTTATTTGAATAAGTATTTTTCACAAATAACACCGCATTTCTGACGCACAGTCACTAATTAAAAACTGGTCTTAGTTACCACCACTGCTTTATTTCCGAAATTTAGCCAACAACCTTAATACTCCTCGAAAATTTTATTCAATGGGTTTTGACCTCCCTTGTATTTCATAATTAATTTTAACATGTACTCACTTCACTAGACAATCGATAAAAACTAACACACATAATTTACAGGATAAAATTTTCCACCGAATATGTAAAACAACCAAAAATAGTCTAAAACTAAATTACCCCCACAGGTTTAGTTAGATTAGATTAGAGTGGCTGCTATCGCACACTTAGGCCAATAATGGCCCATTGTGATAACACAGGATCCAATTTCTCCTTACTCCCGTTGAAACTATCCAGAGTTACTTATAGAGCGTAAAATATCTCGCACTCCACAGTCCGTGAGAAAAAGAAAGGATGTCCATATCGTATACACCCGTAAGTACTTATCTCTTTTATATGCCAGTGCAGGACACGAGCATAGGAAGTGATCTAAAATGTCTTCCCCCATACATCTGTTCTAAATTGTTAATTAATGGAACTAATACACCTTTGGCGAAATGCAGTTACCATTTTTTAACATTTTAAACTGTTTAGTGTAACAAATCAAACAAAATGTGCAAAATCCGTTTCGAAATTCTATTTCTTCCAAAAGTTATTCTTATAGTGGCTTCGATTTTTACATTCAAACTGAAAGCAGGTGGGTCGTGAGTTATTCGACCACCTCTATGAAGAAAAACGTTAAAACTGTATTTTATTTTTACTCAATAAAACAAACATTCATTTGCTGGATTTGCTGGGCTACCTATTTTAAAATGAATAAAAAATTAAAGGCACAAATAATTTCATATGATGTGCCGCTTATATTTCAAATGTACTAGCAGCTTACATATCCGGGAGAAAAAGATTTCAAACCCGACGTTGAATACCTAGAGAAAGTTACTTTTTCAATTTATTCGAAAAATTTGATATGTTCAGCAAAAGTATGCGAAGAAAATAGAAAAATCAAACACTCCATTCAGCCATCTGCACCCTGGTTTTGAATTTCCAAGCCAATTTCAGTTGCAATAGAAAAGAACTAAAAAAAATTCTGAAAATTCCGAAATGCGTGTTAAGTTGCAAGTCATTGAAACACGAACAAACAACAAATTTGCTGACCAGTGGTGAACGTAAGCGCATTTGGCTTTGGCTATACCGTCCTATGACAATAATCAAGAATGAATATCAAAATGCAATTTACATATTATATTATGATGAAATGTCAATTTAAAATGTATGCTACATTTAAAATGATAGTGCCATTTTTAACAACGGGGAGGAGTTACACGGTTTCATCAAACTCGGTCAGCCTTTACATCAAAAGTCATCGATTCTCTATCACACCTACTTAGGAAGTATGTTAGTTGTTTTATTTCTGAAAATCTAAAGGAAGTGATAATTTTGAATCAACAAAAACTGGCATCCAATTTTCGTAAAAATGAATGATGAAACTGATCCAACTTTTTTACTCAGAATGTTTGTAATATCGTAATTTAATAGCTCCAATACGCGACTTTTAAAATTGAAGGTTATATTTTCGTAAAATATGTGCTTATTGGACTGGTTCAAGCAAGAAAAACAGTAAAAAGACCGGAGGTATTTTTTTATTTAATATTACATGTCAAACTCGATTGAACAACAAAAACGAAGAAAAACAAAAATGGGTTTTAAACGCCACTTATTGCTTAGAAATACTCTCAAATACACCAATAATTATTTTTTGTACATTTCTTTAATATTAACACTTTATTTATTTAATATTAATAGACACACAAAATACTTCATAATATAGAAAACGAAATCCACAATCCAAATACTCAAAATAGCACCCGACTTTTTTTAATAGTAAATGAGTACGTTTTATGACAGTTTATAAATTACTGGGTTTTGTATCATGTTTCTACAAAAACGCATTTCCTTCAATTTTTGAAACATAAAATCAAATGATCCTTTGCCTTTTGTATCAAAAAATATTGTTCTAAAAAAGATAGTTAATACCGGGTTCACGCCAACAATAGTATAATAGCAAACAATTAAAGTTTAAATCACTAATTGTTTTATCCGTATGATATGAAATGAAGTTAGCATTTTTTTAAAAATTATTTAATTCTCAAAATATTTATAATCATGTCTAAAACATGTTAAGAACCTCAAATTTCGAAATATACGAACATTTTGTGAACAATTTAACAATACACTAACTTAAATTTTGACTATTCATTGCAAAATTTTAAAAATATTAGCTATCAAATTTTTGGCAAAAAACCGAACAGCACTTAAAAAATTCCAAATACAACCCGAAAAGTAATTTAATTTTAAAAATGGATATCAATTACGATATTTTGTGAGGAAATTTATACGATCGGCGTATAAAGCAAAATGTTAATGTTTGTGTGTAACCCTTTGAGGCCTTGTAATATCTTGTATATAATACAAATGTAAAAATGAATGCCTATAACCCTTTTGCTGCCCGGGAACACAATTGTGCGGGTACGGCAAAAGTACCATGTCAAAAAGTTATTTTTGTATGTTTTTTAAACCAACTTACACATTTGTGCATTCCTCTCAAACTTATTTTCGTCCGCAAAAAACACTATCACTATACACACAATTGTGTTGGTTGTACTTCAAATCAAACGAAATTTTTTATCAAATACGCCATTACTTACTATGGTTTTTTACTCACACATTTCTGGGGTTTGGACTTAAATTGAGCCAATTTTTTTTTGTGGTTGAAAAAGGAATAACTTCCTTATAGTATTATACTCAGCTATATCATGTTTCAAATGCAGTACTACTATCTCCCTCTATATGATTTCACAGTACATAATATAGACCAGGCGAGGCATATGCTTGAATATGACACGTTGAGGCGATGTGCATTTTGCAGTACACGTGCGAAACAACGACGAACAAAGTGGTCTTGCAGTTTCTGCAAAATTTGTTCGTTACATTTATTAAAATGGAAAAAATAAAAAAAAGTTTTGTTCGCTTTGTGGCCCAGTAAAGGTTAAAAAACTGATGAAAAACGGATTTCAGTTATCTACATATACATTATGTAAAAAAGCGAGATGAGTGATGCCTCAACCAGTCAAACTTAAGAGCTTAAGTTGCGCTCCCTTTTGGACCACTTAGGAGAGCGGTACAACCACCAAAATTTTAGAGGACAATTGTTTATTTGTGACGAGAAACCTATAAAATGTTTGTGATTGTAGCACTAACCGAAGTGGTACAATCGGCGTGTAACTTGAGCTCTTAAGTCTGACTGGTTGAGGCATCAGTCCCATAAAATAAAAGTGAAATTAATTTTCAAAGCGAGAGTAATTACGCAGTTTGTTGAAGTTATAGAATCACCAATTGTTGCAAGGTTCTAAAATAGGTAATGGAGCGGACATTGCGTCATTAAATTACATATTATATATTGCAAATATCGGTCTAAAATTTTAGATCGTAAGTAACAAATAAGGAAACACGAACACTTTCAGAGTTCAGAAAAACGCATATTTTAAATTATGCCATTGCCACTTGTGTGTTTCTAAGTTCATTTGAATAACTAAGATATTTTGTTTTTGTAACATTCAATTGAATTGTTTTGTTATTAAATTGTATTACGAAATGCTTCCAATTTTTGTTCTTTGTATCATGACATGTAATATAAATTGTTTTGTTACATGTTATTATTTACAAATTTGTTTTGTATATTTTAATAAATGTCATTGCTGATCAAAAGATAACATTCTGCCGGACGGTATGCTAATAGAATCGCGCCACGTTGATTAATCTTGAAGTCGAATTCATACGACGGATAGAAATCTCGGATTTTTCCATCCGAGATTTTTTTTCAATTTTTTTCAACTCTTTTGTATGAAAATAGGCGTGTCTATTGTATAAGTTATGTGATGTAATTGGTTAAAACAATGGGATAGAAAAATCCGGGATTTTTATCCGTCGTATGAATACTACTTGAACGCGCTAAGTTTGGATCTGCTTTTATCTACTTTAATATTTTACAATACCAATTTTAATTTAGAAAGACACGCTTTCAAACTTAGCTACGTATATCAAAAGATTTTACGAATACCATTAGCACTTATTAGTTAATTAACGCATACGCGCACAATTGACTAGCCAAAGTGTAATAATAATAATAATAATAGTGGAATTTATAAGAGTCTCCACTATAATCTCCAATTCAATCGATCATCATTGAACACCACCCATGTTGAGTGAGGGCATACGCTTGTCTGGATAGAAATAAATAAATCGAAAAAAATTTAAATTAACTCAAACAAAAATAAATATTCGTTAACCAAAACTTTAATTTAAAAATAATCAAATCTAATTAAAAATTTTGTACAAAGAAAAATTTATCTAAAAAAATATTAAAATCCCGCATTTTTATGAAATGTACAACTATGTAGTTTTTAGTTGTTGCTTTATATGTGACAAAATATGTTTGTAATAAACCTATGCCGATATACAGAGCCGTTTATATTTTTGCGATTAATTTAAAGTGTAAATTACAACTTTAAATATTAAACAATGCTGGTTAGAGAATTGTTTTTGTACAAGTTTTCGGTTAACACCATTTATAATATATAACTATACTTAATAAAATCTATAGGCAGAGAGGGCGTATAGCAGAGTGCTCAGGATATTCATCAAATCTTAGATCAAAAATCAATTTTATGGATATCGAACACCCGCATGTTTTTATAACGTTTTGATGCGAAAATTGGCTGTGAAATTGATCGAGATTAGGTAGGTTATTTATTGTTAGGCATGTGAAAATATTTTCAAACATTAATCTATTTACGTTTATTTATAGTTTGGGGTCGTTCAAAACACATCATTAAATCCTTAAAATAAATTCCGTAAGGAAAATACTGGTTTCTCGGGATATACTAAAAAAGGGGTGCAAACTTATTTATTTGAAAAAGGTTTTAAAAATCAAACACGAGGCAATAAAATCTCAATCGTTTACTTCCAAGGATGTTTTGAGCACGCCTCTTTATCCTAAGACAATTTATTACAATTTTTTGTGCGATACCGTTATAGTGTTTCAAAACCATTTTTATCATATAAAATTACAACAACAAAATAAATATCGCAATAAAAATTAGAATAATGAGGGTACCTATAAATATAATTTTATACATATTCATAATTTTATGTGCAGACAGGTAGTAGAAATTTTGTTACAAACATTATACCTAGAATTTGGTGGGGGGTAAAGTTTTCAAATAATAATATTTGATAAAAAGATTACGAAGTAAATTTGTAATCAGACTCCAGACAATATAATTAGCGCTCTATTCCGCATTCAAAAAAAATTAACTCACAATACCGATTACGATCGCCTACCAAAAAAAAAAAACATGAATCACACACGTTCATTCAATCGCATTTAAAATTTAAATTTATAATAAACCCGACGGATATTCATCAACCCTATAGAAATCATAATTGTTAATTAGGATCGCATACAGATAACCATACGATCATATGCATCAACCTACATACGATCTATTGTTTTCCTTCCAAAATCCAAATAAAAAACTAAATATTTAAAATTATCACTTCAATGAATCATCTTTTGATCGTATCTTGTGTGTATAATAGTATAAAGGTAGTCGATGTGTATGACAAAAAATTCACGATCATGTTGTAAACATATAAATCCAGGTAGGAAAAAAAATTTGATCGGGAGTATTAAAGTATTTTATTTCTTTTGTGTTGAGAAGAAAACGGAATGTTATTTAGAAAAAAAAAAAAAAAAAAAAGTTTTGACAGATCGCACGCGTTTCTTTTTTTATTTTATTATTATTATTCTCTCTCTTTTTATTTTTAAACCGAGTGACGAGACAAAATATATGTATGTACGTACATACATACTCATTCGTTTTTTTAAGTAATTTACGATTTGTTTACGTTTCGCGTTTTTTTGGTATATAATAATAATACGACATGGGGAAAGAACTATAAACTACTCCAAAAACATTTAATGATCGCCATCTAGGAAGTTCGATGCCCTGATATATAACTTGTTGGGGTAGTCCTAGAATGCGGCGTACAGATAACACAACACTCCCACAAATCAGAAATGCGGTAAAACACTTTGATTAAAAGTGGTGAGCTTATATTCTTACATACGTCATTTATGATCGCACTTGATCATCAAAAACAAAAAAATTATATATAATATAGGCGGACATATTGGTTCAGAATAAATGTTAATTATACACCCTTGAGGCGACATTTTAATATAAATTAACTGTAATTATTTAAATATACAGAATTTGTTTAAGGTCTTAATTTCGGCGCATACAATATACATCATACGTACCATTGGTGAATCGTCTCCAAGATCTGAATCACGATCTATTCGTCCACCACCGTCCATTATATATAACGGGATGGGTTCACAATTTTTAATACGAATTTTGAGGGCAAAACAGAAATAAATTAACACTCAGAACACAACACTGTCACTGTATTTTTTAATTAAATTCTTAATTAACTATAAATTATTTATGCACACTTTTTTAATTAAAAAATACTTTTTATTATACAAACAATAAACAAATATATAAACCTTGAATCTTTCAATAATTATTATAATCACACAATTTTAAGATTAATTTCTAAATAGCGAACACAAATCACATTTTATAAAATGTAAATTATATAATTAACAGTTAAATACTGAAATATGGTTCATAAATATAAAAAAAAACAGATCCGTTCTTATTACAATATAATTTGTTTATAAGCACTAATAATTTAATGCACACAACACTGCAATATAAAAAAAAATATATAATTTTATATTTAATTAACACATCAAATTAAATATAAATTCTTCAAGAATATTAATTTAATTACAAAAGAACGTTATAAATTGACCGACGTACATAACGCGAATGAGAGCATTAATTCGGTAAATAAACGATCTTACCGCCACCACAAGCACGAACGAACGAACAGAACAAGTAAAAATCAAAACAAAACGAAACTCCGAAAACCACTAAAAACGAAACAAAACATAATACATAGAAAACAAAACTGTACAACAAAAAATTTCCCCTACTTTTTTTTCTGTTCGATTTTATTTATTATTATTTATTACACAACTACAATTACACTCTAATCCAATCAAAATCAACACAAACGAAATAGACGAAGCGAAAAGACAAAATAAAAACAAAAATGAATTCGATTTTCAAACAAATTTTGATATAAAATTAATTTTATAGCCACGCCTAATTTAAATTTATCGGGGGAAAAGAGAGTGTGGTACAAAAAAGGCGGTATTCATGTATAATTATTGTGTGTTTGTATTAAGTTTGTGTAATTTTTATTTATTGTGTTTTTTTAATTAACGAAACTGCGCCTGGATCGATCCGATCGATCATCATAAATTGACTGTTTTTCTTTATTAATTTAACCGTTATTTGTGTGTTGTTGCTTTGAATGAGTGAGATGGAAAGAAATTAGAAGAATAATGATAGGTTAGTTGATATTTTGGTTTAGTGATAAGTTTTTATTATTTTTGGATATTTATTTGCATTTGCACTGGTCAGTTACGCTGATGATATTGTAGGAATACATAATTATTGATTTGAATAATTAAGTATAGAAATTTATAATTTTGAAGATTCACAACGAGTTCCATTAAACAAAATTAATTAGTGTAACAAAGACAGGCCAATGTTTGTGATGAAGTAAAAGAAAATCAGTGTTTTGTTTCCTGGCACGCCAACCGAATTTTCTTCGCTTCTAATATTGAGCGGTTTGTGCAATAATTTGTATTTGAATGCATAAATACGTTTTATTATTAACCGATGATAAAGATTCTTTTATATGTACTACCTAACAAAATCCGTCAGGAATATGAACGCAGGAAAGAGATAAAGCTTTCAACAAACGTAATCGGTGCTATACCAACATTTTCTAACCATATAATTAACAATTTATAAACAACTCATTCTCGGTATATCACATTTAGAACAAAAAAATCTTTGGCCTTTCTAAAGAAACCACGCTACCACATATAAATACATATATGTAGTTGTTTATTAATCTGCATTTAATAGAAATTTCTTATGTATTAACAAAAATTACCAGTGTGGCATTCTTAACTCGTTTGTTAATTTTTCTAACAAACCGTTAACAAATCTTATTAAATAACTAAAATATCAGAGATGTTTAAGCATAATCATATACTAATACATGTATATATGGACAAGGGACACTAAGGCCTAATTAAATTGATATGTGTTATCTCGCTAAAAAGGGTTGTGTTCTTATACCAAATTTCTAAGATATTGTATCAATTGCTTATTGATGCATAAGCAATCCTATTCGCACGTCAATATTATAAACGAATCTAAAAAATCCTCGTATACGATCCCAAACTATAGCACACATAATTTGGATAGGCCTATACGTGTAAAAAAACGAGATATACTCCGCAAGAACGATATTGAGGTCGCAGTAAAATATTCGCATGATAAGATGCGAATTAGGCTTTGATGAAGGTTAAGGTTTAGATTAGTAAAAGTAACTAATATTGAACAGCATAAAGGACCAATTCTGTAATCAACACGTACGTTTTAGATAGAATATACGACGTAGCACTTTCCGGATACTATATGTAAATTGTAAAATAAATTCTCAATCCATATATGTACAGATCAAGAACTTGGAAATTCCACGAAAATGGGTTGTTGAAAGTACAAGCTGAATCTGATAAACTATGAAAATGATTTAAATTCAAAATTACAAAGAACTAGAATATCCAAGCCAAAAATGAGGAAATAGTTGCATATCCTTGTAATTTTTTGACTGTAACGCCATTTACCCTAATTTTGACCGTCTGTTTTTTAACTGGTATTTACGGAGAGGCAAGCATATTTAGAACAAAATTTATTGTCTACTTCTAATAATAGCTGCAACTAATTGGCAAAATATATCAGTCTGAAATTGTAATTCATTTTAATTTCATCTTTAATTTTGAGCCGAAATTAAAATATATTCGCGGTCCTACCTAACCTTTAAGATAACTAATGTTTAAAGCAAATTCAAAGAACACTCGCATAAAAACCGTTTACAGTGCTAAAATTAATATCTTCATAGTGGGGCATTGTTAAATATGTACATACATATTTTGGAAATGACGTAAATCATACTTTTTTTTTTACTTTTGGTTTTTATCAATTGTAATGGTGTATTGTGATTGTTCCGTATATTGGTCTATTTCAGCACTCTCGAATTAATTACACAACCGTAGGAAATTCTTCCATTTGCGTCAATCTGTATAACAACGACCATGATAATCGACACCTACTTATACACAATCAACTTCCCAACCACCCCATACATTTTACTTTCCTTTAACGCTGGATCGCGGATAAATTTGAATTTTTGACTTATAGATGGCTAATGTGTAAGAATCACAACAATCAGTTTCGAACAGATGAGACTAATGATTTGAAAAAATCAGTCTTCTCATCAGTCTTCTGATGAGAAGACTGATTTTTTCAAATCATTAATCTCGTCTGTTCGAAACTGATTGTTGTGATTCTTACACATTAGCCATCTATAAGTCAAAAATTCAAATAAATCATACTCTGTTTATATGCCGATAGGTCGCTTTAAATTAAAGAAAACTCATTTTGCAACTCCATAGCTATTTAAAATTTGTTAGCAGTGTGAAAATAAATTCGCTCTCTTCGTTTGTGTAGAGCTTCTCTCTCAAATTGCCATTACGAATAATTTTACCACAAATCTCTTTCTTAACATAATTTTATTAACTAATCTAATCATTTTAATTAATAATTTCAAGATTTTTTAAGAGCGCAAAATTAAATCGTCACTTCGTACAACAACAAAAAGTAGTTTGGTTGGGGTGTTTTCTTTGACATATGAGACCGCCATATACATATTTTGTATAACCATCCTGCTCTGGCTTGTGACACATGAAATAGTAAATTTTATATGGGTAAAAAACTTTACATTCATTCTATAGTATATATGTTCTATGCATAGTATAGACAGAAGCGTCATTATGCATTTTTTGTATGGAAAAATATCGATTCATTTTTTTATCTTGCTTCGCGATAAGGTAGGAAAAATTATTGAAATGAGAATTATATTGTTTTATAAGTAGGTAGCTTTTTATATTGATTTTATTTTAATAAAAAAGTTTTCTTACTTCCATCTATCATCTAATATAAAAAAGACGTATTTTAATTTAGTAAGACACAAATTCATATCTATGGCAAAGTTTCAACCGGTTATGGGCCCAGATTACGATTATTTGTGCGATTGCGATTATTTATAGAGAACGGCGATAATTAAAATACATTTAAAATGTCGGAAATGGCATCTTCTTCAATAGAAAAACTAAAAGGGTGTGATAATTATATGATTCGTGGAGGTTCGCTGCACAAGCATATTTTGAGGACCTAGACCTATGGGATGCAGTCATAGGTGAAGAAGAAAACGAAAAAAAAAAATAGAAAGGCACACGCAAAATTGATTTTGTTGATTGACAAAATAGTTTACCCACATGTGCAGAGTACAAAAACTGCTAAAGAAGCATGGGATGAATTGGAAAAAGCTTTCCAAGACGTTGGATTAACCAGGCGAGTAGGTTTACTCAGAAGTTTAATACCAACGAGAATGACTGATTGCAGTTCCGTAGAGGAATACGTAAATAAAGTGGTCACGTACGCATATAAGTTAAATGGGGTCGGATTGGCCGTGACATAATATTGCAAGATGTCAAGAATGAATCTATGACAAATAATGCAGCATTAGTTGCGAAAAACGTTAAGCCCAAAAGTAAGGACAAGAAGTTCATTCCATGTGACAATTGTAACAAATTAGGCCATTATGCGTCTAATTGTCCAGAGAAACGGTCTACAAAACCTCAGAATGAAAAAACTTTGTTTCCATCATTTCTAGTACAACCTCGAAATCATCAGAGTATGCGGTATATTGATTCAGGAGCTTCAGCGCATATGACCGCACACGGGAATTGGTTCAAAAGAACCATAGAGCCCTCACCGAATAATGAGGTCGTGACTGCGAATGACTCTCGACTGACCGTCAGAAGTTTTGGAGACATTCAGCTGGAGGCCAGTGATGGAGGTGTTGTCAATGTGGAAGGAGTGATATTTGTTCCAGATTTGTGTGCAAACCTTTTATCCGTCAGCCAAATAGTAAAAAGCGGTAAAAAGGTGGTATTTGATAACAGTGGGTGCAGTGTTAATGATCAATCGCACAAAGTAGTTATCACAGCAAAACAAGAAAATGGTATGTTTATATTTAAACGGCCGAGTGATAGTTTGGCCATGATATCCAGTGCTGAGACATCTAAATCAGATGAAATGTTATGGCATCGGCGAATGCGGGACACCTAAATTTCAACAGTTTATAATGAAGTTGAAATCAGAACGAGCAGTAGGTGTTAATTTTAGCATAATAAACCACGATGGATGTTCAATTTGTTTGAAGGGTAAACAAACACGTCTTCCATTTAAAGAAGTTGCAGTTCGGGCCAATGCAATTCGGGCTTGGTTTATTACATTCTGATTTATGCGATCCAATCGAATGTGCTTCGCTTGGAGGTGCAAGATATTTTATGGTTTTCGCAGATGATTCCACAAGGCGCGTTTTTGCCTACATACTTAAGTCAAAAACAGATATAGTCAATACTTTTCTGGAATTTAAAAGGCTTGTCGAAAACCTGAGTGGAAGTACTATACAAATTTTACGTATCGATAATGGTTCTGAATATTGCAACGAGCAATTTTTGAAGATCATACGCACGTCAGGTATTCAGCATCAACTAACCGCACCGTATATACACCGGAACAGAACGGAGTTGCAGAACGCATGAACCGAACTATAATCGAACGTGCGCGATGCATGATATTTGCTGCCCACCTAGATAAAAAATTTTGGGCAGAAGTAGTGTCTACCGCCGCGTATATAATTAATCATTTACCGTGTAGAGTGATCAATGGAATGACACCATAAGAAGCGTGGTCAGGGAGAAAACCGGGTTTGTCGCGGTTTCGAGTGTTTGGTTGCGAGTGTTGGGTGCATATCCAGGGATGCTTTCCTACCGGTTCGTGCGATCCGGTAGATGTAAATTCTATGGTTCGTGCGAACCGGCTATTATTGCGTTTCGTCCATTGGAAACTTGGAACGCAGTTCCCTATGTAAAAACTTGGTTGAGGAACCATAACTCGGCAGATGATACCAGGGTTAAAAAATCTAAACCGAAAGAATATACTGAAAATCAATTAGCTATTTGGAAATATTTTAAATAATATAATTACTTTATAACAATAATATTTACTAATACATATATGCAATTTCACAATTTTATTGTTATGTTCAGTTTTTTTTATGTAAATTTTGTATCTCTTGAAATGAATAAATAAAATAAAAGTGATTTTCATCTCGTTGAATTATTTTTTATTCTCTTTTATCCTATTACATTATTGTGCAAAGAAATTGAACGATAGTTAAATATTCTTGACTTAGTCTGCTACTCTGAAAAACCATAATATTTTGATGGAAATATTAATATTAAAAAAATAAAAAAATTTGTAAGAAAATATCACTGCGAACCGGTTGATAAATTTTAGGAAAGCATCCCTGTGCATATCCCATAGCAAAAGCGGCAAAAATTAGACCCAAAGTCGAAGATGGGAATCTTTGTCAGTTACAGTGAAGTATCGAAGGCCTACAGGGTGTATGACCCCGATACGACAGACCACAACGAATGATCCACATCAGAATGACAGTGCAGGATCATCCGCTGAAGTGACCAATGATGATACACTTTACACGACGGAAGATGAAGATGAAACTCATCAAGTAACAACTGATGACTATGTATCTCCTGAAACAGCCCAGATTAATATGAATGAAGGCGTAGTTAGACGTTCCTCCAGACAACCTAAGCTAAAAAATTGGGATGACTATATGACTTACAATGTGCATTCAATCGAAATGGATGATCCAGTCACTGTCAACCAAGCATTGAATCGAGCGGATAGTGAGAAATGGAAAGAGGCTATGTAATGAATATAGTTCTTTGCAAGAAAACAGCACTTGGAATAAAGTGGATCTTCCACCAAATCGAAAGCCGATCAACTGTAAATGGGTATTGAAAACCAAGAGGGACGCAACTGGAAAGATCATAAGGTATAAGGCGAGACTGGTAATCAAAGGTTGTTGTCAAGAAAAGGGCATTGATTACGCAGAAAATTATTCCCCCGTGGTCAGGTTTAGCTCAATTAGGACGCTAATTGCAATTGCCGTGAAATTTGATCTTGATATAGATCAATTGGATGCAGTGACGTCGTTTTTACATGGGGATCTCGATGAGGAGATCTACATAACGCCACCGGAAGGTTATGCAAAAGGCAACAAAGTGTGTCGTCTCAATAAATCATTGTATGGCTTAAAACAGGCAAGCCGTATTTGGAATATAAAGTTAGACAATGAATTGTTAAAGTCTGGCTTAGCCAAGTCCAAAGTCGATCCGTGCATCTATTACCATTGATATTTGTTGCTGTTTATGTGGATGACCTAATAATATTCACGAACGACAAAGAGATGAAAAAGAAACTCAAAGAACACCTGATGTCGACATTTAAGATGTATTGACAAAGGGACTCAATACTGCCAAGCACCAGAAGTTCATCAATGCAATGGGGCTTTGCAATATGAATAAATAGAATTCTAGTGGGGGTATTGAAATGAGAATTATATTGTTTAATAAGTAGGCAGCTTTTTATATTGATTTTGTTTAAATAAAAAGGTTTTCTTACTTTCGTCTATCATCTGCAGTACGAGGAAATAGGCACTTCTCTTTGCAATGTAAGTGAACAAATCAGATTTATCCGAGGACTTAAAAAATTTCTATTCAATTTATAGTTATTTCGATATCTTTCTTCCGAAGGTATCACAGAAATGAAACAACTCTTGAAACAACAACTTTTGTTTACAACACTAAATAAATTAATGCCACGGGTTCATCAGGATGGACGAATCATTTTAAATAAAATGATTTATAGGTCTATTATGAATCTCACTTACTCGTCACCGAGTGAAGAGTCGTCACTATAATTCTATTTTAGTATTATGATTTTTGCAGTGAGTGAGTGAACGTCACATGCTTGTCGCTTGGCGACTCGAAATCACCGCATAGAATTTTTGGTATTATAATTCTCACAGTGAGCGAGTCTAATATCGTATATGCTCACCTAAAATATGGTGGTGAGAGTCAAGTGACAAAGTATTTTTGGTTTTAAAAACATAACATTTTATTAATATTTTTACATTAAAATAATTAATTTAAATTTTTCATGTCAGGAATAAAGAAAAAATTACCACAACTCAACAATTTATCAAACTTGTTGAAGAAATGGAAAGATTATGGTCACCTAGAGGATATAACAAATGTCATGTTGAAAATTTTATATACTTTGAATTTTTTAAGTACTCACAACCATTGTGTTTAAACTATAATAACCTTATAAATTTTGTCGAACACATACAAAAATATCTTTTCATGAAATTTATTTGTAAACAACTAAAACTTCCTTTTGACATTACTATATGGTTTCCATAACGACAAATAACAAACTCTAATAAATACAAGAATCCACATACGATGCCGCAAACAACGGCTCGCCAAAATAAAAGGGAGAATCATGGGGGCAAATGCGGAGGCATTATGGAGGCAATTCCGATAGAAAATTACAAATTATTTACATCATGGAAATTTTGCCTTCCTCATAAATTATTGATTGGTTTCTGGAAATTAATTTTCAATAAAATTTACAAATATATAACCATTTTGTACCATTTTAGTACCATAGAAATAGCGTAACCTTAAAAAATTTGGTGAAGACATACAACAATATCTATAAATATTTATGAAAACTATTTGTAAACAACTAAAACTTTTTGACAAGACTATATGGTTACCATAACGACAATAACAAACCCTAAAAAATACAAGAATCCACATACGACGCCGCAAACAACGGCCCGCCAAAATAAAAGGGAGAATCATAATAGCAAATTAGAACTCGGGTGACTTTTATAGTCACGGTGAGTGGTGTGGCGAGGCGAGAATCATAATAGACCTATTAATTAAAATGGCAGAAAAATATTGTATCTTTTAACTAAAGTAAAAATTAAAATTTTAATTGATAAATTACGAAGACAAAAAATATTATAGTAATATAACAACCATAAATTTTTAGCCATAATCTTGTACTAAACAGTTGGAGTCCAAACCAAATATACTAAACTCAAACTATTTATGAATTTCCCACTAATTTCTAATAAGATTTTTTTGAGTTTCTTATGAATTAACAAAAATTCCAGAAATTTTTCCAGAGATTTTCCAGAGAATATACCGAATCAACTAAAGAATTTTTTACTTTAGAACCAAATAAGAATATCCTTTTACAGCAGTAAAATTTGACCGTAAAAATTCGTAGCAATAAATCTGAAGCAGTGTATTATTAAAACTAGATGGGTTTAGGTAGGTGCTAAATCAACTACTTCACGAATTAGCGAGAATTGAATCACAATCTCCAGATATGGTCGTCAATGGCCATCAAAATTTAGTATAAAAAACCAAAAAACTACTGATAGGTGACTCTGACCTGAATCACAAACATCGGAAATGGCTAATATTGGCCATCTAAATATGAGTAAAATGAAATCAGTACACCTAGAATATCAAAATTCGTAGCAATATATCCGAAGTCGTGCATTATTAGCACTAGGTGATTTTTGTTGGGTGACTCAACGACCAACTTCGTATACTAGCCAGATGTGAATCACGATCTCTGGGAATGGCCGATAATGACCATCCAAATTTGAAAAAAAAACTGTATCATACACCGAGAATATCAAAATTCGTAGCAATAAACCCGAAGTCGTAGATTATTACAGCTAGGTGGTTTTGGTTAAGTGACTCCATGACCAACTTCGTGTATTAGCCAGACCTGGGTCACGATCTCTGGCAATGGCCGATAATGCTCATTCAAATCTGAGTAAAAATGACATCGGTACATCTAGAACATGAAAATTCGTGGCAATAAACCCGAAGTCGTGAAACATTAGCACTAAGTGGTTTTGGTTAGGTGACTCAATGACCAACATCATATACTAGCCAGAGCTGAATCACGTTCTCTGGGAATGGCCATCCAAATTTGAGTTATAATGACAACTGAACACCTGGAACATTAAAATTCTTAGCAACAAGCCCGAAGTCGTGGATTATTAGCAGTAGGTCGTTTTAGTTAGGTGACTGAATGAGCAACTTTATACACTAGCTAGACCTGAATCACGATCTCTGGAAATGGCCGATAATAACCATCCAAATTTGAGTAAAAATGACATCAGTATAACACCGACAATATCAAAATTCGTTGCAATAAATCATGCGTTATTAGACCTAGTGCTAATAATTAACGAGTTCGGGTTTATTACTATAAATTGGTCATTATCGGTCATTCCCAGAGACCGTGATTCAGGTCTTAAGCTAGTGTATAAAGTTGCTCATTCAGTCATCTAACTAAAACCACCTACTGCTAATAATCCGCGATTTCGGGCTTTTTGCTACGAATTTTAATGTTCCAATTTGGTTGGCCATTATCGAACGCTACCAAATGATTAATTTAAATCGAACTTTGCGTGAAAATCGACCGGTATATGATAAAAGGCAACACAAAATAATTTTGCTTCATACCCTCACACAAAGCAAAACCGGTCATGGAAACGTTGGAAACACTTTGGGAAATACTTTCAAACGCGGCTTACTCGACGGACTTGGCTCCGTTAAGTCGGCTTGCTGAGGAGCACTTCACTTCCTACGAAAATATACGAAAATGGCTCGATAACTGATCACCCTCTATTGGAGTGCAGAATTCAGCGCCGACCCATTCTTTCAGTTTTCAGGTTGACATCTAGCTTACAGATGGTGTTCTGCAGTCGGGAGGTAGGTGGATTGGTTGTGAGTTCGTGAATTAAATAGGGGGTTTAATTGGCCTTAAAATGACAAGAAATTCATTGCATTATTGTCCATTAATTATAAAAAAGCACCTAAAGATTGTTTGTGGACATCCACAGTAGGAACAAGATGGTTTATGCGACCTAATTTTTAAAGTGACCCTTGTAAAACCTGAGTAAACGAATTATATTCCTATCAGATGTGGATTTAGTCACGAATTGACAATATCGTATGCTGATGAGACAACCAACTCCAAATTCGTGTTTTCTGGTATCCTGCTGAATTTGTGTAATAAACTCTCGTGCTAAAACTTTTAAGATGCTGGACCACGTCAAAAAAAAACTGCCGAGTAGATCCTCTTTTTTATGAAGTAATTTTCTATGATGTCTATTATCGGTGAACTTGATCATTTGTAGATTGTCTATCTCAAAATCAGAATCGGTGTGTAGGAAGTATATATTATTTTTAAAAGGATTGCTTCAAATAAGTTGGACTTATAGGCGGTAGTGATATTGGCCGAAAAGCCATTATTATTTCATCAACTCCACGTATGTTCACGGAGCTGTTGTGATTAAATCGCTGCTCGGCTTTCGACTGTATCGAATCTTGCTCATTGTTGCCTTTGTAAAGCAGCGAATAATGTATTAATTTACAGTACCCGCAAGAATTGCCACATTGAAGCCACGAGATCTGGCCGAAGGCATTTGTATCACCATTCGGTTACGAAATTTTGACGTTGACCGGGTAGTTAAGTTTAAGAATTTGTGAGATCGTATGAAGTGTCCGTTTTTCTTACAGTGAACACAGTAATATACTGATAATTTGGTAATGATATGTAAGTAGCTGGATGGCGGATTAGAGCTATACATGATACACATGGAGTCGATGTGGATTACATTTGGCTTTCTCAAATGCGTAAGAACTTGAGGTCTGTAGAATACAACAACGCGTTTCAACGCGTTGGATACTAAACAAATTTTGTTGCAAATTTACTTTAGATTCTTTTTGTTTTGAATCGTACTTTTGTAAATTCTTAAAATTCTATACTTTTTAAAATATTTGCTAAAACGGAAAATCTTCTATTGAAGCTTCCGATTTGCTGATTTCCACCAAATTTCACTGGGCTGAGAATTAAACATACTCCTACAGTATCCAATAGAAGGATCCTATCTATAAATAGCGGTTAAATTTGTGCTAATCCAGAATTGGCCCAGATAGGGTTTCATCAGTCTCCATAAAAATAAAAAATGTGAAAGTGTAACCACCTGCCTTCTCGATGTTGATAGGGAAATCGGTTACGTATAGCATAGATTTTCGAACATCAAATGTTCCTAATTTACATAAAATAGAAAGTAATATCACCATAAGCGATTTTCAATAAATTTAAACAACTCAAATATGTGTACAAATAAAATTAAATAAGCAAAAATATTTTTAATTATTTTTCCAATTAATCATTTCCATCCATGATGTACATACAAATCGATGTAGAGTTGAGTAAGGAGAAGGAAAATACAAAAAATACCGGAAGTTTCAAAAACAATTAATAAAACCATATTCTTAATTCTAATTTTCTTTGCTCGTTTGTTTGTTTTATTTTCCTTCTTTTCCTTTTCTACCATGATTCGAGAACGATTACAGAATACATAAAAAAATTGCTTGTCAGAATATAAATAGAAATTATCAAAAAAAAAAAAAAATGCTCATCGATTAGAATTCCATATAAAATGTTCACGCCAATTACAAAGCCACACAATATCTACTCGTATATACAAATTTAAAATTTAAAACAACTCCTTCTAATTTCTTTAAATACCAACAACAACAAAGTAAATTAATTACTGTTTTATATACATAACACAATGTTTAACCCTCATCCAACTCTGGACCAGAAAAAAAAACACTCCAATGATTATTATTTTGTTCCCATCTCTATATACCTACTCGACACTATACTCGATACGTACACAATTAGATGAGTTAAATATAATCGGCACAATTTGATTAATGATTCATGAGATGAATTACATCTCATCTTGTTACATTTAAAATAAAATAAAAAAAGTGTTATATTTATCGTTCAGCAACAACAATAACAACAACAACAACACTGTAAAGCACTAAACACCCATCAAGTACAAAAAAATATATTCATTGAGAAATGAAATGAAAAGTATGGGAAAATTAAAATTGGTAGATATAGAGAGAGAAAATTAATAAAAATTAAAACAGGGATGCGGTAAAAATGTTCTACCAATTTTCAATATATTTTCAGAATTTTCAGGGAGTACAGAAAAAGCGTTCGAAACAACAGTGTACGTGCAGCAATTGGTTTGATTGAATCACGTATCGACTACTGCTCCCCGAAAGTATATTTATAATGCAATTTAAGGACATCAAACCACTAAAACCAATTAAAATTCACAATGTACAGAATAATTTTGGAATTCACTAAAAGTAACACATAATTATTAAAATAAACTTAACACACAAAAACTAAAATGTAATTTTTAAGAAATGAAGACAAAATTTTGTGTATAAGATTGTCATTAATATTCATCTTTTGAATTCCTTTCATTCATGATCGTCATCAAACATCACCGTCACATAATTATAACAATAACACTTTTGTTTTTTTGTTTTTTTTTATTTATCTCGCTCAATTTTTCATCAAAATTTTTTTTTTATTGTGAGATTTTTTTTATGTACTCGAGCTGAGTATTATATCAAACATGACCTCTAAAAAGTATTATCTGAAAAGTGTATACTCATTATGAATAAGTAATTAATAATTTCGATTGCGCGATGATTTCATTTACCTACCATAAAATATCCCATATGTGCGTCCGTCCACCTCCATGCACGCTTGCACGTCAATGGAAAACTTTATTTATATGTTCGTGTCTCTTTAATCTAGCTACATATAGCTATAGCTATACACAAATAATTTAGTTAAAGTCAAATAGAGCCAATAACGTACTCGTAAGCTGTTTATCATATACTTATCGATTTGAATTTTTTATTTTACCTTTAATAAGAACTGTATATCCGGGAAATGACAACATTTTGGTTTTTTTGTTTGTTATTATTTAACATTCACTAGTTTTTTACATTTCAATTTGACCATGCCTAGGTACTGCCTAATAAAGTAACAAAGTTGCAAAACTGTCTCCGCAGCAGAGGACCGGAACATGAATTAGTTTATGTTATAATAGGGTGTGTAACGAAATCCCGGTTTTCAAGATCCCGGTTTTGTTTAAAAAAAAATCCCGATTTTTAGGAAATCCCGGTTTGAATTTTTAAAATTTGACATGTGGGAAAATGTTACTCTTAAATGATTTTTTGACAAAATTCAAAAATGAGTTTGCGATGAAGTTCTTAATAATGACTAATTTAATTTTTTTAATTTGTTTTAAGGAATATTTCGTAATTTTTTTTTATTATATACATATTAATAAATCCCGTTTCATATCGCCCATAAAATCACTGGAGCAATTTTAACGATTTTTAAAACTTTAACGTAATTTGATTCACTAAATATAGTTACAAGTTTTCATCCAGATTTGGCTGGTATTTTCGGAGATATGGAATGTTCCATAAATGGAACAACAGTAAAAACACTATTTAATTTTTTTTTTATTTGCAAATAATTCCAAAATTTATGTAAATACGCAGCTTATTATTTTTTGTTGTGAAACTGCGGTGAACATTTTAAATGAAGTGGAATGTCATAACAAGCGCTTTTGCTTACTGTTTGCTATCTTTATTATGTCATGCCGCTGATTCGCTATAGTCTAAGAGTTGTATCTAATGACGTAACCGTCATACGCCCAATTAATTCAGTATTATAGCTTATATCTGTTGGAGTTGATAACAATGCCAAAGTTAACTCTCGACGAAAGGTCAATAATGGCATAGGTTTTTCAGACACCATTTTATGTAAGCACCAGGCATTGGAAACTGCGGCATCCAAACAATTAACAAATAAAGGCCACCACCATTTCTTCCCTTTAATTTTTATGCGATATTGGAGAATAAATCTATCGAATAAATCGACTCCACCCATTCCTTTATTGTAAGCTTTCACAATTTCAGGACAAGGTATTTGAAAGTAGCGTTTTTGTTTCTGCGAAAATCTTTTAACATGGGCAACGAGTTCAATCGTGTCGCAGTTTGACAGAAATGTTACAACGGAATTATCGTTCCATCTTAGATCAATACATTGATTATAATCATCAAAAGCTCCTTGGTAAAATCCTCTCTCTTTTTTTTCAATTCTTTTAAGCCCAGCAATGGGCATTTTCCAGTTCGGTTATCCCAGACAGTGCCCGTTGCAAAATAGCCCTAATTGTTCAAACCCGCCATCAATTTATGCGAGCTGAAAAAATTATCTAAATATACACGATGGTTCTACGGCTATTCAACTATTTCTAAAAAAATGCGTACTATACATTTTCTCCTACCTAGTCCTCTTTCTGGATTGAAAGTCTCGGATTTACCGCCATATGAAAAAAATTTATATAAAAATCCATCTGCAGAGGTCATGCACCAAATCTTGTAACCAAATCTAATAGGCGTGGCACGAATGAACATTTTGCAGCTATAACGTCCGTGAAATGGCCACATTGATTCGTCTATACATAAATTGTGCGAAAAAATATGCTCTCACTTTATAAAATTTATCTGAAGCATCAATTTTATAGTTAACTGCTAAATGCAAGTTGGATTTTGTTTTAAAAAAGATACTTTGTGGCATTGCATTTCTTATAATTTTAAAATCATAATCCAAAGATACCAACCAATATAGGTGTTCTTGAGGCACAGGATGATGTCCAGAAAACAAAAGGATTCCCAAAAAACTTTTTAAATATGAAAGAGTCAAGTTGAAGTTGCTAACATTTTTTTGACTAGCTTATATCCCTTTAGTGATTTACTAACACAATTGTGCGCGTAGGGCAAAAGTACCATGTCAAAAATTTAGTTTTGTATGTTTTTTGAACCAACTTACACATTTGTGAATTCCTTTTTAACTTAGTTTCGTCCGAAAAAAACACTATATCGTTACACACAATTGTGTTGGTTTTACTACAAATAAAGTGAAATTTTTTATCAACAACGCCATTACATACTATGGTTTTTGGCGTTTTTTAGCTAGTAGGTTTATTAAATTTTCTTTTCTCTCGAATTCAATATTTTTCGGTTTTTTCAAAAATTCTATTTTTTGTGATTAAGGCAAGCTCCACTCACTGTTGTATAGTGTTACGGTGTAATAGTTGGCTCAATGGGACTAAATCATCTTCGTCCCAGATAGCATCAGCATCCAAAATTGTATCATCCAAAATTATTTCCATTGTACATACCTGCAATATCATGAGGGAAATCTTCGATTATATTATTCACGTCCTGGACATCTTCGTTCAGAAACTCTTCGTCACTTATGCCTCCGAAATCAGCAGGAGGTAAAATAGTAATATCCAGCAACTCGAGTTCATCCTCATTTTCATCCTGCCATTTCTCCATTTCAGCCACAGCTTCGGCCAACGTGTAAATTTTTTTTGTCATCTAGAAAAAAATAGTTAGTTACTACGGTTGTTACATTTTTGGACACAGAATAATCACAGCTTAAAAATTAGGGTAAATAAACCTCTTTTTCACTTACTTTTAATTATATCCTTTTTGGACAACTTTCAGGTTTAACTAATTCACAAATTTAATAAAGTAATTGTTTTATTTAAATATTTTTTTTAATATTCTATTTAAAACCCAACATGCAGACTAAATTTCACTGACACTAAATTTTATAAAAGAGGAATCCCAAAAATATAAATCATGTGGTATATTATTTTCATATAATCCTATACTGTAATATAGATGTCATTCCTGTAAGATAGGGAATACATGATCGTTGGAAATTAGGTGTAAATTTATATGTCCAAAATTGGAACAACGGTAAAAAACGGTTAATGAATTTGCTTGATAAAATTTGCCTTCACCAAAATGTATGAAAACCCGCGGGATTTTGAAAACTGGGATTTTGAAAACTGGGATTTTGAAAACCAGGATCTTGAAACCGGGGTTTTGAGAACTGGGATTTCGTAGTACACCCGTTATAATATTTTTGAAAAGTAGTTGAAGAACAGAACTGCTTCTGTAAAGATTATTATTTTTATCTAAATGTAAACCATATCTCCATTTTGAGATTATATAGTTGTGCCTTTAGTTGTGCCTAGTATCTTTTACAAATAGGCAAGCTGGATTTTTGTAATGGTTTGTTCTAGGAAACTACAGAACCGATTTAAGTGTTGCTATCTTAAACGGCTTTGTTCACCGCACTTGATTGACTGATTGACGTTTTATTCACCGCACTTGATTGACTGATTGACTTAGTGTATAGCCAAGAATAGACAAGTGTTCCGGATGACGCTGGTTCCATCTATATACCATTTTCTTACATATAACTTAGGAAAGGATAATGGATAAAGCGCGATTCGATAGTTACTATCGAATCCTCCTTCGATTGATATGATCATACCTTTTAAACAGCCTTAAAATATATGACACTGACAGTTCTTTAGAGGCAGTTCTGCCTGTATTCTTGGGTGGAGGTGTACTGATAGCGATTGACAAATTAATTCCTAATGAATGGATTAATCTATCCAACTTATCCACCGAGCAGGGATGTGTTAAAGCAACAATCAACAAAAAATCGTTATTTTTTATGCTGCATATATATTCCACCTGAATCTCCATTAACATTTTATAGTTATACTACTTGCTATCCATCGTAGAAATAAACAACAAAGCCAATCCATCCGACAATATTCTAATAACGGGTGATTTTAATTTCCCATCAATTATTTGAACATTTAGTTGGACCTATGACAGAATATTAGACCATATTTTTAATAATTTACCTGATTTGTTTAATTTACACTCCACGAAAAAGCCACACACAATTTTGAATGTAAACTATTAAATAACGAATTGTTTTGTTTAATTCTACTGTGATCTGTCGCGAAGCACAAATAATTTAGACTTAGCAATCGAAATGCATCATGTTTGAACGAGAAAAAACAAAAGAAGTTCCGATGCAACATTAATAAATGCGAAATTCAATTAAAGCCAGATAGTTAGTATATCTTTGGTGTTTGATTTATTTAATTTAATATTAGTATATGAGTTTTGTAATTAGTGACATTATTATTTGGTATTTTATAAAATTTTACAAATTAGGCAGATCACGAACGGTTATCAATAGTTTTATGAATGCAAACGAGAATTATGGAGAAAATCGAAAAAATAAAAATAATCAGAAGCTCCCATCCAGCCAGACAACAAAAATCCTAAGAATTGCGATTAAAGGAGAATCAACCGCCACAAAAATTGTTTCGGAACTTGTCTGCCAGTTAGTACTCGCCACATACAACTAATTTTGCATCAGATCAACCGTGCTAAATGGGCCAAAAGTTTAAGAAAACCAGTTTTAACGGAAGCATATAAAATCAATAGATTAATCTTTGCCAAAAAATTCGAAATGGGACCAATTTCGAAAAATGTGATCTTCTCTGAATTACGTGAATCTGCCTCTGCCGTTTTTTCGGCACAAGGCACATTCGTACTGGCAAGATTTAGAATTGGATAAGAACGTATCAATGAGCCGAAACTTTGGAGACGGCTTCTTAATGATTTGGGCCGCATTTTCCTATTTTGGGAAAACCTTGTATGCAAAGTTTCGTCACGAATGAAATTCGAAGATTACATAGAGCTGTTATAGATGAAATTTCAATAGTTTTTGGGGAAAATCAACTAACCTCGAAATAGATTTTTCAGGAGAAGAATGCTCCCATTCACCAATCGCAGGAAACGATCGATTGGTTTAGAGAGCGACAAATCGAAGTTTTGGGGTGGTCGGTGACGTTCTCCTAATTTAATTACTATATATAGAGAATTTATGGGGCAATGTGGCACGAAAGTTTATGACAATGGGAAGTAGTACAAGAACTTAGTTGAATTGCATAAAGCTTTTGTGCAAGCATGGGAGCCAATTACCGAAATGGAAGTTAATTGGTTAATTCCATGCCGAGCAGAATTTTTGAAGTAATTAAGAAAAATGGAGGTTATACTGCAAATATTTTTATTTTTATTGATATATTATTTTACTTAAAAATTACTGGCTTTAATTAAATTTCGCGGAGTGTGTACGAATTATTATCACCATTCGTCATCAACGATATTAATCACAAAGCGATCGAACCTTGGATCACCTTTATACTACTTGGTCTACTCCTATCTACTTGGTCACATTGATTCTGCCTACGTACTGGGCAATATCTCTATTAATGTTCCAAGTATAGATCATTTCGTAATTATCGATTATTGGCGCAAGAACACCATCCCATCGAGTGCGGAGATAACAACCCAATCAATAAATCAGTGAAAAGATTTAATACAATAGAGGATCACTCCGACTTCTATTTACCTAAAAACACTTTCAAAACTAATTTGAAAAAATATTTTTTAAATTTATAATTACTTTTGACTGCTTCAAATTTGAAGAACTATACCCTTAAAATTTTTTAATTTTTAAAATTCAACTTGAATTTGACTTTTTAATATTTTATCTATGTATATTCTAGTATATTCTAGTAGAGGAATCGCCGAAGTAATTCATTATTCAAAAATCCTAGTGTTTGCAGATGGCCTTAAAATCTTTAAGATCGTGCAGGACATCAACGACACTCACAAATTACAACAAGATATTGGCAACTTAGTGAGTTTCTGTGATTCCAATACTCATCCTGTTGTCCGACAGTACCAAATCGCACCACTCTACAAAGAGCATATGAATTTAAAGACCTAGGAGTTACTTTCGTTGAAAATATAGGAGTTTCTCTAATCACTGTGGGCTGGGGACATTGAAGATATTGAGACAGTAATGATTCTGTTTCGCATATATGCCCCTTATATAAGGAAACAACGTTAACAACTTCTTTAAACTTTGTGAAGAGAATGAAATTGCTTAAATTTTTTAAATCATCAACTACCATCTTAATTCACACGGAGATAATAAAAATGGTGATAAAGAAAGAGAAGGACTGATTTTGAAGATCACCCAGATATAAGATTCGATGTTACTCTAGGCAGACTTTACACTGTTCACTCAAGTTAGTATGAGTGTTTCTGCTTAAGAATGTTGCTGCATGAAATTAAAGGCTCTTGCGTGTAAAATTTTAAAATAATCGCTCAAAATTTTTTTGAGTTATTATACGGCAATGAAAACTACAAAATCCTATGTTACCTGAATATAATAAATATGATCAAAATAACACAAATATTTAACGAGTTCTAATGGTAATGGATTTTCATCAAATTTCTCATGGAGATTAGCAAACTCGCAAACATTAAATAATATATAGGACTAATAAAGTAATAGCAGTCGAGGTTGCACCCAGGTTGCAAATATCTGTGGTTTAAATGTCATCATATTGATGCCGAGTTTGGTCTGACATTTCAATTTATTTTTTCAAACTGGATGCAAGTTTATGCCAAAATATACACTGTGGCCCTTAAGTACTTAGAATTGAAGAAAATTCAAAATTTTAACCTCCATAATAATATTTGAAAAAATTTAATAAACACAAATATTGAAAATAATAAATTTTTGGGAATAGTTTTTAGTAAAAGTTATAAAATGAAATTCTTTGAAACACAATACGAATCGCACAGAGAGGATCAAAACGGTTCTAAATTAGTCTTGATGTAATAAATCAATCCTACTTATCAACATGTTCGGGAATCTCAGAGATTACATAATTTCAAATGTTTAAGAATTTATGTATTACGGTCAATGATATTCTCTCTCGAATAACAAAAATCTCAGAGCTTTCCGAGCATGTGGCTAAGTAAGATTTGTTTTTACATCAAAAGTCAATTCAGAACCGCTTTGATCACCTCTGCGCGAGTGTATAGTGTGTTCTGTTTTAGAGAACTTCAGTTTATAACTTTGACTCAAAAATTTTTCGAAAAACTAATTTTTTTTTATTGTGAAGTGGGATTTAGTATTTTTTGCGTTGAAGTATTTCTGTTTCTTAGGAAATTTTCAAATATAATCATGAAATATCTCTATTTTTGTATATTTCATTGTTAGTTTAGCAAAAACTTCACTCCGATATCGCATCTTCACGATGCATTTTTTGCTACAACCTTTTTTCAACCGATTAATTTCAAAACCTGGTGGTAATGAATAGCCCATGATTTGACCTCTTCGATCATTAATTTATTGGGTACCAAAAAGAGAACGTGTACACCAACAATCCAACCACGCACAGCAAATGACAAGCGATATGACAGATATAAAATGTAGCGAGCGACGTCTAGTATCAGCTCAAAGGATGAGTAGGAGCAGGTCGATGAATTTTGTAATCGCGAATTATTTCATCGCATTTTGTAGTAATGATATCGCGACGTGTATGGCTTACGTTTGTGAGGTTGGAATTAATCTCGTTCAGTTTAGTGACCAAATAAAGGCTAACGCAGTTAATATTGTTTAGTATCTCGATTTTTGAGTGAAATCGAAATTTAAAGAACACAACGAAATATTCCACCCTTGCATTCTCATGAATGATGAATTTATTCAAAGATTATTGGCACCAGGCACTGTTTTCTTTCGTCCACTTAAAATAGCAAATATGTAATTTACATCGGAAATTGAAAGAACTTATATAAAATAAGTATTTGTAATTTGATTCATTTTGTAAAACAATATACATACATACATACATAAAATACTTATGTAAAATGCAACGCTGTATCTTTTTTAAAAAAAATTTTATTACCACCACCATAATTCCCTCATAAACTATCTTTATCTTACATAAAACTTAAACCCAAAGTAGCGTTTGGAGAAAGAAATACAAAACAAAAAATCTAGGCTGTATACCTAATTAATTTACAATAACATAAAAATTGTGTTCGCCTTACTGCAAGAGCTATTCCACAACCTTAATCTTTTATCCTTATGTTTTTATTTTGTTTTATCCTTGAGATTTATCAAATAATCCAGTCGATATTTAAATTCTGTGTATGCATGTATGTATGTGAACGGGTGTTTGTAATTCATAAATTTATTCAGAACATGTGGTGCCCAGATTTTATAATTTATTTTTGTACAAAATGATCCGATCGATATAGACAAAATATTTATCCTTTTAACATTCTCTTATTAAATGGTAATGCAATTCATAAATTACGATAAAAACAAAATGGTTGTTTGTAAATGGATTCTAGTTCCGGATATTTAAAATTCTCCACCGTACCACCGTTACTGTCATATAGTAAGCGGTACAATCAATCAAGCCAAAATGATAAATACGTTACATATTAATAGAAAATTCGGTCATTAGACGACCCACGCATTCGAATCAATTGTCACTCATCATATAAACGTAAAGTACAAGAAACATTTTTATGTATTATACATATATATTTTACTTGTTTTGGACAATATACACAAAAAAAATGTTTTTCTAAATTTAATTTTAATTATAGTTTTTATTATTGTTGCCTACAAATTATTTAAATATTTCGTTTTGCAATGATATAAGTATGTATACGCACGCATAGAAATATTACGTATCCATTTATGTCATTTAAAAATCACAAACATGTGCGCAGTATAGTTCTGCGGTCAATTTGTTATTTGAAAATATCAAGTACGTATGTATAATAAATTCACGTAATGTCCCGCATGTACTGACATCTATCAATCATTTTTTTTGCAATTTATGTATTCTTACTAACATTTAGGCGTAAATGTAATAATGTGTTTATATTTGGTTTACCCTGCCATCTAGCGAAAACTTATATTAAGTTAAAAATAATAAATCGCTTTTGAACGCAAAAGTTATAAAAATAATAGACAATTACATTTTACAAAATCCGATGTGCTAATTGTCATGTTCTGTGTATTTAAGAAGGCGTCGATTAATTTTTGTGTCTTTAAAATCCAGTAAAACAAGAAGCGCGAAAAATGATAAAGAGTTTAAGTTTTGATTATTATTAAAATTGAGAATTTACTTGCTGCTTTGGACCTTACTAACGAAGTCTATTTGCAGTGAAGAATTTCGTTTTTCTCTTCTATGTTAATCAATAGGTGGGTAAATGGGTGGTGCAAATCTGTTCTTTGTTTTTCACAAAAGAATTGTGATAAATCAGAGTAAAGTGTTCTCATATTTGTCATATTGATGGCTTAAATCTGAGAATTCCTGTGTTCTGCAAATAAAGACCGATTGAAATTATAAAGTATGAGACTAGTTGATGATACTGGGCTAATAACTGTTGCAATAGTAACTAAGCTTAGAAGCAGAATGGGTAGTACATACTTTCAAATTGGTGATAGCACCATAATTAAATAAAACTACCTATAGTTGTTATAGGTAAAGCACTTAGTTTCGTAATGAATCTTTTAAATACAGCACCATTACTTTTACTGTAACTACTCTAGTTAGGTTATATTTACCTGGCTGCAGCTCAATAATTCTTCCTAATGGTCAGTTTGTGGGCGGCAGGTTATTGTTCTTTATTAAAACAACGTTATCAAGTTTGATTATTTCTTTGTTGCAATCCAATTATGTAATCATTTAACCAATGCTTCTAGAATTCTTGAACCATTTTTTGGAGTAGCTTCCACCTTTGTTGCTTAACGTTGTCTGTTTCAGAGCCTCATATTTTTCTTTGGTCAATTATTTTCGGTTCCCACTAAATTGGGTCCATTCGAGAAAGAAATCTCTTTAAGGCATCAGACATGATGCAGTAGTCATATCGTTGATAGCCTCTATGTGTACTACTATAGTAGCATACAGTATGTACAGTAGTCGTAAGCAATAGCGCTATGTATCCTTTGTTTGACCTATTTCCAAAACCTTTCGAATTGTTTTCTGACATGGGTCCAGCGTAGTATTTACCTGTGTTAGTAAATGGACGTGATGGCGTGACTCGTTCCCTGGGTAGGTTTGAAGTATAATTAGTGTTTTGTTGTAGCGTTGAATCGATGGCACGTGACGCATTTGCACTATCTCTGTGCGTATGTTTCTTCTGCTGTTGATGATGCAATATTCGTTTCTCAGATGTGACAGAGTTAATTTAATTCCCCATGCACGGTTTTCATAAGCGCATTTTTGAATAATAGCTTTGGGAATCTTTGTTGTGGTAACAATATTTTTTAATGCCTGGTATCAAAGTTTAGTTTTGGTATCAAAGTTTACTTTCTCTATTTTAGGTTCATCAATAAATGGGTTAAGCGAAAGAAGATTGCTTTTTGTTAATACTGAGCCTTCTTTATTCAGCTGCATGATTTAATTCTTTAACTTTGCATGATGAATTATTCTAATCAACTGCAGGATTCATTAATCCTCATACGACTCTCAAAAAAACAATTACACATGCATTTCTCGGGTTTCTCTTCACACAAATATATATTATATAAAATCCATATACATATCCATCCATATATGACATATTTCAATATTTTATTTCTAATACAAACGAATAATACAAACGAATTCAAAAAATTTAACCATCCTGAGTTTCATAATAAAAAGCAAAATAACATTAAAATCATTAGTGGGTGAAATTTCATTTGAAGAGCGTTCTTGTGTTAAGTTCTTTGGCAGATAGTAAATTTGAAAATTCGGTATCCACATTTAATTATAAATCGGCGATAAACTTTGATTAATTAACGCCCATTTTTGAGACGCTTATATCTGGTCGCGAATATTTTTTCGCACCCTAGTTCTTTTTTGGTGAATGGTCGTTTATTTCTCAGAAGCTTTTCAATTGTTTATCCTTTATCTATGTCAACTGCTCTAGTTGTCATTGATTGTTGAACTGTGACAATCGACTGAGTCACCTAGGAATATTCAGCCTAATTTGGTTTATTGCGGGCAACCGGTTCATCATATGAAGCCTTTGTTATATTACTCATTCGAATTTCTCTGAATACTAATGTCTTGGAGGAAATTCGAAGCTTCATAGTAAGTTCAACTTTTGAGTTCGCCACTCTAACTTCGGGGTTTCCCTTGCCTGTAATTTATACATACGTTGCGGTCTTTGTTAATTTGGTTTGGTGTATTTTCAGTAAGTTGAAACAGGCTATAGCTTACTTAGTTTGGGTCGGTCATAAAACAGTTGAAAAGCTATTTAGTATTGGACTGAACGTAAGAGGTTTAGTGAGTGACACGGGGTCAAATTTTGTGAAATTAGCCAATACTCCAAATGTAGATACGGACTGACAATTTTTTATTCATAATAATAAAAATACTACTATGTTATTAATATTATAATTTCGAATTATTAATTATATTCGAAGCCATTTAGTGGTAAGGTTATTTTCAAGATATCTCAACATCTTGGAAATATATCCAAGAATCCTATCACAGTGACAAATCTTATCATTTACGATTAATGTCACTAATGCGCATACATATCCAACCACTTTTGAACAAATGAAAGTAAAACATGCCACCCAAATTCTTAGTAATTCCGTTTTTCCTGCTTTCAATCACCCAATTCGAATAAAATTGAAGAGTTATTCGATATACTATATAGCATTTATCAGCAATCTACGGCAAAACGGCATTTCGATATGCTTATATCGGACCACAATTTCAGAGAATTATAGAGAACGACCTTTCTGTTGATTTAGGGCCAATAGCTTGTAAATTCCTTCTAACCAGGCATATTAACCAAGATTACTACAGGGTAAACTTCACCAGTAAGGTGATGATTTTTTTCAATCCCACCTCAATTTAAGATTTTACCGAACTGTTACCCAATATTATTCCTTCTAATAATCGAGACGTAACTGCAAATTCTTTAGGAGTGACTAGTCTTACATTTCCTTTCATTAATTGAAACCACAAACGCTCGGTTTCTTATTCCAGTACATTAAAGAAGAAATCCGCGATTGTGTCCTAAGTAAATCCCAAATCAATTTTGACACAAACAGCCGAAAGCGGTTTGGCCGTTTCAAGGCATATTCTTATAATTTTCTTTTCTGCGTCATCCCATGCCGAAAATAATGTTCGAAAAAATAAAATTTAATTTTCAATTTATTTAAAGATAAATGTATTTATAACCGATACTCACCTTACATAACAGAACAACGCTTTTTACGACGTCTTTGATTAGAGGCGGCGGCCGCTGCAGCAGCTTCACGATTTGCTTGCTCTTGACGCAACTGGTTAATTTCCTGCTGCAATTGCGCCTTTTCATTTTCACTTTGTTGGCGATAATGCCCCATTTGCTGTTGTAACGTTTGCATTTGAGACGATTGCTCTTCGTTCGACCTCGAATATTGTTCAATTTGTGACGTCAAATTATTTATGAGGCCCTCCAACGATTGCGTCTTCTTCGATTCATTTTGTCCTAAGTAGAGTAAAAATTGCGATTTAAGCTCTTCACTTAATTTATTGTAATATGTTTGGCGCATCGGTTCTGGGCCAAATACGGCTTTGGATCTAAATTTGTTGAGAGATTCATTTAGAATTTTATTCTGAATTTCAACCATTTGTTGGAATTCTAAATATGGTTTACTGGGTGCCATATTTATTTCCATTTGACGATGATAATACTCCATTGCTTCTTCTTTTGCCGACAAGTTATTCGCCTCAGCTGTAGCATTTAAAATTGTTTGAGCGGTTGGTATCCCACCCGATTCGAATATTTTCCAATAAGTTTCGATGTAAGCCAGAAAATTTAGTCCGTTTACTTTAATTTGATTGATACGTTTCACCAGAACAGTTTGTGGTGATAAAATTGCAGGAACGAATTCTTTTAGCATGGCTATAAATTCGGGATCAATATCGAGTATACGACCATTAAATACTTGAGAAACCGTTGCAATTCGGCCTGGATGCGGCATTAGAAAACAGTCTAATTTATCGTAACATGACTTAATATGAGTACGCACATATTTCAATTCCTCTTCCTGGTCGTCCGAAATTGCTAATGCACTATTTAAAATTCGACGTCCTCCTTCAAAACCGTATGGCGCTTCATAGGGGAAACTCCAGTCACGAATTAAAAAGAGCAACATTTGAAACGCTTTCTCGTGATTCTGTTCTAGTGCCAGTTTTCCATATTCCGTGAACAGCTGTAAATGTTGCAAGTTGTCTTCTTGTATGTTATTGAATAAATTGTAGATTTGGATCGATGATAGCATGGTGCTCAACGAGAAAATGGTTACATTATCTCGCATGGTGCTACTGCTGTCAAATGTTCCTTGCGTGTCCATTAGCATCACTCCGATTTTTTCACCACTTGCTAAGACTTTTGTATAAATTTTGGACCATATCCAGATGCCAGTAGTGTGTCGTCGAAAACCGCCACGCCAAGCGAATCCACTCAACGGTTCATTTTCATCACCCAACCAATTCGATTCATTACTTTGGTTTGCGTACACATTATTCAAGTATCGTAGGAAAAAACCTAGCATAAAACTTTTCCCTTTACGGAACGCACCCGCAATTGAAATGATCGCTATATTGGCATCCCGTACATCTTCCGCCAGTAAAATACTTTCAAGCACGTTTAATTGCAACTCAAATTTTTTAGTCGATTTATTGTACGTGATAATTTGAACTGGGTGCGGTGCTTCATCACTGCCAGAACTCATGTTTGAGCGATACGATATATTTTAATTCACTAATAGATTTTTGTTTTGTACAATGTATTTATATATAATTGCAATATGCGCAATTTTCAAGTAAGCATGTGTACAATTTTTTTAATAAATTGATTAGTTTAATCGCTTTTGTGTCAAAATTTTGCGGTTAAAACATTTAAAACCGCAATCAAAATGCGATATACACAGTTATGGAAATGATATAGCATAAAATAACTTATTTACCGTTATTGCGAAAATCAATATTTCTCCCAAACTTTGTTCCATTACTGGACAAGACAAAACATTCTACGACAAAAGCAGTCGAATGTGCCAGATCCAAATCCTAACTAGTTTTCTGCCTTCAACGAATTCGCCCGCATCATCTCACAAACACAAACTTGGTATGTCTATCTTCTACTATTCTATAGCCAAATACTCCTAATGATTGTTAATATTCTTACAGTTCGAGTCCCAGTTGTGTTATGTCATACGAATATCGTTCTGCGTATTGCATTAAATTCCATTATGCTCAGATCATAGACAGTTTTGCAATTAACAGCTAGATACTGCGTGCTGAATTCTTTACACTTTAGTCGTTCACTACCCATTCTTTAGTCATGCTCTATATAAGATAGAGCGAATTTGCCAGTGAAAAATAGAAGGTTACTCTACTCGTCACAAGAAGCAGCACGAAAACACGTTCCAGTGGAATAAAATCTTAAAAATGTTTCTTAAATTTGATGACCTTGACCTCCGAGAAACTCGTTCTATAGCGAATTCTGAAATATTAAAATGCTAGACGGATGTCGACCATTTTTTATGCTGGAAACACATGAGCAGATTTTCTTCCGGCGCTGCCGTCAGAATTTCAAGTGAACTACATGAGCGTCTTTTTTGACAAGCAAAGTTCTTTTTATTGCTTTTTGATTTTTCAAGTGTCTGCAAGTGTCAACTTTCAAGTAATTTTTTTAACAATGAATTCATTAATTAAGTTTGAATATTTTAATAAAGTGTTCCTGATATATTATGCTATTATGCATATTTGATTCATTACTCAATGGTTATACGTCAAAATAAAAAAAAATAAAAATAAAGTAAAAATCGCATGAACATAGTTGCGCAGCCTACTGCGAGGCAGAAAAAATAGAAATAGAGACATGAGTCAGAATTCTAATCGCAAAGCAGAATACATGTACTTCACACCATACAAACGTGTGGATTCTAATTTTTCTGCTTTCAGAATTCTGCCCATATGTTTCCTGTATTAACGAATTATGATAAAAATAAAAATTATTGATACCGAGGCTGTTTCTCATATAAACAAACTGTTCACGTTTAATTGGCATAGCACGAAGCAAAGCCTTTAAAAGGCGAATATTTATGTAAAATATTTCATTTGCTCATGTATTTTTTTCTGGCATACTATGATAAACAGTTAGTTTAAATTTTTTCAAAAACAAAATTAAATTGGGAATATTTTTCCTATTTAATTTCGATACGGAAAAAATATTTCCTAAGTTATAAAATTTTAGATCAAACAGGATATCTCAGTAGTCCAGAAAATGATATTTTTGACAAAAACGCTATTTTAAATATTTGTCCTAATTCCTTTTCCTATAGGAACCTTTTCTTATAGGAAAACCAGAATCGAGCTACTGGCCTATAGTGGAACCTTGCTTTAATAATGACTTGTAATTGTTCCAGATTAGAAATTACTGATACTGTGAGTATGGAAAATTGCAAATACTAAACTTTCAAATCCTCCCTCCTTTCGGAAAAATCTAGGCCATAAATTTCATGTTCTAAAAACCTACGTCCATTTCTCATTATAATTGAACAACAAAAAGTTTAAAAATTGTAAGCAATTGTTGCAAGTTCTTTATTAAAATTTATTCACGACTAAATTCCCAATTGGCTTCGTAAACTATAAACTTGTTCTCGTAAATTATGTATTTCCGCATCCCCTTGAGTCCTTCTCGTCACCAATTCATTATTCAAAGTACCGATAACACCACGTTGCCGATTAGCTTGATCCTGAAGATTTTTTATTTGATCGGCTAAGACCGCTTGTCGCGTGGCCAATTCAGCATTACGTTTTGATTCGTTGTGTCCACGAAACAAAACGACCAAAGCCAAAAAATACTCATTCAGCTTATCGATTTCTTTCTGTTGGCGCTCCAAATTTTTAAACACAAGCTTTGTTTTAAATATTTCAATTGCTTCCCGAGCAACCACATTATGGTGTTCCATCACTCGGGATACGTCCATAAATTCTTGGCCGACCAATCTTAATGTCATTTCATTATTATAATGATCAACAGCAAATCCTTTAGCCGTTTTAATCGATACATCAATCGACGCGTTTATTATCGATTGGGCCGTCGGTAAATTGTTCGTGTTATTTTTGAACGCGTCAAAATACGTCTCAAAATACAGCACAAATGTTTTGGCTTTAATTTTTTGGCCATATATGGTTTTTGATTCGATTTTGGTTGGACTCAATACATGTGCACATAATTCCTTCAACATAATTTTAAAATCAGCATCAATATCTTTTAATTGTCCAGTAAAATGTTCAGCTTGCGTTACTAATCGGCCCGGGTAAGGCATTAGAAATCCTTCAACTTTGTCGTAGCTCGATTTTATCGATTGCCGTACCGATATTACTTCGAGTTCGACATTTAGTTCGTGCTCGTTTAAAACGTGATCAATGAGCTGATTGCCACCGGCTAAACCAAAGGGTAAATCGTAAGGGAAGTTCCAATCTCGAATTAGACACAGCAAATTTTGAAATGGTTTAAAAGTCGATGAATCTTCTTTGGATAATTTTCCGTATTCCGTAAATAACTGCAAATGTTGTAAATCGTCTTGTTGAATATTATTGAAGAGATTGTAAATTAAGGTCGATGAAAGCATTGTGGTTAACGAGAATATGGTAATGTTATCGTTCATAGTAGAAGAATTATCAAAAATGCCTTGGGTGTCCATTAGCATGATGCCAACACATTCACCAGATGGTAATACATGCCTAAATACTTTTGACCATACCCATATTCCAGTTGTATGGCGCTCAGAACCTCCACGCCAAGAAAATCCAGATAGAGCGGCTTCTTCATCTCCTAACCAGTTTTCTGCACACTGCTCATACTTTCCATACAAGTACCGCAGGAAGAAACTCAACATGAAACTTTTACCTTTGCGAACAGCGCCTGCTATTGAAATCACCGAAATGTTTGTATCGCGCACGGTTTGTGCCATTAAAATATTTTCCAGGGCCGCACGATCAAATTCATAATGGCTACGACTGACGTTATATTTAACAATTTGGACTGCACGATCTGTCATTTTAAATTTCACTTTTGCTTTTTTACTGCATAATCGTCAAAATTCACGACTATAAATATGATCGAAATTTATCGGGAGTTAGAATGTGGTTTCGTTTAAACGTCGTACCTGTAATAATCAAACCGCACGTTATCATTTAGCTATCAATTCGATATCACTAATATATTGTGGTCAAAATTGCATTAGTTACCGTTGGGGAATTCCCGTATACCAGTTCAGCGGCGCGATAGCTATAGCAGTATATAATAAAAAACGGTTGGCGTAATTTTATAGTCGTTGTTAGTTCTTTCAAAGTATAAACTGCGCGTTAATTTCGAAAATATGGCAAACACTGAAGATCATCCAGTACAAATTTTAACGTATAATAAACAGAAAAAAATTTTTGAATTAAACTTGAACGATTTAGAGGCGATTTTAAATAGTCCAGACGTGCGCGATGCTAATATTGCGGTGGTTTCGATCGCTGGCGCTTTCCGAAAGGGTAAAAGCTTTATGTTGGGTTTTTTTCTTCGGTACTTGAACGAAACATACATACACAATCGTGTGGATTGGCTGGGTAGTGAGGATACGCCATTATCAGGGTTTTCGTGGCGCGGTGGGTCAGAACGACATACTACAGGACTATGGGTTTGGTCAAAGGTGTTTACAAAAGTTCTACCGAATGGGGAAAAAATCGGTGTGATGATTATGGACACACAGGGTACATTTGATAGTAACAGTACCATGCGAGACAACGTCACGATTTTCTCGTTGAGTACCATGTTGTCATCCATTCAAATTTACAATCTATTCAATAATATACAAGAAGATGATTTACAACACTTGCAGTTGTTTACAGAATATGGAAAACTGGCCCTCGAACAAACCGACCAGAAAGCATTCCAAATGTTGTTATTTTTAATACGCGATTGGAGTTTCCCTTATGAAGCACCATATGGATTTACCGGAGGACGAACATTATTAGATCGTAAGCTTCAAGTCACCGAAGACCAAGCTGAGGAATTAGCCTACGTTCGAAACCATCTTAAATCATGTTACGAGAAATTGGATTGCTTTTTAATGCCATACCCTGGTAGGATTGCTACCGTTTCTCGTGACTTCCAAGGCCAATTGAAACATATCGATGCCGAGTTTAAAAATATGTTAAAGGAATTTGTACCTGCACTGTTAGCTCCCGAAAATGTTTTAACGAAAAAAATTAGCGGTGCTAAGGTAAAAGGGAAGACTCTTTTAACTTATATAGAGTCATACTGGGGAATTTTTAGCAAAGGTGGCATTCCGACGGCACAAACCATTTTGGGGGCAACATCAGAAGCAAACAACTTGGCGGCCAAGGAAGAAGCAACCGAGTTTTATCAACGTGAAATGGGTAGTGCAACGGGCACAGATACGGCTATTTTACAATTTGGTGAAATGGTCGATTTGCATAATAATATTGCAAGGCAATCACTCGAATTGGTAAAGTATTCCTAAACATTTAAAACAATGTTAAAACTAACGAATATAAATTTGCTTTTTACTTCGACAGTTCCGCTCGAAAGCGGTAATGGGAGATGACCGAATGAAAACGAACTACTACAATAAGTTAAGTGCATCACTTCAAAATTATCTTATGCTTTATTTAGGGCAAAATGAAGCGAAGAAAGCAAAGGATTTGAATGAAACGATTGGTAATTTATCGACCCAAATTGAAAACTATCGATCGACAAATAGTGATCAGGTGGCATTGATGGAAGGTCTTAAAGCCCAAATGGAGGAATATAGAAGATCGAGTGATGACGAAAAACAACGTTTACAACGTGAAATTGAAGCGTTGAGGCAACAATTAGCCGCGAATAATAGTCGCGGCAAAGGTGGTGGTGTAAGTTGCAATCTTTTTATTACCTATATTCAATCTGTAATCGAATGATTCTTTAATTTCAGGGCTGTACTATTTTGTAGTATGGCATTACATTTTATAAACACCAATAAAATCTATTATTTTATATTTAAAATTTATGTTTATTTCTCACCGACGTTCATTCCTTTGTGAATCTGTTTGACAATGTTTCTTATTATGACTAATTTTTACACAAAATATCTGATAAAACATTGTGGTCGCTAGCTAGTGGTAAAAGAAACACGCGCGCACGCTAATCACTATTTAATTTGGTTTTCAAGCTCTTGACATTAACAAAACTAAACTGATAAACACTTTCTCCGATTAAATTTTATGAATAAGCAAATGTGAATAAGCTCATCGCGAACTTTATATGTCTGTCAAACATATATACTAACAAGATACTGGACAAGTGCCAACGGAGAGCAGAATTCAGAAGCATATGAGCCAAAACTGTGGTAGTCAAAACAAAATAAAACCAGCCGGATATTAGCGCATTTATATGTGCAACCTATAAGCTTAATTCTAAGCTTTCATGTACGTTGGTTCAGTTTGTTCTCGCTGACTATTTGTTTCCAACTGGCATTGTTGTGATTCTGGCTGAAAACTTACATGTTGCACTGTCATCCAAAATACAATGTACTCATTTTGCAAGCTTTCAAGTCATAGTTGATTAGTTTCCAGTTGGCATGATCTATACGATATGAGTCGAGATGTTGAGGAACGATGATATTCAGTGCATAACGTCGTAACTCAACTGAAACTGGTTTGCACTTGTCGTTGCGATGTGGTGTATAGTTTTACTGAATTGGTAGCAATAGGTTCAGTGACGTTCTATTTTTCCACCAACATACAATTGAGGCAACGGTTAAGGTTTATCCGGATTTAGGAAAAGACCGATGATGTCTGCCTTGTGAAACCTTTATTAGCCAATAAAGGATATACCAGAGGGCAACAAGAGATCTACAACACGAGATATTTGTTGAATAGAAGAGTGGTAATGGAAGAGTCACACAAACGTAAGTCAGCCAACGATCGAATATACCAATTGCCAAACGTTAGGGCATTCCCGAAATTATTGCAAGCTACTAGCGTTTGTGTGATATTCACCAACCTAATTACAGAGGATTCAATGTATATATGGAGTTATGAAAAATGACACCACGGTAACGAATTGAGCAACGAGCATTCAACCAAATGTTAATGTATTAACACTCAAGGAGTCAGAAAATTAATTCTACAACCATTAACTCAGAAACATGATTCGCAGAAGTAGCTGGTAACGTGCAAAATAAACCTCAAAATGATGATCGTTGAATTTACAAAACGATAAGTACCTAACAACGAATCAATAAATAAATGTATCCAAATTATGGGAGCAAATATGGGGTTCATGCTGGAAAACATGACAACGCTCATGCAACTGTTAACGAACAATCAAAACTATAAAATGATAGAGCTTAAATTAGACTTATAAAATGCCATTGGGCTAGCTACCGCAACATAATTTAGAAGTACAGCATTTTCTTAATGATCACAACATTGACATTTTGATGGTCTCTGAGCCTCATCTTACACAAATTTTACACAAAGCTCCCTAAAATTTAATAGTTCAAAAATTTACAAAAGCTGGCATCCTTGAGAGTGAGAATAAGACACCAAGTACTCGAAAAATACCGCGAGGAGCATATACAGGCAACTAACATCTGCTTAGAAGATCAGTTCGGTAAACCATAACTGCAACCTAATGTCCTCCGAAGCATTTAACTGAAAAATATTCAAACCTGACGAGGTAATAAGAACTTTTATCTGAAAATTGACAATTCCGGAAAATTCACGGGAAATTGGAAAATTTTGCAAATTTCCAATAAGAAAATTTGTCGCAAAACGACTGAGAGAAAATATATTCTCAATACACGATCATCAATGATTTTGAAAAAGAAAATCCTAATAGCTAAAATCAGATTCGTTTTTACATTTTTCATGAAACGCAATAGAGCAAAATATTAAAACTGTTTAATTTAACTCAACCAGAAAATTCACGAAAAATGTAAATTAAGAATTTCCAAAATATTAATGTGTCACCAGCGATGATTTTGTGGGGACTAAACCACTGATAACAAAATTGTTGCTTGAAATTCCACATCTGAGTGAGATACTTTTATCCCTCTCCAACACTAAAGCGATAGATTTCAGTACTAATCCAATTTAGATTTGTGACATTCTTCAAAACTCGACACGTATGTTCAATAACCATTGAATAATTAGTTAGCAGCGCCGATATAACGTTTTGGTGAATAAGGCAAACATAAAACATTATTATGGGAATGAGAAAAATTGTAACAGCGACTGCGTCACAACGGTATAGTTTTGAGTACAAAACCTGCTCAACTACTAGTTCCAAAACGGCATATTTATCAGCTAAAGAGGTATTGTCAATTGATAAGTTGCTCTTGCAGACTGAAGTTATAAAAAGCGGAGAGATAAATTCCTCGCAGCGGGAGACTTTAAATCCTAACATATCCAATGGGGCTCCAGAATAGCATCATCAATAAACAAGCAGCTGGGAGAGTTTATGCAGGAAGGAAAACTGGATCAAGTATTTGGCGGCAGACCAACACATTGGCTAACCGGTTGACGAAAAACTCCGGATTCAACCGACTTTTCTGTAACAAAAATAGTATTGCTGGAGCTTGTGTTACGGGTTTTGTGATTTACTCGAATCTGATATTCTTTGTCCGCAACTTTAACTGGACCATAAAGAAATCGAATTGCCCTCCATTCAAAGATAGATAATAATCTTCAAACATTAGTGGTCAAGGCTCAACTTTCGCTTCGAAAAATTAGCTCAGGTCTTATAAGTGCTTTGTAAAGTGCGAGCTTACACGACTGCGAAAGATATTTTGAGCGTAGCAATCTTGACGTGCAGCGACCTGACTTTTGCAGCGTAGCAAAGAAAATAGAAACGTGAAGGATGACAACGCAGTGATACGATTATAAAATAGTTGTTGCCTCTACGTCAACGTTTAGTCTTTTGTGATAGATGTTAAATAAATGGCTGAATTTATAAATTTAAGTTCCGAAACAGATTCTGATGCATAATTTGTTAATACTGCAATTTTTCAATAATCGCTTCTTCCACTTTATTTCATTGTTAATTAATTCCTATTTACAGTTTTCTTATACTACACTGTTTATTCTTACTACACTGTTTTTTTTTTACTACATCTTGTTTTACAGAGAGTCAAGCTTGGGATACAGAAAGAGTCAAGCTTCTTTGGTTTTCATCGGTTGGTGCTGTCATATGTCTGTTGAAAGTCTATATAGAGGTGTCCATAAGATCGATTGTCGATTTAAATTTCGCGATGATGATGATCGCGAAAAATATTGTTTGGAAAAGTACATCTCTCCAAAAATTAGTGGACACACCTGCCATACCGAGTTGGTGAAGGGTTATGTTGAACTCCCTATATTTTTCCACTATCATCATCATGAAACGCTGGTCAGTAATTGATCGGTTGGGCACAGACTACGTTTGAAGTCACTAATAATCACTGATGATAGTCACTGATATTTCTGGCAAAGGGATGATTAGGGCAAGTACATTATTGTAGCAATCACGTTGTGAGCGGTGTTTAATGGAGCTACGGCACGATAATTTTCACGTTTAAGATGGTCGCCATTCCTCCGGAAGTTCCCCCTGGTCACAGATCGCAACGATAAGTTTATAAAGATTAGATGCAAGGGTAGCTACTCTTGCTTTAATAATTCTGCTGAGATGCCGTCAAGACTAGATGCCTTTCCATTTTTAATCTACATACCTTCGTTTAATTCCTTTACTGTGGGGTGCGGGACATGAACTTCCTCCCCCGGTGGAGCAATTGATCAAATATGGATCCCATCGTCGTTCCGATTTAGTAGAGTTCAAAAGTAGGATTACCATAATGAAAGAACTTCAGCCACGTTTTTGTTCTCAACTCTCTATTTGTGCCTTTGATGGCTGATTGGATAGCTAGTCACTGTTCCTCGATGTTTCGTGGAGTTTCGTGAGTTTCATTGTGCCGGTTTAGATGTTCAGTGATAACTGATTGGTAATTTTGCAGAATATCGTCATCTTTTGTCACTGTCTTCTTTGCTTATCCTGTGGATGATAATTTGCACTTATATTTGAACAAAACAAACATATGATCATAGCATGTGATCAATTTGTTTTTTCGTTCTTCCATTATTCGATCGCCGTTGACTGTGGATTTTCCTATGGTGAAAAAACGTACTTGGCACGGCTATGTTATAACCAGTTCCGTGACGAGTTGGCCATTGTTGTTACTCAGCTGATACATAGTTTTGATATCATGGCGCGGGATATTGGTCATGATGTCTTCCAACTCAACAAAGAATATATCTTTGACATCATATGATTCGTCTTCGGTGGGCGCATGTGCGTTAACAATCGTGATATTCAATTTCTTTGTGCGGAGTTTAACCGTATACATATCTGCATGCTCCTTGGACAGAAGTTGACGATATAGACGACAAAGTCTCCCCCATTCTGATGACCGCTGTATAGGGGTGAGTGTATAACCATTGGTGGTATTATGGATCGTACCTCCAGACCATCTAAACTCGTGTAGTGCAAGTGCGTCCAAATTGTAAATTTCCGTATTTTTCAAAATGTTCTGGAAATCTCCTGGAGTTAGAAGGCTTAACACGTTCCATCTTTCTATTTTTATAGCGTTGTCCATTTACATTTTCCGAGGTTCGTTGTTGTGATCAATCCAATAAGTTAATCCAAGGCCTTTGTATAGAGTTCTTAACTTAACGTTCCTTGTGAGAGTAGGTAGTTGGGTCGCCACTCAACCCACTTATAACGTGTGACGAGTATTTCATCGTTTTATTTATTTAGACTTTGGAGCACTGCGAGGAGGTATGAGTCAAGGGCTTTGTTAGCCCTACATCACAACCCACGTAATTTTATATCCTAAGAATTGTTTCCGAAACTGGTGTGTGGTCAATGGTCAATTGAGTGCTCTTTTAAATCTCAATATACGAGGGTTATCTGAAAAGTTTCCGACCTCAACATGAAGATGGCACCACTCTTCAACAAAAGTGGAGGAGTGTGTTTGTACATGCGTTGAAAGGTACTCACCGAATATCAGCCATTTCCGACGTTAAGTTGTTGTTTAGCAGTTTTTTAGAAAATAAAAAAATAGAGTATCGAGCTATCAATAAATATTTATTTTTGAAAGGCAATACGGAGTAACCACTGACGATAACATCGCTCAAGTCCACCAAATAGTGCTACAGACAACCGTCGAATTAAAGTTAGAGAGATAGAAGAGGATAAGAACCTATCCAAGGCACGTGTTTGTCACATATTAAATCAACATTTATACGCATAAGAAAGTTGTGCACGTGTTTGTTGCCGCGTATGCCCACTTTGGACCAGAAACGTGTTCGAATACACATTTCCAACGCTCTGTTGGCGCAGTTCAGGCGCAATAAATCAGAGTTTTGAGGCCGGCTAATTACTGTTAATGAAACTCGGATACACCATTACAGCTCCAAAAAAGACAAAGGCTGTTCCTTCGGCTGGGAAAGTGATGGCGACTGCTTCCAGGGACTGACGAGTTATCTTAATCGATTATCTTTAAAAAAAAAGAGAAAACCATTACAGGATAGCACACTACGCATCATTTCTTCACAAGCTGAAAGACAGAAATTGCAGGAAAACGGCCACATTTGCATAAAAATCTTGCTTCACAAAGACATTGCCACTTCACAAATCCACGGATTACGGTTGGAACTGTTTGACCAGGAGGGTGGACTCACCAGAATTAAGAAAAAATGTCTTATATCTATGTTAGTTCGGAAACTTTTCAGACAACCCTCGTAAGTCTTTACTTGATTGCTTCATCGAAAAAAATTTTGCCATATCTGTAAATAGAACATTTATTATCAGTCATAATTATATTTCGAGACGATGCTACCGCCATCTATTCATAACATTCTTATATTTTTGTTCCGGTAACAGATATTATGACGATAAAATAAATTCGAGCTCCAATGCCAAGGTTGCAAGTCACTGCGATTTCATATACCTATTAGTAAATGGAGAAAGTAAAAATTTCGAGTGTCCCTATTAAAAGACACTTTATGAACGTAGTAAATATTCTAATCTCTAAATTGTTTCTAGTCATTGTGAGATAAGATAAGAGGACAGTTTTATTTCAGTATAAAAACGAATTCTATTTAAAACTTGTTTAAGTCTCGCGGTGCTTAGTCGTTCGTGTTTATTTGGAAAAGGTGTGCGTTGCAGTCAAAATATAAAAATGGCGAACCCAAATCAACCAATTCAATATAATAAGGTAAGATATTGTGCTGCTTGAAGTGTAATGTTTACTTACAGTGTGTACAGTGTACAGTGGTGATAAGATAAAAATATTTATACGTGTACATTGATCTCGACATGCAATAATGGTGATTTGATCTTTTAATTGCAGATCTTTATCAACAATGAGTTTGTCGATGCTGTTAGCGGAAAAACGTTTCCGACTATAAATCCAGCCACCGAGAAAATAATCACCGAAATAGCTGAGGCCGATCAAGCTGATGTGGATATAGCTGTGGCGGCGGCTAAAGAAGCGTTTAAACGCGGCTCAGTTTGGCGTAATTTTGATGCTTCGGCACGTGGAAAACTTTTATATAAATTAGCCGATCTCTTCGAACGTGACCTAAATATTTTGGCCAATTTGGAGTCGTTGGATAATGGCAAGCCATTCCCGTTAGCTATGTACGATGTTCATGCCAGTATTGCGTCACTAAGATATTTTGCCGGCTGGAGCGATAAAGTCTTTGGTAATACAATTCCTACGGATGGGCCATACCTATCGTTTACTCGTAAAGAACCAATCGGTGTAGTTGGACAAATTATTCCGTGGAATTTCCCACTAGTTATGTTGACTTGGAAATGGGGTCCAGCTATTGCTGCCGGTTGTACAATCGTAATGAAACCCGCCGAACAAACTCCATTATCCGCTCTGTATGCCGCTTCACTAGTTAAAGAAGCCGGATTTCCACCAGGTGTTATAAATGTGCTACCCGGATATGGTCCAACAGCAGGTCATGCTATTGTTACCCATTCTGACGTCAGAAAAGTTGCATTTACCGGTTCAACAGAAGTTGGAGTTTTGATTGCAACCAATGCAGCCAAATCGAATTTAAAAAAAGTGTCTCTGGAGCTTGGCGGTAAAAGTCCCTTAGTAATTTTCGATGATTATGATGTGGATGAAGCAGTAAAAATTGCGCATGAAGCATTATTCTTTCATCAAGGCCAAGTCTGCATTGCGGGCAGCCGCACATTTGTCCAGGAAGGAATTTACGATAAATTTGTTAAAAAAGCAACCGAATTAGCTAAAAATCGTAAAGTAGGAGATCCCTTTGCGGTAGGTACACAACATGGTCCACAAGTCGACCAAGAAATGTTTAACAAAATTTTGGGATACATTGAGTCGGCCAAACAAGATGGAGCTAAACTTGAAGTGGGCGGTAAACGACACAGCAGTACAGGATACTTCATTGAACCAACTGTCTTTTCCAATGTTACAGATGATATGAAAATAGCAAAAGAGGAGATCTTTGGCCCTGTTCAAAGTATTATTAAATTCAAGACATTGGATGAAGTTATCGAACGGGCCAATAACACAAATTATGGTCTCGCTGCTGGTGTTCTTACTAATGATTTAAATACGGCGCTAGTTTTCTCACAGGCTGTTGAAAGTGGATCGGTTTGGGTTAACTGTTACGCTGCGGTTTCGCCACAAGTACCATTTGGTGGCTATAAACAGTCCGGCAATGGTCGAGAATTGTCGTATGAAGGAGTTGATTTGTATTTGGAAACAAAAGCGATCACTATCAAAGTTCCGGCTAAAAATTAATTTTTTAACCAAATAATAATCAAGTAAATGTGTTATCTAATTTGTGCTAATCACTCGTATATTTTCGTATCCACCTATTTGAAGTGTATTGTCATGCTTTTATGACAAATAGATAATTATTATTAAAATATAAACTTGTTATATAATATACGATTTTAATGGTTTTTGATTAGAATTTGTTTATATGTTGGTTGATTATCTATAACACCCGAACAGGATCAAGTAATTCACAAAAATAATGCCACAACAGAGATAACGTGTGGGATTAAGCTAATAACCTGGTTAACAAGATCCATAGAGTTCATTCCCTGTTGTCGGCTCTGTTGAAATGCAGTAACAATTTCGTCTACTTGACGGCGATATTCCTCGGTTGATTCGTTTAACGTGTTAATCATGTCCAAAATCATTTTCGTATTTTTAGCATTTAGATCGTCCGACAGCTCCTTCTCCCGTGTGATCGTATCGACCAGTTCTTGAATTTTCGGCGATAAATCTGGTCGATTCCGCTCGTTACGTATCAAATAGTAATGAAATTGTTTTTTTAATTTTTCACCCAATTCACGCTCATATTCGTTAGCAGTTTTATCAGTGCTTTGAAGTTTAGGTGTCTGTTCAAATTTACGCAATGCTTTCTCATTTGTAGTGTTATGGATATTAAGCAGCTCAGAAAACTGTTTGTATCCTGTATTTCCAGAAACAGCTCGTTCCATTTGTTCGTCATAGTGCGATCGTGCAGATGAAATTGCGGCTAAATTTTGTGCGTCGGCTGTTGCAGATAAAATGGTTTTGGGATTTGGTAATTGACTTCCAGTCAAAACACGCATGTACGCGTTTAAATAGTAGGTAAAATCTTGAGCTCGAATATCCAAACCATTAATTTTTTTGGTAATTAAACTCTGGGGCTGCAAAATGCTTGGAATCAATACCTTTAACTGAGTAATAAAATCTTCATCGATTTCACTAATTCGTCCATTAAAATTTTGACTGGTTGCAACGGCACTTCCTGGATATGGCATTAAAAAGCAATCGATTTCATCAAAACATGCTTTAATATTTTCACGTAACTCCAATGATTCCGTGTCATCGGAAACCGAATCTGTGTCAAATGCACGATTTAATATAGTACGACCTCCAGTGTAACCATATTCCGCTTCGTACGGATAAAACCAATCGCGGACAAGGAACAATAACTTATGGAATGGTTTGTTTAATGGGTTCTCTAGTGCCAGCTTTCCGTATTCTGAAAAAAGCTAAAAATTATTTCGTTAAAATACATAAATGTGCGTTCGATTAAGGAATATAAATACTTACAGCTAAATATTGTAACTGATCCTCTTGTATATTATTGCCAACATTATAAATCTGAAGTGACGATAACATAGCGCTCAACGCAAAGATTGTTACATTTCCATCGAACGTGGTCTTAGAATCGAAGAAACCTTGCGTATCAATTAACATGATTGCTACTTGTTTACCATTTTGATAATCGTGCAAAAATATTTCGGGCCAAACCAGTACACCGATGGTATTTCGTTCGGAACCACCGCGCCACGAAAATCCTTGTAACGGTTCATTCACATCACCTAACCAATCGGAAGCTTTTCCTACACCTGCATTTGCATAAATCGCTTTTAGATAGCGAATGAAGAAATTTAGCAGAAAACTTTTTCCTTTTCGGATGACGCCCGAAATTGAAATAACTACTAAACTACGATCACGAACATTCGTTTGACTCAAAATCTCGTTCAGTTTATCGATATTAATGGCTGAGGTATTACCCTGGGTATTTACCTCAACAATTCGGATGGCACTTGTTTCACTCATTTTATAGAACCTCTCGTTCAAGAATTGTGCAATTTATAAATTGTTCGATTCAAATAGCTGGATTATATATAAAGCAATTTTTGTGCGGTTTTCGATTTAAAACCATATTAGCTATCATCTAGTGCAATTATCGCAGCGGTATTGATAACGAACATCGATAATATTGCGGTAGCCAATGTCAGGAATAATTTGTTCGAAGAAATTTAATTTCAATTCAGTTCTGAAATTACTGACCACTAGCACAACGTTTCTAAGGTGTATCCCGATAGCGACTTTCTCATTGATACAAAAGTTAAAGATAAGAATTCCTCTTAGAGGATAAACAGGATAAAATCAGAATTGGGGTGTGTTATCACTACAAGGCTTACCCATTCGTTCGTAAACTGTAAAATACCAATACAATTACTCCCGCACGTTTTAGGTTTTTAGAAGTCCTTCTTATGTGACCTGGAAAAATACTCATAAAAATAAAACATTAGGAATTTTCTTAAATCAGCATTTTATATTTTCTTGCTTATTATTGTTTATGTACCGCAGCAAGAATTTACATGATGATTTTACAAAGCATAACCAAAAAATAATAAAGATATTATTAATTATTAAATAAAATAAATGTTGAACGACAATTTCAATTTGTCGTTATAAAACTATTTCTTACTTATGTAATTTATTGAAGCAAGAAATAAAATTAAAATAATAGTGATAAATAATAATTTATCAATAATAAGAAATATTTTATTTTAATAATAATTAAGAAAAAATCAAAAATATATTAATTATAAAGACATTTATTATTGTACTTCTTGTTCAGATTCGATAAGATTTTCGGATTCCGTTTTTGCTTTGGAGGCAGGTGACTGTGTCTCGGAATTCTCTTCAGTGGTAATTACAGCTTCTTCCTCATTTTTCTTTGCTGACTCTGTACCATTCGATAGTGTTTCCGTTGCATTCACTACTGATTCGGCGGTACTTGATACCTAGAATAGTAAAAAAATTACCTACATTAGATTATCCAATATATACAAAATTTCAATCAAACACACGCCAACTAATTACAAAATGATAAAACGGATTTAAAAAATGTGTCACACGAAAAATTATATTTCAAACCTCTTCTGATTTCGGTTCACTTGTCTCGGCATTTTCCTTTGAATTACTGTCATTGTCTGTTGTAGTAATGGTCGCAGTTTCATTTGATTCCTGTTTATAGAATGTCGCGGCCAAAAGAAACATATCAAAAATAAATTATGGAATTAGGATCAAACAAAATTTATTTTGGACACAAACTAAACTCTGGAAGCGATATACCCCAAGTAGAAATAATAATCAATTGTCAATTATCATAACTTACACAATAATTTCTACTTGAGTGACACAAATCAAAAAAATTTATGTACATATGTATGTAGCATGACGTATAACAAGACATGAAACAATACATTTATAGCAAAACAGGTGGAATGTTAGTAACCATTCAAATTTGTTAAGTTTTGAGTGCAGGTTAACAAGGTGACATATAACATATAAACAAGCATTATTAAATTTTTAAAGCAATAAACAACATTCTGGAATATTAAAATAGGCCAAACCTCGGAGGATGGTGTATTTTTATCGGTATTACTATCGTTAGAATCCGTATTAGTAGTAGTTTCAGGGATTTCGGAAGGTTTTGAATGTGTATCTTCCTCGACATTTTCTTTATCTGTTTTTGTACCATCAGCCGATTCTGTTCCGTTCGTTGTGGAGTCGCCGCTTAATCGTTCCTTAATTTCATCCGATTTATCTTTGTTTTCGGTGCTACTCGAATCTTCTTCCTCTAAAATATTTTCAGTCTCTGGTACAGATTTTTCTACTGTGCTCTCGCCTTTATCACCAAACACGTCGCCAATTTCTTCATCTTTTACGTCACTAGTATTTTCCGTCTCTTCTTCCGGCACACTTTCAGATTTTTCGGACGTTACTTTTTTTACAACTTCTTCGATATTATCGCTAAACACATCTTCAACGTCGTCTTCTTTCTTTTCTGATGACTCTTCGGTCAGTTTTTCTGTTTCTTTATTTTTTGACTTACCGTCTTCATCAGCATCTCCAAATACGTCTTCAACTACCTCCGTTTCTTCGTTGTCTTTGGTATCTTCGGTCTTCTTTTCCGTATCTTCTTCAGCAGGCGGTTCAGATTTCTTTTTAGGCGTACCATCTTCATCGTTATCGCCGAATACATCATTTTCTTCTTCTCTATTTTCTGTGCTTTCATCTTTGGCTTCCTCTTTCTTTTTCGGTTTGTCGTCTTTCTCACCATCAGAAAATATGTCATCAATTTCATCTTCTTTCGGCTCGGCGTTTTCACTTTCTTTTTCTTCGGTGGATATCTTCTTTTTAGAAACTCCGCCTTCGTCTTTATCACCAAATATGGCATCAACATCTTCTTCCTTCTTTTCTTCACCCTCTTTTGCTTCTTTATTTTCTTCATTACCTTCAGAAGTTTCAGCTACTGCCTTTTTCTTTGGTTTATCATCTTCATCAGCATCGCCAAAGATATCATCAACCTCATCTTTCGCCTTTTCTTCTCCCTCTTTTTTGTCATCGTCAATTTTTTTCTTTGGCTTACTGTCTTCATCCGTATCACCAAAAATATCATCAACCTCTTCCGCTTTTTCTTCATCATCTTTTTTATCAGCATCAGCTTTTATTTTAGGTTTACCATCTTCACCTGTATCGCCAAAGATATCATCAACTCCATCCTCTGTTTTTGCATCGCCTTCTTTTGTCTCTTCGCCTTCTTTCTCACCTTCGGCCGCCTTATTGGGTTTACCATCTTCATCGGTATCACCAAAAATGTCATCCATTTCATCTTCCTTCTTCTTTTAAGTTTTACATATGTATTAAAATTAATTTTATTTGTGACCATAACCAAATGATTAAGTGCAGGGTTTATTGGGGTATTTATGATATGAATACATCACATAAATTTATAATTTAACAGGTAAGGTAGGTGTTTTCAGGAATTTTCGATAAACCAATATGTGCATGTGAAAATGAAAAAAAATAAAAAAAAATGAAAATTATAAATTTGATTACTGGAATAAATAAGTGCAAATAACAAATTAAAATTTTAGTATTCAATATTATGACGGGGGCGTAACTGTGATTGGGGCCATCGCACGCTCACTTTTATTTGGTGTGAACCAAATTTATCCTAAGAATAAGAAGCATTTTCGAGTCCGAAAATACATTTAACAGCATTGTAACTACATTATGATTAAACAAAAACGGCTTAAATAGCGTCACCAAAAAATTGTAGGTGACGATATGTGACATTAATCTCACTCACGACGAGAGTAACATAATACTAAAATTGAAATACACTGACGTTTAGGTGAGTAGGTGAGGTTTATAATAGGGGTTTAGAATTAAGTGAAAAATCATCATGTGAACAAATTGGATTGACATTCATGGACTTTTCAATATCCAAAATATTTTAATATGGACCAGCGAAGGAAGTCCTCAATCCAAGAGACTACCTTACTGGAACATCACATCGCATCAAACTCACACAGTAGAGCACCCTCTTAAAGTGGGTCAGCGTTTTGTCTTCCGGTGATGCAACGTTCTAATACATAAAAACACAGACACTTCCATAGGGCTATTATATAAAATTATTATGCGAAAACGTATTATACAAACCGGCGTATTATACAAAACTAATACCCCGTTTACACTAGTAGAATAAAAGTATGTAACAAAAAAGTATGTTGGTGTAAACTCAAACTAAAATACTTTAATACTTTATCACGTACTATTTTGCTATTAAAGTATAATAGGTATCAAAAAAATATTGGTATTATAGTCGTGGTTTATACTCTACTTTAATATTATAATACTTTAATTTCGTTTTTTTTTTTTCAAGTGGCCGGTAAAGTAATTTTTTGTTTGGATATACATTTCCATTTGTGATATTAAATAAAAAAAATTATATTTGTCAACAAAAAATGTAATATAGTATTATAGTATGGGTTTACACCGCTTGTGATGTAAACTGGCCGGGTATTATACTTTATTGGCAAAAAAGTATTATACTATTAAAGTAGCTCTGGTGTAAACCCGGTATAAGAAAAATTGTTACAAGGCAAATTTTTATACTCGCGGAATAGGGAAGAGCCAAATACATTATTCTTTTCTTAGTTTTTTAAAATACAACGTTTTCATGCCGTTATATTTAGTCGAGTAAATCCGTAGTAGTTAAAAAATGTCAAATTTAGAATTTTTATTACATCCCTTACTAAACAAATGTTCGAAGTAATCTCCAGCAACTAGATGAAAAGAGCATAAGGTTGCACTTGTCCCGATAATACAATGAATATAAATGGCACCGGTTTTTCAAACCAAAGTTAGTCATTAAAGGATTATCGCTATGGTGAAACATGGGACACAAGTCGCAACACATGAAATGGCCATAAAATTTGATTTCCTTTAAAGAAAATAGTCGCTTAAAACTAAAAGAACAGGACAAATGTTCAAGATATATGAAGAACAGGCCTGGTATGCATGACCATGTGATTCAACACTCAAATTAAAGTTAAGGCTTTGCTGGAAAAGTGAGGCAAAAAACAACCCAGATGTGAAACCCCGTGACTACTACCATTTTCTAAATTGGAACAAAGAGTTTCCAGAAAACCATTTGTATAGCGATGAAGCCGAATAATGGGTAAAAAAAATCTCTTCAGTTAAGGCCCTAATCTGCGGTTCCCAAGTATTTTGAACAATTTGTTTTCAATCTCTTCAAGTACAAACATTCAAATACAGACATTGATCGATAAAATTGACAGATTACCTATCTTTATTTCTAAAGAATTTATACACAGATTAACTACCACGCCTCTTTCACTTTAATTAAATTAAATTACAACTTACCTTAAGGTTATTATTAGTTTATAAAAAAAGCATTAATATTAATTTAGTAACAAACAAAAGAACTAAAATCATGTCAATATTTGATTTAAATTTTAATTTGTATAAAAATACATTTGCTTTTTATTATGTTCATTAAATATAAATAATTGTTTATTATTAATAACAAAAAACAAAAATCAATCTGCTTTGAATTAACATAATTTATTTTATTGTTTAGTAACAACATATTATCATTAATTTCTAGTTGTTGACAAAGTTTATGTTTTCTAATAATTATGTATAAATATTAGTATCATACCGCTTTGATCTAAATTATATAAGCTGTTTTATATATCATTATTAAAATAATTAATACACATTAGTAGTAATCAAAATAAAATCAATTTCAAATTAATAATTCGTTATTAAAACAATATTTAATAAAAAAAATATAAAATCAAATAACTATTGTATTTTGGCTTGATGGAATATCAAATATATATGGAAGAATAAATTTTTGTCTACAAATTATATTAATTGCACCTGTGGCATTTTTAAGTAATTTAACCAGGCCAAAGAATTGATTATCTAATTTTATATATTTACCATTGCAAATATTAGGTAATTTTTAATCACATTTTTATTGTGATTGGGAATGTTTAGTTATCGTTCGCAAATTATTTTCTTTAATGTAAACCGAAAATTAGCTGTATTATAAGAAAACAATTATTGTAACATTATAAAAAAAAGTATTAAATAACGTGCAAAATATAAAAAAAAATTAAAAAATTCATTCAACACTCTCATCTTATTTATTGTCATCATCGACATTTTCTTTATTTTCGTCTACCTCGTTTGTTGTATCGGCGGCGACCGCAGGCTCTGGAATTTCACTAGGTGCTAATTTCAAAAATTGTTCAAGGATATCGCATTCATTCGCCATATCAAATCCATCGTAGTCGCCACAATATTCCTCGTCGTTGAATAGTTGCGGTGGCAGGGGTGAACGTGGATCGGGATCACCAATGGTACCACCCTTGTTTGTTGATTTTGTTTGCATGAATTCTTTTTCTGCTTCTGCGCCCGGTTCTGTTATGTCGATTAATTCGTATTTTATGTTTTTACTTTCCAATATCATAGTTACACGCTGTTGTCGTTTTTTCACCTGGAGCAAAAAAATAAAATTGTAATTAATCATTTAATTTGAATTAATATTAAATCGATATTTGGGGACAGAAGAAAGAACCTGAGGTTTAGGGATGCTCCAAATAATGTAAACAATTGTTTGTTTGCCAATAGTAAACATAAACTCTAATGAATGTATAGATAGACCTTTCATACCCCTGCATTCTATACAGATTCAAACATTTTTATTAAAACAATACATTTATTAGTTTTAATTAAATATATATTCAATTTTTAGATTAAACTAATATAGTACGTCATACAGTCGTTAATTTTAAATTACTAACTTTTTACAATTATGAACGGGTGCCAAAAACCAATATCGCAACCGTTTTTATTAAGATTGTTTGACCAGTCCGGTTTGTTATTAGTCCGCGGATATAATCAATTACCGGCAAGTCCTATTACAAAGTAGTTCTTAGACAATTCAACTAAAACAAAACGATTATGAAAATTGCTTTAAAAACTAATTTTCCAGACAACCAAAATACTTGGAATATAACACAGCTTATTCCATAAAAATATTACATTACATAAATGGAATGAAACATCCCAGAGGACGTCATAGAATAATTAGTGTGAGCAAATTTCGAAAAATACACAAATTATACATCTGACAAACAAGGTTCCTTTTTTCTATGCATTTCCTGGTTGTATATTAGGAATCCTAGGAATGCAGTCGCCGTATCATAAATAAGAATTCCAAATGTTCGGCAAAGGTATGAATGACAAATACATGCCTTACAATTACGAAAGAATCATTAGCTAAAAGTGAATAATAAAAATAAAAAAAAATTAAATTTATATGAAATTTATATGAAAATGCAGGAATACCCCACCCCATAAATAAGAGAGCTGTATAACAAGCAGCGGTGTTTAATGACTAACAATGCCAGTGACTCAAAGTCGGGGTACCATCGTTTAGCGCCATCTCTAGAAAAACACCTGTCAACATTTCCGACAGATAAATCGAGCAGTTTTGTTTTTAACTGTAGAAAATGGACAGGTTTATATTTGTGTTTAACCAAGGGAAAAGAGCAATATCAGGCAGTGATCCGAGTCCTTTTTTTTTTGGTTCGGAAGACGTGTGATGAAATTACAGTAAAGTGGCATGTCGTTTATAATGCCCTTATGGATCTTCTTTTGAACGCCATTGGTTAAAACAAGCGTGGTCGGCTGCGTTTTCTCACAGTGGAACAAAAACGGATCGAATGGTAACTTTTTGTTCATGTCACAGATAAATTTACACAGATTGTTCATTGTGGTTTAATATGAATTAATCAATGTGTGTCATTCAGTCCTATCACTAATTCTAAGAAGCCTCTTTTCATATTTTATTCGATTTTTCTACTTCAAAAATCGATGGAATATCTATTCGATATTTTTATGTGCGATAAATTCTTCGAATTTTAGTTTCGATGAAAAATAAAAGTATGTACTGATTTATTTAAATGATTTTTCAAAAACATGTGGAATAGAAAGATACGAGGGCAAATCAAAAAGTCTTGCAATATCATATGAAAAAAAAGAGTGAGTGAGACAGCAATATTTTTATTTTTCGACATAATCTCCTTTAAGGTTTATACATTTGTCACATCGATCAATTAACTTGTCTAAACCCTCTAAAAACAAAGATTTCTTTTGCTCCATAAAATATCCATTTACAACAGACTGTACTTCATAGTCACTGGAAAATTTCCGGCCCCTAATTTTTTTTTTCAAATTGGGTAACAGAAATTAGTCACTGGGTGCCAAGTCTGAACTGTACGGTGGATGCGGAATTTCCACGAAGCCGCAGTCCTTTAATGCAGCTTGAGCAACATTAGCCTTGTGCACTGGTGCATTGTCGTGAAGAAGCAAGATTTTTTTTCTAACTTTCCTTGGCCGTTTTTCTCGGATCGCTTTTTTCAATTTTCGCAAAACCGCTGCGTAATATATGTCTGTGATTGTGGTTTTCGGTGGCATATAATCGATTATCAAAATTTCTTCAGCATCCCAAAAAATTGTTGCCAAAACCTTACCAGCAGACAGTTGAGTTTTGAATTTCTTTGGTGGTGGTTCGCTACGTTTAATCCATTGCATCGATTCTTGTTTGGATTCCGGACCCCAGTGATGAAGCCATGTTTCATCGCCTGTTATTATGTTATCCAAGAAATTTTCTGGATCTTCTTTGTACATATCTAAAATCGCCTTTGAAGTTTGAACACGCATTTTTTTTGTTCTGCATTCAACAAACGGGGAACCCATCGTGCACTTACTTTCGACATGTGAAGGTGGTCATGTAATATAGTATATGTGGTACCGTATGAAAGAGAAAGTCTCCACGCTAACCGCGGAATAGAAATACGCCGGTCTTCCAATACAATAGATTCGGCCAAAATTACGTTTTCATGGCTAATAGCATCAGCTGGCCGACCCGAGCAGTTGTCGTCTTCTAATGATGCCCGACCACTTTTGAATAATTTTACCCACCTTGTTACTGTGGCATATGATGGTGCAGATTCGCAGTAAACTTTTGATATATAGTTGAATATATAAATTGCATTTCGGTCATCTTTACAGAAAAATTTAATAACGGCGCGATATTCAATTTCATTCATTTTAAGAAAAATTCAAAACACGTGTTACTAAATTGACAAAAACAAACGAACTGTAAAATTTACATCGAAATGTTCTTCTAGAAGTTTCATCGCGACAAAAAATGGTTTTGAAAAATATATTGTTGTCTCACTCACTCGTTTTTTTCATATGATATTGCAAGACTTTTTGATATACCCTCGTAGCTTGCTGAACAAATGTGGTTCATCCTGAGATTTATCAACTCTCTCTGTTGTCTCTCTGTTGTTCGGTCCTAAAATGCTATGATGGGGAAGAAAGAAAGTTGAGAAGTGAAGTACTTTTATTCAAGTATCCAACCAGATGATGGCGATTCGTTAAATGCCGAAATCGATCTTGTATAATAATAAAAATAATTATTAAGTACATTAATAATATTTTTGTATATTTTTAAAAAAAATTCACTTAAATAAAGTTTTAATACTTTAATAAATTTTTACAAAAATTAAAATAATAATCTGTGTTTTATTGTTTTTAAATTTTAAAAAAGTTATATTTGTGAAAATAAGTACACAACAAAAATTGACAATGTCCAACCATACTTTTTTTATACAAGAGTTCACCCAGTGAAGTAAATGTGGTGGAAGCCTAGGGCACACTGAGAGAAATTATTGTCCACAGAGATATATTTTCATAGATTTTTATATATAAATTATATCTCGTTTCGGAACAAGAATAAAAACTGAAGAAATCTGTAAAAACGAAAAATATATCTAATTTTTTATCTCTCTTAGCTCGGTATATACTCCTCAAAGTTAAAACAAAAACTGAATTAGCAATAAAATCTAACTACATATATCAAATATGTATATTAATTTCCCCAATTTTACATAATTATAACTGCATAAGGTGTTTACTTGTGAAACAAAGTTTTATTTTCATCTTAAATTCAATATTTTATTTAATCATTTAAGATTCAACCATTCAAGGTTTACACATTCAGTTTGGATGTTTTTATAACTCAACTAAATGTAACATATATAATTTTTTATTTTTTTATTGATTAATTTTAATATTTGTCCATTAATTCATTGGTTCAATCCAAATCAATACAATACAAAAATTTATTGTCTGAGATCAGATAAGTCATTACTGAATCGAGAGAGAGTGTCAATTTTGTACCAAAAATGACAGCGCGAGGTGAGGAAACCGGAAAAACATAGTAGTGGTTATTTTATTAATATTGGTTTGCTTGAGTGCATGCGGGTCATTTTTTTAAATATTTTTTTTTTGTTTTTGATGTGTCAAATGCGGTTCCGTATTGTCTAAATATTTGAAAATGAAAAATCAAATCACATAGCAAACAATCGGTTCCACTACTCAAAAGCAAGCGAATAGAAGAGGTGAGGTATATGTCATCATCATAAATATTCAACCGGTTCAACCGGAACTTTTTATTTTCGCTACTTGGCTTAAGGGCTAGTTATATAGACGTAAACGAAACGGACTGAAACGAAATGAAACGGAAAGACGAAGGAGGCATGGTTATATAGACGAATTGGTGAAACGGTTTTGACATTTTCATATTTGTTTTTAATTTTATATTATTTGAAGTTTACTCAATCGTATATATGAAAACTAACTTGGAAAATCCATTTTATATTTGGCGAACTAAATAGAAATATACAAAATATGTAAATTTATGCAAAATTTAAAATATTTTGACAATTTGACAAAGTGCTAGTAAGGATAACAAAAAAAAACATAACCGATAGTGTATAACCGCAAAGACGAAACGAAAGCAAATTGAATTGAATCAATTTCTCCGTCCGTTTTCGTTTCGTTTCTTCTATATAATTGGTTTACTATGTTTCTATGTATTCAATTCGTTCGTTTCGTTTCGGTCCGTTTCGTTTTCGGCTATATAACTAGCCCTTTAGTAAAATTGACGAACAAAATCCACAGACACATGAGAGAGAAAATACAATACAAATATAAAATTGTATATTATACAGTGTACATATACACACGATTATTGTTCACCTCGCCAGCTCGCGCTTGAATTTTTGGTACAAAATCGACACTAAGAACTCTGGTTAGAATTCGTTTAAAAAAAATTTAAATTCGAGATAGGTATATATTTCTGATGTGCATATTGAGTGAATTTTATATTTATGACTAAAATTTAAAAATAATCTGTAACTTTTAGAAATAGAAATTATTTCCCACATAACAATAAATATGCTTTACTGCGATATATTTTATTTGGACTTGGTTAAAATATTTACCTCTGTTATTTACCTCTACTATATTTATTTCCAAATCGGCCAAATGTTGCAGATAGTCAATATATCTATAAGTATTGAAAATAATTGTTTTTCAGTGTAACATTGACTGCAACCGGACAAGTGGTGCAGTGGTTAAAGCTTCAGCACTTGGATCGGGAGGTACTGGGTTCGAATCCCATCAGAGGCTAGATGCAAATCGAATTTTCATCATCGATTACACTCGGTGTTGTTAATAAACACAACTAAGACCCTCTGATGGAGTGCAGAATTCAGCGCCGACCCACCGTCCATGCCAAGGTTGACATGGTGCTTGCAATGTGCAGGTGGTATACTGTAGTTGTGTGGAGTAGGTGAATACGTGTTATGATGTGGCGTGAATGCGTGGTATCACAATGGGCCAAAAATGGCCTAAGTGTCAACCACTGAAACCTAACATTGACTTCGATCACTTCCTTATAGTTGCAACATACACATTTCGTTTATCAAAAACATACATCCGTCGCTTCCAACGGAACCCGCTGTTGGAACAATGATGCTTTTAACAACCACGTTAACCGAACCAATTATGAGAATACTCTATCTGGAATTCTTGACAACTACCCGCTGCCCGATTCCGCGGAGGATCAGGGTAATATCATAAAAACTGCGGTAACAGAGGCATCATCATCAACAATACCGAGGACTACAAATGATTGGGATGGACGGAAAAAACGAGAATGGCACAATCAACATGTGCTTAACATTCATTGATAATTCGAGTCTCAGAGATAGATATCGCGAAATAGTAGAGCTACAGAATTTCCAGCCTCGTAGCAGCACTATTCGCAACGAATCTGGAGAGTTAGTAGTGGACACTAACAACGTCCTTCGCGTTCGATTATGCATCAGCACCATAAACTTCACATCTCTACGGTAATATATTTAAACCTGACACAAAACCAACAGTTATAAAAAAATTACGCACAACTTACTTTTATCGTAACTATTTAGAGTAACATCAAATTCCAAAAGGAAAATATTTTAACACGGACAGAAATTTTTCAAAAAAAAAAACACAAAACTATCCGTGTTTAACAATAAATACTTTCTTGATAACCTGATATAATTATTCAAACCCGTTTTCTTACCTTTTAAAAAACCGGCAAGACTAAAAAAGTTAACTTTAATTATTGGAATGTCTTTCCGTTTTAAATGGTGTATCAATAGAATACAATCGGATCCGATGTACACTACCGCTCAAAAGTGTTTACGCACCCCTTTTTTCATATATTTTTGATACAGTATTATGTTTACGAAACAACATTTGAATAAAATGAAATACTTATCTGAAACGCAGTATCATTATATAACCACCAATGATATAAGGTTAATTTTACTACCCTCTACCTGCGCTTGGTTGGATTGTCGTAAATTGTTTATTATGATACAATTACAATAATAGTCTGTAGGAATTTCCAGAAAAATTTATCAGTCTGGTTTATTCTAGGTAATGATGTTTAAATTGATTTTTTGAAAAGATTTCAGTGAAATGAGTCAAATAGGATCAGGTGCAGTCGGATATTTACACTGTTAACATAGTAAGCGAAATATCGAGAGACAATTATTTAAAATGCCTCCAAGAAAAGAACTTACTACTGAAACACGTGCGCTTATGATAGCTTACCATACAGCTGGCATAAGTAATTGACAGATTGCCAAAAAACTGGAATTAGATCACGCTACGGTCGATTGTAATGTTAAAAAATATTGGGAAAGTGACAGTTTTTTAATAAAAGACGTAGTCCTTGGTCTTCGACTACGTCTTTTATCTGTAGATGATCATAGAATAGTGATTACTAGCAAGACGAATAGACACTAAACAGCCCCGGAAATAACCGTAAACTTAAATGTTGGTCGCCTAAAACTAGTTAGTGTTTCTACGGTTAATCGTCCGCTACAGGAATCCGGACTACATGGCCGTGTTGCTATTAAAAAACCAATGCTAGTAAACAAAATAAGCGACTTAAATGAGTCCGTGAACACCAACATTGGACGATAGACGATTGCAACAAGGTTTTATGGACGGATGAGTCCAAATTTGAATTTTCGGTATCCGAAGACGAATATTCGTGAGAAGATCTTTTTGTGAACGTGCCAGTAAAGAGTATATTGCTGCTACCGTAAAGCATGGAGGTTTTTCAGTGTTGATTTGGGACTGTTTTGCTGGTCCTAGTGTAGGTGATGTTGTGAAAATTGACGGAATACTAAGAAAAGAAGGGTTCCGACAAATTTTGGAGAACCACTCAATACCTTCAGGAGTTCGACTTTTGAGTCAAAATTTTATCTTCCATTAAGATAATGATCCAAAACATTCATGTAAATTATATAAAGGCTATCTTCACCATTTAGAAGATGAAGAAACAATTAAAATGACGGAATGGCCTCCTCAGAGCATTGCCTTGAGCCCTATTTAGTTACTATAGGAAGAATTGGACCGGGAAGACAGCAGTCAGCTCCAACATCAGCTACTGTTATGTGGAACAAATTTCAATCAATTTGGAACTCAATAACGCCATGAACTCTGGCAAAACTTATGCGAGAATACCTCGACTGTGCGCTGCGATTGTTCAATCAACGAGAGGGAGGTCACATAAATGAAAGTAAAATTTAAATTGAGCATTTTAATTTTGACATTTATTTAGTATATTGCCATTAATAAATGTGTGTATGTACCTAAAAATACATATTTTCATATTTTTACTGAGTTTTTATATGTTTTATGCTGTTCTTGACAGTGCCTAAACAGTTTTGAGCGGTAGTGTACCAGTGACGTTATAGTTTTCAAAAAGATTTGAAGATGAGTATTTTTAGGTGTGCAATTTCATTACAGAAATCATATTCATTTGCTTCACCTACTTAACTTATTGTAATTTTAAATCACGTGATTCTGTTGCATTGAAATATTAAAATTAAATTATCAAACTGCACTTCAAAACTGCCTTACGTCATTATCCGGGGTACTTGTTTGTTAAAATCAATCAATTGTATGTACTTCAAAATAAAATAATCAGATCCAATTTTGTAATTTACATTTTACTTCAATATTGACCATTGAGTATTGCTGTTTTAAAAATAAAATTAACCAACAAATAAGGTTCTCGATTCACATAATAAAACAACGAAGGGCAACAGTATATCCAAGACGCGTTTCATTCTTCTCATACATAAGCGAGAAAATATTTTTGAGTAAAAATTGGTTATTTTCACTAATCAAAAGGTCGGTTCTAATTTCAATGCCTTCATTATTGAATTTCGATTTTCATTTGCATAACTCGTAAGAGCTTTTAATGTACAGAAACATGATTTGACCATAATATAGAATATTACTTCCACGAATAGGAGCAAAAAAGTAGCGAAATACCAGTAGTTTAAAAATGTTCTATGGGTATTCAAAAATAAGTATACCTAATGTACACCTATTTGTTGAAGTGTTCAAGAATTCGGTTTTGACATTTTGTTAAAAACAGTCTGATTTTTCAACTTATTGAGGTAAGTCGCGACATCTCGAAAGCTCAGCAACTGTTGCATTTGAAACAGCTGGAGGCTGTTCGTAAACTCTATATTGTTACAATATTGTTAACGACAGCTCTAAATCGTTCTGAAACTATCATTGTAACAACGAGCACGCGCTTTTTGTCGTTCGTAAACTCGTTTTAACATTGTTACAAATGTCATTCTCAACCCTACTCGAGACTGCCTTTCCAGCTGTCAAAGTACTAATTATGCTACAATCAAGCGAAAAAATATTCTTTCACATCAAGATCTACACAAATTAATGAACGCTTTTATGTGGTCAATATGTTTGATAAAAGTACTATGCATATAATTGAGTATTATTTAAAAATTATAATTTTAATACTAAGTTTACGGATATCTAGTTTAATAATTATTTTCATATTGATGAGAATAGAAATTAGTTTTGTTTTGCGTTTTATTATAGATCTTTGTTTTGGTCATCATCATTCATCTGTAAAATCATTGATATTTGTAACAAAATCATTGTTAAGCACATACGTCATACTAACAATGACAGTTGTAATAATGTTAACAATGTAGAGTTTACGAACAGCCACGTAATTTTGTTTTATAAAGGATGTAATAAAATGGTATCATCAGTTTTATCATAGATGGTGGCTCAATCTGTAAAATCGAGATCAACCTATTTCCACCTTAAAAACAAACTAAGCTTTACCTAATTGTTTTTTTTTCTTTTGCAAAAGATTCAATTATCGGATATGAGTACAATTTCATATAGAAACAAAGTTTGTGATTCCCATTCCGTTTATGATTGGTGTCCTAAATTGTTTTTCGTGCTTATATCGAAACGGTGACCCCAGAAAAATTGTCCACGATATTTTCTTACGATTATGCTAGAGAAATGTCAAAGCTGCACCAACGTTAACAAAGTGTTTCGACATTGCACAGTATCGTCAATTTATTAACTCAAATAAACGTCAGAGGAGTAATTATATTTGGTGAAACCAAAGAAGAATAGAACATCTACATGGCACTCCAGCACATTATATCTATCATGCTCATGTGTTTTGTGGGCTGTTTTAAAAGTTGTATGGGTTCTGTTTAAAGTTTTATGGGCTCTTTATTAACAATTTGGTTGAAAACACAACCAAATTCCTGTACTAGAACCTATATATCAAGCAAGACTGTCCTGAGAAGGTTTAAGTGCCAACAATTTCTACATGGATCAAGAGATTGTAAATCTTTATCTACGGAGCCTTCGGTGTAATTTTGAGAGAATACTTTTCTTATTTGTCATCTTTCAATTTACCGCAAATCTTATTTTGAACTGAAATATAATGACCTATGAAAACCCCACCTTGATTAATATTTTCAAGGTTTCCATCATATGCAATCCATTAATATCGGTTTCAAGCGATGCTCCTGAATAGTGTTTTTACTGCTTGCTAGGTTAGGTTTCAGTGGTAAACACTTAGGCCAATTTTGGCCCATTGTGTGTTCACCTACTTACATAACTACAGTATACCACCTGCACATTGCAAGCTCCATGTCAACCTGTACATTGACGTGAACGTCGGCGCTGAATTCTGCACTCCGTCAGAGGGTCTTAATTGTGTTTATTAACATCACTGATTGTAAACGATGATGAAAATCAGACTTGCATCTTATAGCCCTCTAATGGGATTCGAACCCAGTACCGCCCGCCTCAAGTGCCGAAGCTTTAGCCACTGTACCACTTGCCCGGTTATTTCTTGCTAACTGAACTCAAAAATTATGAGCCAGATGTCAAACACTCTGCGTTAAAAGGCGAATAGCTGAAAGTAACAGTTGAACCCCGTAGCTTGTGCACTACTTTCACTCCGGTCTCACTGCTAATTCTGCAATACAACAATTTTACCATCACTGTATTTGTTATTGGGATAGTGCCTACTTTCGAACCCTACTTTTTACTGAACGAAATTTTGTTGTCTTCATTTGTGCAAATATCTTATATTTTTTAAGATATAATCATTTTTATTGGTTGTGTGAAAATGATTCCGCCCTTTCCCAATACGTGTCGTTACTAGTACTGTTTACGTGCACTATAAATGGACTATACTGGTATTCTACAGTAGTAGTTGATGTCAGCTGTTAAACGCAATATACGACATTTGGATGAAGTGTAATCAACTAGAATTTTTAACTCCTTGGAAATGTCGAATTTTATTCCACATAAACATCATTTGCGGGGTTTTATTAAAATATTTTATTTCAAAGAAAAGTCCAATGGAAAAAAGATGATTTTGACATTGTAGATAAAGAGCATGGAAAACCACCCAAAAAATTTGAAAATGCTGAATTGGAAACGTTATTGGCTCAAGAATCTTCTCAAACACAATCAGAATTGGCTGCATTAAATGTTGATCGATCAACTTTTGCAAAACGTTTATAAATAATCGAGATGGTTCAAAAAGCCAGCAACTAGGTTCCACATGAATGAAAAGAAAAAGACCTCGAACTTCGAAACACCATTTGTGAAATACTGCTTCAAAGACAACAAAGAAAAGGTTTTTTGCATCGAATAGTTACTGGTGATCAAAACTGGATTTATTATGAGAATCAAAACCGCAAAAAATCATGGGTGAAGCTGGTCCATCGCAACCAAAGCGAGATATTCATTGCAATAAAGTTATGATCTGTTTCTGGTGGGATCAGAAAGGTGTGGGTGGTTATTATGAACTGCTGCAATCAGGTGAAACTATCAATAGCGATGTCTACCGACGACAACTAATACGTTTCAAGCGAGCTATAAAGAAAAAACCACCAGAATGGGTGAATAGACACAAGCTAATTTTTCCGCACGAAAATGCAAAACCACATTGCAAACGTTCCAAACGTTGTGAAAAATTATTTAAAAGGACAGGACTGTAAAGTTTTACCCCACCCGCCGTATTCACTAGACATAGCTCCTTCAGATTATTACTTATTCCGAACGATGCAGCCGTCTCTTTCTGAACAGCGGTTCAGTTCCCGCGCAGAGATCGAAAATTGGCTTATTGATTGGATCGTCACGAAAGACCAGAATTTCTTCAGAGAGGGAATCCGTAAATTGCCTGAAAGATGGGGGAAAGTTGTACCCGCAGATAGCACAAATGTGTGTGTAAAAAATGACAGATTGTAGTGTCTTCCGGATTTTAACGGATCTTAGTTAAATCGGAATCGGATAAGTGGTGCAGTGGTTAAAGCTTCGGCACTTGGACCGGGAGGTACTGGGTTCAAATCCCACCAGAGGCTGGATGCAAAAACCAATTTTCGTCATCGATTACGGTCGGTGATAAACACAACTAAGACCCTCTGTGGAGTGCAGAATTCAGCGCCGACCCCACCGTTCATGTCAATGTACAGGTTGTGCAGGTGGGTATACTGTAAAAGTGTGAATGGGTGGTGTGCGGCGTGCGCGTGAATGAAAAGGGGAGTATTAATTGACCTTCAAGGGACTTGTAAAAAAAAACAATTGAGATAATTATTGAACCAGAAAAACTTGAAGGGCTGGAATAAATCCGCTCTGAGGCCTGTATTTAAAAGACGACGAAATTGCTAATTGTGTGATTGTTTTCTTTCCGAAACCAAAATATCGCTGTGAAAGTGCAGAACAAAAATAACATACCATAAAATGTTACCACAGATCCCTAAATACACCCCAATAACCGTTTGCTTCGGGTACGGTTTAAATCCACTAGAAAACTTAAATAAACCAATCTTTCTTTTATTCTGCTTACTTTCGATAAACTATCTAACTGGCAACTATGTTTATTAAATAAAATCAAATAAAAACTTCATACATTGCAATAATCCCGTTATTTATAACGGTAAACTTAATAGTTTTTTATGTAATTAAACCAACAAGCTTGGAAAGAAACCATCTTTATTCAATTAAAACTGCATATTTAAAATTTACGAGCACCTTATCAAAATACAAATAAATATTTAATTAATTCAATGATCTAACTCAAAACAACATTGCTATCATTACTGTATATGTTCTAATGCAATAGTATTGGTATCTAGAGTATAGAATGAAAAAAATGAACTACAAAAAGTGTTTTACTTTTTCGGTTCAATTGACTTCTGAATCTGATTCACTGCCAAATATGAAATTAAACAGTAAAAAACACAGGTTTGGATCTTATCAGTACATTTATTATTCTAATAACGGTGATACGATCTCAACAAATAAATTTTTATCTCCATTTATGGAAAAATATAACGAAAAAATTTGTCACGAAATGTCAAAAAATAGAATCAAAACTCTCATCAACACTGGGGCGATCTGTCATTAATTTTCCCAATAAAATTTTGACGGTCAATGGCAATAATCGTAATTTGATCAATAAATAATGTTGGTACAAATATAAATCAAAATATTACACTCAATTTTTAATTTAAGCATTTATACAATGTTTGTTTTAAGTTCAAAGCTTCGCTCATATCAGGGTAAAGAATATTTTTTTCACTTTTTTTTTATTATTTTACCTCTTTGTTACCCGACATGCCACTAATATATATTTTCACAACCATTTTTATACGATTTTTATTATTATATTTCCACTTTTTATACAAACTTTATATTAATTATAAAAAGTATTAAATAATATTAAAAATAAATTTGCTTTAAAAACTACTGTTGTACACTCTGAACGAAGAAGGAAACAATTTTTATCATACAGCGAAATTTTCTTTTTAACTTTTGAAACGTTCGTTCCGTGTAGTGTGTGATAAAAAAACTTTTGTTGCTCAATTTTTTAAAGGTTACGCCTTGCTATTGTGGTGACATCTCTGGCATAAGCTTATAGTATTAAATTTAACCCGCTCAGGCAATTTTACACTATAGCGATAGTAGTATGTAAACTATCGCTACAGCATAATAATTTCAAAAAAGTTACACTAAAGGCGGTGATACATGTACAGATTTTGCCTTTAAGTCATAAAACTTATGCACGCTGATTGGTTGAAAGTCGGCCATCTTGAATTGCCTTATAGGCAAAAATTTTAAATTGAACATTTCTCAATTTTGTATAAGGTAAATTTTTTTGCCTTTAAAGCAAAATCTGTACATGTATCACCGCCACCTAATCGATCTGATCGATCTGAGTACTAAAAAGTTGTTTCTTGTTTCAGGTCAGATCGATCTAATCAATTTTGTTGCTGTTTCTTATTTTTCTTCAGATTGTTTAGATCGATTTTTTTGATTTGTAAAAATATTCCGATTTCTCAGATTAGTTTTAGTTCAGCTAGCTCACGTAAATCAAATTTAAATCTATATTGCCATTATCATCATTTTTATTTGTTTTTGTAAACGTTATTAAAATGGAAACAGAAAGAAATTTTAATTGTTAATTTATATTGATTTTATTTTATACGCAGCCATATTATTTTATATAGTAGTTGCAAGAAGTGGTACAAGTAAGTAATTTGGCACTCCAATATTCCCTTCGTGTTCGTATTCGTTCGTTCGTCTTCGTAAAATTCCCTTTTTAATAAGTTCGATGACAGTTGATAATTTTTTTGATCTACGAAATCTGAAAAATATTTCTTATTTCAGATCGACCAGATCGATCTAATTTCAGATTTCAAAATCTGCTCGATCTACGGATTTAAATAAGAAATACAGCTTAAACCTTAGTTTCCGGCAGTTATTAATTCACTAAAAAAATTTACCAACGTATTTCACAGATTAGTGAATAGATTTGAAGAAAATATTCGAAAGTAAAATATTTAGTATATAATGAGGTGGATACCCATAAAAATGAAGTACCCTAAATGATCACCAAATTTAGTCCATCTAGCAACTACTTACACCAAAAGAAATATACGTCGAATTTAGGTCACAATAATTGCCTTATTGTGCCATATTATAAAAATAATATTTCAATTATTTTCTTGCATCATAGTTTTTATTGGCCTAAGCTAACTCAATCCACACAAAACAACGCCTGATCTAAGTTGGGTAATTGTTGTTTACATCATGGGACCTAAATGTCAGATAAAGCGTATAGTCCAAGGGCAAATATAAGCTAGCGTAAACTACCTCACTCTTTTGATCGATCAAACGGCATAATCAACGGCCTGCTACAATTATTCTCGCTAAAATGAATGCTTAATTCCTATACTGTGTTTGCATTTTATTTCGCTGCCGAAAGATTCATGCTAGAAATAAAAACTTGTAATGTAGGAATGGATAGGCTGAGGATGACAAACCCAATTCGATCCCTCCTAAAAATGTTAAAATACTTTATAACGAAAGGAAAGGCAGTGACATAAAATTTAGGACGTTGCTTGTGGAGATCCGTACAACAATGTTTTTTAATTTTGTATGTTATTTTGTTTTAAACTTATTAATTATCTAATTTGTTTTTCAAAGTTTAAAGAAAATATATTAATCAAATGTATCAACCTTACCAAATGGCTCTTTTCTACATAACTTATTGTAATTTGGAGCAGAACGAACTTTTGGAAGTGCTTAACTTCTTGTAATTTAGAGAACTTTTGAACTAATGTGAAAATTTTGTAATAAATGTTAATAACTGTTGTAAATATTGGCATATGATATGATAATAGAAATTATCCAAAGTTCCAAATTATTTTATTTGACTTAGTTTTATCAATACAGTATCGAAACCATTCATATATTGTGCTTACATCAGAACTGAAGAATTAACATATTCTTTCAACCTTATTTTCGTCCGAAATAAAACAACAAACAATTGTGTTGGTTATACTTCAAATCAAGCAAAATTTTGTATGAAAAACGCCATTACTTGGTTTTTTACTCCCACATTTGTGTGGTTTGTACTTAAATTGAGGCAATTTGTTTTTATTTTTGGTTGAAAAAGGATTAAGTACAAACCACACAAATGTATGTCTCAAAAATGACAGGTTGTAATGTGTTCCGGATTTTAACTTGTGGCTTTGACTTTCGCGTCAGGGAGTCGTTTGGTTTTTTCCTCATTATATATTTTCTAATAGTTTTTATTTCAATGGTCAAAATGGAAAAAACAAATATTTTGGACTGGTCTTTTAGCAGTTCTATTCGAAGTCATTCCTGTAAATCGGAATCGTAAATCAGAAATTGTATGTTTTTGTTGCTGGAGTGAAACACTGCCCCCCCCTCCCCCAGTGGAACGTTAAAGTATCCCAACCATGAATTTGAAGAAAGGTAATACTGCGCTTGGCTTCGTAGCTTTTGGCATAAATTCGATGTATTTATTGCTGCTTGCCTGGTTATCATACAATGGCTATATGCATGTCGATCGTGCATGATTTTGGTGCAATTCAGAACAACACAAACTTTTGAAGATGATAGTGAATGGAGCACATGAGTTACATCCATTTTATAAATGACCTTACAAATTCCACATAAAACTTTTGGAGGAAACTATAAACTGCACCCTTGTTATAAATGAGCTTTGATGCTCAAAATGGGGTGTGCGGTTTTGAAAAATTGTATACTGTATAAAAATAAATAAATAAAAAATAAATAACGGATCTTAGTTAAAACGGAATTATTTTAAAAAAAAAAAATTATAACTTGATACCATATAAATTATATAACATATTAATTATTTGTTTTTGATAACATATTAATTATTTTACTATTATTATAGTTAGTGTTATTTTTCAGACGAAATCGATTGATTTAAACAAAATGCACAAATGTGTATGTTGGTCCAAAATAAACACAAAAATAAATTTTTGACTTGATTCTTTTACGTTACGCACCCAATTGTGATGGCAGGCAGGAAAAGATATATATTTGTCTATAAACAAAAATATCATGACAGAACTTTTTGAGTGAAATAATATGGCCCAAAAAAACTATGTTGCTTTTAAATGAACAAGCCTCCAAGTGTGCTTTGCGGCAAAGTATTCTTATTAGAACTTAAGTGTCAAAAAAAATTAGATAAAGCCCACCTCATAAAATTGTATACAGTTTTGTAATGTGTTAAAACAAGATAAATATTTTCGGAAAAATATAAAAAAATAAAAATAAAGAAATTTCGCAGTTGTGTGTGTCACACTGTCGTGTCTCGTCGCATCTTGAGATGTAATTTTGTTTTTGATTAAATTTTTGACAGAATGAAAATTGAGAAGCTAATTGTAAAAAATATGGCGTTGAACAAATTTTTACAACAAAGTGATAAATCACAAGGAAAACTTAGTGATTTTGATAAAAGCAATGAATACAACATAATAGAGCATGATTTGGAGGAATGTATCGATGACACAGTGGATGTGGGTGCATTCGAGCGTATCATTGAACAGGTTCCATTATATGATCATAATAATCGCGCTCGCAGTTTATCATTATTCCCATCATCAGCATCAGAAAATTTATATAATCTTGTAAAGAAGAAATATGATATCAACGGCTCAACTAATTCTTCTTCGTTGTACAAAACAAAAATTGAACTGGACGAAAATGCAGGGTAAAGTTTTGTGTTTAAACCGTTCCACTTATATTTTATTTGTTAAATCAGCTGTCTGATGGCACAGGCACACCGACTATTAATTGTCATGTCGGCCCATTTACAAATTCGATAATATACCAAAATCTACTAAGGAAAATCATTCAATTTATCAAATTTACTTTTTTTCGAATCAGTTACATCGAACACACAATCCTCCCTGATGAAATTTCCCTGTGTATTCGACCAGGACCCAATCAAAAGATTGAAGGTGAACCTTCTCATGCAACTATCACAATACAGGTATATTTTTACATGGAAATTTATAATTGGGATGCTAATGTTCTGCTAATTTGCGATCTTTATCTAATCAGTTTTTTATGTTTTTTACGTCGAACTAACAATCTAATTTACATCTAATAGAAATCAATTGAAATTTGATATACTCCTTTATAGTTGCTTGAGATTTTTATAATGTTTCACCATCATGATAGAACTATAATATCATGACATGATCATTGCATCTTCATCACATTTAAAAACATTTATTTTAGTCGTTAAATCAGGTATCGATCCATTATCAATATTTTTTTTCAATCATTATTTTTGTTAGGGATCGGAACCTCAAATTTTAGCCAGATACCGATGTAACTATGAAAGTTGCTCTCGAAGCTACAGCACTGTGGGAAATCTACGAACGCATTTAAAAACCCATAAAGGTATGTAATGAATTGTTTATCGAATTTTTATTGTTTCTAAATCACTCCTTTATATTACGCAAATCATTTGAGAATAGATTCCTAATGTAAGTATTCTAGCCCGCCAATTGAAAATCTCTACATATACACATTTTATTTTCTAGGCGAGTATCGATTTAAATGCGCTGAAGAGGGATGCGGAAAGGCTTTTCTAACTTCGTATAGCTTGAAAATTCATGTTCGCGTTCATACTAAAGTTAAACCGTATGAGTGCCCTGAAGGTGGATGTGAAAAAGCTTTTAATACACGGTATCGATTACGGGCCCATTTACGTTTGCATAATGGAGAAACATTCAACTGCAACATGTGCCAAAAATTTTTTACAACTCTGAGCGATTTAAAGAAGCATATGCGGACGCACACTCAAGAAAGGCCATACAAGTAACTAATTAAGCATTTTAACAATTTTAAAGAAAATAATTACGTATTTTGTTTTGTTTTGTTTACTAGATGTTTGGAAGATGGCTGTGGTAAAGCGTTTACAGCATCACATCATTTAAAAACACATACGAGAACCCACACTGGAGAACGTCCCTATCCATGTTCTGAATCAAGCTGTTCCAAGGCTTTTAGTACTCCGCACAGTTTAAAATCGCACGTTAAAACACACCAAAGACATCAAATAAAACAAGAACACACAGAATCCTCAATTTTAATGTCTAATCGAAATATGAAATTGAAACGCAAACGCAAAATGGTTACTAAATTAATCGCCCCTAAAAAAGAAAAATTGGAAGAAATTAATACACAAATAACGCCTGCTGATTATAATATATTGTCACAAGATAATTTGAGTGATACATACCAAACTGTACCACAGTTAAATTTTGTAGCCACTGCGAATATGACACCGTGCAATTTGAATTACTCGAATGATGATTTAATGGATATGAGTGAATTTTTCGATGCGAATATGAACGATGACCTAGACTACAATGCCATTATAAAAACAGAAAATAAAAAGGAATCCAAACTCAATGGTTCATCCCAATTGCAGCAGCAGACATCGCAGGCGATGGAAGTGGCTATGGCAACCGAGATTGAAATACCATCACCTTGGGTTGATGTATCTGTGCTCGGATCTAAACCTATTATAACACCAAGTGTAACGCCAACCACAACATCCTGTATAGCGCTCTCGGTCGGGGTCCCTTCATACGTCGATTTACCATATAACGTGAATGTGGCCAACACTGAATATATAAATCAAAATGCTAATAATTCGTTTCAAATTATCACATCAAATGATAATGGTAATAATGTTAGTAGCACCCACCAAAATAACGAACAACGTGTTGAACCGTACGACACCGATTCATTGTTGAATGATTTCTTCCAAACGATTGAGGACAATAATAGTGATGAATGTAGGACAAAAACTGCGTTTGATGATGATCCCAGCAAATCGTTTAATAAAACACTGAAAGTAAGTAATCTGTATAGTTTGCTCATAAAAACTATTTGGATTTGTTTAACTTGTAACAACATTAATGATCTGTTGTTTGTTCTATGCTATGTGGAGTAGCAATGCTTTAAAGATTTTAGTACGTTTGGTGTTTATCTAAAGTAAAACGTTTTGTCGACAATTATTAATATTTGAGCCCAACCCTAGAGTAATATTGCTGCAGTTACTAACAAACAGTAGATCAAAGTTGAATTCGTATAAAATTCTGTTTATAATGTTTCTTCAATATTTTCCGTGGCGCAATAGAATCTAATGATAAAATTGTTTGCAAAAGCCCATTGAGAATTGATAAATAACAACGTTACGACAGTTTTAAAACCATTTTATCTAAATGTACTTACCGAATTTATAAATTAATACGCCAATCAATTACTCTTATGTCAACTAAATAAACGGGTTAATATTCATGCACAAAGTAGTAATGTTGATAACAATCCAATTGTTCAAATGATATTTAATCTATCTGGAGTATTCGTCACAAGCATAGTCCACCCCAGCTCGTTATAAGTGCGGTCGGCTATTAGCTCACACAATTTGAATACTTGGCCGCCACATCGATTACATAAAACAAATTCTCTTTCCATTGGAACTATTTGCTCAACATATTGGGCTTCAGATCAAGAGGCCGAAACCATAAATATGTTTACTGTAAAGAGACAAAGACGCGAAATCTCCTTCCGGTATCACACTGCATGAGATTAATGGAGTTTAAATATCTAGGATCGCAAAGCAAATGGGGCTTAGTAAAACGCAGTTTCCGTAGACATGACATCGAGGGTCATAACCGCGTATCATAATATACACCGATAACAAAGTCTCAAGTCTCGCCAAATATCGCGCGATACTAAACTGGATGTCGATCGTGTTACATCTCAAGGGTCGCGGCCACTTAGTGCAAATTTATTCGTATGATCTCCCATTCGATAAAAAGTAGCCCAACTGCATCTGGACAAAATAGACATTATAATATTCAAAAAATCATTTAGACGAAAAACCAGAGAAAAACCTAATACATATGTGAACTGGCGAGTGGCGAGAGCACCGATTTATTTGGGTAATACTCTACAAATTAACGACATTTCTCCACCATTTCAACATTGCTAACCCTTGAATTTGATTAACGAGAGCAATTGCTGCGGTGGTGAACAAGCTTTGCATCGGAATGCAAAAATAACAAAAACAACGGCGTTAGCTACTATCAGAATTTTATTTGCAAAATCCATTCGGACACTTAGTGTTAGAACTATGATTTTGCTAATGTCAGCCGTAATGGATCCTGAATTAGAAACGGGCACGTACAGGGCATAGAGAACTCAGTTACAGGCTGAGCTCTTGGACTCGGACTTTCAGTAGACGAAAATTGTAATCAGCTGTTTGAGATATGGTTAAACATTTTGAAAGCACGCAAATTGAAAAGGTCAATGTTTTGGTGAGGCATCAGTCACTATGAAAGAAAACATCAAAAGTGCCAGTTGAAGAGCAAAAAGTCGAGCCTACCGAGGACCTTGTCGTGCTGGTGTCAAAGTAGGCACTTAGCTCAAAGCTAAATTGGAGGAGTATGGTAGTCTGTTTGCCGAAATGCATATAAATGTGACAACCGGGTTGAACAGTTCGACATTAAAAACCGAGCAGCAGGTGGAAAATAAAATTAAAGTGGTTACCAGTTTGAAAAGGGCATTTCTCACACCGATAAGGGTGGTCTACAGATTATAAAGGACGTTGTTGCCGTGAACTCCAAAGAAATTTTGGAATCTCCAACTTTGATGATAACACTTCATTCGAGGACTTCAGAATGTAGTTTCAAGACTCAGGGCAGCTGAATGCTTCAAGACGCAGTACAGCAAATATATTGCAAACCGTACACAAGGGGAAGTTTTGCAAACCTAAGGTGATAGAACCATTATAAAGTTGGAGCGAGTATATGTCGCTGCCAAAGGAAATATATACACTCAGACATTATCGGTGTGATGACTCCGAACTAAGTCACATTGATAGAGGCACGGACAGAGCGAACAATTACAAAACTGGCATCCAGCTTTCAAAGACAAGGATAATTTCTGCGGTCATCTACAGAGCTTAGTAACTTAAAGTCACAAGATGCATGGTATTGGGTCACTACATTCGAGAATGTATTCAGTTTTCTGATTGCCCAATAAAAAAAACAGGCGAGTGATAGCGGGAATACGAAAAACCAGTGTTCAAAGATTTACCAATACCAACGGCAAGTGAAAGTCCAATATGTAAAAGGGAAATACTGACAGATGGGAAAGTACAAGCAAAGATCTTTGGGTGGCCCATCCGAAGATTCCAGTATGGTAGTTCTAGAGAGGGAGCAACCCAGAAAGCCGCGACGGAGAGCCACGCTAAGGACCGTGCATTGGAGTTGAGATGGAAAAGCCAGCGCTTCCCAATGTGACGAGGCAGAGAAAGTATCGGACATAGGATGAACCAATAGTAAAGATCATACAAAAAGACGAGTCCTAAGACAAAATTAAGTAACGAACGAGAGCAACATCACGTGCATCAGGAATAAAAGGAAAACAGGAAATGACCTGCTTGTGATAAAGAAATGATTCCAACGACGCAATTTGGTGTGGCTGTGCGATCTCATGTAGTGAAAACGAATATCTGAACGAAATCCTTGGAGCTGAACACACAAAGTTGTCAAAAGTGATACGACATAGGATGCGTCTGTTCGGGACGAACAGTAAGGTGGGAGTAGTGTGACAAATTGCACTAGACATCGATAAAACACTTGGCGGTCGTGGAGATAAGGTATAAACCTCGAAGTGTTATTATCCCAAAAGTCACAGATTCAAGTCCAACACGGGGCAGTAATTTTATTAGGCGATTATCAGCTCCTCGTAAATGTCCAGTCTTAATATGCGGGAAGCTTGCAGATTTTATAATTAGCATGCTATAATCAATACTCGGCTGCGTTAGTCGCATTAATATTCTCTTATTCTGTCAACCAAACGAAACTTTCGCTCTTTGCAGTAACTACCTATATATTTGGTGTTTGCTTTGACCTGCAAGTCAATATGCTGAACTGTTCCAATGAAAAGAGAAGAGAATTGATGATATAACCCCCCCACATAAGATCAGTGCAAGATAATAGCTGATGCGCTTTATAGTATTAACAGCTTCTCTAGGTGATGTATTCCAAGCGGATATTCTATTAAGGTTTCAATCATTTATATTTTCGCGAATAAAGTTATTCGAGTTTGCAACTCGTGTTTTCGACATTAACACCGTTTGTGATTGACCATTGTGATTTGCTGTTTACTTATCGTATTTACCAGAGACTAAAAATAATCGATCAATTCTCCCGATCTAAATTTGACTAATCGGAAAGTAAATCTACAATTTCACAGTAAATTGTTGTAAATCAATCCAGTACAAGAGCCAATCAGCTGCAATTTGAATTAGGCGGTTGGTATCTTTTATTACAAATGGGAGAACCATTTCAGTGGTTAAAAAAGAAAACTCGCGATTTCTTTTAATTATTTTAAGTACGGTAAAATTTGAATGATAATCCTCCTCGAATTTATCCTGCTTGATTTTTAAACCCTAGGGTGTCAAAAACTTTAGGGCTAATAATTATCGCTTAAATGAAATGTAAAAATTCGCATAATACAATTTCAAGCGGATGTTTGCAAGCTTAATTCTGTTTTTAATTCACTACCAATAATAACTTTTATAATTTGTATCTTTTAAATATAAAATTTAGTAGTTTTTATATTTTCAACAAGGGCTGTTTTATCGCCTTGATCAATTTTATTTCAAAGGATACAATTTATAACAATCATTAAAAATATAATTACATCTATCTATGATTAATGTAAGCAACATTATTGTTTTTAATTTGTCAATAATAGGATATTACAGCGGATGCCGATATCTGCCGTTGTGTCAATTGCCAATGTGATCCAATGGTCGGCTGTCAAGGAGGCTGCGGCCCTGATAAACCTTGTCGGCCTAAAACTTCTATAAATAATCATCATCATAATCTAAGTGTGAATGGGTGCAATTCTAGTACAAGTAATCATAACAATACTAACATTGTGAAAAAGCAACAACCGGCGAGCCAGTCTAATGAGTCAATAAATGAGGAATGCTGTGGTGGAACAACTAGTTGTAATTCTGTAAAAAACGTAATTATTCCACCGGTACCGATTAATTTGAATAAAAAGAAGAACCCAAGCGGATGTTGTTCCAGTTCACTTCCGATCGACTATAGTAACAGTAACGGTGGTAATTGCTGCACAAAAAAAAATCTGCCATTGCCGGCGCCACGAAATGATTTATGTTGTGGAGGCACTAGCTGTAGTTCTAAACGTTTAACTCCTTCCCCTGTACCAATAACTAGCAGTAATAACAATGCAGGTAATTGTTGTGGTGGTGGCGGTGGTGAATCTGCAATTAACACTCGAAAACCGGTCGCATATACAAATAAAACTTCATGCTGCAACGGTAGAAGTAACAATGGCGCTTCAATCGTAAACGATATTATTAATTTAGCAAGCACGGATTCGTCAAATAAAAAATCCAGTGGCGGAACTTGTGGAAGTGGGAGCTGCAGTAATAATAACACTACAGAAACAATAACTGGCCAGGCAGCTGTAGATGATTTATCGGATATACTCAATCTTACGCATGATTCGAATGCAAAGTGTTCCTGTAAAAACCCAGCTGAAGGCGTGGCAAACGGTTGTTGTGTAGTCATTTGTTTGAAAACTTTAGAAACATTAAAAAATGTTTTAACGAATAATACAAGTTTATTAAAATGTAATAGTGGCAGTAGTAATAACAACAGTGAAAGTATTTCTTCAACTAATAAGTAATATTTATAATCTGTATATTTTTAAGGGAATTTGTAAAGTATTGTGGCAGTTATAAAACAAACTTGATCACAAATAATTAAATTGTTTGTAAATAAATAAATATTTGTTGTTAAAATTTGTGTTATTTTTAGGAATTGTATTCACCTACCTAGTCAGTAAAGGAACAAGCTTGCATTATGATACTACCGCAGAATATTACGTTTTATTTTATATAACATAAATATACACTTATTTTTATTCAAATTATAATAATTTGTTTAATTAATCATGGAATATATCGTAAGTAAATGTTATTGAAGAGTACAGATTTAATCTTCTCCGGCTGGAATGGCATCTTCTAAGCGTCGGATAAATTTAACACGCAACTCCGTAGTTGAGTCGCCTTTAAGTTGATCCTTGAATAAAATTTGTTGCGTTTTAGAAACGATAAGTAATTTTACTAGAATGAGGCACTCACCTGTACAAACCAGCATTGTACTTCTAACTGTACCATTTCTAAAGCGCCTCGAATACACCCGCACAATATTCCACTATATCGTAAATTCATGGCATCCGGTGGTAGTTCAACAAATTCGGTTAACGGATTATTATCAAAAATTAATGAGAATTCATCCTGTGACGCACTCCAATTCGTTATTGCTGGCTGTATATTTAAATACATTCTGAACGGAGTCGAATAAATTTAGAATGTGCTTTAATTATATTTAATAATGCAATTTTATTTATACCTAAAAGCTTGTTGAACTTTGTCAGCCGTCTCCTTCATATCTAAACATCGCCCGGATGATGTGCGTGCCAAAAAATCTTCGATCAATCTCATTCCCATTTTATAACCAACCCGCTCCAAACGTTTATTAACATCCTCAACATTTTCAAAGTCTCGAAGCATTTGTGAGACTAACGATCCATAAGTAAGTGTTAATAGTTCAGAATTCTGTAAAAACGGATTTTTATTTAGCGATGTGTATATGTATGTTATCAATCCCCGATCACAATTTCTAAATGCTTAATTAATTTAATTAATAAATACTTCAATACAGTTTAAAAAAATATTATTTATATTCTTGTGGCAAATTACTAAATATTTTTTATAACACATAAATTCCAAATTCATATTTAAATTATTTACAATTCTGAGTTTTTTTTAAATTTTATTTTGAGTGATGTGGATTGAATAATTATTAAAACTTAATAACAAAAGTGATTAACGCGCGCGATTTGTAAATCACTGACATTCTTTAGAATTTTGAGCTCCGGAATGAAATCGGCCACCCTCTCCACGAATTCTATTCATTGCATGCCGGTGCCGTGACTCATGCAGATATTTTGGTCGCTCTTTTGGTATTTTGCCTTGTGCTTCGAGTTTGGCGCGCGCCTGGCGCCGTTTTAGTATTCTATTGTATTGTTTGGCATTTACATATAGTGGTTCTTCTTCTGGCTCAACTTTGATTGTAGTTGGTGATGGTGACATTGAGTTGTTAGTCGTATAGTTACCGGTTACAATTGGCGTTGATGTGTTTGTTACTAATGTATTGCTATTGGGTGTCTGATTTTGTACGGTGGTAGCTTGTGGTAGATTTTGGTGTTGCTGTTGAACTTGAGAGGCTTGTAGAGCATCTTGTGACGTGACCATCATTACTTGAGTCGGTGCATTAGTCGCCGTTAATTGGCCACTTTGATTCTGTGCCGGGATTTGTACAATATTTCCATTTATATTGATAAGCTGTGGTTGAGAATCCGTCATCATTTGATGCGAAAATATATACGTTTGACCATCGGGCATTTGAAATATGGCTTGTGGCTGCTGTTGTAAATGTGAAATCGGCAACACTTGCACCGGTTGTTGTCCTGCTGCGGTCAATTGTTGTGGTATCGATTGCAATAGAATTTGTTGTCCATTTACTTGCTGTGCAATTGGCAGCACTTGAATCTGCTGCCCCGTTGGAGATGTCAATGTTGTTGTTTGCATTTCATTATTCGGATTACCGTCCATTTTTATATTATATTTACGGTAAGCACTAGTACGGTATTATTTAGAATCGTATGAATAAATTTTGTATTTACGGCTTGGACTACAGTAAGCTCCACAAAGCAACTAGGATGTTGTCTAGAAATCGAAGAGAGATGAAGAACGGGTGAGGGTGACCAATTTCTAAAAATACTTTAACCTTATTTCAACTTATATTCTAATATTTTTAAAACATAAATTTTATTGTAATGCGTTTTTAAGTACAAAATAATTAAATTCATTGATATAATTACTTACAACTTTTTTGCCATCAAGCCGCCCACTTTGTCGTGACATTTTAATCTATTTATAGTTGTTTTAAGAATATTAAAAAGGTTTTATATGACAACCTAACTTGTTGATGTACTTTTAATGTTTAAATTTTGTTTTATAATAATATATAACTATTTTTAATGTAATTTAGAAGAAACCCAATAAATAAACGATTCTATTATGACAGCTTCTTGTTTTTTACATAAATACGAATGGATTGATCTGTAGTTGTTTGGTTGACAGAAAATTTAGTGGTTTTTTGTACTAAAGAATATTGAGCTATATTTTGTATAAGTAAACTGTCACGATACTATATGTTATCAATCCAAAATCCCGCATCCTCGATTTTTTCAACATTTGTTCATGAAAAGGGGCGTGTATTTTGTGTTATTTCTGATTCCGCGGTTCCACACTTTGATTCTTTCGTCGTGATTCTCGCGTTGTATTCGTCCCCTTCACCCACAAGTTTTGTGGCGGAGAAATTTTTGATTTTTTCATGAGCAACATTGTTTTTCGATTCAACTGATTCTCGCACTACATAATATTTTTTCAGATTCTGTGATAAGTTTTAATAATTTGTGATAAAGTAAAAATAGTGTTTTAGTGAATTACTATCTGTTAAAAATTAATTAGTTAATAGTATGACATAATAGTCGTGGTGTAAACTCTATTTTACTACTATAATACTTTAATTTTGTATAGTTTATCTCCTTTTTCCAGTGTCATGTAAAATCATTTCGTGTATGTGTATATTTTCAAATATGAAACATATATATAAAAATATATAACAATATGAACAAATATGAAATTTCTCTAAAAGACATTTCACAATAAAAACAGCTGTTTGTAACCGAACAGCTGTCACTTAAGAATTATTATATTTGTATGGCTGGAATGTCAAAAAAAAACCATATCGCTAAAATTCTTATTTTTTTTAAGTTCTTATTCTTAACTATTTGAGGACGCTACAAAATAAGTCTTAATGGGCCAAGCCACACACGGTTTCATAAGAACAGCTTCACCTTCCTTTCTTTCCCTTTTTACCTACAAAATCCGTTTTAAATGCGGAATAAACTTTTTCGGTGAAGTCGAAATGAAAAAATAGTAATGAAAATGAAAAAAAAAAAAACCTTTTTGGAGATATAGATTTAGTTTAAATTTTATTTTCAAGAGAGCAGAATAAAACAATACAAAAAAAAAATTGGTGTTTTTTTATAAAATAAGGGTTTAAATTAGCAATAAAAAATTTATTACGATTTAGTTTAAAACCAGAAGCTGAAACCGTGTATGGCTTGGCCCAATAGATTTTTATTGCTAATTTAAAACCTTATTTTATATTTAAACACAAAATTTGTTTGTATTGTTTTATTCGGCTCTCTCAAAAATAAAATTGAAACTAAAATCTACATCTCAAAAATGGCCCTAAATTTTTTTAGTTTCATTGTTATTTATGTTAAAGCCACTTCACCGAAACAAAATATGTTGAAAAATGCATCTCAATTTAAATCGGTTTTATACGTAAACGGAGAAAGACGAAAAAGAACTAACTTCAAAAGAAGTTCGTGTGGAACGTAGGATTCTATATACGGTATTTCCATGACAAAGTTACCCGGGATTATCTTGGATTATCTCATCATGGAAACGGGTCGGGCTTAGAGTTTTCGTTAAATTTCTTAATCCTCCTTAACTCGAAGAAAGTAGTTGGGTTAAATGAGATTCTATCTGTCAAAAGAAAATTTATAGTATTCAGAAAATATATATAGTATTATTATAAAATATAGTATTATTATAAAGAAACAATATAGTTAAAATAAGCACGGGTTGAAATATTCACGAAACAGATTAAAATATAAAAAGACTGACAAAAACATAACACCGCCTGAACTGTAAAAACAAATTTAGCATGGAAGCGATAGGGATTACCTCGCCATGTTTTTAACTCGACGAAACTCTTAACTCGGTTTATCCGTGTCCATGGAAACGTAGTAATAGTATATAGTTCTATACACGTACATGACATTTTGCGGCTCCACACTTTGACTCTTTCGCCGTGAATCTTTCATCGTTTCTTTCCTCTTCGCCGACAAACTGTTTTTAGTTTTTGGGGAAGGGGAAGGAAACGAGGAAAGAATCAAAGTGTCCAATTTTTCTCTCTCTGTGGCAATTTATACCATGAAGCGATATGGCCGCTCAAATGAGGTTTCATAATCATATTTTCATTTCGGATAATGAGTGATTAATTCATTGATCCTAAGCCAGGAGAGACATTTTTTCCTTGTCACCACCGGGAATTGAACCCGCGACCTCCGGTCGCTGAAGCAACCATACTGACCACTTTGCCACCGGGGTCGCAAGTGTTGAATGCCGCATTGAGTTCATGCGCCCCCGTTTGAATTTGCGGTTATACACTTTGATTCTTTCGTCGTGGTTCTTGCCTAGTTTCCTTCCCCTTCAACCACAAACTGTTTTTAGTTTGTTGGCGACGGGGAACGAAACTAAAGTACTAGTGTTGCTACGCAGCTAGTGTTGTTTTCGCTAATCCGCTGAGCTTAGCTAAGAAATGTGAAAGCAACAACTTTTTGCTTTAATTTTTTAATGCGTTTTAATTTTTCTGTATTGGTTCATTTTCTTAATATTTATTTTAGTTTTTTTTATTTTATGAAATAGAACAAATTTTCGGTATTTTGCTATCAAATAACAAATGCTAAATTATTCTACAAGATAAATTTTTCGAGAAAAATAGAAAAAAAACCGCCTTGCGGTAAACACCATAACCATAAAATGATTTTATTTCCCCTAATCCTAAAAGTTTTTTTATTAACATTCTAAAACAATCGGCTTGAATACAATGAAATTGTTGTTATAATATTTTGAAAGCAACACAGAAGAAAGACTCACCACGAAAGAATCATAGTGAGGATGGCTGAATCGAATCCGCGTGTGCACAACTTCACAACGACTTTTCAGTCCGGTTCATTCATGTTAATTGTTAAAGTGTTAAAAATTGTTGTTATGTATAATCTTTTGAAAGCAACACAGAAGAAAGACTCACCACGAAAGAATCATAGTGTGGATGGCTGAATCGAATCCGCGTGTGCACAACTTCACAACGATTTTTCAGTCCGGTTCATTCATCGTTTTTTCCCCTTTACCTAAATAATCGGTTTTATGATAGATAAAGGGGAAAAATGAGACCCGACTCAACAAAGCTAGTGTGGATAGCGCGATTAAGATACAAATGTGTTGCGTACAAAAATGTGTTTCTACTTGTGGTAATTTTTGCCGCACTCATACATCGCATATGTACTAGGTATGTATATCCCTTTTACAACCAAAAAAAACTTGGCTCAATTTAAGTCCAAATCACACAAATGTGTGAGTAAAAAACCATAGTATGTAATGGCGTGGTTGTTAAAAAATTTCGCTTGATTTGAAGTACAACCAACATAATTGTGTGTATAGTTATAGTGTTATTTTTCGGAGGAAAATAAGTCTTACACATTTGTGCATTCCAAATGTGTAAGTTGGTTCTAAAACATACAAAAATACATTTTTGGCATGATACTTTTGCCGTACCCACACAATTGTGTCTATATAACCATGCTTTCTTCATCTTTCCGTTTCGTTTCATTTCAGTCCGTTTCGTATTCGTCTATATAACTAGCCCATAAAGGATAATCGCCTAATCGGCGGAGGACGCATGCGATCAGTCTTCCTTAAGCGGCTTTTATATTATCAGTAATAATGTCATTATTCAAAGCATCATCACTTAAAAAAATCGTTTTTTCAAATTTTTTTTTCATACTTTTTTATAAGGAAAAAAATAAAGGAATTCGTTAATTTTAAGTGTTAATAAGGTGAGTAGTTTAAGAATATTAAATTATAAAATTGCAAAGGAAATAGGATATTTTTAGGTAATGATGTCTTAAGTAATGACAATTACTCATACTGTAAAGGCCGCTTTATTTTTTCCCTTTTACCTAAAACCGGTGTTAGGACCGATAAACATAAAGACCGGTCGCATGTGTAAAACCGGTTTTATAGGTAAAGGGGAAAAACGAAAAAAAAGACCAGTCACCACATGCGTCCTCTTGTAGGGGGTGAACAATCGTGCGAACTCGCACTTGTGAAGTGCGAAATATATTTAAAGATAAAGACCGGTCGCATGTGTAAAACCGGTTTTATAGGTAAAGGGGAAAAAACGAAAAAAAAGACCGGTCACATGCGTCCTCTTGTAGGGGTGAACATTCGTGCGAACTCGCACTTGTGAAGTGCGAAATATATCTAGTGCAGTGCGCATGTTGCAGGACCACCATTTAAGCTGCAGCCACACGAATGCAAATATCGACCAACGTTGGTGTATTTTATGTTTGGCAGATATTGGTAAAATATGACAACTGACAAACTCTACTGTCTACACGATTTGTAGTATGTATGTATGTTTTTTCCTTTGATCTTTTTGAAAAACCGCCTATTGAGCAAATGTGCGCCAATGTTGGACAAATGTAACCTTGATTTGAATTTGCCATTTGTTTTGTGGCTACACGATTTGTTATTTGAACAAATACGCCAATGTTGGTATGTACATATTTGCATTCGTGTGACTGCGGCTTTAGAGGTATGTTTGCAGACTTTACAGTCCCAAAACTATTTTTTTTAGACATTTGAGAAAATTGAAATAAAACAACGAATTAATTGTTTAGTACTGGCTCGCCATATTCCAAAATTTTCTTAAATATGTATATTCAATTTTTGTGACACCGTAAGCAAAGTAATTAGGCATTCAAAGTTTCGCTATGTAAACAATTTACTATAAAACTATATCTTGGGATAGATGTAATCATTAACTTCCTTAAATTTGATTTTGTTGTTTTATCAATTATATTATTATCTTAAAAACTGCACAGAAATTATAAACTATCGATGTCTAGCCTTTTTATTAGAGTTCGTTTTCTTGGCCGAGTTCGATGATTTATGTTTAAGACTATTTATAGGCGTTTGCATATCCTTTGATAATGAAACTTGATCTTTCGCACTAGGAGAAGATGGTCGATCCTGGAATGACTTATCTAAACTTTGTCGAGGCCCATTGATATTTTTAAGGCTATTTGATTTACTTCCATTTTGTGCCCCATATGAGTCCGATAAATTTGTAGTTGGATTTTTACCAGATTGTTTAGTAACTGAAATACTCGAGTCATGTACTGTTGTAATATTCGTATGATTAAGATGTAACGGGCCAATTTGATTGTCACTCGAATCGTCATTAGTGGCAGACTCAGATATGTCGCTATGACGTTCATCTAAAACACAAAATAAATTATATTCTCATAATTTGAATTCAACAATATTATATTCTATATATTTATATTATACTTTTTTGATCATTCGGATCAACCAGTCCACTGACCGCCTAAAACAATTTACATAAACATTATTTTACATTTATACAAAGCCTAAACTACAGTTCATAATACCGCCATTGAGGTGATGGATGATTTAGAGAATAACCGTTCAGCCTCTTTAAATTTACGATTTCGCTTATCAGCCTTCGAGTTTGTGCTTTTGTTTGTTGTTAAATATCGATCCCATCCTCGAATTATATTGCCGTACAGTTGCGTGTCTTCTAGATACGACCCTTCAAACGCATAAATTTGACGTTCGAGATTGGCTAAGGTTTCCTATTATGAAAAATGACATTTTTTATTTTTTAAGAGCATAATATTGGCGTGATCTTACTATCTTATAAAAAACAATATATTCTAGTAAAAATCATAAAACTATATTAGTTTACCGTAATTTCTGCTTTACGTTTTATTAATTCAGCCAATTCCGCCCTTGTACCCAAAGTCGTATTACTTTTAGCAGCCATGTTAATTGTTTTACTCTTCCTCGGTTTGATTTCATTGCCTACTCGTGAACTTGGGGAACTCATCGTTTTAAATTTTTTGGTTTGTTTAAATATTAATTAATGAATCAGGTTAATGTATTTAAGAATGAAAACGTTTAAATTTAAGAGCTAATAATAATTTTAATTAAAATATTTATTTGTATACATAAAAATGCAACTTGTAATGAATATAATATGTTGTCAATACTGCGTTTATATTTTGGGTATTTTTTGGTGATGCCAGATTGTAAGACAAATGTATTTGTCAAACTCTGAAGTACATAGTAAATTTTGTAAACATTTAAACATGAAAACTATTTACGTACCTCGAGTGAATCAGGTAAAAATGAAATAAATTACAATAAAATATAATTCAAGAACATTGTCTCATTAATTCTTTTGTTTTAGTTAGATGCCATACAATTAGACGATGAGATTTTTTTAATATTGAAAGAACAACTGTCCAAAGCGTTACAAGCAATTTTTGTAAGTACATATTTGACAATGGTATAATATGTGTCGAAATCGTTTAAATTGATTTATTTACAGCCTGAATACATTATAAAATTATCCCCAGAAATTGATTTAATACTTCGATCAATTATTTGGAAGTTATCGGTACATTCTAATGGATCGACCTTTGGACAGCAACTGCTATCCATTACGTATGACACCGAACGCCTAGACAATAAAAACCTATTGCTGCATTATCTTTTAAATAATTTTATAAAATATTTAAAAGACAGCGTTTCACTGCGGCTAACAAGGAATGAAATAGTACAGAATTTACTGTCGCACCTAGAAATTTTCCTTACGTTTTTAAATGTTTTGAATTTTTTTCGTTTTCTTAAAACGGGTATGCGGCCCAGTCTGGTCGATTACGTTCTAGGACTTGATTACATAACATTTTATGGTAATAAAACGCGAAATGTAGGTTATACACACATGACACGCGAACTTATTTGGGGTGGATTTATGGAATTATTGGGAATTATAATACCTCTAATTAATTACAATGCGTTGTCACGAAAAGTACGACAAATAATACAACCGTTAAAAATTAATCATGATGTGGTACAAGTAGTTTTAACAATAAATTCGCGATGTGCTTTTTGTAATGAACGTCCTAGTTTACCGCATGAAATAGGATGTTCCCATATTTTTTGTTATTATTGTGCTAAGGGCAATATACTGGCAGATGAAAAATTTGAATGTACCGTTTGTCGACATCAAAATACGCATTTAAAATCGATTTTATGTAAGTGAATTTATTTGTAAATAATAAAACGGTTTTATTTGTTAAATGAGTAAAAATTTCCTTAATTGTTGCCAACGGAACACTGAGATGGGGATAGGATAAATGCGATGCAATGCGTTGTTTTCAGTCAAATTTTTGGAAGTATTGGAATTTATTTAATGATTGTCAAAATAATCTGATTTGATCGCAGTACATTTCATCGTGACTAATTGGTATGCCTAAAGTATTACTCTCGTTCTGAAAAGTATTGTTGATCAACATAAAAAAGTAATATTAGATCAAATAAATCGTAGAGCAATTTATTACTAAGTTATTAATAAAATGTTTAAATATCCTAACGTTAACATAAATTTCCTAGTCATTGCCAACGTGACGGCACCACAATAAGTTAGTGCAAAAATTAACGCGTATCGATGCGTCATTCTGTCTATTTTGGTTTATTTCCCCATAACATATTTATTTTTTACTGTATATTCGAAGAGCTATAGCACATTTGCAGCCATATTGAATTTAAGTCTGAAATCGTAAGAATCTTTTATTATGTATTTATAAATGCTTATTAATTTTTTACATATTACATTAAAATACATTTTTAATTTAATTATTAGTACACATAGTTAATGTAGTACAAAAATTTGTAATATATAGGTATAATGTATATATGTAGATTATATAGTAAGCATTTTCTCAAAATAAATAATTGAATATCATTTTGTCGAGAAAAAAATTTACATATTTCATTTGAGTCGAGAAAACCCCATAAGTTTGTGGTGTATTACAAATAACTCAACAAAAAATTTCTATATATTTTATTAAAACATTCTTTTAATTACAAAAGCAAGATTTATTAATTTACTACAATAATTATTTTTCCATTTTTGTTATAGAAAACTATAATTTGTTTAAATAGCATAAATTCAAAGGTGATAAAATATCTATATAAAAAAGTTACATTACAAAAAATAAAAATTAGTAATATATAAAGGAAAAAAGAAACAAAAAATACTTTATTTGTATACGAAGTGTTTTCAAATAGATGTGTTGGTAGCGCGTACATGTTCACAAGAAAGATATAAAAAATATTTTAAAATGGCGTGTGCAACATTAAAACGTTCTTTAGATTGGGAATCATTAAATCAGCGACCAAGTAAACGTCGAAGATGTATCCCTTATGGTAATAATAATCAAAACGCTAGTACAAAATTGGCCACAGAATCTGCACCGTCTCCATTTTTAACTGAGACAACATCTGTAAAATTAACCCCAGGTGAGTTTGACATTTGACTGATGATTTGATTGATAAACATACCAATTAATCTTATGATATATGATAGAAAAAATGGCACAGAATATTCGTGATGAAATTAAACGATTACACAGACGAAAGCAGTTACCATTTTCGGCAAGTGCTATCGAACGGATGCAAGATTCGGAATCGAGTGGGTCTGAAATGGGACCAGATAGCCCTCGGCGGCCGGATAGTCCACCAAGTTTAGCAAGAAATTCAGAAAAAGGATTATTCACGTTTAAACAGGTAAATATTTAGTTGGTGGTTAATAGACCGTATATTATCAATTAAATTATTATCAATTAAATTATTATCAATTAATTGATGCTGTGATATATTAATTTCATATAAATAGGCTCTATATCAGCTAACATCCGCAATTGAATTATATATTATCAATAAAATAATTTCATTTCAGGTGCAAATGATATGCGAACGTATGTTAAATGAAAGGGAAGAAAAACTTCGTGAACAATATGATGCCGTTTTAACAACAAAGTTAGCTGAACAGTATGATGCATTCGTTAAATTTACGTATGATCAAATACAGAGACGTTTTGAAGCACCTCCTAGTTGTAAGTATCAACACGTAAAGCTTATTTCGTGTCCTTAATAACGGCCTTGTTTTCAGACCTTTCCTAATTCGGAGCTAAGGACGACATATGCAACCAAATGAGGAATCTGCACGGTCGTCTAAATATTAATATTTTTGTTATAATTTTTGCATTATATATTATACATTATTATAATTATAAATAACAAATCACATGAAAAACCAACGTTTTGTTGCTACTATTGCTTTTTCAAAATTCACTGATCGAAAAATATATATAACTAGCTATACATATGTATTTAGCATTAAAGATTAATTGTAATAGTTGGAGATTAATTATATACATATTACCGTTAGTTTCGTGCCTAACTATTTTTTTAATATATTTATATAAGATGGAAAACAATTGAATCAAAATATGTATAATATTCGATCTCTATCAGCTTCATGGGTCTTTTTAATCCTATTTGCATATATTTTTTTTTTCATTTCCTTAAACTGAAATAACCGATCTAACATTAAATAAAATGAAAATCCTTATGATATATAATATCAAGATAGGTATATTTTTTAATTTAAATTAAACAAAAGTAAGACAATTCATATGAGTAATGTCTGTTGACTAAATTAAATAAGTTAAGTTGCTAAGTTTATAAATATTTATACGATACTTAAGAAATTTTCAAATATACTTAAACTATTCAGTCTGACGTGATTAACGAATATCCACCAACATATAATATTTATAAGTATATTTGGAAATTTCTAAGAAAAAATTTATAAAATTAATTTAGTTTTAAGTTTGTATAAAATTTCAAACAAGAGAGTATAGTTGATTATAAAATACAATTTATATAAAGTATGTATATTTTTTAATTTAAAAACAAGTTTAATGTCGATTAACAAAATTAAAAACATTTTTCTTAAGACAATAAATTAGTTCTATATAAATCCTGTATTATAAATAAATGCCGCAATTTTTTGTTGTTTCCCAATATACAAAATGAAAAGTTAATCGAATACGCAAGCGACATTCAAAGTGATGGCATTTAAATAGATAAATAAAGAAAATCGTTTGTCTTTGAGAAATTGAATTACCGAGCAAAATTATTAAAGACTTAGTGATAAGTAAAATATTCCTTAGCAGTTTTATTTTTATTATAATCTGCTTAGTGATTTGTTAAGTTATGTTATACCTCTCTTGGAAATAAGATATATATATATATATATATAATTATAATATATTAATTAAATTACATTATAAAAGTAAATTAAGTTGATTGAATATCTCGAGAAGCAAAAAAAAGCAAATTTTCTATAGACAATAGATTTATATATTACTACTAAATACTAAATAATATTTACTTTTTAATTCTAACTGATGATAGTTATAATTTACAATTGGCAATTCTTTAATAATAATATTACTAATATGACAAACTACTGGATTACTACTATCCGCAGCTATGCATAATTTCGCATCCAATATTATTCTTTGTTTTTCATTTCATCTTTTCTATCCCAATTTACCTTAAAATTTAAATGACATGTACTGCGAAAGAATATAATATTGTAAATTAATAGCTTATAATTATATATAATAATAAACAAACATAAAATTTGTATAATGGGTGAATTAAATTCAAAAGCTTTTATTTTTTTGCAATACCTAAATCTCAACTTTTACATTAATCAACACCTTGCGCGTCTAATCCGGAATGGTTTTTATAACTTTAAAGAACAAAAGAAAGAAGTCTGTACCATAGATATACAATGGAAATAATTAAGGATGTTATTATAGAACACCTTAAATTAAACCAAGTAATTAACGGTAACAATAAAATTGGCTGGAGACAACTTGTTTGTTTAAGGATGAAACACACCAAGCAGTGAGCAGCAAATTTAAATATTGACTTATTCGCAAAATCATAGTTTGAGTGTATTTCTATATACGTAAATATACGTATTTCCAATAAAAGAAATAAATTTTTTTGTAATTTTAATAGAAAAATTTAAATTTATAAAAATTATATTGAATGAAGTTGCATCTAAAGATCTATTAAAATTACAAAATATTTGAGTTCTTTTATTGGAAATACGTATATTTACACTCAAACTATGGTTTTGTATCATTACGTAAGCGAATAAGTCAATATTTAAATTTGCTGCTCGCTGCTGATGTTTGGTGTGTTTCATCCTTTACTCTAGTTTGTTAGGCAGCAAAGTGGAAATATGAACGCTAAGAGAATCTAAACTGATTCCGCAATGCAAAAGCTGTCAAGCGTATGGACACTCACCGATATTGCGGTAAAGAACCACGAAGTGTCTAAAAGTGTGCACCACCTCACTGCAGACTGTGTCATGTCAAAATATGACGTCCTGAACTGTACATTGCGGAAAAGCTCATTTCGCTAGGTTTGTACTGTACACCAAGTAAATCATCATTCTTCAGACCTTTTGTTGTATTGTTTTGTTGTGATGTCCTGTTTTGAGAAGTCCTGTTCCCGTACCTTTTACTGTTTTGTTTCATTTGACTCGTGCTATATGTAGTGAGCGGGTTTTTCTCTAGAAAATTTGAGCCACTGACATTACCCTCGATTTAGGAAACTCGTGGTTGATTGTTTGATTGGTTTTACAGCGTCGGCGTGTTCGTTGAACAGTTTTCTAAAGTAACGATGATTTTTGAGGTTTTAAACTCTGTGTTTACTCCCGTATTTCGAGTTCCGAATAATAACATTCAATGGTAGAAGTGGTAGGAGCACTCATGTGTTGTTAGAATGTGAGAAATATCACGCAGCCTGATAATTATCTTTTGGTAACCCCCTTCAGAAAACGTAGGGATTTGAATCCCAGGCAATCGAATGTCAATGGCATTTCTTAATGGCTAACTAGTCTTGTGTTCTCCTAAAGTTGTTGCCATTTGAAGGATAATAGCTTGTTACTTACTGTCCATCAATGTTTTTGAAAAACTATGTTCTGTGAAGTCTCCAGATTTTCTTATTCTTCTTCTCACTAACTAGCATGCATCAGAGATCTTCTTGGAGCTCATGTATTTAATCCATGAGGGTTTACATGTGCGCTAATTTTTATTGCAATATCATTCTAGTCTCCAAAATACCACTGGCTTCGTTGATTTTTCGGTGCTGAATTCTTGTTCGGGATCTCTCAATAGCTTTATTTATTTGTCTTTGTCTGTTGTTGTCAAACATCTTGACGTAATTGATTATGGTGGCTTCGTTCAGAGAGATCGGTATGGTGTTTATGTGTCTCTTTCCGTTTGCTCGTGTAAATACTATATTAAAGGTCTAGACTTCCCTGTTTCGCCGTTGTATGATGACTCGAAGGATCACCATTTCCTCTCCAGTCGTAGATAGTGGCTTGTATATTCTGATTCAGATTGCATGAAGAATAATTTTCGGAACATTTATAGCTGCACATTAACTGAACTATACTTCCTGGCAATGAATATTTTTAAACAAACTCGTTGATCACTTAATTCGATTATATATTCTTAATTATTTTGCTATATTTTATTAATTAATATATTTAACTTATACTTACTTTTTTGGTGTAGTATTGCGATATGTTCATACTGAACATCACATCATGTGGATGAAGGGAAGTTATTTTCAGTTATTTTCCGTCACGCAACTTTTTTTCCTAACGTAATTATGAGTGTGGCGAAAGTGCACATTTGATGTGTTCTTCAATAATTCAGGGAGCGAAGTACTATCTACTTAGTGTGTGCTGTGTAAGGTAGTCTTGATTACCAATAACAACATACTCCGAGTTTTAACCTGATCATCGAACTGATAATCTGGAACGCTGATTTTATCGCATATACTCAACTATATATCTGATCGATTATAATAGCATAGAAAAATAAGTTTACCATAGATTTCTCATTTTTATAAATCGAGAGATAAAAATGAGTTGAGTAAACACTTTTTTTTTTTTTTTTTTTAACAATTAAATTTTTTATTTTCCAGATATTACATTATTAGTTTTTTTTTTTACATTAGTAAGTCAAAATTCAATCTAACTATAAAAAACTTACACAATTTCATGATTTTTTTTTTTTATACAAAATTTCGGCCTTCTTGGCAATATACAGGCTCTCAACTCGTTTTGCTTAAATTTATTTTATTAATATTATTTTACCAATAAATGCATAAACATAAGAGATATGTAATATACACAACCTGATAATGTTTTTTTTTTATGAAATTTTATATTGCTAAAATTAACGTTTATTATATTACTTTTGGATTTAAAAAGATACTGGTATTTTAAAAAATGAATCCTTATTTTTTTTTATTGTAAAGTAAAGGTACACAATGACTAGAACAAGGGGGTTAATATTGAAAATAAATATGTTATTAACATTATTAATTAATATGTTGAAGCCACCAATATTTTTGTTTGTTTTGTATATGTTTTAATACTGACTTATTGGATATATTTGTGTTAAATCTTTTTTGAGTTGGATCTCTAAAGTTACATGGCTTTATTGATTTGATATTTTTTCTTCTTTTTGTATGGTATAATGTAGGTATTGCTGAGTTGTGATCTTGGATTAGCGATTGCTGATCTAAATATATGAAGGCTTCTGGAGGAGGACGTTTGTTTTCTATATTATCTATGAAGAGGCTCATGTCTGTGAGATAAGGTGCAAAAATCATCGAGTTTTCAGTGTTTGTAATTGACCTACAAATATGTTTTCTAATTTGCTCAATAATGAATATGTCTATCGTTTCAAAGTTGATACAGTTATATAACGTTGTATTAGATATATAATGGTTCCTGTTTTCTCTTTTTCTAAATTTTGATAAACAAACTCTTAGGCATTTTCTTTCAAAAACCCTCATTTTTTCCATTTCTGCCGGTGACATATTGTACCAAATAGGTGCCCCATATGTTAATATTGGTCTAATAAGTGATTGGTAACATAACAATTTTACATTGGTATTTAGGTATTTTGAGAAAAATAATCTGTTTAGCATTCCGAAAGCTTTGCGACCTTTTTCAATTTGAATATTTACATGTTTATCAAAGTACATATATTGATCCATGGTTATACCTAGATATTTCACCATTAACTTCTGCTCTAGTTGTCTATTATTTAATTTAATTCGAATTTTATTCCAATTAATCCTAATATTAGAGTTCGTTTTGTTTAATGGAAGTCTAAAAAGAATTATTTCAGATTTAGATACATTTAATTTTAGTTTCCATAGAGTGAAGAACTCATTGATATAGTTCAAGTTCTTTTGAAGAGTTTTTTGTAGAGACAATATTTTTTTGGTTGTAGAGTATATAACTATGTCATCCGCATAAGCCAGGGCTTGGCACTCTTTTGAATTTAGACATTCCTTTTTCAATAGGTCTGCCGTATATAAATTGAACAGGATGGGAGCTAATATTGTACCTTGCTGTAGACCATTGTTTAATAGGAATTCGCAACTTTTCGTTTCTCCGTCCGTCATAACGAATTTCCTGTTTTTTAACATTTCATATACGAAATATATTATGTTTGCATTAAATTTCATTTTTTGTAATTTATATATTAACCCTTCAACCCAGACTGAGTCAAAAGCTCGTTCTATATCTATTAAGATGGCCCCTGTTACACTAAGATCATTAAATCCTCTATTCACATCAGACATTAATTTATTGATTGCATGTACGGACGAGTGACGGTATCTAAATCCGAATTGTACATCTGGGAGGAGATTTTCATTTTCCGTGTGAAGTAATATTTTGTTGTAAATTATAATTTCAAGGACTTTACTGATGTTCGGTACTAAATTTATTGGTCTATAATTTTTGTATGATTTATGATTCTTGTTCTTTTTCTTTATAGGAATGATTTTCGCTGTTTTCCAGTTAGATGGGAAATAATTGTTGTTTAAAGCATTATTAAATAATATACAATAATCCGCTATAATACAATCGGGTGAGTGTTTTAGTGCGATATTCGGTATCTTATCGAGACCTGATGATTTTTTGTTATTTAAACATTTAAATATACTCTTTAGTTCATTTGTTGTTGTTTGAAGATCGCTATCATTATCGTGACAAGTTTTATCCGATGTATTTTGATCGTTATATTCCGTTTTGTAGTGATTATTTGTATTATTAAAAAGCACCTCCGTTTTCTGCCGAATCATTTGTGTTACGCTTATATTGACCGCTTCTTCCATTTGTGAGTTGATATCCTTCTGTGTTTGCTGTTGAATAAATGCCCCCATCACGTTTAATTTGTCCTTGTTACATAGGATTTCTATATTTTCATTGTCAATTAGCTTTCTTTTATCTCTGTCATTTATATCAATAGAGAATTTATTTTGGAAATTTAATAATGTAGTTTCCTCACTATTTTTTATATTGATATTCAGATTATCAATGCTGATTTTATCTTTAGGCCTAAATATTTGATTAATATTTCTAAAGACATTATTATTTTTCTTTATTTGAATTTTTTTAATTTTATTTTGCCACACTTTATTAATTTGTATTTTTATGTTTTGTTTTATTAAGTTTTTTATATTGTTTAATATCGCATGAAATCTGTTTATCAAAACTCTGTTATCATTGTTTGTCCTTTTCATCTTTTTTATTTGGGATATTATTCTACTTTTCTCTTTATATAACTTAGATATTATTTTGTTTCCATAGACATCTTTTAAATAAAGCTTCATAGCGCTGTTTTTACTGTTGTTTCATGCATTGCCTTTATTATCATTGAATCTATATATTTAGAAGATGTTTATCTATTTCCATATTGCTCAGATTTTGATTATTAGGAATCGAGGTCATGGTTTCATTTTGAAGTCTTTCCTTATGTATTTGTTCCAGTTTGCTTCTATATCTATTCCAATCAATTCCTCTCGTCATTGGTAGATTTATTTGATCATCCATTCCCATTGTAATTAATGAATCAATGAGTCTTTGATTGATAATGTTAATTTCTAATCCTCGATGGTCACTATCGAATGTAATGGTATTTATATAAGACTCATTTAGCAACTTTATTCTATTATCCATGAAGGCCAGATCTATTGTTGAGTTGGTTCTATGAAACGTTGGTTTATTTGGAGGAATAAATTTTAGTTTGTAAAATTGTGAATTGTGGTTAAGCCAATTTCTTAGCTTCTTTCCTCGCGGATCTTCTACTGTATTGTTCCATGTACTGTGCTTTGCATTTACGTCTCCCGCCAATATATAATAAACATTTGGACTCCCACATTTCAGGTGTTTAAATATATAATTAAAGTCTTTAATAAATTCAATATTTGATTGGTTTGAGGCGGAATATAAAGCTCCTATGACCAATTTATTGTTATTGTTTACTTTGAATTCAATTAATGTGCTTTCAATGGCACTTAAATTGTGATAAATATGATCAATATGTTTAAATTTAAAATGATTTTTAAATATTACCGCCGTACCACCCCCTTGTTTATTTCTATCGTTTCTAATCATTTTGTATCCTTTTATTTCAATTTTACACGTTTTGTCAATTTTTGTTTCTGATAATAATAAAATATCAGGATTGTGTCTATCCATAAAGTCTATAAGGTTTAATCGTCTTTCTATCGATAATATAGAATTTACATTTAGAGCAATTATTTTCAACTTTTTAATATTTACCATGAATATTTCTAATACTTATGATAAAGTTATTATTTTCATTACCAATCCGAATTGATAATGCAAATAATAACTTAAACTCTTTTTTTTTTAGATTAAATATTACCGAAGTTGAACACCATTTCACACCTTTATTCAAATTACTGTTACTTATTATTTTGGTGGTAATTTTTGGATGCTTATCCATTCATAATTGATTTTATTGTATTGAATAACACTTCCATTTTTTTATCATTTTCAATTATATAGGCTTGGAAAGCATCCAACTTCTGTAATACTTTTTCGTTTAAATCGTTAGTGGATTTTTGTTTATTAGTAGTTGTTAGTATATTACCCACTTTCAATATGTCGCTGTTATCCAGAACATCTGCAAAATTGACCCCCTCTTTAACGTAGTTTGATTTAAAAGTTCTAGTCTGAGCCTTTTGTTGGCTTTGAAGTTTAGCTTCTTGTATCTTTTTTATTATTTTCTTGTAAATCGGGCATCCACGGAATGACGCAGGGTGTCCCATTTCTCGACAGTTTGAGCAGTACGCAAT